>CM066034.1:222323276-223611510 GCA_033557465.1 Ichthyophis bannanicus
CCATCTCAAGTAGGAAGAGGGCTCTACTCCTGCTACTTCTTGGTCCCCAAGAAGACTGGCGGTTACAGATGCATTCTGGATCACTGCAATCTCAATCGCTTCCTGGAAAAGGAGACATTCAAGATGGTCTCCCTTGGGACATTGTTGCCCTACCTCCACCGGGAAGATTGGCTGTGCTCCTTGGATCTCCAAGATTCCTACACACACATCGCAATTTATCCCATGCAGCGCCAGTACCTCCGCTTCATGCTTGGAGGTTGCATTATCAGTACAGGGTTTTATACTTCGGCCTTACCTCTGCCCAGTGGGTCTTCACAAAATGCTTATCGGTCGTTGCACTCTTTCTTTGGACCCAGGATATCTTTGTCTTCCCCTACCTGGATGACTGGCCTGTCAGGGGCACAACACCAGAAGAGGTCTGGCAATCTGTGACCCGAACCATTCAAGTGCTGGAGCAGCTGGGGTTTGTCATCAACTACCCAAAATCCCACCTTCAACACTCTGTGACTTGAGTTCATTGGAGTTCTCCTCAACTCTTCTCTAGCTCACGCTTTTCTCCTGGCAGCCTGGGCACAGTGCTTAGCCGCCCTGGCACATGAGGTCCAGCGTTGCTTATTGGTCACAGCTTGACAAATGCTGTGCCTCCTGGGTCACATGGCCTCTACTGTCTGTGTCACCCCCTTGGCCCACCTTCACATGTGTCAGGCTACATGTGTACACAGTAGCGTCAGATGACTGGCCATCTCTTGTACAGCATCACGGTAACTCGGTTACTTGAGGAATCCCTTGCTTGCGGGCCTTTCCTTTTAGGCCCTGCCACATCAGAGAGTACTGATGACAGATGCCTCCAAGCTGGGCCGGGGCACACACTTGGATGACCTGCAGACACAGAGTCTGTGCATCACGGCGGTGACCCTCCATCAAATCAATTTCCTCCAGCTCTGGGACATTGCCAATGCCCTTTGAGTGTTCCAGCTACAGCTCTCCAATCAGGTTGTCTTTATACAAATGGACAAACAGGTGGCCATGTTCTACATCAAAAAACAAGGCAGCACAGGCTCGTACCTCTTCTGCTGGGAAGCAATCTGTCTCTGGAAGTTTGCCTCAATGTACAACATACTCCGGGCAATTTACCTACCGGGGGGGAGCTCAGTGCACTGGCGGATTGACTTGGCAGAATTCTCCAACTGCACAGATTGTCTCTCAGCACCCGGGTAACTGACCACATGTTTCAGATAAGGGGCACCCCATCCATGGACCTTTTTGCCACTCCTCTCAATGGCAAGCTGCTGCAGTTTTGCTCCAGGGTCCCCTGATGCCTCTGATGCCTTCCTTCTGGATTGGAACAACGTCCTTCTCTATGCCTACCTGCCGACTCCATTAGTGGCCAAGACTATTTTCAGACTGCAGGCAGACAGAGCCAGCATGATGCTCATAGCACCGCATTAGCCCAGACAGCCCTGGTTTCCCCTGCTGCTTCAACTCTCCCAGAGGCTGCTGATTACTCTCGTCTGTGCTCCAAATCTGCTAACTGAGGAGGAAGAGACCCTCCTCAATCCTGTCCTTAAATCCCTATCGCTCACGGCTTGAATGCTGAATAGATAGCTTTTGCAAACTTAGCTTACCGACAGATCTCAAAGATATTCTTGCATTCCGTAAGGACTCCACCAAATGTGCGTATGCTTTTAAGTGGTGCAGATTTTCACTCTGGTGTGCAGACAGGGCCTTAGATCCCATCTCCAGGAACAAGCAGGAATGAGTCTTCACACGTGGGAGACGTCGCCGACGGAGCCCGCACAGGAAAATGCTCCCCAGCATCCAATCAGAAAGCCTTTGGGAGCATCCCCCGCGCCTGCGCGGTGGCTTCCCGCCCTTCCCACTGCCTCTCCCCAGTTTTTCGTTTTCCGCGGAGCAGGCAGGACGTCCCTCCTGCCACCGCAGAAAGTTTTCCTTTTTTCTGTAGTCGTGGCTTTCCCGCCGACGGTGGCACCTCCGTGCCCCCCTTTTTTTCTTCTTTCTTTTAATTGTTTTCATTTAAATTTCGTCGCCCCCTTCGGGCGCTGAGGACCGGGGCATGGAGCCTTCTTCCCCCCAGCCTCACGGCGGGGACTTAAGTTTCCACGTGGACTCCAATGCCTGGTGCCTCTCCTGTTTGGGGCCTGACCCTTTTTCCCCGGATTCCCCGGGCTACAGTGTCGGGAGAAGACCCTCCCTCTTTCGGGTATCCCTTGACGACGTTTTCACGCCAAAGGCGCGGTCGTCAGGTTGTCCTCTCCAGGATCAGGTAACCACACAACAGTCTGTTAAGACTAGCCGAGTCTTGAGGGGCGAGTCTCATGCGCGACATGGCGACGGCTCCGGCCAACCCCTCAAGTCCTCCTTGGCTGATATACCCTGGCAGTAGTCCTCAGGCTCCAAAGCATTTACGGGGTTTCGGGATGTTCCTGAGGTTCGCTCCTCACAGAACATTCCCGAGCCATGCCCGAGGGAGGTACCCGCTTTGAGCGGTGCCAATTTCCCGGCATCGACGTCGGCGTCGAGTGTTTCACTCTTCGCCAGGGATCGTCAGCCGGTGTCCTCGGGGCCGATCGGCTCGACCGGGTCTGACCTCCCTACATCCAAGCCATGCTCGGGCGTGGTAGCCGCTCCGGGCGGTACTGAGCCCTGGGCATCGGCGTTGGTGTCGAGCGCTCCGCTCCTCACCGAGGATCGTCGGCTGCTGTCCTCGGCGCCTCCGGGGCCGATCGACTCAGTCCAGCCTGGCGTTCCTTCAGCCCTGCCATGCACGCGGGTGGTACCCGCCCCTCGGTGTCGGTGTCGGTGTCGAGCGTTCCGCTCCTCACCGGGGATTGGCGGCTGCGGTCCTCGGTGCCTCCGGGGCCGACCGACTCGCGCCGGTATGGCGTTCCTACGGGGGTGGTATCCGCTTTGGGCGGTGCCAACCCGTCGGCGTCGATGTCGAGTGACCCGCTCCCCTCCGGGGATCGCCAGCCGCTGCCCTCGGCACCTTGGGGGCCGATCGACTCGACACTGTCTGACGGCCCTACGTTTAGGTCATGCGCGTCGGTGGTTCCGCCCTGCGCCGGGGATGGTCATCTGGCCTCCCTCCCCTCGGGGCCGCTCGCTTCGACCCACGCCAGGTCGCCGGTATCCCAGCCCTGCGCAAGGGTGGTGCCAGGTTTGAACGGCACCGCTCCGCTGGCGACGGCAGGGGCATCGAGCACGGGGGACCGCCATCGACCTCCCCCGGGGACCTCGGGGTCTGCCAGCGCACGGGCGACTCCCCGGCATCGACGCGGCCGTCGAGGGCCCCGCCCTTCCCTAGAGAAGGGGCCTCGGGGTCTTCGACCGCTTCGACCCATTCTGGGTCTGCGCCGCCCCGCTACGGTACCCCGACGTCGGTGCAGGGGCTTTGCCCTCCCCCCCCCGCAGGGAATCGTCGTCGGGTGACCGGGGTCCCCTCGGGGATGACCCCCTCTCCTCCGAGCACCGTCCTCGGGGGCCCTTGATGTTCGCGGCACCGGTTGGCGCAGTTCCGATCCACGCTCCGGGATCTCCACCACTGGCGCGATCACTCCCGCCGGGGGCCTCGAGGATGGAGTCGATCTCCTCGCTCGGTTCGATGCCCAGCCTGGAGTCGTTGTCCAGCCTTGAAAGCCTGGCCACGGCACGTCTCGGGATCGGCCCCTGTCCTCTCCCGCAGCGCAGAGCAGAGACCGCTGGCCCCTGCCCTCCGGCGGCCGTGGATTCGCTCCAGTCACGGAGGGAAGCGCCGCCCCTGGGTTCGGGGCCGAGGCCGGTTCCTGCGGCGCCGTCGGTGCCATCGACTTCTTCGATGCCTAGCTTGGAATCAATTCCAGGAGCCGACGACGCCATGTTGACTGCCCCGATCCGGGTCGGTTGGTCCCCTCCTCTGCCCAGCGGGCATTCGCCCGAGCGGCCTCTTAGTGCCCGGGCGACCTCTCCCGCCATAACTGCTCCGGCAGAGCTGCCTTTTCAGGATTTCCTCCTTGACATGGCGGACTTGCTGGCCATCCCTATCCCGGATCCGAGCCCAGGCCCTGCGGAACAGGCAGCCACGATGCTTCCTCTGCATCCCGCCCTGCAGGATCTCCTGTTGGGGGCTTGGCGATCGTCTTTGAGGGTTCCGGCGCCGCCGACTGCGATGCAGGCTCTGTACCGGGTGCCTCCGTCCCCGGGTTTTCGGCAGCACCAGCTTCCACATCGATCCGTTGTGGTGGAATCGGCGCTGAGGAAGGCCGGAAGCAAGGAGAGGCATGCTTCTTGCCCTCCAGGCCGCGCCTCAAAGACGCTAGATACTCTAGGACGTCAAGCCTTCCAACTGTCTATGCTGGCGGCCAGAATTATTTCATATATATTTTATATGAGTCTGTCGCTTCGGGAGGTCACCAAGAGGTTATCTCGGTTATCCACCTTCGTATCTGCAACCAAGGCCTTTGAATATTCCCTGCTTCTTTATCATTGCAGGAATATCTCCGGGTTCCTTTCTCGTGCTTCGCTGGACTCCTTCCGGTCGGTCAGCAGAGCCTCTGCTGTTGCCATTAGAGCACGCCGCACGGCATGGTTGCAGGCGTCCGAGTTGTGTCGACGGGCACAGCACATCCTGGGTAATTCTCCCTGCGACGGAGATCACCTCTTCAATAGCGAAGCCTTACGTCAGGTCGCACAGTGCTTCGCTAACCTTCCCAGAGTTAGCAGCCAGCCTAGGGCCCGGCTTCCCCCCGGTGGTAGTAAACGCTCCTCCAGACCCCCCTTCCCTAGGAAGAGGAAATGTCAGCCCTCCGCCCACCCTCCAGGCGCGCCCAAGCAAGGGACCTCTCACCCCGGGTTGATGTCCCCGGGCCCGCGCCAGGACTCTCATACTAAGCATTTTTAGGCTCAGGTGGGCGGCTGCCTGCTCTTAACCTCCTTACCAGAAGTTTAGACTAGAGCTCTACTCTGGGGCTCGTCCAGTTGGAAAATGTTCGGGACTTATCTAGGGGTTCAGGTCTTCTCCTCCATGGGAAAGGGAGACCACCTTACGCCATGATCGCTCTGGCCCACGGTCACCCTACTTACTCTTCGGTACGTCCCCGAACCCCTTTCAACCAGTATCCTCTTGCTGATTGTTTCCGTACTGGAATTCCCCTCCAGCCGCTATAGTCCCCCTATACTCTCCAGGGACTATACCCTCATGTTCCCCGATTGTGCGGGGGACAATTTCTACGTGCAGGTCCTGGGGACACATTAGGGCCTCCAACCCCTGCGGCATTCTACCGGACTGATGCTATCTCCGTCTCCCGCGCTACCGCGCTCTTAGCTCGCCGATCTGCCCTTGCCCTCCGTGAAAGATCCCTCCCCTGACGGATCTTGCGGCCACCTCTCCAGGTGGACGTTCTGGGGATCAATGGCAGATCCGCCTTACCTGAGTGCTGCTCATGGAGGCAGGCCCCCCGGCGTGCCTGCGTTAGTACCGGAGGGGGCGACCCCATGTCCACCGGCTTAGATATACGAGATATCACCTGCTTGGCTGGTGCCTTGGGGGATCCCCACAGTACCTGTGTTTACCGCTTTTCCCCCTATGGCCGTTACTCACCCCCCCCCCAGAGGGTCCGGTCAGTCCGCCTGCCTAATCCCCGTCGGGCCGCGGACTGGTGGCACCCTACTGCTGTGAAGTCAACAGTCCCTTTTTCAGTTAGGTCCTCCTCCCGGAGGTCCGGACCCTTGTCTCCCTATCTCTCGCTAGGGCAGACTGTGTACCCCTTCTGCTCCGGGGTACACCTCTACTCTTCTCCGGGATAGGCTCACTAGTTCGGCCTGTCTTCCACTGTTGGTCCTCTGAGTTATGGACTCTACTCCTAAGGGAGTGCTCAGCTTGCCGTGAGCCCCCTGGAAGACCTGCCGTCCTTCTCCTGACCCAGCTGACGCCTGGATCCCATGGCCTTCCGGATTTGGAACTTCCTCCCCGCTGCGGTGATGTTTCCTTGATGACCTCGCTACTGCGTCTACAGTGCCTTCATCACAGGACTACTTCCGACAACCCGGTGGGTAAGCAGTACAGGGTTCTAAACCATTAATTCATTAAAACTTAATGGCCGGTAAGCTCTGTATGGTACTAGGTCATTTACTCATTACATGCTTAATGATTCTCTTCATGCACCCCTCTGACTACTCCCGTAGCCTGGGTTTTTTTTTTGCTGTATCCTAATGGTACCTGTTCTGCACTCTAAAGACTGGCCTCCGTAGTCTTTGGATTCGCTGTTCCTCTATTCAACTCCTGCCCTCCATCCCTCAGGGGATGCCGGAGATTCAGGCTGGGCAAATGCCATCCCGTCTGGGCTGCGCTTATGGGATCTCCCCGGGCATCCTAAGCTAGGGAGTCCCCACGTGTGAAGACTCATTCCTGCTTGTTCCTGGAGATAGCACAGTTACTTACCTGTAACAGGTGATCTCCGGAACAGCAGGAATTAGTCTTCACAACCCGCCCACCTCCCCTGGGAGTTGTATCTCTCTTTTTCTCTATTCCTTCCTCTCCTGCCGGCTCAGCTATGAAACTCAACTGGGGAGAGGCAGTGGGAAGGGCGGGAAGCCACCGCGCAGGCGCGGGGGATGCTCCCAAAGGCTTTCTGATTGGATGCTGGGGAGCATTTTCCCGTGCGGGCTCCGTCGGCGACGTCTCCCACGTGTGAAGACTAATTCCTGCTGTTCCGGAGATCACCTGTTACAGGTAAGTAACTGTGCTTTCTCTTGCTCTGTGGAGATGGTATTCTCTTATTTGCTCCATCTCTCTAACTCTGGATTGAAATCTAACTTGGTAAGAGTGCATCTCAGTGCCCTGGCAGCTTACTATCATCCAGTAGCTGATAAGCCTCTTTCCATCCATCCTCTCATCAGACAGTTTGAGGGTCTTTTGTTGTCCCATCCCCTAATCTAGACGCCACCGGTTGCATGGGACCTGAATGTTGTCCTTGGCCAGCTGCTCGCTCTGCCCTTCGAGCCACTCGCATCCCACTTTCTCAAATTTCTTACTTGGAAGGTTGTCTTTTTGGTAGCGCCCACTTCGGCACACAGGAGCCAGTGAGTTACAAGCGCTGGTAGCACATCCTCTGTATACCAGTTTTCACAAGAATAGAGTGGTCCTTCGCACTCATCCTAAATTTCTTCCTAAGGTGGTTTCTGCTTTTCAGCTCAACCAGTCAGTGGTCTTGCCCACCTTTTTTCCCAATCCTCATGCCAAGAGGACCGAGGCCTACTTACACACTTCGGATTGTAAGGGAGTGCTGGCTTTCTATCTGGAATGCACTAAAGCCCACCGCTGCTCTCCCAAGCTCTTCATCTCCTTTGACCCCCAACCTACTGGGTGGTGGTGTCTCCAAATGCAGCCTCTTCATTTGGGTGGTGGACTGCATTTCCTTTGCTTATGCCCAGGCTAGGCTCAACTTGGACCACCATTTCACAGTGCACAATGAGCTATGGCAGCTTCTGTAGCTAAACTCCGCTCTGCATTAAAGATTTATAGGGCTGCTACGTGGTTGTCTGTCCATACTTTCACAGCACACTACTGCCTAGATGCGGATTCCCGACGTGATAGCAACTTCGCCATACTCCGTCACCTCTTTGGGAATTGATGCAACTCCTTCCCACCGGCCTTTCTGTCCGTTCAGGCTACCATAGAGTTGAATGATGTTAATGCATCTAGTCAATGCTGACTCTCGGAACCGTTCAATGTTTTTCTGCTGTTCTTCCCAGTTTGGTTTTTTTGGTTGCCCCATTGGGCTGTTTACAGGTTTTTATGGTAGCCTGTAGCTTGGGAGTCCCATATGTGAGGACTGACTTCCTGCTTGGTTCAAGAGAAAGCATAGTTATTTACCTGTAGTAGAGGAATCAGTCCTCACTACCCTCCCTCCTTCCTGTGGAGTTATTTTCTTTTTTAAGCTTTATCAAACTATGTCATCAAACTGAGGTAAGATGGCTCCTTCAGGCAGGAAGACAGGCTCACATGCATGGTCGACCTCCTAAAGGATTTCTTTAAAAGCTGGAGAGTATTTCCTGTGTGGGACCCATCGGTGACATCACCCCATATGTGAGGACTGATTCCTGCTGTTCCCGGAGAACACCTGCTACAGGTGAGTAACTACACTTTCTTTTAGTTCCCTGATGGTTCAGGTGGCAACTTCAGCCTGTTTCAGAGGTACGGTGACTGGTAAGTCTAGCCTTACACCCAGATGTTTTGCGTTTTCTTTAGAGGGTTCGGCATCTGCTTCCTCCCCTGCAGTCTGTGGTCCTTTGCGCTGTTAAAGTGCGCAACTCTGAAGGATTTGATGCTCAAGACTGTCTTCTTGGTTGCGATTTGTTCTGTAAGGCATATTTCTGAGCTGCAGGCTCTGTCTTTCTGAGATCCTTACCTATCTTTTTCTAAAGAGGCCATTTCCATTCGACTGGTGCCTTCCTTCTCGCCTAAGATGAATTCCCCCTTTCAGGTGAACCAGATGGTTTGCCTACTGCCCTCCTCTAAGGAGCAATGTCTTGGGAAGGATAAGGATCGTTGCCTTGTGGATGTCTGAAGGGTGCTTCTCCAGTGCTGGGAGGTTACAAATTCTTTTCGTATGTCAGACCATCTTTTTGTGCTGTTTGCTGGCCCATGCAAAGGTGACATTATGGCTAAGTGGAGTGCTGGATGAAAGAGGCCATTGCCTCAGTGTATCTGCTGTGGAACTGGCCAGTTCGGGTGGGTTTATAAACCCATTCCTCCCTAGCGCAAGCGTCCTCGTGGGTGTAGCGGAGCTCGGTAGCCCCTGCTGACATTTATTGGGTGGCAATGTTTTGCAAGCTGCTGTGTCGTCTTCCCACCCAGTGGAGTCATAACTTTGGTACGTCCCACTTGTCTGGACTAGTCTAGCAGGATGATATGGAAGATATGGAAGGCGACATTTTACTTACCAGATAATGTCCTTTCCTTGAGTCCTACTAGACCAGTGCAGAGTCTCCCCCCCCCCCTCCCGGAACTGTATTTGCTCTGTTCTTCTGCTGCAGTAACCTTGGGTCCGGTATGATCTCAATACTTGGCTCTGCAGGTTCATCTTCTACTGACATCTTCTGTTTCTGCTTTCCTGTACATAGTTCTCTACTGTTGATTACTCATTGTTGCCTATGTTGAGGTTGTGTGAGGCTTGTTATGTTCTCCCATATGCTTTGGGACAGATACCAAAGAGACCTCTGTTACCTCTGGATAGAGGCATGGGAGTGATGTCATTGAAACGTAGGTTTTTCATTGGTTCTTTGTCTCCACCAATCTGCTGGTAGGAGAATACAACTCAGTTGTCTGGACTGGTCTAGCAGGACTCAAGGAAAGGACGTTATCTGTTAAGTAAAATGTCACCTTCTGCAGGTGTGCCACAGGGGTCAGTTTTGTCCATAACAATCTCCAGGAACAAGCAGGAATGTAGTCTTCACATATGGGTATCGTCGGTACCGACCGAGCCTGCACGGGAACGCTCCCCAGCGTCCAATTAGAAAGCTTTTGGGAGCATCCCACAGTGCCTGCGTGCTGCCTTCCCGCCTTTCCCAACTGCCTCTCTCCAGTTGTTCTTCGTTTTCCGCAGAGCCAGCAGGTCGTGTTCCTGTCACCGCAGAAAATTATTTCCCTTAGTCCTCTTTTTGTGGTCGCGTCTGCCTTCTCCGACGCTACACCGGTACCGCCGGTGGTTCTTCTTTCTTAAAAAAAAATAAAAATATATAGTACTCTTTTTTTTTTTTTTTTTTCCCCCCAACTTTTCTTTTCAGGCGCACGTGCCATTTTGGGCCTTAGGCCCAAAATTTCCTCCACCATGGAGAAACCCGCTTCGGGTTTTAAAAAATGCACCAAGTGTGGCGGTACCATCTCCGTCACCGACACCCACGAGTGGTATCTCAAATGTTTAGGTCCTGACCACTCCATCTCTGAATGCATGTCTTGTGCCATGATGTCCAAAAGGGGTCGACAGAACCGAGCTGCCAAGCTCAGTGCCCTTTTTCCCTCCGATGTAGCTTGGGTGGCATCGACGTCTTCCAGGGCTTCGTCTTCCTCCCATGGATCTCAGGTAACTAAACATAAGTCCAGTCGGTCCTCAAAGGGTAGATCTCCTTCCAAGCATCGAGATGCCTATGGCGCTGCCCTTGAGGGTTCCATACTGGCAAAGTTGCCCCGGCGGGAGGCTTCGGCTTCCAAAACATTATTGGGGAGCCAGGATGTTCTCGAGGCCTCGACCTTGGCAGAACTACTGGTGCCATGTTCTGGGGTACCGGCTCTCACCGGTACCGATACCCAGGCATCGGCAGTGTCGATAGACCAGAGGTTCCTGGCTATTGAACGCAGTCTGGCGGCTCTCCTTGTGGCATCGATGCCCTCGGAACCGTGTCAGGATGGTTCAACCAGTACCGGCACCGGTACCGATAGCATCGACATCGGTATCGGCTCTCCCGGCACCCAGTCATGCAATGCCTTCGGGTGCCAATACACCGGTACCAATTACCCCCAGTACCGACTTCGGTCAGTATGGGTATCAAGCTCTTCAAGAGCATCCGGACAGACGATACTTCGAATCCTCGGAGGACTCCGAGGATTCTGATAGCTCTGCCGGTACCAGGATACTTCTCCTGGAGGAGCCTTCCTCTCCTAAACGTAGGATGTCTCCTCCAGAAGATATCTCCTTTCACGATTTCATCAGGGAGGTGGCTCGTGGGTTGTCCATTACTATGACTCCTGAGACAGAGCCTAGAGCTAAGGAGTTGGAGATTTTACAGTATCCAAAAGCTCCTAAGGAGGCAGCTACCTTGCCTATCCATGAGATTTTACATGATCTCATGTTGAGAATGTGGGAGACACCTCTTACCACCTCTCCTCACTCTTGCAGACTGGATACCATGTATCGAGTCCCTCCTTGTCCTGGTTTCCAGAAAACTCAGCTTCCTCACCACTCTATTGTAGTGGAATCAGCTATGAGAAGGATCAGAAGTGCAAAGAGGCATGCCTCTAATCCTCCAGGATGTGAGTGTAGAACTTTGGATGCCTTTGGACGTCGTACTTTCCAGGCTTCCATGCTTTCTGCCAGGATCAGTTCCTTTTTTTTATATATGGAAATGTTCCTTAAAGAAGTCACAGGAGATTTAGAGGTTTTCAGCCCTCTTCTTCCTGAGGATAGAAGGCAGGATTTTCTCACACTGGTCAAACATGCCCAGGATGTGGCTAAGTTTGTCAACTGTGCAGCTTTTGACTGTTTTGAGTGCATAAGCAGAACCTCTGCCATTGCCATAGGTGCACGTAGAATTGCCTGGCTCCAGGCATCCAATTTGGAGCTCTGGGTGCAGGACAAACTGGGCAGTATCCCTTGTACAGGTGAGAATCTGTTTGGTAAAAATTGGCAAGAAAAAGCCAATGAATTAGATGCTGACAACTCCACTTTGGATAGGCTATCCAAAGCCACAGCTGATCCTGCGAGAAAGAAACCTTTCAAAAAAGAAGAGGTTTTATCCCTCTTATTCCCAGCAGGGACGTTCTGCAGATCAGCCTGCCCGAAAGGGTCAGCAAACTCCTAAACAAAGGAAAGCAAAGACTGCTAATCCTCAACCGCCTCAGCAGTCTCAGCCTCCACAAGGCCTTTGACTCTCATCTAGAGAACTTAGTCTTCCTGGCCCTCAATGGACCAGAGCCTTCCACCTTTCCAGGAAGGTTATGTCACTTTGCCCCCAGATGGGCGCAGATAACAGCAGAGCATTGGACGCTCCCCATTATAAGAGAGGGGTACAAGCTGCACTTTCTGTGCATGCCCCCCCCCCCCCCAATGGTAAGACAGTTCAATTCTCAGACCTCTCTCATCAATCTGTTAGATCAAGAGGTCACTATCCTTCTTGCTCAAGGGGCTGTAGAAGAAGTACCCATTCATCAACAGGGTACAGGGTTTTACTCCCCCTATTTCCTTATTCCAAAGAAAGCAGGGGGATACAGATTTTTCTTAGACCTCAGAGAATTGAACAAATTCCTGTTCAAAGAGAAATTCAAAATGATTTCTCTAGGAACTCTGCTGCCATATCTTCAGAGTCAGGATTGACTTTGTTTTCTAGATCTCAAGGATGCGTACACCCATGTTCTCATCCATCCAACACATAGAAGATTCCTTCAGTTCCTTTTTCAAGGAAAGCACTACCAATACAGGGTGCTTCCTTTTGGCCTGGCCTCAGCACCCAGAGTGTTCACGAAATGCATGGCTGTGGTGGCATCATTTCTCCGCACTCTAGGTATAGTCGTCTTCCCCTACTTAGACGACTGGCTCATTCGAGCCCCATCAGAGTCAGAGGCCAGAACGTCTCTATCTTGCACAATGTGTATCCTTCAGTATTTGGGGTCTGGTCATAAACATCCCAAAATCCTGCCTAACTCCTACTCAGTCTCTAGAGTTCATAGGAGCTTTGCTGGATACCAGAAAAGCAAGGGCCTACCTTCCCCAGGCCCATTGCCTTCGCATGGTGCAGTTAGCTTCTCAAGCAGTGCTAAAGCCTCACCTCACTGCTCGAGAAATGTTACAACTACTAGGCCACATGGCATCTACCGTGCATGTGGTTCCTTATGCTCGCCTCCATATGAGAGCAGCCCAGTGGACTTTATCCACTTAATGGACCCAGGCATCAGGGTGCCTGTCAGACAAAATAGCAAACACAAATCGCCTTATTTTGTCCCTCCAATGGTGGCAGTCCACTCAAAACCTGTTGCTGGGGTCCCCATTCCAGCAACTCTTACCCCAGGCAACTCTCACAACAGATGCTTCACCAATGGGTTGGGGAGCTCATCTGCAAGACCTCTCCACCCAAGGCACTTGGACTCCACAGGAGACTCATCTACATATCAATCTCTTGGAGCTCAGAGCAATCTTCCTTGCTCTTCGAGTGTTCCACACCCTGCTCAGCGACAAGACAGTCCTCATTCAGACGGACAATCAAGTAGCCATGTTCTATGTGAACAAGCAGGGTGGAACAGGCTCTCTGTCGATTTGCAACGAAGCTTTGCGACTATGGGCCCTCGCCAGAGAGCATCAGATTCATCTCCTGGCAGTGTATCTTCCAGGCATACAAAACTCTTGGGCAGACAGACTGAGTCGAGTTCTGATTCCACACGAGTGGTCTCTGCATGCAGACCAGGTGGCCAAGATTTTTCAAAATTGGGGAACCCTGGACATAGACCTATTTGCAAGTTCATTGAATGCTAAATTTCCCCGGTTCTGTTCCAGAATTCCGGCTCAGGACTCTCAGGCCAGGGATGCTTTCCTCATTCACTGGGGTTAAGACTTCCTGTATGCCTTTCCACCCATTCCCCTAATTCCCAAAACCCTGTTCAAGCTTCAGAAGGACAGAGGCCGTATGATTCTCATAGCTCCACATTGGCCACGGCAAGTGTGGTACCCTCTGCTTCTACATCTCTCTCAAGCTCCCTCCCTGCAGTTAGGGTCTGCTCCAGATCTCCTGTCTCAGGAGGACGGAATGTTATTGCATCCCAGTCCCCAGTCTCTGCATCTCAGGGCTTGGTTGCTGAAGGCCTAGATCTTCATGATCTTAACCTCCCTCAGCAAGTAAAGGATATCCTTTATGCTTCCAGGAAGCCTTCCACAAGACGCTCTTATGCTTTTAAGTGGAAAATGTTTACCATATGGTGTTCGCAGAAGGGTCTTAAACCTCTTGCGATACCTCTGGAATCATTACTGGAGTATCTCCTTCATTTATCCAATGCAGGACTTAAAACTAACTCGGTAAGAGTCCATTTGAGTGCTATTGCAGCTTCTTTCAAGCCTCTAAATGGACAACCTATCTCCTCTCATCCTCTTATAGTAAGATTTATGAGATGCTTTCTTCTAACTAAGCCTCCCATTAGGCCACCACCGGTGGCATGGGACTTAAACCTGGTTCTTGGTCAGCTCATGAAGCCACCTTTTGAACCCTTAGCTACTACCTCATTGAAATTCCTTTCTTGGAAAGTTATCTTTCTCATTGCAATCACATCAGCATGCCGCATCAATGAGTTGCAGGCACTAGTAGCTGATCCACCTTATACAAGGTTCCATCATGACAAGTTAGTCCTTAGGACTCATCCACACTTTATGCCATAGGTGGTCTCGCCTTTTCATCTAAACCAGGCAGTCTACCTGCCTGTGTTTTTTCCAAGGCCTCATGCATCTAATGCAGAAAGGAATCTTCATACTTTGGACTGTAAAAGAGCCTTAGCTTTTTACTTACAAAGAACACAGCAACATAGAAAGTCCTCTGAACTTTTTGTTGCTTTTGATCCTTCTAATTTGGGACTTCCAGTCTCCAAGAGAACACTGTCCAACTGGATTGCTCAGTGTATTTCCTTTGCCTATCAGAGTAAGAACCTTCCTCTGGAGGGCCATGTCACAGCTCACAATGTGAGAGCCATGACAGCTTCAATGGCTCATTTGAACTCTGTGTCTATTGACGACATCTGTCGAGCAGCCATTTGGGCCTCGGTTCATACCTTCACAGCCCATTACTGCTTGGACAAGGACTCCCGCCGGGATGCCTTGTGTGGTCAGGCTGTTCTTCAACACCTGTTCCATACCTAATCAACTCCTACCCACCATCCCTGGTTGGATGCCAGAGATCCATGGGGGGAAGTGCAGCCCTTTCACAGGTGCACACAACTTCTGGGGTCTCTCCCTGGCATCTAAAGCTAGGAAGTCTCCATATGTGAAGACTACATTCCTGGAGACAGCATAGTTACTCACCTGTAACAGGTGATCTCCAGGAACAGCAGGAATTTAGTCTTCACAACCCACCCACCTCCCCTAGGAGTTGTATCTCTCTGTCTGTTTCTTTCCTTTCCCTCTCTCTCTCTCTTTGTCTCATCTTTAAAACTCAACTGGAGAGAGGCAGTTGGGAAAGGCGGGAAGGCACGCAGGCGCTGTGGGATGCTCCCAAAAGCTTTCTAATTGGACGCTGGGGAGCGTTCCCGCGCAGGCTCTGTCGGTACCGACGATACCCATATGTGAAGACTAAATTCCTGCTTTTCCCGGCGATCACCTGTTACAGGTGAGTAACTATGCTTTATTTAATACCTATTTAGCACCATTTTCACATCTCTGCTGATGGTATTGAAATTATAGTAGTTAGTAGAGGAGGGATCAGTAAAAGTTTATTGGTTAGTTAAATGGCTACTTACAGGAAATATTGATATAAGTACATAAGATAAAACTGAACCCTGCTAAGTGTGAATCTTCTGGGTGTCTCAAAAAAAGAGGAAGTTGCTTTACCCAGTGAATGTGGTGGAGGTTCAGATCAGTGAAGGACTTCATATGTAACTTGGGTGTTTTGTGTGACTCTGAATTGTCTTTCATTGCACAAGTATGAATGTTATAAAATCTTTTTCCTATGGGCTGTGGTTGTTAATGACAGCTATGTACCTATGTGCCTTTTCAAAATCTATGTTCCATGATCTATGCTTTGATACTATCAAAATTGGTCTATTGTAATGCATTACAAGTGGAGTGGAGGAGTGGCCTAGTGGTTGGGACAAGGTACCACAGGTCGGAAGGTCGGGGGTTCAAATCCCACTAGAGGACAGCAACCTTGGGCCGGAAGGACTGGGGTTTCTAGTCCCACAGGTGCTCCTTGTGGTCTTGGGCAAGCCACTTAACCCTCCATAGCCCATGTTTCCCTGTAAAATAGTTATCTCCAAGTTATAATGCCCTGTTCAATGTAATTTCAGTTTGTTCAATGTAAACCGCACTGATGCAGAATAGCGCGGTATATAAGAAAAGAAAATAAAATAAAAAAATAAATAAATTATATTGTGATTTAACAAAGTATCAGCAGAATAGTCTGCAAATTATACAGAACGTGCAGATTTTGACAAAAAGTCGTAGGTGGGACGCGTGTTCCCGTTGTTGGTATCTTTACATTGGGTACAGGGGAAAAGAGAGTTCAGTTCAGGTGAATATGTCTATTTTTTGTCTGTTCATGGACTGGGACCTAGCTATTTGTCTGGATTGATTACAGAATATGTTCTGTTGAGATCATTACCTTCTTCACAATTAGGTTATCTGGGTATGCCAAGTTTGTCTGTCTGTTATAAAATCGGAATATACTAGACAAACTTCATTCATATATCAAGGCCCAAAGCTATTGAATGCATTTCTGATGTCTTTGCATTCAGAATCCTCTTATAAGGTATTCCAAAAATTTTTTAAAAACTTGGCTATTCTGTAATTGAGGAGAATGGTATAATTATTAGGGGTTTTGATGAGGGTATTGGAGAATGGACTGCTATTTGTTCTTATTTTTCTGATGCATTAATGTATGTGCATATTTTATTGTACTTTATTTTGAAATTTTCTGTGAAAATCCTAAACAGATTATCAAATATACAATATATATCCAACCAAAAACTCAAGGAGCTGTCTGGGCTAAAAAAAAAGAGCGTTATCTTTATAGGTAATATAACAACGAGAAGGAAATTTTAACAAAAAAAAATCCCACCCAAGGAGAGAACCCTGGGTCTGTACCCCAGGAATTCCTTTATTCTTAACTTGGTGGCCCATGACATGTCAGGGAAAATACGGACCTGAGAGCCAAAAAAAGACTTACTGAAGTTTTTGAAATAGGAACAAGAATTAAAGACTCCTCAAACTCCAGATCCAGGGTAACAGGTAGGATGGACCTTTCGATAACCACCTCTAAGAAGCTTTTATGAAACCCCTTAAGGTCCTCAGCTCCCAGAGGGTCCGTTCCAGGACCAATGCCCCAGTCACCAGCATCCAAAGACAAGTACTGAGCCTGGATCAGGGGAAGCAGAGCCTCCTGGGAATCTTTAAGGTCTTCCATAAGTATCTTCTCACCATCTCCAAGGAGATTTAGGAAAGTTCAAAAACCTAAGATTGTTTTTTCGAACTTGATCTTTCAAATATTCTGTCTTCCTAGACATCAGGATCTTGTCTTTTATTTGGGCTGTATGCAATTCCTGAAGCTGTCCAAGCTCATATTCCAACGGGGATATCTTCCCAACTTGCTCCACTTGCACCCTGAAGACCTCCAAGAAATTACTTTTAACTAAAGAGATTTCAGTACTCGCAGACCCCACCATGGAGGTAAGGGAAGTGTTCAAAGCAGCCCACATCATATCCAATATTATCACTACAGGTTTGACCAAGGCTGCAGCTCCTGAAGTCTGCATTCTTCCAGATCTTGCCAGCTGCAACTCTACACCAAGAAGAGATGATCTTGCTGCTCCACCAACCCATTGTGCAGAATTGGGTAGCAATGCAGAAGCCGCCAGTGAGCCCTCTTTACTTCTCTGCAATGGCATGCTCATTTGCAGGCTGGAGGGAAAGCACTTCACCAGCAAGCAAAACACTTCCAGGCTGCAGTAGTGGGGTTCACTGGTCAGGGGACAACCAAATCCCCAATACGCTCAAAGCTGCTGAAAGCTCACTACGCAGCCTGCCGAAGATGCCGCTCCCATTCCAGCCACAGAAAAGCTGCAGGTATCTATGGTCCTCTGACCAGCCAGAGTGGAAGATGCCGAACCTGAGGGTAGGTGTCTTGTTTCCACTTTCTCCACCCAGAGAATACAGGTGCAGAGGTAGCTAAGGGCTGCTAGAGGTAGGTTACTGCAAGGCTGCTGTGTCAGAACTCCTTCCTGCCACCATCTTGCTTCCTCTAGCTTCCAGAATAAGTTAATTTTAGGTGAATCCATTCTTCCTTCAATTTGCCCAATATTTCCTGTGTTAGTGGCTGCCACACAACCTCCCCAAAGCATAATAGATCCACCACCATACTTAAGAGTTGGAAAGATGTTCTTTTATTAAAATGTTTCATCCTTTTTTATCTAACTATATCTTGTGTGGTTATTTATTTATATTATTTAATATTTATTGGGGAGAACTTCATATAAAACAATGCCTTTCCGGTACATGTACCCCTAAAATAAAGAAAAATCAATCAACACAAATGGTTAAGATATACCTTTGCATACAGTTAGCATCCTAACATTCCAGCAATCTTCATATTCATACTAGTCCTTATTACATACTTTGAGTTCGAACATTACCCAACATTTTTCCTTTGGACCTTCCTCCATACTCTCGCTCTCTTTATTTATTTATAAGTCATTCTAGATGGTTCAGAATAAATATAACTTAAAATACAATAAAAGACCAAATTAAGAAAACAGAAATCCAATGAACAAACAACAAACAAAAAAAAATTTAACTATTTTCCATGCAGTAGACAAATAATAGAGTTCATCTTAAGAGTTTAAACCTACAACTGATGTTTAATCACCATCATACTCCAAGGATAAAAGTGACCTTAGCTGCTTTCAAAAAGTCAGCAGATTTAGCTCAGCCATTAAATCACTTGGGAATTTATTCCATTACAACAGAGAAAAAAGTTTGAGTTCTCCATTCTGCATTCTCTGCTAGATGGAATACTTAACAGATGACCCTATGAAGAACATAACGACTGACTTGGCATATATGAATGCAGACAATGTCTTAGGTATTTAGGATTTTGTATACATAATGCCTTATGCATAACACCAGTAGTGTAAACTTTGCCCTTGACAGTAAATATTGTAGAGAACACCTCTCCGTAATGTCTTGATCATGGTATCTGGAAAACAGCACACCTCCCAGGATGACATGCCTTGTCTGCAGATGAATGTTTCTATGTCCCTCAGAAGAAAGTCTCTAACTACCACTGTCTTTCACTTCTGTGCACAGTGGTTACTGATCCTGCAGTTCCAGTTCCTCCTCCTCCTCTCCTCCTGAGATGAGTTTTTCTCTTCCATTACCAAGACTGCAAACCAGTTCTTCAGCATAAGGGAAGGTGAAGTTGGGTGTAGAATCTAGTGGCTGTGGTAATCTGTGTCCAGCTGTCCTCTTCTGGTCTGGTATCACCTTCCCCTCTGCTGAAGATTTCCATCTTAGATATCTCAAGGAGCATTTCATCAATATACTCCTTGTTATAGATGTTTTTCAGCTTCTCCATCTCCTCTCTTAGTTCCATCACCTATTTGTTGAGGGAGTAGAACTGCTGACATCTTTCATACTGAACCAATTTCTCACTGTGGATCAGGGTATGCATTGGGATAAAGGCAGAAGTAACAACAGTGGCCACAGTTTTGGTGACATGTTTCCCAGCTATTCTTTTGCTGTTAGAAGTTTTGGTATCTGTGAAAGAAATGGACCCCCCCCCACCCCAAAATGCCTACCTTTTCCTTAGCTATTCTGCAAATAAAATCAGTTAGCCTTTTTTTCTGTAAAATTTAACACCTCAACACTCAAATTCCCTGTTTGTAGTCCTGTTTGCTTGTTCATGTGCTATCGTGAATTAAATGGAGTGATTTATATTATATTTTCAGACCATAACATTTTTGTGTATATCAATGAGGTGGATAGTTTAGTGTGGTTCCCTTTGTAGAATTTGGTTGCCAAGGGTACAGAAAAGGCCAGAAAAACTAAAAATAATTACCCCATAGATATATTACCGATCAAACTCCCCTGTGAAATGTATTTAAGTGCTCTGTTTTCACAGATTACCAACAATTAATCTAAATTACTTTCTAATGTTTCCCTTTCAACTAGTGCCAAGAAGTTTGTTACCCTTAGCATCCACTCCCTAACCTTGAGGGTTTAAGGAGGGATGGGCCTTTGTAGTTGTGGGGCCAAATGATAGGCGGGCACAAGAAAATTTATTTATATAAGGATTTATTTACCCCGCTCCGTGGTGGAATGGAACAGGCGTGAGGATTAGACCAAACAGGAACAAAAGAAAATCAAGGCTTTTCAATGCTGTGCTTAAAAATGTCCCTTCATAGTGGAGTTCACATTACATCATGTGTCCTCTTACTTTGCAATCACAATAAACAAGGGAAAACAATACTGTTCATGAGTTGTATCCAAATTATGCTTTAGCTTATTTTCACTGCTTCATAAGCTCTTCATCCAGGTACTTAAACAACATGCATTTTCACAAGCTCTTCATCCAGGTATTTAAACAACATACCTTTCAGGATATAATAGAAAATGATCATTCAAGCTTTGCTTTAGTTAGTTCTGTCAATCAGCCCGATTGAGCAGTCCATTGGCTGATTCACTTCAATCATGGGCAACGGAGAAGCTAATGGTATTTCTGCCTCAGGATTCTTTCCTGCTTGCACTAACTTCTGTTCAGCAATAGCTCTTTTATCTAAGAATTGTTTAAACTCTTTAAGGAGAAATTCAGCCTGCTTTCTAGCTGGGCTAGACTGAGGATTTACTCCTTCCTTGGGTAAGTAATTGTTTACAGAGTTTACTTCTGGAAAGCAAGCAATGCCGTCTCTGTTCAAACATTCATTCCCTGCAGTGGAGTTACCCCTCCCCCACTTGTCTCTGTATGCAGGTGCCGGGTTAACAAGTTCCTTTGTATGAGGAGTGTTTCTAAGGAGTGATTCAAAGGTAGGACCTCCTAAAACATCCTGGCTTAATTCTCCCCTGAACAATTCAGCTGTATTCTTTATATTAGCCTGCTTGCTAAAAGCTTCAGCTGTCTGGTGAGAAAAGCTGGGTTTGTTTAAAGGAACTTCAGGCTGCAGCCAACTGCTTCCACAAGGCCTGAGGCTGTCCTGAATTTTAAAGTCAGCATTCACTCTTTCTGGGTTCTCATAAAACTTGTCATATGAATTAAATACACCAGGTACCTTATAATGAGGCTTGTCTGAGAATGCCTTGCCACGCTGCCTTCCTCTCCAAGGGTCAGCTGTCTCTTCCAGAAACCTAGGCTTTAACCCTGGGTCTCTCAGTGCTTCTAACCTCTGTTGCTCCCAGAAGGTTCTTTCAGGCACTGAGTATCCCCGGTACCTACTTCCTGGTTCTGAATCCCTTTTCCTTGTATCACAGCTGGGCAGTGTTTCTCTTGCTAGGTCAAAGGTTTCTGTATCAAAGAGAGCTTCTTGCCTTATTCCATCTGCACTCTCCTTTCCTTGTTGCTTTTCCAACGTCCTTTGCCTTCTCATTCGTTTTCCCCTTCTGATACTCATTCCAATTCCACATCCTACTACTGTCTTCCTTCTCTCTGTTTAACAAGGTGCCCCTGCTCTGGGGAGCCCGCCTCCAGCTAGGGCGTGCCCAATCAGCAACTCTGCTTCTCTCCTCCCCTGAGGTGAGCTGTGTTAGCTGATTAGCTCTGTGCATCTTGTGCTGAGAAGGGAAAACCTTGCATTTACCTGCAGTACCTGAACCTTCCAGCGGGTCAGTATCAGTTTCCATGGCTTCCAGCCCTGCTACTGCGTCACAAGTTCTGTCTAATCCAAATTAATGTGTCAGTGTATATAAGGGACCACAAATTAAAAATATGCAGAGAGAAACTGAACTGGAAGCATCCGAAAGCTGGTTTTTGCATGCCGTGCAACACTGGAGAAATAGAAACAGAAATGCAGCTCTTCCTGTAGGATGGCTATGTGAGAAGTCCAAAAAAGTGCCTGTTTTATAAAGTCATAAAACCAAGATACCCTCTCAGGAATATATAAAGAACCAGTGTGTAAAGACCTGAGTGAGAAGGAAAAAAGAAGAAAAAATTTTAATTTTTGTTGGAGCAGCCCTGCAAACACAGATGGATGAAAACCGACTGTCCGCTGAGGTGGTTCTTTTAATAATATTTTGTAAGTGAAACAAACTTTAAACATTTAAAGCACTTAGCTGGTTTTCTTTCAAGCTTGTAGAGCACAAGGAATCCAAAGAAACCGATGTGTCACGTTTTGGATCGCTAAATTAACGATCCTGCTTCAGGTGAAGGAATTCCTGTGATAGCTTCAAAGCTTCTATGAAACTGAAAGAATGTTTCCATTTTTGATAAGCTCGGCATCTGACGTCAGTGCAGGTGATGTAATCTAATCAGCCAATGAAATGCAAGAGAAGGTGTCATCGTCCTTCCACAGGGGAAACCCTATGAAAGAAAGGGAATCCCCCAGCATGATTGAAAATGTATAAAGAATCAACGTAGTAAAGTCATGAAACTAGAGAATGCTATGCCATTCTAGCTTAGTATTCAAGACACACCCCCCCCCGCCGAAACTGTATTTAAATAATAAATCCATCATTGTTCAAGTTTTTGGCGTTTCATAACTCAATTGCCGCCTCTTGGGTCCGCTGGAACGTGATCTAAAACACGCCAGCGTAATCAAAAATATGTTCCAGTTGAAGGCAGTGTTCCACCAATGGGGCTGTAAGCGTCCGAGTGTGTAACCGAGAAAGATGTTCACTTAGACGTATTTTCAATGTGCGGGTCGTACGACCAATATAATAGAGAACATGGACAGACTATTAAATATACCACAAAAGTGGATAGGCAATTTCTATGCCATTTTGGTAGTATAAACCCGGTCAGTGTGAGCATCCAGCCAAGATGTTCCCACTAGGGAACTCTCACAGAAACAACAGGTTTCACATTGATAATGGCCCGGATCATCATGACCAAAAATCGGACGGTCTTCAATAGATGTTGATTTAACAATAAAATCGCGCAAATTCACCCCTCAAGAATAGGCTACGCATAAATTTTTCCTCCTAAAACATGTATGGAGGGATAAAATGGGCCATAATTTACGAAGAATTTTCACCACATTTATTACATTTCTAACATATGGGAAGTTGCCAGTTATAGTATCCGTTGTCGTCTCAGAAGCTTGATCTTTTTGAGATAACAGCCATTCTCGGTGTGTAAATCAAGTCCTTTTAAAAGCTGACGTGGGGGAGAGCTGTTGGAGCCAGTCGCACAGCGTCGGAGGATTCCCAGGTGAGCAGGCTGCGGCAGGGACTGCCCCAGGCGATTTTGGGGGCTTAAAACTCGTTGTCTCCATAGGTGCACGGCCATGGCGTGCCCTAAGGGGCATGCCACAAGGGGAGGATAGGCCCCTTAGGAGCCACGCAGGAGCCGGTATTGTTGCCTGAGTCTGTATGGGTAAAAGGAAGAAGAAAATATTTCCGTTGGCCCCGGGAGAGACTGGTCCTATGGATAGACACGTGAAGATTGGGGGTGTTGAGACCCCACCCCCTGCAGGTACTGTGGTGCACTCGCATTCTCCGGAGGGAGCTTCTTTGAGCTCTCCTGAGTGCTCTCCGCCACTTCCCCCGTCATTAATAACCCCACCGGAACCGCTGTCTAGTGGTTTGCCGATACAACAAAGTACTCCTTTTCATAGTGTTGGTTCTTTGGTACCTGTTACTTGGCTGCTTCCCCATATTGTCCCACAGGATATTCCTGATTCTCAGGTTTCCTTATTGGACATCTGGAGGGTGGTTACCTGTACTGAGGTTACTTTGGCAGCCACAGTAGCCCAGCTTTGCCATTTTTCCCAGGGAACTGTGACAAAACTGGAGGCAGTTGAGGAACGGATGGAATCTTTATCTACCCATGTACAGAGATGTGATTCCCGGTATGCTTCCCTTCAGTCAATGAGTGCCTCCTCAGTTAAAGATAGTTTAATTATTCATCGTAAATTAGATTATTTGGAAAACGCTCATAGGATGAAAAATACCTGTTTGTTAAATTTTCCTGTTACACATTTGATATCCCCTGAAATATTACTTCATAAATATTTGAAAGAGGTGTTGGAACTTTCAAATTCAGATACAATATCTTTTTCAAAAATGTTTTGTATTTCTTCATGATTGGTCTCAGGTGAGACTCCGGGAGGATATGACATATTGCAACCTCAATCTTTGGCTAATCTTACCCAATTCCTGGAAGACTCACAAGATACCATCGTAACTAGAGCCACTTTGGTGGCTTCTTTTGTATTTGAAATGGATAAAGCTTTAGTTTTTAAAAGTTACTTTAAGCATAAAGATGTGTATTTTTGTGGTGCTAAAGTACAACTGTTTCAAGATGTATCCAGGGCAACTCAGTTGCGTAGGCGGGCTTTTTTGTTCCTTAAGCCTAGGGTGTTAGCCCTGGGTGCATCTTTTTTTCTTAGGTTCCCTTGTAAATGTGTGCTAACACTTCAGGGGGTTAAGTATATCTTTCTTGATTCTTTACAATTGGAGACCTTTTTGTTGGATAGGGAGGTTCCGGGGGATGGATGAGGAATAATGGCGGAAATTATATATGGCATGAGGTTTGAGAAATTTTCTCTCGATGTTTCTTCCTTTGTTTGTATTACTTTGTAATTTCTCCCCTATATGTGGACTGCAAGGATTCGTTATTATCTTTCTTTGTTTAAATATTTATTATTTTTCTTGTTTTCTATTTTCTGAATATTGCCTGTACACTTGCTTAGTCAAGTATGTATGAATTAATAAAAAATTTAAATATAAAAAAAACGCTGAAGTGATAGCCTTCCAGGGATATCCCCATGCCAACAAACGTTTTTTAAGATCATCTGCATGATGAGAAAATTCTTGAAAGTGTCAAACAATTTCTTCGAAGTCTCAAATTGCCCATATAGTAAACCCCGTTTCAACGGTGCCGGGTGAAAACTTGAATAACTTAAAAGGGTGTTTCTCTGCACCGACTTCCTGAACAGAGAGTTAATGAAACCTTCAGCCTCATGAGTAATAGTGATGTCGAGGAATTGAATCTGAGATCTCTCAATTCGAGCAGTAAATTGATATTAAATTTATGTGTATTTAATTGTGTCAAAAATAAATCTAATTGTGACTCAGTACCAGTCCACAAGAAAAAAAAAATCATCTAAAAATCTATGCCAAAATGGAATATGGCAAAAAAATGAAGATGAATAGATGAAGAGTTCCTCATAACACGCCATATAAATCGTGGCAATCGAGGGAGCTGCTGTAGCCCCCATTGCTATCCCAAAAGTCTGCAAATAAAACTGTTGTTGATACAAAAAATAATTATTATTGAGAACCAATTCAAGAAGGTCCAAAAGAAAAGATCTTGGGATCCGAGGTGGAAGATCCAAGGGGTAAGCAGCCAAACATTGTAGTGCTTCTTTTTGATCTATATTGGTGTAGAGGGACTGTTCTCTATATTATATTGGTCGTACGACCCGCACATTGAAAATACGTCTAAGTGAACATCTTTCTCGGTTACACACTCGGACGCTTACAGCCCCATTGGTGGAACACTGCCTTCAACTGGAACATATTTTTGATCAATTACGCTGGCGTGTTTTAGATCACGTTCCAGCGGACCCAAGAGGCGGCAATCGAGTTATGAAACTCCAAAAACTTGAACAACGATGGATTTATTATTTCTCGTAAATACAGTTTCGCCGGGGGGGCGGGGGGGGGGGCTTGAATACTAAGCTAGAATGGCATAGCATTCTCTAGTTTCATGGCTTTACTACATTGATTCTTTATACATTTTCAATCATGCTGGGGGATTCCCTTTCTTTCATAGGGTTTCCCCTGTGGAAGGACGGTGACGCCTTCTCTTGCATTTCATTGGCTGATTAGATTACATCACCTGCACTGACGTCAGACGCCGAGCTTATCAAAAACGGAAACATTCTTTCAGTTTCATAGAAGCTTTGAAGCTATCACAGGAATTCCTTCACCTGAAGCAGGATCGTTAATTTAGCGATCCGAAACATGGCACGTCGGTTTCTTTGGATTCCTTGTGCTCTACAAGCTTGAAAGAAAACCAGCTAAGTGCTTTAAATGTTTAAAGTTTGTTTCACTTACAAAATATTATTAAAAGGAGCGACCTCAGCGGACAGTCGGTTTTCATCTGTCTGTGTTTGCAGGGCTGCTCCGACAAAAAGAAAAATTTTTCTTCTTTTTTCCTTATCACTCAGGTCTTTACACACTGGTGTTTTATAAAGTCAACATACGTCCCTTATCCACCCCCCAGTCATGCACAAATGAGGGGGCAGGTGTATATATTTGTGTGTATTCATATATGCATGTACTTTGTGACTTCTTCCCTGCTCCTCCCAAATTATACCACCAGGAACATCTACATTTGGTGCACACACAAGGTCACGCCATTTTATCAGTATGTGCGCGTATACATGTATATGCAGTTGCAGTCGCACAGTTTTCTAAAAGGCCTTTCCCCCATGTAAAACAGACTTTACACACAAAAAAAGTTTTACAAACTTTCCTTCCCCCGTACTGTGCAAAATATAAAAATATAAGAGATGCACAATCCCAAAGATGGCATACTTCAAATATTAAACTGAAAATGAAATGTTTTCTACCTTTATCATTTAATGTTTTCTAATTGGCAATGGACTATTTTTCTGCTTTTACTACCTTCTTCTCTATTTTACTTTTCCAGAGTATTCTTTCCATTTTCTGTTTTCTTCTCTTTGTTTCACCTTTTCTTCTATATCTAGCTCTAACATTGAACATCTCCTTTCATCTCATTTTTCAGCTTCTCTTTTAACTTTTAGCTAGATTTCACGCCATCTTTATTTCTCTCCAGCTCTTACCACCCTAGCTTTCCAGCGTCCCAACTCTCCCCTCCTTTACCCCCGCACTGATGTACAAATATCTAACTTACTTGTTCTTACTCCTCAATTGCTGCCTACTTTCTGGCTCTCATCCTCCACCATCCCTTATCTACCTTTCTCCAGCCATCCCTCTTCCAGCTGTCCTGTTCTCATCTTCTTACTTCTCTTTCCTTGACATTTTTTCATATATGTTATTAGCTTGCACTTTTCCTCATCCCTGCATATACTATCTCTCTGTTACTCCCATTGTGCCTCCCAATTCTCACAATAATCATATTTTCATCTCTGGCCTACCTACCAGATTTTTATCTCCCATTCTCACCTTCTCTGCTTAGGAGCAGAACCACTGCCTGGTTCACCAACTGACCAGCCTAGGTGGCGACCACCCAGCTACCCTACTTAAGGTCCAGCCTAGATCAACAGAAAAATAAAACTCAGGGCTAAAGGCAAATAAACATACATTTCCCTTCCTACTCCTGGAAGATTAAATTCCTCATCCATTCTCTATCAACTGTGCCATTCTCACATAGAAGGCCTGATTTCTACAGCAGGTCTAAAGAAGGGGGGGTGTCTTTTACTAATGGGCATTAGCTGGCATGCACTGAATCCATGGTGGAACACGTGTTACCAGCTAGCGCGGGGCCATGACAGCATCGGACAATTCATGCGCCAACTCTGCAACCCATGTTAGGGTGCTGAATGGATGGGTTAGATGCAGAGAGTGGGCATGGTGAGCTCAGCGCAGTTAGCAGTGGTTTTAACAGTGCACACTAACTGCATTAGCACTGATTCACCTAATGGCACCTCAAAAGGTAGAGTTAAGTGCACCAACGCTAATGCAGCTCGCGTTAGGGGAAGTGTTCTGTGTTAACTTTCAGGGAAATGCTTTCCACACCCATAGTTTTGATGGTTTTGACGTGTTAGGTGCAACGCCTTCAGGGCTGGCCCAAGGGTTTCTGTTGCCCTAAGCTGTGCTACTCGCCGGTCCTGAGCCATGCTACCACTTATTCTGGCAGCAGGATCAAAGGGTGGCATGGCTCGGTGGTAGGCCATGTGCTTCGGCACTCATGGCCTGCCGCTTCTGACTCCCCTCTTACATAACTTCTGGGGTTCAGAAGCAGCAGGCCATGTGTGTGCTGAAGCACATGGCCTGCCGCTGAGCCTAGCTGCCCCCCACTGCCGCCGGAATCAACAGCAGTACTACACGGCTCGGCGTAGGGGGGGAAGGGCGGTATGGCTCAGCATATGGGGGGGGGCAGTGGACCACGTGTGCCGAAGCACTTCACTTGCCTCCTACAGAGATATGCTGCCCTAGGTGGCCACCTAACCCACCTAGTAGACAGGCCGGCCCTGAATACCCTAATGCCCATTAGTAAAAGGGCCCCTAAGTGTAAGCTGTGCTTATGTTCAAAAAGACAAAGACTTTGTATCTGGGTTAAACTTTCTTTGACCTTTTGTTGGGTCCACCCTTTACTTATGACTTAAATTAGATGCCAAGGGTAAAATACAGTGCCTTGCGAAAGTATTCTTCCCCTTGGTTTTTGTCCTGTTTTGTCACTTTACTGTACATACACTCTGAAATGAAAAAGGAGGTTTTTTTATTATTTTTATTTATTAACAAGGCTTGATATACCGCCAATACTGTAGTGTCAGGGCAGTGTACAAAAATAAACATAGTGGCTACTAGAAAATCAAAGGAGAAAAGGAACGCCATCGGGTTGATAGGGAAAGCAGTAGTAAGAAAAAGAGGAAGACAGAAAAGGAACGAAGTTAGGCACATAAACAAAACTGACTGCTGAAGGGAATGGAAGGGACAGGGGCGGGGGGAAATAGAAGTAGTGTATGGCATCAGGACCATCATGTGGAGGCAGGGAGATCAAAGGCCTGGCAGAAAAGATAGGTTTTAAGTAGAACTTTAAAGCGAGGAAATGAGGGTTCTATGCGAAGAGAGTGTGGGAGAGAGTTCCATAGGGCAGGGCTTAGAAAGAAGGCGGCAGAGTGGCGAGTGAGTTCGAGGTGTGCTTGGGATGGGGAGGGAAGAAAAAGACGATTGCTATGAGTGGAACGAAGAAGACGAGGAGCAGGCTGGTGATAAATAAGATCGGATAGATATTGGGGGGTGCCCATGTGGAGAACCTTGTGTGTGGTAATGAGGTACTTATAGACAAATCTGAATTTAATGGGGAGCCAGTGAAGAGCGAGGAGACAAGGGGTGATGTGATCAAAAGGGGAAGAGTGGGTGACAAGACGGGCGGCCGTATTTTGAATAAGTTGAAGTTGACGGAGCTGGTAATTGGGAAGGCCGGCGAAAATTGAATTACAGTAGTCCAGGCGAGAGATCACAAGGGAGAGAACCAGGGTGGTGAGGAAGGAAACAGAGAAGTAGGGCCGAAGAGTTCGAATCCTATGGAGGTGGAAAAAACAACTGCATACAAGAGAGGAGATGTGTGGGTGGAAAGACATTGAGGAGTCAAGGGTGACACCAAGATAGTGGAGCATGGGGACAAGCGGGATAGGGAGGGAAGACATCGTGGGAGCTAGAGTGGGAAAATTATCAGAGAACCAGCCAGCAATGAGATCAAGACAAGTATTGAGGGCAGTGAGGTCCGGGGTTGACGAGCTAGTGTGGTGAATGAGAAGAATATCATCAGCGTAAAAGTAAGAGGATATACCAGTCTGTTGAATGAGCAGGGCGAGAGGAACAAGAAAAACGTTGAATAGAAGAGGGGTGAGGATGGATCCCTTGGGGACACCACAGTGCAGGGGAAACGAGGAGGAAATGTTGGGACCTGAGTGGACAGCGAACGTGTGGGACGAGAGAAAAGAACGAAACCAATGAAGAACAATGCCTCGGATACCAAAGTCAGACAGACGAGTGAGGAGAGTGCGATGGTCAACGATATTAAAGGCTGCAGAAAGATCCAAGGAGACAGCGATAGATAGATCACAGCGATAGATAGAGCACCACGATCGTGAGAGCAGTGGAGTTCACTAAGGAGAGCTAGAAGAACAGTTTCAGTGCTATGACCGGTCCTGAAGCCGGACTGACAGGAGTGAAGGGAGAGGCTAGTGTCAAGATGAGCGGAGAGCTGGGTGAATACCAATTTTTTCAAGAATCTTGGAGAGGAAAGGGAGGTTCGAAACGGGCCGCCAGTTAGCGTGGAGGGTGGGGTCAAGGGTGGGTTTCTTCAAAAGTGGACGGACCATAGCGTGTTTCCAACATGTAGGAAATCTGCCAGAGGTAAGACTGGAATTTATTATAGCCAGGGCATACGGGAGAAGAGTGAGAGAAGGATCGAGGAGCCAGGTAGAGGGAAGGGGATCCAGCGGACAGGTAGTTTTGTGAGACGAGGAAACTGCTCTGGTGAGTTCAGAGGAGGTAACAGCCCGGAAGGAGTGCCAAGTGTGGGAGAAAATACCGGAGGATGGGTGAGAATGCATAGGGGGGGAAACAGGAGGGGGAGGGGTGAAGGGGAGGACAGAGGTGAAAACAGGAGCGGAGAGACTGGATCTTGTTAACAAAGAAGGAGGCAAGGCTTGTTGGGCTGGGAGTGGGAGGAGGGAGCGCTGACGAGGAAGGGAGAGTGGTGGGGGAAGACAGAGAGTGGAGTACCTGATACAGACGGCGAGAAGAGTTTGAGGAGATCGTAATAAGATTTGAGTAATGAGCCTGTTTAGCCTCGGTGAGCATAGAACGATATGGGTGATGTTCATGGCAGAAGGTAGCAAGTGAAATAGCAGAGGGGCGTTTGCGCCAACAGCACTCAGCACGCTGGAGGTGGGTACATTGAAAGTACAAGCCCGGATGATACCAAGGGTGACGAGACATGGGGCGGAAGGGAATGGGGCAGAGAGGGGCCAGAGTATCGAGGGTCGCAGTGAGGGTGGAGGACCAGGTGTCGACCTGCTGATCCACGGGAAGGGAGAAAAATTCAGAGGAAAAAAGGGAATCGGCTGAGGGAAAATGCTGCAGCGTAAGAGGGATAAGATGCCGCTTGAGGACCTGGGAGGTGATATCGGAGCTAGGCAGGGTGGGAGCTTGTAGAGGCGGAAGAGAAAAGGAGGACAGCAGACAATGGTAATCAGACCAGGGAAGAAGGAGGGATAGGATATCAGAAGGAACGTAGGGGGAGGGGGCAGAGGTGAAAATAAGATCAAGGGTATGTCCGGAGGAGTGGGTTGGACAATCCACATGCTGGATCAAAGAAAGATCAAAGAAAAGAGACAGAAGTGCCCTCTCACAGGGTCGGGTCTGAGAGTTCAGATGGGCATTGAAGTTGCCTAGGATGACAAGATGAGAAGGTAGAAGGGCTGTCTCGGAAAGAGTGAGTAAGAGAGAATCCCAGAGATCTGGGCGCATTGAGGGTGGTGTGTAAAGAAGGAGAAAATACACAGGGGAAGAAGTCCCTGAGTGCAGCATCAGGCCTTCTGGATAGCGGGGAGGAGGTGAGACAAGTGTGAGAGGTATGGAGGCTCGATGAATGACTGCCATGCCACCACCTGTGCGGTGGAGGCGAGGAACATGGAAGGCGGAGTAGCCAGGGGGAAGGCAGCGGTGGAGGAGACCATCCTCCCCCTCGCAGAGCCAGATTTCAGTGAGAAATAGAGCATCGAGTGAATGCTGAATCAGTAGATCGTGCACCAGAGGGGTTTTGGCACGGAGAGATCTGCAGTTAAGAAGGGCAAAAGAGAGAGTCAGTAGGGAAGTGACTGGCAGAGTAGGCAGTGTAGGAGGAAGCTGACTCGAGTGACAAGCAAGAAGGTTACTCATATTGCGAGCAATGGTCCCGGGTAGGGATGTGGAAACAGTGAGTGGGCGGTGCCCCCAGAATACAGGGATAGTGGCCATGGAAGATTCCAGCGGGGGGGAGGACAAGTGAGAAGGAAAATATTTTATTTATTTAAAGTTTTTTCTATACCATGCTCTTTAAAATCAGCTCGGTTTACAATCAACAGCAGATAAGGACAGTGCAGGCAGCGCCCGTACTGTCCTTACAGAGAACAGGTTTTGCAACTTGGATTAACTGGGAGAAGAACTAAGTGGGCAAAGTGAGTGAGCTATTGGGAGGATAAGTGGCAGTAGAAGTGCAATGAGGCACAGAGGGGCCCACTTAAGGAGGGAAGACTAACCTATTTGGTGATGAGAAATGCCCCGATCGTCGCCGCCCCAAGGAGCTCGCTCAAGGAGCAGGACCTGCTCCTTGTGCGCATGCCAGTGGCACGGAACGGCGCCCCGAAGCTGCTTATATGTGGCAGGATACCTGGATTCTGACGTGGACGCGTCACTTCTGGGGGGGGGGTGCGGAGCAAGCGTTGGAGGGCCAACCGATTGGCAACGGTGCAATACAGGACCAGGGGAAAGGACACAGCGTCAGCAAACAGCAGGCAGAACAAACAGTAGCAGTAGTGGAGGCAGGACACAGCAGCCAAGCTGGAACGGCACCCCGGAGCTTCTTATATGTGGCAGGGTACCTGAATTCTGACGCGGACGCGTTGCACGTGTCCACGTCACTTCCGGGGGCGGAGCAAGCGTTAGAGGGCCAACCAATGGACAACGGTGCCATACAGGACCTGGGGAAAGGACACAGCGTCAGCAAACAGCAAGCAGAACAAACAGTAGTAGTAGTGGAGGCAGGACACAGCAGCCATTTGGATGTTAGGTAATGGACCTAACAATATAGTCCAAATTGGGGAAGTGAAATGACAAGAAAATTACCTTGTATATATAAAAAACAAGTAAAAACTGAAAAGTTGTGAGTGCATATGTATTCATCCCTTTTGCTATGAAACCCCTACATAAGATGTGGTCCAACCAATTAACCTCAGAAGTCACATAATTAGTTGATCAGGGTCCACCTGTGTGCAATCAGTGTCACATGATCTGTCACATGATGCCTGTATAAATATATCTGTTCTGAAAGGCCCCTGACTCTGCAACACCACTAAGCAAGCAACATGAAGACCAAGGAGCACGCCAAACAGGTCCGAGACAATGTTGTGGAGAAGTATAGATCAGGGTTGCGTTATAAAAAAATATCCCAAGTTCTGAATATCCCACGGAGCACCAGTAAATCCATTATAACAAAATAGAAAGAATATGGCACCACTGCAAACCTGACAAGAGAAGGCCGCCCACCAAAACTCACAGATTGGGCAAGGAGGGTATTAATCAGAGATGCTACAAAGACTCCAAGGGTAACACTGAAGGAGCTGCAAAGATCTGCAGCAGAGATGGAAATATCTGTTCATAGGAGTGGGGCTTTATGGAAGAGTGGCCAGAAAAAAGCCATTGCTTAAAGAAAGAAATAAGAAAACACGTTTGGAGTTTGCACAACAGCATGTGGCGGACCCCCCAAACACATGGAAGAAGGTTCTCTAGTCAGATGAGATGAAAATTGAACTTTTTGGCCATCATGTGTAGCCCATCACCCTGAGAACACCATTCCCACAGTGAAACATGGTGGTGGCAACATCATGCTGTGGGGATGTTTTTCATTGGTAGGGACAGGAAAACTGGTCAGGATTGAAGGAACGGTTGATGGCACTAAATATAGGGCAATTCTTGAGGAAAACCTGTTTTAGTCTGCCAAAGATTAGAGACTGGGATGAAGGTTCACCTTCCAGCAGGACAATGACCCTAAACATACTGCTAAAGCTGGTTTAAAGGGAAACATTTAAATGTCTTGGAATAGCCTAGTCAAAGTCCAGATTTCAATCCAATTGAGAATCTGTGGCTTGACTTGAAGATTGCTCTACACCAGTGCAACCCATTTAACTTGAAGGAGTTGGAGCAGTTTTGCCTTAAGGAATGGGTGAAAATCCCAGTGGCTAGATGTGCTGAGCTAATAGAGACATACCGCAAGAGACTTGCAACTGTAATTGCAGCAAAAGGTGGCTCTACAACGTATTGACTTTGGGGGGTGAATACATATGCACACTCCTGCTTTCAGGTTTTTTTTGCACTCCTTCATGGTAGGAGTGGAATATATCTCCCAACGATATATGTTTTAATGGCAGCTGTAGCTGAAATGGGAGATGCAGGGTTAATTTTCACATTTTGTGATTTGTGATTGGCTTTAGAAAAATCTATTGTGTCCAATCTGAGCAAAATTAAGTAAAGATTGAATCTCAAAACCTTTTTTCTTGTGCAGCATAATATAAATGTAAATGTTACATATAGAATTCTTGAACCCGTTTCTTATCAACGTTATTTACTTTTGCAGTTCAACTTCCTAAATTGCTTTGCATCCTTGTTCTACATTGCCTTTGTCCTGCATGACATGAAGCTCCTGCGTCAGGTGAGTTTTGGAAATGGTTGCTATACTACATGCACTTACAGGAAGTGAACCCCCTTTTTGAGTTTAAATGTAGTACCTTATTTGATTGCCATGATATAAGATTTGAATTGCAAAAGGAATCTAGAATCTATATGGTTTTTAGAATAGAGTTATTATAATGTCCTTAGAATGTGATATCCTTGGCATGTTTTAAAAATATGAACAGAAACCTTACAGAGTGAAATAGGAAATGCTTTTTAAACCTTGGGGAATTTTAGCATTTGTGAAAGATGCTGGGTTGACAGTTTTGAAATTAGTGTGCCCCATTTATCTGCAGAACTGGTTATAATATGAGTAGCGTCACTGCCGTGCCAGTGTTTCTCAACCATGGGACAGGAAGTATTAATAAATGCCTAATAATGGCCCCTAGCACTGCCCTCCACCCTTCCCACCAAGACAGATGATTTAGTAATGACATCGTTTCATGCTGAACAGATGAACTTGGACAGAGACTGGAATGCCCTTTTGCACTTTGGGTCTGCTGGAGCTAAAAGTGCTGTGGTAGCAGCATTCACAGTACCAAAAGAAGGGAATTATGGGTATTCTGCAGTCATGCCTGCTCTCTGGCATAGTGCTGCTTGAGCAGAGATTGTAGAGAGGAGCCTCTTGATTTGAAAATGATGTCAGAACCTGTTACGATTAAGAAATACTGTAAAGCGTGGCTGTGATGAGGTATATAGAATGTTAGACGTCCCTTTCCAAAGGGATTATCAGTGGTCCCCTTTAAGAGAGTCTGTAGCCCTGAGTTCAGAGCTGGGAGGACGTGGCTCACAGGGAGAGCTAAAGAACCCAGCAGGCTGCAGGAAGAAGAGAGGTCCCTGTAATCAGAAAATCTTCCAAGGCAAACAGTGCAAAGGAGTCTGAGGTGAGAACTTTAACTAGGGCTGGAGGAATAGCCAGAAGAACCAGCTTGTGGAGATTTAACAAGCTGGGACAAAAGTAAGCTGATTTTGTTTCCCCTGAACTGCTGTCTGTGCTTTGTGGCTTAACAAGCTGGGACAGAATATAAACTGCTTTTGTTTTTCCTGAATTGCTGTCTAGCCTGTGTTTTAAAGAAAACCCCTTCCCACCGCATGTCACACTATCACATATCGTGGAAGCTTGGGGATTTCCTCTAATTTCGTGACTGAGGCCAAGGGCTGGGCCTCTACAGCACGTCAGGATTTTTTTCTTGTTTATTTCTATGGGTTAAAAGGGTTAGCTTCACTCTAGTTAGGGAGTTTGAAGAAGGTCTAGTTGATGCCGGACTGGCAGGTTTTGTTTTAGCCATTAGAGGCCGCTAAAAGTTTGCTGGAGCTGGAATACTGCCTGGTTAACTCAGCGGTAGAAAAGGAAGAACAGTGGCAACCAGGATGGCAAACCAGGATGGAGAGGCTCCTCCAGATTCTGGCAGAAGGTCACCAGCAGCAGTATCAGTAGCAACAGCAACAATTTCAGCAGCAGTTTCAACAATCCCTACTAGAAAGGCAGCAGCAACAATAACGATGACAACAGCAGCTGCAAAACCTTATTCAGGCGCAAGAGTTATTAGAGGAGTATCTCCAGGAACAAGCAGGAATGAGTCTTCACATATGGGGTACGTCGGTACCGACGGAGCCTGCGCGGGTAACGCTCCCCAGCGTCCAATCAGAAAGCTTTTGGGAGAATCCCTCAGCGCCTGCGTGCTGCCTTCCAGCCTTTCCAACTGTCTCTCCTCAGTTTTCGTTTTTCCGCGGAGCCGGCAGGACGTACTCCTGTCACCGCAGAAAATTCCTTTTTTAATTCTTTAATTCTTTCTTTTCTTGTGGTCGCGGTTGTTTTTCCCGCCTCCACCGGTACCGCTGGTGGGTTTTTTTTCTTTTCTTTTTCTCAAACTCAGGGAGAGTTTTCCCTCAGTTTCTGTCTTATACTTTTGGGCCTGTAAGGCCTCTACATCATGGAGCCTTCTTCTCCTAAGAAGTGCCTTAACTGTGGAAATACAGTTTTCTTCTTAGACTCCAATAACTGGTGTCTAACCTGTTTGGGTCCTGACCCTTTTCCTCCGGAGCCATTAGGCTACAATTTTATGAGAAGAAATTTTCCCTTTCGAGTTTCCCTCGATACCGAGTTCCCTTCCAGTGTCAGGGCACCGACCAATTCTTCTCTACAGGATCAGGTAACCCACAAACAGTCTGTTAAGACTAGCCAATCCTTGAGTGGTAAGTCTCATGCCCAGCATGATGACGGCTCCGGCCTTGCCCTCAAGTCCCTATTGGCTTCAAAACCCCGGCAGGAGTCTTCATTCTCCAAAGCCTTTCAGGGGTTTCAGGTTGTTCCTGGGGCTCACCCCTCACAGAACATGCCTGAGCCATGCTCGGTGGTGGTATCCGCTTCGAGTGGTACCGATCCCCCGGCATTGGCACTGGTGTCGAGTGATCCACTCTTCGCCAAGGATCGTCATCTGGCGTCCTCAGTACCTTCGGGACCGATCGATACGTCCCAGATTGACTTTCCAGTATCTGAGCCATGCTCGGTGGTGGCATCCGCTTCGAGCGGTACCGATTCCCCGGCATCGGCACCAGTGTTGAGTGTTTCACTCTTCGCCAGGGATCGTCATCTGGCGTCCTCGGTACCTTCGGGACCGATCGACACATTCCAGATTGACTTTCCAGTATCGGCAGCATCGCCGATACCACCACCGACATCGGTACCCTCTAGACAAGCATCGATTGACTCGCTCCCTTCGATGCCGAGTCTGGAATCGATTTCTAGTCTAGAAGACTGGATACCGACGCGTCTCGGAACCGACGCTTATCGGTTCCGGATGCCTAGTACCGAGGATACTCACCAAGGGTTTTTGGTTCCTTCGGTACCGCTTGAGCAGCCTCCGATGACGGCTTCGATGGTGTTATCGCCTTCGATTCCGGTACAGCTACCGGTATCGGTATCGATGCCGGTTCCTGCAGTAACATCGGGACCAACCACTTCCATGCCTTTTTCACCAGGATCGCTCCATTCTACACCTAGTTTGGAGTCGATACCTGGCATGGACGATGCAGTACTGACTGTCTCAAGTCGTAACTGTCAGTATCAGTATCCATCTAGTGGGACTCTTTTTCTGCACCGGACCAGTACATCCTCTGGTGTCCAAGCTACTGCTTCAACTTTACCCTATCCAGGGATGGTTCCCATTGGAGATCCTTCTTTTCAGAAGTTTCTCCTTGACATAGCCACATTCCTTGCTATTCCTATCCCTGGCTATGATCCCACTCATCACTCTCCTGCGCAAAAGGAAAATATAATGCTTCCTTTACATCATTCTTTGTAGGATCTTCTTCTGACCATATGGGAAACACCTTTAAGGGTTTCCTCACCTTCTACTGCAACTAATGATCAGTATCAGGTGCCCCCCTCTCCAGGGTTTCAGAAGACTCAACTTCCCCATCATTCCATTGTAGAGGAATCAGCAATGAAGAAGGTAAAAAGCAAGAAGAAGCATTCTTCTTATCCGCCAGGTCGTGCTTCTAGAACACTTGATGCCGTTGGACGTCAAACCTTCCAAACATCTATGCTGGCAACCAGGATTATCTCTTATATTTTTTATATGAGTCTTTCTCTCCAGGAGATCACAAGGAAATTATCTCTTTTGACTCCTTTTCTTTCAGAACCCAAGGCTGCAGACTATTCCTTACTTCTTAGTCATAGCCAAAATATCTCTTGGTTTCTGTCTCGTGCTTCTCTAGACTCTTTTGAGTCTGTTAGCAGAACCTCTGCTATAGCCATAGGAGCGAGACGTAGAGCCTGGCTCCAGGCTTCAAACTTGAACAGATGGGCACAACAAAGACTGGGTAATACTCCTTGTACTGGAGAAAATCTCTTCAATAAGGAATCTTTATGTCAGGTTGCTCATTGCTCCACTGACTTCCCTGTTCCTGGGGGCTATCCTAAGCCTTCTCTTTCCCCAGTAGGTAGGAAATACCCTACCAAACCCTCTTTTCCTAGGAACCGAACGTTTCACTCTTCTCCTGCCCATTATACGGAAGTTTCCAAGCAGGGGAAACCTCGCCCTAGCCTGAAGAATCCAAACTCTACCCAGGCTCAACAAACCCAGCAACCATAGGTTCCTGGAGGTTACATCCTACAGTTAACTTCTTTCTAGCAGAAGTTTTTTTTTTTACTGTTTTTTCCTTCAAAACTCTACATATGGATTCCTTACTTTTCTTCCTAGATATGCTGAGCTGTCAGGACATTCATGTCTATGGGTCACAGGTTTCTCCTCCAAGAGGAGAACTTAACAACTATCCCATGATAGTTTTCTGTCCCAACATGAACATTTTTTCCTTCCGCAGACTTACCATACAGTAAGTCACCCTGCAGCTTCTACTCTCTCATCCAGGATCCCCCTGAATGAGTGGTATCATATCACTGCTCGGCTTCTCTAGCCTTTCATTCCAGTGTAGAGTTTTGTCCCCTTAAAAAAAAAAAAAAATCCTCCTTTTTCTGGGCAGCTCATCAGACAGGGACAGGATTTCCTCCTCTCCCTTTGTCTGTTCTCTCTGTTTCACACAGGGAGATTCTTTCTGCTGTCTCATTCAGCAGCTGCCCATGCAGGAGTTCCAGTGATTAGGCTACTGGTACCTTTCCTCAAGGTTCCAGTCTGTCTTCCACTACTTTCTGCCTGGCCTTAGTAGTGATTCCAAGATAGTGCTTCCTCTATCTTGGATAATCCTAATCACTTCAGGCTCCTCACACTATCTTCTTTTCTTGCCATCTCCACTATCTTGGATTTGGCAGCACAACTGACCTACAGTCAGTTCTATTTCCTAATTCCCCTGCATAATGCTCTCTGCAATCTTCAGAGAAGCTTTCCACTATGGGCCCTTGCTAAAGAGCATGGGGTTTTGTCTCTAATGATTATTCTACATGGTTGGGAAAGGCTCCTCAGTCATTCTCCACGACTGTGAAGGTTCTCCACACCCTGTTATCCCCTGTTATAATACAGGATATAAGCCTTTCTGCGTGAATATCCAAAATGTTTTCCAGTCCTGCAGGAATCTACTCTTTTTTCCTTGCAGCTAGTCCTCATGGTATCCTATTCCTTTATGGACAGCATATTTTCTATTACCAACGCATGATACCCTTTGTGTCCCACCAATGGGTCAACCTGGTATCTCCTTCTATGCGTTTTCTGTCCATTTACCATGTCAGAGCTCTTCAAGACTCAGGACTTGCTGTTTACAGACTGATGATATCCTCTGTTTTTCACGCAACCATCCTGGTTATTTCACTGGATAGCATTCCTGCACCATCTTACCCAGGAGGACTAGATTCTCTATATATTTTCTCAAGTAGGTTCCACCTTCTTTTTCTTTGATGAATCCTTTTCCTTCACATCTCCCATGTGAATGTTCTTATGGGCATATCTCTATCTGCTTAATTGCAGACATATATCCTCAAACATACAGGTTCATGTATGTATATATCTCTATATACTTCTATAGATACCTATGTCTGTAAGCTGTGTGTGCATATGTTATGCCCCTATATATATTTATATACATATATATATTTATACATATATATGTGTGTGTATCCCTATATATTTATATATATTTGTGTATCTTTCGAGATACTCCTTACAAGTAGATATGTATTTACATACTTATCTCCCTAACTGTCTATACTAGAAGGTTTTTACCTTCCTAGACGTCCCAGACAGTAGGCTTGCATATGTTCATACTGTCCCTAAGTAGGACGGGGGCAATATGCACACAACCACTACTGTGGTACTAACAGCTCCCACTTTACTCTAGCTCTCGCTATCCTTGAAGCACCATGCTTTAATCTCTTTCCTATCTCTCACCAGCTAGGAAAGACAGTGTATATCTTCAGTAGTTTGAGGTTTCAGCCTTCACACAACTGTCCTCCTTGGGAATACGGGCTTTTTTCCATACCCCTTCTCCCTCCAGGACTGGGCTGCTTGTCCAAATCGGTCAGTCTTCCTCTTTTGCTCCTAAATGTTAATGTCTCTGTAGCTAAAAGAGTTTTCAGCTTTTTTCCACAAAGCTTTCCACTGAAGGCCTGCCGTTTTATACTACCCCAGTTGACACCTGGGTCATCTACCAGTTCCAAGTTTGGACCTTCGCCTTCACTGCTGTGGGGTCACCTTGAGGATTCCTCTACTGCATCTCCAGTAGACTCCATCAAGCTCTCTACTTCCTGCAATCCAGTAGGTAACGTCCATATTGTGATTGTTTATTCAATATTTTTAATGTTACTTTTCATACATACCAAGGACTCCTCCCCTGTAGTCCTTGGATTAGCTGTTTTTTCCTACAGCTCCTCTCTTTTCAACTCCTACCCACCATCCCTCATGGGATGCCAGAGATCCATGCGTGGGAAGTGCAGTCTTCTTCCAAGGACACGCATCTTATGGGATCTCCCCCTGGCATCTACAGCTTGGGAGTCCCCATATGTGAAGACTCATTCCTGCTTGTTCCTGGAGATAGCACAGTTACTTACCTGTAACAGGTGATCTCTGGGAACAGCAGGAATAAGTCTTCACAACCCACCCACCTCCCCTAGGAGTTGTCTCTCTCTATCTATCTTTCTTTCCTCTTTCTCTCCCTTTGTCTCAGCTATGAAACTCAACTGAGGAGAGACAGTTGGAAAGGCGGGAAGGCAGCACGCAGGCGCTGAGGGATGCTCCCAAAAGCTTTTTTATTGGACGCTGGGGAGCATTCCCGCACAGGCTCCGTCGGTACCGACGTACCCCATATGTGAAGACTTATTCCTGCTGTTCCCAGAGATCATCTGTTACAGGTAAGTAACTGTGCTTTCCTGGCTCAGTTGACTGAAGCCCTACAGAGACCGCCACTCCACCTGTCAGCACTACTTAAATTGGCGGCAGACTTTTTGGTGAACTTTGAATGAACTGCCCACATGGCTGCATGGTCAGAAGCAACATAGACTACTTACTTGGGAATCTGCAGACGAGTAGCAGTCAGGCTGCATTTCAGGATGCCAACCTTGATGGGCGAGCTACATATACAGCTGTCAAGGCTGTCATATTGGAACAGGCTGGCTGTACACTAGAGGCCTACTGTCAGCGATTCAGAAAGAGTGAGTTCCAGATAAAAGAGAGCTCTCGGAGGTTCCTCTGCCGATTGAAGGAACTCGCATGGAAGTGGCTGCAACTGGAGGGAAAGACCAGGCCGGAGGTAGTCAAGGTTGTGCTATTTGAGCAGTTTTTGAAGGGCTTGACTGCCCCAATGAAGCAGTGGGTACATCAGCACCCCAAGTTTACACTGGAGAGTGCACTAGAAATAGCTGAAGGGTATCACGAAGCCCAGCAGGTACAGAAGCAGACAGTGAGACGGGGAAGAAGTCATCCGTTAGTCCAGGATGATGGAAGGAAAAGCTGGAATGGATATTGGCTCTTGTGTTCCGATCCCCAAAGTCACCTCCTAGGCGAGGGCATGGCCCCAGCCATGACTCCTCTCACCTGTTTTAGGCATGGAGCCTGGGGACTCTTTGCTCGTGAATATCTCTTGGGTACAGAGGATCTCAGCCTAACCACCCCTCACACCACTGCTTCTGTGGACACCCCCCCCCCCCACCCAGGGGCCCAAAAATTTGTGATTCCAGTTGAGCTCAAGGGGACCCACCTCCAGGCCTTGATAGACTCTGGATGTGTGTGGACCTTCATTCTCCCGGAAGCAGTAACCCGATTTCAAATTGACTATGCAAAGACTGTAACACTGGCCTGTGTGCATGGAGACCAGAGGCCATATCCAATAGCACAGGTTTCACTCAAGACTCTGGCAGGGCAAGCCACATTTGAGGTTGTGGTGATGCCCTGGTTCCGTATCCAGTGGTGATCGGTGAGACTACCCAGACTTTGGAATGATATGGGCCGAACTGATGGCCTCCACCAAGTAAGACCAGGAAGATTTCCCAGAAATGTTTCCCTTGGGAGACCTGGATCTATATGTCAAGAATCCCAAGCCTGCTAAGAACCAGAGTTAGTGTCACCTGGAAAAGCTGCATTACCAACAGAATCTGAGGATGGCTATGGGGGATGCATCCTGGAAGGGAGATCCTAGCGAAGAAACCTCTGGGGATACCTCAGGGCTCTGCAATAGTGACCCAAATACAATTGTCCCCTTCCCAGAATAGGTGCTGGGGGAAGACCCAGGGTACTTCAGGAGGGCCCAGCAAGAGGATGAGTCCCTTAAACATGCCCGAGAGCAGGTTTTGGAGGTGGATGGGATTCTAGTAGGTAACAGAATCCCCTGTAAGAATTTTTCACTATTTTGTTCTATTAAGGGAGATTTATTATACAGAGTGGCCAAGAGTGCTCTAGAGGAGGAAGAGGTGAACTAACTGATAGTTCCGTGGCCCTATCATCAGCAGGTGTTATCGTTGGGCTATAGCCATTTATTTAGGGGGACACTTGGGGCTGGAGAAAACACTAGAGTGTGTTTTAGCCCAATTTTTCTGGCCCAGGGTCCACAAACAGGTGCAGTTATATTTCCACCTGCCATCTCCACCTGCCATCTTCATAACCCCGCCAGAGTCCGACCTGCCCTTTTAGTGCCTATGCTCATTATTGAAACCCCATTTGAAAGAGTGGCCATGGACCTGAAAGGACTCTTAGAGCAAACCACCTGAGGCAACAAGTATATTTTAGTCCATTGCTCTAAGGAATATGAAGACTATTACGATCACGAATGGCCTCTGGGAAGTGTTCTTGCAGGTGGGAGCGATTCAGTAAAACTCTGAAACAGATGTTAAAAATGTTTGTGAAGGAAGAAGGGAAGAATTGGGACATTCTCCTATTCTACTTGATGCTTGCCATCCATGAGGTACCTCAGAGTTCCATGGGGTTTCCACCTTTTGAGTTGCTTTTCTAAAAATGGCCAAGAGGCATATTAGATGTGGTAAGGGAAATTTGGGAAGAAGAACCCTGTGCTGGGTATAATTTGGTAGAGTACGTTATACAAATTCAAGACCAACTGATGAAAGCCAGAGAGGTGGGCAAATTCAGTCTGGAAAAAGCCCAAGTCAAGGAGGCCAGAGGCTACAATTGGGCAGTCATGCACCGTACCTTCCAACCAGGAGACAGAGTTTCAATCTTGCTGCCCTCATCTGAGAGCAAACTACTCTGTAAATGACAGGGGCCCTATGAGGTGGAAGAGAAAATGGGGCCTTTTAACTACAAGATTGCCCAGCCAGATAAATGGAAGAAAGCCAAAATTTACCATGTTAACCTAATGTGGTCTTTTTCTGTCATGTTTCTATGTAGTTGTTGTTATGGAAGGACAGACTAGATAGGCCATGTGGTCTTTTTCTGTCATGTTTCTATGTTTCTATTGAAAAAGTGGACTCTGGTGACGGCTGTGGTAGTACAGGGAGATGATTTTGGGCCAGAAATTTCAGGCCCGTCAGATCAAACTCAAGTCCTGATTGGAGACCAGCTCTCTGCTGCCCAGAGAAGAGATTTAGAAGTGGAGTGGAGGAGTAGCCTAATGGTTAGAGCAACAGTCTAGTACCCAAGAGATCTGGATTTGCTTCTCACTGGTGCTCCTTGTGACCTTGTGCCAGTCACTTAACCCTCCATTGCCTCAGGTACAAACTTAGATTGTAAGTCCGCTGGGGACAGGGAAATACTCATGTACCTGAATGTAACTCGCCTTGACTTAATAATAACTAAAAAGAAAGTTTGATCCACCGGAACCTAAAATTGTTCTCCACTCGCCTGAGACAAACCCATCTCATTTGTCATGATGTCATTACTGCCCCTGGTGTGGCTATCCGGCAACAACCAATTGTATTCCAGAAGTCCCACAACAGGCTGTCGCCAAGAAGCTGGAAGAGATGCTTAACCTGGGAGTTACAGAAGAGTCTATGAGTGACTAGTCATCCTCCATTGTCTTGGTTCCTAAACCCAATGGAAGCCTCAGATTCTGCATTGACTTCCAGAGGGTCAGTGTAGCTTCTAAACTGGAAGCATATCCCATGCCCAGAGTAGATGAGCTAATCAAGCGACTGGGTGGAGCACGTTTTATATCAACCTTGGATTTGAACAAGGGATACTGGCAGGTGCTCTTGACTCCAGTGGCCAAGAAGAAGGCTGCTTTTTCAACACCGCATGGTCTATTCCATTTTACAGTGCTTTGGATTACATGGGACTCCTGCTACGTTTCAATGCCTAGCTGACCACTTGCTGAGTCTTCACAAGGAGTGTGTGGCTGCATACCTTGATGGCATCATCATCTACAGCGGAGACTGGACCACCCATCTAACCCAAGTACAAGCTGTTCTGACCAGCCTGCAGAAGGCCAGGTTGATGGCCAACCACAAGACATGTTTTCTGGGAGTTCAGTCATACAATATCTGGGATATTTAACAGTGAATGGGCACTTATGACCTCAACTGTGGAAGGTGGATGCATTACCCAGGTCTCCACCCCGAAATTGAAGAACAGGGTTCATGCTTCCTTGAATAGATTGGTTATTTCCACCAGTTCATCCCTAATTTTGCAGAGATGGCGGAGCCGTTAACCATTCTCCTCCGTAAAGGAGCTCCTGAATGGATTCAGTGGTCACCAGACCTGGACCTGGCCTTCCTGTATTTCAAGAAGGTCGTGTGATCTGAACTTGTCCTGATTAGCCCTGATTTCTCTCTACCATTTATTGTGCAAACTGATGCCTCAGAGGTAGTCCTAGGAGCCGTTCTGGCCTAGGAAGTCAGGGGTGAGGAACATTCCATAGCATTCATTTGCAGGAAACTGCTTCCTCGGGAGAAGTATTATGCGGTGATCAAGAAGAAAGCCCTGGCTGTCATGTGAGCACTTGAAACCTTCAAATACTATCTGCTTGGCCATCTGTTTCCGCTGGTAATGGACCACCAACTCCTCAAGTGGCTGGCTTGACATAAGGAGTCCAACAGCCGTATTATGTGGTTGTTTGAATCTCCAACCCTACCAGTTTCAGATCCGCCATAGGGCTGGTCGGATTCATCTGAACACAGACTTCATTTCCGATGTGGGGGTCTTGGGTGACGTAGGTGCTCATTGGGTCATGGTTAGGCTGAGGGGAGGATGTATGTTACATTAGAAAAATATAAAATAATTCTGATTAAACAGAATCATTAAGGTCGCCCTCTGCCTTCTGATTTTTGTTTTTCACTTCTAAGGAAGAGCTGGTGTTTTGAAGTTTGTAAAGCTCCTCCTATCTTGCTGCTCGTATTCAAATGATTTGGAGGCTGTTGTAGGTCTGTTGGTGTGGCTAGTAAAGGACAGTAACAGCACAAACTGTGGACCTGGTAATTGGAGGTTTTGAAAAACAGTAGGTGTGGCTTCTTTTCTTATCCTAGGAATCGTTTTAATACAAAAGAATACATATGCTATATTATGACAAGAAAAATAGACTTTAAAGCAATAGAGCCAAGAAACAGGGAAGTAAAGAGTTTGAAGAGTCTGCTTGGATGTTTGCGGTCACTTGCTTGAATGCAGGCATGGGGTAGATGAAGGGCACTTTGCAACACTGCATCTCATGATATACACAGCACTGTGACAGTGTCATCTGGTATGATAGAACAGTTATTATTTCCAAGTAGTTCTGTTATCTAAATATTGTATGACTTTTAACATATTAGTATCTTGCTTTATATGCAGTTGCCTAAATATATGACAAATTCTCTTTTTTTAAGAGCTTGGCTACTCTTCTGATAACTTCTCAGATCCTTAATCAGTTTGTTGAAGCTTTACTTCCCTTCTGGCTTCAAAAGAGACACAATAAGAAGGTGAAGTGTACAATGAAACAGCTCAAGGTGGATGGAGACCTTTCCCTGGTGGAGCAAATCAAATTGGAAAAGGAAATGGGCACTTACCTGGTAAGTGTTACGCTGAAAAAGGATCAGGTCTTTTACCCTCAAAGCAGCTGTCTTCTAGTTGAAGAAGAATTTTATTTATTTATTTATTTATTTTAAAAGTTGCTATACTGCATTCGTGTAGATACATTCAACATGGTTCACAAAAATAGATATAATAACAATATAAAAATAAAATGCTAAAATAGCATAACAACAATGCAGCCATATGCTTACACTGTACCACGAAGCCCAACAATAATTCACTTGCACTTAACTACAAACTCAGAACTGAAACAAAAAAGCCTTAAGGCGTTTCTTAAAACTCAAAAGGCTAATCTTAATTCGCAGAGCCAATGGAAGCTTGTTCCAAAGCTGCGGTACAATCGCCATAAAAGCATGTGACTATTAACATTCCAGATGGATCTTAGACTTAGTAGTTCGATCGCAGAGGCCTGTGCAGGTCATACCAAGTTATACTATTCTTCCAACAACCCTAAAGCCTCGAATTGTCCTAGCTGTTGAATATGCATCCAATGTAGTTCAATCATTGCCTGCCAAACACTGTCATTTCTGCAAGCCGAGCTGTCACATTCTGGACTATTGGCAGTCTCCTACTTATTCCATATCGCCCTGCTAGACCAGTGTAGGGTTGCCAACTGGCTCCATATGCACCCGACAGACTTGATCCAGTCCTGGGTTTACCCCATTGCATGCAGGGACATGTAGTCTTGCTTTTCTTATGGAGTGCAATGGAAAAATCAGTACTACATGTCCCTGCATGCAGTGAGGTAAATCTAGGACTGGATAAAGCATGTCGGGCGCATCTGGAGCCAGTTGGCAACCCTAGATCAGTGGGTTATGTTCCCCTATCAGCAGACTGATGGAGACAATGAACTAATGAAAAGCCCAGGTTTCCAAGACATCACTCCCATGTCTCTATGGCCTCAGACACCAGAGGTCTGTCCTCGGTGTTTCGTTGTCTCCAGCAGATGGTGGATGTATTTTCTCCTCTCTGAAGATTTGAGAGGAAAAGATTGATTTAAAATGCTTATAAAATGCCTGTGGGTTGATCTCTCACTAGAGCGTGATGTGGGAGGCTGCACGAGATTGCAGTCTTTTCAATAGCCATAGGAGGAGGGAAAATTGGTTCAGCTCCATGCTCTTATCCTGGATAAGAGCCTGTTGAGCAGTCAGAAATTCAAAGGATTTGGAAGGATCTGGAAGAGTACAACTGCCTCATACAACCTCAATGCCCCCTCCCTCCTCCTCTGTCCTCCCTGCCCTCTCCTGAAGATTGCAGAAGGCTCTCAGAGGGATCTGCCTGCCAGCCACTTTAAACACAGTGCTGTAAAGTCAGCCAAACTGTTCTAGAGGAGTAGAGCTGAGTCCGGCACAGGTTTTCGGTCTGGGGCTCTCAGGGGGGTGAGTACCAAGGCTTGACCTCGTCATTGTCCTTGTTGGGGTATCCCGATTCCATCTGTGGGGGAACAATTCAGGGTAGACCGCTGGTGACCATTGGCACTGGGTGTGGGTTTCCTGCCATTTTCTGCATTCGTTAATAGCGTCTTCTCTATTGTGTGCCTGGTGGCTGTGCAGTCCTTGCACTTGCTCTGCCCAAGCTGCTCCAACGCGGGCTCCTACCTACGTGCCTGTAATGCGTGCTGTAGTAATAATGCTGTGGCCTTAGTGCACGCTGTTGTAAAACTTGCCTTAACTCTGTAATGTCTTCTTCCAGGTAACGTTTGGCCTGTGAAAATGTGGTGCCACATCTCTGGCTTTTGCTGTTCTTGCATGGCTGCTTCTGAGTCATCCCTGGAAGGCCTACTCCCCCTCTTTCAGCCAGGGGATGCTGTTAGCCTGACTTTGCCTGCCTCAGGGCAGGAAGGTGGCAGATGCCGCCATGGGTCAAAGGATATTCAGCCAGTCAGAGAATCCGCCAGCCATGCTGGGGCCTTTCCCCATCCTAGGGAATCGACTGCAACTATGCCCCTGGGGTGTAGAGAGAGCTTTCGGAGTCTGGATTGTCCTCTCTGGAATGTTTTCCTTTTGCAGAAGGTCTGGTCATTCTGGCATGGACATTCAAGCCCTGCGGCCTTTTGTTTCCCCTACACGCAGTTTCGTAGGGGCAGGCTGAGAGTGGAAGCCACCTTCAATTGATGATAATTCATCTCCGGCAAGGCGCTCTCTTTGGGGATGGGAATTGACTGTGGCTTGGGTTGAGATATCTGATATAGATGAAGAAGGTACTCTCACCTTCAGAGGATTCTGAGGAGGCTGAGGCTATTCACTTGTTCCAGGAGTAGGAACTGGAGGTTTTGATCCCAGGATCTTATCCACTTTGAGCTTGACTAATGCTCCAGATGTGGAGTAGCAACTGAAAAGGCATCTGCTGCTGCAAGGGGTTTGAAAATCCACTACTGTCTTCCCGGAGGTGCTCAAGGGCCTGTTTCAGCCGGAGTATGATTACCCCAACTCCCCTCCTGAGGAGCTAAGTGTGTATAAGTAGATGCATGCTCTCCCGGAGGAGGAGTGTGTTGTGTGCTTGGCAATTCCAAGGTGGATCTGCAGGTCACAGCAGTTACCAGATGGACTACTATGCCTGTGGAAGGCGGATCGGCCTTGAAGGATTCTCTGGATCACTGCAGCGGTTGCTATTCTTCAGTTGGCAGTATGTGCAGGCTAGACATCTGGAGTCCTGCCTCAGTGGATTCAGTCTGTCCATCAGATGATTCTACCCCTCTTTTGGAGTCTGCTACAGCCCTCCTCCTCATACCATGTATGGCCTGGTATGTTTAGCAGTCAGGGATTGTGCCCTATCGAGGGTGACCTGGCATTGGCTTGGCTCTGACTTGGGGCAGCAGTCTCATCTTCCAAGCTCGGTTGCCCATCTGACCTTATAGGGACTCTTCTTTTGAGGCACATGAACGATCTGGAAGAGACGCTATCCTTCCACTTTCTGGAGGACAGGTCCAAGGGACCTGTGAAGCAGGCAGGAGCTCCCTTTTCCGTCATCCTCCACCCGCTCCATGTGGGCACACTGGTTGGACTCCCGGGAGTCTCGGGCCTCTCATTACTACTGGCCTGGAAAGCTTAGGGCCTTCGAACTCATTCTCAGCCCCTTCATAGAATGCTTGGGCCCAGGTCCCATCCAGAGGAGGACCCTCCCGGGCTGCGCATTGAGGTTTGAGGGCCCATTCGCTGGTTCCTTTGGTTGGAAGCAGGCTTTGTCTCTCTATCTTTATTGTTATTGAGTATTTGATAGGTTTAAGTGTTCTCTGACAACACCATGGTGGTGGCCTATGTCAATTGGCATGGCAGTATGAGGAGTGCTGGGGTAGCCATGGAGATGGCTCTTCTGTTTGCCTGGATCTGGATTCTGTTTTTGGATCTACACATTTCCGAAGTGGTTGCCGTAGAAACAATTTTTTTTGGCTGGCACTCTCTGGTTCCAAGAGACTGGGAGTTGAGTCAGGAGGTGTTGCACTTGTTGTTGCACTGCTGGGGTCATCCCGAGAAGGATCTGATGGCAACCCACTCCAATGCCATGTGTGTCACTTCTTCAGTCACTGCACAGAGACAGGTCCGAGGGCGTTAGTGCCCTGGTTTAGCCTTGATTAAGTCTGCACCTGCTGTATATGTTTCCCTGTGGTCCTTGATGGGGCATGTGATTTGGCGTATGGAGTGCCACCTGAGAAGGATAATTCTGGTGACACTGGATCGGCCAAGGAGAGCGTCCTTTGCAGATCTGTTGTGGCTTCTCTAAGCGCCACCTCTTCATTTGCCTCCATCTTGGGGACTATTGTGTCAGGGGCCACTTGTCCTGGAGTACCCTGCTCCCTTCTCGCTTGTGATTTAGCTCCTGTAAAAGACGGCTAGCACATATGAGCTACTCTCCAGTGATGGTTTCCACTCTACTAAGAGCTCGGAGGAAGTCTTCCTACCTGGCATAAGTGCGGGTCTGGTACCTTAAATGCTGGTGAGGCAACTGACTCCTGGGTCAGCCAAGATGCCGTTTCTGTTGGCCTGTTCTGCAGGATGGTCTGGAGAACAGCCTTTTCTCTTAGGCCCCTGAAGGTTTAGGTGGCAGCTGTGGCCTGTTTCAGAGGTCTGTTGGGTGGTAAATCTTTAGCCTTATACCTAGATATTTTGCACCTTCTTCAGGGGGTTCGGCTTCTGTGTCCTCCCCTATGGTCTATGGTCCCTTCCTGGGATCTGTGTCTTATGCTCGGGGCCCTGATGTCAGATCCCCTTGAGTGATTGAATGAATTGGTGCTCAGACAGTCTTCCTGGTTGTGATGGTTCTGCAGGGAGGATTCTGATCTGCCAGCTCTGTCTTGCCAAGATCCTCACCTACCTTTTTCTGAGGAGGCCATTTTTTTCCTTTGGCCTGTGCCTTCCTTCCCTGAAGTGATTTCTCCCTTGTGAGCCAGGCAGTTTGCCTGTCTCTTTCTCTAAGGAGCAGTGTCGGGGGGGGGGGGGGAATGGCCAGGATCTTTACCTTGTGGATGTCTGAAGGGTGCCACTCTAGCTCTTGGTTTACAAATAATTTTCATAAATCAGTCCATCCTTTTGTGCTATTTGCTGGTCCATGCAAGGTGGCGCGGTGGCTGAGTTTGCATTGGAGCACAGGATTAAGGAGGCTGTTGCTTCAGTGGATCTGTTCCGGAACCAGATGGTTCCTGAGGGTTTGTGCGCCTATTCTATCCAAGCGCTAGTGTCCTTGTGGGCAGAGCAGAGCTCAGTAGCCCCTGTAGACATTTGTTGGGTGGAAAAATGGGCATCTCTTTCCACTTTTGTCAAGCATTCCACTTGGATGTCCACGCTCAGGTGCTTACAGCATTTGGCTCTAAGGTTTTGCGAGCTGCTGTGTCTTCTTCCTACCCAGTGGAGTCGTAGCAGGGCGATATGGAAGGAGACATTTTACTTACCAGATAATGCCCTTTTCTTGAGTCCTGCTACACTAGTCCACAGCCTGCCCCTGCAAATGCGTTTGCTCTGTTCTTCTGCAGCGATACCCTGTTGTCCGCTATGATTTGTGTACTTGGCTCTGCAGGTACCTCTTTATGGACAATCTTCTAGTAATGCTTTTCTGTATGTAGTTCTCTACTGTTGGATTGCTTATTGTTGCCCATGTTCAGGTTGTGTGAGGCTTGCCATGTTCTCCCATATGCTTTGGGACGAATACCGAAGAGAAACCTCTGGTGGCTGAGGTGCATAGAGGCATGGAGTGATGTCATGGAAACATGGGCTTTTTCATTGGTTCTTTGTCTTCATGAATCTGCTGGTAGGAGAACATAACCTACTTGTCTGGACTGGTCTAGCAGGACTGAAGGAAAGGACATTATCTGGTAAGTAAAATGTCTCCTTAGGAAGTCCAATAGAGGAGATTACAGTAGTCCAAAGTGCTCATTACAAATTAATGTACTGCTCCATACGCAGAACAGATTTAGTGAAAAAAAGGTTTCAATTGCCTGACCAAACAAAATTTTAAAAATCCATTTCGCACAATGGCTGATAGCTAAGCCCCAAAAGTCACATTCTTATCCAACCGAATTCCCAAATTTCTAATTGAGTCTTTTGGTAACACAACAGCCCTAAGAATTGCTGGAGCCCTTCTAGTATAAGGGGAAGAGCCTCGGGGTTATTTTTTTCTCCTGCAATGACCCTGTTTTAGAAGAAAACATAGGGGCCTGTTTACTAAAGTGTAGTAAATATTTGCACCTACTGCAGGGCCTCCCCTACACCAAGTTGTGCATAGCTTTGTCAGACAGCTTCTCTGGATATATACTGATTTTAATTGTGTGAATTGGAGGTAGTGTTAACAAGTTGCTAGATACTTTGATTCATGTCTCTTGGTGGAATAGAAGCTGGAAAGCAGAGAAGGAATTGCTCAGCTTTACTTTGCAGCCCTTTCGCCCAACCAGCATGGCATGATATCCCTGTGCCATAAGAGGAGTTACTTGAAGTATATAGCTTCCCATATTGCCAAAGTAATTTTACTCAGCCAAAAATTGCACTAAAGTTTTTTATGTTTTATTTTCCTCATTCCCTTTGACAACTCTAATAGATTGAAGGGAGGAAGGAAGAAACTACAGAGAGGCCTTCAGATAACTTGTTTTCCCTATTTAGCATATGCATTTTTGCTTTCCTTTGTGTTTTGGAAACTATGACCACTAATTTGTGTAAGTCAGAAGCGTTTAAAATCTGTATACAGGAATAAGTTCCTGCGGGACAGCCAAATATTCCCCCTTGCCTCAATCTCTCCTGAATATCCTTTATTGCATCACAAGAGAATAATGCCACAGGTTGAAATCTCCCCAGGTGTCTTCAACTTTTTACATGCCTGAGAATTTTTTTAGAATGGAAGGTACTGTTTTAAATGGTTAATGTGTGGTCAAGAGGTCAGGGAGTTTGTCACGGTAAACCTTTGAGGGAGGGGCGAAATCATGGCTTAGTCTGATTGTGAAATCCTACTATTATTTTACAACCATTATCCAAAATGGTTTAAAAAGCAGGAAATCTTTGAAAAGACATTTTTATTCCAATATGTTCAAATCTTTTTATTAATTTCACACTCATTATTAATTTCACACACACTATATATATTCTAACTTTCCGTACACCGCAAAGTTTCTTAACAGCAATACTGATTTTATAACAGCAACATCGCAACCTCAATGGGCAGTTTTGCAAGGAGCATACCAAAATATAGCATACGGCTCATTCTAACATTATACCCATATCTACCCCCTATTCCAATAGCTATCCCCCAGTCCCCCCGTCCCTACTTTCCCACCCAACCACTCCCTCCACCCTTCCCCTCCCTTCCTTTGATATGTTTCCTTTCCCCCTTACTTTTTACACATCATTTCACTTCACCCCTAGGTGTATATGAACCTATTGCGCCGCCTTATACGTTTAGCAATGCACTGCGTCCCTGTGGGATCAGAGTATTCAAAACTGGCATCCATAGCTCTGTGAAGTGTTCCCAATGCTTCCCCCCAAGTTGTTTTGCTGTTAGCCTTTCCATCTGCATTAGCTCTAAGAAAGCCAATTCCCATTGTCCCACCCCTGGGGAAGCCCCCTCAAGCCAACGGCCCAACAGCACCTTTTTCACCACTAGGAAACCTCTTTCCATAAAGAACCTTTGCTGTGGGTCTACCCATTGCCCATCATGTCCCAGCTATGGAAGAGACAAGTTTTCAACCGTTGGGGAACCTGCCTTGCCAGCATACCAGCCATCCTTGGAACAAACCTGTGACCACAAGAACTGCACCTTAGAACATTTCCAAAATTTGTGTAGCAGTTACCCCCTCCAACCTACACCACCTACATTTATCATCATTCTGTAATCCTGCTTTGAAAGCCCACCTATCGGTTATGTAGGCTCTCCAGAGGAACTTGTATTGCATTTCCTGCAGGTAGACCCATTTCACCCCAGGGGAAATCCTTTATTCCAATATATAAAAAGCTAGTTGCCAAGGAGCAGAACTGTGCATTAAGAAAATGTGATGGTTTTAGAGGAGCTTTCCCCTGCGCTGCGGTTCCCCAAGCTATGGGAGCAGTGGGGCTCACATGTGTAGTCTGCAGAAACTATTAATCTGCATTCAGAGTGTTTTGCTTATGAAATTGTGTGTGATGCTGCAGCACAGTGGTAACGTGCTGTACAAGAGACAAAGCAATAAAAAGACCATGTTACATAAAATTGCAACAAATGCATAGGAAGTCATGGAAAACATTTAAAAACAGCCTCAGGAATCATGGAAATTATCACAAAGTTTGGAGTGGGTGCATTTCATATGTGACAGATATGCAGGCAGGGTCACTTTTACCTATGGCCCTGTTCAGGGCTGGTGCAAGGGTTTGGGATGCCCTAGGTGAACCTCCCCTCACTTGGTTTGCAGCTTGTTGTGCTGTGAGGGCTTGTGTGCATCAGTGATGCTGAGAGCTAAGCTATCAGTAGCTTAGCTACTGGCAGGGTCTCCCAAGATAGATAGGTCTCAACTGAAGTACCAGACTAAGACAAACCACCCATCTGGGCAGCAGTAGAATGTGACGATGTTGTAAGCCAAGGATCATATTTCTGTGACAACACTGGAATTAACTGCACGGAAGAAAGACTTGGCAAATCTACTTCTGTATCTTGCCACGAAAACCCATTGGATAGTCACAAAACAAATTGCACTGTAGTGCTGAAAGACGAGACCTCCAGGTTGGAAGGTACTCAAATGGCTACTGGGGTGAGCTGAAGACTTCTCAGAGTAAAGTCATCATTTATGGTGTGGTTGGATCTGCTGATATAGCTGTACATGAAAAGAGAGTCCGAAGTTACAAAGATATGGGAAATATGGACTTGGCAACAGTAATGAAGCTGGAGAAAGACTGATAGAATGCTGCAAGACCAATGATCTATTCATCTCAAACATCTTTTTCCTGCAACACAAGTGCTGATTGTACATGTGGACTTCACCCAATGGACTATACAGAAATCAAATTGACTACATCTGTGGAAGACAATGATGGAAAAGCTCAATAACATCAACAAAGACAAAACTTGGAGCTGACTGTGGTATAGATTACTAACTACTAGTATGCAAACTCAAGCCAAAGTTGAAAAGAGCAAGCCACTTATGAATGTAGCAAAATATGACCTTGAGAATATATCACTGGAATTTAAAGATTGCCTGCAAAATTGATTTGCTGCTTTAGATACAAATGACAGAGTTCCAGAAGAGTTATGGGATGACATCAAGAAGATTGTGTTGGAAGAAAGGGAGAAGTCTCTACACAAGGTGAAAAAGCAAAAACAGCCAAAATGGATGACTGAAGAATCTCTGAAAATTGTACAGAAACGCAGAGAAGCTAAAGAGGAGAAAGAGGCAATCGCAGAACTCAACAGAGATTTCCAACGTGCAGCCAGACAACACAAGAAGTACTACAATAACACATACAAGGAAACAGAATCAGAAGCTATTAGAGGAGAAACAAGATCTGCTTTTCTAAAGCTACAAGAGTTAAAGAAAAAAATTCTAGCCTCAAATTGGAATGCTACAAGATGCTCAAGGATCCATGTTGAATGATGCTGAGAAGATCAAGAAAAAGTGGAACGAATATACAGAGTCATTATACCATAAAGATCAAGTGGACCAACAGCCGTCTCAACCTGTATCTTATGTTCAGGAACTGTTGGTGATGAAAGAAGAAGTCGAAGCAGCATTGAAAGCCTTATCAAAGAACAAAGCACTGGGCATTAATAGCATTCCCACTGAAGTATTACAGCAATCGGATGAAGCTGTTACCATATTTACAAGGCTGTGCCAGGAAATTTGGAAGACAAATACATGGCCAGCTAACTGGAAAAGATCTGTGTTCATACAAATACTAAAGAAAGGTGACCTGACGGACTGTGGAAATTATTGCACAATTACTCTGATCCCACATACCAGCAAGATTCTACTCAAGATCATTCAGCAGAGACTACAACCATACCTGGAACAAGAATTGCCTGAAGTGCAAGCAGGGCTCAGGAAAGGGTGAGGAACGAGAGACATCCTTGTGGATGTGAGATGGATCCTTAAAGACAAAAGAATACAAAAAAGATATCCACATGTGTTTTATTGACTACAGCAAGGCTTTTGACTGTGTAAACCATGAGAAACCCTGGGCCACTTTAAGAAGCCATGGGTATACCAGAACACCTGATTGTTCTCTTGCTCAACTTTTACATTGATCAAGAAGAAACAGTTCGAACAGAACTAGGAGAAACAGAATGGTTTAAAATCAGCAAAGGTGTATGACATGGCTGCATACTTTCCCCCTACCTCTTTAATTTATATGCAGAACAAATCAACAGAGAAGCAGGACTGTATGAAGTCAACCGAGGTGTGAAGATTGGTGGAAGACTCATCAACAACCTTCGCTATGCTGATGATACCACATTACTGACTGAAAGTGAAGATGATTTGAAATATTTACTTCTCAAGATCAAGGAATATTGTCTTAAAATGGGTCTGCACCTTAACGTTAAGAAGACAAAGATCCTGACAATTGGCCAAAATCAATAAGTTCATTATTGATGGAGAAAAAATTGAAATAGTTGACAGCTTTAACTTACTTGGATCTTCAATCAATAAAGAAAGGACTAGTAATCAAGAAGTCCGACGATGTAGTGCTCTTGATAGAATGGCAATGAAGGACCTAGACAAGATTTTCAAGAGCAGAGATGTCTATCTCCATACAAAGATTTGACTTGTCCAGGCCATGGTATTTTCAATAATGTCATATGGATGTGAAAGTTGGACAGTGAAAAAGATAGACATATTGATGCCATTGAATAATGGTGCTGGCAACGAATACTGTGTGTACCATGGACTGCCCGAAGAACAAACCAGTCAGTACTAGATGAGATCATATGTAAGCTTTCCTTAGAAACTCAGATGACAAGACTTCGAATTTCAAACTTTGAACATATCACGCAAAGGGAGAGATCATTGGAGAAAGACACAATGCTTGGCAAGATAGAAGGTCGATGCAAAAGTGAAGGCTGGTAATGAGATGGATCGATACAATAACAGCAGCTATGGATACCACTCTGTGAACAATGAGCTGCTTGGCTGAAGACCGAGCAAAGTTTAGGTCAACTATCCAGAGGATCGCCAGGAGTTGGCACAGATTCAATGGCACTTAACAACAATAACAACAAGGTGAACCTCATTCCCAGCACCGTCCTGCTCCTGCCCTGTGCCCATTGTTGCCACTGCTGCCTCTCTCTGGGAGGTGTAGTGGTGGCAATATATTTAAAAAGGCACTTCTGTGCTGGAGTTACCTTCTCTTCTGGTTCTGTGGCGCCATTCGCGCTTCTGCTCCCCTCAGATTCCACTTTGGCGGAAGCATGAATGGCACCGTGGCACCGAAAGAGAAGGCAACTCCAGCACCGTAGTGCCTTTTTAAATGTACTGCTGTTGCTGCACATCCCAGAGAGGGGCAGCAGTGGCGGGAGGGGGTGCTCCTCTTGCAAATGTTTGCCCAAGGCCCCATAAGGGGTTGAAGCAGCCCTGTATGCAGCTCTATTCCTTTTCTGTTGAATGGGATGCTGTTTTGTTCCATATTTGATAAGGCAAGAAAACCTTGAGGAAAATGGGCATCTAGGATAAAGCTGGGAAGAATCACTTGCTGATGCCGTAACCCTTCTTCTACCTCTGTAGTCAATAGTTTTATACTGGGTATAGGTTGAAAAAAAGACCAGGAATCCACAGAGTTCAACCTTTGTGCCAATTATCTAATGACTTTATATAGTAATCCAAATTTGGGGGAAGCAAAGAAAGCAAAACAAAATCCTCACTGTGCATTAGTAACCAATTCTGCACCATTGAAAAAACAGTTTCCTTATCATCCCTCCAGTCCAGTCCAGACACGTGGGTTATCTCCCCTCACCAGCAGCTGGAGACTGAACATGTCAGATCTTTCTGATGTCACAGTAGAAGAGCCCCACTGAACCTCCTCCATGGCCAGTTTACTCAGTCTCCAGCAGCTGGCAAAGAGCTCCTGTCTAGACCACTGAAAGGACTTAAAATAAATACATAAATAAATAAAAGGAGAATGAGGGGGTTAGGTTGTTTGGCTGCGATTTGCATTCCTTTCCGGCTTGCCTAGCAATTACGCTGGGGATTAAAAAAAAAGAAATGGCAAGTTGGAGGAGCAAAGAGGAAATTAGCTGGAACAGAACCGGAGTTGTTGATTCGGCCTGGTTTCCCTCGGGATGCTACACCTGGTGGCCCAGATCCCTCCTCCACCCTCCCTTGAGCCAAGGTTTGTTTCATTTTCTGAAGAACAGCAGGTCTCTCTACTGTTCTCGGCTGACTTTGGGACTACTGCTTAAAAGTAAATCTATAAAGAGCAAGCAGTACTTTCATTTTCGGAGTCCCAGAGCTGAAGCAGTTCACGCGGCTGAATGCTGTTGTGCTGCCCTTCTGGGCATCGAGTGAGTGTGCTTTTGTGTTTCTTTTCATTTTTTCTTTACTTTACTTTGGCGGAGTTTAAAAGAAAAACAAACAACAAACAGGAAGCCGTGCCACCAGAGACGCAGGTCTGTGCGACGTGTGGAAGCTGCAGGGGTGCTCTTTCCACGGGGGAGGGGAAGGGTTCTGCTGTTCCTGCCAAAAAGAAGGCAAAGAGGCAGAAAATAAGTTGGCTTGAGGCCTGGGCAACCTTGGAAGGTACTCCGGGGGTACAGAAACTTACAGGAAAGCCTTCACAGGGCAATGTCACGACTGCAGTTTTAGCGGTAATGTCAGCCATTTTGCCTTCTCTCTCCATTTCTCATTTGGGATGGGGGATCAGTTGGGGCTTCTCAACTTCTTGTAACTCCTGTGGTACATATTTCCCCTGATTTTATTTTGCTGTTACATCAGGCATATCTAAAGCAGCGGTCACGTGGCAGAACCTCATCACAGTCGGCTTCTGTACTGGTGCAGCCTGTGTGCTCGGACTCCCTCCAAAGTGTGTAGCTGTGCATCCAGGGGATCCAGTTTCCAAGCACAGGTGCTTGGAGCCTGCTGTCTGGGAAGACCAGGGGTCTCTTCTTTCAGGGGGCTCAGAGGATCCGATGGAGGGCCCCTTTGACTTACGGGAGGATTCCACCACTCCAGAGTTGGAGGAAGGAGACATCCTACCAGGAGATGAACCCAGTGTGGTTCGTGTTTTTAGGATAGAGGAACTGGCGTCCCTAATTTTCCATTTCCTCTCAGCTTTAAATATTGCCTAGCTGCCGCAGTCGATGGAGGAGCCCTTGGAGGATCAACTTTTACAGGGCCTTAAGACCTCTCACACAGCTTTCCCAGTGCACAGGGCAATCCAGTAGATGATAGAACCGGAGTGGGAAGTTCCAGGGTGGTGAGGTGATGGGCCGGCTCTATCCCATTCTGCAGGAAGAAAAAGACCACCTGAAGTTGCCCACGATGGATGCCCTAGTCACGGCAGTCACAAAGAAGACCACCATTCCCATGGAAGGTGGGGCGGGGCCCTGAGGGGTATGCAGGACCGTAGGCTTGAAACTTTTTTGAAGCAGAAGTTTGAGACTGCGACCCTCACATTGCAGGCTTCCATTCGTGGTGCTTATGTGACCTAGGCATATATGAGTTGAGCCCAAGCTTTGCCAGGGGAAGCAAAGGAAGCAAAACAAAGTCCTCACTGCATTAGTAACAATTCTGCACCAATGCAAAAAACTGCTTCCCGACTCCAGATGTGACAGTGAGCTCAGAATGGCCGAATTGAGCCCTTGGGCTGGAGCCTGAGGGTGTAAATTCAAATCTCCAGGAACAAGCAGGAATGTAGTCTTCACATATGGGTATCATTGGTACCGACGGAGCCTGTGCGGGAACGCTCCCCAGCGTCCAATTAGAAAGCTTTTGGGAGCATCCCACAGCGCCTGTGTGCTGCCTTCCCGCCTTTCCCAACTGCCTCTCTCCAGTTCTTCGTTTTCCACAGAGCCAGCAGGTCGTGTTCCTGTCACCGCAGAAAAAATTCCTTCTTTTTTGTGGTCGCGTCTGCCTTCCTCGACGCTTTACCGGTACCGCCAGTTTTTCTTTCTTTCTTTCTTTCTTTTCTTAAAAAAAAACCCAAAACTTAGTACTTTTTTTCCATTTTTTCCAGGTGCACGCGCCATTTTGGGCCTTAGGCCCAAGATTTTTTCCACAATGGAAAAACCCTCTTCGGGTTTTAAAAAGTGCACCAAGTGTGGCGGTACCATCTCCGTCACCGACACCCATGAGTGGTGTCTTAAATGTTTAGGTCCTGACTATTCCATCTCAGAATGTATGGCCTGTGCCTTGATGTCCAAGAGAGGTCGACAGAACCGAGCTGCCAAGCTGAGTACCCTGTTACCCTCTGATGCAGCTTCAGTGGCATCGACGTCTTCCAGGGCTTCGTCTTCCTCCTGTGGATCTCAGGTAACTAAACATAAGTGTAGCCGGTCATCAAAGGGTAGATCTCCCTCTAAGCATCGAGATGCCTCTGGTATTGCCCTTGAGGATTCTGCACTGGCAAAATTGCCCCGGCGGGAGGCTTCGGCTTCCAAAGCATTATCGGGGCTCCAGGATGTTCTCGAGGCCTCAACCTCTGCAGAACTACTGGTGCCATGCTCTGGGGTACCGGCGGTCTTCTCCGGTACCGACATCCAGGCATCGGTAGCGTCGGTAGACCAGAGGGTCCTGGCTGTTGAACGCAGTCTGGCGGCTCTCCTTGTGGCATCGACACCCTTGGAACCGCGTCAGACAGTTCAACCGGTACCGGTACTGGCACCGACTCCGGCACCGGTATCGGTACCGACAGCATCGACATCGGCGTCCACATTGCCGGCACCAGTCATGCGATGCCTTCCGGTACCGTTACACCGGTACCGATTCCCTCGGTACTGACTTCGGTCAGTACGGGTATCGGGCTCTTCAAGAGCATCCTGACAGAAGGTACTTCGAGTCCTCAGAGGAATCTGAGGATTCTGACAGTTCTGTCGATGCGGGAATACTTCTCCTGGAGAGGAGCCTTCCTCCCCTAAACGCAGGATGTCTCCTCCAGAGGACATTTCCTTTCAGGATTTCATTAGGGAGGTGGCTCGGGGTCTGTCCATTACTGTGGCCCCTGAAACAGAGCCCAGAGCAAAGGAGTTGGAAATTTTACAATATCCTAAAACTCCTAAGGAGGCAGCTACCTTGCCCATCCATGAGATCTTGCATGATCTCATGCTAAGAATGTGGGAGACCCCTCTTACCACCTCTCCTCACTCTTGTAGACTGGATACTCTGTATCGAGTCCCTCCTTGTCCTGGTTTCCAGAAAACTCGACTTCCTCACCACTCTGTTGTAGTGGAATCAGCTATGAGAAGGATCAAGAGTGCAAAGAGGCATGCCTCTAATCCTCCAGGACGTGAGTGCAGAACTTTGGATGCTTTTGGACGTCGTGTCTTCCAAGCTTCCATGCTTTCTGCCAGGATCAGTTCCTATAGTCTATATATGGGAATGTTCCTGAAGGAAGTCACAGGAGATTTAGAGGCTTTGAGCCCTCTTCTTCCTGAGGATAGAAAGCAGGATTTTCTCACATTGGTCAAACATGCCCAGGATGTTTCTAAATTTGTCAACCGTGCAGCTTTTGACTGTTTTGAGTGCATAAGCAGAACCTCTGCCATTGCCATTGCCATAGGTGCACGTAGAATTGCTTGGCTCCAGACATCTGATCTGGAGCTCTGGGTAAAAGACAAACTGGGAAATATTCCTTGTACTGGTGAGAACCTGTTTGGTAAAGATTGGCAAGAAAAGGCCAATGAGCTGGATGCTGACAACTCCACCTTGGATAGATTATCCAAGTCCACAGCTGATCCTGCAAGAAAGAAATCTTTCAAGAAACCATTCTTATCTAAAAAGAAAAGATTTTATCCTGCTTATTCTCAGCAGGGACGTTCTGCAGGTCAGCCTGTTCGGAAGGGTCTGCAACCACCCAAACAAAGGAAAGCAAAGACTGCTAAGCCTCTACCGTCTCAGCAGTCTCAGCCTCCACAAGGTCTTTGACTTTCAGCTAGAGAACCTACCCTTCCTGGCTCTCAATGGACCAGAGCCTTCCACCATTCCAGGAAGGTTGTGCCATTTTGCCCCCAGATGGGGACAGATAACAGCAGAGAATTGGACACTGTCTATCATAAAAGAGGGGTACAAGCTTCATTTTTTGAGCATGCCCCCTCCCACAATGGTAAGACAGTTCAATTCTCAACCCTCTCTCATCAACCTGTTAGATCAAGAGGTCACTAAGCTTCTTGCCTAAGGGGCAATAGAAGAAGTACCCATTCATCAACAGGGTACGGGGTTTTACTCCCCCTATTTCCTTTTCCCAAAGAAAACAGGGGGACACAGACCTATTTTAGACCTCAGAGAATTGAACAAATTCCTGTTCAAAGAGAAATTCAAGGTGATTTCTCTCGGATCTCTGCTGCCATACCTTCAGAGTCAGGATTGGTTTTGTTCTCTAGATCTCAAGGATGTGTACACTCATGTTCTCATCCATCCAGCTCACAGAAAGTTCCTTCGGTTCCTTTTTCAAGGAAAGCACTACCAATACAAGGTGCTTCCTTTTGGCCTGGCCTCAGCACCAAGAGTGTTCATGAAATGCATGGCTCTGGTAGCAGCATTTCTCCGCACTCTAGGGATTTTCATCTTCCCCTACTTAGACGACTGGTTCATTCGAGCCCCATCAGAGTCAGTGGCCAGGACTTCCCTATCTTGCACAATGCGTATCCTTCAGTATTTGTGTCTGGTCATAAACATCCCAAAATCCAGTCTAACTCCCACTCAGTCTCTAGAGTTCATAGGAGCTTTGCTGGATACCAAAAAAGCAAGGGCCTATCTGCCCCAGGCCCGTTGCCTTCGCATGGTGCAGTTAGCTTCTCAAGCAGTGCTAAAACCTCATCTCACTGCCTGAGAAATGTTACAACTATTAGGCCACATGGCATCTACAGTGCATGTGGTTCCTTATGCTCGCATCCATATGAGAGCAGCCCAGTGGACTTTATCCACTCAATGGACCCAGGCATCAGGGTGCCTGTCAAACAAAATAGCAAACACAAATCGCCTTATTTTGTCTCTCCAATGGTGGCAGTCCACTCAGAACCTGTTTCTGGGGTCCCCATTTCAACAACCTTTACCCCAGGCAACTCTCACAACAGATGCTTCACCAATGGGTTGGGGAGCTCATCTGCAAGACCTCTCCACACAAGGCACTTGGACTGCACAGGAGACTCATCTACATATCAATCTCTTAGAACTCAGAGCAATCTTCCTTGCTCTTCGAGTGTTCCATACCCTGCTCAGCTACAAGACAGTCCTCATTCACACGGACAATCAAGTAGCCATGTTCTACGTGAACAAGCAGGGGGGAACAGGCTCTCTGTCGCTTTTCAACGAAGCTTTGCGACTATGGGCCCTCGCCAGAGAGCATCAGATTCATCTCCTGGCAGTGTATCTTCCAGGCATACAAAACTCTTGGGCAGACAGACTCAGTCAAGTTCTGCTTCCACACAAATAGTCTCTACATGCAGACCAGGTGGCCAAGATTTTTCAAATTTGGGGAACCCCGGACATAGACCTCTTTGCAAGTCCATTGAATGCCAAACTTCCCCGGTTCTGTTCCAGAATTCCGGCTCAGGGCTCTCAGGCCAGGGATGCTTTCCTCCTTCCCTGGGGGCAAGACTTCCTTTATGCCTTTCCACCCATTCCCCTAATTCCCAAAACCCTGTTCAAGCTTCAGAGAGATAGATGGCGTATGATTCTCATAGCTCCACATTGGCCGCGGCAAGTGTGGTACCCTCTGCTTCTACATCTCTATAAGCTCCCTCCCTGGAGTTAGGATCTGCTCCAGATCTCCTGTCACAGGATGACGGAATGTTATGGCATCCCAATCCCCAGTCTCTGCATCTCAGAGCTTGGTTGCTGAAGGCCTAGATCTTCATGATCTTAACCTCTCTCAGCAAGTAAAGGATGTTCTTTATGCTGCCAGGAAACCTTCCACAAGACGCTCTTGTGCTTTTAAGTGGAAGAGGTTTACCATATGGTGCTCGCAGAAGGGTCTTAACCCCCTTGCGATACCTCTGGAATCATTACTGGAGTATCTCCTTCATTTATCCAATGCAGGACTTAAGACTAACTCAGTAAGAGTCCATTTGAGTGCTATTGCAGCTTCTTTCAAGCCTCTAAGTGGACAACCTATTTCCTCCCATTCTCTTATAGCAAGATTTATGAGAGGCCTTCTTCTTACTAAGCCTCCCATTAGGCCACCACCGGTGGCATGGGACTTAAACCTGGTTCTTGGTCAGCTCATGAAGCCACCTTTCGAACCCTTAGCTACTACCTCATTGAAATTCCTTTCTTGGAAAATTATCTTTCTCATTGCAATCACATCAGCACATCGCATCAGTGAGTTGTAGGCACTAGTGGCTGATCCACCTTATACAAGGTTCCATCATGACAAGGCAGTCCTTAGGGCTCATCCACACTTTATGCCAAAGGTGGTCTCGCCTTTTCATCTTAACCAAGTGGTCTACCTGCCTGTGTTCTTTCTAATGCCTCATGCATCAAATGCAGAAAGGAATCTTCATACTTTGGACTGTAAAAGAGCTTTAGCCTTTTACTTGCAAAGAACACAGCAACATAGAAAGTCCTCTCAGCTCTTTGTTGCTTTTGATCCTTCTCATTTGGGACTTCCAGTCTCCAAGAGAACACTGTCAAACTGGATTGCTCAGTGTATTTTGTTTGCCTATCAGAGTAAGAATCTTTCTCTGGAAGGCCATGTCACAGCTCACAATGTGAGAGCTATGGCAGCCTCAATGGCTCTTCTGCACTCTGTGTCTATCGACGACATCTGTCGAGCAGCCACCTGGGCCTCTGTTCATACCTTCACAGCCCATTACTGCTTGGACAAGGACTCCCGCCGGGATGCCTTGTTTGGTCAGGCTGTTCTCCAACACCTGTTCCATACCTAATCAACTCCTACCCGCCATCCCTGGTTGGATACCAGAGATCCATGGGAGGAAGTGGAGCCCTTTCACAGGGACACACAACTTCTGGGGTCTCTCCCTGGCATCTAAAGCTAGGGAGTCCCCATATGTGAAGACTACATTCCTGCTTGTTCCTGGAGATAGCATAGTTACTCACCTGTAACAGGTGATCTCCGGGAACAGCATGAATTTAGTCTTCACAACCCACCCACCTCCCCTAGGAGTTGTATCTCTCTTTCTGTCTCTTTCTCTTTCCCTCTCTCTCTCTTTGTCTCAGCTTTAAAGTCAACTGGAGAGGGGCAGTTGGGAAAGGCGGGAAGGCAGCACGCAGGTGCTGTGGGATGCTCCCAAAAGCTTTCTAATTGGACACTGGGGAGCGTTCCCACGCAGGCTCCGTCGGTACCGACGATACCCATATGTGAAGACTAAATTCCTGCTGTTCCCGGAGATCACCTGTTACAGGTGAGTAACTATGCTTTCCCCAGACCCTTGTTTGGAAAAATATACCGTGTCCTTGAGGAATGCTTATAGAGGCTGATGTAATAAAGCATGCTAAAATCAGTGTATCGTGCTGATACTTTGTTAGTACACATTTGTAGCGCATCAAAACTATTTCTGATGTAGAAAGGGTTTTGGAAAGCCAGTAGTGTGCTCTGAAAAGGTGGGGTAATTTGAATACATTTTCCATGTTAGTGCATGGAAGTGGCCTGCGTACGGAATTACTTCCAGTGCCAAAAAGTATGCTAAGAATCATCTCTTTATACTTCACCTTCGGGCTGAATCTTTTCTAGAACCCTGGAGGTGAAGTAAAGTTTTCATTTTATTTACTGACCTATAGAAGTGAAGGGAAGTTTAAAAAAAACAACAAAAAAACCCCAAAGCAATCTCCGTGATTTGGATTCCCCAAGGTGAGTATCCTTGGACCTGGGATCCTCAATATGTGACTCCTGGAGTAGGGTCCTCAGAGCCCAAAGCCCTGACTCAGAGACCTGTGCACCTGGGAGAGCACAAGTCCAGAAACTCTGTACCCGGGAGATCTCAGGCCCGGATCCCTTGGATCTGGGACCCCCACATCAAGGAACCCTAGATTTGGGAATCCACACTTCACTTAGCCCCCAACTTCCACCCACCTTATGGTCTCACTTTCCAGTCTTGCTACGTTTTACGTTTCTTTGCTATAGAATAGCTCCTCTCTTCTTTCCTGTTGTCTGTTTTTAAATTAGCAGCAGTTTATCTGAGGTGATTGTCTACAGCTGATCTGACAGCATTTTTTTTTTAAATAGTTTATTTACAATCCACCAAAAACAGTACAGTACAACACAGTACAGATAAGCAAACGAAGGGCACGGGAGGGTGGGGTGTACTCTGATCCCCCCCTCCCGGGCATTACAGAAGGGAACATAGGGTGGCTTTTAACACATTTTTGTTTCCCCCCCCTCCCCCCTTCCTCCCTCCTTTCCCTCCCCACCCCCCACCATGCCTACCCCTCCCGTCTTTCCCCCCCCGCCCCCCTGATACAACTCGTGGTACTGCACTGCTCATAATTAATCCTCTTCATGCTATTCGAGGTAGTGCCTCAGCTCCCGTACTGTAAAATCTCATTCCGATTTCTGGGCCCCAGTTGAAGAATGTAGGGCTCCCAAACCGCCATAAAGGCCGGCCACCGTTTGACACTGCCTCGCGCCCAGCGATGTTCCATTTGCATCAATTGGTAGAAATTGTTCCTCCACTCCCCGAAAGTGGGGGGCTGGGGGTCCCTCCATAATCGAAGAATCGGCGCCTTCCCCACCAGACAGGCCTTATGGACCAACAGCCGTTCCCCTTTCTTTCCTGGGCATGGGGGGGTTATGCAGTCCAGCACCACAAGGGAGCCCGACCACCGGATACGCTGCTGAAGAAGCCCCTCCAAAAAAGAAGAGATTTTAACCCAATAGGGCTGCAAAGATGGACAGTCCCACCACATATGGAGGAGGGTCGCCAAAGGCTCCGAACAACGGGGACAGCTGCCATCAGTAGTAAGTCGGCTCCGCAGCGCCCGCCTCGGGGAGAAATGAACTCTAGTGAGACATTTAAATTGCATTTCCCTCCAACGCATCCCCTGGGCTAGGCTAACTATGCGGGAAAGCGCCGCCCGCACCGTGCCAGGAGGCACCGCGCAGGCCAGTTCCCCCTCCCAAGCCAGCTCTATCTCCCGGTAGTCTGGGGCGGGACTCAGGTCAGCCACTCGGACTTTAAAGACAGATATCGATACCGGAGTATCGCCCCCAAGTCCAAGGAAATCCAGAATCCGTTGAGCCCGCTCAGCACACAGTGCCGCTCGCGGCAATGACGATATATAGTGGGCCACCTGAATGTAAGCATAGGCGTGCCGGGGAGAGAGATCCCACTCCCGGCTCAACGTCCTAAAGGACTTGCAGGCTCCTGAGGGTTCCACCAAATGGCCAAGGAGCTTAATTCCACGGCTATCCCAATCTTGAAAAAGTACCGACTCCGAGCCCGAAGAAAATGACAGATTCCCTCGCAGTGGCAACCAACTAGAGGTCTGCCACGATTCACCCCATCGAACGTTGAGATATTGCCAGGTCCGTTTCGCCGAGGTTATCAACACACTCTGCCTCAGATAACGGGGGAGGGCCGAATTGGCTCCATGCAAGACCCCTAATAGAGTAAGCGGGGCAACAAAACATTCCTCCAGACGCCGGGGCGTGTAATAAGCAGTGTCACCAAACCAGTCGGCCAGATGTCGCATTTGGCAGGCTAAGGCATAAGCACGCAGATCTGGGAAACCCATCCCCCCCGCACGCCACTTGCCCAGCAGCCGGGCCCACGGGATACGCGCCCTTCCTCCCTTCCAGAAAAAGGAGTGAAAGCAGGCCTCAATACGGCGCAGGTCTTTACGGAGCAGCCACACTGGCAGGGTCTGGAGCCAGTAAAGGAGGCGGGGAAGGACCACCATCTGTACCGCCGCTATCTTCCCTGAGAGGGACAGTGGGAGAGCCCCCACGCCCGCAGCTGTGTTTGCAATCTCCGCAGAATCCGATCAAGGTTACGGCCATACAACCTACCGGGGTGGCTGGGCAAGACAATCCCCAGATACATGAACTCGCCTGTTGCCCATTTAAGCGGGAACTCTCCAGCCCACGCACCCTGAAGGGTGCCTAATACATCAAGGGCTTCCGATTTCTCCTTACTGATGCGCAATCCCGCCACTCTCCCAAACCTTTCGAATTCCAACATCAGACCGCGCAGGGAACGCTTCGGGGAGAGTAGGTGAACAAGTAGATCGTCGGCGAAGGCAGAGAGCTTGAATTCTTGTGACCCAATGCGTGCTCCGGAGATCTCTCTGGAGGCCTCGATAGTCCTAATCAAGGGGTCGAGAGAAAGGACAAAAAGCAGGGGGGAAAGAGGGCACCCCTGCCGTGTCCCGCGGCCTAGGGCAAAAGCTTCCGAAGCGACGCCATTGCAAACCACCCCCGCCGTCGGTTGGGCATAAAGACTTCTCACCATCCGGCAGAAGTGGGCACCAAGTCCATATTTAGGCAAAAGTGCCCAGAGGTAGTCCCAGTTCACCCGGTCGAAAGCCTTCTCCGCATCGAAGCTAATCAACAAAGAAGGTAGTTGGCGATGATGCACCCACTCCAGAGAGGCCAGAATTTTTCGCAAATTCCGCACTGCGTAGCGGCTCTTGACAAAGCCCACCTGGGAGACATGCACGAGGTGACTCAACACCTCCGCCAGCCGAGTAGCCAAAATCTTAGCTAAAACTTTCAGGTCAAAATTAAGCAGCGAAATGGGCCTATAGGAGCCAGCTGCTAAGGGATCCTTGCCCGGTTTAGGAAGCAACACAATGTGAGCGTGATTGTTCCCCCAGCGGAAGGCCCCCTGCTCAATACGCCGGTCATAGACCGCCAGCAGTGTTGGGGCCACAGTGTCTCCCAAGAGCTTATAAAACTCAGCGCCCAGGCCATCCGGGCCAGGCGACTTGAAACAGCAGGCCGAGGTGATTACCGCCTGGACCTCCTGCGCCGTCAGCGGCCGTTCAAGGGACTCACGTTGAGCTGGAGTCAGCTGGGGGAGGTCAAGGCCCCCCAGATAATCATGAAGGTCAGTCGGTGGCACCCTTTCGGTCTCATACAGAGATTGGAAGAAGGTCCGGAAAAGTTGCACAATCTCTTCATTTTCTCTGTGGAGTCTACCCGTGGCATCTCGCAGGGCTGCCACCAGGCGGGAGCCTCGTTGTCCCCGCAAACATCGGGCAAGCAATCGCCCTGTTTTGTCTCCATGACAATACATTTGGTAACGATAGTAAAGGTGGGATTTCTTGGCCCGTTGGTGTATTAGCTCGTTTAACGCCACCTGAGCTTCCCAAAGCCGTTTTTTATTCGATGCGAGCGGGGCACGAGCACAGCGCCGGCGTAGACTCATCACCTGTCTTTCCAAACGTATGATTCGGTCAGCGATCATCCGGCGCTTGCGAGCCGCAAAGCCGATAATATCGCCACGCAACACTACTTTCGCCATCTCCCATACCAATTCCGGGTCCCCCTCATGGCACCTGTGATCGTCCAAAAATTCATGCCAGCGCTGGCGAAGGAAGCCATGAAACTGAGCATCATGGTAAAGGTCAAGCGGGAAGCGCCAGAGCCGGGACCCAGAAGAGGAGGCTTTTCCCCAATATAGCTCCAACCACACCCAGGCGTGGTCGGAGATCTCCACAGGACCAATCTGAGTCTCTCCCACCCTGGCAATGGCTCCTCCCGAAAGCAGAATGTAGTCAATACGGGCACTTGAACCATGTGCCCGGGATTGATGGGTGTAATCCCTCTCCAGGGGATGGAGCAGTCGCCAGGGGTCTACGAGATCCAGCCGTCTCCGGAATCTCTGCAGCATGCGGGTCGTGGGGATCCTGTCTCGGTTCCCCCCTTCCGTCGAAGTATCCAACTCGGCATCTAAAATGCCATTGAAATCACCCCCTAGGAGCAAAGGACAATCAGGAAGCTGTTCAATCCGGGAGGCCAAATCGCAAAAGAAATTGGGGACAAACGTATTAGGCCCATAGAGGTTACCAATAGTGATTAATTTCCCATCAAGATGACCATGCAGAAGCAAATATCGGCCCCTGTCATCCGCTGTGAGGGTGGCCAACGAGAAGCGAACTCTTCTGTGGAACAAAATCGCCACGCCTCCCTTCCGCCCATGCGGGGGACCCCCAAACTTGACCCACCCATGAACGGCAGAGTTTATCATGTTCCTCAGCTGTCTGGTGGGTCTCCTGCAGGAGGGCGATATCGCACTTTTGGCGAGCAAGGGCTTGCAGCACCTTATATCGCTTGATCGGGCTCCCCAGTCCGCACACATTCCAAGTAACAATCTTTAAAGGCATGAGACAGTGTCAAAGATCCACCAAAATGCTAAGCGCTCATATAATAGGGAGGCCCTCCCAGCCTGGGACCCCCCTCTCTCCAGCATGTTGAGGGTGCAGCACCACAAAGTTACCCGTAAGAGCCCAGTTACCCCATATCCTCCCTCACCCTCCCCCCCCTCCTCCCCTCCCCATCCCTCCCTCCCCCCCTCCCCATCCCTCCCTCCCCCCCTCCCCCTTCCCTCCAACTCCTACAAGTCCACCCACCCGGTCGGACAACTTCCACTGACATTCGGGCTACCCCCCCTTATGATCCGCGATGCCCCCCTGTTGGTGTCCCCCGTAGGGCCAGGTTACCCAATCATATGAAGGGAATCTCCCAGGGGCGCAACTCGATCCGTTCCGCAGCCCACCCAAGCGCGAATCTCAGGAGGTCGACAAATCCACCCCTCCCCCTGTTGATTTATCCTCCCACCCTCCCCCCCCCCCCCGCGGTCAGCCTCATAGTGGGCAGAAGGGATCTCCTGGCCCACCGACCCGGGATTCCAGGGTACCCCCGACAGTGCCCCCAGGCTTCGTGTAGCCAGGGGGGTGGACAGAACCCGTCCCCCCCCATGGACAGGACCCCTCTCTCCCCGGCCCCGCAGTCCGGATGGCCGGACGGCGGCGCCCAGAGGCATAGGCAAGCCCCAGGATGTCCTAGGGAGTCCACCTCCGGCAAGGCGCGCGCGCTGGGATCATGGCCGCCCTTCTATACTCCCGCCCGTCAGGGGTGACTGCGAGATGACATTAACCAAGGATATTGATCTCCCCCGTCCAGGCGCAGATCTCCCTGTTATCTCCACTCTTATCATCAGGCGCGTGGGTAGGCCACCTCCCCCGGAGATCCGATTCTGCACAGGAGGGAGGGGGGAGAGGAATCAGCCCGACCCCTGTATTTACACCAAGACCGGGGGGAGGGGGGGGGGGGGGCCAGGGCGCTATCCTAGGGAACTCCACCAATGTGAATGTGAGAAATAGGTGCAGTAACTGAAACAAAGTAACCCTGCGGGCCATACAACAGTGAGTCAAAGTAACTCCACATAAGCTACATACTGCTATATTGTTGCTATTTTCCGATACATTTGCAGGGAGACATTCAGGGGCAGGAATTCCTAGAGATCGCTTCAGTGGTGGGGCCCATTCCAAAAAAAACCACAGAACCAACTAACGAAACACAAAAAAAGAAAAGAGAGAGAGAAAGCCGAGGCCCAGTAAAATTGGCAAAAGAAAAATTAAAAATAAAAAGGAAAATGTATAAAATAAGGATAGTAAAGGAGAACAAAAAAAGGGGGAAAAAAATCAAAAATAGAAAAAATAGGGGAAAAAAAAGAGAGGGGGGGGGAAAGAAGGAGGGGGGGGGGAACCAAACAACAAACAAAGCAAAAACAAATAAAGAAAAATAAATAAAAAATTAAATAAATAAAAAAAAGGAGAGGCGGGAGCCCGGATCCTCCATACAAATCAGATTCTGTTAAACTAAAAAAATAAATGAGAGAATAAGAAAATAGGACCCCAAAAACAAAAGTAGGGGTCAAACAAAGCTCCAGGCTATCTGGCACAGAGCAGTCCACGGCTGTCCAAGGTCTTTGGAGCCTAGCGGTGTAGTTTCAGTCCAGGCTACGCGTGGGCCCTCAGGAAGGGTTTGGGCTTGAAGCGTTGAGAGACTCCAGGAACGCAGATGCTTCTGCAGGCGTCGATAGGAATTTTGTACGGCCCTGGTGTTCCACCCTCAAGCGGGCCGGGTATAGCAATGAAAAGCGGAGGCCCTTAGTGAAAAGCTGGGCGCAGGCCGAAGAGAAGGCACGCCGTTGTTGGCTAACAAGGACGGAGTAGTCCTGGAAAACAAGAATGCGTTCAGCAGTCGGGTGGTCGGAAGTCCTGCGGTTGCGAGCAAGTCGCAGAACCTCCTCCTTCTGGCGGTACTCCTGGAACCGGGCGATGACTGCTCGAGGTCGCTGCGCTTGTTCTCTGCGGGGTCCCAGTCTGTGCACGCGGTCCAGTTTTACCCGGCTTCCATCAGCCCCGCCAACAAGTTGGTCAAGCCAAGATTGCAGGTAATTGAAGAGGGCTCCGTCTCCCACGGATTCAGGGATCCCCACGAAACGTAAATTTTTGCGGCGCCCCCTGTTCTCCAAGTCGTCCAGCTTCTCACTCTGCTGTTTAACGACGGATTCGAGGGCAGCCACCTTAGCCGTGAGAGAGTGTTGGGAGTCCTCGACCTCAGCGATACGCTCCTCCGCCTGCTCCATTCGCCCAGCAAATTCAGAAAAATTTTGGTTGAGTGTCTGTAGGCTCCCCGCGAGGTTTTGGAAATGGGTCTCCAGTGCGCTCACCACTGCTGCGCTCACCTCGGCCACCAGGTCAGAGCCATTCCCCGATTTTGGGTTAGCAGGGGCCCCTTCAGCCATTTTGGCCTCCACTGCACGTGGCTTCTCCCTCCGGACAGATTTCGTTGCCATCGGGCTATCGCTCTTAGACAGCCTGTTTCTGCAGTCCTAGAGCTAGAATTTAAAGCTCTTGGCAAAGTGTTCTAGTGGGTCAGCAGTTTCGAAGGCAATCGGTGGTGCGAAAGCAGATTTTTAGCAGTTTTGTGGGGTATTTTGCCCGGAGCTGATCAGAGCACGTCTGGTCAGCTCATTGCCAGACCGGAAGTCTCTATCTGACAGCATTTTAAAATGAAGCTGTATATGACATTAACACTGTGCTCAGAGTAGGGATGAATATACTATTGCTGCTAGCCAGACTTGCTGCCTGAGGTAGCCTTGTCCATCCATCAGTGTGACACTGGTATCAATATCCATACAATATCTCTGTGTTTTCCTCATTGACAGACTCATGATGTACTTACCTAACTGTATAAATTCTATAAGGGAAGCCGGCTAGTGAGTGCATTGGGCGCCTGACAGCTCAGAGCAGGAGTAAAAATGGAGTAATATATTTCATAAGGGAAAGGAGAGTGGGTTGTAGAAAGAGATGAGAGAGGTGAGATTAAAACAGAGCTGTTCAAATTTTTATCCAATACGACCTCATTTTAATATTTAAAAATTCACGTGACCTTCTAAGAATGTGAAGAGAGAATCGCTGATCCCCAAACTTCTTCCCTCCCTCATTTGCTTCCTCCTTCCCCTGCTTATCCAAACCATGAAGGCAGCAGTGGTGCCAACAGTCAGCACAGGGTCTTGCAGACCCCAGTACTCTGCATAGGTTTTCAGTCTAACAGGAGGAGGGAGCAGGGCCTACGAACATTCACAAACTCACAGACCCCCCCCCCCCACACTGACTGCCACTACTGGGCATAGGTCACAGCAAGTCCTGAGCAAGGGCAGCAGCCCTGTTTCTATGACTTTGTTCATTGATGATATAACCTCATTTGGAGTCCCAGTGCATAATTTGGGAATCACTGGATTAAAAATAAAACTTGTTAAAGTAATGCATCATGTATGAATCCTATACAATAACTGCCTCTAGTTTTCAAAGCCTTAGAGAACTGCCTTCCAGTCAGGGCCAGCTGAAGAGGTTGAAGCACTCTGAGCAACTTTTGTTTTTGCTCCTCCTCCCCCTTCCCCCTTGGGTCCGATCTTACAGCACAAGCTGCACACACAAGGGTAAATTTTGAGTCCACTGGCTTGTTAAATGCCATCCTCCCATTTAACTTAATCTGTGTATTCTGTGTCACTATCCATTTAGATAGCGGCACTGAATATACAGAGAGTGATAGCATGGTCATTGTATTATCTGTTTAAGCTAGACCTAATATTCTGCAGGCCTAAACTAAACGTGTAACTTAACTGAATAGTGGCTGACTGTTCTATCTGGATAATTTTCTGGCCTACCCTCACTCCTCTTCTAATATGCCCCACAAGTATACAGGTTATATCTGGCTATTCTGCAATTTAGACAGCCTGGGGGAGATATTCAGTGGTGGTGAGTAGCCGTCACTGCTGAATTCTAGCCCAGATATTCAGTGCCGGGGCTATATCTGACAACTTGCATTGAATATCTGGTTTACTGCAGAACCCAGAGGCTAACCAGGCAGCAGCGATATTGAGCCTCTGCCCAATTAGCATCTGCAGGTAAAGTTAGGCCAGCGTTTGCCATGCCTTACTTTACCCGTGTGTCGCTAACTGACCAGTGGCAAAATATTGCTGTTGCTCTGTTAGCCATGGGTGTCACCTAACTGAGTTAGTGCTGCTGAATATCCAGCTCAGCAGCATTTACATGGTTTGCCATTATTTCCCTAGTCCTTCCATTCTACATCTGTCTCATTCCTTTGCCAGCATCCTATTCCCTCCCGTCCCTATCCCTCCCTCTGTACTCATCTCCTCCCCAGACTCATTTATCATCTTCTGCTTGTTATCCCTTAATCAGCGCCAGCTCATTCCATAGCATTCATCCTCTTTCTACCTCCAGGACCTTTGTTATGTCTTACTCCCATCCAGAATTCCATTTCCCCTTTCACTTCTCCCATCTTTACCCTCTCTCATCTCCTTCATTGAAGGCCTGTGCCCTCTCATCCACTCCAGAACACTCTGTCCTTATCCACTGCTTCCAACCCCACCCCAAACTCTCCAGGTCCTTCAAACCTTCTTCCCTCCCTATATTTGTGCGCTTGGTCTCGCAGCCCTATTCATACTCCTCACCCAATCACCCAACTCCAAGTCCCCACTCACAAACCCACCCAAACCCCAAGACCCCACTTAAACTCCCAATACCCAGCCTATCTTAGTCTTTCCTCTGTTTTCTCACCCAGTCTTAAACTCTTCACCTCTCAGAGTCCCTACTTTCCCACATCCCATGTCCCTAGTACCTGCCCTCCTATTTCCTTTACCAGAGCCCACCCATTTACTTCCTTAGCCAGTATTTATTAACCTTATCTTTCCTCCTCCTTACCCCAGAATGCATTCTTATACCCCTCCCTCTCAATCTTCCACTGACTGACTTTGCTTTTTCCTCACTCCCCACAATATCTTTCCTCCTATCCCTTCTTACTCCCCCAGCATCTCGCTCTTTTTCCCACCTGACTCTAGTATTTTCCAACATCAGCCCCCTGCCCCCTTTCAATCCTGGGACTCCAGTCCTAGAATTAGCTCCCCTCCAGTCCCAACTCTTCACTGACAGTCTCCTTCCAGTCCCAGCCCTTTTCTAGTCCCATCTCCCCAGTCCCAGCGCCCTATCCCAGTATTGGCTCATTTCCAATATCCATCCATTTCCAGTCCAATCCCCCACTCCCAATATCATCCCTTTTCCAGTATCAGTCAGCCCTCCCCAGCTTCTGTATCAGCCCATTTTCAGTCCTGCCATCTCCAGTATCAACCTATTTCCAGTTAGCAGTCAATCCCCCAGCCCCTGTATCAGCCCATTTCCAGTACCCCCCATGCTTATTCCCAATATCAGCCCATTTACAGTACCAGCCCATTGCTAGTATCAGTCAGCCCCACCCAGCTCTTGTATCAGCCCATTTAGAGGCTCAGCCCCTGCCCCAGTCCCAGAATCAGCCCATTTCCAGCCACCTTCCCTGCAGCACCACAGCTACAGGAGCAAAAGCAAATGCTCCCCTGGCTGTATCAATGCTTAGCATAGCTGCAGGAGCATTTCCTTTTGTTCCCATAGCTGTGCTGTACTCAAGATGAGGGAGCAAAAATAAATGTTCCTGCAGCTGTGTTAATGCTTAACATAGCTGCGGCTAGGGAGGTAGAAGGCAGGCTGGAAGCGAGCTAGTGAGGCAGACTGGCTCACCTCTTAAGCTGGCTCTGTTTCCAGTGCTCTCACCCCTCTATTTGGTTCTTTCTTCTCTGACTTTGCAGTACATGATAGCAAAGATTCCAAAAACATTTAAATTATCTTGGATCCAGTTGCCGATGAATTGAAATTATACTGGCATTTTAGTGAGCAATTTATTTAGACCATGGCAGTGTGAGAAGGTGAGATATATCTAGTGCTGCTGACTGATTACAGAATATGTGATTTTTTTTTCTGGGGTTCTGTATGGTGTCTAGTTTTTTTTATTGTCTTTTTAGGGTACCTTTGATGATTACTTGGAACTGTTCCTACAATTTGGCTATGTGAGTCTTTTCTCATGTGTCTACCCCCTGGCAGCCATCTTTGCGGTACTCAACAATGTCACGGAGTTCTATTCAGATGCCTTAAAAATGTGCCGGGTCTTCAAACGCCCATTTTCTGAGCCTACAGCAAGCATTGGAGTCTGGCAGGTAATCAGCATTTTTTTGTGAATTGTTCTCCAGATCAAATTTTGTCTGTTCTTGGTAATCGCTTAAAATGTTTGCTGTGAAGTCTTGACCTCCTTGGGGCAATGATAAGAGCATTTACTGGAGATATGTGTAGGATATTTTCTCCAGGACCAAGCAGGAAGTCAGTCCTCACTTATGGGTGACGTCGGCGCCGACGGAGCCCTCGCGGAGCAATTTTCCCCAGCTTTCAAAGAAAGCCTTTGGGAATTGCAGCGCGCATGCGAGGTCCTCTTCCCGCCCAAGGGTGCCATCTTAGCCAGTCTTCTTTTTTCCGCGGAGCCCTACAGACGTCCCCGTCTTGTCCCCGCGAAAAAGTCGATTTTTCTTCATTATTTTATTCTTTTTCCTTCGGTTCGACGCCGATCTTTTTCCCGCCCGGACTCGCGACGCCGGTCACGAGTCCTCTTACTTTTTTCGGTTTTTCTGACTTTGTCAGCTTTCGTTTTTCGATTTTTCCCTGGCAGCCTGGTCCTTTGACCTCGCAGGGGCCCTTTTTCCCCCGATGGCTGCCAGTGGGTTTAAGCGGTGTGGTCAGTGTGACCGAAATATGTCACTGACTGACACACACGACCTTTTGCCTCCGCTGCCTGGGCCCGGATCATGAGGAACTGATCTGTGGGCCCTGCGGCAAAATGCCCTCAAAAGCGTTGAGAAGTCGGCGGCATCAGCGTGATAGAATCTTCGCTGACCCCAGCCGTACCGGAACCTCGTCGGGAGGCCTCCGCGTCCAAGGGCTCCAGCTCGGACCGTCGCCGGAGTTTCCTCCGACCGGGGTTCTCCCTCCGGGGACCATCGTCGGAAGGTGAAACCGCGAGGGCGGCGTCGGTGGACGCTCCTGGTTCCGCGAGGGCCAGGTCGCATAGCCCCGACAGCCGCCCCGGGTCCTTGGAGAAGGAACACCTCACGAAGCGACCTCGCCTGGAGTCGGAGATGCCTGCTCGGGTAAGTCCTGTGGTCCTTCTGGAATCGCCTCCGCGACAGCCGACGTCGGGCCCGACGCCGTCGGGGCCCGAGTCGGGGGCTGCTGGTCAACCTGAGCTCGGACTTCAGGTTGACGGCCTTGGAGAGCAGACTGTCTGCCTTCATGGACCAGCAGCGGGCACTGCTCGCTGGCCTCGCTGGCGCCGCTGCCCCGACTGCCGGGACGTCGACATCCAAGTCGACCCCAGAGACCGAGCCGATCCTCGAGTCGATGAGAACTCGAGTCGATCCTCGGTCGAGGTCACCCTCGGCCTCTCCCGTTCGGGAACGAGGTCGCCGACGCCGACTCCCTCGGCGTCGGGGCAGCAGGCGCCGCGCCCTGCCCGGGCCGACCCCACCGAGTCCTCGTCGGAGTCGGTCTGGGAGTCTGAAGAGGAAGAGGTCACCTGATTCTTTCCGGACTCGGTGTGTCCCCTCGGACTCACCGGAGTCCGAGCCTCGGAAGCAGTCCCCCCCGGAGGATGCCCGGTTCTCGGACTTCGTTAGGGATATGGCCAAGGCTTTGGCCTTCCCTGCGGATCCCGAGGAGGAGCCTCGAGCCGAAGAGCTCGACGCCCTCCAGTATGACTCTCCCGCGAGGGAACACTTTACTGTACCGGTTCCTCCTATGCTGGAACGACTACTCTTCCGCATGTGGGAGAGTCCGGCCTCCTCGCCGGTACTGAGCAAGCGGGTCGATTCTATCTATCGAGTCCGCAAGAGCCCTGGCTTTCAAAAGGCACAACTACCACACCATTCCATGGTAGTGGATCGGCCATGCATCGTCTAAGAGCCAGAAGATGCACTCCTCGGTGCCTCCTGGCAGGGAGGCCCGTAACCTGGATGGCCTTGGTAAGAAGTGTTTCCAGGGCTCTAAGCTCGCATGTCGTGTCCAGACTTACCATCTAAACATGGGCATGTATCTCCGGGATCTGGCTCAAGAGCTAGCCGGATTCTCCGCTGGTTTGTCCGAGGAAACCTTTCGGAGGTTCCTGGCCTTGTCAACTGGCATTCGGGAATGATCAAAGTACATGTCCCGAGCAGCCAATGATCGCTAAGAAGCATCGGCTCCAGAGGCAGCAGCCGGCAACGGAGCCCGCCGACCGGCTAGGCTTCAGTCGTCTGACCTAGAGCCATGGGTGCAGGACAAGTACGTCGATGTCCCATGCCGAGGCCAAAACCTCTTAGGCAAGCCCATGGCTGAAAAGGCTGCGCAAATTGAGACTGAGACTCTCACCAGGACCAGGCTTTCTAGGAAGACCTCCGCCCCTTCCCAGAAAAAGAAGGGCTCGGGGAAAAAGTCCTTTTACCGAGGAAGGCGGCTGCCTACAAAAAGTACCCCCATTATCATGACCATGCATCTCACCAACCGGGCCTGCAGGCCATGGTACGGGGTAACGGGTCCAGTATGAAGCAAGCCACAAATCCTGAAAAACCAGCCCATGCTCAGCAGGGTGGGGGTTTTGGACCCGCAAAGATTAGCCTCTCCCCCCCCGCTGGTTCCTCCCAGCACCGGAGGCGGCTGGTTCACTTCGCCCACAGGTGGTCCAGCATCACCGCAGATGCCTGGGTGCTTCAAGCAGTCGTGCGGGAAGGCTATTCTCCACTTCCACCAGGTCCCTCCCTCTATTTTTCCGGGGAGAACCTCCATGACCCCCTCTGCACAGGGAATTACTCCTTCAGGAGTTAGCAGGTCTTCTGCAGGAGCAGGCGGTGGAAACCGGTTGCCACACCACCTGAGAGGTCAAGGTTTTTATTCCAGGTATTTTCTAATACCAAAGAGAACAGGGGGCCTCAGACCCATCTGGACTTGCGCAACCTCAACAAGGTCCTTGTGCGGGAGAAGTTCAAACTGCGTACCCTTGGAATCCTGCTGCCCTACCTCCAGCAGGGAGATTGGCTATGCTCCTTGGATCTAACGGATGCCTACACGCACATCCTCATCCACCCAAGCCACCGCCAAGACCTACGGTTTGTGGTGGCAGGAAATCATTACCAGTACAGAGTACTGCCCTTTGGCCTGTCCTCCGCACCGCGAGTCTTCACAAACTGTCTCGCGGTGGTGGCGGCCCATCTCCGGCTTCACGGGCCTTCTATGTCTTTCCGTACCTCGACGACTGGCTCATCAGAAACAGCGCCGCTCTGGAGGTCACCAACGCCACGCGCCGCACGGTGACCCTTCTGCAGCACTTGGGCTTTGTTATAAACTTCGCAAAGTCCACTTTGCTCCCCTCACAGGATCTCGAGTTCAGCGGCGCAAGGCTGCACACACCACGGGCACGAGCGTACCAACCGCTCGACAGGGCTCAACGGCTCAAGGACCTAGCCGACCGTTTTCGCAGCCAGCCCCAGGTCTCCGCCAGGCGCTTCTGCGAAAACTCGGCCAGATGGCTTCCACCGTCCATGTGACCCCCAATGCCCGCCTGAATATGCGGCTGCTCAATGGTGTCTCCGCCAGCAGTGGCGACAAGCCACAGGCGGCCTAGCAGACCTAGTGCGCGTCTCCGAGCCGCTGATCTCGTCTCTCCGGTGGTGGCTTCGGCAGCCGAACCTGATATTCGGAATGCCTTTCCAGTCGCCTCAGCCGACCCGGGTGTTGACCACGGATGCATCCCTCCTGGGCTGGGGAGCACATTGCCAAGGGGGCACGTACTCAGGGCCTCTGGACCGCGTGGGAGTCTGCTCAGCAGATCAACTTCCTGGAGCTCAGGGCGATCCGCCTGGCTCTCAAGGCTTTCTCTTCTCTCCCACCTGACTTCCCACCAGTCCGTCCTTGTCCAGACGGACAATCAAGTTGCCATGTTCTACGTGAACAAGCAGGGGGGCACGGGCTCCTTCCTCCTCTGCCGGGAGGGCACAGAAGCTCTGCTCTTGGGCCGTCAGTCACGGCATCTCCTCAAGGCAGTTATCTCCCGGGCCAAGAGAATTGCCTGGCAGACAAACTCAGCAGGATCCTCCAGCCGCACGAGTGGCGTCTGGATCCCTTGGTAGTTCAGAAGCTCTTCCTAAAGTGGGGCCTCCCCACGGTGGATCTCTTTGCCAGTCCTCACAACCGGCAGCTTCCGCGCTGCTGCTCTCGTCGGCCACACCCCCTCCGGGGGGCGGCGGACGCTTTCCTGATTTCATGGTCGGGGAGCTTCTGTACGCTTTCCCTCCCATCCCGCTAGTCTCACGTACTCTTTACAAGTTTCTCCGAGACAAAGCCTTCATGATCATGGTGGCCCCACGTTGGCCCAGACAGCCGTGGTTTTCCGCTCCTACTGCAATTAGCGGTGGAGTATCCATTCCTCTGGGGGTGCACCGGATCTCCTCACTCAGGATCAGGGGTCTCTACTACACCCAACCTCAGGTCTCTCAACCTCATGGCCTGGCTGCTGAGAGGGTAGTCCTTGCTCCCCTTCTCCTGCCGGCAGAGGTGGAGGGAGGTGTCTTAGCTTCGCGACGGCCTTCTACCCGCAAATGCTACCCCTTAAATGGCGTCGCTTTGCCGTCTGGTGTGCCCAACATCTCAGGATCCCTTCTCCTGCCCGTAGTCGGTTATCTTGCAATACTTGATACACCTCTCTAATCTGGGACTTACGTCCAACTCCGACAAAGTTCACCTCAGCGCTCTTTCGGCACATAATGTGCCGGTGGACGGTTGACCTCTCTCCAGCGACCCTCTCGTAGCGAGGTTTCTCCGAGGTCTCCTTCTACTTAAACCACCTCTACGCCCGCCAGCGCCTGACTGGGACCTGAAGTGGTTTTGCAGCGGATCACCTGTCTGCCTTTTGAACCTATGGCTACCTGTTCTCTTCTCTCCGTTTTCTGTCTTGGAAAACGCTGTTCTTGATAGCCCCTCACTTCCGCTAGACGCGTAAGTGAATTGCAGGCTCTTGTTGTCTGATCCCCCTTACACTCGGTTCTACAAAAATAGGGTAGTCCTACGGACTCACCCAAATTTCTTCCTAAAGTGGTCTCCCCTTTTCACATCAATCAGGAGGTGGTACTTCCAACCTTCTTTCCCAGACCACACTCAGCCGAGCTGAAACGGTCCTCCATACCCGGACTGTAGAAGGGCTTTGAACTTCTACCTTGACCGTACGCGGGAGCACCGTAAAGCTGCTCAGCTTTTTGTGTCTTTTGACCCCAATAAATTGGGGCTCCCGGTCTCCAAGCGTTACTCTGTCCATCTGGGTTGCGGACTGTATCTCTTGGGCTTATGGGCAGCCGGACTCTCCTTAGAAAGTCGAGTCACGGCTCATTGCGTTCGGGCAAAAGGCTACGTCAGGGCTTACCTCCGCTCTGTTCCGCTGGCAGACATCTGCCGGGCCGCTACTTGGTCTTCGAGCCAGACTTTTGCGGTTCCATTACTGTCTCGAGAGGGAGTCCCGCAGGGACAGTGCTTTCGGACAGGCAGTCCTCCGTAATCTCTTTGAGGTTCTGAGCAAACTCCTACCCTCCAATCCCGGATGTGGGCTACCGGTGGGTGATACTTCAGCGAAGATTCTTTCCTTCTGTGCTGCTGAGCTAGAGGAGCTCTTTTTTGTGCTTTGGGTCTCCGGTAGCCTTGTGCTTGGGAGTCCAATACGTGTGGACTGACTTCCTGCTTGGTCCTGGAGAAAGCGTAGTTACTCACCTGTAACTGGTGTTCTCCAGGAGCAGCTGGAATCAGTCCTCACTACCCTCCCTCCTCCCCTTGGAGTTGCAATCGTCTGCTTATGTTCTTTTGCAAATTTTTTTATGCTGTCTTTTTTAGCTATGTCATCTGTATGGGTAGGATGGCACCCTTGGGCGGAAGAGGACCGCGCATGCGCGCTGCAATTCCCAAAGGCTTTCTTTGAAAGCTGGGGAAAATTGCTCCGCGAGGGCTCCGTCGGCGCCGACGTCACCCATAAGTGAGGACTGATTCCTGCTGCTCCTGGAGAACACCTGTTACAGGTGAGTAACTACGCTATATTCAGATTGGGACATCTTGCCCCAAAGTGATGCTATATTTACACCAACTGATACCACCACAGAGACACAGACCAGGCTTGAGCTCCCTTTCAGGTTGAGCTCGCGGGAAACCGAACCGTCCCTTCAGCGACTAAACCAGGTAAACAAGCCACGCTAAACACTGGTGTCTCTACCCACCGAAGCAACTTTGATAAGGTTGCCCTGACTATACCATTATTATTACATACCAATGTCATGCAATGCATTTTCCTGTAACACAGCATCAAATGCAAATACACATTGTTAGAGCACAAATGTATTTCATGAAGCCTCAGTATAATATTGAGTAGCAAGCTTCCTAAGGCAACTTGTAACAAAGCTATTATTTTGAACAATTTGTAACAAACCTACTAATGCAACAAATTACAGCTCTGTGCATCTCTAACCCATAAGATATTTGTGTTAATATTTAGCCACGTCTCACGACATAGCTAACCCAGCACTCTGTGGTAATTGTATCATAATTGTTGCATAATCTTTTACAACAAACTAAAAACAAAACTGTGTATATATTGTGGTATAGAATATGTCAATTATGGCTCCCCCTATTTACGCCTTACTCCTATGCCTTTGCATCCTGATGTCCACATGTATTGCCAATCCAACCTTGCATTACCACCCACTTCTCTTCTATAGCCCGACATATACTTACTACCCCGTATATAACCCTCAAGCAGCAACACCCATACTACCACCCAACCTCCCCCCTATACCCACAAACATGATCCCACAATCAAACCTAGGCCCAACCATCCATCCCAACAAGGGCTCACGACCACAGCACAAGGCAAAGCTAGAAAAGCCACAACGGAGAAGCCAACCAACTACAAGCATGCAAGACCGGAACCACCATTCAGTCAACCCTCCGCAAGTCCCAGTCTCATTTATGCTTCTCAACGCAAGGTCAATCAGAAACAAGACCCACATCGTACACGATATCATCACAGATGCAAAACCTGACATCCTATGCATTACCGAAACCTGGATCACCGATACGGATACCGCTATCCTCAACCAAATCACCATGCCTGGCTACAAAATCTTTAATTGCCCCCGAGCAAATAAGAGAGGAGGAGGGGTCCTCATCATCACCAAAGCCTCCTACCACCTAACAAACACATCCCAAAGTGTAAACAACGACATGGACTTCCTCAGAGTCGAAAATAAAACCACATCCATCTGTCTAATCTACAGACCCCCATCATCAACACACGAATGCCTAGCCACCGCCCTTGAACTTATCAGCACCACCTCAATCAAAAAGCAACAGATCATCCTAGGAGACCTAAACCTTGCATCAACCTCAACAGTACAAGCAAAAATCTTCCTAGAAGCTATGGAACAACTTGGATATGAACAAGTAATCCACGACGCTACACATACCAAAGGCAACACTCTGGACATGGTGTTTCTGCCCTCCAAACGGCAGGACCTAAACCTAACCAAACTGCAAATAACACAGGTACCTTGGTCCGATCATCACCAAATCGAGTTCACCATACACCTCCCCATCGCTCCAAACCGTCCGCAATCCGACTCTGCTGCAAACCTACGGAGGAGGTTCCAAAAATTCGATAGAGAAGCATTAGCAACATCCATAATGTCTCACGTAACCCTGGAACACACGGACCTCGAGAATTTGGTGATACAATGGAATGCAGGAATTGAAGCAACCTCGCAACCATCCCTAAAACCACCAACCAAACCATCCAATAACAAAACCGAACCGTGGTATACCCATACCCTAAGAAGGATGAAAAGAGGCTTGCGTAAACAAGAACGAAGGTGGAGGAAAACCAAAACCGAGGAACATAGAAATGAATACCTTAAACTCCTTACAAAATACAAGCACGAAATCAACCTGGCGAAAAAAATCCACCACACCACCATACTTAATAAAGCCCTCAACAGACCTCGAGAACTATTTGAACTCGTCAAATCTCTCACCAAGACGTCTCAACCTACAAACCAAAACGGTACAATGACGGCCCAAACCCTAGCCAACCATTATGCCAGAAAGCTTAGCCCACCAAACAGCAAGCCAAACCTACAAACACCTGCACACCGCACCCAAGAAATGGCTACAATCACCACCCAGCAAAAAACCCTCACATCAAAAAGTGCAAACCAAAACCAAGAGTGGGTCACCTTCCGAAGCATAGACGACAGACAAATCATCAACATAATTACCAACTTGAACTCCACCACATCCCCCCTCGATCCCTGTCCAGCAGCCTGGATCAAAGCAGTGAAACAAGATGCCGCCAAGTATATCACCCATATAGTAAACCAATCTCTACTACAAGGGATCATGCCAGCACAACTTAAGCAATCTCTCATACGACCCATCTTAAAAAACAAAACTCTCAACGAGAGCGACCCTGCCTCCTACCGTCCGATATCCAGCATACCCTTCTTAGCCAAGATTATTGAAAAGGCTGTACAGCAACAGCTGCAGGACCACATTGATGCTACATATGCCCTAGATGATCATCAATACGGCTTCCGCCAACATCATGGAGTGGAAACCCTTCTACTAGCTCTAATGGACAAACTACACAAGGGTCTTGAGAACAAAAGCAAAATGTATATGCTCATTTTTATAGACATATCTGCCGCTTTTGATTCAGTGCATCATGCCACACTCCTGGACAGACTTGCCTCCATAGGCATATCAGGAACCCCCCTGAAATGGTTTGCATCATACATAAATAACAGAATGCAGCAAGTCCAGTTCAACAATGCTAAAGCTTCTGCATTCCCTCAAACTCAAGGCATACCACAAGGCTCTGCCTTATCTTCACTCCTGTTCAACCTATATCTACGGCCCATTTGTGAAATCCTGCAAAAACACAAGATCAGTTACCATATCTACGCAGACGACTTGATACTCTACACTCATCTCGACATCAACAACCCCAACCTCAATCAGCTTGAAAAATGCCTAAGTGAACTACAAAACTGGCTGCAACAAAATAATATGTCTATCAACCACAAAAAAACTGAAGTGATGTGCATATCAAGAAAACCTGACTTCAACCCACCTCCAACGGTTACCATGAATAATAATGTATATACCACAAAACCTGAAATAAAATACCTGGGTGTAATGCTGGACAGCAACTTAAATATGGAAAAGCACCTCCGCATCACCAATCGGGCCATCTTCCGCAAATTAAGAATCCTGCAACCACTTCGGAGCATTATTGACCACGCCGACTTCAGGACAGTAGCACAAGCCCTCATCATCCCCCACCTGGACTACTGCAACGCCATTTTACAGGGTCTGCCCAAAAAAACGCTTAACATTCTGCAACTAGCACAAAACGTGGCGGCTAGAGTTATCATGAAAAAAGGCCTAACCGAACGCATCACTCCAGTACTAATCGAACTTCATTGGCTCCCCATCAAAGCCTGCATCCAATACAAGCTCTTAGTAACCACGTTCAAACTTGTTTACAACATAGCACCCTCATACCTAAACACCTTAATATCCGAGCAACCAATCATCAGAAACAGAAGAACAGTAAATAGCAACACCCTCCATGTCCCGAATAGCATGAGAAATTGTAACGCAAACACCACCAACAGAGCGTTCTCATTTACTGCACCAACACTCTGGAACCAACTGCCCTATGAACTAAGAGCAAACAAAGACTTGAAGGACTTCAGGAAGAAGCTGAAGACTCACCTCTTTAGGACTCACTTCAACCTGACCTAGTCAGAGTATGTAATATACGTGTATATGGATACATGAAAAGCCTCCACTAGTACAATCCAATGTAGATACGTAAAGTCTCCTCTTATGCAATCAATGTAAAGAAATTGTAATTGCTTGTTGTGCCTTCCACCCCCCCTGAAATCAATGTATGTTCAAATTCCGGCCTGTACAGCCGCCCCATTATGTATAGAATACCGCTGCTGATCGCTGGAAGCAGCGGGATACAAGTGTACACTAAATAAAATTATATATATTTATAATAATTGAAAATGTATAGTCAAATTGTGTAAGATTTTTTCATTTATTTCATTTAAAGAATAACTCATCTATTTTATCCATGCTATGTGAGGTACATCAAACGCAGATATACATAAAATGAATAACATCACATTAATTCAGGGGTTCTCAACCCAGTCAGGTTTTCAGGATAACTATAATGAATATGCATGAGAGAGATTGCCATTCAAAGGAGACAGTGCATGCAAATCTCTTTCATGCATATTTGTTGTGCTTATCCTGAAAACGTGACTGGATAGGTGTGTCCAGAGGACCAAGTTGAGAACCCCATATTAATAATAAACACAAATAATATTTAATGGTTTGCTTAACTGTCTTTTCATAAAGTAATATCAAAGTAGTGCACAATAACTAAAATAAAATCCAAACAAATAGCAAAGGGATGAGATAATATAGACCACAGCAATAACTAAGATAAAATCTAAATAAATACCAAGAGGTGGGACGTGTGTGTTATATCTATATTTAAAAAAAGATCTATATCTATAGATATATCTATCTGTCTATCTATCTATATAAATAGATATAGATATAGATCAGACTGGCCACAACCAATAGCAGACTAGAGCCTGAAGGTTCATGTCAAACAAAATTGACAAGGGCCAAGAAGTGCATCAAATCAGGATAGCAATATTAGCCCTAATCATCATTCCTTTTTTTTTTAATACTTTATTTAGCATTTTACACAAAACTTTACATGTACAACAATACGTAACATAAAAGAAAACCTTAACTAATACAATGTCACATACAATACAAGAACAACACACTATTACCCCTGGGAGCTCTTATCTAAAGGAATTACCTTCTCAGTTCCCTACCTGCCAACCTTCTGAGCCCCCGCTAGCTTGAATCTATTGGCAATTCCTGATGACGACGATCACCCCCCCCAGATGCCTTATGGAGCACTATTCCACAATAGTTGTAAGTCCAGGGTATCCCACTTCCTGAGCATGTTAGAGTAACACGGGTTTTGGCTCACATATGCTCTCTCGTACGCCCGATGTGCACACAGCAGGTTCCACCAGTATTCAACCTTTAGGTTTGAAAAATTCTTCCAATGACTTAGTATCGCTTTCAGTGCCAATCCAAGCATCAGGTCAGAAGTCAGAAAATCCTGTTTCTTCAAACCGGGAATTCCGGCCTGTGACTTGTATATAACTATACAATATGTCAATGACGTACATATTTTTAGTAACTGGGTTATTTGCAGCCAAACTTGCTGCCAATATCCCTTCAGCTTGGGACAGTAATATAACATGTGAGCCATTGTACCAATTGCATTCTCGCACGACCAGCATTGGTTCCCAGCTTGAGGGTGCCACTTTGCTACTTTCAGTGGGGTCAAGTATGCTCGGTGAGCCAGGAAGTACAGCGTTTGCGTAAGCGAGGCTGCTCTTGTTACTCGTATCTGCGATCCCCAGAAGATATTCCACATATCAGAGTTGTCTAATTCTCCTATCTCAGATTCCCAGATGAGCTGTAGACCTGTACACTTTCTTCTCTCTCCATCACTTATGATGGTGACAAATTGTGATATCAGATGAGATCCCATACTCAGCTCCCTCACCTTCTGTAGTAGCGGGTGGCCAGGTCTTAACGCTACCGAGGAAACCCCTGCCTTGCTTAGACAATGTCTCAATTGACACCATTGATACATACATACTGCCGGCAGTTTGAACTCCTGCTGAAGGATTGGAAAGGACTTAAAGACATTATTGTGAATCAGTTGACCCAGGCTATATATTCCTTTCTTGATCCAGGTGGTCCATATAAAGCTGTGTCCTGCAATTTTAAAGCTGGGGTTCAACCATATGGGCGTACCCGTGGTATGTTCTCTTGCATCTTCCACATAGTTCACCAATATTCAAAAGGCTTGTTGTGTAGCCTGAATCATGCATTATGTGGGTTTCCCGAGGTATCTTCAGCCCCAATGCGCATCCACAGCGGAAGCGGTTTACTCATTACCGCCTCTATCCGCAACCATTGGGGATCCCCCTCATTTATCTCTTCCTCACTCCAACATGCGCCTTGTTTCAGAAGAGCGGCAACATGGTACCAAAAAAAATCTGGAAAGTGGACTCCCCCTCGCTGTTTAGAGAGTCTGAGCTTCCATGCCGCTATTTGTGGCGTTTTGTTACGCCACAAGAAGGAGAGCAGCAATTTACTTAGTTTAGCATAAAATCGAGACTCAAATAGTATCGGAATCATACTTAGGATATAAGTTATCTTGGGAACAATAACCATTTTAATGGTTTCCAGCCTGCCCCACCACGTTAAGTTCAGCGGAGACCACTTATCCGTATATTCCTGAATGGTCCTTTCACAGATAATCTTATTTTGTTGCATTGTCTCATGCACAGTGGTCCCATACATTATACCCAGGTATTTAAAAGAGGATTGCTCCACTTTAAAGGGGTATTGACTCAGCGCTGCCACTGTAACAGCAGGATTTAAAGGTATCACTGTCGTTTTCGTTAGGTTCAGCTTATATCCTGATATTGCCGCGTATTCAGCTATAACTTCAAGCACTGTTGTCAAAGAGCTGGGTTCTAGGAACAAAAACAGGTCATCCGCATAGGCTGATAGCTTACATTGAGATCCACCTACATTCAGGCCCGCGATACCACTATGTTGTCTGATCTTAAGCACCAGGGGCTCGAGTGCGAGGTTAAACAGTAGTGGCGATAAAGGGCATCCTTGTCGCGTTCCTCTATATAGTCTAAAGGCCATAGACTCCGTTGCATTCGCTATTACGCGAGCGGAGGGCTTGGTGTATAACATTTCAACTCTCTTCAGGAATTTTTCTTTGAGCCCAAACCAACCCATCGTTCTGAATAGGAATGGCCATTCCACCCTATCAAATGCCTTCTCAGCATCCAAGGCAAGCCCCACTATTGGGTCAGTTATCTGTTGAGCTCTCATCAGGACATGTGCCATTAGTCGACCATTATCCGTGGTCGACCTGCCCGCCTTAAATCCACATTGGTCTGGGTGAATAAGATCATCTAGCACTTTTCCCAATCTGTTGGCTAATATCTTCGCATATATTTTGTGGTCAGCATTCAGCAACGAAATGGGTCGATAATTTTCCACTTTCTGAGGGTCCTGCCCAGGCTTCGGGTGTATGACTATGTTTGCCTCAGCAAATGCCCCCACCTCCGGGCATTCCTCGTGCAGTTTATTGTAGTACACTTGCAGTTCAGGTGTTAGCTGCTCAATAAATGTCGCGTAGAATTCCAGCGGTAAGCCGTCTGGCCCGCTTGCTTTCCCCTTCGCCAACTGTCTCACTGCCTGCTGTATCTCTCTGCAGGTAATGTCCTCTTCCAATGAGGAAACTTGCTGCTCGGACAACTTTGGTCCTACCACAGTAGAAGTTAATTTACCAAAAGCTTCCTCACTCCAATCAACCTCAGATTGATATAGCTTTGCATAGAACTTCCTGCAATGCTCAAGTATTCCTTCATCATCCACAATCAACTGACCATTTGTATCCTGCAGCCCCGTGATGCGCGACACCGCTTCTTTCTCTCTGAGTAGGAGCCAATAACGTGCTTGCTCGATTGCTCTCATGATAGTACACACTTCGCTGCGCTTTAATTTGCTGCTGCGCTTCTGAGTTTAATATGGAATTATATTGATACCGCAGTTTCTGCAGTCGTATCAGTACCAATGGATCCAGTTGTCTGGTTAATAACCGCTCTCCAGCTCGTATTTCTAGATTTAATTCATACAGCTCTTTATCTCTAGCTCTCCGCTGTTGTATACTATACGTAGTTATGTATCCTCGTATGGTCACCTTAAACGCCTCCCACCAGGCCCATGTTGATTTCTCTGATTCTATATTGAGTTCAAAATAGTCAGTGATACCTTTTTTTATGTAAGTGACGAAGTCTTTGTCAGCTAGCAATGTTCTATCAAAACGCCATCTGGGCCTGGCTTTCTTCACCTTATTCATATCCAGCGTGAGTGACACTGCCGCATGATCCGAGACCGTTTTCATTTGTATACTCGTCTCTATGAGCTGGGGCACTATTGTCTTTGAGAGCAAGAAGTAGTCTATTCTGGTTTGAGTTTTATGTGGAAGAGAGTAAAATGAGTATTCTCTAGCCTTCGGATGCATAAGTCTCCATGGGTCTACCAACCCCAAGGCCTCCATTAAATTCTGCAGTGCTCGACCAGATTTGGGCTTGGACTGCTGTCGATAAGAAGCTCTATCAACCAACGGATCCTGAATGATATTGAAGTCGCCTCCAAGGATTATCCGAGCTGATGCCATCTCATTTAACTCCATTAATACCTGCTCAAAGAACTGTGGTTCCTCCTGGTTTGGACCATACACATTCATCAAAGCATATTCTTGACCATCAATCTGTATTTTAACCTTGGCCCATCTACCCCCTGGGTCTATTTTTGTTTCCAAAATCTTCGGCTCCAGCGCTCTCCTAATCAGTATAATCACTCCCCCCTTCTTTTTTATTGGTGGCGCTGCTATTATGTTTTGGTACACTTTGCTGCTCACTTTATATGATTCATACGATGATAAGTGACTTTCCTGGATGTAGAGTATGTCCGCTCCCTGTTGTTGGCAGTATGTTAAAATTTTTTTCCGTTTAATGGGATTTGAAATACCCTGGACATTCAAAGACAGTACATTTAGCTTGGTACTAGCCATATTGATTACTACTGGCACTTTTGGGGGTAGTGCTCGTCATCAGGTGCCCCTCTGTCATTCTTGTCGCTTCTTTAAACATAATTACATACAACCATATCTTACAAAACATAACAACTACAACTTCTTGTGTGGTGAAGCACAACCGGTTCCCCATGCGAGCAGGCTCCCCTACCCCCGCCCCCCCTAATTACACACATCATTCCTTTAGTTACCTCCCCCTCCATGTAAGTAATCTATCTCACCACCCGTCCTGTCTATAGCCCTAATGTGGGCTCTCGTAATACATTTGCAATTATCTTATGGCTTTAACACATGCACCAATTTTAGAGCAGCTGCATAGTAACTTAGCTCTCTTACAAGAAAAAGATTGGTCCATACAGTTCTTTAGATGAGGTCTAAATGACCCATCTTGCTATGATTATCACTACAGTTCTCCCTTTTTCCTGGCTACAGCAATTACCATTCAGCGCCCTGTGTCCATTTGTATGTGGTCTTGCAAAACTGTCCGCAGTGCTGCTGCATCGTCAAATATGCGTGTGGTGTTGTCCACTGTTACCCTCATTCTGGCTGGATAGTATAGTCCATATCATGCTTGAATCTTTTGCATCATGGGCCGACAAGCCAACAACTCCTTTCTGCGGTCCATCGTTTTCTTTGAGAGATCTGGGTAGAAGGCCACCTTGTTGCCGTTCAGTTGGATGACACTTTTCTGCTTCGCGGCCTGCAGGATCTGCAGTGCTTGTGGGTATCTTAGGACCTTAATTACAAAAGGTCTTGGCCCTTTTCTCTGGTTTACTGCGTGCGATGGCACTCGATGTGCACGCTCGATTTCCAAAGCTTTAGTGAAATTTATTTGAATTAATTCCGGACTCAGCTTTTCCATGTAAGCAATCGGGTCTGCTCCTTCTGTTCCCTCCGGTATGCCAGTAATGCGTACGTTACTACTTCTTGCCCGATTATTCTGGTCTTCAGCTTGAATCTCAAGCGCTGCTACTCTCTTCGCCAGCGGGCCTACTTGCGCCAACATACTCTCATGTTTCTGGGTCAGTGCTTCTGCCTTGGCTAGACGCCCGCTCATATCTTCTAATTTCCCTTTTACCTCTTGCAAGTCCTCCTGCATTTGACCCAGTGTCAGCCCATTGGTCGCTATTAGCTCCTTTACCACTCTCAATTCAGCCAGGATTTCTCGCGTGCCGCCGACGTTCTCTTTCTCCGGCGCCATTTTCTGCAGTGACAGTGATTCTTGTTTTGCACGCTTTGCAGCTTGCCCGGTCCCTTGCTGAAATTCCAGCTTCGCTGGCTTTAAAGTGGACATTCAGCTTTATTATCAGCACCCAAGTGTGCGCGTTATACGGGGCTCTATTAAAAGAGGAGGTCAGGAGTCTCTTCTCGGGACAGGAGCGATCCCTTTAGGCAGCCATTTCGCTTCGCGGCAAGCTCCGCCCCCCCCCTAATCATCATTCCTGATAAATTAAGGGAATACTTGATGAAACATTCCTGACTTTAGAGTGCAGCTTGTCGTGCTATGAGGGCATGTGTGCATCAGTGATACTGAGGGCTAAGCTATCAGTAGCTTAACTACTGGCAGGGTCTCCCAAGATGGACAGGCCTCAGCTGAAGTGCCAGACCAAGACAAACCACCCATCTGGGCAACATCAGAATGGTACGGTGTTGGTGGCGCAGGATCACATTTCTATGACAACAGCAACAACCCGCTTTAGACCACTCAACCAGAGCGTAGTCCTAGAGAATCTCAGACCTCTCATGGCCAACACAACCATGGACTTAGATGATCTCATATCGAAATGGGATGAAAACCTGAGAGCTGCCTCCTGTCCATCACTCACTGAAAAGAGAATTCGAAAACGTGAACATACTCCATGGTTCTCCACAGACCTTCGAACATCTCTCCACCATCTACGCAAACTTGAGCGACAGTGGCGACGAACTCACTCCCCTGAGGCGCTGGTAGCATACAGCTCATACCTATCTACCCACCGAGCAAAGATATCACAGAGCAGAAAAACTTACCACACAGCCTTAATAAAACGCTCCATCAACAAACCACATGCATTGTTCAGCATAGTAAAGTCCATAACAGGTGAACCGGTTTCAGCACAACCCCCTATGCCTCAGCCGCAGGACTACGCAAACTACCTGCAATCAAAGATGATTAAGACCAACACAGACATAAATGTCAATAATGCTACCACTTCACTCAAGGCATTCCAGGCAATGCCACTACACAACTTCTCCAATGTATCAAATAGAGAGGTTGTGAACATTATTGCCTCAATCAATCCCAGCACAGCTCCTAATGACCCGTGTCCAGCCAGCTGGATCAAGGACATGCGACATGACCTCAGTCAAATATTGAGCAAAATACTGAACCAGTCCTTCTCAACAGGTTCCTTCCCGCAGAGTCTAAAACACACTTCCATCAAGCCCCTACTGAAAAATAATAGACTGGACCCATCCAAGGTTGATTCCTTCAGGCCTATCTCGAGTATCCCACAGCTTGCAAAAATCATTGAGAAGGCCGCCCAACAACAAATCCAACATCATATTGACACTGAAGCACCACTAGATCCATCTCAACATGGCTTCAGGGAAGCACATGGAGTCGACACAGTCCTTACAACCCTATTCAATGTTCTGGTAACAGGAATAAATAACATACAACAGGGTTTCGTCCTCATATTCCTGGACATCTCCGCCGCTTTCGACTCTGTGAGTCATAACATACTCCTACAACGCTTGAAAGATAAGGGGATTCAAAGCACAGCACTCGAGTGGTGTAAATCCTACTTATCTAACAGGTGGCAACAAGTAAAAACAGGCCATGAATCCTCAGAACCATTCCTGCAATCACAGGGAGTACCCCAAGGATCGTCCCTATCGGCACTAATGTTTAATATCTACATGCAGCCGATATGTGACTTGATCAGATCCTTTAATGTACAATGTCTCGCTTACGCAGACGACATCCTCCTATATATGCCATTCACAATTGAACACCCAGTATTCTCCCCAATAATCAACTGTTTTGAAGCTGTAGCCGAATGGTTGCTATCTCAAAACCTTCGGATTAACCACAACAAAACTGACGTTCTTTTTGTCACAAGGAACCGTAAGTTCATACCTCCTCCATCACTTCTCGTCAACAACATAGAGTTGAAATCAAAAGCCACCATCCGTTACCTCGGCATTACATTGGATCAGCACTTGGATATGACAACGCATGTCAAGAACATCACAAAAACTATATATTATAAGATTAAATCGCTACGTCACCTCCGCTCCCTACTTGATCCCACAGACTTCCGAACAACCTTCCAGGCATTAGTCCTCCCACACCTGGATTTTGCCAACATCATCCTTCATGGCCTCCCTCAATCAACTTTGAATCCGCTCCGCCTAGCCATGAATACAGCCGCCAGAGTCCTTTCCGGCTCTTCAAGATCTGACCATATAACACCCATCATGAAAGAACTGCATTGGTTGCCATTACATGCCAGAATCCAGTATAAGTCTTTAGTCCTTACTTTCAAGGCACTAAATAACTGCCCCCCTACGCCAATCAGCAAGCTCATCCACGTCACCCTGGAAAACAGAAAAAGGAGAACCACATCAATGAACACCTTAATAGTCCCGAAATAATAACGAAGTGCTCTAAGGCCACCTCCAACAGGGCCTTCTCCTTATTTGCACCTCTAAACTGGAATGCGCTACCTCCCGAAATCCGTGCTATCAAAAACCTAATCCTATTCAGAAAGGCATTGAAATACCACCTGTTTACAAAACACTACCCAGAAGTCAACCTAGACATTAACAAAACTAGCTCCTCAATACAACCTGAAAAGGGCTAGTTGGTCAACCTTCTCTCTAGTCCTATTAGTGAACCACATCGCAACATCCAAACGAGTTTCATATTACTGTATATAACATTAAGTTAATCTGTACATAGTTCCCCCGGTTGTCCTATTGTTGAAATTCCCTGTTCAATGTAAAAACTCAATGTTACTTGTATGCATTGTAGTATGTTCTTGTTCAATGTACACCGCACTGATTGTAATAGCGCGGTATAAAAGAATTGTTAAATAAATAAATAAATAAATAAATAACAACATTAGAATTAAACTATGTGGAAGAAAGGCCTGGTAATCTATTTCCGTACCTTGCCATGAAAACCCAATAGACACAAAAAACCCCAAATTGCACTATAGTGCTGGAAGATGAGACTCCCAAGTCGGAAGACACTCAACCGGCTACTGGGGAGGACCTGAAGACTTTTAAGAGTAAAGTCAGCATTTATGATTTAGTTGGATCAAAGCCCTCGGGACGTCTGACTGCTGATGTAACTGCCCATGAAATGAGAGTCAGAAGCTGCCGAGATGTCCTACATATTGGGACATGGAACATATGAAGCATTTACCAAGGAAAGTTGGAGGTGATCAAGAATGAAATGGAACATGTACAACTTGATATGTCAGCGAACTGAAATGAATTGGCATCGGGCACTTTCCATCTGATGATCACATGGTATACTATGCAGGAAATGAAAGACAGAGACAAAATGGTGTTGCATTTACAATTAAGAAGAAACTTGCAAGAACTGTAATGAAATACAATACAGTCAGTGAAAGCTTAATTTCTATTTGTCTACGAGGAATGCCTATAAACATAACTATAATTCAAGTATATGTCCCAACAACAGCTGCAGAAGAGGATGAAGTTGATGAATTCTATGAACAGGAACAAGCTGAAGTTGACAGAACATGCAAACAAGATATACTGATAATCATAGGTGACTGGAACACAAAAGTTGACAACAAAGAAGAAGGCAAAGTGGCTGGAAAATATGGACTTGGCAAAAGAAATTAAGCTGGAGAAAGATTGATAGAATTCTGCATGACCAACAATCTAGTCATCTCAAACACCTTCTTTCAGCAAGACAAGCGGAGACTGTACACATTGACTTCACCCAATGGATTGTACAAAAATCAAATGGACTACATCTGTGGAAGTTAACTATGGAAAAGCTCTATAACATCAACAAAGACAAAACCTGGAGCTGACTGTGGTACTTATCACCAACTACTAGTATGCAAACTCAAGCTAAAGTTGAAAAAGAGCAAGCCACTCATGAATGTAGCAAAATATGATCTTGAGAATATACCACTAGAATTTAAATGCCTGCAAAATCGATTTGCTGCTTTAGATATAAATGATAGAGTTCCAGAAGAGTTATGGGATGACATTAACGTTGTGTTGGAAGATCGTGAGAAATCTCTACAAAAGCAAAAATGGCCAAAATGGATGACCGAAGAAACTCTGAAAATTGTCCAGAAACGCTGTGAAGCTAAAGCCAGAGGAGAAAGAGAAGCAATCGCAGAACTCAACAGAGATTTCCAATGTGCAGCAAGACAAGATAAGGGGAAGTACTACAATGACGCATGCAAGGAAATAGAAGCAGAAACTATTAAAGGGAAAACAAGATTGGCTTTCCTAAAGTTGCAAGAGTTGAAGAAAAACTTCCAGCCTTGAATTGGAATGTTACAAGATGCTCAAGGATCCATGTTGAATGTTGCTGAGAAGATCAAGAAAAGGTGGAAAGAATATGCATAGTCTTTATATGATAAAGATCAAGTGGACCAACAGCTGTTTCATCCTCTTCCTTATGATCCAGAACCATTGGTGATAAAAGGAGAAGCAGCATTCAGAACCTTATCAAAGAACAAAGCACCAGGCATTGATGGCATTCCCATCAAAGTATCATAGCAATCTGATGCAGCTGTTACCATACTTACAAGGCTCTGACAGGAAATTTGGGAAAAAACATTGTGGCCAACTGACTGGAAAAGATCTGTATTTATACCAATACTAAAGAAAGGTGATCCAACTGACGCTGGAAATTATTTCACAATCGCTCTGATCCCACATGCCAGTAAGATTCTACTCAAAATTGTTCAGTAGAGACTACAACTATACCTGAAACGAGAACTGCCTGAAGTGCAACAGCTCGATCGGCGAAGAAACACCCGGCAGCACTTTAAAAGTAAGCACTCCTAGGTGCGGGACATCCTGCCAACGGCCCGATCGGTGATGGGGAAGGGAGCAGGCAGGTATGCTCCTCCCCGCTCCCCACTGCATGGCCAATCAGGCCGAAGAAACACCCGGCAGCACTTTTAAAAGTAAGCGCTCCTGCAAATGTATGGTTAAAATTAATAATGCCTCTTATATTTTCTATGAACCGTCCCAGTTGTCGAGCTTTCTGAGTGCCCGACGGCTTCCTAATGAGGCTCCAGATGCCCTGCCTACTGTTTAAGTTTGACTGTTTTTGTTCTCTTTCTTATGCTTCTCAAATTCTTTGGTTAATTGTTTTCTTACTTGGATCTCCTTGTGGTGGGCTATAGTAGGACTTGGAATTGTTTTTTTTTCTTCTTTTCTATTTCCTGTTTTTTAAATATTGGTATATCAATGTTAGTTTTCAGACCATTTGTCCTAATTTCCATGAAGCTTGTGTAATTTAGCTTCTTTGTATTGTAAAATAAATATAGATTAAATAAAAAAAAAAAAAGTAAGCGCTCCTAGGCGCGCCCGTGCCTGGTGGGCCTGCGCCTAAGGGCCACGCCAAAGGGCCTTTTGGCATGGCCCTTAGGCGGGGCACTGTGGATTAGCCACATCCTCCTCCCCCTCCCCACTCCAGCAACTGCATCGAAGAACTGGCCAGATGCAACGGAACCATGATAAACGTCACCATGTAAGCATCCTTTAAATGTATCCCATGATGTGATGTAATGTTACCCATGTTTCCCGATGTAATGCAATGTAATGTAGTGTAGTGTAGTGTAATGTAACGCAATGTGAGTTTCTCGTCTTGATTAGATTGTAAGCTCCGATGAGCAGGGACGTCACTCTTATATGTCTGTGCAGCGCTACATATGACTGGTAGCGCTTTATAAATGTTACTTAGTAGTAGTAGTAGGAAAGGGCGAGGAATGATGTGAGATGGATCCTTGAAAAAATTAAAGAATACCAAAAGGATATCTTTATGTGTTTTATTGACTACAGCAAGGCTTTTGACTGTGTAGGCCATGAGAAACTCTGGAGCCACATTAAGAAGCATGGGTATACCAGAACACCTGATCTTTCTCTTGCATAACCTATACATTGATCAAGAAGCAACTGTTTGAACGGAACAAGGATAAACAGAATGGTTTAAAATCAGCAAAGGTGTATGACAAGGCTGCATACTTTCCCCCTATTTGTTTAATTTATATGCAGAACAAATCAGAGACACAGGACTGTATGAAGACAACCAAGTTGTGAAGATTGGCGGAAGATTCATCAACAACCTTCGCTGTGCTGATGGTACCACATTATTGGTTGAAAGTGAAGACAATCTGAAACATTTGCTTCTCAAGATCAAGGAATATAGTCTTAAAATGAGCCTGCATCTTAGTATAAAGAAGACAAAGATCCTTACAGCTGGCAAAATCAATAAGTTCATTGAGGATGGAGAAGCAGTTGAAATAGTAGACAACTTTAACCTACTTGGATCAACTATCAATAAAGAAACAACAAGCAGTCAAGAAATCAGACTACGCATTTTTCTTGGAAGAATGGCTATGAAGGACCTAGATAAGATTCTCAAGAGCAGAGATGTCTCTCTTCATACAAAGATTCATCTCATTCAATAACGTCATATGAATGTGAAAGTTGGATGGTGAAAAAGATCGGAAGAAAATTGATGCCTTTGAATTATGTGCTGCGACAGATGCTGTGTATACCATGGACTGCTCGAAGAATAGACCAGTTAGTACTAGAGAAGGTCAAACCTTTCTTTAGAAGCTCAGGTGACAAGACTTTCATACTTTGGACACATTATGCGAAGAGAGAGATCGTTAGAGAAAGAGATCATGCTTGGCAAGGTAGAAGGTCAACACAAAAGAGGAAGAAGATGGATTGATAAAATAACAGCAGCTGTGGGTGCCACTCTGTCAACAATAAACTGTGTGATTGAAGACCAAACACAGTTTAGGGTAACTGTCCAGAGGATCGCCATGAGTCGATACTGACTCAGTTGCACTTAACAATAGTTAAACTTTATTTTTATGTATTTATTATTTATTTTTATTTATTTATTTATTTTATTTATTTACAGTCTCTTTTATACCGCGCTATTTGACACCAGTGCGGTTTACAATGAACATTTAACTACACATCTCAGTTTAGTGATTTGTGCTTACAGTAAAACAGGTATAATAACTTGGGTATACATTAAACAGGTTCCTTAACAGTGAAAACATGATAAATATATACAAGTCACTTTATGCAGCTATATATTGGGTTATATGAAACTGCATAAGCTTCTCATGGTGGGTGGAGGGTAAAAGTCAGATTGCGAGTGTTCAGTCTAAGAATGTGAGATGCATGAGCTTGAGGTGCTGCCTTTATTTATTTATTTATTTATTTATTTATTTTTATTTATACACATTTATATACCGCATATTCTGGAGTTCAGTTGCGGTTTACAGTGAACAACAATTAACAAAGCAAGTTTGTTTTACAAGGAACGTCATAAGTATAATGATTAACAGACTATATTTTACAAGGAACGTCATATTATAAGTATAATAAGCCTTGAGGTGTGAAAGTAGGTGGGTGTGAGGGGGAGAATGAAACATCATAGTGAAGGAGAAAAAGATGATGTTTCAGTGCCTTCTTGAATTGGGAGAGATCACTGATGGTTCTGATAGTCGCTGGTAGAGCGTTCCAGCAGGATGGTGCAAAGAAGGCAAAGGCTCTAGATCTAGTGGCTTGGGAACACTTCGTGCTTGCCTTAGGTAGAATGAGGGTATTTGAGGCATTCAATCTCCTTACTCGGTTAGGAGGTGTGATTGATATTAGGTCAGTAATGGCAGTAGCAGGGTATTTCTTGATGGCTTTATGGGTCATAGTTAGGATCTTGAAAGAGATCCTGGCTTGTATGGGCAGCCAATGCAACTGTTTTAGTATTGGAGTAATGTGGGATCTTCTGGAGGCTCCATGAAGGATTCTTGCAGCTGAATTCATTGCAAGTTGTAAGGGGTTGGTCGTGCTCTTTGGTAGGCCATGCAATATCGCATTGGCATAGTCAAGGTGAGGCATTATTAGGGCCTGAAAGACAGTTCGAAAGTCTTCAGGCTCTAACAGCTGACGAAGATGGCGGAGGGTCCGGATTTTATGATAGACCGATTTTGTTATGTTGTTGATATGAGCCTTCATATTGAGCTGCTGATCAAGCGTAACTCCCAGGTATCTTACTGTAGTCTTGCATATGAGCTCTGCATCGCGAACCTTGATGGACAGGGGTGGAATAAATGCCGGATTCCTGGTGACGAAGAGGGCTTCTGTCTTTTTGAAGTTTAACTTAAGCCTTTGTGCATTTATCCAGTCTGTGATTGCGTCGAAGCACTTGATTAGTGGGGAGAGGTCAAGATGTTCTGTCGAGATTGGCATGTACATCAAGACGTCATCAGCATAGACCAGGCAGTTGTTGTTAAATGAGTGGATAAGGTCACAGATGGGTTGCATGTAGATGTTGATAGATGTTGAACAGCAAGGCAGATAAGGAGGAGCCTTGTGGAACACCTTTTGTTTGGGGGAAGGGGTCGGAGGTGGAAGGGCCAGAACGGACATGTTGCCAACGGTCCGTGAGGTATGACGCGCACCATGATAGAGCTGAACCCTGAACTCCCTTCTCTCTGAGGCGTCGAAGGAGAACTTCATGGTCTACGGTGTTGAAGGCAGCGGCAATGTCCATGAAGATTAGTGCAAAGCCTTGTCTGATGTTATCCAGACCTATGGATAGCGTGTTGAATAGGGTTGTCAGTAGCATTTCGACACCATGCGCTTCACGAAATCCATGCTGGCAGGGATGCAGGGGTGCGTTGGTATCTATGTGATCTTGTAATTGACGTTGAGTAATCTTTTCAATGATTTTCGATAGGAGAGGTATGCTGAAGATAGGCCTGTAGGATTCCATCATAGAGGGGTCCAACTTACTGTTTTTTAGGAGTGGTCTGATGGCAGTCTGTTTCAGGCTTCGAGGGAATATTCCAGTAGAGAAAGATACATCTATAAGCTTGGATAAGAATGGGCTGAGCTCAGTACGCAGGGATTTTATCCAGGAAGCTGGACACAGATCAGAGGGTGCTGTAGTGGTGTTTATATTTAATATAGTGTCTTGAATGACTCTGTCAGTTGGGGTAGAGAAGGATGTGATGGTGTGTTGGGTCTCACTTGAGAAATGACCAAGTGGGGGTTGAGGGACGGAGAAGGGTGGGCTAGCTGGGATGAGGGGCTTAGCAGGTTGAACAAGCTGGTTACTTTTGTTACGCAAGTAGTAGGCATATTCCTGGGGGTCTGGGTGGGTCAAGTTCCCCTGAGATGGTTCCTTTGCTAGGGATTTTACAATTTGGAAGAGCTCGTGGGGTTTGTTCAGGGAGCATTGTAGTCTGTTTGCATGATATTGTTTCATACTTGATGCCACGGATAAACGATGTTTTCCTAATTGTGCTGTGAATGCCTCGTGGCTCTCAGTTGTTCTTGATCGTCGCCAGTGCCTCTCTAGTCATCTGAGTTGAAGGAGCGATTTAGGTAGCTCTTGGGAGTACCACGGAGCATTCTTTTTCTTATGTGGTGCTTTGTTTGTGGTAGGTACGTGGATTATGGCATCTAGGTTTGAGTTCCAAGAGGCGACCATGTCATCGAGGCTTTGTTCAGGTGGGTCAAGTAGGTTCTGTGTCCTCTTTAAAATATCTTCTCTGTTAAAAGGATGGAAGCGCTTTAATTGTTCTGAGGTGGGTTTATCTTCAGGTTTAGTTTTGGCAGAGTTGGTGCAAGTTGGTATCTGGAATCGTATCAGAAGATGGTCTGACCAAGGAACTGAGTTTACATTTAGGTGAGACTTGTGCCAATGGATGAGGGCTGTTTGTGGTGCAAAGATCAGATCAAGTATGTTACCTTTTATATGGGTAGGGGTATCAACCAGTTGAACATAGCCTAGCTCACTGAGGGCATCGATAAAGGCATTGGTGTGGCTGTCCTGAATGGATGGGAGGTTGAAGTCACCTAATACCCAGTTTAAAGTATGCGGGTTCGTGATGTTGCAAGCAAGATCAATTATTGTGGCTAAGTCATCTGGAGATGATGAGGGTGTTCTATAGAGTAAGTTGATGGTGATTTGCTTGTTTGTAATGGTAATGGAGTCAAGGGTCGAGGTGCTACTTGAGGCAGCAAGCTGAAATTTGAGGTCAGCTTTTGTTAGGATGAGTACTCCTCCACCACGATGGTCAGTAGTATTTAACTCACGCCTTTCCATTGGTAGATAGCTAAAGTGAGATGTAAATAAGACTTATTACAAAGCCAAGGGGTCCAGGTTAAAAAGGCTGTATGCTGCATAGATTCCAGATGAACAGTAGGTGCAGGGTGTCGGAGTCAGTGTTGCTGAGAGGCCCGTAGTGGTTAATCAGAGGAATAAGGACTGGTAGAGAAACTAAATACAATGGGAGGCCTGTCTTCAAATCTTGATAAGTAAGAAGCAGTATTTTAACTGCACCCAAAAGGAGATGGGCAACAATAAATATTAAAAATTGGATGGATGACATAATCAAATCTATTGATTCTAGACAGAAATTATTGAATTATCCACTGGTCTCTTCTATTTCTTTTTTTGGCTAAAGTTTTTGAAAAGCTTGCTTTAATGCTATTTGAACAATTTGTGGATTCTTACCCTTTGCTTGACTCTTGACAGTTTGGCTTTAGACCTCATCATAGTACTCTTATCATCTTTGGAGTATTATTTGCAGGGGATTGATCAAGGTATGTCATTTTTCTTGGTACTGCAAAATGTGTCTGCAGCATTTGATAGAGTGAGTCATAGATTGGAACTCCAGAGATTTCATACTATTGGCATCTCCAGAACGGTCTTTAGATGGTTCGAATCCTTTCTTATTAGTCGATCTGCTGAAGCATAAGTTAATGGGAAGATGTCTTCTAGGTGCCAGTATTCCATGAGTGTTCGGCATTGTCTGCTATCTTATTTAATATTTTTATGGTTCCACTTCGTAAATTATAATTTGGATTGGATCTCCATTACAGATTATGTGTGGATGATAGTCAGTTTGCCTTCCCTGTTTTTTCATCAATTACTGATGCACTTGAGCAAATGGTATTTTGTGAAAACATAGTTAAAACATGGATGCATCACAGTAGATTGGCTTTGAATTTCTCCAAAACTGATGATATTTACATTAGTAGGGCATTGCCACCTTGTTTGCTGTTAGATATGAAAATTAACAATTGGGTAATTATTATTTGTTCCGTTTAGAAATTTGGGCGTAATTTTAGATACTAGATTGCTTTTGCAATGCCAAGTTCATACAGTCATTAAAGCTGCTTTTTTACAAACTAACTATGATTTGGAAATCAAAACCTTATATTTCAGAAAATAAATTGTTTTTTAGGTTTTGGTTATTAATCCAATGATTATTATAATACTTTATACTGTAGTTTCCCCGCCTATGTTCTACAAATATTGCAAACTTTGTACAGTGCGGCTGCCTGGGTGATTAAGAGAGTTAGTAAATATGAGCATGTTATACCAGTTCTATATGAACTTCACTGGCTCCCAGTTAAGTGGTGTGCGATTTACAAAATAATCATGCTGGTGCATATAGCCTTGCATCACACTACTTCTCATAGTGTTTCTTGTTTTGAAGCGTTATAGGCCATCTCGTACGTTACATTCTTAGACTGCATGCTTACTAGAGAGACCATCTCACTGCAGGATTGATCTTACATGCATGCATGTTTTCTACAAGTGCCCCAAGGTATTAGAATTCTCTTCCTTATGAGCTGCGAATGGAGTCAGATTTTGTGGCCTTTAGAAAGGCAGGCATACTCAGTGGAGGTTTGAGGTTTGTTTACTGTATTATTATTTTATTGTAATGTTTAGTTTTAGTATTATTTTATTTTCGTTTGTTTTATTGTAATTATGTATGTTTTATGTGTAATCTGTCTAGGTATTTAGTGCAGAATATAAAAAATAAATAGATAACTCTGGCTGCTGTATCTTGAATCAACTGTAACATAGTAACATAGTAAATGACGGCAGATAAAGACCAGCATGGTCCATCCAGTCTGCCCAGTATTCAGTTTATTTTGATTTTATCCTGTTGCTGTAAAGGGATCCACTGTGTCTGTCCCATGCCATTTTGAATTCCGTCGCTGTGTTTGCCCTCACCACTTCCATCGGGAGGGCATTCCAAGCATCCACCACCCTTTCATTGAAAAAGTATTTTCTGACATTTCCTTTCAATTTACCACCTTGCAGCTTCATGTTATGCCCTCTAGTTTTACAGCTTCCCCGTCTTTGGAAGAGGTTTGTTTGTTCATTATTTCTCTTTGTATTTAAAGGTCTGAATCATAACTCCCCTATCCCTCCTCTCCTCCAAAGTGTACATATTTAGGTCTTCAAGTCTCTTCTCATAAGGCTTCTGACGCAGGCTCCAAATCATTTTGGTCGCCTTCCTCTGAACAGTTTCCATTCTTTTTACATCCTTTGCAAGATACGGTCTCCAAAACTGAACACAGTATTCCAAGTGAGGCCTCACCAGTGACTTATACAGTGGCATTAGTACCTCTTCCTTTCTGCTGGTATTTCCTCTTTGTATGCAGCCCAACATCCTCCTGGCTTTTGCCACCGCCTTGTCGCACTATTTTGCCACCTTGAGATCTAGTAATCTCTTGAAATACTAACCTTAGATCACTATAAAGAGAACTACAGTAATCTAAATGATTCATAACAAATGTATATATGAGATTTGAAAATTTTTGGTACTGAGAGAACATCTCTTACAGCTAAAAGATTTTGTACCATTTTAAACATGGGCAATAAATAAGCTACAAAAATCAAAGGACCCGATATTTTAAAAACCTGCACTTCTAAATTTAGGCTCCCAAATTTGTGCCCTATTTTCACGCACTTAGAAGCGGACGTTTTCAGCTGAAATTCATCCTAATTTAGGAGCTTAAAAGTTATGCTCCTAAATTTAGGTCTGCCATCATTTGCCTAGATTTATGTGCCTAATTTAGTTGCCTGGTGCTGATCAGTGCTAAAAGCCTTAATCTCCCCCCCCCCCTCCATTGCCACCCAATTTTATGCTCCTAAATTTAGAAGTTTAGTAAAATGTTCAGAATAAATGTGGGCACGCAGCCTTGGTAAATTTTCAGAGAGGCCAGTTTAGGAGCATAACTCTGTGATAGGAACATGAATACTTTGAATATAAGGCCCAAAGTTTCCTTCTTTTTATGTAGCTATTAGTTTTTATGGAAAAGCCATTGAAGAAATATATGTTTTTATCCTCTTTTTATAGATTTGTAGATTGTAAGCTCTGTAGAGCAGGGACTGTCTCACAGGTATACAGTATATGTGCAGTGCTGCATACGCCTTGTAGCGCTATACAAATGATAAGATGTAGTAGTAGACTAATAGTTCGTACTCCAAACGAATTCATGCTAGAAAAGCATTCTATCCTGAATCCCTGCTATTGAGAAACCTTGGTTTAAATTTGAACACAGGAAGATTAACTGGTTTACACAAAGTCACCCATCATTGGTGAAGAGAAGAAGGAACTGGGATTTGGTGACATTGATGTATAAATGCTAATTCCGTGTAGACCTCTAGGCCAGCCCAGAGGTATGGATTATGCCCCCTTACCAGCAGATGGAGACAAAGAATGAAAGCTTGTGAATATTCCCTATATAGGGCACCCTGCAGCCTGCTATTTCCAGTATTTCTCTGTCGGTAGCAGATGGTAAACAGACAACTCATGCAGCTGCAGTCTGGTGGTGCTCCTGGGGCCTGCTGGAGAGCTGTCACCTGGCTGAGCTTGCATAATGTGTGTGTGTGTGGGGGGGGGGGGGAGGATGAGGGGCAGATCTAGGTGCCTCTCTCTAAGCCTGTCCCTAGTTCTGGGGTGATACTTGGAGGAGTCCAGGTCCTTCTCTTGTACCAAGAGCTCCACATCTCCTTGCAGTTTTTGACTTCTGCTCTAAGTATCCTGAGGAAGGAAGCAGGGGTGGTGTGACCCATTAGGCAAAATAGGCAGTTGCCTAGAGCACTGGCCCTGCAGAAGCACCAGTTACTGCCGCTGTCGCCTCTCTTGGGACCTACAGCAGCAGTAATCATCACAAACAGCCTTGTGGTGCTTACCGTAAGCTTCTGCGCGTGGGGCTGTTTGCTTCCGCTCCTCTAACTCCCACTGCTGACTTCCTGTGCCGAAAGGAAGTCGGCATCGGGAGTCAGCGATGGGCGGGAGCAAACAGCCCCGTGCACTCTGTTAGAGAGGGCATTGAGCACAAAGGATTAAAGTTTTGCAGGAAACAAAATACTCTGTAGAATCTCTATGGATTGAAATTCCATGTAGGAAGGGGAAGGTGATGGCAGTGGGGGAGTTTGATCAAATGGATGGTGAAATGTGCCAAGAATTCAGGGAAGCTAACCAAAGCTACAGCACAGTAATAATAATAGGTGATTTCAGTTACTCCGGTATCAGCTGGGTCAGTGTCACGGCAGGACATGCTAGGGAGATAAAGTTTCTAGATTAAATAATTGATTGCATTTACCCCTCTATCATCTAATGGTCCAACTGACTCTCTCACAGGTTTTTTGCTATTATTGTAGTTCAAAAAGTCTTTATTACACATTTTTGCTTCCACAGCAAGCTTCTGCTCAAATTCTCTCTTTGCCTACCTTATCAATGCCTTGCATCTAACTTGCCAGTGCTTGCGCTTTTCCAGTTTTCGTCATTTGGCTCTTTTTTCCATTTCTGGACAGATACGTTTTTGGCAAAAACAGCCTCTCTGACCTCACCTTTAAACCATGCTGGCAGTTTTTTGGACTTCCTTCCACTTAAAGCGTGGAATACAACTGGTCTGAGCTTCCAAGATAGTATTTTTAAACAACACCCAAGCTTGATACAAGTCTTTAACCTTTGCATCTGCTTTTTAGTTTTTTCTTAACTATTTTCCTCATTTTATCATAGTCTCTCTTTCGAAAGTTAAAAGGTAGTACTGTGTATTTCCTTACCATCCCTCCTCCATTAATGAAATCAAACGCGATCATGCTATGATCTCTATTGCCAAGTGGCCCCAACACCCTTATCTCTTGCACCAGATCTGGTGTTCCGCTAAGGACTAGGTCCAAAATGGCTTCCCCTCTGGTCGTTTCATGAACCAGCTGCTCTAAGAAGCAGTCATTTATTTCATCTAGAAACTTTATCTCCCTATCATGTCCTGCCATGACACTGACCCAGTCAATACCGGGGTAATTGAAATCACCCATTATTATTACTGTGCTGTAACTTTTGTTAGCTTCCCAGATTTATTTGAGCATTTCATCATCCATTTGTTCATTCTGGCCAACTGGTCGATAGTAACCCCCCCTGCCATCGCCTTCCCCTTTTTACATGGGATTTCAATCCACAGAGATTCTACAGCAAATTTTGTTTCCTGCAAAACTTTAATCCTTTGTGACTCAATGCCCTCTCTAACATAGAGCACAACCCCTCCACCAATTTGATCAGCTTTGTCATTACAATGTAGTTTGCACCCAGGTATCACAGTGTCACACTGGTTGTCCTCCTTCTACCATGTCTCTGAGATACCAGTCATATCCATCCTCTCATTTGGTGCTATATATTCTAACTCTCCCATCTTATTTTTTTAGATTTCTAGCATTTTCATACAAGCATTTTAGAGAATGTATTTTATTCATATTAATCTGGCTATCGGTAGGCAGGGGTAATTTGGAATCTTTGAGGTCTGTCTTCTCCGTACTCAAGGGCATTTGGGCTTCTTTTGTCTTTATTGGAACCTCTCTGCTAATATGCCCTAACTTCATTTTTTTGGTAGTATCCTTCAAGGATACATTGTTCCGAACCATGCTCTCTTGGGCGACTGTCGGCTCTCCATTATCTAGTTTAAAAGCTGCTCTATCTCCTTTTTAAGGGTTAATGCCAGCAGCCTGGTTCCATCCCAGTTAAGGTGAAGCCCATCCCTTCGGAAGAGCCGCTCCTTTCCCCAGAATGTTCTTCAGTTCCTAACAAATCCAAACCCCTCATTCTTGCACCATCGTGTCTTCCACTCATTGAGACTCCGGAGCTCTGCCTGCTTTTTGGGTCCTGCATGTGGAACGGGAAGCATTTCGGAGAATGCTATCCTGGACGTTCTGGAATTCAACTTCCTACCTAAAAGCCTAAATTTAGCCTCCAGAACCTCCCTACCACATTTTCCTATGTCATTGGTACTGATATGTACCAAGAAAGAAGACTCCTCCCCTGCACTATCTAAGACCTTGTCTAGGTGGTGCTTGAGGTCCGCTACCTTCGCACCAGGCAGGCATGTTACCAGGTGATCCTCACATCCACCAGCCACCCAGCTATCTAGATGAGTAATGATCGAATCATCAACTATAATGGCTGTCCTAATCTTTCCCTCATGGGCACATAGCCCTGGAGAAACTTCCTCAGTGCGAGAGTGTTTTACATCACCTGGAAGACAGGTCCTAGGTACAGGATCACTTCCTGCCACACCAGAGTGATGCTCTCCTGTCATGTGACCTCTCTCCTCCATGGCAACTGGGATGCTGCCAGACTGGAGGTGGGACTTCAGTACTATATCCCTGTAGGTCTTGTCTATGTATCTCTCCATCTTCCTTATGTCCTCCAAGTCTGCTACTTTAGCTTCCAGAGATCGGACTCGTTCCCTGAGAGCAAAGAGCTCCTTGAACCTAATGCACACGTAAGACCCCTCACAAACTGGGTGAAGATCATACATGTGACACTCAATGCAAAAGACTGGAAACCCCCATCTTGCTGCTGGACTGCTGTCTGCATCTTAGTTTAAAGGTTGTGTTTAGATATTTAAGTTCTTTACCTACTAAGGGTTGATAGGGATAAAATACTAATAAAACTACACCTAATATATTTAATGTATTTTGTTCACCTGAAGCTTAATTAATCTCAAGTCCTTAATGTGTGCCTGATGAGGACAAACAGCTGCACCTGAGAGTGAATATGGCACCTCCTTTCCTTTGAGAGGTTTATGCATCTATAAAGCTACAATTATCTCAGGGATGGGTGGGTGTTGGGGAGGGAGGGAGGAAAAAAGACTTATTAAAAGCTGGCTGCTACACAGTACTCTGTCCTGTACTTCTAAGGTAATCTGTGACCAATTTCCAGGGTGAGTCCCTCAGCCCTTGCTTGGATAGAGGAAGTCTTGGGTTCTAAATTTACCCAGAAAGCTCTCTGCTGTGTTTTAATTTTAAATTGAAAGCTCTTTGCTGCTACTAGGCCCAGACTGATTTCTACAAATGCTCTGGGTTCACAGATTAATCAGCTTTAATCTAAAGAATTCCTTTTTCCTCAAGATTTAGAAAAATTCCCAGAAGTAAATACTTAAATTGCAGATCTCTCTCCAGAAGTAGCAGTTCACTTTTGTAGTCCTTAAAGACTAAATTATACTCTGATTTGATTTAAATTAAAAGCTCTTTGCTGATACTAGGTCCTGACTGAATTCTAAACGTAAACTAAAAGCTCTCTGCTGAATTTTAAACTTGAACTAAAAGTTCTCTGCTGGGTTTTAAATTTATTATTTATTATTTATTTATTATTTATTACAATTTCTTATATACCGCACTATTGTCAGCGCGGTTTACATACAACAAAATGACCATAACAAACTGTTTGGCTTCACATAGAACAGGAGAAAACAACTTGGATAACATGTTTATGCTTAAAAAAAAAAACTTAAAAGCTCTCTTCTGAGTTTCAAGCTTAAACTAAAAGCTGTCTGCTAATACTAGGCCCTGACTGTAAACTTAAAGCTCTTTGCTGATACTAGGTCGTGACTGAGTTAACAAATATACTGGATTCTAAATACTAATCAACTTTAATCCAAAGAATTCCCTTTTCTTCAAGATTTAGAGAGTTTCCTAGAAGTAAATACTTACAAGTGCAGATTTCTTTTCAGCAATAGCAGTTCCTTTTGATAGTCCTTCAAGACTGAGAATCACGGAGCTCCGTTTGACCTATTTATGCCTATGCTTCTAAAGTAATTAATTAACAATGTCCTGGGTGATTCACAAAACCCTTGGTTTGATAGAGGAAGCTTTTCAGATTGCACGTTTGATCTGTCATCGCGGCAAAACCATGGGACAGCATTCAGGAAATTGAAGCGTCGGCTGAGTACCAGAACATTACTATCAGTTCTGATGCTTGTAATGTTACATCATTGCAAGCTAAATACAAACAGGTTGATGCAAAAAGCTAGCTCGGCCTTTAAGCATACATAACGTCATATTTAAGCACACTTTGCAAATTTTTGAATGCAGAAAACAGACGTAAACTCCTGTAGAAAAACTAACGCCCAATTAACGCCATGCATATTTAAATACATTTAAATGTATTTTAATGTATTTTAATCAGCTGCATGGTATGCAAATCATGCTACGCCCGATGCAGAGACTGGCATAGATGATTTCGCAACCAACCATAGCAACGTTTTCAGGGTCTGTGGTGACTTAAACCTCTAACGCTTGCACCCGACAGTATTTTCATGGCACCTGGTGCTTTCCCTGATGCCTAAATCATCATTTTCTCAGATGATCAGGCATCGGGCAAAGCCCCCGATGCCATCAAAACACTATTGGAGGCCATGCCCCACAATAAAGAATCCCTGGTGGCCCATTGGCCCCCTCCCCTTCCCCCCTGCAGTATTTTGATGGCATCAGGAAAAGCCCCAGATGCCATCAAAATACTCTCAGGGGCCGTTGCCCTGACAATAAAAGTATTACTGGTGGTCTAGTGGCCCCTTTACCCCCTGTACCCTGTCATTAAATACAACCCCCCTCGGTGGCCAATAAATTCAGCCCCATCCACCTGATATTTATTTATTTATTTAACACTTATTTATATACCGCATCTTCCAGCGATCAGTTGCGGTGTACAATTAACAACAGTTAACAAAGCAGAGTTTGTTTTACATAGAACATTGAACATTATAACTTATTACATAGAACATCGTAACTTGCATAATTCAGGGATTCAACAACTAATCAGGATATTTCAACTATAACAGTGTGTGTGACAATTTTAAACAGAAGTACTGTCTGTACCGCATTAGGCAGAACATACCAGTTGTAACTATATACAAGTAGGAGTATCAAGGCATAGGAATTCAACTACATAGGAATATCAAGGCATAGGAATGGAGTGTTATTTATGTAAGTTTTGTATGTTATCCTTTATAGGAGGTGTATAAGCTTGATTTGGGTAGGTTCGTATTTAGCCTTTATCTAAGTTGATTGGAGGATTTTCCATGGTATTATAGTGTTTATTGAATAGATACGTTTTCAATTTTTTTCTGAATTCCATTATCTCTGATAGTGATCGTAAGTCCTCTGGTAACGAGTTCCAGATGGTTGGAGCTATATGGGAAAAGGCTCTGTTATTTGTTAATTTGTGGGTTTTTATGAATTCTTTTGGAATCTTTAGTTTGTTTGATTGTCCTTTTCTAAGAGTGGGCTTAGGTGGTTCTTTGCCTATTAGATTACATAATGTCTTCGGGGCCATGTCATTTAAAGCTTTGAATGTAGTTAATATTGTTTTGTATACTATCCTGCTTTGTATTGGTAACCAGTGAAGGGATGCTAGTATCGGTGTTATGTGTTGGAGGGAGTTTATTTGTAATATAACTCTAGCTGTTGCATTTTGCGCCAGTTGGATTCTTCTGATGTTTTGTTTTGAGATGCCCATAAGTATTAAGTTGGCGAAATCGAAGTGAGGAGTTATGGTAGCCTGAGTTATATTAATGAAATCTTGTGTAAATACAAGGGGACGTAATTGTTTGAGGATTTTAAGTTTGAAGTAGATTTTCTTTATGGTATTTCTAATGTGGGTGTCCATTGTAAGGTGTGTGTCTATAATGACACCTAGATATCTTATTTCATTTTTTATTTTAATTTCTTGGTTTTGCAGGGTTATGTGGGTTGGAGGCATATATGATTGGTTTTTTGTTACGATTAATACTTCGGTTTTAGCATGGTTTATGTGGAGGTTTTGGGTTTTTAGCCAGATTGTGATTTCATTGTAACACTCTGATAGTAGTTGGATCGGTAGGTTAGGAATTGTGAAAGGTATGTACATCATAATATCATCCGCATAAAGGTGATATTGTACTCCAAATTTTTTAAAGATGTTGCAGACCGGCTTTATATAAATATTGAAAAGTAAGGCTGAAAGCGCTGAACCTTGTGGTAAACCTATTTCTTGTTTGTATGTGTTGGATGTTTGATTACCTATTCTTACATTTTGTGTTCTGTAATTTAAATATGAGGTGAACCATTTATGTACGGTAGAGTTTATGCCTATCTGTCTTAGGTTGTTGAGCATTATTGAGTGATGTACGCTATCAAAAGCTGCTGATATGTCGATGAAAAGGAGGATGAACGCCTGATTATGATTGTCAATTCCTTTTAGGAGTGTATCTATTAATACTGTTAGAAGTGTTTCTACTCCGTGGCGGGGCCGGAATCCATATTGTTGATCGTCAAGAGGGTAAGATAAGTCTATAAATTCCTGTGTCTGTAATTGTACTACTTTTTCAATTATTTTGGCCAGGAATGGTATGCTAGAGATGGGCCTGTATGATGTTGGAGATGTTTTGTCTAGTTTGCAGTTCTTTAGAATTGGGCGTATTTGTGCATGTTTGAGGAGAGGTGGAAGGTATCCTTGGTTAATGATAAGTTTACTATTGGGAGAATATATGATAGTAGAGTTGGTAGTGTGTTTTTTATCCATGATACTGGGCATGGATCTAAATATGAAGTTGTGGTATTTAGGCCTGAGATGATAGTTTTTAATGACACTTTTGACATGGGGTAAAATTCTGACCACTCGTCTACAGATTGATGGGGGATGTTAATATTTTCTGAGGGCATAGTTGGTTTTTTTGATTTGTTTTGATAGTGATTAGCTAAGGTTTGTACTGAGATGTCTGTGATTTCGTTGCTAGAATTTTGATCGTTATTGGTTAAGTTTCTGACGATAGAGAATAGCTCTCTAGGTCTGTTATATGATTTTGCTAAGGTTGCTGCGTAATACTTTTTCTTCGTGCTATTTATTGTTTCCTTATATTTTGTTAGATGGTTATTATATATTTCCTTGTGTACAGACAACTTGGATTTCCGCCATTTCATTTCAAGTTTTCTTAGTTCTCTTTTCATTTGTCTTAGTGTGTTATTAAACCATGGTGAACTGTTTGTTTTGGTATGTGTGGTCTTTTTATTTGGATGATTATTTTTGGCTGCGATATTGATAGTCTCATTCCAGTTGTTAACAGCATCATCCAAATTAGGTGTTGATAAGAAGTAGGGGATTGTTGAATCAAGGAAGTCTGTTTCATTAAATTTTCTGAATTTTGAGGTGGGGCCATTTCTTATGTAGTTTTTGACGCTAGGGATGGGATATGTGAGGTTTATTTTGATAATAAAATGATCGGACCAAGGCGTCTCTGTACATTCAATGGAATTTGAGTTAGTTAGTTTGAAGAGTATCTCAGGTAGAAGAACCAAATCTAGAGTTCCTCCTTTGATATGCGTTGCTGTTTTAATTATTTGATGGTACTCTATATCTGCTATGGTGTCTAGAAATAGTTTAGAGTCTAGTGTTGGAAGTGACGGAAGGTTAAAATCGCCTAGCATGATTACAGGATTTTGTTCAGTAGAGGAGTTGAGGAGTTCAATAAGAGAATCTAGGCCATCTGTTTTTTGATCTGGTGGTCTATAGATTAAACAGATTTTTATGAGACCGATTTTTATTAATAATGTGTCCATGTTATTAGAGATGTTTGATTGGATTAATTTGGCGTTTAATATCTTTTTTGTCATCATTAGAACTCCACCACCTTTTTTATTGGACCTGTGTTTGTAAAATGTGTCATAGTTTTCTTTGTCGAGTTGATTTAGATAGACCGTATCTGTTTCAGAAAGCCATGTCTCTGTGACACATAAGATGTCTGGTTTTAAGTCAGTTATCAGATCGTTAAATATGGGCAGTTTATTTTTCATTGATCGTGCATTAATAAGGATGCATGATAGAGAGGATGGGTTGTTAGACCCGATTTTCTTGTTTATTTGTTGTGGATTTGTTTGTTGTATGTGTATTAGTCTATGATAATTAATTTTTGGGTAGTTTACATGAATGTGTCCCATATGACAGTCATTACGGGTGTGTGTGTGTATTATAGGTATAGTCATGTGATTTTTGCTGTTTAAACTTAGTGATAGGTCAATAATTATTATTGCCAATAATAAACTGGTGTATGATATTCGTGTGATCATGTTGTTTGGTTGCAGCATTTTCTATAATTGGCTCGGTAGTCTGTGGAATAAAATTGTGATAAAGTGGCACAGTAGATAAGATAGATTCTGATAGTAATGTGGGTGTCTGGCAGCAGTAATAAACTCTGATAGAGTTAAATTGCAGTAGTGATAATTGTAAATCCAAGTGAATTACTGACGACAGTAAGTTCAGAGCAAGTTACTGATGACGGTAAATCCCAATGTAAAATACTGACAACAGTAAGTCCAAGTTGATTCAATAACACTATATCAAAAGTGAGTTACTGACAGTAGTAAATTCAAAGTAAATTACTATCAGCATATAATCAATGTGAGATTATTGGTAACAGTAGCAAGTCTGTGAGCAATAGTAACAAGCCTGTGTACAACAGTAAGGCTAAAGTGAATTACTGACAACAGTAAGTTCAAGGTAAATTACTGACAACAGTAAGTCAAAGTGAGTTAGTTATTGATAACAGTTATGAATTTGCAGTGCATTAATGGCAATAGAGAGTCTGAATCATTATATTATACTTGCGGTTTAGACTAGGAGTCCAATTATAAGTGGAAGTCCTTGTTTCTATGGCGTTGAGGGCAATGGAAGTGCCACTGCCTAAGGGCCACGCCAAAGGGCCCTCTGGCGAGGCCCTCAGGCGCGGGCCCGCAAGGCACGGGTGCGCCCTGACGGTGGTGCTTTTGCCTGCAGCTCCTCACGTCCCGATTGGACGGTGCAGTCAGGTGGGTTGCTCCGGCCTGCTCTTGCCGCGCCGGGAGAGCTCTTCACGAGGCCGGAGTGATGAGGGAAAGGGCCGCACACGCTGACGGTGGTGCTTTTGCCTGCAGCTCCTCACGTCCCGATTGGACGGTGCAGTCAGGTGGGTTGCTCCGGCCTGCTCTTGCCGCGCCGGGAGAGCTCTTCACGAGGCCGGAGTGATGAGGGAAAGGGCCGCACACGCTGACGGTGGTGCTTTTGCCTGCAGCTCCTCACGTCCCGATTGGACGGTGCAGTCAGGTGGGTTGCTCCGGCCTGCTCTTGCCGCGCCGGGAGAGCTCTTCACGAGGCCGGAGTGATGAGGGAAAGGGCCGCACACGCTGACGGTGGTGCTTTTGCCTGCAGCTCCTCACGTCCCGATTGGACGGTGCAGTCAGGTGGGTTGCTCCGGCCTGCTCTTGCCGCGCCGGGAGAGCTCTTCACGAGGCCGGAGTGATGAGGGAAAGGGCCGCACACGCTGACGGTGGTGCTTTTGCCTGCAGCTCCTCACGTCCCGATTGGACGGTGCAGTCAGGTGGGTTGCTCCGGCCTGCTCTTGCCGCGCCGGGAGAGCTCTTCACGAGGCCGGAGTGATGAGGGAAAGGGCCGCACACGCTGACGGTGGTGCTTTTGCCTGCAGCTCCTCACGTCCCGATTGGACGGTGCAGTCAGGTGGGTTGCTCCGGCCTGCTCTTGCCGCGCCGGGAGAGCTCTTCACGAGGCAGGATATCTTAAAATAAGCGAGAGTGTTGCCTACACGCTCCTGCTCTGCGTCTGCCATCTTGAAAAATGGCGTCATCTGGCCCCACACAGTGCATCCTGGAATGCACCGGGTGAGGTCAGATAGACTAAGCCTTATATGGCAGTCTGACCTCACCTGGTGCATCCCAGGATGCACTGCGCAGGGCCAGATGCTGCCATTTTTCAAGATGGCGGACACAGAGCAGTAGCGCATAGACAGCACTCCCACTTATTTTAAGGTACCGTGTGGGAGGAGCTGAATTTAGGGGCCGCTAGACCACTAGGTTATTTTTTTTAATTTAATGGGGGGTACAGGGGCTGCTAGACTACCAGATTACTTTTTTTATTTAATGGAGGGGGGTACAGGGGCCGCTAGACCACCAGGTCTTTAAATTTCTTTTTTATTTAATGGGTTGGGTACAGGGGCTGATAGACTACCAGGGTTGTATTTAATAGGGGGAAGGGTTCGGGAGCTGCTAGACTACCAGGGATTATTTTATTGTCGGGGCACCGGCCTCCGACATAATTTTGATGGCATTGGCGGCCTTTCCCAATGCCTCGATCGTCCCCGATGCCATCAAAATAATACTGAGGATCGGGGCCTCTGGACCACCAGGAATTCTTTTATTGTTAGGGCACTAGTCCCCGACAGTAATTTGATAGCATCGGGGGCTTTTCCCGATGCCGTGATTGTCCCCAATGCCATCAAAATACTGTCAGGGCTAATACGCAGATTAGCCATGCGGTGTCCAGAGAGCAAGCCAAACTAGCACAGGCTTCTTGTGCACAAGTGTTTGGCTTGCTCTCCCAGTTTAATGCTGCAGTGGCTCATTTGCATGTGCAGTTAATGCGGGGGTCATTTGCATACCCTATCCTTCCTGCATCGCGCGTTAAAATGTATGCATTGTCAGGAACATAAAAATTTGCTTCTGCGTGGGTCTAGCACCGGCTTTCTGCATTGGCCTGAAAGTTTGAAGCATAAAGGTACAATGTTATGTCTTAATGTTCTGAAAGCATTGCTAAGAGAAAAGTTTGAAGTGCCGGGTTTTGAGTTATGTATGGTAAGTTGCGGTGCTAGGTTTTTCTGTGCTGTTACTACTCTAGCATGGTAGAGGGAACAATGATGAAGTAAATTTGGTGGTTTGGCATACATTAGGGGCCAGTAATTCGTCCTGTTGAGCTCCAACAACTCTTAGAGTGTGGATAAGTAGTATTTGGAATGAATATGAAGAGTGATCTCATATTTTGAGGCCATTTTGAATGGTCCATTATTTTTGTTTTTTTGTGTTTTTCTTTGGCATCCTCTTTTGGTGTTGCAGTATTGATCAGAAAGTCACCAGAGTGTGTGACCATGAAGTCCTTGTCGACAACTTGAGCAACATCTTGTATTCCTGGATCCATAGAAAAAGACTGCAAATTGTCTTTTGTCCAAACAATTATGAACAAATAAAACATATTCATGTCGTACATGGATACTTAGGGCCTGATACTGAGCTAGGCTCAATTTTGAAGGGCTATGCACCTCGTCGGCACATAGCCCTCCCCAGCGACCTCTAACCTGAATATTCATTGCCACGGCAATGGCATTGACTATCCAGGTATTACTGCACACACTGGAAGAGACCGTAGCTAACCAGGCAGCAGCAATATTGCATGATGCCCGGTTAGCTCATGCACCTTAAAGTTAGGTGAGAGTTTTCCGCACCTATCTCTTCAGCACAAATCACTAACCGGGCAGCATGCAATATCGGTGCTGCTCAATTACCGCTTGTTGCCGTCTCTGCTCTGCCCTGGAACTCCGCCAACACACCTCGATGCTAACTGGATAGCATCGGGGCACGTAGGGGAGTTTGAAGGGGATATTCAGTGGCACTAACCGTGTAAAGGCTGTTGAATATCCCAGTTTAAGGCATCTACACAGTTTACTGGGCTGTAAACCATGTAAATGCCTTTTGAAAATTGGGCCCATTGTTCTCTTAAAATATATACATTTCATTGCATCAGTGGTAAAATATAAACAAATACACACACTGTCTTGAGAAGGGGAGAGTGTTGCTCCTGTTTCTGTTCTCCTTACCAAGATGATTAGCCGGGCCATATGTGTCCTTATCTGATGACTGGCTAGCTAGGCTAATCCCTTCTACATTACTTATATGCTAGCAAAGAGTCATGCTTGAAGTGGAAATTCTGTTTATTCTATCAGGACACACTCCTCCATTACTCATATGTCATAGTTGAAACCTAACTTGCCTGAAGCTGAGTTTTGATCTTGCCTAGGTGTGTCATTGGTAGTTTTTCAGTAGTGTTCATTAGAAAAGGAAACTCGCGCAGGGGGATATGACCATTTAATCATTTCTCATGTTTGTGTATTTTACAGCTGGCTTTTGAAACCATGAGCGTTATATCAGTAGTCACCAACTGTGCCTTAATCGGCATGTCTCCACAAGTGAATTCTCTCTTCCCGGACTCAAAGACTGATCTTATCCTGATTGTGGTGGCAGTAGAGGTAAAGTGAAATGTCCATTTGTTGTTAAGTGCTGTCTAGTTCATGCTGACTCCTGGTGACCCTATGGTTAGTTGTCCATGTTGTGACTATTCCTTGGGTTTTCTAGGCAAGTGCAACAGGAAGTAGATTGCCAGGCTTTTCTTCCATGCAGTAAACCTAATGCACAGTAGGCCAATATAAACAGAGAATCTGTGCTGTCACCTAGACCTGGAGGAATTGTAGCTGTTATAGTAATAGGGGAGAGGAGATGATGAGCAAATAATACTTCGGAATGGTTGAGCTGACTGTTTACACAAAGCTATTCATCATGCACAGGGATGACTCTCTGGATCTTTTTGCATTGAGTGGTGTGGGGTCTAATCTGTGGAGAGTGAATGTGCGACTCCACAGCTTGTATGCTATTATTATGGTATTGGTATATAGCAACAAATGTGGCTGACACCATATCCAGTTCACTACAAAAAGAAAAACAAATAGGTCACAATGAAACTCTATATAAGAACTCAAAAAAATTACACTGGTCAACATTGAAATCGTTACTGACTTTAAAGGGCCCTTATCTGTAGTATCTTGGTGAGCTGAACACAAATATAACATTAAAAACATTTTATTGGCTCTCGTTTTGAAGATATTGCATGTAGTTCATTTTTGACGTTTCACTGTGTAAATTTATCCAGTAGGACATCAACAACATCCCAAATAAGCCTTAAATGATGTAATATTTCATCACATTGCATAATACCAGCATGCACACATCATCCAGAGTTGATTGCATCATTTTCTGATGCAATGCAATACTACTGCCAGATGGCTGCTGAAGCCATCTGACGTCAGCAGTGTACTATACGCAATCAGAAAGGAAAGTAATCTGGTATTCTGTTCCGATATTGAAAGCCTCATGAATGCCTTAAAAATCACTCATGACCCACAAGACTGGTGACTATTTATAGACTCTTCAAAACTGAGTCTGAAGGCTGTGCTTTTGAACAATGGAAACCGTCTTCCATCTTTTCCAGTAGCGCATGCCGTCCACATGAAAGAAACATACGATAACTTAAAGCATCTACTGACTTCCATTAACTATAACAAGTATAGCTGGCACCTCTGTGGTGACTTGAAGGTAGTTGCCCTTTTAATAGGACTGCAGCAGGGATATATAAAATACATGTGTTTCTTATATGAGTGGGATAGCCGAGCAAGGGATTGGCACTACTTGCAGAAGGAATGGAATTGCAGACAAAATGTAACAGTTGGAGAGAAGAATATCCAGCACCCAACTCTGGTTGAGGCTCACAAAATCCTGCTACCACCCCTTCACATCAAACTAGGTTTGATGAAAAACTTTGTGAAAGCCATGGACCGCACTTCGCCAGCTTTCCGATACCTGCATGAAAAATTCCCTCGACTCAGCAAAGCAAAGATTACAGAGGGAGTTTTTATGGGTCCTCAGATTCGAGAGCTCTTCAAAGATGACCGGTTCAACAACTTGCTGCAGGGTGATGCGAAACAAGCATGGAATGCTTTTCACCTAGTGTCAACAAACTTTCTCGGGAATGTTAGGGCAGAAAACGACAAGGAACTAGTAGAAGACATGCTGATGCAGTATCAGAAACGTGGCTGCAATATATCTCTGAAGATCCATTTCCTTGATTCCCATCTCGATTTCTTTCCTGACAACTGTGGTATGGTTAGTGATGAACAGGGTGAACGTTTTCACTAGGATATCGCAACGATGGAGCAAAGATACCAGGGAAAATGGTCTACTACAATGCTGGCTGACTACTGCTGGACACTCCCCAGAGAAGCTCCCGAACAGCTGTACAAGAGACAGGCGAAAAAATCTAAGTAGTCTATGACTTGGTTTTTTACAGGTATTAACCGAAGGCCTATTATATTTACTATTGACATGGATTTCGTGATGCAAACATTAATTCTTGTAGATTACAAATAAACTAGAGCAAACTTTGCAATTTCACTGTCATATTCATGTTCAGCATATAAAAATTGATAAGAAATGACTATTTTTATTTCAGTAACATGACTTTTCTAAAAATTTGTTGACCAGTGTTATGAATGGGACAGCGAGGACGTCAACAGGCATCAATTGAGACCCTATGCCTTAGGTCTTTGATAGCCTAAGCCTCATCACTTGTTTCCGCCGTTCCATCCATAATATTTTTAAGTTCTTATATATAGTTTCATTGTGATCCATTGTTTTTTCTTTTTGTAGTGTATATTTGATTGGGTCAAGCTGCACATTTCCTTTTTTTCCCATATTGAGTTCAACACAGCAAAAAGGTGGGGATAATGAGGTTCTTTTTTAAATTTTTATAAAGAATATAACCATGAGGATACATAAAAGGACTTGAAGTGCCCAAAAAATAAAAAGGTATATAACAGTGTTGAATGACTTAACAGCAAGAGAAGGAGGCATCACTGTGCTGTTTAACTTGAAGCGCTGAAACCATAATTATAATCATATATCTCCATGAGTGAAAACTCCAGATTTATTAATTTAAAACAATGTTTTAAATATTCAGTTTTGTTTTTTTTACTTTGTTTATCAAATTAATCAACAGCATAACAGAAAATCACTCGCACAAAAAATCACTCATGCAGAAATAATATAAAATACCAAACAAAGTGAGCTTCCTCTGTCAAAGAGACAATAATAAGGAAGAACTGGTCAGAAAGTAGGGGAAGGATGGCATGCATAAAAAGAATACTAAAAAGCAAAACCCATACAGTTAAAGGCATTTAAAATCAGACAACCACATATCTGGAGGGCACCTGACCATCCCCTTCCTGTCTCAAGAGACTGTATTGCTTTGCTCAGAAATTTTTTTATCCAAAATCTTATCTCAAATGCTTAGAGACAAAGCAGATATACTTAGTATTAGAAAGCTTTATCAGACATTTAGAAAGATATCTATGAAAAAACTCTCCTCCTATAGATTAAAGTTCTTGGCACACCTGTAAAAACACCTTGCATCTTTGTTCTGTCTATTTACTAAAATACAGGAATACATAGAATTAAACAAAGGAAAAAGTCTCATAAATGTGGCTTTGTCTAATTTATTGACAGAGGATATCAACAGGGTGATCTGAACTGGTCCCTCATCCCCAGACCTCTCCAAGAGGTCAGAAAGTCAAGGCTGTCCATAAACCTCTGTGTTCCAGGTGTAGACTCCTCAACCCTTTCCTTAAAGGAGAAAAAGAATACTTTATTGAAGGAGGGGGGAGGGGGGGGCACTGCTTCTTGAATTTAAAAATTCTTCACCATACATTTTTTAAACATCTCTCTTGGAGAAGTAGGGAGACTTGAGAGAGACTGAGGAATCTAAGAATCAGATACATAGTAACATAGTATATACTGGCAGATAAAGACAAGTATGGTCTATGTAGTCTGCTAAGTAAGGTGGCAAGAGTAGTCTTACCCACCGCTCGTGCAGTTCACCTCCCTTCTATGCCTTTGTTTAGGGTTGTACCCGCTGCTCCATGTAGGTCACCTCCTCCTATGTCTTTGTTTAGGATTGTACCTGCCACTCTGTGGAAGTCACCCTCCTGTATTTGTTGAAGTATAAAAGATATTTAAATTTCTTTTGATTTTTATATCTTACAATAAAAGGATCCACTGTCTATCCCATATCATTTTGAATTCTATCATTGTATTTGCCCCCATCACCTCCATCAGTAGAGCATTCCAAGCATTTACCACCCTTTCAGTGAAAAAGTATTTCCTGACGTTGCTTTTTAAGTTTACCTCTTTACAGCTTCATTTTATGCCCTCTAGTTTTGCAACCCTTCTTTGAAAAAGATTTGATTGTTCATTAATTCCCTTTAAGTATTTAACACTAGAAGCCCCAAAGTGCGTCGATTGACGCAAATGCATCTTCGAAGTTGTATACCAGCGCCACTGCTAGAATCATGTCAGTCATGTTCCATGACTTTATTAGCAAGGTCAAGATGTTCAAATATGTGCATCTAAAATTAATGACAGATGCACCACCTAGCGGGAAAATGAATTTATACCTAGAAGCCCCAAAGTACGTCAATTAACGCACTCAATTGTCTTGGATGCGTCAATTGACATACTTTGGGGCGTCTAGGTATAAATTAATGTCCCCACTAGGTGGCGCATCTCAATCACTGTTTACAGTTTTACTCCGACATTATAAACAATAAACACACGATAACGTCATGTAATGACGTCACATACTTGCACGTATTTAACAAATAAGTAATTTCACATTAATTCACATAGAATTTCATGCAAAACGCAGTCGTCGTGGTAATGCATCAATTGATGCACTTTGGGGTTTCTAGGTAAAATTCCTTTTGGGGCTTGTAGTGTTAAAAGTCTGTATTATATCTCCCCTGTCTTTTTTTTCCTCTAGAGGCCGATTCTGAGTGGGGCACGTCCAGGTTGTCTGGACATCCAAAACTTGGATGAGCCATGGGTGAGGCGGAGCTGAAATATTCCTAGAATAGAAAGGTTTTGAGCTTTTTCCTGAAATCAGGATGGTTGGAGCAATCTCTCAGTTGTGGGGGGAGGGCATTCCATATAGTGGGGGCAAAGAGGGAGAAAGCGCAGTTGCATGTGGATTGCTTGCTTTTGGATTGATAAGCTGGGATGGATAGAAGGTTGAGAGAACTGTGTCGTCTGAGTCTTTCACACTTAGGTATCATACTGAGTGCCTTGTACTTTATTCTTGATTGAATGGGGAGCCAGTGGAGGTGTTGTAGGACAGGGGTGATATGATCTTGTCTGGAGATTCCATGGATTATCCTTGCTGCAGTGCTCATTGCCATCTGGAGAGGTTGTATGGATTGTTTGGGGAGACCGTGATATATTATGTTGAAGTAGTCAAGTGCAGGGGTGACTATGGCTTGACAAACTGTGTGAAATAGATTGGGGCTTAGCAGTTGGCAGAGGTTTTTCAAGGTTCTTAGCTTGTAGTAGGTGGATTGGCCTATTCTTTTTATTTGTGTTTGTAGGTTGAGCTTCTGGTCGAGAATGATGCCCAAATATTTGACCTCACTTTTTACATTGATGGTGAAGTTCCCAAAAGTCAGGGATTGAGGGAGGGAGGTGTAGGATGTATCAGAATAGTTGCAGTGCTTCTGTCTTCTCTTGGTTAATGAAGAGGTTGTTCTTTTCCAACCATTGTTTCACTTTAGTGAAGCAATTGTAGATGTTGTTGAAGTCTGGGGCAGACATTTTGAATGGGGGTGAAAAACATTTTATCATCGGCATAGATTTGGTACTGGATCATGTGATCTTTGAAAATTTGGCATATGGGCTGGAGGAAGAGGTTAAATAAGAGAGTCGACAGGCTAGAGCCTTGGGGCACTCCTTATTGTTGGTTGAAAGGTTGTGAAGTATTGCAGCCAATCCTAACTTGTTGGATTCTGTTGTTGAGGTAGGAATGGAGCCAGCTTAGTGTAGTCTGTTGTAGGCCAGTGTCATGGAGTCTTTGGAGGAGTAGGTGGTGTGGTAAGGAGTCTAAGATGGAGAAGATATCAAGAAATATTAGAAGGCATCCTTGGTTGGCGTTTTGTATGTTAAGTTAATACTGAATCTAGCAGGGAAGTAAGCAGAGTTTCAACCCCATGGTTTGGTTTAAACCCATGTTGATATGGATAAAGAGGGGCATAGTCGTCAATGAAATCTTGTAGTTGATTTTGTACCTGACAAAACTTATTGGTGCGGTCCCTTATCAGAGCAACTAAACTGTTAACAATACATGAAAAAATGCCCCAACACTAAACTACGAGAATACGATACATTTAGGCAACAAGGTCTCAGACTAAAATGGGGTTGTGAATCAGGTCTTATCACGCCTGATAACCATACACCCTTTCGCATCAATGACCTTTTGATGTCGCCTCAGAAGTATTTTTCTTTTTCTTTCAATTTTTTCAAAAACACAGCATTGATCTAACAAAATCAGCTGTTTGTCTTTAGATATCCTGTAAATAGAAATAGAGTCTTTCTGGAATATAGCTTTATGTGCTTATATTGATGAAGACGACGACGACCCCAACGCCAATCTTCAGCGCCTGTGCATTTCACCAATCTCTCAGTTTCCTCAGGAGGTTTACTTAAGCACTTCCAGATATTCAATATCAGCTTTAATGTTCTAGCCCGCTTCCTTTCTCCCCCCAGTAATGATAGACTTATTGCAGCGTGGTCTGAAATCTGCCTGGGACAGATCTCTGCACTGTTAACTGAAGGGATTAATGATTTTGGAATAAGGAAAAAATCCAACCAAAAATGAGACTTGTGTGGAAGGGAAAAAAAAGAGTACACTCTCTCCTTTGGGTGTATCAGCCTCCAAATGTCAACAAGACCTAATGATTCCATTATGGACTGTATCACCGTGTTTGCACGTTGATTCCTATGGGGCCTAAATAGCTGACAATCAAGCAATGGGTACAAAACTAAGTTGAAATCACCTCCTAAGACAATTTCAAAAGCAGCCAAATCGTGTACTACCTCAGAGACCTTTTAAAAAAACATGACATCATCATTATTTGGGGCATATGCATATCCGGTGAGGATATTTGGGGCATATCCGGTGAGGTCGGCACGGGAGTGCTCCACTACAGGCGCCAGCGCTTTCCTCACTAGCGTAATAACCCCGTTTTTCTTTTGCCAGGCCGCTGCATAGCTTACCAATACAAACTGCCCCAAGCCCAGCTTTTTGTCTTCTACTGTGGTGATGCGCGTTTCTTGAAGTAGAACCACATCAGCCTGTTCTTTTTTACAGTAAAGCAGAATCTTTTTCCGTTTGATTGGGTTATTTATCCCGTTCACATTCAGAGATGGGATCTTAAGTGATCCCATGGGACAAGATTACCTTATATAGGCGCACAATGACAGTAACCTCATTTACATTCATGATTATAGCTGTTGCAGTATCACAATCATTACCCCCCCAAAAAAAAACACAAGGAGGCAAACTCGTTACCCATCTACGGATCAAGTGGGTGAGCGAGCGCTGTAAGACTACTCCCCATTCCCGCCTTTAATAACATCTTACTACCTTCTCACCCTCCTTACAATTTACTGAGACTTACCACCACCCTCCCTCCTGCTTAGCCTTCTCTTCCTTTAAAACTCCACCCTCGGCTAGCATGGCCCCTTATCCACTGTAAGGAGCTATCACCAAATCTCTCTAGTTTCCACCCTGTCTTTTTTAATACCCTTCAGGATATCCCCACAACCCCCCCAGAACAGGGGGTGTGAATGGACACCTCCTTTCGCCTCAAAGCACTCTCAAATTGTATTTAAACAATAACTGTCAAGCAGAAAAACAGGTCTTTACAACAACAATACAGTCTCTCATCTCATCACCGATGCTTCCTGCTCCTCCACAAAAGTCCGGAGAGCTGCTAGGTCCTCAAATGATCTTGTGTGGTTATGGAGAGTAACCCGGAGCCTTGCGGGAAATAATAAACCATAGCGGGCTTGCAAGGCCTGCAACCGCGATCTAAATGCCAAGAGCTACTTTCTTCTTTCTACCGTCGCCTTGTGAAAGTCTGGGTAAAATTCAATATTATGACCTTCATAGTTAATCGGAGCAAGTGATCTCGCCACAACCATTATTTGTACCACTTGAGTGTGCCGAAGAACATACAGGATGATTGGGCGCGGCTGTCTTGCATTTGGGCCGGGATGCGACGGAATCCTGTGGGCTCTTTCGATTTCAAAAGGCTGGCTGAAATCCACTCTCAGCGTCTTAGGAATTAGTTTCTCCAAGAACGATTTCAGGTTGGATCCTTCTGCACCCTCCGGGATACCAACGATTCTAATGTTGTTTCTTCTTGTTCTATTATTTAGTTCCTCCAGGTTCCTTTCCAACGTCGCAATCCGCTTGCTGTTTGCAGACACCTGTTTCAAGCGTTCTTCATGCACAGCAACTTTGCTTTCCACGGCAATTAGCTTTTTCCGAAAGCCCAGCCAGTTGTTCCTTTAGCTCACCGATATCTGCTTGTACTCCGCTGAGGGTTTCCACGTTTGCAGCCACCATCTCATGCACGGCCCGAATATCTGCGAGCAGTTCTTGCATTCCTAGCGGGGTCTCTTGTGCGGCTGCCTTTTTCTGAGGAGGAGGAGGATTGGGTTTTGCCCTTTTTGTCCCCTGCCGTGCTATAATCGAGTCGTGTGGGCTTGCTGCCTGACATCTCCTGAGGCACTTAGCGTCAAATGCAGAAGGGACTCGCTTCTTTAGTGAGGGTAAGACAGGATTTCCTCCGAAGGATTCGGCGAGGCTAGGAATTAGGCAGCCATCTTAACCGCTGCTGGCTCCGCCTCCCGAGAGGTTCCTTCTTTAATCTTGGCAACAAGGGCAAGCCCTGAGTCAACTTGCTCAGTCTCTGACCCCACAAACATTGAAATCATCTGCTGAAGAAGTAAGAGGGCAGGGGCAGTACTTCTCACCTTAATCCTTCTCTTCACTATAATCAGATAAATTAAAAAAGGCAAAAACATCAAACAGCAAAAAATAATAAACACTTGAAATGAGTAGATGGCTAGCCATTTGGTAATTAATCAGTTTTTGTCTCATAAGTTATCTTTTAAAAATATGATTATAGTTTTGTCTGTGCTAAAACATTGGTGTTCTGCAGGTGACTATATTTTCTTAAAATATGGTGATAAAGTTCCCTTGAAACATTCAAGTCATCTAGTTGAAATACCAGCATCAAAACTCCTCTGCATATGGGACTAAGAACGTCATAACACATTTCAGCGTCTGGCAATTTGGGAGCCTTGGTATGATCTAAACTTTACATACTTCGCTCTACATGGGTTGCTGTACATATTTTCAGTTTTAAAGACAATGAAGATTTAAAGCTTTTATTTTTTTGAGTTGTTAAAATTGGATTTTTCACTGTAATGGAGGTATAGGATTATAATTTAGCACTTTAAGTGAATACCATTTTTATGATCTCCTTTTCTCTTTTATTTGGGTCATTCAGGACAGTTATATGTCTTTTTTTGTCACTTGAAGTTCTTCTAGTTCTTCTTCTTTAAAAAAAAAAGAAAATCATCTCTTTATCTCCACCTTTTTTCTCTGTGTTTCTTATCATGGTAGGATGGTGATGCTTCCATACTTGTGGGTCTAGTAGCACTTATGAAATAAAATCTGGTTGGTTCTTTTTTGGCTCAGTTTTACCATTTTAAGTCATATTGTTTTAAATGTTGAACATGCAAAATTTCTTTTTCAATTTGCCAAATTTGAAATGATTCTGCTCACCGCTCTTTGGGAATAGAAACATGAAAGTAAAGCAGTCTAACAAGGCAAGGTATGAAAGGCAGCATTGCCGTAGTGAGGAGCACAAGGAAAGTGGGAGGGAACTGAAGAGTGCAGTAGCTTGGACTGCATCTGGTTTTGCAGCCAGAGCCATATGCTTTACCAGAGTGAGGCTTGGACTTACTGAAGTGTGCGTACCTCTGTTTGCTACTGTGTTCTGATGGGGATTGGTATGCATACCATGGTATTGATATGGTAATCTCTACAGATATGAACGAGTTCGCATCAGTGAGGATGTTTATGGTAAAACAGATTCAGAATGATTGTCACTGTGCCCAGGTAATGACTGATACGCGGTATAAATCTGTTCGTATTGTTATGGACATTCATTTTGGGAGTATTGATACTGATACAGACATTGAAAAATGTTCTCATTATATTATGATTGGGGTCTGTCTGAATAGATAGCACACTGTTCATATGGTGATTGCTAGTCACTGATATGAAAGCATTTGCATTGCTGAGACTATTTAAAGTACTACACTAGCAACTGAGATAGGGACATTAATCCTTTGTTAATTACAGAAGTGTGGCATTGCCATAGCAACAAGGTCCTAAGGACCAGATATGTGAAGCAGTTTTCCCATAGAGATAATACATCTGGTTCTCAGTGTGATGAAGATCATGTTGATATAGTATGTCTGTGGAAATAGATGGCAACAAAAAACACCATGAACTTCAGAGACCTACATTTACTTGCTGTTGTTCCCCTAGCTTAATGAGTATAAATCCGAGACAACAAAAGTGAGCTCATATTTTTGCCTTCCTTGGTTAGCAGAGTTGCCACACCAATGGGAAATAAATGGGCAAAAAAGAAACTGAAAGATGATAAAACAGCTTTGGAAGTCTGTTATGATTTTAGCATAAATGTTGAAAAGTCTGGAATTCTGAGTTATGGCCACCACGTCAAACATCTTGCATTGTGATTGTGTTACCAGTGACACAAAAAATGGCTTCTTATGGTATCATCACCAGTTACATAAATATGATGGTAACCCAGGTTTCCAGAGCTTCCCATTACAAAGGACACAGGAAGGGAAGAAGCCCAAGGGTGAAGAGGTACAGGAAAAGAGAGCACCAAGGGAAGCACTGGAGGCAGAAGGAGAGGTTGGGAGGAGAGAAAAGGGATTGCATAATTATCTGAACTTATTATATTTTCAAATAGGAAAAATTATTTGTGTTACATATAATCATGGGACTATATTATAGAAAACGAATTATAATGTACTGACACTGCAAAAAGATGCGGAATTATGGTTGCCAGGGTTACAATGACCAGCTATTCTTCCTTATTGTTAGAATTATAATAATATTTTAATATAGTTTTTTGGAAATGGATGATGATCAGCCCTGCAATGTGTGCTTGTAAGATGGCTTTATACTGAAAAATGATGGCTTTTAAACCAAATATATATCACTTCATAGAAGCATGTTTACTTAAGAACAGAAAATGACTGGTTGTAGTGTTCTGCCTTCTCTGAACTGATTTAATATTGTAGTCACATGTCCTCAGGCTACATCTCTTGGAAAAGAAATGTAGTACTTTGCAGCTTCATTGGGTATTTTAATAAAAACATAGCCAAATAAATGTGAATCTTGGATATCTGTAGCTATTGTCGCATATAACTGGGACCTCTGATTTCCATTAATTCTGTAGCTGCATAATGGACTGTAAGATCTGCCCTTCTCCACAGAAGCTTCTGCTTCCTGCAGAATCACCACAGGAGACCAGAGACCCGGATTCAGATGGCCAAAAGTGGGAAGTTTTCAGGGGTGTGTTATCAATGTATATTATCTGTGAAACTACAGACCAGTGAGCTTGATGTGTATGGCAGACAAAATGATAGAAACCATTGTAAAGAGCAACCTTACTGAACATAGTCATTGTTTAATGGGAGAAAGCCAACATGGACTTAGCTCAGGGAAGCCTTGATTCACCAATCCGCTACATTTTTTTAAAAACATGAATAAACATGTAGATATGAAGCAGCATTTCAGAAAAGATGTCTAGGAAGTATCAGGGACATCCAGGTCACAGTGTTCAAAATACCGGAGAGCGGTGGCCGTGAAGGAAGGCATGTATAAGTGCCTTCTGAAATCACTCTGTCTTTGCCCCAAAAGATGCATATCCTGACAACTGGTTTTGGAGACTGTTCAATGTATATTTCAAAACTGGATACCTGCATGTTTGCAGGCCATTTTAGAAATGCGGCAGTCTCTGAAATGGACAGCCACAGAAAATGGGTATATAGACGTGTCGGCCGAGGTATTTCAGAATGGGGGCTTCTATGCTATGATACATGCACATCCCAGTCTGCCTTTTTAGATTTGCAGACATGTGGTGATGGGCTAGTAAAAATGCAATGAATGTTAAGTAATATGCAGGTTTGGTTGACTTGGAAAAAATTACTGTGCGGGTGAGAGCATATTTTGCTTTTCCCCTGCAAGTGTTGTTGCCGTGAAAAGAGCACTTTTCTGCAACAGTCATGCTCAGGAGCAGGTATAGGCATGGACGCTTCAGCAGCCAGTGTCAGACATGCTTAGTCCTTTCTGAAATCACGCCACGCCATTCATCTCTGTAAGACTGCCCATACCATGCTTTTACCCCACCCCCTGTGACATGGATTTAAATGCACTGGGGATGTCTATATACCACCGTACTACAACTTATCATTTACATAGTGCTACAAGGCATATGCAGCACAGTACATACACACATGAGAGAGAGTTAGAGCTTACAATCTATTCAAGTCAAAAACACAACAAACATAAGAACATAAGATATTCCATACTAGGTCAGACCAAGGGTTCATCAAGTCCAGTATCCTGTTTCCAGTAGTGGGACAATCCAGGTCACAAGTACCTGTCAGGTTCCCAAAAGGTAAACAGATTCCATGCGGCTCGTCCCAGGAATAAGCATTGGATTTCCCCAGTCCTCTTTAATAATGCTTTATGAACTTTTCCTCTACTACTGAGCATTTCGTATAGCGCTACAAGACATACACAGCACTGCACAGACATGTAAAAGACAGTCCCTGCTCATCAAAGCTTACAATCTAGTCAAGATAGACAACACAGTAGCTATAGACAGGGATACATCTAGGGGGAATGGTAAGGGAACACAGAGGAGAACAGGTGAGTCAAGATCCAAAAGTGGCAGTGAAGAGGTGAGTTTTCAGCTGGGATTTGAAAAGAGTCAGAGAAGGTGCCTGATGTATAGGAACTAGTCCAAACTTCTTTTAAACCCACTATCCTAACAACTTTTACTACATTCTCCGGTAATGAATTTCAGAGTTCGATTACACAGGTACACTACCAAAAAACTGCCTCCAGTTTTGCAACTGATTCCTATAGATTTTGGGGTGCTGAATCCAGGAAAAATAGCCAAAATGTTCCATCACGTCACGTTTTCTTGCAAAATTAGATTTCTTACCCATATAAGGAATGTTCACATAATTTCTTTTTAGCCGACTGCAGTTTATTTTCTTGGCCCAAAATAGAGGTTGTAATGGTTAACTAACTAGAAACACTCCCTCATGATATTTTAGAGTGTTTTGTATTCATTTTATACATTAACAGGACAATTGGGAGGCGGGGGGCTAAATCCAGTACTCGCGCTGGCGCATGTTCTTTCCTGTTCGCCTCACCTCGTTCGCTCGCTCAAACACGGTGGTTGCGACATGAACGTTCCTGTCAAATTTCAGTTTCTTGCAAGTTCATTATTACCTTTTGTTTGCTCAGTCGTAATCCAGCTTTATTCCGAAGTGGTTCACTACAGTTGTAGTTTGCAGTGCTGTGTATTTGTGATGGCTCACAGAGCCAGAGGTTGCGTCAACTCTCCGGACAGTTTTTGTTTTATTTGTGGGGAATATACCGTGAAAAAGCGGCAGAGGAACATTTCTGCATTTATTAAAAAAGTATATTTCGCCTATTTCGGTTTGAAGTTAGGCGATCAAGACAAACCGTGGGCTCCTCACAAAGTGTGCAAGACATGTGAGGAAGATCTACGCTTATGGATGAAAGGTAAAAAACAAGCATTTCGTTTCGGAATACCTATGATGTGGCGTGAACAAAGAGACCACAGCAGTGACTGCTATTTTTGCTCTTGCATTGTGAAGGGATACAACTTAAAAAATAAGAACGTAATAAGTTACCCCAACCTTCCCTCAGCAATTAGGCCTATGCCTCATAGCAACGAAGTACCTGTGCCTGAACCACCAAAATCTTTGGATCATATTTGTGTGGACGGTTCTGATCATGATGAGACTCATCAGATGGCTTTTCCCGATGAGTCCAGTACTTCCGAGTTTGAAACTGAACCAGATCCGAAACCTGAACTTTTCTCTCAAGCTGAATTGAATGATTTAGTCCGGGATTTAGGACTCCCAAAAGATGCTGCCCAACTGCTAGGTTCTCGGCTTAAACAGAAAAATCTATTGTCACCAGGAACAACTTTTTATTGGTACCGCAACCGCGAGACACAATTTTTGAAGTATTTCAGCAAAGAGGAAGATTTGGTATTTTGCAATGATATATACGGAGTGATGGAAAGGTTTAAACTCAAGTATGATCCTGCTGAATGGCGGCTGTTCATTGATTCATCAAAAGACAGCATAAAAGGTGTTCTTCTTCATAATGGCAACACATTCGCTTCAGTTCCTATTGCTCACTCTGTTATTCTCCAAGAAAAATATGAGAATTTGGCCCTGATTCTTCAGAAGATTCGTTATGATGAGCATAAGTGGATGATTTGTGGAGACTTTAAAATTCTATCCATGCTATTAGGGCAGCAATCCGGTTTCACCAAATATCCCTGCTTCCTTTGCTTGTGGGATAGCCGGGCCCACGACCTACACTGGGGGAAAAAAGACTGGCCAATTCGGGAGTATTTGAGACCCGGTGAGAAAAATGTTCTTCATGAGAGCTTGGTACCTCGTGATAAAATTCTATTACCACCTCTCCACATTAAGTTGGGTCTCATTAAGCAATTCATCAAGTCCCTTCCAAAAGATGGTGAGTGCTTTCGGTACCTTTGCTCAAAGTTCCCCCGACTTTCTGAAGCAAAGCTAAAGGAAGGAGTGTTTGTTGGCCCTGATATAAGGAAACTCATTTCAGATGGAGCATTCGCTGAAACGATGTCTGAGAAGGAAAAAGAAGCCTGGGATTCCTTCAAGGATGTTGTTCTCAAATTCTTGGGGAACAGGCGGGATGAGAACTATAAGGATATTGTTGCCAGGATGCTCAATGCCTTCAAAGAACAAAGCTGTAACATGAGCCTGAAAGTCCATTTCTTGCACTCCCATGTGAACTACTTTCCCGAAAACTTGGGGGCGTACAGTGAAGAACAAGGTGAAAGGTTTCACCAGGACATCAAGGACGCAGAGAGAAGGTACCAAGGAAGATGGAACACCACTATGATGGCTGATTTCTGCTGGTTGCTGCTGCGCGAAACCCCAGATGAAAAATACGCCAAGCAGCGCACCAAGAGAAGCATTCGGGGGAAGAAGAAACGGGCCCACCAGGAGATTGATTGACCCAAGAATGACTTTAAAATCTAAACTGTGTTGACAAATATCGTGTTTTACTAAACTTTGAAATAAAAATTTGCTAGTTATTACCACAGTGTCGGATCTCATTTATTAGAATTTTATTTTCACACCATCGGGTGTTTGTCTTCATGTATTGCAATTGTGCGGTTTGCGTTTTCTATTCTTACATACATACCTGTACAACATTTTTTGCACATTTCTTTGCTTTGCTTTGCTTTGTGTCTAACCTCGCTCTTATATGCTCAATGTTTGTGCACATGTATGTGGCTGTTTTAAGTGCAGACAATTTTGCTACCATCACAGTGTGTTTTGTTGACATTACTCTATTCTTATGTGCTGCCTTGTTACAATTTTCTTTATTCTTATTTGAATAACTACTAAACAATTAGTATAAAGAATTCATCCAAGAAACTTTTATCTCGATCGCACTCAATCTGAAACGTTCACCTCAAACTGCTAACCCAATGTAGCAAAATATCTGTACGTGATGGAGCAAATTGGTTACCAGATTTGGATTCAGCGCACCAAAAAACGTAAAAATCAATTGAAACATTAGAGGCAGTTTAAAAAAAAATTTTTTTAGTGTACCTGTGTTATTTATTTATTTAGCTGCATTTATATCCCGCTTTTCACCGGGTCAAAGCGGTCAGTGGATACATTTAACACGAGAGGATTTGAGACACATACATTAATACTTACAGGGAACATGGGCAATGGAGGGTTACGTGGCTTGCCCAAGACCACAAGGAGCACTTGTGGGACTAGAAACCCCAGTCCTTCCGGCCCAAGGTAGCTGTCCTCTAGAGGGATTTGAACCACTGACCTTCCGGCCTGTGGTACCTTGCCCCAACCACTAGGCCACTCCTCCCTCTATGCGTTGAGTGAAAAAATATTTTTTCTGATTACTCTTAAATGTGCTACATTGTAGATTCAGTGCATGTCCCCTACTGTTTCTAATTTTTGAAGGGGTAAACTACCGATCCACATATCATTTTATAGCCTCCATCATCTCTCCCCTCAGCCCTCTCTTTTCCAAGTTGAAGAGCCCTAGCCTTTTAAACCTCCCTTCATAGGGGTATCCTTCCATCCCATTTACCATTTTGGTCACACCATGGACTAGAGATTGTTTTAACACACATGGGTGTGTTAAAACAAAAGTGAGATATGATAGAAATCTATAAATTAATGAATGTAGTGGAACGGGTAAATATTGTTTACATCATCAGAATATAGAAAGATTAGGGGACATGCAATGAAGCTTGGGTGGTGTTGAAAAATACTATCTTGGAAGCCCAGACCAGCTGTATTCCACGCTTTAAGAAAAGTGGAAGGACGTCCAAAAAACTGCCAGCATGGTTTAAAGGTGAGGTTAGAGAGGCAGTTGTTGCCAAAAAAGAATCTTTCAGGAAATGGAAAAAAGAGCCAAACGACGTAACCTGGAAACAGCACAAGCACTGGCAAGTCAAATGCAAGGCATTGATAAGGCAGGCAAAGGGAGAATTTAAGAAGAAGCTTGCTGCGGAAGAAAAACGCGAAATAAAGACTTTTTCAAGTACATTTGTAGCAAAAAACCTGTGAGAGAGTCAGTTGGTCCATTAGATGATAGAGGGATTAAAGGGGCACTAAGAGGCGACAAGGCTCTGTACTGCCAATACTGCCATCACTTCACTGTGATTTGTGACAGTAATCTCTTTGCCAGTACTGCCAGTATTTTTCCAATACTGTCATTACAGACAGTAATCTCCTTGTCAGTACTGCCAATACTGCCATCACTTCAACTAGCACTGTGATTTGTACACTGCCTTATTGTTGCCAGTATTCTCAGCATTCTCTAACATATTTGCTGCAAGTCCTCCTCCTTTTCCCTTGATACACAATGTTACCCTTAAAGTTGCACACACTCATAACCTTCACCATCACCTATCTCCTCCTTGCACTATCTGGATACTCAGATGCCTTCAACAGCGGCCAAAACTCTATACCAATATTAAGGAACAACTGGAAGAGATGGTCAAACAAGTCTCAAACACACACAACGAACCCTATACATACACCCCACCCACATCTACTCCACATTGCCCTGCAACTTACAAAATAACCCCAACCTAAGCAACAGAACCAACTACCTTTGCGATGCGCCCTCATCAACATCAGATCCATCCGCAAAAAATGGCCATTGATCACTGACCTCATAACAACGCATGACCTTGACATTCTGATAATCACAGAAACCTGGCTATCTGACTGCGATAATGTCATTCTAAACCAGATGTTACCCCCCGGTTTCTCAATCTTCACGTGCCACAGGAACAACCAAAGAGGAGGCGGAGTACTCATCTCAAAAAGCCAGCTACAATTTCAGATGGCCAACAATATCAGCACAACACACTTAAACACGCTAACTATATCAAACAATGAACACACAATCAACTTAGTCTATAGAGCTCCAACAACATCAGCAGATGATCTCTCAACAATAGTCGACCTGGCCTGCAACACAGAAAAACCACGGATATCTAGCTTGATATTAGGAGACTTTAACCTTCCCTCCCTACATGACACGCAAATCGCTGCATTTCATGAAGCACTAGATGACCTTGGATACAACCAGATAATCAGAGAGCCTACTCATGCTATGGGAAATACACTTGATCTGATCTTTGTACCACAAACATCCGCGGAAGCAGACTACAACTATGCACTTTCCATAACACCAGTACCATGGTCTGACCATAGTCTGATCATATTCTAAATACCCAACTCCTTCAATACCCTTAGCTCCAATACCACCCCTGCCAAACCAACAGCTAGGAGGTTCCGCCCCTTTGTTAGAGCAGACGTACTTAAGAATATTCTCCCTATGCTACACAACTCTAAACCAGATCTGGATGACTTAATCAACACCTGGGATAACATCTTCAGAACCAACTCTCAACCAGCGAACAGGTCAAGAAGGTCCAATCATCGAACACATGTAGTTTGGTATTCGAACGAGCTAAGAACATCTCTCCTCCATCTTCGCAGACTCGAGAAACGATGGCGACGATCCCGTACTACTGAAGCCCACACAGCATACTGCTCATATCTCAGAAAGCACCGCCAAGAAATAGCTGATAGAAGGAAACAATTTCATACCAATCTCCTTAAACAATCAGTAAATAAACACCATGATCTCTTCAATATCGTAAAAACATTGGCAAAGGAACCAAGCCCTCAACACACACAAACAATACACCCCCAAGACTATGCCAACTACTTAAAATAAAAAATGATGAAAACAATCAAGAACCCTTGCACCACTGGTCCATATAGCATATCCAAACTCTCACAGTCTTCCACATTGACCAAGTTCAACACGATATCAACTAAAGATATTGAAAGCACTATTGCCTCAATCAACGCTACCACTGCGTCAAATGATCCATGTCCAGCAGCCTGGATAAGAGAGCTCAGATGTGAAGTAAGCTTCTTCATACATAAAATCCTAGATCAATCCTTTTCATCTGGAACCTTTCCTCAGAGCCTAAAACAAACCTCCATTAGACCATTACTGAAGAACAATAAACTAGACCCTCTAAGAGTAGAATCATACAGGCCAATATCCAGCATCCCACTATTAGCCAAAATTTATTTTATTTATTTTTTTATTTATTTACATTCTCTTATATACCGTGCTATTCTGCATCAGTGCGGTTTACATTGAACAAACTCAAATTACATTGAACAGGACATTATAACTTGGAGATAACTATTTTACAGGGAACATGGGCTATGGAGGGTTAAGTGGCTTGCCCAAGACCACAAGGAGCACCTGTGGGACTAGAAACCCCAGTCCTTCCAGCCCAAGGTTCCGGCCCAATAATCGAAAAAGTAGTCCAACGTCAAATACAACAACATATAGACACCGAAGCTCCACTTGATCCGGCCCAACATGGCTTTAGGGAAGCTCATGGAGTAGAAACCCTCCTCATCACTCTCTTCAATACATTAATCACTGGAATAGACAATATCCGGCAAGGATTCATCCTTATATTCATGGACATCTCGGCTGCGTTCGACTCAGTCAGTCATCAAATACTTCTCGATCGCCTTAATGAAAAAGGAATACATGGCTCCGCATTGAACTGGTGTAAATCCTACTTATCTAACCGATGGCAACAGGTAAAGATTGACGAAAAAACATCAGACCCATTCCTGCAAGATCAAGGAGTACTGCAAGGCTCCTCTCTTTCAGCATTAATGTTTAACATTTATATGCAACCTATCTGTGACCTCATCCGTTCTTTTAAAGTTACCTGCTTAGCCTATGCAGACGACGTTCTCCTATACATGCCATTCTCCATCAACCATCCTGATTTCACTCCACTGATACAATGCTTCCAAGCAGTAGAAGACTGGCTCCTCACACAGAACCTAAGAATCAACCACAGTAAGACCGATGTTATGTTTATCACGAAGAACCAAAACTTCACACCCCCTACTACATTAAAGATAAAGGACAAGGAATTGACAGTAAAACCTACTATATGATACCTAGGCATCACCCTTGACCAGCGTCTCAATATGAAAACTCACATAAAAAATATAACGAAACTAATATACCACAAGATACGCACACTACGCCACATACGACCTCTACTAGAACCTACAGATTTCAGAACCATCTTCCAAGCCTTAGTGATGCCACATCTAGATTTTGCAAATGCAATCCTATACGGGCTCCCTCAATCTACTTTAAATCCTCTCCAATTAGCGATGAATACCGCCGCCAGAGTGCTTGAAGGAATATCAAAGTCAGACCACATAACTCCAATCCTGATAAAACTCCACTGGCTACCAACCAATGCAAGAATCCAATACAAAATCATAATCACCATCTTCAAAGCCTTAAACAACCAAGCACCCTCAACCATCACTAACCTACTACACACCCAAGCCCTCAACAGAGTCAGAAGAACATCAGCAATAAATACCCTAATCATCCCGAAAATAACAATCAAATACACCAAGGAAACATCTAAAAGCATTCATGCCCCAGTAGCATGGAATGCCCTCCCACCAGAATTGAGAGCCATAACCAGTCTAACACAATTCAGGAAAAGTCTTAAGCGCTACCTATTCCTAAGTTATTTTCCAGTATAAACCTTCCCAAGAGAAATAGTCACACCATGTTCAGTTCTAGTGAATTTTGACTGCGTTTAATGTATATAGTTTATTGTATATGATTTATATAGACTACCTTGTTTCTTCCAAGTTTTCAAATCCCTGTTACTTGTAAAATGCACTACAGTTATCCTGTATGTATATGTTTTTGTTCCATGTGAACCGCGCTGATGACAATAGTGCGGTATATAAGAAATATTAAATACATAAATAAATAAATAAGGCGATAGCGGAGAGACTGAATGAATTCTTTGCTTCAGTCTTTACTGAGGAAGATGTAGGGATGTTACCCATGACTGAAGTGGTATTTAAAGGTGTGGAAGAATTGAAGGAAATATCGATACATTGGGAAGCTGTCTTACAACTATTAGATAAACTGAAGAGTAGCATATCACCTGGGCTGGATGATATACATCCAAGGGTGTTGAAAGAACTGAAATATGAGATTGTAGACCTGCTATTAGTATTCTGTGAATTTTCAATAAAATCATCTGTAATACCTGAAGATTGGAGGATCGCCAATGTAACACCAATTTTTAAAAAGGGTTCCAGGGGTGATCCGGGAAACTGCAGACCAGTGAGCCTGATGTCAGTACCGGGAAAAATGGTAGAAACCATCATAAAGAATAAAATTACTCAGCATGTAGATAGTCATGGCCTAATGGGAGACAGCCAACATGGCTTTAGACAAGAAAGATCTTGTCTTACTAATCTGCTATGTTTTTTTGAAGGTGTGAATAAACAGGTGGACAAAGGTGAGTCAGTTGATATAGTGTATCTGGACTTTCAGAAAGCCTTTGACAAGGTCCCTCATCAGAGATTTTTGGCAAAACTAAAGAGTCATGGGATAGGAGGCAGTGTACTATTGTGGATCAGGAACTGCTTAAAAGGTAGAAAGCAGAGGGTAGGACTAAATGGCCAATTTTCCCAATAGAGAAAGGTGAATAGTAGTGTACCCCAGGGATCTGTGCTGGGTCCGCTGTTTTTTGTCATATTCATAAATGACCTGGAAAAGGGAATAACAAGTGAGGTTATCAAATTTGCAGATGGCACAAAACTATTTAAAGTAGTTAAAATCCAAGAGGATTGTGGAAAATTGCAAGAGGATCTTGATAAATTGGAAGACTGGGCATCAAAATGGCAGATGAAATTTAATGTGGACAAGTGCAAAGTTATGCACCTAGGGAAGAACGACCCAAACTATGGTTACATGATGCAAGGTTCCACATTAGGAACCACCATCCAGGAAAAAGATTTAGGCGTTATTGTGGATAACATGTTAAAACCCTCGGCCCAGTGTGCAGCGGTGGCCAAGAGAGCAAATAGAATGCTAGGTATGATAAGGAAAGGAATGGAAAATAAAACATATTATAATGCCTCTATATCGTTCCATGGTGAGACCGCACCTTGAATATTGTGTGCAATTCTGGTCGCCGTATCTTAAAAAGGATATAGCGATTTTAGAAAAGGTTCAGAGAAGAGCCACCAAAATGGTAAAGGGGATGGAAGGATAGCCAGAGCCATTCCCTCCTCATCCTGTTGCTTTTACCATCAGCTGCATACTCACTGCTCTATACACCAAGAAGGCTGCAAAGTCTAACATGTAAAATGTTAGTAATTTAAAAAATAATGCTAGAATTTTCATTTCCTTGTGGCAATAGTTCAAGATCTGAAAATCAACACTGATGAAAAAGGTTTTTTTTTAAGCTTGATGGTATGAATAAGTAATGGGATTTTTTTTTTTATCCTTAATCAGAGAGAATTTGTTGCATGCTTTTAAATCCTTAAAAAAGTGAGGAGCCAGATATCCAATGGCATTTACACAATTTGCAGACCAGTACCACTGCTACATGCCGCATTCTGCGGTGGCCATATTGAGCAGTTAGTGACACATGGTGGAAGTCTGGCGCAGGAAACCCCGGCCTAACTTTCCTGCTGCCCGGTTAGCTTCACGGCAAACTAGGCAGCCTGGGTATTTAATGCTGAAGCCTGGATATGGCCCCGGCATTGAATATCTGGATTTAAAGTTCAGCAGCCGTGGTTAGTCACTTCAGCAGTGCTCACCACTGGCACTGAATATCGGGCCCTGATTCTACAGTTGCTTAACAATTTAACAGAGAATGTTGGATGAAAAGAAAACAGTTTTTTGATTGATAGTGTCTTATAGTTCCTCTAGGGTGTGTGCACTTATGTATTACAGATGCTTAAAGAGCATGCACATATGTTACAGTTGCTCTGAAGAGGAGGAGGGTTATGCGTGTTACCCTATGCTGTCTCACAGAGGGGACGCTCGCATCTTCTCCACGTCCCCATCCTCAGTCCACATTCTTTCCTGCACACTTCTTCCTTCTTCACCCCATGTCCTCTCAACTCACCTTATCCCATCTCTACACTTTCTCTGGCAGCAGTCAGGAGCCTACGAGAAGCCTTGGGCTGAGAAGCATGCAGCAGTGGCACACTCAAATAGCGACTGGCCAGGCCCAGAGCAACACCGACTGCCACACTTCTTTTGTTGCTGTTGCGCTTATGGTCTTTTCAGTAGTGCCCACCTGTGACATCAGTGTTGCAGACAGATGTATGGACAGGTAGACAAACCAAAAACACAAGCAGGTTTTTTTTCACTTTATAAAGAGCACTTAAAAAAATATGACAAAAATGAAAGTAAATGAAAAGTACAGTACATAAAAGCTATCAGCCCTATATGTAAAATCGTTAGCCAGATGGGCAGCGGGAGACCGTCCAGATTAGGGTACCGACCACGATATTCAACAGCACTTCCGGATAGTGCAGGGGCGGTCCATGGATGGAGTGAGTGTGTGTCAGTGCTGTCCAGATAAGTTCTGCGCGATATTCCACTGGCACTTTCCTGGACAAATTGGTCTGCTTGAAAATCCAAGCCTAAGTTGCAGTCTGGGTAAGTGCTGGCTGAATTTTGTGCTCACCGGATAAGCATCGGCACTTATCCAGATAGCACCATTTAGTCTGGATATTCAACAGCAGCTCCTATCCCAACACTGTCCCTGAATATCCCACGGATCTTTAAGGGCCAAGGCTGACTGCTGTGACATTTGTATATTGGCCTTTCTGAATACTGGGTCCTGTATTTACTTTGTTCAGTGAAATTAAAATATGCTGATTTAGTATGCGGCAGTGCTAATTCTGAATGTAAAGGAAGGTTAATCAGCACCACTGGTGATTTTAATTAACATACTGTTTACATTTATGAGTTAGTTTTACTTCACTTGTAAATGCTGCTGATTTTAGGCCGAACGTCAGCTCAAGGTGCTTATACTGGAAAAAGAAACACAGATCAAAATAAACTGTGTATGTTATGCAGAGCATCCCAGCATGAACTTTGTGGGAAATAGTTCCATTCTGTTGGCAGGTGGTCCCATACACAGCTCCTGTATTTTCCATGTGCAGTGGAGATTTAGGAAAAATAAAAAGAGCAGAGCCTGAATGTTGTGGATTTTGGTAACTGGTCATAAAGAGGTAATGTTCTAAAGCATTATCCACATTTGGAAAATGGCTGTAAGAAATTGGGTGGCTAAATGCACACATGCCAGCAAAATTGTGCATACTTACACGCTGTGCTAGTGGGGGAAACAGAAACAAATAAGTGAGTAACAGGGAGAGAGTCCCTGCCCCTGTCAGGAGGAAGAGAAGGTTCAGAGAAGAGCCACCAAAATGGTAAAGGGGTTGGAAGGATACTCCTATGAAGAAAGGCTAAAAAGGTTAGGGCTCTTTAACCTGGAAAAGAGACGGCTGAGGGGAGATATGATAGAAGTCTATAAATTAAAGAACGGAGTGGAACGGGTAAATGTAGATCGATTGTTTACCTTATCAGAATATAGAAAGACTAGGGGACATGCAATGAAGCTACAGGGTAAACTATTTAAGACTAATAAAAGAAAATATTTTTTCACTCAACGTGTAATCAAACTCTGGAATTTGTTACCGGAGGATGTAGTAAAGGCTGTTAGTGTAGCTGGGTTTAAAAAAGGTTTGGACAAGTTCCTGGAGGAAAGGTCCATAAACCATTATTAAGAAGGGACCCAGGATATCAATGCTTGAACCAATACAAGCATTGTGGAACCTGTGTCCCTTGGGGAAACTGCTAGGTACGTATGACCTAGATTGGCCACTGTTGGAAACAGAATACTGGGCTTGATGGACCTTGGTCTGACCCAGTATGGCATATCTTATGTTCTTATGAAGAGTAAGGTCCGAGGGAATTGTGAGAGGATCCCTAGTTTCCCCAGTAGGTTTCCTTTAAGGAAAGGGAGAGGAGAGAGAGGAGGTCCAGGGTAGGAGGAGAGCCATGTGAGAATGACTCGACAAACACCTCCCCAATACCATGGAGAGGGAAGAGAGAGCAATTCACCTGGAAACATATAAACTTACTTTCTAGAGCCCTGTAGATATGGGGGGCAACTTCCAGCAGAAGAGATGCCATGGGAACAGATGGAAACCCTGGAAGCAGGCCCATACATAGCCCTGTGCGAGCAGTGCAGCCGCACAGGGCGCAAAGGTTTAAGGGGCGCATTTTAGCTGTCTTCCATTGCCTGCCCCCGCCACTTTTTCTTCTCGCAGCGGCGGCAGGCAATGGCAGGACAGCTAAAATGCACCCCTTAAACCTTCTTGCCGGCATGCTAAGCAGATCTTTCCCTCCCTCCTGCTAAAGTTAATTTGAAAAGGAAAGACAACCTGTGAGGAGCCCGCCCCCATGACATCACTTCCTCGGGCGCTACGATGACCGGAGGACTCCTCACACAGTTTGTCTTTACTTTTCAAAGTAAGTGTATTGCATCCACTGTTCTGTACAAAGCAGAAGCAGCGGCTTGGGCAGGGGTGGGGGTGGTGGTGTGAGTGAACCAGCAGGGGGGGGGTGGTGTGAGTGAACCAGCAAGGGGGGGTGGTGGTGTGAGTGAACCAGCAGTGGAGGGGGGGTGGTGTGAGTGAACCTGCAGGAGGGGGGGTTGGTGTGAGTGAACCAGCAGGGGAGGGGGGGTGAGTGAGTGACCCAGCAGGAGGGGTGAGTAAGTGACAGGGGGTGGGGTGAGTGAACCAGCAGTGGAGGGGAGGTGGTGTGAGTGAACCAGCAGTGGAGGGGGGGGTGTGAGTGAACCAGCAGGGGAGGGGGGTTGGTGTGAACCAGCATGGGAGGGGGGTTGGTGTGAGTGAACCAGCAGGGGAGGGGGTGAGTGAGTGACGGGGGGGTGGGTGAGTGAACCAGCAGGGGAGGGGTGGTGTGAGTGAACCAGCAGGGGAGGGGGGGTGTGAGTGAACCAGCAGGGGAGGGGGGGTGAGTGAGTGAACCAGCACTGAGGGGAGGGGGGGTGAGTGAACCAGCACTGAGGGGGTGTGAGTGAATCCTTGGTAATTTTTGTGGGTGGGGCTGTGGGCGGGGCAGGGGTGGGGCTGGGGCGGAGAATGGGTGGAGCATGGCGAGCCACAGGTGTCGGGTTTTTCTTGGTGAAAAAGTTGGCAACCCTATAGGTAGTTGTAATATGCAGCTGTTGTCATTGGTATGGAGAGTGGTGCTGCTGAAACCTAATTCCCTAGTGCCTTATTAAAGTTCAGTGAACTGTAGCAGAGACTTTCTTTAACCAGCAGTGGCTGGTGTCAGAGTTTCATTTGCTATTGAGAGCTGTGCTGCTAAGGCCTGAGGTTAAGCGCCCAGAGATAGAAAGAAAATAAAGAAGGGTATACTATGAGAACTGGAGAACGACTGCAGCTAGGTGACATTTAAACCCAGCCTGGAAGGGCTATGCAAATTGCAAGAAAGAAAGTGGCAAGGAGGCTTAGTGGCAAGGCTGCAGTTTTCAAAGCCTTTGCTGATCCAGATGGGGAATATTTAAAGAAACAGTGACCCTGCCTGGAACTGTATTATTTGAGAACTGTATTGGATACAATTATAACTTGAGTCTCCAGAAGTTTATTTCCAGAGCTCAGGGATTTGTGGATGCAGCGCCAGTGAAGAGAAATATCACACCTACTACAGGAGACCCAGCAAGGGAACAACATCACCATCCCAGCTTTCAAGGCTGTGTTCAGTGGCTTCATCACAACAATGCACACCATCTATGGCAGAGTTGTGATTTATGTGCATATTTTATAAAATATGTACGTACACAAAGAGAGAACATGTACAATATTAAATCTTCTTTAGAGCAGCTGTAAATTTGTGCGTGAGGATTTGTGTGCTGCTAGGACTGGCTCTGGTGGCCTATTTTATAAAAGCACATGGGCACCTACTTTGGCTTTATAAATAAGGCTTGTAGAGGGCAATGTTATCAAGTTTTTTCGCATGTGAAACCTGTTGTACATGCAGAAAAGGGCTTTTATGAAATCACATGATTGCATATGCATGCAAAAAGCATGCACATGGAAAATGCGCACCTTCTTTACACAGCCTGTAGGCAGGTTGCGATAGCCGTGCATATTTTATAAAATTAATTTTATTTATTTATTTAACAGGTTTTCTATATTACCCTATCATTAATTTAGGGCGGTTTTCAATGAACGTCACAGCAAAACAACTTTTACATAGAACAGGATTTTGAACTTGGAGGATTATATGGGATACTAAGGATACATTAAGCAACTTTTAACTATTTACATGAAGGCAGTGATGTTTCTATCTGATGTTGTTATATCTGGTTAAGGGTACAGCCCAAGGGGGGTAGGGCGAGATAGAGTGATCAGTGTTCTCATGGGATGGGTCTTTTGTATTTCGTTATGGTCTGAGTCTTTGTGGCTTTCTTATAGTCCGGTAGGTTTGAAACGTGTGGCCATGGTGTGGGTCCATAGTATTCTATAAAGAGATGAGTCTTTATAGCTTTCCTAAAGTCTGCTAGGTCGTTGATTGTCCGTATAGTGGCAGGCAGTTCATTCCATAATGTGGGAGCGTTTATGGAAAAGGCTCTTTTGCATGTTGATCGTCTGGCTTTTGTCTTGCTTGTTGGGGTTTCTTGGGTGTTGATATTAGTACATACACATAGGATCTGACACTGAAAGTGAGTAACACGGGTGGCAGAGCTGCTAACTGCGTTAATTGTGGTCACCGGGATATTCAGCATCAGTAATGTCCCCGGGTGCCACTGCTGAACCCCCAATGCTAGCTGGTTAGCATCGAGGCGTTCAGGGGCAGAGTGGAGGCAGTATCTGGCAATAACTGGGCAGTGGTGATATGCAGCCACTGTCCGATTGCTAAGCAGTGGAAGCTAGGCACCGTAAAGTGTGGCCTGACTTTCACCACTGACGCTAAGTGGGCAGCAGCTGAATATTGCCGCTGCTCAGTTAGCTTTGTCACTATCTGGCTGATCCGGATATTCAGTGCCAGTGGCTGGATATGGCCCTGCCATTTGTCAAACGGCTGCCTAGGGTGAGAACTTACACAATCTTGACGATGCATATATTCATATGATTCTTGCAAGGTATTGTGGGTATTGTAGTTCATTCACTCCCAAACACAGCTGATGACAATAATTAAGTTGTGGAACCAAGTGGTAAGATCAATAAAATACTTCTTTTATTGATGGGGTTTAATTCACCCAGCACAAGTATGCTTGTTAGCAATATAAATGAGGTTACTTGCTTGCAGTGTTTAAATGGATAACAGAAAGTCATAAAGCAAAACAGAAAACAGCCTTCAGCTTGTCAGGCAATTAGCTAATGTTTTCTTAGCAAATAATTACCAAATACAAAGGCACAAAGTAAAGAATAAACTTTGCTGGTTAGGTTAACTTCTGCTTATTTTCCACGCCGATCTCAGCAGTGATTCTCCCTTGCTCACACACACAATCAGGTGCAGCCCTAATTACTATCAATGGACCAGCTGAAAGCCTTTAGCTGGCTGGCTGCTACTGTGTGAGCCCAAATCCTGCTTTAAGAGCTGTTTGCAGTGGAAATAAAGAACAAAGTTAGGTTTCTTTGTGATGGCTGATGTGTTTGCTCATAGAAAGCTAGCAATAGCATTTAGATAGAGAACAGTCCATGTAAACTGTATTTTCATCTGCTGTATCAATCAGCATATGGTCACTATCATACATTGGCACAGACGAGTCTTTCATTAAGGCACTATCATGAGAATGCTTATTCCCTTGCTGCCATTCTCTATTATAGATAGGGTCTGGATCAGTGTTCATACCTGAGCCTCTCCTGCTATCATTATTCCTCTCTGTATAGCCTGGCCAATATGTAATCCAATTCTGATGTCCAGCCTTCCAATCTTGATCCCTGGACACTGGATCTTCTCTCACATACCTTCTGGACTTGGTCTGAAAGTCCCTTCCACATGCAGTCTTCTCTCTTCCAGGTAGCCACTGGTGATTCCTATCTCTGCCACTCCATTCCTCTGGCTGAATCCAGTCCAATGGACTCTGCTGGCTTTTGGAATACCTCCCAGTATGAGTACTGCCTTGGAATCTCCCAGACCTTCCAATGGCCTTTCTTCTCTTCCTTCCAGAGAGTTTCCTTCTCTCTCTATCTGCGTGGCTTTTGCTGAAGCTGTTCTTCCAACTGTTGCTGAAACTGTTATCTGAAGAATAAGCTCTACTCTTATCCTGTTCTAATGTGTGCTGCTCCCTAACACAGCGCAGCTGTGTTGAATCAGGCCCTGCCCTTTGAGATGAGTGCTTAGGGATTACCTCATAGCTCTCTTGATTGCACACACATTCTCTCACTTCAGCCCCTCTCATGGCTGCTGGAAACCTGGTGCATTCTGGGACTGGTAGTCTTTTATGTGAAAACTCTGTTTTCTTGCTTCTACCAGAACTGACAGGTTGCTTGTTCAGAGTCACATCATCTTTTCTATAGCTCCTACCTGAGCTATGATAAGCTTCCTTATCACACATTGAATATGCAGCTCTGGATTTAAGCGGCAATGGCTAGATGCTTTAGGAGGGCTCGCCGCCGCCGCTGCTGCTGAATAGCATGCTCACAGAGTGTACACATGCATTTACATCTTCAAAGCAGGTGTAAATTGTGCACTAGTCAGGCTGAATTTGGGAGCGTAATTTATTAAGGCGTACAGGTGCCATGTTGCCTAGATGAAATAGGCTTAAAATAGATGCCTTTTTTCACTTCTCACATAGGCATCCTTTTATAAAATCAAGCCCATAATTGGTGCCTTCTTCCAACTTTGACTTAAGCATTTTTTAAAATTACCCCAAAATGAGGATCTATTTCATATAGACATTGAAGTGGAAAAGGGAAGTCAGACACGAGGGGGGGTTGTTATGTTCAGAGCGATTAAAGCGATTAGCAAATCTTCTACCCGCATTAATCACGGTAAGAGGGATATTCAGCAGCACCGACATGGGTAGTGCTGTTAAATGTCCCTGGGTGCTGTCACTGAAAGCACCAATACCATCTGGCTAGCGTTGGGGCGGATCAGAGGCGGCACCGGGATTAACTGGCTAGCGGCAATATTCAGCCACTAGCCGATTACCTCTCAGCGGTGAGGCACCTGAAAGGCTTGCCTAACCTTTGCCACCGAAGCTAATCAGACAGCAGCTGAATATTGCCACTGCTAGGCTCTCTGGCTAACCCAGATAAATATCAATGGCCGAATATGGCCCTGGTATTGAATATCTGGGTTTAGAGTTCCGCGGTGGCAGCGGCTAACTACCTAATCAGTGCTAATCGCCACTGCTGAATATCCCGCCTAAGGTTATAGTGGCACTTTTATAATAGCGCACTTAGGTACTGTGTATGTGCCTTAATAGCCTATTTGCCTTTATAAAATAATCCCAAAGAAATTAGATGCATCTATTTACACCTGCTCCAAGGCAAATGTAATTGTATACCCCTATGTGGCAGAAAGAACAGGACCATGTATGCATATTTTATAAAACATAAATGCCAATACTGTTCTCCATCCTGGACGATGATTAATGTGATTAATGCACACTTATGGTCTCTTATAAAAATACCGACCGGCATAAAAATACATGCTTTGACATGAAGGTGTGTATTCCTTTAGTTAGCCATACCTGAGGGTGTAGTCTGGGTGGAGCACAGGGAGAGTTTGCATGTTAAATATAAAATACCTTCATTTATGTGTGTATTCGTGAACTTTACTCATCTTCGTCTAGACCTGATAGCAGATGTAAATGTCCATATCTGCATTTAAGGCACGATCTTCGCAATTTATACTAATATTTTATAAAGACAAGTAGGCATCTATTTGCCTTTTATAAAACAGACTTAAAATAGGTGTGGTTTGGCTGTCTTAAATTAGAAGGTAATTTTATAACATAGTTCCTATGGGGGTTATTTATTTATTTGGTTTTATATACCGCACTTTTTATAATCAGCGCAATTTACAGAAGAACAACTTATTACAAGGAATAGGTTAAATTACATAGAACAAGTTACAATGAATAAGTAAACATAAGTTAACGCAATAACAGATAATATGCGAATAAGAACTTAACAAAGTAATCGATAACAGATGCCTTTAAGAAAGGTGAACTATATACAAACTGAAGGGATCTGGGCATTGTATGGAAGACAATAATGAGCTATGGTACATGGTCGATTGAAAGCTGGAATAGATGTGCCTTAATTGCTTTATAGAAAATTGGCAGGTCAGTTATGAGACGGATAGGAGCAGGTAGGGAGTTCCAGAGCAGAGGCTGTCCTCCTGTGCATTTATGCCACAGAGGTGTTTACACGTCTCAATCATATCACCTCTAATCCCACCTTTCCAAGTATACATATTAAGCTCCTTAAGTCTGTCCTCACATGCTTTATAATGAAAACCACTAACCATTATAGTAGCAAACTTCTGCACTGACTCCAATCTATTTATATCCTTTTGAAGGTGCAGTCTCCAGAATTGCACACAATACTCCAAATGAGGTCGCGCCAAAGACTTTTATCACCTCCTTTCTTCTGCTGGCCATTCCTCTCCCTAACCACCCAAGCATCCTTCTAACTTTCACCGCTGCCTTTTCTACCTGTTTAGCTACTTTAAGATCATCAGACACAATCACACCTATGGCCCGCTCTTCTTTTGTGGGCAGAAGTACTTCACCCACTATACAATATTGCTCCCTTGCATTGCTGCAGCCCAAAGGTATGACCTTGCATTTTTAACATTAAATCTCAATTTCCAATTTCTAGACCTCTTCAAGCTTAGCTAGAATTCCTCCTCATGTTATCTACATCTTCCTGGGTGTCTACGCTATTGCAGATTTTGGTATCATCCGCAAAGTCGGCCAAGTTGGGTCTGTACCTTTGAAGGTTTTACGAAATAAAAGGTTTCTTTGTTTTAAGAGGTGTGGCCGTGTCCTCCCTGTGCTGTTCTAGTGACTAATGTGATTTCTGCGGAGGGTTGTTGCTCCTCTTCTTTTCTTGGTGTTCTCTATCATCTGCAAAGAGGCAAACCTTACCCGACAGCCCTTCCGCAATATCACTAACAAAGATTAAAAAGAATCGGATCAAGGCACCACTGGTAACCACCTCCTCCTCAGAGTGAGCTCCATTTATCTGTACCCTTGTCACCTCTCACTCAACCAATTTCTAACCCAAGCAGTAACTTTAGGGTCCATCTCTATGGTGCTCATTTTGTTTATAAGTCACCTATTTGGAACGGTGTCAAAGACTTTACTGAAATCTAAATACACCACATCTAGGGCTCTCCCTTGGTCCAACTCCCTGGTCACCCAGTCAAAGAAATCAATCAGATTTGTCTGAAAAGACCTGCCTTTGGTGAATCCATGCGGCCTCGGATCTGGTAATCCGGTGGACTCCAAAAACCTCACTATTTTCTCTTTCAGCAGTGCTTCCAATAATTTGCTCACCACCAAAGTTAAAATAACTGGCCTGTAATTTTCAACCACCTCCTTACTTCCGCTTTTGTGTAAAGGGACCACATGTGCTTTTCTCCATTCCTATGGCACCACTCCCAATTCTAAAGAGGCATTGAAAAGGTCAGTGGAGCTGCTAGAACGTCCCCAAGTTCCCTCAGTATTGTTGGGTGTATCCCATATGGTCCCATCGCTTTGTCTACTTTAAATTTAACTTGTTCCTCACGAACATTCTTTGGAAAATCGTTCAAGATGCCCTCACTTCTATTCCGTTTGTGGGTGTTTTCTGATGTCCTGCTCCTTGTTCTTCATCTCTGAACAGAGAACAGAAATACTTGTTAAGCAATTCTGCTTTATCCTCATCAGCTTCCTTCCCTTCACCCTTGAGTCTAACAATTCCACTTTTGCCCTTCCTCTTCTTACTAACATATCTGAAAAATGTCTTATCCCCCATTTTATTGCATTGGCTGTTTCCTCTTCTTTTTGAATCTTTGCTTTCCTGACTACTTTGCTAGCTTCTCTAAGTTTTTCCAAATATAGATGCCTGTCTTCCTCTCTCTGTGATCTCTTGTATTTCATGAAGGCCTCCCCCTTAATCTCCAGGAACAAGCAGGAATGTAATCTTCACATATGGGTATCGTCGGTACCGATGGAGCCTGCGCGGGAACGCTCCCCAGCATCCAATAGGAAAGCTTTTGGGAGCATCCCACAGTGCCTGCGTGCTGCCTTCCCGCCTTTCCCAACTGTCCCTCTCCAGTTCTTCGTTTTCCGCGGAGCCGACAGGTCGCACATCCTGTCTCCGCAAAAAATAATTCCCTTCTTTTCTTTTTTGTGGTCGCATCTGCCTTCCTTCGACGCTACACTGGTACCGCCGGTTCTTTCTTTTTTTCAAAAAACAAGACAAAAAACCTTTTCTTCTGGAGTCTTTTCCAGGGTTTTTTCTTCTCAGGTGCCACGCGCCATTTTGGGCACTAGGCCCAACTTTTCCTTTAAAATGGAAAAACCTGCTTCGGGTTTTAAAAAGTGTTCCAAGTGTGGCGGTACCATCACTGACACCCAAGAGTGGTGCCTCAAATGTTTAGGTCCTGACCACTCTATTTTGGAGTGTGTTGCTTGTGGGATGATGTCGAAGAGGGGCCGGCAGAACCGAACTGCTAAACTTAGCACCCTTTTTCCCTCCAATGCAGCCTCTGTGGCATCGACGTCTTCCAGAGCTTCGTCTTCCTCCCATGGATCTCAGGTAACTAAACATAAATCTAGCCGGTCCTCAAAGGGTAGATCTCCCTCTAAGCATCGAGATGCCTCTGGCGTTGCCCTTGAGGGACTTTAACCGGCAAAATTGCCCCGGTGGGAGGCTTCGGCTTCCAAAGCATTAACGGGGCTCCAGGATGTTCTTGAGGCCTCAACCTCGGCAGAACTACTGGTGCCATGCTCTGTGGTACCGGCTGCTTCATCCGGCACTGATACCCAAGCATCAGCAGCATCGATAGACCAGAGATTCTTGGCTATTGAACGCAGTCTGGCGGCTCTTCTCATGGCCTCGATGCCCTTTAAACCACTTCAGACAATTCAACCGGTACCGGCACCAACTCCGGTACCGGTATCAACTGCATCGACATCGGCAGGTATACTACCGGGACCGAGTCATGCTTATCCATCCGGTATCAACAAGTCTGTACCAGACCCCTCCGTTGCTGATTTCGATCGGTACCGTGCCTTACACAATCACCCGGATCGGATGTACTTTGAATCCTCGGATGAGTCTGAAGACTCTGAAAGCTCTGCCGATACCAGAGTACTTCTTCCTGAGGATTCTTCTTCTCCTCAGCGTAGGATGTCTCCACCAGAGGATATGTCCTTTCAGGATTTTATCCGAGATGTGGCTCGATGTCTTTCCATCACAGTGGCTCCTGAAAAAGAGCCTAGGGCAAAGGAATTAGAAATCCTACAATACCCTAAAGCTCCCAAGGAGGCAGCTACCTTACCTATTCATGAGATCTTGCATGATCTCATGTTAAGGATGTGGGAAACACCTCTAACCACATCTCCTCACTCTCGAAGACTCGACACCATGTATCGAGTTCCTCCCTGTCCTGGTTTTCAGAAGACTCAGCTACCACACCATTCCCTGGTGGTGGAATCAGCTATGAGAAGGATCAAGAGTGCAAAAAGGCATGCATCTAACCCTCCAGGACGTGAGTGTAGGACTCTTGACGCCTTTGGACGTCGAACCTTCCACGCTTCCATGCTTTCTGCTAGGATCAGTTCCTATATTTTATATATGGAAATGTTCCTTAACCCTTTCCAGACCGAGCCCAAAACTCTCGAGATCCAAAATTCTGACTAAATATTCCTATCAAATGGTATATAATACATGACCATAGCAGAAGGAAAATCACTATTAGAACATATTGAATAAGACGGATACAATTTTCCTGAAATATGCAAAAATTAACCCGGCTGCAGAATGTGGATTAAAAATTTAAAGAAGGCCTTCAAAGGGTTAAGGAGGTCACAGGAGATTTAGAGCTTATGAGCCCTCTCCTTCCTGATGATAAGAGGCAGGATTACCTCGCCCTTGTCAAACATGCTCAGGATGTTTCCAAGTTTGTCAATCGTGCAGCCTTTGACTGCTTTGAATGCATAAGCAGAACCTCTGCTATTGCTATAGGTGCACGTAGCATTGCCTGGCTCCAGGCATCTGACTTGGAACTTTGGGTACAGGATAAACTAGGAAATATTCCTTGCACAGGAGAGAATCTCTTTGGCAAGAATTGACAGGAAAAAGCTAATGAGACAGATGCTGACAATATCACCTTGGATAGATTGTCTAAATCTACAGCTGATCCTGCAAGGAAAAAAATCCTACAAGAAACCATTCTTCAGTAAGAAGAAGAAGTTTTATTCCTCCTATACCCAACAGGGACATCGTTTAGGTCAGTCTGCCCAAAAGGGACAGCAGCAACAACCTAGGCAAAAAAAACCAAAAGCTGCTAAGCCTCAACCGGCTCAGCAAACTCAGCCTCCACAGGGGCTTTGACTCCTATCTAGAGAACTTTGCCTTCCTGGCCCTGAACGGCCCAGAACCCTCCACCATTCCAGGAAAGTTATGTCATTTTGCCCCCAGATAGGGTCAGATAACAGCAGAAAATTGGACTCTGTCTATTGTAAGAGAGGGGTACAAGCTTCATTTCCTCAGCATGCCCCCTCCTACAGTGGTAAGACAGTTCAATTCTCAGACCTCTCCAGTTAGGTCAAGAGGTCACTGTGCTTCTTGCCCAAGGGGCAATAGAAGAGTTACCCATTCTACAAGAGGGTACAGGGTTCTACTTCCCCTATTTCCTTATTCCAAAGAAAACAGGAGGACACAGACCCATTTTAGACCTCAGAGAATTGAACAAATTCCTGTTCAAAGAGAAGTTCAAAATAATTTCTCTAGGAGCTCTGCTGCCATACCTTCAGAGTCACGATTGGCTTTGTTCTCTAGATCTCAAGGATGCATTCACTCATGTTCTCATCCATCCAACTCATCAAAAGTTCCTTCGCTTCCTATTTCAGGGGAAGCACTACCAATACAGGGTTCTTCCTTTTGGCCTGGCCTCGGCACCAAGGGTTTTCACCAAATACATGGCTGTGGTGGCAGCTTTTCTTCGCACCCTAGGAATATTCGTCTTCCCTTACTTAGACGACTGGCTCATTCAAGCCCCTTCAAAGCCAGAAGCCAGGGTTGCTCTCTCTCGCACAATGCGCATCCTTCAGTATTTGGGACTTGTCATAAACTTCATAAAATCCAACCTTGCTCCCACTCAGTCTCTAGAGTTTATAGGAGCTCTGCTGGATACCAGACAGACAAGGGCCTACCTTCCACAGGCCCGCTGCCTTCGCATTGTGCAGTTGGCTTCCCAAGCAGTGTTAAAGCCTCACCTCACTACTTGAGAAATGTTACAGTTGCTAGGCCACATGGCATCCACCGTGCATGTGGTTTCTTATGCTCGCCTCCATATGAGGGCAGCCCAGTGGACTTTATCCACTCAGTGGGCTCAGGCATCAGGTTGCCTGTCAGACAAAATAGCAAACTCAGATCGCCTTATTTTGTCCCTCCAATGGTGACAGTCACCCCAGAACCTTTTGGTGGGGTCTCCTTTTCAGCAATCCCCACCCCAAGCCACTCTAACAACAGATGCTTCACAGGTGGGTTGGGGAGCCCATCTGCAAGGCCTCTCTACCCAGGATACCTGGACTCCATAGGAGGCCTATCTATACATCGGTCTCCTGGAACTCAGAGCAATCTTCCTTGCTCTTCGAGTATTCCACACCCAGCTCAGCTACAAGACAGTCTTAGTTCAAATGGACAATCAGGTAGCCATGTTCTTTGTGAACAAGCAGGGTGGAACAGGCTCTCTGTCGCTATGCAGCGAAGCTTTGCGACTATGGGCCCTCACCAGAGAGCATCAGATTCATCTCCTTGCGGTGTATCTTCCAAGCATTCAAAACTCTTGGGCAGACAGACTCAGTCGAGTTCTGCTTCCACACGAATGGTCTCTCCATGCGGACCAGGTGGCCAAAATTTTCCAAATTTGGGGAACCCCGGACATAGACCTCTTTGCAAGTCCGTTGAATGCCAAACTTCCCCGGTTTTGTTCCAGAGTTCTGGCTCAGGGTTGTCAGGCCAGGGATGCTTTCCTCCTCCATTGGGGCTAGGACTTCCTGTATGCTTTTCCACCCATTCCCCTAATTCCCAAAACCCTGTTCAAGCTTCAGAGAGACAGAGGTCATATGATTCTCATAGCTCCACATTGGGCACGGCAAATGTGGTACCCTCTGCTCCTACATCTCTCTCAAGCTTCGCCTCTGGAGTTAGGATCTGCTCCATATCTCCTTTCTCAGGAGGACTGAGATATGAGATTGCAGACCTGCTATTAGTAATCTGTGAACTATCATTAAAATTATCTCTAATACCTGAAGATTGGAGGATCGCCAATGTAACACCAATTTTTAAAAAGGGTTCCAGGGGTGATCCAGGAAACTACAGACTGGTGAGCCTCATGTCAGTACCGGGAAAAATGGTAGAAACCTTCATAAAGAATAAAATTACTCAGCATGTAGATAGTCATGGCCTAATGGGAGACAGCCAACATGGCTTTAGACAAGGAAGATCTTGTCTTACTAATCTGTTATGTTTTTTTTGAAAGTGTGAATAAACAGGTGGACAAAGGTGAGTCGGTTGATATAGTGTATCTGGACTTTCAGAAAGCCTTTGACAAGGTCCCTCATCAGAAACTTTTGGCAAACTAAAGAGTCATGGATAGGAGGCAGTGTACTACTGTGGATCAGGAACTAGTTAAAAGATAGAAAGCAGAGGGTTGGGCTAAATGGCCAATTTTCCCAATGGAGAAAGGTGAATAGTAGTGTACCCCAGGGATCTGTGCTGGGTCCGCTGCTTTTTGACATATTCATAAATGACCTGGAAAGTGGAATAACGAGTGAGGTTATCAAATTTGCAGATGACACAAAACTATTTAAAGTTGTTAAAACCCAAGAGGATTGTGGAAAATTGCAAGAGGATCTTGATAAATTAGAAGACTGGGCATCAAAATGGCAAAAGAAATTTAATGTGGACAAGTGCAGAGTTGTGCACCTAGGGAAGAACAACCCAAACTGTGGTTGCACGATGCAAGGTTCCACATTGGGAACCACCACCCAGGAAAAAGATTTAGGCGTCATTGTGGATGACATGTTGGAACCCTCGGCCCAGTGTGCAGCAGCAGCCAAGAGAGCAAATAGAATGCTAGGTATCATAAGGAAAGGAATGGAAAATAAAACAAAAGATATTATAATGCCTCTATATCGTTCCATGGTGAGTCCGCACCTTGAATATTGTGTGCAATTCTGGTCGCCGTATCTTAAAAAGGATATGGAGTTGTTGGAAAGGGTTCAGAGAAGAGCCACCAAAATGGTAAAGGGGATGGAGGGATACTCCTATGAGGAGAGGCTAGAAAGGTTAGGGCTCTTTAACCTGGAAGGCTGAGGGGAGATATGATGGAAGTCTATAAATTAATGAACGGAGTGGAACGGGTAAACGTAGATCGATTGTAGACGTTATCAGAATATAGAAAGACTAGGGGACATGCAATGAAGCTGCAGGGTAAACTATTTAAGACTAATAAAAAAAAATATTTTTTCACTCAACGTGTAATCAAACTCTGGAATTTGTTACCGGAGGATGTAGTAAAGGTTGTTGGTGTGGCTGGGTTTGAGAAGTGTATGGACAAGTTCCTGGAGGAAAGGTCCATAAACCATAATTAAGAAGGGACCCGGGTTATCGATGCTTGACCCAGTGCAAGCATTGCGGAACCTGTGTCTTTTGGGGAAACTGCTAGGTGCGTATGACCTAGATTGGCCACTGTTGGAAGCGGGATACTGGGCTTGATGGACCTTGGTCTGACCCAGTATGGCATATCTTATGTTATGCTGTGGCATCCCAATCCCCAGTCTCTGCATCTCAGGGCCTGGTTGCTGAAAGCCTAGAACTTCACGGTCTTAACCTTTCTCAACATGTAAAGGATATCCTTTATGCTTCCAGGAAGCCTTCCACAAGACGCTCTTATGCTTTCAATTGGAAAAGGTTTACCATATGGTGCTTGCAGAAGGGTCTTAACCCTCTTGCGATACCTCTGGATTCATTACTGGAGTATCTCCTTCATTTGTCTAATGCAGGGCTTAAGACCAATTCAGTGAGAGTTCATTTGAGTGCTGTTGCAGCTTCTTTCAAGCCTCTAAATGGGCAACCTATTTCCTCTCATCCTCTCATAGCGAGATTTATGAGAGGCCTTCTTTTAACTAAGCCTCCCATTAAGCCACCACCGGTGGCATGGGACTTAAATTTGGTTCTTGGGCAGCTTATGAAACCGCCTTTTGAACCATTAGCCACTACCTCTTTGAAATTCATTTCTTGGAAGATTATCTCTCTTATTGCAATCACATCAGCACGTCGCATCAGTGAATTGCAAGCATTGGTGCCCGATCCTCCTTATACAAGGTTCCATCACGATAAGGTAGTCCTTAGGACATATCCACATTTTATGCCAAAGGTGGTGTCACCTTTTCATTTAAACCAAGTGGTTTACCTTCCTGTATTCTTCCCAAGGCCTCATGCCTCAAATGCAGAAAGGAATCTTCATACTTTGGATTGTAAAAGGGCTCTGGCCTTTTACTTACAAAGGACACAGCAACATAGGAAGTCCTCTCAACTCTTTGTTGCTTTTGATCCTAGTCATTTGGGACTTCCAGTCTTCAAAAGAACACTATCCAACTGGATTGCACAGTGTATTTCTTTTGCCTATGAGAGTAAAAACCTTCCTCTGGAAGGCCATGTCACAGTTCACAATGTGAGAACCATGGCAGCCTCTATGGCTCATCTTCACTCTGTGTCTATTGACAACATCTGCCGAGCAGCTACTTGGGCTTCGGTTCATACCTTCACAGCCCATTACTGCTTGGACAAGGACTCCCGCTGGGATGCCTTGTTTGGTGAGGCTGTTCTTCAACACCTGTTCCATACTTAATCAACTCCTACCCACCATCCCTGGTAGGATGCCAGAGATCCATGGGAGAAAGCATGGCCCATCTCACAATGGGTTGCAGCTTCCTGGGGCCATCTCCCTTGCATCTGCAGCTAGGGAGTCCCCATATGTGAAGACTACATTCCTGCTTGTTCCTGGAGACAGCATAGTTACTCACCTGTAACAGGTGATCTCCGGGAACAGCAGGAATTTAGTCTACACAACCCACCCACCTCCCCTAGGAGTTGTATCTCTCTATCTCTTTCTCTTTCTCTCTTTCCCTCTCTCTTTTGTCTCAGCTATAAACTCAACTGTAGAGGGACAGTTGGGAAAGATGGGAAGGCAGCACGCAGGCGCTGTGGGATGCTCCCAAAAGCTTTCCTATTGGACGCTGGGGAGCGTTCCCACGCACTCTCCGTCAGTACCGACGATACCCATATGTGAAGACTAAATTCCTGCTGTTCCCGGAGATCACTTGTTACAGGTGAGTAACTGTGCTTTCTTCACCTTTTCACTTCTTTTGAAAACCATAGTAGTCTCCTTTTCCTTTTACCTTCATTTACTATTTTAACAAAAAGGTTGGTTGCCCTTAAAATATCCCCTTTCAGTTTTGCCCACTGTTTTTCTGCATCCCCCTGCTGTTCCCATCCCGCTAAGGACTCCTTGAGGTATTGGTCCATCTCAGCTAAGTTAGTTTTCTTAAACTCTAAGACTTCCACGTTTGAATGGATTTTATCAGCTGTAGTTCTGATACTGAATGACACCATCTGGTGATCACTAGATGCGAGATGATCTCCCAATAGAACATCAAAAACACTTTCGCCATTTGTAAGTACAAAGTCCATTGTGGTCCCTTCACTTCTGGGTTTTGTTACCAGTTTCCTGAATAGTTCTCCCTGTAGAGAATCCAGGATCTCCTTACTTCTAGATGATATTGCAGCAGGGATGTGCCAGTTAACATCCGGCATATTGAAATTCCCTATCAGTAGCACTTCCTCTTTCCTGGCAATGCTGAGTATGTCTTCTATTAAATGTCCATCCACCTCTTTTCCATGTGAAGGAGGTCTGTATATCATGTCTATGTAAATAGATTTCTCTTTCCCTCTTTCTAATTTAACCCACAGTGCCTCCTCTCTCCCTTTTAAGCTCTGTATTTCCATCGCTTTACTATTATTATTTACATACAGTGCCACGCCTCCTCCCCTTCTTCCTTCCCTGTCCTTTCTGAATAAAGTATAGCCTGGTATAGTTATATCCCAGTCATGGTTGTACGTCAACCATGAAACTGTTAGCGCCACTATATCCAAGTCAGTCACTCCCATTAAGGCCTCAGCTTCTGGGATCTTATTTCCCATGCTATGGGCATTTATACAGACTGCTTTCCATAGTTTGCCCCTTTTATCCATTTTCATAAAGGCATTTAAAGGCATACATTGCAACAAGTTAGGAAGAAGCAGTCTGGATTTGACAGCAGAAGAGAAGGGCATAGGTAGAAGGGATTTGCCTAATAATTAATAATTAATTCTCCAAACAGACCTGAAAACACTTGAAATCTCACCTGCAAATGCTTCCATAAAAAGGAAGGTAGTATTATTTATTTAGCAATACTTATATTCAATGGTTGCTGAACTGTGAATTCGGTGCTGGAGCCATATCTGGCCAGCATTGAATATTTGGGTTGACTTTGAATATCCCTCCCACAATGTTTGACCTCCTTTTGTTAAGTTAAAACATATCAACATACTAACCTAGGAAATAACGGCAGACAAGGACGATGACTACTACTGCTTGTATAGTGCCACAAAGCATACTCAGCACTGTACATATACACATGGGAGACAATCCCTGTTCAACAGGGCTTAAAGCTAGAAACACAACAGAGAAGGGACTGGAGATGCTCCTGACACACATGTGATAAACAGGAGACTAAAGGATTATGATCCAAAAGCAGCCTTGAAGAGGTGGGTTTTTTTAGCCTGGATTTGAACAGGACCAGAGATGGCTATAGATGCACTGACTCAGATAATCTGCTCCGGGCTTACATAGCAGCAAGGTGGAAAGAAGCAGTCTGGATTTGACAGTGGAAGAGAAAGGGCATAGATAGAAGGAGTTTGTCTAATGAGCGGAGTTCTCGAAGAGGGGTGTAGGGAGAGAGAAGAAAGGTCAGATAATGAGAAGCAGCAGAATGAATGCACTGTAAGTCAGTAGAAGCTTGAACTGGATGCAGAAATAGATAGGAAGCCAATGAAATGACTTGAGGAAGAGGGATTATGTGAGCATAGCGAATCTGGTGGAGGATTAGCCTTGTGGCTGAATTCTTGATGAATTGAAGAGGAGTGATGATTCAGGGGGATATCAGCAAGGAACAGTTTGCAGTAGTCTAAATGAGAAATTACTAGAGAGTGAATAAGATTCTTGATATTGTGTTTAGAGAAAAAGGGATGAATTTTGCTGACCTTATTTTAAAAAAAGGAACAAGTTTTAGCCTTTTTGAATGTGTGTAGAGAGAGGAGTGAAAGATTATTATCTCAGATTGGTATCTCAGAGACCTGGTGGAAGAAGGGACAATCAGTGCCCCTCTCCTTTCCCCCACAACCACAACCATTCACTCATTACAGCTTTTCTCTCAGATTGTCAAGTCAGCAGAGCACATGCAGAAGTGCCTGGAAATCAGGGCTGACCCAACAACCAGACAAACTAAGTGGTAGCCTTGGGTGGAAACTCGTAGGGGTGGGGCAAAGAGCAAGAAATTCAAAGTTAAATAATAGATTTTGATGGGGGGGGGGTGTCAAACGTAAGACTTACCTAGGGTGCCAACACCTTCAACCAACTCTGGGGCTGACCCTGCTGGAAATGCTTCTCTGAGTTTTCCCTCTACTTGCCTCCTTTGGCCATTTGGAGCAGCCGCAGATGAAGCTATGTTTTTCCTCCTCGGCCTGACCACAGCCACCCGGTAACAGTGATCAGTAATATTTTGTCCCACCTGCTTTCTGTCCTGTTCAGGCTCATGCTGGTGGTGCTCATCCCCTCCTCCTCCTCTCCATTTATTTATTTATTTATTTATTTACATTCTCTTATATACCGCGCTATTCTGCATCAGTGCGGTTTACATTGAACAAATTGAAATTACATTGAACAGGACATTATAACTTGGAGATAACTATTTTACAGGGAACATGGGCTATGGAGGGTTAAGTGGCTTGCCCAAGACCACAAGGAGCACCATGATGATTCGGCCTCCTTAAAGCTGCAGTCTTCTGTACTCTTTCTTGCCTTGTCTCAGAGATTTCAGGGTCCCTGTAGAAGTAATCAGCTATACTGCCCCCTTTCTTCTCTTTGCACAGGCTATGATCTTCCTCTCTTGGCATGAGCAGCAAGGGATTAGGAAGCTTCAGGCTTAGAAAAAGAGCTCTTCAGAGGTCAGGTCAGAAGGCTTTTTTATTCTTAGCAGCTTCATTTTGGTTGTCTCCTTTCTGGTGGACTCCAGGGATTCACGGACCCCAGGTTGGGGACCATTGCCCTATACAGAACAAAGGTGGATTTACTGTCTAATACTGGCATATAATGAACAATTAAAGTGTGCTTCTTTTTTCTTTAAATGTTTTATTGGATCATAACATTAATCATACATAAAATTTCATCAATATTCTAGCATACAAAGATTGAAATTTTACTCAATCAAGATTCTGTTTTCCCTTAGTAGAATAGGGAAAAATAACAACTTTCCAAGCAGCTATTGGGGTAATTTTATAAAGAAAATGACTGGCACTATGCCTCTCTGCCCTGTTATGGGACAGTGACTTCTATTGACAGTGGTCGTGGTACACAAGTACATGACACAACTGAAAATATGATCCATTTAAATCACAAAAACAGAGTAAACTATGGAAATTGATTTTTACTAACTTGCATATAAAAATGGGCCAATTCAAATACAAACCTATAAAATTAGAGATAAATGAATTGATATTTGCATTAATAGGTATATAAACCCCCCCCAAAATTTGAGTAGTACTGATCACAGAGCTCCATGCTGCTATTGTCGGTGTTTTTCTCAAAATACTATCTCCAGGAACAAGCAGGAATGTAATCTTCGCATATGGGTATCGTCGGTACCGACAGAGCCTGCGCGGGAACGCTCCCCAGCATCCAATTAAAAAGCCTTTGGGAGCATCCCACAGCGCCTGCGTGCTGACTTCCCGCCTTTCCCAACTGTCTCTCTCCAGTTCTTCATTTTCCACGGAGCCAGCAGGTCGTTGTTCCTGTCACCGCAGAAAAGTTTTTCTTATTTTCCTTTTTTGTGGTTGCGTCTGCCTTTGACGCTATACCGGTACCGCCGGTCCTTTCTTTCTTCCTTTTAAAAAAAAAATAGGATCTTTTTTTTCCAAACTTTTCTTCCTCAGGTGCATGCGCCTTTTTGGGCCATAGGCCCAAAAATTTCCTCTATCATGGAAAAATCCGCTTCGGGTTTCAAGAAGTGCACCAAGTGTGGCGGTACCATCTCCGTCACTGACACCCATGAGTGGTGTCTTAAATGTTTAGGTCCTTACCACTCCATTTCGGAGTGTATGGCTTTGTGCCATGATGTCCAAGAGGGGTCTACAGAACCGAGCTGCTAAGCTCAGCACCCTTTTTCCCTCCGATGCAGCCTCTGTGGCATCGACGTCTTCCAGGGCTTCGTCTTCCTCCCATGGATCTCAGGTAACTAAACATAAGTCTGGCCGGTCCTCAAAGGGTAGATCTCCTTCTAAGCATCGAGATACTTCTGGCGTTGCCCTTGAGGGTTCTGTACCGGCAAAATTGCTCCGGTGGGAGGCTTAGGCTTCCAAAGCATTATCGGGGCTCCAGGATGTTCTCGAGGCCTCGACCTCGGCAGAACTACTGGTGCCATGCTCTGGGGTACCAGCGGCTTTCTCTGGTACCGATACCCAGGCATCGGCAGCATCGATAAACCAGAGGTTCCTGGCTATTGAACGTAGTCTGGCAGCTCTCCTTGCGGCATCGGCGCCCTCGGAACCGCATCAGACAGTTCAACTGGTACCGGCACCAACTCCGGCACCGGTATCGGTACCGGTACCGACAGCATCGGCATCAACATCGGTGTCTGCATTGCCGGCACCCAGTCATGCTATGCCTTCCGGTACCGATACACTGGTACCGATTCCCCCCGGTACTGACTTCCGTCGGTACAGGTATCGGGCTCTACAAGAGCATCCGGACAGAAGGTACTTTGAATCCTCGGAAGAATCTGAGGATTCTGACAGCTCTGTCGGTACCGGAATACTTCTCCCAGAGGAGCCTTCCTCTCCTAAATGCAGGATGTCTCCTCCAGAAGATATCTCCTTTCAGGATTTTATCAGGGAGGTGGCTCGAGGTCTCTCCATTACTGTGACTCCTGAAACAGAGCCCAGGGCAAAGGAGTTGGAGATTCTACAATATCCCAAAGCTCCTAAGGAGGCAGCTACTTTGCCTATCCATGAGATCTTACATGATCTCATGTTAAGAATGTGGGAAACACCTCTTACCACCTCTCCTCACTCTCGTAGATTGGATACCATGTATCGAGTACCTCCTTGTCCTGGCTTCCAGAAAACTCAGCTTCCTCACCACTCTATTGTAGTGGAATCAGCTATGAGAAGGATCAGAAGTGCAAAGAGACATGCCTCTAATCCTCCAGGATGTGAGTGTCGAACTTTGGATGCCTTTGGACGTCGTACTTTCCAGGCTTCCATGCTTTCTGCCAGGATCAGTTCCTACATTTTATATATGGGAATGTTCCTTAAGGAAGTCACAGGAGATTTAGAGGTTTTGAGTCCTCTTCTTCCTGGTGTAGCTTTTGACTGCTTTGAGTGCATAAGCAGAACCTCTGCCATTGCCATAGGTGCACGAAGAATTGCCTGGCTCCAGGCATCCGATTTGGAGTTCTGGGTGCAGGACAAACTGGGCAGTATCCCTTGTACAGGTGAGAATCTATTCGGCAAGAATTGGCAAGAGAAAGCCAATGAATTAGATGCTGACAACTCCACTTTGGATAGATTATCCAAAGCCACAGCTGATCCTGCAAGAAGGAAATATTTCAAGAAACCATTCTTCTCCAAGAAAAGAGGTTTTATCCCTCTTATTCCCAGCAGGGACATTCTGCAGGTCAATCTGCCCGAAAGAGTCAGCAACCATCTAAACAAAGGAAAGCAAAGACTGCTAAGCCTCAAACGTCTCAGCAGTCTCAGCCTCCACAAGGCCTTTGACTTCCATCTAGAGAACTTAGCCTTCCTGGCTCTCAATGGACCAGAGCCTTCCACCATTCCAGGAAGGTTGTGTCACTTTGCCCCCAGATGGGGGCAGATAACAGCAGAACATTGGACACTCTCCATTATAAAAGAGGGGTACAAGCTTCACTTCCTGTGCATGCCCCCTCCCACAATGGTAAGACAGTTCAATTCAGTCAACCTGTTGGATCAAGAGGTCACTATGCTTCTTGCCCAAGGGGCAATAGAAGAAGTACCCATTCATCAACAGGGTGCAGGGTTTTACTCCCCCTTTTTCCTTATCCCAAAGAAAACAGGGGGATACAGACCTATTTTAGACCTCAGAGAATTAAACAAATTCCTGTTCAAAGAGAAATTCAAGATGATTTCTCTGGGAACTCTGCTGCCATACCTTCAGCGTCAGGATTAGCTTTGTTCTCTAGATCTCAAGGATGCGTACACTCATGTTCGCATCCATCCAACTCACAGAAAGTTCCTTTGGTTCCTTTTTCAAGGAAAGCACTACCAGTACAGGGTGCTTCCTTTTGGCCGGTCCTCAGCACCAAGGGTGTTTACAAAATGCATGGCTGTGGTAGCAGCATTTCTTCGCACTCTAGGAATATTCGTCTTCCCCTACTTTGATGGGGCTCGAATGAGCCAGTTGTCCGAGTCAGAGGCCAGGATTCTCTATCTTGCACAATGCATATCCTTCAGTATTTGGGTCTGGTCATAAACATCCCAAAATCCAGTCTAACTCCCACTCAGTCTCTAGAGTTCATAGGAGCTTTGCTGGATACCAGAAAAGCAAGGGCCTATCTTCCTCAGACCTGTTGCCTTCGCATGGTGCAGTTAGCCTCTCAAACAGTGTTAAAGCCCCATCTCACTGCTTGAGAAATGTTACAACTACTAGGCCACATGGCATCTGCCATGCATGTGGTTCCTTATGCTCGCCTCCATATGAGAGCAGCCCAGTGGACTTTATCCACTCAGTGGACCCAAGCATCAGGGTGCCTGTCAGACAAAATAGCAAACACAAATCGCCTTATTTTGTCCCTTCAATGGTGGCAGTCCACTCAAAACCTGTTGCTGGGGTCCCCCTTTCAACAACCTCTACCCCAGGCAACTCTCACAACAGATGCTTCACCAATGGATTGGGGGAGCTCATCTGTAAAACCTCTCCACCCAAGGCACTTGGACGCCACAGGAGACTCATCTACACATCAATCTCTTAGAGCTCAGAGCAATCTTCCTTGCTCTTCAAGTGTTCCACATCCTGCTCCAGCTACAAGACAGTCCTCATTCAAATGGACAATCAGGTAGCCATGTTCTTCGTGAACAAGCAGGGTGGAACAGGCTCTCTGTCACTTTGCAACGAAGCTTTGGACTATGGGCCCTCGCCAGAGAGCATCAGATTCATCTCCTGGCAGTGTATCTTCCAGGCATACAAAACTCTTGGGCAGACAGACTCAGTCGAGTTCTGCTTCCACACGAATGGTCTCTACATGCAGACCAGGTGGCCAAGATTTTTCAAATTTGGGGAACCCCGGACATAGACCTCTTTGCAAGTCTGTTGAATGCCAAACTTCCCTGGTTCTGTTCCAGAATTCCGGCTCAGGGCTCTCAGGCCAGGGATGCTTTCCTCCTTCACTGGGGTCAAAAGGGAGGAGTAGCCTAGTGGTTGGGCCAAGGTACTTCAGGCCGGAAGGTCGGGGGTTCAAATCCCACTAGAGGACAGCAACCTTGGGCCGGAAGGACTGGGGTTTCTAGTCCCACAGATGCTCCTTGTGGTCTTGGGCAAGCCACTTAACCCTCCATAGCCCATGTTCCCTGTAAGTATTAGTGTATGTGTCTCATATCCCCGTGTGTTAAATGTATCCCCCAATTGTGTTGTGACCGCTTTGATTGAAGGATAAGGCGGTATACAAAAACTGTCTAAATAAATAAAAAACTTCCTTTATGCCTTTCCACCCATTCCCCTAATTCCCAAAACCCTGTTCAAGCTTCAGAGAGACAGAGGACGTATGATTCTCATAGTTCCACTTTGGCCACGGCAAGTGTGGTACCCTCTGCTTCTACATCTCTCTCAAGCTCCCACTCTGGAGTTAGAGTCTGCTCCAGATCTCCTGTCCCAGGAGGACAGAATGTTATGGCATCCCAATCCCCAGTCTCTGCATCTCAGGGCTTGGTTGCTGAAGGCCTAGATCTCCATGATCTTAACCGCCCTCAGCAAGTAAAGGATATCCTTTATGCTTCCAGGAAGCCTTCCACAAGACGCTCTTTCAAGTGGAAAAGGTTTACCATATGGTGTACGCAGAAGGGTCTTAACCCCCATGCGATACCTCTGGGATCATTACTGGAGTATCTCCTTCATTTATCCAATGCAGGACTTAAGACTAACTCAGTAAGAGTCCATTTGAGTGCTATTGCAGCTTCTTTCAAGCCTCTAAATGGACAACCTATTTCCTCCCATCCTCTTATAGCAAGATTTATGAGAGGCCTTCTTCTAACTAAGCCTCCCATTAGGACTTGGGACTTAAACCTGGTTCTTGGTCAGCTCATGAAGCCACCTTTCGAACCCTTAGCTACTACCTCATTGAAATTCCTTTCTTGGAAGGTTATCTTTCTCATTGCAATCACATCAGCACGTCGCATCAGTGAGTTGCAGGCACTAGTGGCTGATCCAACTTATACAAGGTTCCATCATGACAAGGTAGTCCTTAGGACTCATCCACACTTTATGCCAAAGGTGGTCTCGCCTTTTCATCTAAACCAAGTGGTCTGCCTGCCTGTGCTTTTTCCAAGGCCTCATGCATCAAATGCAGAAACGAATCTTCATACTTTGGACTGTAAAAGAGCTTTAGCCTTTTACTTACAAAGAACACAGCAACATAGAAAGTCCCCTCAACTCTTTGTTGCTTTTGATCCTTCTCATTTGGGACTTCCAGAACACTGTCCAGCTGGATTGCTCAGTGTATTTCTTTTGCCTATCAGAGTAAGAATCTTCCTCTGAAGGGCCATGTCACAGTTCACAATGTGAGAGCCATGGCAGCTTCAATGGCTCATCTGCACTCTGTGTCTATCGACGACATCTGTCGTGCAGCCACTTGGGCCTCGGTTCATACCTTCATAGCCCATTACTGCTTGGACAAGGACTCCCACCGGGATGCCTTGTTTGTTTAGGCTGTTCTCCAACACCTGTTCCATACTGTGAGCCCCGCCCCTGTGCCAAATAGCTTGACCAGCAGGAGGCGCTGCACCTTAACCTTGAGGTTGTATAAGAATTTGTAGTTGAGCCGTTGGTTAAAGATCACAGATTTTTATTTGGGTTCTCAGAGACTCACAACAGGTAATGTCCATAGGAAAACAAAAGTAGGGATACTCCTCACAAAGAAAATATATGCAAACTTTGCCAGGTCAAAAATAAAGTCTTTTAAACAAGCTTTTCTTCTTAGCTCTTACAAAAGGTATTTTCCCTCTTAACAGTTATTCACATACAGTGCAACAATCACATTCCATGTCAGTGACTGAAGGATCTGAATCCCCTTTGAAAGAGTCAATTTCCATGCTCTCTGGAGGACTCTCAGGTAGTGGTTCTGGACTCTTAACTGGAATGGTATTAGTTCCATACATTAACAGTTTCTTCAGTCTTGGCCACCTAATAGGTTTCTCCCCTTTAAGTAAAAGCTCATGGGGTTTCAAAAGCCGTGGTTTAAAAGTTCCTTTCCTTTCATGTAAATGTCTACAGGTAATCTCCTCCTCATCTGAAGAACTATCCCTGTGTTCAGTTTTGGGCCTAGGCTTTCTCCTGGTTTGATGCTTAACTTGCACAGTTTTACATACAGGCCTTCTATCAATAAAACCTTCTTCTGAGCTGTAATCAGAGGACCGGTCAGACCTCCTTCGGGCTCTATAAAAAGTTCTTGCTTTGGAAGCTTCCCTAGCAGAGCAATGCCTGCATCTAGGTTCCAGCAAGGGTTTTGCCTGGGTAAAAGTTCTGCCTTCTTGTGGCTTCTTTAAGCTTCTTTCAAATACAGGATTTAGCTTGCCCACTAACCTGCATTGTGGTTTCACTGCACTAGCAGTGTATCTCTGGGCCTTGCAACAGCAGCTGCCTGGCCTGTGAGTATTTCTTCCTGGAGAGCAGCAGTATTTCCCTTTCTCCTGGGGAGCGAATCTGGCTTCAGGTCTTCCCTTCCTCTCAGCATAGAGCCTGGGAGCCTTGTTCCAGTCAGGTTCAGAATCCTCGGGCTGGTAAGACAGGTGATTCTCTCCCTCCTCCCTTCTCCCTCTCTCCCTCCTCCTGTCCGTTTCTGTCTGCCCTTCTTTACAAGCAGCTACGTGACAAGGGAACTCCCTTGCAGGCTCCTCCTCCGAGTACCTGCTTCTCTGATTCCTATCTGGTGTGTAACGTGGGAATGACTCAACACTAGTTTTGGCCCACTGACTATCAACCCTGGGGTTTTCCTGCTGTGAACTTCTAACCCTGGGTTTTCTCTGACAAGTTTTTTCTAATGTGCCCATCCCCCCAGCCAAGGTAAAACCTTCAATGTTTCCTGCTTTTCTAGGTGGCACTACTCTCTCCTTGCCACATATCCCCCCCCTTAGACTATTGCCGGCTGGCGAGACACTTCGCGCACAGCTGGTAATACGGGACAAGGCATCTGCATTTGTGTGGAGCTTCCCTGGTCGATGTTCAACCTGAAAATCGAACTCTTGTAGTGCCATGTACCAGCGAGTAAGGCGTGCGTTATTATCTTTCATTTTGTGCAGCCATTTAAGTGGGGCGTGATCGGTCACCAATAAAAACTTCCTCCCTGTCAAATAAAACCGTAGGGCGTTCACGGCCCACCGTATTGCCAAGCATTCTCGCTCAATGGTTGAATACTTCTTTTCAGGAGGGGTGAGCTTCCGACTTAAAAACATAACGGGATGTTCAGAGCCCTCGAACATTTGGGACATAACGGCTCCCAGCCCCGTTTCAGAGGCATCGGTTTGGATAATAAAGCCTTTGCTAAAATCCACCCCACATAACACCGGGGCCGCCCACAGTTTCCCTTTTAGTTCCCTAAAGGCGCTCTCAGCCTCAGAGTTCCATTCCAGCACTGTGGGAGCATTTTTTTTTAGCATCTCCGTGAGGGCTGTAGCCCTCGTCGCGAAATGCGGAATAAACCGTCTGTAGTAACCCACTAGGCCTAAAAAACTTCGGAGTTGCTTCTTGGACTCTGGTGTCGGGAATTTTTTTACGGCCTCTACTTTATCCAAGAGGGGTTTTACCTTGCCCTGACCCACCAGGTGGCCCAAATACTTAACCTCCGAGGCTCCAAACATACATTTTGCGGGGTTCAGCGTAAGACCAGCTTGTCTTAATGCTGTCAATACAGCGCCAACTCGTTTTAAATGGTCGTCCCAGCCCACACTGTGGATGACTATGTCGTCCATGTAGGCCCTAGCATAATGATGGTGAGGTCGTAGTACCATGTCAACCAAGCGCTGACATGTGGCAGCGGCTCCATGGAGTCCGAAGGGCATCCTCCGAAACTGGAAGAGCCCGATAGGTGAACTAAAAGCTGTCTTCTGGCGCGATTCCTTTGTAAGGGGAATCTGCCAGTACCCCTTCGTTAAGTCCAACGTGGTCAAATATACAGCTTGTCCCAAGTGATCTAAAATCTCTTCAATTCGGGGCATGGGGTAGGTGTCAAAACGCGAGATTTCGTTCACTTTCCTAAAATCTATACAAAAACGCATAGACCCATCGGGTTTCGGGACTAGGACTATTGGACTGTTCCAGGGACTCTTTGAGGTCTCAATAACCCCTAACCTCAGCATCTCCTGTATTTGGGAAATCACCTCCCTTTGTTTCGCTTCTGGTAGCCTATAGGGGCGTTGGCAGACAAGTTCTCCGGGTAGGGTCAGTATCTCGTGGGCAATTAAATCAGTTTCCCCAGGGGATGTTGTGAGGACATCCGAAAACTCTTTCAACAGGGCAGACAACTGGTTTTGCTGGGGCCACGAGAGTTTCTCCCCTAGGTTATAGGTCTGTTCTTGGTTATGGACTGGGAGCTGAGGCCCTAACTCTTCTTCTTCTTGCCTCAACGCACAGGCGGTAAGACCTTTTATCTCCTTTATGCCCGTGGACCCGAATCCCTGGGATTCCCTAACAGTGGTAGCCAACGTTTCCACCTCTTCGAGGGGTGGAAATCCCACCCTTTCACAAATTAATTGTGCGATTCTATCGCCTACATTCACCCGGAAATTTTCCTGCGAAAAGTTAAACAGAAGTACCTTTAACTCGCCCCTATAATCAGGGTCAATAACGCCTGCACCCACATCAATAAAGTTTTTAAGGGCTAAGCCTGATCTGGGCGCAACCCGCCCATAACAGCCCGGCGGTATTTCTATTTTCAATCCTGTTTCTACTAGTGCCTTCCCCTGTTTTGGCACTATCACATCAACCGCACTGCACAAATCTAGGCCCGCGGCCTGTTCCGTTGCCCGTTTTGGTATCTTAGCCCCGGGAGTCGTCCTACAAAAGCGTAGCACGAACTTTTGTTTGATTGGGGTGCTGGCGTCAGGGTTAGCTATTAGAGTCTCCTGCTTTCCCCGTCTGCCAAATAAGGGTCTAGACACTGCAGGAGGGGGTAGAGATTGTAAGCGGGGAGCGTCTCCTCCTCGGGTAACCTTGGGTTTTTCCCCCTGTGTAGAGACTAGGTTTTTCTTCTCGTGCAGCCTATTCTCTATCCCTTTTCTAAAGTGTGCCCAGTCCCGCCCCAACACTATTTCATAGGGAAGCCTGGGCATAACGGCTACTGCAACTGCCTTGCCACTCCTTAGCCCTTTTATGCGCACTACATGCACTGGGTAGGTGGATGCAGCACCGTGCACGCACCTAATTCTAACATGGTGGTCAGGGGACTCGGATGGGGATTCTCGCTGGGCCTCTATCTTACCCCAGAGGGACCTAGAGATCATTGATTGATCTGCCCCTGAGTCTAGGAGCGCTTCCGCGGATATCCCCTCTACCTCGACGGTTAAGAGAAAACCCTCACCAGTGTTCTTAACTCGGGCAGCTATCAAGGCATCCCTACCAATGCAGTCCTTTCTAAAATGTCCCACCTCCCCACAGGTAAAACATTTTCTAGACAGGGAGTCTGCTCTCGTGATAACTTTCCCTTTCTCTGTTTTTCCGGTAACATACGTGGCTCTCTGTTCTGGGAATACTGATTCGTGTTTCTTGAACAGGCCTTCTTTCTTGGAGCCTACCTTGTTGGCTTCAAGGAAGCGGTCCGCTAAAGCAACAGCTTCATAAGCAGTGTTACAATTCTGTAAAACCAACCAGCTCTGTAACTCTTTTGGAACCGCCTCAGTAAACTGTTCTAGAATTATAGTGTCAAGAATGGTATCAATAGTTTTACCCTCAGGCATTAACCATTTGTGAACTAAACTTTTAATTCTATAATACAACGCTTGAGGCGTCTCGCCTTCCTTAATTGTGCAAGACCGTAATAGTCTCCTATAAACAGAGGGATTTAAGCCCATCCTGTTCCGGATAGCAGTTTTCACTTTTAAATAATCAGATATCTGATCTAAAGGTAGTGCTCTATATGCGGCTAATGGCTCCCCGGATAATGTGGTGGCAAATCTGACCGCCCATTGACCCACAGGCCATTTTGCTAGCACAGCCACCCGCTCAAAAGCTTCGATGAAATCATCTATATCATCACCCTTTATATATCGTCCATATGACAAAGTCCCAGTATTGGTATTTTCCCACCCTGGAATCAGGTTGGGTGTTACCAGTCCGGTAGTGGTGCTTTGCTTTAACATGTCCTCCTGGGTCTGAATCATCTTCGCCAAGAGGTCCAGGAGAGGTTGCTGTTGCTCCTGTAGCATCGACGCCGCCTTCTCCTGGTTCCTCGCTGCCAGTTCCTGTTGCTGGGCAAACTGGTTTGCTACCCATGTCGGGAAATCGGAGATCTCCATCCTTGCACTGGAGCTGAAAGAAAAACACAAAAACAAACGACCGAGTGCGGTACCTTTTTTTTTTTTTAAAAAGTGCCTACTCTCCCACTATAGCTTATGGTGACCACCCTTCTGCACTTGGATCCAGGCCTAACCCTCTTAGTCACGGGTTACCTGATATCGGTGCAGGTCTTAGCTCTGCCACCAGATAAGCTCTCCGTCAGGTCTGCAATGCGTCTGCTCCTCCGGATACGTTGGATGCGTCCTTGGATTTCCGGTCAACCCTTCTGTTCCTGTTGGACTTGGCTGCCGGACCTCTGGAACCGCGAAATCCTAAATACTACGCCACTGTGAGCCCCGCCCCTGTGCCAAATAGCTTGACCAGCAGGAGGCGCTGCATCTTAACCTTGAGGTTGTATAAGAATTTGTAGTTGAGCCGTTGGTTAAAGATCACAGATTTTTATTTGGGTTCTCAGAGACTCACAACAGGTAATGTCCATAGGAAAACAAAAGTAGGGATACTCCTCACAAAGAAAATATATGCAAACTTTGCCAGGTCAAAAATAAAGTCTTTTAAACAAGCTTTTCTTCTTAGCTCTTACAAAAGGTATTTTCCCTCTTAACAGTTATTCACATACAGTGCAACAATCACATTCCATGTCAGTGACTGAAGGATCTGAATCCCCTTTGAAAGAGTCAATTTCCATGCTCTCTGGAGGACTCTCAGGTAGTGGTTCTGGACTCTTAACTGGAATGGTATTAGTTCCATACATTAACAGTTTCTTCAGTCTTGGCCACCTAATAGGTTTCTCCCCTTTAAGTAAAAGCTCATGGGGTTTCAAAAGCCGTGGTTTAAAAGTTCCTTTCCTTTCATGTAAATGTCTACAGGTAATCTCCTCCTCATCTGAAGAACTATCCCTGTGTTCAGTTTTGGGCCTAGGCTTTCTCCTGGTTTGATGCTTAACTTGCACAGTTTTACATACAGGCCTTCTATCAATAAAACCTTCTTCTGAGCTGTAATCAGAGGACCGGTCAGACCTCCTTCGGGCTCTATAAAAAGTTCTTGCTTTGGAAGCTTCCCTAGCAGAGCAATGCCTGCATCTAGGTTCCAGCAAGGGTTTTGCCTGGGTCCAAGTTCTGCCTTCTTGTGGCTTCTTTAAGCTTCTTTCAAATACAGGATTTAGCTTGCCCACTAACCTGCATTGTGGTTTCACTGCACTAGTAGTGTATCTCTGGGCCTTGCAACAGCAGCTGCCTGGCCTGTGAGTATTTCTTCCTGGAGAGCAGCAGTATTTCCCTTTCTCCTGGGGAGCGAATCTGGCTTCAGGTCTTCCCTTCCTCTCAGCATAGAGCCTGGGAGCCTTGTTCCAGTCAGGTTCAGAATCCTCGGGCTGGTAAGACAGGTGATTCTCTCCCTCTGCTCTTCTCCCTCTCTCCCTCCTCCTGTCCGTTTCTGTCTGCCCTTCTTTACAAGCAGCTACGTGACAAGGGAACTCCCTTGCAGGCTCCTCCTCCGAGTACCTGCTTCTCTGATTCCTATCTGGTGTGTAACCTGGGAATGACTCAACACTAGTTTTGGCCCACTGACTATCAACCCTGGGGTTTTCCTGCTGTGAACTTCTAACCCTGGGTTTTCTCTGACAAGTGTTTTCTAATGTGCCCATCCCCCCAGCCAAGGTAAAACCTTCAATGTTTCCTGCTTTTCTAGGTGGCACTACTCTCTCCTTGCCACAATACCTAATCAACTCCTACCCACCATCCCTGGTAGGATGCCAGAGATCCATGGAAGGAATTGGAGCCCTTTCACAGGGACACACAATTTCTGGGGTCGCTTCCTGGCATCTAAAGCTAGGGAGTCCCCATATGTGAGGACTACATTCCTGCTTGTTCCTGGAGATAGCATAGTTACTCACCTGTAACAGGTGATCTCCGGGAACAGCAGGAATTTAGTCTACACAACCCACCCACCTCCCCTAGGAGTTGTATCTATCTATATCTATCTATCTATCTGTTTCTCTTTCCCTCTCTCTCTCTCTCTCTCTCTTTGTCTCAGCTTTAAACTCAACTGGAGAGAGGCAGTTGGGAAAGGCGGGAAGGCAGCACGCCGGCGCTGTTGGATGCTCCCAAGTCTTTCTAATTGGACGCTGGGGAGCATTCCCCCGCAGGCTCCATCGGTACCGACGATACCCATATGTGAAGACTAAATTCCTGCTGTTCCCGGAGATCACCTGTTACAGGTGAGTAACTATGCTTTCTTGCTTCTACCCCTTTGTGGGCGAATTTTCAATATTTTTTGGAATCAGTTTTAAATAAAAGACTTTAAATAGTTGATGGTTGAATATTTGAGCATTCAAATAACATGTACCTGATGATTTTAATATTGTGGGAGGGTTTATTAAAAGTGCTTTAGCCAGTTAACAGACCTGCTGATCAGCTAAAATGCTGTCACTGTGATATTCAGCAACACTAACTGGTAACCAGGGTATCCCGGAGGACGACCTCCTCGCCCTACCGGCCATTAACCCCTTCTTATTCCTCTCAATTTTCACCATACCCCATTTCCTCCAACCCACACCCAATTGAAATAACAGACCACAAATCAATTATGGAAGCACTTTGGTCACAGCTTTATTTACAGTCATATTATTAGCAAGGTGGAGCATCATCCTCCCCCAAACCCCACCGCCTGCCTCGCCATGTTAGTAGCAAAGGCCGGCACCACTCCCCCTAATACTGGGCCGAGACCCCCAACCGGGATGTCTTTCCCCCCCCCCCTCGAGGAGCCCTTTGCTCCCCAAAGCACCTTAATCTGTTAAAGCCCCGCTGCCTCGGCGAGCGCTAACTCTCTATCCTGCCACCTGCGCTAGGTTACTTACCTATCCTAGCTCTGCCCCCCACCCATAAAGCTGCAACCAACCAAAGTCTTCAGTGTCTCTTGCCAATCATTTAACAATAAATCCTGCCCCTCAGGAGAGAGATGAACCCCATCTGTACGATACAGCCCCATACATTTCACTTCTGCCCAAGGGTGCTGGATCTGCCACCCGCTCGTTTGCTGCACCCAACACCCGATCTGCTGAATGATCTTCACCAGTCCTCGCGACCACTGCCGCTGAGACTGGCAGGCCGGCCGTGGGATAATGTCAGACCACACAATCCCCACCCCGGGCCACCGTTCCCGGAGCAAAGAAATGTCACGCTGCACAGCACGAATAAGCTGTCTACAAGTCCAATTGGAGAAATCGTTGCTGCCCAAATGCAGCACTAACCCCACCGGCCGCTGATGCTGATCGGCCTGCCGCTGCACCATTGGAAGAAGCTGCCACCATTGCATGCCACATGCTCCCATCCATGTCAAATGAGTGTTGTAAGTAGCCAAGCCCAAGTGTACTCCGACAGGGCGCAAACTCGCCCTCCACTCCGCCCAGTACACAAATGAATGCCCTATAAGCCACCACTCGCCTGCACGGCCATGGTCTGCACGCTCGCTCCCCGGGCAGACTCTGACCTCCACCCGATACCCTGGAAAATGAATAACATTAATGCCCCCCTCACCCCCTCCCCCAAATCTCCCCCCCCCCCAGACCGGCACTCCCTTTTTATAACATTCCTTTTTTTTTTTTTATCGTTGCTCACCCCACCCCTACCATCTAATCCAACTTCTCTGGGCGGACATAACCAGCATAGGCCCCCGAACGCCACCTACCGATCCTCTGAATCACCTCCCCTTCAAGCCCTGCTGCCGCTGCACTAGTAGCAGCCCCGATCCGGAAGGAATGCAACGCAAACTGCGTTTCGTCATAACCTAACCGCCTCAAGGCCAGCCGAAGCACCGCAGTGAATTGATACTGCGTGACAGGCAGACCATCCTCATGGCGAAAGAGATAGCCTGACACCTTCGGCCGCCGGCACAAGTACAAAACCAAATTCTGCACCGGACAAGAGGACAACTCCAGGATCGCTGATGGCGACACCCAACCTCCTGCCCCCCCGCTGGTCAGTTTTGGAGTGCATTTTAACTTTTAGCTCTTTTTATCTTTATGTTAGCCGTACTTATTCTTACTTTTTTCACCACTTAAATGGTGTCACACACACATATATATAGCATATATATACAACCTTTATACATTCAATTATGTCCGCATTATGAGCCAGTTTGTTTTAATTGTTTTTAATTTATATTTATGATTTGTTTTAGCCATTTTAGCCCCTGAAGAAGGGAACTCCGAAACACGGCCTGTGTCGGGCCAATGGCTGGTTTTGGTCAATAAAGATTATTTTACGTCCCTCTGCTTGCTATCCACGTCTCTTTGTTGGACAGTTTTGGAGTGCGCCAGAAAAATCCGCACTTGCGTTGCCGTTAGAGTGACATGTTGGACTTCCAACCCTCCAAAAGCCCCTTGCTTTTTGGACTGTGGCACTAGCTCACTTACTCAAAGCCCCGAAAAATGCTGTAACAAACAAAGCCCGAAACAACCCCGACTCGAAAGCCGACACTGCCACTACCGGCAGCACCTCCCAAATCTGCAAGAGCAACTCATGCGACACTGGGCGACACCAATCCCGCAACTCGGGGCATTCCTTTGCCCAACCCGCCAACAACCGCTGCACTAAAAAGGACCCTCTAGGGTTACCCCAACCTACAGCCTTACAAAAAAATGAGAACCCCGCCAACGCCGATAAAACCGTCGGCTGAGACCAACCTTCGGCCTTCTCCCATACCACAAACCCGCCCAACATCTGATCAGTTACACTCCCTCCCCGCCAACCCTTTCTCCACTGAAACTCACGCACTTTGGAGTATCCACGCCGGTACAATAACCATGTTCCTTGAGCCACTGAGGAACGCAACAACGTCATCATCCCAGGGTCCCAATCTGCCAGAGGTGCTCCGGGACCACCAACGCTGCCTCCTCCGCCTTTGGGCCAGCAACCGGAACTGCGACCACTGAAAATGGGACAAAGCATCTGCAATTGAATTCTTACAACCAGGTACATGCCGTGCCCTAGTCATGACATTAAGCCGCAGACACGCTCACACAAAGACCCTCATGAGCGCCACCATCCGTGGGCATTTGGGTGAATGTCGATTAATAATCTGCACCACCGCTGCATTTTCGTACCAAAACACAACTCTCCTATCCCGCAGCCTCTCAGGCCAGAACCACAAGGCCACCACAATGGGAAACAACTCCAAGAAAGCTATGTTACACGTTAAACTCGACGCGGTCCATGACAGTGGCCAAGCCTCAGCACATCAGGACCCCTGACAGTACAGGTCAAAACCCGAGCTCCCTGCCGCATCCGAAAACAACTGCAAGTCTCCATTCGACAATTTCGGCAACTGCACCATCGAGCACCCGTTAAACTCGGAGAGGAATGAATCCCAAACCCTCAAGTCCTCCCATATGCCAGATGACACTCAAATGTGATGATATGGCTGTCAGACCCCCGCCATCGCCAACGACAAACGCTGCGCAAAAGGCCTTCCCATTGGGATGACCCGGCACGCAAAATTAAGGTGACCAACCAAAGACTGCAAGCATTTAAGCGTTACCTTCGCCGACGATCCCACCATCGCCACCAATTCTTGAAGCCGATGTACTTTTTCCCCCGGCAGGCGGACCACCATCGCCGCCGAGTCTACCTCAATACCTAAAAAGGAAAGGCATGTCACCGGCCCCACCATCTTTTCAGCCGCTACTAGAATGCCAAAGTCGCTAGCTATCTCATGGAAAACCTTCAGGATCATAGCGCACGTCTCCGCCTGCGCCAGACCCACAAACAAGAAATCATCCAAATAATGAACAATGGATCGACACCCTGACCGCTGAATCAGAACCCAGTGCAGAAAGGAACAGAAAGCCTCGAAATAAGCACAGGAAATCGCACAGCCCATGGGCAAACACTGGTCAAAATAAAACTGTGACTCAAACTAAAATCCCAACAGCAGGAATGCAGACGGGTGAACCGGCAGAAGCCGAAAGGCTGACCCAATATCCACCTTCGCCAAGAGAGCCCCCGCACCACACTGGCGCACCAAACCAACTGCCACATCGAACGACGCATAATGTACCGAGCGCAAGTCGTGCAGGATATGGTCATTAACCAAATCCCCCGGCGGAAACAACAAATTGTGTATCATTCTAAATTGCCCTGGCTGTTTTTTAGGAATAACACCCAACGATGAGACAATAAAAGGGGAAAAGGGGTGCTTGACAAAGGGACAGGCTACCCTGCCCAACACACATTCAGCTGCTATCTTCCTATGTACTACCTCACCCAACTCCCGGGCTGAACTGCTATTTCTGGCCACAACCCCCGTCACCTTGCCCATAAAAGGTATGCAAAATTCCTCTGAGAAACCCAACAATAACTCTCTCCAAGCCTTACCCTGCCGACTCCTTCCATAACGCAACAACCAAGGCCGTAACACCGCAACTTTGATAGGAGTCGGTGCCATGTCCCACACAACTCCTCACTAGCCCCCCCCCCCCCCGTTGCACCTGCCCCTCTTTTTCGACTACACTTTGTAGCGGGGTGTCCCCCCCCCACACACATAGTGAACAGGCATGTCAGAATTTACAATCCGGGAAGGGACAGGAAGATTTGTTAAAACGCCAACAGAGGTCACCCGCTGCCGACCCCCCTTTGGGCAATGCGGGAGCCCCCTCCTGGGCACGAAAGGACCGCGGGCCCGCCGCTGCCCCTGTCCCGCCCGCCTTAACCATACTGCTCACTCCTCCCGCAGCACCTTTTTTACTGACATCTGTGTCAACCACAAATTAATATCCTTCATCCCCCATGACAACTGCATATTCTCCTCCATCATATCACGGAATTCCTCGTCATAATTGAGCCAAGCCCAACACTCATGCGCCTGCGACGCTGCCAATATTGCATCTGCGTAAGCCAACAATGCCCCATACTGACCCGGGTCATAATGCCCACACACACTCGCCAATCCAAGAAGGCCCGCGTCCCATTCAAGGTATTGTGCGACACCTTCCTCACCCTCCCTGCTTTCTCATCTTCTTTGCGTTTCTTCTGACTCTCACCCAAGCGCTTCCGGCCATCTAACAACTGAAATATGTCAATGTACCTCCACTTCTGATCCTACACCTCAACTTACGTGGCACACCTTCCCACAGCTCCGCACAATGAACCACCGATGGGGCCGACCGATCACCCCCACCGCTAGCTTCCTCAGCGGAACCCGCCGAAGAAGTACCCGAAGACGTTGAAGACGAAGGCGATGAGGTACGATGAAAACGCCTCCCATGCTTATGCTTTGCCTTGGCCTTGCAGCCGACCACCGTCGCTTCCCCACTAGACATTATCCCACCACCTCGTCTAACCTACTCACCCCCACACTCACCCGCCACAGCAGCGCCAGCAGACCACTCACTGGAAACAGGCCCCTCTGCAGTAGGATTGGACTGGTCTGAACTCCGCAACATTGAGGCCGCTCCACCAGCCAGGCTTATGTCAGCTCCACCAGCCGCCGCTGCTCCCCACACCGGCACCTGCAGAGGGGTGGAAGGACAAAGACCAGCAGCAACCCTCCTGGCCTCAACAGCCCCCCTATCCCCCCTCCCTCCCAAGTCCAAGCACCCAACCCCCCCGTGGCTCACCCAGCTGCTGCCACCGCCGGTGCAGCCCCCATCCCATACCAATCCCCCCAGCCAGCACCCCAAGGCCCCACTCCAATGTACTGGCCCCATGGCCCAGCTCCACTGAAGTAACCCCTACCAGTTGACCAATTCCCTGACCCCCTTATGGGGGAATAATGCAGCAGCTGGGCACCCAGCTGCACCGGGATATAACCAGCAGGACCACTCACCCCCAACGAGCCCCCAACATCATCAGACCCAACCACACCAACCCCCGAGCCCACCATGGCCTCACTCACTCCATTGAGCCCGCCCCTCCCCACCCCCGAAGGACCTCCCCCACTCAACTGCCGCACCGCACCAGCAGTACCCTGCACTGTCCCACCTGCCACCCCTTGCCCTCCCCGCTCCTGACACGAGGCCTCTGCTACCACACCTCTTCCAGGCCCCGGCCCTGACCTCACACGCATTCTTGCACTTGTACCATTAGGAGCACCCATTTCCCCCCCCCCCCCACGCACCTGCCGTGTCGCTTGCACTGGTGCCTCAGTGCCCCCCCCATAGACTCATCCCCCTGCGACCCCCCCCTTTCTGCTCCCAAGCCGCACCTCTACTCCTCCTCTCTGCCCCCTGCCACTCTGCCCCTTGTGCGATCGCACCATGACCCGAACAAACATGCCAACCCCAGGAACCCTTCCCTGAGACAAGCCTCACAGCACTCTGCGCTCTTCACCAAGCCCGCTCAAAACGGTACTTGCCCCGCACCTTCCACAGTGCTGTTCTCCTCAGGGGACCTCTCCGACACCTCCAAGTCTTGCGGGCACCACGATGCCGCCGGCCGCACTGCGCTCCGATGCTACGGCGGACAGCCGCACACCAGGCTTCATGGGCAGAACTTTGACGCCAGCTGAACTTCCGATCACGGTCCTCGCTCACCCTCAGCTCTGCAAAAACCCCATAATCTCCGATCAAACACCGCCGCCATCAGGAGCCAACAAGCGAGGTAACTCGCTACACACGGCCCCTACTTGCACCACAAACCCCGCCCCCCCTTTGCACACCAATGAAATTGCCCCTACAGCTGTCTGCGCGGACGATTTCAAAAGTCACCCCCTCTACACGCCCCTTCCCCCTTCCCCAACCGCCAAACGTCCGCTGACGAGGACCGGGCCCCGGGAACCCGGTTACCGTCGGTCTCTGGACCCGGCCCTTGCGGCCTTGTACATTTAGTGTCACTGAATATTACCACAGACTGCTGAAAAACACCCAGTTACTACTGGGGCAGAGCGGGGGTTCTTGACAGCCGGCCGCTAACCAGAGAACTTAAGTGATTTAAGTTAGAGCAGGTAACTTTAGCCACTTTGCACTATCCGGTTAGTGGCTGAATATTGCTGCTGAATGGGTAGCAGTGTAGGTAGCTGGGAAGCCTGGATATTTAGTGGCAGAAACCGTATATCTTCTGCCGCCAAATTTCTAGCTTAATTAAAGCAGTGGCGACTAGGCATTTTATTTTGCCTAGCCGCCACTGCTGAATATGGTAGCACTATATTTTTTTTCCAACAACCTTTGAAAAGGTTTTAAAATAAAAGATTGTGGAACAACCACACAGTCAAAGGGTGAACATTTCTATATCAGCCCTTTAACACTTTTTAAAATACAAATATACTTTTTTAATATAGGAGTGTACTTTTTTTATTTATATCACAGCGTACCATCTCTGCAATGAACATCATCAGTACAACCAAAAGAAGCCTCTGTCAAACAAACGATCGAATACAACTAGTCACCTTGTATGTTTCACATATCAATAACATTTTATATCAGGATAATATCTTACCACCGTATATCCCAAGACTTGCAGTTCCTGATCCCAAGGTTTATTTATGGTTTATTGAAAAATTTGATATACCCGTCGTTCGATTACATCAAAGCTGTGTACAATAAAAACATATTAAAAGGTGAAAGGAATGCCCAAAATTAGTAGGATAGAACAGCAAAGAACAAATAGGAGAGAGGGGGAGGGTAAGAGAGGAAAAGGAAAGCAGAACCCTGAGAGATCAGCACCAATCACAGTCTAGAGTAGGCTAGTAAGAAATGAAAATTAAGAAGCAGGAATAGGGATGTCAAATGCATTGTGAAATAAGTGTGTTTTTAGATAGGCCTTGATTTATGGTAGGAAAATTCTAAGTGAAGCTCAGTCGGAAGGGAGTTCCACAGTGAGGGTCCTAGGAAAAAGAATGCAGAGGGTTCAGTACACTCTAAAGTGCGCCTGCGAGGGAGGAGGAAGATATAAATGGTTGGGGTGTATGGACCTAAGAATCCGGGGAGGTGCATATGGGATAAGAAACAAAAATAATTATGAGGAGGAACCTGACTGAAGGGTTTATGAATAATAGTAAGATGTTTGTATTGCAAGTGGTGAGAGAGTGGAAGCCAGTGGGATTTTATGAAAAGTGTGGTAAACTCCAGGAACAAGCAGGAATGTAGTCCTCACATATGGGTATCGTCGGTACTGACGGAGCCTGCGCGGGAACGCTCCCCAGCGTCCAATAAGAAAGCTTTTGGGAGCATCCCTCAGCACATGCGTGCTGCCTTCCCGCCTTTCCAACTGTCCCTCTTCAGTTCTTCATTTTCCGCGGAGCCGACAGGATCCATACCCTGTCACCGCAGAAAATTCCGTCTTTAAAATTGTTTTCTTGTGGTCGCGTTTACCTTCCGCACAACGCTTACCGGTACCGCCGGTTCTTTTCTTTTCTTTTCAAAAAAACAAAACAAAACGTTGAGCTGTTTCTCTTCAGAAACTTTTCTTTTTTGGTGCTAGGCGCCATTTTGGGCATTAGGCCCCATATTCCTAAAACATGGAAAAATCAACTAGTGGTTTTAAAAAATGTACTAAGTGTGGCGGTACTATTTCTGTCACTGACACCCATGATTGTTGTCTTAAATGTTTAGGGCGTGAACATTCTCCATCTGAATGTCTCTCCTGTATGGGGATGACAAAAAGAGGAAGACAGAACCGGGCTGCGAAGCTCGGTACCCTCTTTTCTTCAGATGCCAGATCCATTGCATCGACATCTTCAAGGGCCTCCTCTTCCTCCCATGGATCTCAGATAACTAAACATAAAAGCCGGTCCTCAAAGGGTAGCTCTCCTGCTAAGCATCGAGAGGCCATTGGCATTGCCCTTGAGGGAACCACACCGGCAAAGCAGCCCGGGCGGGAGGCTTCGGCTTCCAAAGCATCAATGGGGCTTCAGGATGTTCTCGAGGTCTCGACCTCGCAAGAACTACCTGTGCCATGCTCAGGGGTTCCGGCCATTTTCACCGGTACCGATACCCAGGCATCGGCAGCGTCGATAGACCAGAGTTCCTCGCTATCAAACGCAGCATCGCAGCTCTTCTCTCAGCTGCGGTACCATTGGTCCAACGGGCACAGGTACCGACATCGACACCGATGCCAGTTCCTACACCGGTACAGACACCGATACCGGTGCCGACGGGAATACTTCCCATGCCATCTTTGGCTGGAATCGACAGATCGATACTGGATCAACTCGGCACCGACTTTGATCGATACCGGGACCGTGCTTTGCATGAGCATGGTGGCCAGGAATACTTTGAATCCTCCGATTCCGAAGACTCTGACAATTCTGCTGGTACTAGAGGGTTTCTCCCAGAGGATCCCTCTTCTTCCCAACGCAGAATGTCACCTCCAGAGGGCATGTCTTTTCAGGATTTTATTCGTGATATGGCCAAGGGCCTTTCAATCACGGTGGCTCCTGAAGAGGAACCCAGAGCAAAGGAATTGAAAATTCTCCAATATCCTAAAGCTCCAAAGGAGGCAGCCACTGTACCCATCCATGAAATTCTGCATAACGTGATGCTCAGAACCTCTGACTACATCTCCTCACTCTAGGAGGCTTGATACTATGTATTGAGTTCCGCCATGTCCTGGATTTCAAAAGACTCAGCTGCCACACCATTCAATGGTGGTGGAGTCAGCCATGCGTAGGATGAAAAGTGCAAAGAGGCATGCATCCAATCCTCCAGGTCGTGAATGCAGGACTCTGGACGCTTTTGGGCGCCAAACTTTTCAGGCTTCCATGCTTTCAGCTAGGATCAGTTCATATATACTGTATATGGGAATGTTCCTCAAGGAAGTTACAGGAGATTTGGAGCTTATGAGCACATTTCTTCCAGATGACAAGAGACAAGACTTTCTTGCTCTAATTAAGCATACTCAAGATGTCTCCAAGTTTGTAAATCGTGTAGCCTTTGACTGCTTTGAATGCATCAGCAGAACCTCTGCTATTGCCATTGGCGCACATCGGATTGCCTGGCTTCAGGCATCAGACTTGGAGACTTGGGTACAGGACAAGTTAAGCAACATTACTTGCACAGGAGAGAATCTCTTTGGCAAGAACTGGCAGGAAAAGGCTACTGAGTTAGATGCTGACAATACTACTCTTGATAGATTGTCGAAATCTACAGCCACTCTAGCCAAAAAGAAGTCTTATAAAAATAACCCTCTTTCAGCAAAAAGAGGAAATTTTATCCTTCCTATACCCAGCAGAGTCAATCTCAGGGTCAGGTTGCCCAAAAGGGACAAACTAGACAGCAAAAGAAGCCAAAAGGCCCCAGAGCCCAACCAGCTCTGCAGGTTCAGCCCCCTCAAGGGCTTTGACTCCTTCCTAGAGAGCTTAGCCTTCCTGCCTCTGAGGGGTCCCCAACCCCCCAATATCCGTGGCAGGTTATGCCACTTTGCCAACAGATGGCATCAGATAACAGCAGAAGATTGGACTTTGTCCATTGTAGGAGAAGGGTACAAGCTTCATTTTCACAGCATGCCCCCTCCTACAATTCTAAAGAAATTCAATTCTCAAACCTCCGCAAACAATCTGTTAGATCACGAGGTCTCAACACTTCTTGCCCAAGGGGCAATAAAGGAGGTACCCATTCTTCAATGGGGTGCAGGGTTCTACTCCCCCTATTTTCTTATTCCAAAGAAAACAGGAGGACACAGACCCATTTTAGACCTCAGAAAATTGAACAAATGCCTGTTTCGAGAGAAGTTCAAAATGATTTATCTAGGAACTCTTCTGCCATACCTTCAAAGCCAGGATTGGCTTTGCTCTCTAGACTGAAAGGATGCATACACTCACATTCTGATCCATCCAGATCACAGGAAATTCTTACGATTCCTTTTCAAGGGAAAACATTTCCAGTGCAGGGTTCTTCCCTTTGGTCTAGCTTCAGCACCAAGGGTATTCACGAAATGCATGGCAGTAGTAGCTGCATTTCTACGAACCCTGAGGATATTCGTCTTCCCTTACTTAGACGACTGGCTCATTCGAGCCCCTACAGTTGCAGAAGCCAGCACTGCACTGTCTCGCATAATGCGAATCCTCCAATATTTGGGGTTGGTAATAAACTTCCCAAAATCCCAACTTGATCCTTCCCAATGCCTGGAATTCATAGGAGCCTATCTAGATACCAGACAGGCAAGGGCTTTCCTTCCACAGGCCCGGTGTCTTCGCATAATGCAACTGGCTTCTCAAGCAGCAGGGAAATCCTCCCTAACTGCTCGAGAGCTACTACAGTTGCTAGGACATATGGCATCCACGGTTCATGTAGTGCCATATGCTTGCCTCCACATGCGAGCAGCTCAATGGACCCTATCCACACAGTGGCCACAGGTCATTTATCGGACAAAATAATAAACTCTCAATGACTAATTTTGTCCCTCCAATGGTGGCAATCCCTAAAAAACTGACAATAGGGTCTCCTTTTTATCAACCTCTTTTTCAGGCCACCCTAACAACAGATGCATTGCATGTGGGTTGGGGAGCACACCTGAATCATCTCTCTACCCAGGGAACCTGGACTCCACAGGAGACTGGTCTACACATAAACCTCCTGGAATTAAGAGCAATCTAATTAGCTCTTCGAGTATTCCACGCCCAGCTCAGCTACAAGACAGTCCTAGTCCAGACGGACAATCAAGTAGCAATGTTCTATGTGAACAAGCAAGGCGGGACAGGCTCTCTGTCATTATGCAACAAAGTTTTACGACTGTGGGCCCTCGCCAGAGAGTATCAAATTCACCTTCTAGTGGTATATCTTCCAGGCATTCAAAACCTTTGGGCAGACAAACTCACGAGTGGTCCCTCCACCTGGACCAGGTGGCAAAGATATTTCATCTCTGGGGCATTCCAGACATAGACCTCTTTGCAAGTCCACTGAATGCCAAACTTACCCGGTTCTTTACCAGGATTCCGGCTCACAATTGTCAGACAAGGGATGCCTTCCTCCTTCACTGGGGTCAGGGTTTCATTTATGCCTTCCCACCCATTCCCCTCATCCCCAAAACACTCTTCAAGCTTCAGAGAGACAGGGGTCGCATGATTCTCATAGCACCACGATGACCACACCAAGCGTGGTATCCCCTACTTCTACATCTCTCTCAAGCTGCACCTCTAGAGTTAAGGCATGCTCCAGATCTTTCCCAAGGGAACGGGATGCTATGGCATCCGAATCCCCAGTCCCTGCATCTCAAGGCCTGGTTGCTGAAGGCTTAGACCTCCAGGATTTCAGCCTGTCCCAACAGGTAAAGGATATCCTTCAGGCTTCTAGGAAACTTTCCAGAAGAAGATCTTATGCCTTCAAGTGGAAACATTTTACTATATGGTGCTCCAAGAAGGGATTAAACCCCCTTGGCATACCCTTAGAATAGATACTAGAGTATATCCTTCACTTATCGAATTCTGGTCTAAAGACCAATTCGGTAAGAGTCCATCTTAGTGCAATTGCAGCTTCTTTATAAGCCTCTGAATGGACAACCAATTTCCTCTCATCCACTCATATCCAGATTTATGAGAGGTCTTCTATTAACCAAACCTCCCATTAAGCCACCACCAGTGGCATGGGATCTAAATCTAGTTCTCGGGCAGCTCATGAAGCCCCCTTTTGAGCCTTTAGCCACTACAACCCTTAAGCTTTTGACCTAGAAGGTCATCTTCCTAATTGCAATCACCTCTGCATGTCGCATTAGTGAATGGCAAGCTTTAGTGGCTAATCCTCCTTATAATAGGTTTCACCATGATAAGGTTGTTCTTATTTTATTTATTTATTTACATTCTCTTATATACCGCTCTATTCTGCATCAGTGCGGTTTACATTGAACAAACTGAAATTACATTGAACAGGGCATTATAACTTGGAGATAACTATTTTACAGGGAACATGGGCTATGGAGGGTTAAGTGGCTTGCCCAAGACCACAAGGAGCACCTGTGGGACTAGAAACCCCAGTCCTTCCGGCCCAAGGTTGCTGTCCTCTAGTGGGATTTGAATCACCGACCTTCCGGCCTGAAGTACTTTGCCCCAACCACTAGGCCACTCTTCCACTCTTAGAACGCCATTCTTAGAACTCATCCACACTTTATGCCAAAGGTGGTTTCGCCTTTTCATTTAAATCAATCAATTTATCTTCCTGTAGTTTTTCTGAGGCCTCACGGCTCTAATGCAGAAAGAAACCTTCATACTTTGGATTATAAAAGGGCCTTAGTCTTTTACCTACAGAGAACACAGCAGCATAGAAAGTCCTCGCAACCTTTTATAGCTTTTGACCCTAGTCATTTGGGACTTCCAGTCTCCAAAAGAACTTTATCTAAATGGATTGCCAAATGCATATCCTTTACTTATGAGAGTAAGGGTCTTCCTCTTCAGAACCATGTCACAGCTCATAACGTGAGAGCCATGGCAACTTCCATGGCTAATCTCCACTCTGTGTCTATCAATGACATTTGTCGAGCAGCCACCTGGGCTTCGGTACACACCTTCACAGCCCACTACTGCCTGGATAAAGCCTCCCGTCAGGATGCCTTCTTTGGCCAAGCTGTTCTTCAAAATCTCTTTCAGACCTAATTCAACTCCTACCCATCAACCCTTGTGGAATGCCAGAGATCCATGGGAGGAAGGATTCCCACCTTTCCAGGGTGGCACCTTCCTGGGGCTTTCTCCCTGACATCTTCAGCTAGGGAGTCCCCATATGTGAGGACTACATTCCTGCTTGTTCCTGGAGATAGCGTAGTTACTCACCTGTAACAGGTGATCTCCGGGAACAGCAGGGATTTAGTCTTCACAACCCACCCACCTCCCCTAGGAGTTGTCTCTCTATCTCTTTCCTCTCTTTCCTCTCTCCCTCTATCCTTTTCACTCAGCTGCAAACTTAACTGAAGAGGGACAGTTGGGAAGGCAGCGCACATGTGCTGAGGGATGCTCCCAAAAGCTTTCTTATTGGACGCTGGGGAGCGTTCCTGCGCAGGCTCTGTCTGTACCGACGATACCCATATGTGAAGACTAAATTCTTGCTGTTCCCGGAGATCACCTGTTACAGGTGAGTAACTACGTTATATGGTCGTTTCTTCTTGGAGTGTACTTTTTAATATAGAAATATTTAATATGAAGCATTTTTATTAATTTTGCTTTTTAAATGTGTGTTTTTGTTGGTTTTGTTGATTCTTTTGTTAATTTTTGGATTTGGTGCCAGTATAATTCCCATGGTTTTTGACATGCCCATTCATTTGACATAAGTTATCTAATGTATTTTTCAGTTTTTGGTTTTGTAAGTCCTTAAGGGTGTGTAATTAGGTTATATATCCTTTGACTACAATTTTTTCCTTTCCTTTTTTCCTCTGACTTTGCTGTGTTTTTGTAACGATAATAAAAAACTTTTTTTTAAAAAATATACATTTAATTGTATATCCCTGATCCAGGCATGATAGCTGAAACATGGTGATGTTAGGTTTTAGCTTGAAATTATGAAAAACATTTTATCCAGATAACAGTAGTTGTGAAATTGCAACTGTAGTTTATATTGATTTCCCATAAAATACTCAAAAGTGGTGTTTTCTTCCAGAATCATCTTTAAGTCTTTTATCGAAATGATGCTGCTAGAACTAAGGGGCTCTTTTTCTAGAGTGCTAGGGTTTAACAGTTGCTGTAACATAATTAATCAAAATAAACATAATTATCTCTTATATCTCAGAAAATAGGGGTGACCTACACGGAGCAGTGGGTACACCCCTAAACAAAGGCATGGGGAGGGGTGACCTGCACGGAGCAGCAGGTGCACCTACTCTTGCTGCCTTGCTGGGCAGACTAGATGGACCATGCTGGTCTTTATGTGCCATCATATACTATGTTACTGTGTAAAATGATGCGCGGTAGGTTAGTTCTGGCTCCGTGTGCTAAATACTGGGGTGTGTGATGAGCATGGTCCCAGCAGTTATATACTGCATAGAACGGCACTTTAACATACTACGGCAGCATGCACCGTTACCATGGATTCTCTGAACGATACCTATTGAGGTGGCTTTAGGGCACCCGTGCTAATTGTACAAGGCGCAGGTAGCACTTAGTGTTTACTCCACGCTATCTGCGTTGTGCTCACCGCACCCCTAACATGCCCCTTCACAAACCCCGTGTGACATGCTGTTAATGCTGTAATCAGCATGCCTTGTTCTAGCCCTGCATTGTAATTCACCATAGGCTTCAGCATGCACTTGATGTGCGCCAAAACTCACACCGACTAAACAGCACGCTTTAGTAAAAGGGTCCCTAAGTTTGGGACAGGTTGTATATCTATTTATATTTTTTAATTGAAAGACAGCATTGCCACTTTAATTGGGGAATATGTGTGGTCTCTATGAACTAAATATATAATGGTGAAATTAAGACTGAAACGTGTTGTCCATGGAATGTTTTTAATGAATGTATGTAACTTTAGTGGTTGAAAATATAGGGAGATATTGGTTTCTGGGATGGTAGAATAGCTTGGAGCAAAACTGGAAAGCACCATAGGACCTCATTACTAATATGTGAAATGACTTCACAAAATAGCACTTTACGTACAGAGTCGTGCAAAGCACCTGGAAACGTGCAAAAACGCCATATTTCAAGCATTTTGTGCTATTTTTCATATGAAATCACTTTGCAGTTCTAAACTTTCACAAGTCTGCTTTACTGAAATATATCCTACACTCCATGTCTAGCAAGCTGTTTTTATGAAGTTATAATCCTATTTGCCACAGGACAGATTCAGTCATTAGGCTAGACTAGGTGGTTGCCTAGGGCAGCTTCTGAGGGGACAGCAAAGAGCAGCAGCAGATCCTGATGGCCCCACACAAACTCAAAGAACTAACAGCACATTCTTCTTTCTGCAGGGAGCTGCCACATCACACATACAAAGTCAGTTATATTTTTTAAAAGCAGGATGTACAATTATGCATATTTATAGGTTTGTTGTGGGAGGAGTGGGGATGGTTTGATCATGATTGTTTAATTATCAAAATTTCAGGGTAGAGAGGATGTAAAGCTGAAGGTTTGCCTAGGGTGTCCAAAGGGCCAGCCCAAGGCTTTCTGCCACCAGGAGATGACCAGGTCCTACTCTCCCGCCACCCAACATCCAGGGGGTTATTCTGAGCCATGAATAGTGGGGATGGATGTCCCTTTCCCCGCTGATCCGTGGCTTCTCCTGCCCCCAAATAACTTCCCTGCCAGTTGTGGAATGGGCAGCATGGAGGCAGAGAGTAGGCGGGCAGTGGGTGGCAAGGGACGGAGAGTAGGCGGGCAGTGGGCGGCAAGGGGCGGAGAGTAGGCGGACAGTGGGCGGTCGCCGACCCTGGACGTACAGGGCCGAATCTAATGTTGTGGGGTTTTTTTGATCGCCCAGGGAACGGATGAGGCGGGGGGGGGGGCACAGTTTATTTCCCGCAGCCTGACCCTGGCCTTAGGAAGCCAGATCGGGGGTCGGGCTGTGGGGAATAAAACCTTTTGCTGGCAGCCGGCATCGAGGCTTTTAAATGAAGCTGCGGTGCCATGGCAACACGGCTCCATTTAAAAGCCCTGACTGAGTTAGCCAGGGACAGCCTTGCACATGCAGGACTGTTTGCGATTCTGATCCTGCAGGGCTAGACGTGCCCCGTGGGATCAGAATCGCGATCCCCTCTGTGCATCCAGTTCAGACCGGATGCACAAAGGGGATCTACGTCCAGGACAGAATTGGGCTCATATTGTCTCACCTGGGGGGGGGGGGGTACCATGTCTCCTTCACCTTTCTTTAAAGCGGCGGCTTTCTGCTACCGCTTTGGTGCCATGGCAGGCCTTGCCATGGAAGCAAAAACTCATAATAAAACTTTTTCAGGGACATTCAAAGCAAAAAGCCTGTGAGGGGGTCAGTTGGACCCTTAGATGATAGAGAAGTAAAAGGAAGGACAAGATCATAGCACAGAGACTAAGGGACATGTTTTCTAATGGTTAATGCTTGTTAAGTGCTGCCACTGCCCATTCAAGTCTATGGGTCATTGCAGCACTTACTTTTAGTAAATATGCCCCTAAATGAATTCTTTGCTTCAGTCTTTACTGAAGACGGCAATGTCCAAAAAGATTAGGATGAATCCTTGCTTCATTTTGTCAATGCCTAGGATTAGTCTGTTGAGGAGGATAGCCAAGAGGGTTTCAACAGCATGCTGTTGCCTGAACCCATGCTACTGTGGGCCAAGTGGAGCATGAGTGTCAATGTGGTATTGAATCTGTTGCTGGACTATTTTCTCCATTATCTTCGCCAGGAATAGGAGACTAGATATGGATCTAAAGGAACTTATGTTGAATGGGTCCAGTTTACTGTTTCCATCACAATTTGTTTTTTTAATTTGACCAAACTACCTCACATAGGCCATGAGAATGTTTGAACTACCAACAGTTGATTCAATTAGTTGGATGGAAAACTTACAAAGCATAAGCTCAGATACCAAAGTTTTCTCCACATCGTTAGCCATTTCATCAATACGTCTTTGCACTGTATTTGCTTCTAACAGCACTGTATTTGCTTCTAAAGGACCAGAGTCCTTTTTCATAACTGTTTCAATTTGTCTTTAATTGCTGGAATTATGATCTCTTCTGCAATAGTATATTGTTTTCCTTTCTTTGCTATATTGAGAGAAATACGTATGACGCCTTTAAACTTCCTTCATTATCAGCCTCAGCAGATGCTTCCATAATGACATTATATTTGGTTGATGTTTGTATTTTTCTTTCAACGTTTTAAGAAAATCAAGATCTTTATTTTTCTTATCAGGATAAATTTCTTCAAGGTGATCTTTCATCTTTGCTGGTTTCATCGCATCATTAATGAAAGTCTTTTCACATAGGAGACACATAGGCCTCGTTTTATTTGTAAGCAAAGGTATGACTCCAACTCTCAAATAATGTAATAAATATTGTCAACATTTCTTTTTATGATCTGCAGCTGCCATTATGCTTTGTAGGGTTCCACCTAAAATTAAAGTAAATGGACTGTATAAACAAGTTACAAGAAGCACAGATCAATGTTTAAACATTTTAAAACATAAGCAAAAGTGGTTAAATTGCTATCGAATTACAACATTAGGCCTACCTACCTACCAACTCAAATTCACACAAACAAAAATTATCACCAGTAACCAACACTAATGAAATCCTGAATGAAACTGATATAAATGGAGTGAATATATCACGCTCACAGTGCTTCCATATTGGCCCAGCTGTCAGTGGGATGGGCAGTGAATATATCACGCTCACAATGCTTCCTGATAGGCAGAACTGTCAGCAGCGTGGGCGGAGAATTGTCACTCATCTGTCCTATAAGCGAATCTCTTGTCCAGACACGTAAATTACCTATGCATTTTTGTACAGTTGAATTACAGCTGGGTTTTTTTAATAGAAGAGTCCAGAATCATATGACTCTAGCTGATCGGCATAAGATATTATGCAAAGTTGACAAACAATTTTTAATGAACCGTGCAATGGTCTAATGTTGATTGACCCCCAATTGACTCTTGAGTTCATTTCGACCACCAGAAATCCCTCTTCGACCCATGGTAGTCGATATCGTCAACTTTGGGGACCCTTGACCTAAAGAGTACTAAATCACGTGGACTGGATGATATATATCCAAGGGTGCTAAAAGAACTCAAAATTGAAATAGCAGAGCTACTATTAGTAATTTGTAAACTATTACTAAAATAGTCTATAGTATCTGAAGATTGGAGACTGTCCAGTGTAATACCAAGTTTTAAAAAGAGTTCCAGGGGCGGGCGAGCCAGGAAACTACAGATCAGTGATCCTGACATCAGTACTGGGCAAAATGTTGGATACCATTATAAAGAACAAATTGCCAAACATACAGATAGTCATGTTTTAATGGGACAAAGGCAATACTGTGCCGCAACTAAATGCAAAATGGAGTATCATACCAACCTTATCATGAGTGCTATCAATAGACTGAGCATACAGTTTTGTTTTATTATATTTAGGGCTTCTAATTTTAGATTCTAACTGATAAAACACCCATGGGAAAAAAGAAATAGGTGTTAACTGGATAAGCAACATAGACATTGCTTCCTTTGATCATCTTTTGTCCCTCTTCTTACTTGCCTTGGATCACCTACTTTTCCACATTAATATTACCTGTACCATAAAAATACCCCTGGTGAACACTAAAGGGGAGGGGGAGATATTCAAAGGTATTTACACGGTTTGCATACCTGCAAACTGTATCAGTGGCGCTCTGCGGGATATTTAGCGGCACTAACACGGTTAGCCCTCCAGGCTAGTAATTTTTCAAAAATTGCATTCCTGTCCTCCTACCTTTTGACTTTCTCAGTTGCTGCTGCTTATCAAGGATGAGGCAAAATATAATTCTGAAAACACGCGGAAGGAAGGAATCTGCATGAAGTCCGATGCTGATGCTGTTGCTGTTTGCAAGGCAGATCTGCATGGGAGAGCATTCATTACTGCCTGTCAGTACTGTTCCCTGTTTATCTCCCGCCCATTTTATTAAGCTGTGCAGCAGGTGGGAGAAAGAGCCACAATAATTTGAAAAAATCTTTTAATCCATGCTTGTGTTTATTTCTAATTTGTATTTAAAAACCTATACAAGTCCATATAAATTCACAACTATATATGTAAAGAAAGTTGCAGTGCATGCAAATCAATCTTTCTTGTGCCTAAACAATGACCATTATTGTCCTGCAGCTTTTTATACAAACCAGTTTAGCTAAAAGGATTAATATAAAAATACTATGGCTGAATTTTTTTTAGAAGGATCTTAGCGCTAAGTGGAATGATATTATATTTCACGATGAAGAAATATCTGATCTAAGGATAAGCTCATGAATAGTTGATTTAAAATCTGCATGCCTGACTTGCATCAGAAATAGAGCTCTCAAGTTTAGTGACAGTTCCTTAATGAAAGTGTCTGAATTGATATATAAAAATAGAACCAGACACAATGTGTGTTTGCCTTTCTTTGGCTGCATAGTCTGCGGCAGATTTTCCATAGGAAAAACCTGACAGGTCAGTATTTAACTGTGGGGGCCGCTGCTGTTAAATGAAATACAGATAGTGGCTGGCGCTGAATATCAGGATTCAGTGCTGGCTGTTGGTGCTATCTGTATAGCAGCAATATTCAGCCCGCTATCTGGATAGCAGACCGTAAAAGCAAAAAGGCTGTCCTAACGTTATGCGCTCAGCTGTCCAGATAGCAGACTGATTTTGCACTGTCTGGATAACTTTTATCTCCAGCTATGGGTGGTCTTGGCACTCTCCGCATAGTACTGAAGCAGTCAGAGGAAAAATTCAGCAGCATTGTTGGGATAGCGCCCCTGAATGTTCCTCTTACCAGCACTGAATCCTGAGTATTTTGTAGGCTGTAGAGCAATGTTCCCTCAAATTTTCTGTAGGCTGTGTACGCATAAAATATCAGCTGTGCAGCTTTTGAAGGAAGGTTAAATTTTTGTGCGTCACATAATGATACTCGAAGTTCTATACTTTAAAATTTGACTACACGTCAGAATACAGTATGTACACCACATTGATTGCACTAGATAATTTTGTAGAACTTGTGAAAACCGTAAATACACAACTTTTAAATTTTAAGATGTCTGTGTTGTTTTCTATCAGAATCAGAACCGTAATTTTTGTGCGCTCTGTTATAAAGTATGTGCGCTTGCTCAGCGAGGTGTGTGCGCGCGCACACGCGCACAGCTTAGAGGGAACAGTGCTGTAGAGTCCTGTAAGAAGGTAGTAGAAATGTAAGAACAGCAGTGATCAGGGCTGGCTTAACTATTAGGCAGACTAGGAAGTTGCTTAGAGTGGAACTTTCTTGAAGAAAGGGTCAGCAAGAAGCAGCTGCACAGTTCCAATGTCTGCACAAACCCAAAGTGTTATCGCCATGTACTTTTTCAGATGCTTCATTTTCTCATGTAAACAGTTTTTGGAAATTGCCCTCATTGGGGGTAATTTTTATAAAGTTTTTTCAGTGTCTGTCTTTTATAAAACGTTGTGGCCCTATACACATATTAATGCATATGCTGAAAAGATTGAACACAGGCTATTTTGGAAGTGTAATTGGGATAGAGTTGCAATGTGCACACTTCCTTTTTTATAAACTATGCACGAATACACCCCAGAGTACGCACGCGTATTTACATTTCTCCAGGACCAAGCAGGAGGTCAGTCCTCACATATGGGTGATGTCGGCGCCGACGGAGCCCTCATGCGGAGCATTTCCCCAGCTTTCAAAGAAAGCCTTTGGGATGCAGCGCACATGCGCGGTCCCCTTCCTGCCGAAGGGTGCCATCTTGCTCAGTCTTTCTTTTTCCGTGGAGCCCAACGGACGTAGTTCGTGTCACCCAGGAAAAAGTTGATTTTTTTCTGCGATTTTCGCATCTCTTTATCCGGTTCGACGCCGGTTCCCCTTCCCGCCTGGGCTCGGTACACTGGTATCGAGTCCGGAAACTTCTTTTTTCAGTTTTTGTCTTTTGTGACTAGCGTTCACGCTTTTTCTGTTATTTTTACTAGCAGCCCAGTCTTTTGACCTTGCAGGGGCTCTTTTTCCCCCGATGGCTGCCAACAGGTTCAAAAAATGTGATCAGTGTAAGAAACTTATGTCTCTCACCAACACACACGACTGCTACCTCCGATGCCTCGGGCCCGACCATGACCCGCTGGTCTGTGGCCCGTGCGGCAAGATGTCATCAAAGGCGCTTCGGAGCCGTCAGCATCAATGTGAAAAGAATTTTTTCGGAGTCTGTGTCCGGCCGGGCCTGGATTTCGTCAGAGGCCTCGACATCTCGGGAGTCTGACCCCGAGCGGTGTCGTGGGTCCTCTGAGAGGGGGTCTCCCACCTGGGAGCACAAAAGGAAGAAGAAGCTCGTGAGGGCGGCGTCAGTGGAGGCACCTGGATCCTCGAGGGCCAGGTCGCACAGCCCTGACCACCATCCTGGGCTCTCGGAGTTGGAGCGGCCAACCAAGCAACCTTGCCTCGAGCCGGAGTCCCCGAGTCACATAAGTTCTGTTGTCCTCGTGGACTCTCCCCCGGGAGAACCGACGTCGGGCTCAACGCTGTCGGTGCCCGAGTCGGGGGCTGTGCAGTCTCCTGAGCTCAGACTCAGGCTGACGGCCCTGGAGAGAAGCCTGGCTGCCTTCATGGAGCAGCAGCGGGTACTGATCGCCGGTATGACCGGTGCATCTGCCCCGACCACCGGGACCTCGACGTCTAAGTCGACCCCGGAGGTTGAGCCGATCCTCGAGTCAATCAAGTCTCGAGTTGATCCTCGGCCACGGTCTCCCTCGACCTCCCGTTCGGGGCTGAGGTCGTCGACGCCGGTTCCCTCGGCATCAGAGCGGGTGGCATCAAGGCCCACACGGCCGGAGCCGCTCGACTCCTCCTCCTCGGAGTTGGCATGGGAGAGGGAGGACGAGAAGTCTCCTGACACCTTCCGGACGTCCCCGGAGTCCGAGCCTCAGAGAAGGTCCCCCCCAGAGGATACCCGGTTCTTGGATTTTGTCAGGGACATGGCCAAAGCTTTGGCATTCCCAGCGGATGCCGAGGAGGAGCCTCGAGCCAAAGAGCTCGATGCCCTCCAGTATGATTTTCCTCCGAAGGAAGCCTTTACTGTTCCGGTTCCTCCGATGCTGGAACGGCTGTTCTTCCGTATGTGGGAAGCACCAGCCTCGGCGCCGGTTCTGAGCAAACGGGTCGATTCCATTTATCGAGTCCGTAAGAGCCCTGGGTTCCAAAAGGCGCAGCTACCTCACAACTCCATGGTTTTGGAATCGACCATGCACAGGCTGAAAAGTCAGAAGATGAACTCCTCGGTGCCTCCTGGCTGGGAGGCCTGGAACCTGGATGCCCTCGGTAGAAAGTGCTTCCAGGGCTCTATGATCTCTTGCTGTGTCCAGACTTACCAGCTGTACATTGGCATGTACTTACGGGACCTGGCAAAGGAGATTGCCGGGTTCTCGGCTGGCCTTTCCGAGGAACACTTGCAGAGGTTTAAAGCCTTGTCTTCAGGGATCCGGAAGTGCTCGAAGTTTATATCTCGAGCAGCCTATGACGGCTTCGAGGCTTTGGCCCAAGTAGCCGCGGCCGGCATCGGTGCATGCCCTCAGGCCTGGCTACAGTCGTCGGACCTGGAGTCATGGGTACAGGACAAGTTGGTCGATGGTGACAACCTATTCGGCAAACCCATGACTGAGAAAGCTGCAGAAATCGAGACCGAGACTCTCACCAGGACAAGACTGTCCAGAAAGACTTCTGCCCCTTCTCATAAAAAGAAGGGCTCGGGAAAGAAGCCCTTTTTCCCGAGGAAGGGTGCTGCCTACAAAACCTATCCTCAGTATCAGGCCTCTCCAGCTCCTCAACAGGGCCAGCAGGCCAAGAGGCAAGGGCATGGGACCCGTAGGCAGAAAACCCCCAAGCCGCCAGCTCCGGCTCCTGCACAGCAGGGAGCGGGGTTTTGACTTCACAGCATAGCCTCTCCTCCGCCAGTGGCTCCACTCAGCACAGGGGGGTCGGCTGACCATGTACGCCTACAGGTGGCCAGCCATCACAGGGGACACCTGGGTACTGAGCCTAATCCAGAAGGGCTATATGCTCCATTTCCACCAACTACCCCCTTTCTAATATGCAGGGGAGCCTCCAAGACTCCCTCTACACAGGGACCTTCTCCTTCGGGAGTTGGCAAGTCTTTTAAAGGAACAGGTGGTGGAACTGGTGCCACACCACCTGGAAGGGCAAAGCTTCTACTCCAGGTACTTCCTAATACCAAAGAGAACAGGAGGCCTCAGACCTATCCTAGACTTGCGAAATCTGAACAAGTTTCTGGAGAGGGAAAAGTTCAAGATGCTTACCCTTGGGATACTGCTGCCCTACCTCCAGCAGGGAGACTGGCTATGCTTTTTAGACCTAAAGGATGCTTATACTCACATCCTCATCCATCCAGACCACAGGCAATATCTCAGATTTGTGGTGGGAGGAAACCATTTTCAGTACAGGGTACTTCCCTTTGGCCTGACCTCTGCCCCCAGGGTTTTCACCAAATGCCTGGCGGTGGTGGCAGCTTTTCTCAGAAATCAGGGGATTTTTGTCTTCCTGTACCTGGACGACTGGCTAATCAGGAGCCAGTCATTCCAGGAGGCCCGACAGGCCACTCTTCGCACTGTCTCTCTTCTTCAGCATCTGGGCTTTGTCATAAACTATGCAAAGTCCACTTTGCTCCCCTCTCAGAACCTAGAGTTTATAGGGGTGAGACTATACACCCTTCAGGCAAGAGCTTACTTGCCCAAGGACAGGGCCCACAGATTGATGGAGTTGGCAAACCAGTTCCAAAGCAATTCTCAGGTTTCTGCCAGGCACTACCTGCGGCTTCTGGGCCACATGACATCCACTGTACATGTGACCCCGAATGCCCGTCTGCACATGCAGGCTGCTCAATGGTGCCTCAGAGATCAGTGGAGACAAGCCACCGGTGACCTCCGAGACAGAGTAAAGGTGTCTAGATGACTTCTGAACTCCTTACAGTGGTGACTACATCTGTCAAACCTTCTCAGGGGTGTACCTTTTCAGGCTCCAGCACATACAAGGGTGCTGACGACAGATGCGTCCTTAAAGGGCTGGGGTGCACATTGCCAGGGCACGTGCCCTCAAGGCCTGTGGTCCTCTTGGGAGGCCACACAGCAGATCAACCTTTTAGAGCTGCGAGCAATCTACTTAGCTCTGCAAACCTTCTGCCATGCTCTCTCTCAACAGTCTGTCCTATTTCAGATGGACAATCAGGTGGCAATGTTCTACGTGAACAAACAAGGGGGCACAGGGTCCAGGCTCCTATGTCAGAAGGCACTGGCCCTTTGCTCCTTTGCGGTCAGACAAGGCATGTTTCTCAAAGCAGTTTATCTACCTGGTCAGGAGAACTTCCTAGCAGACAAGCTAAGCAGGATTCTCCAGCCTCACGAATGGCAGTTGAATCCATTGGTGATCCAGCAGATCTTCCTCCGCTGGGGACTTCCATCCATCTGTCTCTTTGTAAGTCCACTGAACCATCAGCCGCTCCAGACAGCCACATCCCCTGAGGGTGGCAGCAGATGCTTTTCTGATCTCTTGGTCTACTTTTCTGATCTCGGGCCTCCTGTATGCGTTTCCTCCCACGCCCCTGGTGGCCCGAACTCTGTTCAAGATCCTCTGGGACAAGGCCTCGGTGATTCTGGTAGCCCCCAGATGGCCGAGGCAACCGTGGTTTCCACTTTTTCTGCAGTTGGCGGTGGAAGCTCAGTTCCCTCTGGGGCTGCAACACGATCTCCTGTCTCAAGAGCAGGGTTCCCTTCTGCACCCCAATCTCAGGTCCCTCAATCTGATGGCCTGGCTGCTGAAAGGATAGTGCTAGCTCCCTTACTTCTACCTAAGGAGGTTGAGGAGGTGGTCTTGGCCTCTAGGAGGCAGTCCACCAGAAATTTATATGCCCTCAAGTGGCATAGGTTTACAGTATGGTGTGCTCAGCGCAATGAAGATCCTTTCTTTTGCCATGTGCCAGTAGTACTGCAGTATCTACTTCACCTTTCAGACCTAGGCCTTAAGTCTAACTCTGTTCGGGTCCACCTCAGTGCTTTGTCAGCGCACCACTCACTGGTGGAAGGACAGTCTCTGCCGGTTCACCCCTTGGTGTCCAGATTTCTCAGAGGTCTGCTTCTACTCAAGCCTCCAGTTCGTCCACGGGCGACTGAGTGGGATTTGAACATGGTCTTGCAGCAACTTACTCGCCCACCGTTTGAGTCGATGGCTACTTGCCATTTGCGCTTCCTCTCTTGGAAAGTGCTCTTCCTGGTGGCTCTTACCTCGGCCAGACATGTGAGTGAACTACAGTACAAGCTCTGGTTTCTGATAGACCGTACACGCGGTTCTATAGGAGCAGGGTGGTCCAATGGACCCATCCCAAGTTCCTCCCAAAAGTGGTCTCCTCTTTCCACCTCAATCAGGAGGTGGTTCTTCCGATCTTTTTTCCCAGGCCGCATGTCAGCCGGGCTGAAACAGTCTTGCATACCCTGGACTGTAAAAAGGTGTTGTCCTTTTACATAGAGCATACGCAGGAGCATCGAAGGGCTACTCAGCTCTTCTGTCCACTTGGGTAGCAGATTGCATCGCCTGGGTGTACAGGGCAGCCGTCATCCCCTTGCAAGGTCGGGTCACGGCCCACCCTGTCAGGGTGAAAGCCGCGTCAGTAGCTCATCTCCGCTCTGTTCCGTTGGCAGACATCTGCCGGGCCACAACTTGGTCTTCAAGCCAGACTTTTGCAGCCCATTACTGCCTGGAGAGAGAGTCCCGACGGGACAGTGTTTTTGGCCAGGCGGTACTCCGTAATCTCTTTGAGGTTTAGGCAACTCCTACCCTCCAGCCCTTTATGTTGGGCTACTGTATGGGGTGCGTTCTCAGAGAATATTCTTATCACGGATGCGGAGGCTCTTGAGAGGGAGCCATTTTTGCAGCTCTGGGTTCACGGTAGCCTAGAGCTGGGGAGTCCCATGTGTGAGGACTGACTTCCTGCTTGGTCCTGGAGAAAGCATAGTTACTCACCTGTAACAGGTGTTCTCCAGGAGCAGCAGGAATCAGTCCTCATGACCCTCCCTCCTCCCCTGGAGTTGCAGTCCTATCCTTCATTTTGATTTTTGCTGTCTTTTAGCTATGTCATCAGACTGAGCAAGATGGCACCCTTGGGCGGGAAGGGGACCGCGCATGCGCGCTGCATTCCCAAAGGCTTTCTTTGAAAGCTGGGGAAATGCTCCGCATGAGGGCTCTGTTGGCGCCGACGTCACCCATATGTGAGGACTGATTCCTGCTGCTCTTAGAGAACACCTGTTACAGGTGAGTAACTACGCTATCTCCAGGAACAAGCAGGAATGTACTCTTCACATATGGGGTATCGTCGGTACCGATGGAGCCCACACGGGAACGCCCCCCAGCGTCCAATAGGAACGCTTTTGGGAGCATCCCACAGTGCCTGCGTGCTGCCTTCCCGCCTTTCCCACTGTCCTCCTTCAGTTCTTCATTTTCCGCAGAGCCGACAGGTCGCATACCCTGTCACCGTAGAAAATTCCTTCTTTATTCTTTATTTTTTGTGGTTGCATCTGCTTTCGTTCGACACCTACCGACACCGCCAGTTCTTCTTTCTTCTTTTCTCTAAAAAAAAAATATAGTTTCTGAGGTATTTTTCTTCAGAAACTTTTTTTCCTCTGTGCTAGGCACCATTTTGGGCACTAGGCCCATTTTCCTTAAAAATGGAAAAACAAGCTACTGGTTTTAAAAAATGTTCTAAGTGTGGCGGTACCATATCCATCACCGACACCCATGACTGATGTCTTAAATGTTTAGGCCCTGATCATTCTCCATCAAAGTGCCTCTCCTGTAGGAAGATGACTAAAAGGGGCCTGCAGAATAGAGCTGCAAAACTCGGTACCCTTTTGGCCTCAGATGCGATGTCCATTGCATCGACATCTTCCAGAGCCTCATCTTCCTCCCATGGATCTCAGGTAACTAAACATAAGTCTAGCCGGTCCTCAAATGGTAGATCTCCTTCTAGGCATCGAGAGGCCATTGGCGTTGCCCTTGAGGAAACTTCACCGGCGAAACAGCCCCAGTGGGAGGCTTCAGCTGCCAAAGCATTAATGGGGCTCCAGGATATTCTCGAGGCCTCCACCTCGGCAGAACTACTGGAGCCATGCTCTGTGGTTCTGGCCGCTTCTACCGGTACTGACACCCAAGCATCGGCAGCGACGATAGATCAGAGGTTTCTCACTATCGAACGCAGTCTGGCAGCTCTTCTCACGGTTCAACAGGCACCAGTACCGATGGCACCGGCCTCGGTGGGTATACCCCCTATGCTGAGTCTTGAGTCTATCTCCAGCATCAACAGATCGGTACCGGGACATCTCGATACTGACTTTGATCGATACATCTGCACGAACATCGGGATTGGAGATATTTCGAATCTTCTGATTCTGATGACTCTGCCGATACCAGAGTACTTCTTCCGGAGGAACCATCTTCTTCTCCTCAACGCAGGATGTCTTCTCTAGAGGACATGTCTTTTCAGGATTTTATTTGTGATGTGGCTCGAGGCCTTGCAATGACTGTAACTCCTGAAAAGGAACCTAGGGCACAAGAATTAGAAATCCTTCAATACCCTAAGGCTCCCAAGGAAGCAGCTACTCTGCCTATTCATCAGATCATACATGATCTTATGCTGAGGATGTGGGAAACACCTTTAACCACATCTCCTCACTCTCAGAGGCTCGATAAAATGTATCGAGTTCCACCTTGTCCTGGCTTCCAAAAAACTCAGTTACCACACCATTCAATGGTAGTGGAATCAGCTATGCGTAGGATAAAACGTGCAAAGAGGCATGCTTCCAATACTCCAGGCCTTGAATGCAGGACTCTCGATGCCTTTGGGCATCGATGCTTCCATGCTGTCAGCCAGGATCAGCTCCTATATCCTATATATGGGAATGTTCCTCAAAGAGGTCACAGGAGACTTGGCGCTTATGAGCCCCCTTCTTCCTGATGATAAATGACAATACTTTCTTACTCTTGTCAGACATGCTCAGGATGTTTCCAAATTTGTAAACCGTGCATCCTTTGACTGCTTTGAATGCATCAGCAGAACCTCTGCTATTGCCATTGGTGCACGTCGGATTGCCTGGCTTCAGGTATCCATCTTGGAACCTTGGGTCAAGATAAATTGTGAAATATCCCTTGCACAGGAGAAAATCACTTTGGCAGGAATTGGCAGGAAAAGGCTAATGAAATAGATGCTGACAATATCACCCTGGAAAGATTGTCAAAATCTACAGCCAGCCCAGCCAAAAAGAAATCCTATAAAAAAATCTTTTCAGCAAAAAAGAAGTTTTATCCTTCTTATGCCCAGCAGGGGCACAGTCAGGGCCGGCCCGTCCATTGAGCGAGAATGTTTTTTGCACAAGGCCCCGCGTTTCAGGGGGCCCCGCGCAAAAAACATTCTGATCTAAAAGTAAAATTTAAAAAAAAAAAAAAAGCTGTCTGCTGCCGGGGCCGCCGCGGCAGAATCGAGTGTGCCGCGGGGCCCCCCCTGCCCAGCAGAGCCTGCCCTCCCCTGTATCACCTCTCTTTTTACAGCTGCAGTCACACACGCCGGCTTTCAGAGCGCGAGAGGAGAGTTTCTCCCTCGCTGCTCTGTTAAGCCCGCGGGGGCTGATGGGAAGTTCCCATCAGCCCCCGCGGGCTTAACAGAGCCGCGAAAGGGAAACTAGTTCCTTCGCGCTCTGAAAGCCGGTGCGTGTGACTGCAGCTGCAAAGAGAGAGGTGATACAGGGGAGGGCAGGCTCTGCTGGGCAGGGGGGGCCCCGCGGCACACAGCAGACAGCTTTTTTAAAAAAAAAAATTTCCCTAGGCTAGGCTGGGCTGGGCTGGGCTGGGGGGGGGGGGGGGGTTAGGGGGGGTGATGGGCGATGGGGGGGCTGGGGGGGGTTAGGAGGGGTGCTGGGCTAGGGGGGAGCTAAGTCTGTATATGGGCTGATGGGATTAGGACTGGAAGTGGGTTGATGGGGGATTAGGACTGGAAATGGGCTGGTGGGATTAGGACTGGGAGTGGGCTGATGGGGAGGTTAGGACTGGTAATGGGGTATGGGGGGGGGCTTAAACTGAAAATTGGGTGATGGGGGATTAGGACTGGAAATGGACTGGTGGGATTAGGACTGGGAGTGGGCTATGGGGGGCTAGGACTGGTAATGGGTTGGGGGGGTTGCTAGGACTGGAAATGGGCTGGGGGGATTAAGGCTGGAGGTGGGCTGATGGGGTTAGGACTTGTAATGGGCTGTGGGCTGTTGGGGGGGTTAGGACTGGTAATGGGCTATGGGGGGCTAGGACTGGAAATGGGCTGATGGGGAGGGTTTAGGACTTGAGGTGGGCAGTTGTGGGGGTTAGGACTAGTAAAGTGCTATGGGGGGCTAGGACTGGAAATGGGCTGATGGGGGGGTTAACACTGGAGGTGGGCTGATGGAGTTAGGACTGGTAATGGGCTGTGGGCTGTTGGGGGGGGGTTAGGACTGGTAATGGGCTATGGGGGGGCTAGGACTGGAAATGGGCTGATGGGGGTGTTAACACTGGAGGTGGGCTGATGGGGTTAGGACTGGTAATGGGCTGTGGGCTGATGGGGGGTTAGGACTGGTAATGGGCTGTGGGCTGTTGGGGGGGGGGTTAGAACTGGTAATGGGCTGTTGGCTGATGGGGTGGGAGGGAGGAGTGGCCTAGTGGTTAGGACAAGGTACTTCAGGCCGGAGGGCCGGGGTTTCAAGTCCCACCTGGGGACAGCAATCTCAGACCGGAGGGACTGGGATTTCTAGTCCTATAGGCACTCCTTGTGGTCTTGGGCAAGCCACTTAACCCTCCATTGCCCATGTTCCCTGTAAGTATTAGCGTATGTGTGTCATATCCCCTTGTGTTAAATGTATCTCCCAATTGACCGCTTTGACCCGGTGAAAAGCGGGATATAAATACAGTTAAATAAAAAATAAATAAATAGAACTGGTAATGGGCTATGGGGGGGGGGGTTTAAGACTGGTAATGGGCTGTTGGCTGATGGGGGCTGTCTGGTAATGGGCTATGGGGGGGTTAGGACTGATAATGGGCTATGGGGGGGCTAGGACAGGAAATGGGCTGATGGGGAGGGGTTAAGACTTGAGGTGGGCTGATGGGGGGATTAGGACTGGCAATGGGCAATGGGGGGTTGACTGGAAATGGGTTGATGGGGGTTAGGACTGGAAGTGGGCTGATTGGGGGTTAGGACTGGTAATGGGTTATAGGGGGGGCTTAAACTGAAAATGGGGTGATGGGGGGTTAGGACTGGAAGTGGGTTGATGGGGGGGGCTAGGACTGGTATTGGGTTGGGGTGGTTGCTAGGACTGGAAATGGGCTGATGGGGGGCTAGGACTGGAAATGGGCTGATGCAGGGACTAGAAGGGAATGGATGCTGGGTGAGGCTGGAACTAGAAGGGAGCTGATGTTGGGGGAGGATTAGAATGGGATGGGGCTGGGAGAGTAAAATGGAGAGGGGAAAAATATTTTGTGTGGGAGGGATAAAAAAATCTACAATTGGCCGGGTATTGGGAGAGTAAGTGGGGATTGAGGATGGAGGGGTAAAATTTGAGTGGATGAAATGAGGAAAGAGCAAAAGGAGAAAGATTAGTATGTTAAAGCAGATGTAGAGAGAGAATGGAAAAAAACTAGAAGAGAGAAGAAAGGACAAATGGACAGCAGACGATGGAGTGTTAGCAGAAGACACGAAGAAACCAGAAGAAAGTGGCTGGAGCAATTGCAGCTGAAAAAAAATGTACAAAAGGTAGAAAAATATCTTTTTATTTTGAATTTATTAATTGGAATATGTCAGCTCTGGTAAATGTGCATCATTAACGTCTGCGCTTTTTTTAGTACAAGAGCAAATTAATGTATAGTTTTATTTCTACAGTGTTGTACATTCCAAGTTTGGCTTTTGGGATTCCCAGTTTAATTATTGTCTTCCTGTTTCTAAATTGTGATTCCTTGTTTGGTGATGGTCTATGTTCTGCATGTGTAACTGAGCTGAGGTATTCTGTTTATGTAATTCCTATTTGACATTGCCACTTGTTCTCTTTCCCCAGTAGGTCATGTATTGTTGTTCTCTGAAATGTATTGGTTTAATAGTTGCATGTTTCCTTTTGATAGTTAAGGTATGGTGCTTTGTGAGTCCTGGTAGTGCTGTTAGGATACGGCGGGTTTGCTATGGGTTCTAAATGGGCAGTGTTTGTAGTAGTTCCTAATGTGTCTGGTGGTTGGCACTGGATTATAGTAATGTAGAAATCTTTTAGTCTTTCTTTATCCATACACTCATTAAGAGGCATGTTTACTAAAAGTTAGTATATAGTAACATTATGCAAATATTTATGCAAATGAGGCCCCTTATGCAATTGAGGCCCCGCACCGAGTCTCTGCACATGGCCCCGCACCCCCCTTGGGCCGCCCCTGGGCACAGTACAGTTCAGGCTGCCCAAAAGGGACAACAGCAACAAACTAGACAACAAAAGAAGCTAAAAGGGCCGAGAGCTCAGCCAGCTCAACAGGCTCAGCCTCCTCAGGGACTTTGATTCCTACTAGAGAACCTAGCGTTCCTGCTCCTGAACGGTCCAGAACCCTTAGCCATCCCTGGCAGATTGTGTCATTCTGCCAACAGATGGCACCAAATAACAGCATAAAATTGGACTCTGTCCATTGTACGAGAGGGGTACAAGCTTCATTTTCACAGTATGGGGATGGAAGGATACTCCTATGAAGAAAGGCTAAAAAGATTAGGGCTCTTTAACCTGGAAAAGAGACGGCTGAGGGGAGATATGATAGAAGTCTATAACTTAATGAACGGAGTGGAACGGGTAAATGTAGATCAATTGTTTACGTTAGCAGAATATAGAAAGACTAGGGGACATGCAATGAAGCTACAGGGTAAACTATTTAAGACTAATAAAAGAAAATGTTTTTTCACTCAACGTGTAATCAAACTCTGGAATTTGTTACCGGAGGATGTAGTAAAGGCTGTTAGTGTAGCTGGGTTTAAAAAAGGGTTGGAAAAGTTCCTGGAGGAAAGGTCCATAAACCATTATTAAGAAGGGACCCAGGATATCAATGCTTGACCCAGTACAAGCATTGCGGAACCTGTGTCTTTTGGGGAAACTGCTAGGTACGTATGACCTAGATTGGCCACTGTTGGAAACAGGATACTGGGCTTGATGGACCTTCGTCTGACCCAGTATGGCATATCTTATGTTCTTATGCTCCCTCCTATAATCGTAAGACAGTTCAATTCTCAGACCCCTGTCAACAATCTCTTAGGTCAGGAGGTCACAACACTCCTTGCTCAAGGAGCAATAGAAGAAGTACCCATTCTACAACAGGGTACAGTGTTCTACTCCCCCTATTTTCTTATCCCAAAGAAAACAGGAGGACACAGACCCATTCTAGACCTCAGAGATTTGAACAAATATCTGTTCCGAGAGAAATTCAAAATGATCTCTCTAGGAACTCTTCTGCCATACCTTCAAAGTCAGGATTGGCTTTGTTCTCTAGATCTAAGGGATGCATATACTCATATTCTTATCCATCCAGATCATAGGAAATTCCTGTGGTTCCTTTTCCAGGGAAAACACTTCCAATACAAAGTTCTTCCCTTTGGTCTGGCTTCGACACCAAGAGTATTCACAAAATGCATGGCGGTAGTAGCTGCATTCCTGCGAACTCTAGGGATATTCGTCTTCCCTTACTTAGACGACTGGCTCATTCGAGCCCCCACGGCTCCAGAGGTCAGCTCTGCTCTGTCTCGCACAATGCGAATTCTTCAATATTTGGGATTGGTCATAAACCTCCCAAAATTCCATCTTACTCCTACTCTGTCCCTAGAATTCATAGGAGCTCGTCTAGATACCAGACAGTCAAGGGCTTTCCTTCCACAGCCCCGCTGTCTGCGCATAGTGCAGCTAGCTTCCCAAGCAACAGTGAAGACTTACCTGACTGCTCAAGAAATGCTCCAACTACTGGGACATATGGCATCCACTGTACAAGTGGTTCCCTATGCTCGCCTCCACATGTGAGCAGCCCAGTGGACCCTATCCACTCAGTGGACACAGGTCGCCTGTCGGACAAAATAACAAACTCAGAACGTCTTGTTTTGTCCCTCCAATGGTGGCAATCACTGGAGAACCTTCTGGTGGGGTTTCCTTTCCAGCAACCCCTATCCCAGGCCACTCTAACAACAGATGCAGCACAGGTGGGATGGGGGGCCCACCTTCATGATCTCTCTACCCAGGGTACCTGGACTCCACAGGAGGCTTGTCTTCACATAAACCTCCTGGAACTCAGAGCAATCTTCCTCGCTCTTCAAGTATTCCAAGCCCAGCTCAGCTATAAGACAGTCCTAGTCCAGACGGGCAATCAAGTAGCCATGTTCTACGTGAACAAGCAGGGTGGAACGGGCTCTCTGTCGTTATGCAATGAAGCTTTATGACTATGGGCCCTCGCCAGAAAGCATCAAATTCACCTCCTCGTGGTATATTTTCCAGGCATTCAAAACCTTTGGGCAGACAAACTCAGCCGAGTACTGCTGCCACACGAATGGTCTCTCCACTCAGACCAGGTTGCCAAAATATTTCAAGACATAGACCTCTTTGCAAGTCCACTGAATGCCAAACTTCCCTGGTTCTGTTCCAGAATTCCGGCTCGAGATTGTCAGGCAAAGGATGCCTTCCTCCTTCACTGGGGTCAAGACTTCCCCTATGCCTTCCCACCCATTCCCCTCATCCCCAAAACACTATTCAAGCTTCAGAGAGACAGAGATCCACGTTGGCCGCGGCAAACATGGTATCCTCTGTTTCTACATCTCTCTCAAGCTGCACCTCGGGAGTTGGGATGTGCTCCAGATCTTCTCTCCCAAGAGAACGGGATGCTATGGCACCCAAATCCCCAGTCCCTGAATCCTAGGGCCTGGTTCCTGAAAGCCTAGACCTTCAGGATCTCAACCTTTCTCGACAGGTACACGATATCCTACAGGCTTCTAGAAAACCTTTCACAAGACGATCATACGCCTTTAAGTGGAAACGGTTTACCATATGGTGTTCTCAAAAGGGACTTAACCCCCTTGCGATACCTCTGGAATCGGTACTGGAGTACCTCCTTCATTTATCAAATGCTTGTCTTAAGAACAATGCAGTAAGAGTCCATCTTAGTACTTTTGCAGCTTCCTACAAGCCTCTAAATGGACAACCTATTTCCTCTCATCCACTTATAACAAGATTTATGAGAGGTCTTCTATTAACAAAACCCCCCATTAGACCACCACCGGTGGCATGGGATTTGAATCTTGTTCTCGGGCAGCTCATGAAACCGCCCTTTGAGCCTTTAGCCACTACATCTCTGAAATTCCTTTCCTGGAAAGTCATCTTCCTAATTGCAATCAACTCCGCACACCGCTTTAGTGAATTGCAAGCTCTACTGGCTGATCCTCCTTATACAAGATTTCACCATGATAAGGTCATTCTTAGGACTCATCCAAAGGTGGTTTCCCCTTTCCATTTAAACCAAGCGGTTACCTTCCTGTGTTCTTTCCGAGGCCTCATGCCTCCAATGCAGAAAGAAACCTTCATACCTTAGACTATAAAAGAGCTTTATCTTTATCTCCAGGAACAAGCAGGAATGAGTCTTCACATATGGGTATCGTCGGTACCGACGGAGCCTGCGCAGGAACGCTCCCCAGCGTCCAGAAAGAAAGCTTTTGGGAGCATCCCACAGCACCTGCGCGCTGCCTTCCCGCCTTTCCTAACCGCCTCTCTCCAGTTCTTCTTTTCCGCGGAGCCAGCAGGTCATGTTCCTGTCACCGCTGAAGAAGTTCTTTATTTTTCTTTATTTCTTTGGTCGCGCGTCTGCCTTCTTCGACGTCGGACCGGTACCGCCGGTCTTTTCTTCTTTCTTCTTTAAAAAAACAAAAAACAAAAAAAACTACCGTTTCCCACTTCTGTGCAATTTTTCCTTTTGGGCCTTAGGCCTAGAAGAATTTTCCTCATGGAAAAGCCCGCTTCCGGGTTTAAAAAGTGCACGAAGTGCAGCGGTACTCTTTCTATTACCGACACCCATGACTGGTGTCTAAAATGTTTGGGTCCTGACCACTCCATCACCGATTGTGAGTCCTGTTCCTTGATGTCTAAAAGAGGTCGACAGAATTCAGCGGCAAAGCTCAGTACCCTGTTTCCCTCTGATGCAGCTTCGGTGGCATCGACATCTTCCAGGGCTGCTTCTTCCTCCCATGGATCTCAGGTAACCAAACATAAGTCCAGCCGGTCCTCGAAGGGTAGATCTCCGTCTAAGTATCGAGATGCCTCCGGGCTTGCTCTCGAGGATCCTGCACCGGCAAAATTACCCCGGCGGGAAGCTCCGGCTTCCAAAGCTTTATCTATGGGGTCACAGGTTGACATCGATGGCGTGGCCTCGACCGATCACCTGTTGCCATGTTCTGAGGTACCGGTGGTTTCCACTTTTACCAACATCCAGACATTGGTTGCGTCGATGGATCAGAATATTCTGACCATGCAGCGTGCCATCACGGCATTCATACAAGCTGCAACGCCTCCGGTAGCACAACAAACTCCGTTGTCAGTACCGATTCCGGCACCGGCACCGATATCGGTGCCGGTGCCGGTACCGATTGCATCGACATCGGCTTCGGTGTCGACTGCAGCGGTACCCTGTCCCTGTCCTGTGATGCCCATCGGTACCGAATCGGTACCGATCACTCCCGATGTCGATACCACTTGGTACGCGTATCGGGCTCTGCAAGAGCATACAGACAGGCGATACTTCGATTCCTCCGAAGACTCTGATGAATCAGAGGCTTCTGTCGAAGCATCGGTACTCCTTCCTCAGGAGCCCTCTTCTCCAAAAAGAAGAATGTCTCCTCCAGAAGACTTGTCTTTTCAAGACTTCATTAGGGAAGTGGCCAGGGGCCTCTCTATTTCAGTGGCCCCTGAACCAGAGCCTAGAGCCAAGAAATTAGATATTTTACAATATCCTAAGGCTCCTAAAGGGGCAGCTACTTTACCAATTCATGAGATCCTTTATGATCACATGTTGGGCATATGGGAGACACCTCTTACTACTTCCCCTCATTCTCGCAGGTTGGACACCATGTACCGTGTTCCTCCTTGTCCTGGCTTTCATAAGACTCAGCTTCCTCACCACTCTATTGTGGTGGAGTCTGCAATGAAAAAGATAAAGAGTGCAAAAAGACACTCATCTAATCCTTCAGGAAGAGAATGCAGAACCTTGGATGCTTTTGGCAGGAGAATTTTCCAGGCCAATATGCTTACTCCCAGAATCAACTCCTATAGTCTCTATATGGGGATGTTTCTAAAGGAAGTTACAGATCATCTGCTAACTTTATCTCGTTTTATCTCAGAAGATAAAAGGGAGGAGTTTCTCACCTGGCTTAAACATGCCCAGGATGTTTCCAAATTTTCCAACCGTGCAGCCTTTGACTCTTTTGAGTGTGCCAGCAGAGCCTCGGCTATTGCCATATGTGCACGCAGACTTGCTTGGTTACAAGCTTCTGATTTGGAACCCTGGGTCCAGGATGGATTAGGAAATCTTCCTTGTACAGGTGAAAACCTTTTTGGCAAGGATTGGCAAGCAAAGGCCACTCAGATGGATGCTGAAAATTCTGCCTTAGATAGACTTTCAAAGTCTACTTCTGCTCCTGCTAGAAAAAGGTTATTCAAAAAGGCTTTCTTTCCCAAAAAAGGGAAATATTATCCTGGTTATGCTCACCAGGCATCTTCTGCAGGTCGTTTTGCTGCAAAGCGTCAGCAACAACCTAAACAAGCCAAGCCTAAGGCTGCAAGGACTGCTACGGCCCAACAGCCTCAGCCTCCTCAGGGCCTTTGACTTACAACTAGAGAACTTAACCTTTATGGCTCTAGAAGAACCAGAGCCTCTCACCATTCCAGGAAAGTTAGCTCATTTTGCTCCCAGATGGGAACAAATCACAGCAGAGCAATGGACCCTCTCCATTATAAGGGAGGGGTGCAAGCTTCATTTCTTAAACCTTCCTCCTCACACCATGGTGAGACAGTTCAATTCTCCAACATCTCTCCTCGACCTTCTGGGTCAGGAGATTGCTACCCTTCTCGCCCAAAGGGCAATAGAAGAAGTACCCCTTCTTCAACAGGGTACAGGGTTCTACAGACCCATATTAGATCTCAGAGAATTGAACAAGTTTCTATGCAAGGAGAAATTCAAGATGATTTCTCTCGGTGCTCTCCTTCCATACCTTCAGAGTCAGGATTGGCTTTGTTCTCTAGATCTCAAGGATGCGTACACCCATGTCCTCATCCATCCAACACACAGAAGGTTCCTTCGGTTCCTTTATCAGGGAAAGCACTATCAATACAGAGTGCTTCCTTTCGGTCTGGCCTCTGCTCCAAGAGTGTTCACAAAATGCATGGCAGTAGTAGCTGCATTTCTACGCACTCTAGGAATATTTGTGTTCCCATATCTGGACGACTGGCTCATCCGAGCTCCATCCCAGTCAGAGGCCCAGGCTTCCCTAGCCCTGCACAAGGCGTGTTCTTCAGTATCTGGGACTTGTAATAAACATCCCAAAATCACAACTCACCCCTATTCAGTCATTGGAGTTCATAGGGGCCTTGCTAGATACCACAACTGCAAGGGCCTATCTTCCCCAGGCCCGTTGCCTATGCTTGGTGCAGTTAGCCTCTCAAATTCAGTTAAAGTCCCATTTAACTGCTCGAGAGATGTTACAACTGTTAGGCCACATGGCATCCACCGTGCATGTGGTTCCTTACGCTCGCCTTCACATGAGGGCAGCTCAGTGGACTCTGTCCACCCAATGGACCCAGGCATCAGGTTGCCTGTCAGACAAAATAGCAACCTCCATTCGCCTCTTTTGGTCCCTCCAGTGGTGGAAGTCCACTCAAAATCTGTTGCTGGGGTCCCCCTTTCAACAGTTGCTACCCCAAGCAACCCTTACAACAGATGCCTCCCCAAAGGGTTGGGGAGCTCATCTACAAGATCTCTCCACCCAGGGCATCTGGTCTCCACAGGAGACATCTCTGCATATCAACCTCTTAGAGCTCAGAGCAATTCTTCTAGCTCTCAGAATCTTCCACACCCTGCTCAGATACAAGACAGTCCTCATCCATACGGACAACCAAGTAGCCATGTTTTACGTCAACAAGCAGGGCGGGACTGGCTCTCTGTCGCTTTGCAACGAAGCTTTGAGATTGTGGGCCTTCGCCAGAGAGCATCAGATTCATCTCATGGCAGTGTATCTTCCAGGGGTTCAAAACTCTTGGGCAGACAGACTCAGTCGAGTTCTGCTTCCACACGAATGGTCCCTCCATGGGGACCAGATAACCAGGATCTTTCGAATTTGGGGAACCCCAGACATAGACCTGTTTGCAAGTCCGTGGAATGCCAAACTTCCCCGGTTCTGTTCCAGGATTCCGTGTCAGGGAGTTCAGGCCAGGGATGCCTTCCTCCTCCACTGGGGGCAAGACTTCCTCTATGCCTTTCCACCCATTCCCCTAATTTCCAAGACACTGTTCAAGCTTCAGAGAGACAAGGGGTCTATGATCCTCATAGCTCCACGTTGGCCACGCCAAGTGTGGTGCCCTCTACTTCTTCATCTCTCTCAAGCTCCCTCCCTGGACTTGGGATCTGCTCCAGACCTCCTGTTCCAGGAGGAGGGAAAGTTGTGGCACCCAAATCCCCAGTCTCTTCATCTCAGAGCCTGGTTGCTGAAGGCCTAGACCTTCAAGATTTGCATCTTTCTCAGCAGGTGAAGGATATCCTTCATGCTTCCAGAAAGCCTTCCACTAGACGTTCCTATGCTTTTAAATGGAAAAGGTTTACCATTTGGGGTGCAGAGAAGGGTCTTAACCCTCTTGCAATACCTCTGAATTCTTTACTAGAGTATTTGCTGCATTTATCTCATGCAGGCCTTAAAACGAATTCAGTAAGAGTCCATTTGAGTGCTATTGCAGCATCCCTTAAGCCTCTCAATGGACATCCTATTTCCTCTCATCCTCTTATTGCAAGATTCATGAGAGGCCTTCTTTTAACTAAACCTCCCATTAGACCACCTCCAGTGGCATGGGATTTGAATTTGGTTCTTGGCCAGCTTATGAAGCCACTCTTTGAACCCTTAGCTACTACCTCCTTGAAATTCCTTTCCTGGAAGGTTATTTTTCTTATTGCAGTCACCTCAGCTCGCCGTATCAGTGAGCTGCAATCCTTGGTGGCTAATCCTCCTTATACAAGGTTCCATCATGACAAGGTAGTCCTCAGGACTAAAACACACTTTATGCCTAAAGTGGTCTCACCTTTTCATCTGAACCAGGAGGTGTATTTACCTGTCTTTTTTCCAGGACCTCATGCATCAAGTGCAGAGAGGAATCTTCATACCCTGGATTGTAAGAGAGCACGTGCTTTTTACTTACAAAGGACACAGCAACATAGAAAGTCCTCTCAACTATTTGTTGCTTTTGATCCCTCTCATTTAGGACTCCCAGTCTCTAAGAGAACTCTGTCCAATTGGATTGCTCAGTGTATTTCCTTCGCCTACCAGAGTAAGAACCTTTCTCTGGAGGGCCATGTCACAGCTCACAATGTGAGGGCCATGGCAGCCTCTATGGCTCATCTAAATTCTGTGTCCATCGACCAAATCTGTCGAGCGGCCACCTGGGCCTCGGTTCATACCTTTACAGACCATTACTGCTTGGACAAGGACTCCCGCCGGGATGCCTTGTTTGGTCAGGCTGTTCTCAAACACCTGTTCCGTACCTAATCAACTCCTACCCCCCATCCCTGGTTGGATGCCCAAGATCCATGGGGGGAGTTAGAGCCCTTCTCAGGAACTCACAACCTTGGAGATCTCCCTGGCATCTCTAGCTGGGGAGTCCCCATATGTGAAGACTCATTCCTGCTTGTTCCTGGAGATAGCACAGTTACTTACCTGTAACAGGTGATCTCTGGGAACAGCAGGAATAAGTCTTCACAACCCACCCACCTCCCCTAGGAGTTGTATCTCTCTATCTATCTTTCCTTTCCTCTCTCTCTCTCTTTGTCTCAGCTTAAAACTCGAACTGGAGAGAGGCGGTTAGGAAAGGCGGGAAGGCAGCGCTCAGGCTCCCAAAAGCTTTCTTTCTGGACGCTGGGGAGCGTTCCCGCGCAGGCTCCGTCTGTACCGACGATACCCATATGTGAAGACTTATTCCTGTTGTTCCCAGAGATCCCCTATTACAGGTAAGTAACTGTGCTTTACCTACAAAGAACACAGCAAGATAGAAGGTCTTTTCAACTCTTCATTGCTTTTGATTCTAGGCTTTTGGGACTTCCAGTTTCCAAAAGAACTCTCTCTAACTGGATTGCACGATGCATATCCTTTGCCTATGAGAGTAAGGGTCTTCCTCTTGAAGGCTATGTCACAGCTCACAATGTGAGAGCCATGGCAGCCTCTATGGCTAACCTTCACTCTGTATCTATCGACGTCATCTGTCGAGCAGCTACCTGGGCTTTGGTACATACCTTTACAGCCCACTACTGCTTAGACAAGGACTCCCGCTGGGATGCCTTGTTTGGCCAGGCTGCTCTTCAACATCTCTTTCAGACTTAATTCAACTCCTACCTACCATCCCTGGTGGGATGCCAGAGATCCATGGGAGGAAGCATGACCCATCTCACAGTGGGCTGCAGCTTCCTGGGACCATCTCCCTGGCATCTTCAGCTAGGGATTCCCCATATGTGAAGACTACATTCCTGCTTGTTCCTGGAGATAGTGTAGTTACTCACCTGTAACAGGTGATCTCCGGGAACAGCAGGAATTTACATAAGAACATAAGATATGTCATACTGGGTCAGACAAAGGTCCATCAAGCCCAGTATCCTGTTTCCAACAGTGGCCAATCTAGGTCATACGTACCTAGCAGTTTCCCCAAAAAACATAGGTTCCACAATGCTTGTACTGGGTCAAGCATTGATATCCTGGGTCCCTTCTTAATAATGGTTTATGGACCTTTCCTCCAGGAACTTGTCCAACCCTTTTTTAAACCCAGCTACACTAACAGCCTTTACTACATCCTCCGGTAACAAATTCCAGAGTTTGATTACACGTTGAGTGAAAAAAATATTTTCTTTTATTAGTCTTAAATAGTTTACCCTGTAGCTTCATTGCATGTCCCCTAGTCTTTCTATATTCTGCTAACGTAAACAATCGATCTATGTTTACCCGTTCCACTCCGTTCATTAATTTATAGACTTATATCATATTTCCCCTCAGCCGTCTCTTTTCCAGGTTAAAGAGCCCTTACCTTTTTAGCCTTTCTTCATAGGAGTATCCTTCCATCCCCTTTACCATTTTGGTGGCTCTTCTCTGAACCTTTTCTAATAAAGCTATATCCTTTTTAAGATACGGCGACCAGAATTGCACATAATATTAAAGGTGCGGTCTCACCATGGAACGATATAGAGGCATTATAATATCTTTTGTTTTATTTTCCATTCCTTTCCTTATGATACCTAGCATTCTATTTGCTCTCTTGGCCGCCGCTGCACCCTGAGCTGAGGGTTTTAACATGTTATCCACAATGACGCCTAAATCTTTTTCCTGGGTGGTGGTTCCTAATGTGGAACCTTGCATCATGTAACCATAGTTTGGATTGTTCTTCCCTAGGTGCATAACTTTGCACTTGTCCACATTAAATTTCATCTGCCATTTTGATGCCCAGTCTTCCAACTTATCAAGATCCTCTTGCAATTTTCCACAATCCTCTTGGGTTTTAGCAACTTTAAATTGTTTTGTGTCATCTGCAAATTTGATAACCTCACTTGTTATTCCCTTTTCCAGATCATTTAAGAATATGTCAAAAAGCAGCGGACCCAGCAAAGATCCCTGGGGTACACCACTATTCACCTTTCTCCACTGGGATAATTGGCCATTTAGCCTTACCCTCTGCTTTCTGTCTTTTAACCAGTTCCTGATCCACAATAGTACATTGCCTCCTATCCCATGACTCTTTAGTTTTGCCAAAAGTCTCTGATGAGGGACCTTGTCAAAGGCTTTCTGAAAGTCCAGATATACTATATCAACCGACTCACCTTTCTCCACCTGTTTATTCACACCTTCAAAAAAACATAACAGATTAGTAAGACAAGATCTTCCTTGTCTAAAGCCATGTTGGCTGTCTCCCATTAGGCCATGACTATTTACATGCTGAGTAATTTTGTTCTTTATGATGGTTTCTACCATTTTTCCTGGTAGTGACGTCAGGCTCACCAGTCTGTAGTTTCCCGGATCACCCCTGGAACCCTTTTTAAAAATTGGCGTTACATTGGTGATCCTCCAGTCTTCAGGTATTACAGATGATTTTAATGAAAATTCACAGATTACTAATAGAAGGTCTGCAATCTCATATTTCAGTTCTTTCAACACCCTTGGATGTATACCATCTGGCCCGGGTGATTTGCTACTCTTCAGTTTATCTAATAGTTGTAATACATCTTCCCGATGTATCAATATTTCCTTCAATTCTTCCGCACCTTTAAATACCACTTCAGTTTGTAACATCCCTACATCTTCCTCAGTAAAGACCGAAGAATTCATTCAATCTCTCCGCTATCGCCTTGTCGCCTCTTAGTGCCCCTTTAACCCCTCTTTCATCTAATGGACCAACTGACTCTCTCACAGGTTTTTTGCTTTGAATGTACTTGAAAAAGTCTTTATTTTGCGTTTTTGCTTCCGCAGCAAGCTTTTTCTCAAATTCTCCCTTTGCCTGCCTTATCAATGTCTTGCATTTAACTTGCCAGTGCTTGTGCTGTTTTCAGGTTTCGTCATTTGGCTCTTTTTTCCATTTCCTGAAAGATGCTTTTTTGGCAACAACAGCGCCTCTGACCTCACCTTTAAACCATGCTGGCAGTTTTTTGGACTTCCTTCCACTTTTCTTAAAGCGTGGAATACAGCTGGTCTGGGCTTCCAAGATAGTATTTTTCAGCAACACCCAAGCTTGATGTATGTCTTTATCCCTTGCAACTGCTCCTTTTATTTTTTTCTTAACTATTTTCCTCATTTTATCATAGTCTCCCTTTCGAAAGTTAAAAGGTAGTACTGTGGATTTCCTTACTATTCGTCCTCCACTAATTAAATCAAATGCGATCATGCTATGATCACTATTGCCAAGTGGCCCCAACACCCTTATCTCTTGCACTAGATCTGGTATTCCACTAAGGACTAGGTCTAATATGGCTTCCCCTCTGGTCGTTTCATGACCCATCTGCTCCAAGAAGCAGTCATTTATTTCATCTAGGAACTTTATCTCCCTAGCATGTCCTGCCGTGACACTGTCCCAGTCGATACCGGGGTAATTGAAATCACCCATTATTATTACTGCGCCGTAACATTTGTTAGCTTCCTTGATTTCTTTGAGGATTTCATCATCCATTTGTCTTCACAATTTAGTCTTCACAGCCCACCCACTTCCCTACTCACCTCCCCAATTTAGTCTTCTCAACCCACCCACCTCCCCTAGGAGTTGTCTCTCTATCTCTCTCCCCCTCTCTCCTTTGTCTCAGTTATAACTCAACTGAAGAGGGTCAGTGGGAAAGGCGGAAGGCAGCACGCAGGCGCTGTGGAATGCTCCCAAAAGCATTCCTATTGGATACTGGGGAGCGTTCCCGTGCGGGCTCCGTCAGTACCTACGATGCCCCATATGTGAAGACTAAATTCCTGCTGTTCCCGGAGATCACCTGTTACAGGTGAGTAACTATGCTTTATTTCACATCAGGTATAAAATTTGTGCATGGCCATTTGCACACTATGGGAGCTGGTTCTGGGTGCATCTTTTATAAAGGCAGATAGGAATAAAATACAGTACGTGCCTCTTTGTTACTTTGACATAGGTATCCTATTATAATGTGTGTGTATCTGTCTATTTATCTGTGTGTGCGTGTGTATAAATATACATATATATACAACAAAATTGATTTAAAAGTATCATGTCTAATTTGCAGGATTGCACTTAGAGAAGGGATGTTGGGGGTCATCATGGTTGTTTAGTTTAATTATCAAAATCTTAAGGGGAGGGCTTAGGGGCTGGAAAGATAATTGGGGGGGGGAGCAGTGCTAAGGATTCTGCTGGGGTACCTAATAACCAAGCAGCGATGTAAAAGAAGTGAATCTTATAGGGCTCTGCCCTTCTGAATGTGTTTGCATCAGGGTGTGCTTTCTGTACATTCACGCATTACTTTTAAAAATAATACTGATAAATTTCCTGGGTCAAAACTGAGGGAAAATAAACAGGATTGTTGTAAAAAGTATCTCATGAGGAGGTCACTGTGCCACCAGAGATGCTGTTTGTGAATCCCATTGATCTTGATTTCATTCAGCACATCAGGGAGAGCTGCCCCTTTTCAGCTTAATGACTGGTGCCATCATTTCACAAAGCTGAACAAAGTATAGAAGATAAGGGAATGTATCCCAAGGCAAGACTAACTTAAGAAGTATTTCCAGAAGCACTACTGGAGCTTAATCATAGCACTGACTGTTGATGCACTGCTATGCTCCTGCTGTATTTGAGGAGGAGAATATGTATATGAATGGGGGGGGAGGTAAAACCTCTTTTTTTGTTTTTTGTTTTTTATAGAAGGGCTTTTTAGGTGCAGATTTATTTTGTGAAGGATCTGCTGTCTTTTTTGAGAGCATTGTGAGGTCACCAGTCTCTATTTCCCCTGCTTTCTCTCTCCAGCATGTCCAAAGAGGTTTTCGCCATTACAGGGGATGTTGATCAGTTTATCCTGGACCTACTGTTCCAGGTCAGAAGCTTGGAGCCAAGCTGTTCTTCTGGCTCCAATGCAGGCTGCAGCTGCTCTACTGTTTGCCTCAAAGGCATCAAAAGCAGCTCTCGTTAGGAACTTTGAAGTATTCTGTGTTTGAGATACTAATACCTGATGAGATGGTTGCTTATCAGTGGGTAGTAGAGATGTGAACTCTGCTAGATCTCTAGAGATGTCCATTAGAAACATGCCCATATAGAGCATGCAGGAATCTATTCCAGCATAGTTGCCTGAAATGCCTTTCTTGCAAAGAATGTAAACGTTCCTCCAAACTACCGTCTTGGATAAATTATCCCATAAGATGTAAAAACTTTCCAGTTATTCATATCAAAATTTTTTTCTTTTTTAAATATCTCTTTTCAATTATTCTTTTTTTTATCTTTTTTTAATATTTCTACTTGAACAGAACCAGGTCTCAGACAATCATCAGTACTTATCATGGGTTGAAATCCCTTTTGTACTTGTTCAGCATCAATGACCACGGTTCAGTTAGTTAGTTCCTAAACTTTAGCATTCTCTTAGGTTAAAAAATCTGATCTATTAAATATCCAAATCCACAGTAATATAATTGTGCCCGAGAATGCGAACAAATAAGTGGAACTTAACTTGCAGTTGATCTCAAATACGTTGTTATCATTTATACTTCTCGTTGAACTTTCCCCCTTTCCCCGACGCCACCAGTCGGCACCGCATTTGCGTTTCACAATTGCTTCTTCAGGGGTCGAGTTTTATCAAAAGCTGGAAATAAACACATTCTTCATGTAATTCCAAGACCTTATAACATTATTAATAACTAAAGTTCAGCAATCCCACATATACCTTGTATAATGGCAACAAGAAATCTTTCAAGCGCTAGACTGCGAGTTTCAACAACGGGCTCCTCGGCTCCAAAAAACGCCGCGCATGCGAGATGATGCAGCTCATGGCCATTTAAAAGAGATGAGCACATGACATACCCAGTCAGCCACTTACAAGCATGCTCCCCATTCTATGCCATTATTTAGACCGCCAAGGAATACTGTCCCTAGGCGGTATATCCATCGCTGTTCTTTGAAGATCAATGCTTGCTCTCTAGTTTTACCATTTTGTCCCACTAACGTTCTATCCAAGCAGAAACAGCGCAGATCTTCAAATTGATGTTGATATTGTATGCAGTGTGCAACTATGGGGGCTTCTTGTACTCTACATCGTAAACGACTACGATGTTCGTTCATACGAATTTTAAATGGCCTAGTCGTTTTTTTTTCCGATGTATAATAATTGGCATGGGCATCTTATGCCATAAACTACATAATCAGTTGTGCAGGAAGTTTGATGTCGCAGATGATAGGTCATATTATTATATGCAAATTGTGTGATATCTTCTGATATTATACAAATAGTACATTCTCCACAAGAGTGGTGACCTGGACTAAACTGTATCAATTTATTAGATATTGGTCGGAGAACAGCCGGACTAAGTTTCTCTTTAATATTTTGATGGCGAGTCCAAACACACCTAACTTTCTTAGCCTCCAATCCCGGTAGCGTGCTAACCACATTATAATGACTTATAGTTACTTTTTAGGGATCTAGTATTACGTGATGTGGCTAAATCAACACAAAGTAGTTCGTCTAGACTTAGTTTTCTCACTAAATCAGAAAGATCAACACTCATCCAATTACAAACCACTGAAGAAATAGTTATCCGACGAGCCGACAAAGGGGGTGCTATCGTGGTGTTAGATAGACAACAATATTTGGATGAAGCTTTTCGGCAATTATCGGATAATAACACCTATCAGAAGCTTATAGAGGACCCTACCCCGGTGATACGTCAACATATAAAATCAATTACTACGCAAGCTCTGGATGCTAAGCTTATTAGTAAGAAAGAATGGCACTTTTTGAATAAACCTAGTACTACTATCTCTAAATTATACTTAGTTCCTAAAATTCATAAAAGTTTGATCTCCCCGCCGGGACGTCCAATAGTGTCCACAAGAGGTTCAATATTGGAACCGCTTTCTGTCTATATGGATTCTTTTTTACGTCCACTAATGCCAGATATGACTTCGTTTGTTAAAGACACCTCTCATTTTCTACAGCTGTTGTCTCTTAATCCCGCTTGGGCATCGGATGATCGGGTTTTTTTAGTGTCACTGGACGTATCATCCCTTTACACCAATATCCCGCAAGTGGCAGCTCAAGATATTATGATTACAGCTTTAAGACATAGGGAAGATCTTTCAGAAGAACATCTTTTATTTATTTCACAACTGGCAAAATTAGTGATTTTTAAAAACTACTTTTTGTTTGAACAACAATTGTATCTTCAAGTATCAGGAGTGGCCATGGGTGCAACGAGTGCCCTGTCTCTGGCCAACTTATTTATGTCTTCCTATGAACATCGTTGGTTGACACATTTTCCGTATGAAGAGCAAGTGCTAATGTGGAAGAGGTATATCGACGACGTGTTCATGTTATGGAGAGGTTCGGAGACCCGACTGCAGCATTTTTTTATCTGGTTAAATAGTTTAGATCCAGCCATACAATTCACGCATGTTTATGATCAAAGGAGTCTCAGCTTTTTGGATGTTACAGTTACAAAAGGAAGTAATGGCTGGTCCACGTCGCTGTACCGCAAAGGAACTGACAGGAATACTTTTCTACACTATCGGAGTGGTCATCCTCAACAACTAAGGAATAGTTTGCCCCTGTCACAGTTTTTGCGGTACAGACGTAACTGTTCAGATCTGAGAGAGTATAAGAAGCAAGCCCGACGGTTAATACAAGATTTTCAACAACGGGGGTATCCCGAACATGTAGTTCGTTCAGCTTATAAACGAGCATTATATAATAATCGAGCGCTGCTTCTAAGTACCAGCAGGGTGCAACGGGCTGAAGATGTCTCCATTAATTTAATCACGAAGCATTCCCCATATGATAAGCAGATACAAAAAGTAGTCAAACGTCATTATAATGTGGTTAGCACGCTACCGGGATTGGAGGCTAAGAAAGTTAGGTGTGTTTGGACTCGCCATCAAAATATTAAAGAGAAACTTAGTCCGGCTGTTCTCCGACCAATATCTAATAAATTGATACAGTTTAGTCCAGGTCACCACCCTTGTGGAGAATGTACTATTTGTATAATATCAGAAGATATCACACAATTTGCATATAATAATATGACCTATCATCTGCGACATCAAACTTCCTGCACAACTGATTATGTAGTTTATGGCATAAGATGCCCATGCCAATTATTATACATCGGAAAAACGACTAGGCCATTTAAAATTCGTATGAACGAACATCGTAGTCGTTTACGATGTAGAGTACAAGAAGCCCCCATAGTTGCACACTGCATACAATATCAACATCAATTTGAAGATCTGCGCTGTTTCTGCTTGGATAGAACGTTAGTGGGACAAAATGGTAAAACTAGAGAGCAAGCATTGATCATCAAAGAACAGCGATGGATATACCGCCTTGGTGGTCTAAATAATGGCATAGAATGGGGAGCATGCTTGTAAGTGGCTGACTGGGTATGTCATGTGCTCATCTCTTTTAAATGGCCATGAGCTGCATCATCTCGCATGCGCGGCGTTTTTTGGAGCCGAGGAGCCCGTTGTTGAACTCGCAGTCTAGCGCTTGAAAGATTTCTTGTTGCCATTATACAAGGTATATGTGGGATTGCTGAACTTTAGTTATTAATAATGTTATAAGGTCTTGGAATTACATGAAGAATGTGTTTATTTCCAGCTTTTGATAAAACTCGACCCCTGAAGAAGCAATTGTGAAACGCAAATGCGGTGCCGACTGGTGGCATCGGGGAAAGGGGGAAAGTGGGAAAGTTCAACGAGAAGTATAAATGATAACAACGTATTTGAGATCAACTGCAAGTTAAGTTTCACTTATTTGTTCGCATTCTCGGGCACAATTATATTACTGTGGATTTGGATATTTAATAGATCAGATTTTTTAACATAAGAGAATGCTAAAGTTTAGGAACTAACTAACTGAACCGTGGTCATTGATGCTGAACAAGTACAAAAGGGATTTCAACCCATGATAAGTGCTGATGATTGTCTGAGACCTGGTTCTATTCAAGTAGAAATATTAAAAAAAGATAAAAAAAAGAATAATTGAAAAGAGATATTTAAAAAAGAAAATTTTTTTGATATGAATAACTGGAAAGTTTTTACATCTTATGGGATAATTTATCCAAGACGGTAGTTTGGAGGAACGTTTACATTCTTTGCAAGTGATTACATCCTCTATGAAATAGACCTACAGTATTGAAATGCCTTTCTGCCAAAGGCATTGAAGGTCTGGCCTCTCTGCCTGGGGGGAACAGAAGAGTGATTTTTCTGGCTCTTAATTCTCCTCATGGCAGACTCCACCACTATGGAGTGGTGAGGAAGTTGTGGCTTCTGGAACCCTGGAGATGGTGGAACCCTATAAAGGTATCTAAGCATTTGCTAACAGCTGGTGTTGAGATAGGGGCTTCCCACATTCTAGTTAGCAAATTCTTCAGAATATTGTGCACCGGGAAAATTGCAGCTTCCTTGGGTGCCAAGGGGTACTGAAGGATATCTAACTCCTCCGTCCTTGGTTCTGACTTGGTGGCTACCGATACATAGAGTGACGCTGCCATGTCCTTAATAAAATCCTGAAAAGGCATGTCCTCAGGTGGTGACCATTGACGGTTGTAAGGAGGTGATAGATCCGACGGCAGATCTCGATGTGCTCTGGAATTGATCGATTCCGGTTCCAAGACATCGAAACCAGTATCTGAGTTCTGTAAAAAATCAAAATAGTCTCTATCAGGACCTTGATAACTTCGGTGTTTTACAGACATAACACGCTGTGTAGATTGCAGCAGAGCCGATTGTATCGGAGCTTGGTGTATCGGCAGTTCTGATAATCGGTGTGAAACTGTCTGTGTCTGAGGAACCGGAGGTGCATCGATCTATATAGCAGGGCCTATGGGCATCGCCGATGTTGATGCCGTAAGAGGCAAAGTAGAGGATGCCGGTGCAACTGTCACTAAGATAACTGCTATGCTCCTTTTAATAGCGATGACGTGGTCATCGAGCTTTGGTACTGGCGGAAGAGTAGCTCCAGACACTACAGAATGGGCTACAACTCCCAATGCTGTTATCGGGGGTTCTATTGAGGATTGAACCTCATAGACATCCGCAAACCCCTGTGAGGCTTTGGTGGGTGAATTCTCCTGCTGGGGTTGCTTTGCTGGACGGTCTGCTTCGGAGTGGGAAGAATGCCAATACTGAGGATGGCAATCCGAGTCCGATGCCGATGCTGATCTTGAGGAATAGGATGTTCTCGATGTTGATACCGATGTCTTTTTGCTCTTGTGCTCTGGGAGCTCCAGTTGATGCTTCTTAGTTTTCAACAAAGAGGAGGACTTGGAAGCATGGGATGGCTTGGAAGGAGTCGATGCGCCCAAGGAGTGCACCAAAGGAGCTGAGTCTGTTGGAAACAGCTTAGCCTTCTCATTGTCCCAGTTCTTCCTACCTCTGGCGTTCATATGGCAACAGGAAGTGCAGGACTTGACATCGTGGTCTGGGCCTAACCATTTTAGACACTAATCATGCTCGTCTGTTATGGATATGGTACTGGAAAAGTTGGAGCATTTTTTTATTTCAAATCATTTTTATTGATTTCCAATTACACCTCTAAAACATTGTAACATTGTGCCAAAAGACGCAAAGAACACAGCAACCACAGTTCAAATAGCAGAGCATCACCAAGCTAAGTTACAGGGTTGGAGCAGTATACATAACCACAACAATAACCAGAACAAAATAGAAACTGTGAACAGATAAATATCTAAGAGGCTCCCTCCCCCACGCTACGTTTCCCCATCCCGTCCCCTTCTCCATCTTCACACCCTCCCCTCCCAACTCCCCCTCCCAAATCCCCTGCCCTACTCCCTCCCCCCATGCCTCTCCCAACCACCCCATTAGTTCCGTGAGAGCCCTGCCAGACACAGGCATCACCCTTTCAGTCTCCCAAATCCAACAATCACTCATGCCGTTCACTCAGAACCTCAAGAAACCCCCTCTCGTGCTTCAGATTGCTCCATATTGACCCCCCGCCAAATTTTCTCCAATTCCACTTGCTTCTTAGCGCCGAGAATCTGGGCCGTGCAGAGCTCAAGGCCCTTCAAGTTTAATAGGGCTCGGCGCCACTCCCGAATCCCCGGGGGTTGGTCCTCCATCCAATGCCGGAGAATACAATGTTTCGCTATAAGAAAGCCTCTGGAATATAGTTTACGAGTACTCATATCCATAGCTTCATCCCTCCCTCTGCCCTCACCCATCTCGGGTCCACTTCTGCAGTCGGTGGTATTGTTATCGAGCCCAGTACTGTCCCGGTTACCAGAGGGAAGATTGGAGCTAGAAGTGATAGTGGAGTTACGAGTGGGAGTGATATTAGCAGTGATATTGGGAGTGGTATTAGAAGTGGTATCAGAAGTGACACTGGTGAGGATACTAGAGCTGATACTTGATGTGACACTAGAGGTAATACTGGGAACGCCGAACAAGCACCACTCTGGCGATAGCTCCCCCCCAGGCGTTCTGCAGGTCCGTAACACATTGTGCACCTCGTGCCAAAATTGTTTGATGCGAGCACATTCCCAAAAACGATGCAGCAGTGTCCCTCTGCGGATCTTACACAATTGACACACATCTGTCGAGAGCAGCCCCATCCTAGCCGCCCAAATATTGGGTACATAGGCCCTCCATATTAATTTATATTGGAGTTCTTGAAATTGAACTGATTCAGAGAGAAGCTTGATATGCTGGAAAGCGTCTTGTAAGTCAGACACTGTGATCTGTACATTACCATCACAATTCCATTTCTGAACTAGGTTCTCTAGAGGGGCCCGCTTCCCCCCCCCCCCCCCCGGACACCATTCCTCCCGCAAGGTCCGTAACGAGAAGTTCCCGTCGGGCTCAGCTATAAAGTCCCATACCCCTTTACCACGTAACTGTAAACCACTATTTTGCTGTAGCGCTCGGATGTAATGACGCACCTGTAAATAAAAGTAGAATGACTGAGGCGTAAGATGATAGTGCCGCGTCAAAGACTGAAATGAGTCCAATTCCCCCTGCGACTGCATACGCAGTTGGCCAAGATGCCCCAGACCAGCCACCGCCCAGCTCACTGGAATCCCCCCCTGTCTCCCGGGCTCGAAATCGGCATTGTCGCGTAGTGGGAGACATTCAGTGGCATACCAACACATACCCTTTTTCTGGCATAGGAACCTCCACGCCTGTCTCAATGCACCAAGGTAAATCGACTCTCTCCACCGTTTCGGTATCACTTTACTCCTACCATTCAACAAGTAGGCCGCATGATAGGGTGTCGACATCCAATCAACCAGCCCCTGCGGTAGTATCTCCGCTCTTCCCAGAATTAAATCCATCAGCGGCCCGAGCAAGCATAAAAAATTGTAGTCTCTTATCGAAAACAGGCCGAGTCCACCCTCGGATCTACTGCTCATCAGCACGGACACCGGAATCCGTGATTTCCTTCCCTTCTACAAAAATTTTCTAATATGCCTCTGCAGAAGCAGTACATCCCGACGTAACATCCAAATAGGTAAGTGGCGCAAGAGGTACATCCATCGGGGCACCTCCATCATCTGAAATAGTGCTAGACGTCCCATAAGCGAGAGTGGGAGATCCCTCCATTTCTGCAATGTAGTCGCCGTCTTATGCATCATAGGTTGAATGTTAGCTTCATAAAGTTTCGAGACATGATCTGGTATCTGAATCCCCAGATACCGGAATTCCCCTGGTGCCCAGCGTAAGGGAAACTGCCCCTGCCACTCCTGTTTCGCCCTGCCTCCCACATCCAACGCCGTTGACTTACTGACATTGATCCGGAGCCCCGAGAAGGAGCCAAACCGCTGAATCATTCCCAAGGCCTGCTCCAGAGAGGGCTGCGGATTACACAAACATAACAGCATATCATCTGCGAACGCGCTGACCTTAATTCCCCCATTCGGCCATTCGATACCTCGAATCTCTTCCGCCCCTATGAGTGAGAGCAGTAAAGGTTCCAGCTGCAAGACAAATAGTAAAGGCGATAACGGGCAGCCCTGACGCATGCCTCTTTGCAACACAAAGGGCAAGGAGCAGGTTCCACCGCTTGCTACACACGCCATCGGGTTCGCATACAACGCTCTCACCCAGGCCAAAAAGGCTCCATCAAATCCAAATCGTACTAAGACTTCAAACATATAGGACCATGAAACTCTATCAAAGGCCTTTTCGGCATCTAGGCTTACCAAGGTCAAAGGCAGCTCCTGGTTTAAGCATTTCTCCATTCCAAGCAACACCTTACTGATATTGGAAAAAGCTCCTCTCCCCCTCACAAATCCCGACTGATGGCTCCCAATCAATCTAGGCAAGATCACCTGCAACCGGGCTGCTAACACCGAGGCCACAAATTTCATATCATAGTTAATTAATGAGATAGGGCGATATGATGCCGGGTCCTCCGGTTCACGGCCCTCCTTTGGGATGATAGTAATCACAGCAGTCCGCATATCTCTCGGATATGAACCTAGTTCTTGGGCTTCCTGATACGGGGCCATCAAAGTGGGTGTCACTTGGGTCATCAGAATCTTGTAGAACTCCGACCCATATCCATCTGGACCCGGGGCTTTGTGGGGTTTCCCTGCCTTTATCACTTTCTGAATTTCTTCTTGAATTACCCTCGCATTAAGCACCTGGAGTTCGTCCCCTGTTAAACGGGGAAGTTTCACTGCCGCCAAAAATTTCCGCTCCTGTTCTCTGTTCTCGACGTCAGGCGTGTAGAAATCTTGATAGTATTGACTAAACACCTGCACAATCCAGTTCAGCTCAGTGTGTTGCACACCCTGTTTATCCCGCACCCGGGCCACACCCTGAATGCCACCCCTCCGCTTTACCAATCGCGCCAATAGGCGCCCCGCACGATCTCCAAAACGGAACAATTGATGGCTGTAATACTGCAGCGACTGAACCGCTCGTTCGTGTAGCACCTCATTGAGAGCCCTCTGTACCTCGAGGTACTCAGAGAGTCTCTTCGGCATTGCCACAGCGGCTCGCTTAGCCTCTTGCAATTGGCGCGCCAGCTCCAGTATCCGAGCATTAAGACGTTTCCTTTCTTTCGCTACATAGGCTATAATATGTCCCCTCAGAACTGCTTTACCCGCCTCCCAGAATGTCGCCACCTCCACGTCTCCCGTATCATTCAAATTCAGATACTCCTCCCATTGACGTATCAGATATGCCCTAAAGTCCTCATTCTGCCAGAGATACCCAGGGAAAGACCAGCGGGCCCCCCCCAGAGGGGCGCCCTCTCCAATCCAGCACCACTTTAGCATGATCAGACACTACCAGGGGCTCAATCTCCACTCGGAGTACCTTTCCCAGACTCTCTCTCGAGATCAGTATGTAGTCAATCCTAGATCAAGTATGATGCACTCTCGACAGATGCGTGTAGTCCCTCTCTACTCCGTGCAAGATCCTCCACGAGTCAATCAATCCACCCATATTACAAAGGTATCCTACCCCTTTCTTAAGAACATAAGAACATAAGACATGCCATACTGTGTCAGACCGAGGTCCATCAAGCCCAGTATCCTGTTTCCAACAGTGGCCAATCTAGGTTATACGTACCTAGCAATATCCCCAAAAGACACAGGTTCCACAATGCTTGTACTGGGTCAAGCATTGATATCCTGGGTCCCTTTTTAATAGTGGTTTATGGACCTTTCCTCCATGAACTTGTCCAAACCTTTTTTAAACCCAGCTATACTAACAGCCCTTACTACATCCTCCGGTAACAGATTCCAGAGTTTGATTACACGTTGAGTGAAAAAATATTTTCTCTTATTTGTCTTAAATGGTTTACCCTGTAGCTTCATTACATGTCCCCTAGTCTTTCTATACTCTGATAGTGTAAACAATTGATCCACGTTTATCCGTTCCACTCCATTCATTAATTTATAGACCTCTATCATATCTCCCCTCAGCCGTCTCTTCTCCAGGCTAAAGAGCCCTAACCTTCTTAGCCTCTCTTCATAGGAGTAGCCTTCCATCCCCTTCACCAATTTGGTGGCTCTTCTCTGTACTTTTTCTAATAACGCTATGTCCTTTTTAAGATACGGTGACCAGAATTGCACACAATATTCAAGGTGTGGTCGTACCATGGAGCGATACAGAGGCATTATATCATCCTTTGTTTTGTTCTCCATCCCTTTCCTTATGATACCTAGCATTCTATTTGCTTTCTTGGCCGCCGCTGCACACTGGGCAGAGGGTTTTAACATGTTATCCACAATGACTCCTAAATCTTTTTCCTGGGTGGTGGTTTCTAATGTGGAGCCTTGCATCGTGTAACTATAGTGTGGGTTGTTCTTTCCTAGGTGCATAACTTTGCACTTGTCCACATTAAATTTCATCTGCCATTTGGATGCCCAGTCTTCCAATTTATCCAGATCCTCCTGCAGTTTTCCGCAATCCTCTTGGGTTTTAACAACTTTAAACAGTTTTGTGTCATCTGCAAATTTGATAACCTCACTAGTTATTCCCTTTTCCAGGTCATTTATGAATATGTCAAAAAGCAGCGGACCCAGCACAGATCCCTGGGGTACTCCACTATTCACCTTTTTCCATTGGGAATATTGGCCATTTAGCCCTACCCTCTGCTTTCTATCTTTTAACCAGTTCCCGATCCACAATAGTACACTGCCTCCTATCCCATGACTCTTTAGCTTCGCCAAAAGTCTCTGATGGGGGACTTTGTCAAAAGCTTTCTGAAAGTCCAGATACACTATATCAATCGACTCACCTTTGTCTACCTGTTTATGCACACCTTCAAAAAAAACATATCAGATTAGTAAGACAAGATCTTCTTTGTCTAAAGCCATGTTGGCTGTCTCCCATTAGGCCATGACTATCTACATGCTGTGTAAGTTTGTTCTTTATGATGGTTTCTACCATTTTCCCTGGTACTGACGTCAGGCTCACCGGTCTGTAATTTCCTGGGTCACCCCTGGAACCCTTTTTAAAAATTGGTGTTACGTTGGCGACCCTCCAATCTTCAGGTATTACAGATGATTTTAATGAAAGTTCACAGATTACCAATAGCAGGTCTGCAATCTCATATTTCAGTTCTTTCAACACTCTGGGATGTATACCATCCGGTCCAGGTGATTTGCTACTATTCAGTTTATCAAATAGTTGTAATATATCGTCCCGGTGTAGAGATATTTCTCTCAATTCCTCTGCAGTATCACCTTTAAATACCACTTCAGTCTTGGGTAACATCCCTACATCTTCCTCAGTAAAGACCGAAGCAAAGAATTCATTCAGTCTCTCTGCTATAGCCTTGTTTCCTCTTACTGCCCCTTTTACCCCTCTATCATCTAATGGTCCAGTTGACTCTCTCACAGGCCTTTTGCTACGAATGTACTTGAAAAAGTCTTTATTTCGTGTTTTTGCTTCCGTAGCAAGTTTCTTCTCAAATTCCCGCTTTGCCTGCCTTATCAATGCTTTGCATTTAACTTGCCAGTGCTTGTGCTGTTTCCAGTTTTCATCATTTGGCTCTTTTTTCCATTTCCTGAAGGTTGCTTTTTTGGCAGCAACAGCCTCTCTGACCTCACCTTTCTTGCTCCAGGCCCGGCTGGGACCTCCAGTGCTAGATTTATCTAAAGTTGGATCATGCGGGCAATTGTAGTCTCCCGCCAGTATCAATGGTATCTTCGGCGCCCCCAGTATTTTCCGGAGCAACAGTTGAAAGAATTGATGGTCATAAGTATTGGGGGCATATATATTCCCCAGGAAGAGTTCCTCGCCCTGTATTTTAGCATGCAAGAAGAAGAATCTGCCCTGTGGGTCCGATTCCTCTCTAATGACCTCTACTGCCAGGCCTTTCTTCAAAAGAATCGCCACCCCTCATTTCTTGCTACTTGCGGATGCTGCAAAAACCTGACCCACCCAATCTTTTTTTAGTTTAGTGTGCTCCACTGCGCTCAAATGCGTTTCCTGCAATAACGCAATTTGTGTGTGCCCCTTCTTGAGGGCTTGTAGTATCTTTGTCCGTTTAACCGGGGTATTGAGACCGCCTACATTCCAGGAGACGATTCGTAAATCATCTCTCATTCTTCCCGTCAATCAGCCTCACAATCAACCAGTACCACCAGTCACACCACTGCTCTGGGCCGCCCAGCCTCGACCCAGAGCTCAACAGTACCCGGGGGTCTCCCCAAATAGACATATTCTCTCTCATCAGGCTCTGAAATCTGTGGACTGACGCATGTTTGATAATTTCCAAACTCTCATCTCTCATCTCGTGTGTACAAGACCCTCCCCCCCTAACACCCCCCATTCCTCCCGTAACCCCCCACCCACCCAGCCCTCCCTGTTGTCCCCAGCCCCCTTCTTTCTCCATACAAGCCAGCCCCCCTTCTCCTCTTTCTTACTGGCTGGATCCTCCATTTTATAAACTTGTCACACCCCATAAAACACCTTTAATCAAAGCCTCAGTTACCTCACTGAGGTTGGGACCCCAAAGCCATGCTTCAGGGCTGTCTCAAGCATGCCTCCTCCTTCCCCCCTCCTCACTCCCATCATCAAACTAGATATACATACAGACTGACAGGCTAAGGGAGAAAAATATCTCTCACAGGCCTAAGGTTCAGACATTATAATAGTACTGATACTAGCAATAACGTTACTAACTACAGCAGTATTGATATTATTCGCATCAATAAAATAGGTTACAGTAACAATTGAGCAAGTAAGTGAGTTCGGCCTTTCTCAGGCACCAATTACGGAAGCTTTGCCCTGCCTAGGCAGCTCATGAAGAGCAGTAAGGCCGACTATGATTTTCTCCCCGGCATTGTCCAAAGGAGGAGACACCAAGTCTCAGTGGTTAGGCCGTCACCGCAAACGTGTGGTTCCGACCCAAGAATATCCATCCTCCACCCCTGAGATGCAGTCGGATCAGGGGCCAGCCTCAACCATATCAGCGGGTGGGTGCTGTGCCAAAAACTTCTTCGCAGCCGCCGCTTGCTCAAAAATGTGACTCTGGCCATGGAGAGAGACCCGTAGCACCGCCGGATAGGCCAAGGTGAAGCGGGCGCGTCTGCGGAACAATTCCGTGCATATCGGGGAAAACTCTCATCGCTTAGCTGCAACCGCCGCTGAGTAGTCTTGGAATAATAAAATCCTTTTATTGTCTAATTTGATCTCACCTTTCTTCCGATAGGCTTGCAATATACGCCATTTGTGGTGAAAGTTAAGCACGCGGATGATCACCACACGTGGCCGGTCCCCGTTCTCTCTGTGAACACCCAGTCTATGTGCTCTTTCAATTTGAAAGTTACCTTTGAGCTCTGGCAAATCCAGCACCTCCGGCAGCCAGGTCTCGAGGAACACAAGCAATTCACGATCAGGCCTATCTTCTCCCAATCCCACCAGGAGCAGATTATTCCGACGGGAGCGATTCTCTAGGTCCTCAAGCTTGTTTGCCATCTCTAGCAGGGTTTGCCTCTGGGCCTCAAGGTCCCGATCGCGACGAGCCTCCCCCTCCTCCACACCAGCCACACGATGCTCCAATTCATCCACACGCTTGCCAAAGTCAGTCAGCGATTCTTCCATTCCCTCAAGCTTTTGCATGAGGCAATCAAACTTCGGGTCCAGGAGCCGGACTACCTCCCTCGCTAATTCCTCCGAGTTGGAGTCTGTACTGTCCGCGCTCGGGGAGGCAGGCTGTAGTGTGGCCGCAGTGGAAGGCCCTGCTCTGACCAGCTTTTCCCGCTCCTTTCTCACTGGCAAAGGCAACACTCCCAGTCGGTCCTCCGTACGTCGGAGTTAATAGGGCAGAGCTCCCTAGAGTTGGGTGGAGGAAAGAGTCCGAAAAGACAGATTAATTGACAGATTTAGTGCCGAGGCAGCCCCGGAGCGAGGGAGACACATCCTCTCTCACTCACGCATCGCCGGAAGTCGGAGCATTTTTTTAAAACCACTCCTTGGCTTATCCATCTTTGGGAAAAGGAGGGAAGCAAAATCAAATTGGGCAAGGATGCCCACTTAGGCCTTGGGCCTAAAAGAAAACTAAGAAATTATTGAAAAATAAAAAATTAACAAATTATGGGAACCAGAATCGACGGGAAGGCAAAAAGAAGGGTACTGGCCGTTACCAGAAAAAATAAGTCTCAACGCAGTGAAAACAGGGATGAGGTCCCAATGGTTCTGCGGAAAATAAAGAACTGATGAGACCTGAAGGGAAGGCAGGAAGGCAGCCACACATGTGTGGAGGAATGCTCCCAAAAGCATTCCTATTGGATGCTGGGGAGTATTCCCACGCCGGGCTCTGTCAGTGCCAACGTCATCCATATGTGAAGACTGACTTCCAGCTTGTTCCTGGAGATCAACCTTATATAAATATCATATACAATATTATATATCATCGACTAGATTGTAAGCTCCGATGAGCAGGGACTATCTTTTACATGTGTCTGTGCAGTGCTGCGTACGCCTTGTAGTGCTATGCAAATGTTCAGTAGTAGTAATCATCAGTGGTCACAGATGGAAAAAGGAAAAACATTTTTCTTATCTTTTGGAATTTTTCTGAACTTTTATTTTGCACATTCACCCATGGAAAAAGTAGATGGGTTCAGAAATGGTGAGAGGTCCGAGAGAAAAGGTAACATTTCTTGTTGTTCTGCTTGTTTTGAAAGGGAAACGTATCTGCAGGAAAAGCAAGCGCAGATCTCTAAGTATATTTTCTCTATGCAGTTTTCAAAGGGAAAATAATCACATACTGGAGCAAAGTCCAAGAAACATCCATAGACACCTACTTCTGAAAATTGTCCCCTAAACAGGGCCAGGCCAACCATTATACAAGAGTCTAGGTGCTTACCTAGGGGGGCAGCAAAGAAGAGCAGCAGTTATAGCGAAACCATAGATCCTAACAGTTCCCCAGACTCAAAGACCCCTCAGCACATCTTTCACCTGCAGTGAGTGAGGGCGCACATACACACGCAGCAAAGTTTAATATTTAAAAGCATGATGTCCAGTTGGGCATTTTTAAAGGATTGTTGTTGGTGGGGTGGTGTTTCAATGATCATGATTGTTCAGTTTAATTATCAAAATCTCTTGGCTGGGATGGGGGGGGGGAGAGGGCATAAGGTTGAAGGTTTGTCTATGACACCCATTACCCTTGTACCAGCCCTGCCCCTAAAGGTAATGTGCTTATGAGACAAAGTTGATAAGTCCTAGGTTTGTAAATAGAAGAGAGAGGATGGGATGTGTTAATATTTGACTGCAAGGCACATCATGCTTTCGGAATTTTTATGTGTCGTTTACGATGATGAAATAGGACAATGCTAAGGAATATGCTGTTTTTATAACATTAGTTAGAATTACAGCACAAGCTTCTGTTTCCTTTCTCACTCAGACTCCTTGAGTTTACCGTGGGGCATGGGACAAAAGCACGAAGTTAGAATTCAGAGAGAGACTATGTTGTCTGGCTATCCATGTGCTTCAGAAGAGAGCATGGAAGCCTATAGGGATAGAGGTCCTTCAGAATAACATCAGAAATCCGGGGTATCGGGTGCATAATCTTTTCTTGTCCCTATTTTTTTCTTGCATGATGCTCTCTTCATGTCATGAACTGGAAATTATTCCCCCCCCCCCTTTTCTATAAAAGTTGATGAAAAAACCTTGGAAGTGTTGTGTGGCGCTTCCTGTCAGACAGTGGCACGTTCAGTGAACATTGTGATTAGAACCATGCATGCAGTGGTAGAAGAATCTGATTGAACTGAAAATGATCTACCACGTGTGCGGTTCCATGATTACAGCCCAGGTACCATTTGCATATCTTTAAAAATGAAAGAACAGATGATAAATCATGGTTAAATAGAAGTCTGTCTGTTAAGGATTCCTGGTGGATTGGGCAATGGAGGCATTAAACTTACTCAAAACTTTATCCATGCTCTGACAATATGCCCTGCAGCCATAGAGTGTGGTAGTAAGTTAGTTTTACTAGTGAGAGGTAGGAAAGATATGCAGATGAAAAGATACCTTCAGGGCCAAGGAGGATAGCGCTGACATTCTTGATGACAGTAGTTCTCCGTTATTTTTCTTCCCAGAGTGCTCGAATTCCTGCCAACAAAGAGGAGTTCAAGGGACAAGGAGTAGATAATAACACAGTAACATAGTATATGATGGTAGATAAAGGCCAGTATGGTTCATCTAGTCTGCCCAGCAAGGCGGCAAGAGTAGGTGCACCTTCCGCTCCCTGCAGGTCACCCCTCCCCATGCCTTTGTTTAGGGGTGTACCCACCACTCCGTGTAGATCACCCCTATTTGTTGTGATATAAGAGATAGTTATGTTTATTTTGATTTTATCCAGTTGCTATAAAGGGATCCACTGTGTCTGTCCCATGCCACTTTGAATTCTTTCACTATATTAGCCCCCACCACTTCCATCATGAGGGCATTCCAAGTATTTCCTGACATTGCCCTTCAGTTTATCCCCCTTGTAGCTTCATGTTATGCCCTCTAGTTTTACAGCTTCCCTGTCTTTGGAAGAGGTTTGTTCATTAATACTCTAAGTATTTAAAGGTCTGAATCATATCTCCCCTGTCCCTCTTCTACTCCAGAGCGTACATATTTAGGTCTTCAAGTCTCTTCTCATACATCTTCTGACGCAGTCTCCAAATCATTTTGGTCGCCTTCCTCTGAACCGTTTCCAGTCCTTTTATATCCTTTGTGAGATCCGGTCTCCAAAACTGAACACAATATTCCAAGTGAGGTCTCACCAGCGACTTGTACAGTGGCATTAGCATCTCCTCCTTTCTGCTGGTAATTCCTCTCTGGATGTAACCCAGCATCCGTCTGACTTGGGCCACTGCCTTGTCACACAGTTTCGCCACTTTGAGAGCCTCAGAAACAATCATTTTGAGGTCCCTCTCCTGGTCCGTGCACACCTACCGCTCACCCCATATCACATACATTTCCCTTGGATTTCTGCTTCCCAAGTGCATGACACTGCACTTCTTCATATTAAATCTTAACTGCCAAGTATTAGACCATTCTTCCAGCTTTTGTAGATCTTTCCTCATGGGGGGGGGGGGGTGAGGGAGGGGGCAGGGATGCACAGAAATGAGAGGTGAAATTGGAGATAGGTCGAGCGCATTGGAAATTGAAAAAATAGAAACCTCCACCTATTTGATTTCAAGTAGTAACTGATTATAATCAAAATAAGGAAGTAAGCAGCACTACTGCATCTATCAACATGAATCAAATCAAGTTCAATATGTTTCTGATGTAGTATCATTTCTTATTCATTTGGTTCAAATAAAAATGTTCCCTATTGCCATAAAAGGGAGCAGAGTTCCATTTACTTTAAAAGAAATGATTTCTCTTTAGAAATGGCATTTTAAATGAACACTTTCTCTGGCCATGTGGTTTACCCCTATCTTATTGGGCTTACAGTTCAGTGGAAACTAGCTTTTACTGAGCGATGGGTGCCTTGAGCCTTCATTCACAACCTACCTAGAACTTTCCCTTATATCACCCTCCTGTGTGGCCCAGACTTTATCATGACAGTCCTTGAAATGGGAATATAGAGTACAGCTCTTTCAGGGACCTAATTAAATTCCTTGAGTGTGGTCACTAGGTGTCGTCATTGTACAGTGTTTGAGCTTTCTGCCTATCTAGTAGTGTCTGCAATAAAACCTCTGCCAGACTAAGGACCAGATTTCAAATTAATACTTGATAGCAATAACCATCAAGACTAATGATAGTGGTATAAGCAATTTGTGATGGCTCTGTGTAACGTCAAGCCGGGGATATAGTCTATTTCCAGTTCTTAAGGTAAAGAGGGCTGAAGCCCTAGAAAGGAAGCACACTCAAGTGTCATTAAGGGGACGCGGTGTATGTCTGTCTTCAGTAATATGCTGCCTGTTCATAATAACTTAATCCAGGAATTCCAATTGTAAATTGAGACTTGTAGCTTGAGCAGAAATGGGCCCACAGTCACGTTGTATGTATATTAGTGATGATATTAGGACTCATAGAGCCTTGAATGATGAGCCCATTGTAGTGAAACCATGCATTCTTGCACGTCATCTTTAGATAGGAATGTCTGGAGCAGATTCAGATTTCATCAGGGAGATGCCAAAAAATACAAGTTGAAGCCCCCTAAATGTAAAATTGAAAAGGAAGAAAATAAGAAAGTGCAGTACTACCATAACTAGAATACCTAAAGAGCGTTCAGCATTTTGAAAGCTTATATCAGTGAATCAGAGGTTAGTTTCCCAAGTAACTTGAATTGACAGTTGCATATTTTGCTTACCAAGCTTTCTTTGAAGCTCATAATTACTTTAAGCAAAGATAATTATATTCATTAAAAATTATTGTTTTCTGAGCTGTTTCACAGGTTGAATGATAAGGTTAAAGCACTGAAATAATTTTTTTTTACATGTAGTACATGCAAAGACTACGGGAGTCATTCTAGAAGCTCTGTTCATGATTTGCATGTCTGAAAATGCCCATTCACACATGCAAATCACATCCGCATCCCAAGAGCTATTTTAAAAAAGACCCAAATTTCCACATGTCCAGTGTGATCACATCCATGTTGCATGGGGGCATGGTGGAGGCATGTCTGAGGCAGCGACTGAAAGAATCGGTGTATCCCTGATTTCACAACAGCGTCGGAAGATTAAACCTGCCAGCGAACACATCCATATTTAGACCTGCTCCTCGGCACGAATAGGCTTTTTAGAATTGCTTATTTAAGCCAGCTCTCAAAAGTAGTAATGAAAGGGGCATTCCCTCGTATCACCACAGTAATTTTCTCCTCCTCATAAAAGGATACCATGTGAATACCAAAGGCCTCTGTCCACTGCTGTGGTGCTGGATGTCTCCATTTACCAAATGGCAGGCCTGGGTGTGCATGTTCAGAAATGCTGGCGCAAATACGTCTGTGTTGCCTGTTCCTCCAACCATCCATATTTTGCATGTGCATATCTCTGAAATCACCTGTTTCCCTGCATGCGTCTGGGGCTTTATTTTGCATGTTCCCATTTCCTTGTATGTTGACAGAGGTATTTATCTTTTGGAGCAGAGAGAGGTCGATTTTAGGACGTATTTACGTCCACCTTCTCTGCTGCCCCTCTTACAGAATTTCAGACATTCTGACTTGTATCTTCCAGGGGTCACCTAAACAGACTTTCTAAAATGTGCCCTCATTTGTATACATATTTTTCATGAAGATAGAGGACCAAGTGGGGTTGTACTGTAAGTTGTACAATAGTATTCTTTATTTAGGGAAATTTAGGGATGTGGTTTTGTTGGGAAGACCCCTTTCCCCTGCTGAAAAAAAATCAAACCTTTATAAAGCAAACTTTCAACAGGCCATTTCTTCATCTCTTTACTCACTCAGATCCCTCCAAGCTTACAGTCCATACAAAAAATATGGCAACAGCCTTGCATCAACCGATGCCATTGGGAATAGGGTACTAGCACAGCAGGAGTGACCAGGATTCACCCCTATATCTGTGAAGATATTTGTGATTGCAGGTACGTTGGAGCAGAGGTCCAACTGGGTAGGAGGATGGGGAAATGTCCCGGTAGGGGTTTGTTTTACTTTTTAGAGGTGCAGTTTTTTCACTATGGGGAGGCAGACTCCAGAGAGTGGCTGCTACTGTTTTTTTATTGAAATGAAAAATAATGGATCAAAACCCACCAGCAACAAAACAAAATCAAAATAAAATGAAAAAAAAAACCACCCTGTTGCACTCCTAGGGATAATATGATTATCAAACTTGTACATGAACAAAGAAAGCATACAGAGGCCTGACTTTGGGAATGCTTTTCAGGATAAATGTGTAGAAGAGGGTGTTGTATTCAAAATGTAATGAAAGAAATTAGTTACATCTTATGATTTTGACACTTGTAACATGTTCAATTCTTAGTGGCCTGATTGAAAGGAAAGACAAAAAATGCTGCAAGAGACAATGTTGCTATAGAAAATAACATTATTTAAAATCATAATTAGGGAAAATGGGAAGAAATAGCATCTCTGAGAGGGGGAGGGGCATGCATGCTGGGGACATGGATGGCGGTATTTGTGTGTACACGTGTGTAGAGAGGGCTGATTTCAGTGGTGTCTTTGGTGCCATTTTCCCTTGCTGCTTCAGTCATTTTTCTGCGTCTTTAGGGCTGATGCAGAAAGCCTTAGTGCAACATTTTTCTGGCGATTTTCCCACATTAGGCTTACTCTTCAATGCAGAAAGAAAACTAGCATGGAAAAATTGCCAGAAAAAAAAACACTGCGCTAAACTGCAGCACAGTGGGCACGCTAATCCCATGCAAAAGGTTGCGGAAATTATTTGCTGCCAATGTATGAAACTGTGCTGAAAGCACAGCTTTTTACAATAGGCCACGCACACATACTGTACACATTCTGAAAAGAATTAAAGGGAACATTACAAGGGTGAGGGGGGCAGCTAGTCAATATGTAACTGCCTGTAACTGTTCCCCCATGCAAAGCAATGAGAAGTTTTTGGAAGGTTTGATTCTCCGGAAAATAGTGACCCATTTCGGTCAATAGTTAAACCACACAGTCAATGTGTTTTTAAATGCCTGCTGCAGCCTTTAAATATTGTTCATATGTTCAGTACTACTACACTTCGAAGTGGCAGCACTGAATATACATAGAAATCAGTGACTGCTCTATAGATAGCGGCCATATTTAGTCCACCATCCTTATAATTAAGCAATTCGATTTAGGACAGCCTTTTTGGTGTCCTAAATTACACTGTCTAGCTATGCAGACAGCAAACAGAAGCATTTTATTGCAGCTTTATTTCCTGGGGGAGTCACTAGACTGTGGTAACTCAATGCCCCAGGTTAATAAGTACCATGGTAAATGAATAATGCAACTTGTGTTCAACTTTGCAAACTGCTTAGCGCTCTTCTTCACTTCCTCCTGAAGATACACTCCCTCTAGACCTACTGGGCCTAACTCTGATGTGTAGCGGGAGGGGGGGGGGTTATCCTTGGTGTGTAGCAGTGCTTGGAGGGCAGCACTGGAGCTGTCTCCAGTTGCTTCGGCCACATCATCAGTCCAGGTTCAGAATGGCAGCTCTGACCCATACTGCTAGTCTCGCGGTAGTGTCACTAGAGGTCAAGTTACCAAGTAAGGATAAAAAGCCAAGGCATCTGCTGTCCAACTACTGGTACTAAGAGGATACGTTAGATAATGACGTTCATTTAGCTCTTGGGCTGATAGAAGTTTTGTAATCACATGAGCATTCAATCGAGGGGGAGGGGCATTGAAGATAGAAGGTTATAAATGGAAATAGCAAAAAAAAAAGTTTTATTGAATAGTGTAATGGTTGTATGGTCTTTATCTGCTATTGTTTTCCATAGTTCTGTCAGATTGATATATTCACTTCAACTTTTCCAAAGATTCAAAGCAGAGTTTGGAGATTTGCTTTGGATTTTTAACTAAATCTGCTGAACAATGAGTTTGAGACCAATAGAATGTATATAGGACTAGAAGAGATGTGGCCAAAATACTGAAACTAATGGTATTCCAAGAAAGAGAGGATACGTTTAAAGAAAAAAAGTGCTGTCTAAAGTATGATTTGGATTTTAGATTTACTGTAATTACTTGCCTTTTCGAAATTTCTGTTTAAGGGCGTTAAAGACAGGTGTACAAGTTATCTCGGTTCTTAAGAAGGAGGTGACTGTTTAACTAAAAAACACTTTTGGAAACCAACTAGTCTGGTATATTGGAAGCATAAAAAGAGATACCACTAGTATAAACTTGCACCTCTTGCACCACACTGCCAAACCGATCGGGAGCCCTTTAGGGAGCAAGGAGGTAAGCTCCACCCCACCGAGATCTCCAATCAGCCCGGCGCTTTGATCCGCTCCAGCCAGCCTGCTCCTATTTGAAGGATAAGGCAGTATACAAAAACTGTCTAAATAAATAAATAAAATAAATATTTGAATCCAGAGCCATGCTTAGGCAGGCCTGCACCTGAGGGCCTCTCCAGATGGCCCTTTAGCGAGGCCCTTAGGAATGGAATCCTCCCATAAGCACAGATCCTTTGCTTTGAAATCATCTCTCTAAGGACACTGTGGAAGGCAGACACTACAGTGTACAATCACGCTGACCAGCAAGCAGTAAGTGCACCTCAACTCTTACAGCAGCATACCTATACCAGGCACCTCAGCACACACGGTTAGTAATCCTTATGCTTCAGCACCACCTGCAGACATAAAAGCAACTAATGGTACTCAAAAACCCTTACAGAAGCCTGCATAATGAATAAGAGACTATTAACTCTTACACTCCTTATACTTTTACTCCTCAAACCCCCATACTTCAATGCCGAGGACCCCACCCCCATCAAACAGCACAGATGATCCCTATAATCCAAAGAAGTGGACATGAAATAGAAAGTATACATATCCACCAAATTATACATGGCAGACCATGCAGGCTTATCCAAATAAACCCCGTCAACCTACTGAAAATAACTTTAAATGAGACTCACCAACATAACCTACTCAAATGTGCACTAATTAATGCTCGATCCATTTGGAACAAGTTCCATACTATACTGCACTACATACAAGACCAAGACACAGATATAATATGCATCACTGAAACATGGCTCTCAGACATGGATAATGTCATTATATACTAAATGACCTCCCAAGCATACACTATACACAATTGCATAAGGCCCTCTCGAAGGGGAGGAGGAGTCCTCATCATAGCAAAATCACACCTCAAGTTCACAACCATCTCCTCTTATCAATCAAAAGAAAGTAACATGATAACAATCTCAAATAGGAACATAGCAATATGCCATATATACAGGGCACCAAGCTCAGATGCGGAAGAATTCTCAGCCATCCTTGAGGCAGTATGCGCCCACTTGATACCAAACAAACCTCTCCTTTTACTAGGCGACCCAAACCTCCCCTCTATCCCAAAAGGATGCAACCTCATTCACAGATGCTGTGAAGGACCTACATTATACCCAGGTCGTAAATACTCCAACACACAAGAAAGGGGGAACACTCGATCTTATATTCCTACCCAACCAATGCATTGATCACAACCTACTGACACACCTAGACACCACCCCAATCCCTTGGTTGGACCATTACATGATCAACTTCTCCATTAATGCACCGTGACAAAAGGAACATCAGCTGGAACCCCAAAAGAAAAGAGAAGATTTAGAACCTTCAACAAAGTTAAATTTCTGAAGCAAGTTCTACCAGAGCTGGAACAGAACACGCCTGGTCTGGACTCGGTAATTAATAACTGGAATCACACACTCAACAATGCAGCAATAGGCCCCAAACAGTGTAGTACAAGACAGAAGGAGACACAATACTCCTTGGTTCTCAACAGAAAGCAGCAGCCAAAAAGAAACTGCTACAGAAGTTAGAATGAAAATGGCATCAAAATAAAGACCAGGAACACCTAATCAAATACAATGACATGCTAGCCTTATACCACAACATGATAAATGGATGCAAGAAGGAATATTATACAAACCTAATCATGAAGTCACTCAATAAACCAAAAGAACTTTTTGAAATAATGAACGCACTGATTAGTGACCCAAAACAACCAAAGAACCCTAACTCCCCAGATCCCCAAGAAATGGCAGACTACCTGATGCTAAAATACAGAAGAACACCTTCCTCGGATGCTGCCCTGTTAGATGGTGATGATCTTGCCCTGTTAGATCTGCAGCAGCTATACCTCATAGGACCCTGTTGCAAAGGCTTCACAAAATAGAGATTCATGGAACAGGGATGAATTGGTTCTCATCTTACCTATCAAAACCAGAAACAACAATTGAGATCCAGCAACCAACAATCAGGACCATTCACACAGCAACAAGGTGTCCTGCAGGGCTCTGCCCTCTCAGCATTGCTCTTCAACATTTACATACAGCCATCATAAAACACAAATCCAATACAAGATATACTCAGAAGACATAATGGTCTTTACCCCAGTAAACATTGCACAACCCGATTACACTCGGATCACCTCATGCCTCGAAGCAATGACTGGATGGCTTAAGGAACAAAACCTCACTATAATCTTCAAAATATCAGAAGGGCTACACATCACCAGGAACGTACTATTCTCTCCACCTGACTCCATAAACATCTTAGACTGCACTCTAAGAGTCAAGAATGAAGTCAGATACCTTGGAATGACACAGCTCAGTTTCCAGACCCACATCAAGCAAACCACCAAGACAGCATACCAAAAACTAAGGACCATACACAGACTCAAGCCTCTACTCAGTGACAGTGACTTAGATCAGTCTGCCAGGCCATTATAACCCCCACACTAGATTACTGTAATATAATCTATCAAGGTCTCCCGAAGGAAACAACACTTCCACTCCAACTTGTACAAAATACTACTGCGTGCATAATAACCGGAACAGCAAGATACTGCCATATCACCCCTATGCTACAACTACAGTGGCTTCCAGTAGCCACATGTTCCAAATACAAGGCCTTATTGATGATCTTCAAAATAATCCACAATCTGGCACCCCCAGTTCTTCAACTGCTAATAAAAAAGACACCAGAGGACAGAACGAGAAGAACCCCAAATAACAACACTCTGAACATCCCCATGCACAAGAGGAAAGCCAAGCAAACGACATGTAAAGAACATTTTCCTTATATGTTCCCTCCTTATGGAATGACTTACCTAACTCAATAAGAACCATTAAGGACATATCTGACTTCAGAAAAGCAATAAAGACCTTACTATTTACTGAATACTACAAACACCCCATGAACAATAGACACATAATTAAGCACCTCAGTATAGAGACCCATATCCTCCCACCTATCTGCCCCATATCCTCCCAACTGTCTGCCCCATTCCTCTCCCCAACTTACCTCTTTTTCACCCAACTAGTTCCACCCTCCAAAGAACATACTCCCTATCTGCAGTAATGTGTCACCCACAACACTACTAATACAAGTGAATTATCTGTAACCCCATATAATCTACCAAGTTTAATCACCCTTGTTCAATGTAACTTTTATTTGATTGTTGGTTCATGTAATATATATAAACTGCTCTGAATCCTATGATGGGGTGGTATAAAAAAATAATAAATAAACATTCACATATCTAATATAGAAGGTGGCATTTTCCATAAAATGACAACCTCGGTAACAAGAGGTTATCAAATCAATCTGAAGGGGGATGAGAGTGCCAAAGAATGTAAAAAAAAAAATACTTTTTCACTGAGAAGATGGTAGGCATCTGGAAGAGCTTTTCAGCAAAAGTATTAGAAGCTAAAATTATAACAGACTTCAAGTATGAATTGGTCAAAGAGGCAAACAGAAAGCGGGAGACGACTACAGATCAAAATAAGTTCTATGACAGCACAATAAGTAGAACAATTAGCCCTTCATTACTAACATCATCTGTATTTATATCTTTACAAATGCAATTGTGGGCTTAGGCAAAATCATTATTTTATTTATTTATTTATTTAACCAGTTTTCTATATTGCCTTATCCTTCAATCAAAGCGGTTTACATTATGAATCACTACAAACAGGTACTGGATACATTCCCTTGTCCCCAAAGGGCTCACAATCTATGTGTACCTGAGGCAACAGAGAGTATAAAGATTCAGGGCAGGTGCAAGGGTATTAGATGCTTAAGCAAGCCTGTAGCTTTATTCCCCCCTCCCCCTGCCCCCTCCCCTGAGATTTTTGTAATTAAACTCAGCAATCATAGTCATCAGAACACCACCTCTCCTGTAAAAATGCATAATCAGACATCATACTTTTACAATATGGAACTTTGTTTTGTATGTATGTGTATACCATTCTCCCTGCAGGTAGAAGAATGTGATGATAGCCCTTTTGGGTCTGTGTGGCTGTTGGGATCTATTCTTTCGCTTTGACTGCTGCCCCTCAGAAGTTGTTACCCTAGGTGACTGCCTAGTCTCGCCTAATGGTTGATTTGACCTTTGTGCTCCGCTGATGTGAGAAAAAACATAAACATTTGAGACATAACTTCAGAAAGGCAATGTCTGCAATATCCACACTGGATGTGGTTGTGTAGTTGGAGTTGGAGAGTTAACCATAGATGGACATTTTCCCTTAGGGTCATATTCACTGAAGGATTTTCCTCACTTTTCCATTTTTGGGAAAAATGCTTGAGAACATATGGCCCTTAGTTTGGACACAAATGACAGAAGAAAAATAGAGGATAACTTTAGGGAAATCTGGGTTTACAGATTCCTTTTTATTCCTTCTAACCCAACAGAAGTTAGAATTATACATAAGGGGATGAGAATGTCTGTCTCTGTGGGGGCAAAATAACTCTCCAAAACATTAATGGAATGGGATGAAATTTGGCATGTGGGAAAAACTGATAAAAATACACATCAAGATTGAAAATGGGCCAAATTGGAGTGGGATTTTAGAAAAATAAGCCCCCCCCCCCGCTCCGTCCCCAAATGGCCCAGATTCTGATGCATAGAAACGTATATACAGTGACAACATACCACTTAATGGAATCCCTCCTTTCAAACTCCCTGGTCTGTTCCCTACTCTCCTAACCCCTCCCACCAAAAAATGCTCTCCCATAACTACCCCACCCCCCAAAGAATACTCTCTTGCAACTGCCTTACCAACCCACCAAATGCCCCACCCGAAAAAATACCCCATACAACTGCCTCACCACCCTGCAAACTGCCCAACCCCAAAAACTGCACCCTCACAAATGCCCCCAACACACTACAAATTACTCTCCCCTAAAAAAAACCTCCCAGAACTGCCTCACCCCCAAAAACCTCACCCCATAAAATGCCCCACCCCTCCAGATACCCTTCCCACAGATGTCCCATTCCCAAAACCTCTTAGCCACTGCCCCACCACCCAAAACTACTCACATGCAACTGTCCCACCACCCTACATGCTGCTCTACCCCGAAAAACTACCCCTATGCAAGTGCCTCAGCACCCTGAAAACTGCCCCTACTGCTAAAAAAAATTACTCTTTTTGCAACTGTCCTACCAACCTACAAACTGGCCATACCTAAAAAATGCCCTCCACAAACTGCCCCCGAAAAAATACCCCACAACTCTCCCGCCACTTTGTAAACTGCACCTGCCTTTGCCAAACCACCCATCAAACTGCTCTCACCTCAAAAATCTACCACCCGGCATTTGCTCCACCACCCTCTTAACTGCCACACTCCCAAGAATTATCCCCCTATAAATGCCCAAACCCCAAAACGCTCCACTGTAAACTACCTCTACTCCTAAAAATACCTCTCTGCCTCTGTCCCCAATCCTCTAAACTGTGTCCCCCAGAAATGACCCACAGCTACTCCCCTGCCCCATAGATATAATACATGCAGGACTGAACCAAGCTAGAAATAAGCCTTATGCGATTCACACATCTGATGCCCTCCACCCCACCCAGCTGCATGCAGGAACTCACTCTTATCAAGCGTCCTGAAAGCCCAGTGATGATATCAGTGCCTCTTACTTGCACCCTGTTCAGTCGCACTGTTCACGCAGCCCTTGGTATGGCCCTGAATATATACACAGCACGCTCAAAAAACACAACTGAGACATACACATGGGGATTGCAAATAATTCCCTAGCTGTGATATATGGCATTTTAAATTATTTACATATATATTTCATTTTCTTTGCTGTTATTTCTACTGTGAAAAGTATTGACTGAATTGAACTGCTTTCTTATTGGTTGCTGTGTGTACTGACAACTAGAATTTTTATTTTATTTATTTATTTATTTACATTCTCTTATATACCGCGCTATTCTGCATCAGTGCGGTTTACATTGAACAAACTGAAATTACATTTAACAGGGTATTATAACTTGGAGATAACTATTTTACAGGGAACATGGGCTATGGAGGGTTAAGTGGCTTGCCCAAGACCACAAGGAGCACCTGTGGGACTAGAAACCCCAGTCCTTCCGGCCCAAGGTTGCTGTCCTCAATTGCCGTGGGCAAGGCTACATGAATGGAACAGCAAACTAGGAACATACCTAGGGTTCAAAGTTTACGAGGGCGTGGTCAGATGTGCTTTGAACTTAGGAGGTTAGGATTGACAACTGTTTGACTTTTTTTTGGGATAGTACTGATTTTTATATTAATGTCTGGAAGCTAGAATGATGGCTAACATGTCTATACAAACAGTTCTCTATAAATTCCTCTGAATGAGTGAGCGTGCCTTTCCTGCTTTTAGTATACTAGGAGCAGAGACTTGGGGGTAGGATCCAGCCCATGTGAAGGCTGTGGGGGCGGAGCATTGGAATGTTGCTCTTCTCTCAGGAAGAGGGAGGAGGTGAGCTGTGGGGAAGTTCATGTGATTTGGGAGATGAAAGATAAATAAAGTTCCCCTTCCCCTTTCCCTCTGAAAAGATGCCTCAATGCATTTCTTTAGGAAAAGCTGTTCTGACAGCTGCAGCATACACTGATTCACAGTAACATAGCAATTACAGAACTGCAGCTGATAAACGGCCCCGCATCTCCTCTCCTACAGACTGCTACTACTGAACATTTGTATAATGCTACAAGACATATGCAGCGCTGCACAGACACATACAAAAGACGGTCCCTGCTCATCAGAGCTTACAGTCTAGTCAAGACAGACAACACAGTAGCTGTAGACATGGGATACAACTAGGGGGAATGGTAAGGAAATGCAAAGGAGATCAGGTCAGTCAAGATCCGAAGGCAGCAGACACACAGAGAAACAATACAAAAGTAAATACACACACACACACACACTAACATGTACACACAAACATACAAACACACACAGATCCCCATCCCCACACCCACACAGAGAGAGGTTAGAACAAACACATATATAAATGAACACACACACACACACACACACACACGGTAATTTTTATAAGGGTCACCTAGATTGATTCAGGCTTCAAGGCATATATGTTGCACCTATTTTACTATGTTACTTTTCTGACCGAAGTCAATCTAAAGGGTGTACAAATCAATACATAAAATAAAATACAATAACAATAATACATAATAAAATGACACAGTTACTTCATCTCCCCTCCCTTTCAACCCTCCATCCTAAGGACTTCTAAAAATAAAAAGGTCTTCAAAACCTTCCAAAAAACCAACAGGGAGGACACTATCCAGAGCTCAGTGGGCAATTCATTCCACTTTTCAGCAGCTACTGCCCGAGAGTGCCATGAGCTTTCCGGACCACTTCCAAACCTGGAACCGCCAACAAACCATCCCTGCAAAGAACGCAGGGGACACGAAGGCTCATACCACCGCAGTAGATCCTGCAAATATTCCAGATGCAAATCATGCATAATCCAAAACACAATAACCAGCAGCTTACACCATCATCAAGCCTGGACAAGAAGCCAGTGTAAACATACTAAGAACAGGCATGCTCCCAGCAAAAAATGCACTGCTGCATTCTGCGTAAGGATTTCCTCAGCATCACAACATAAAGTATGTTCCAATAGTCCAAAGTCCCTTGAACAAGCGACTGAACCACCAGCTGCAAGGTGTGGTGGTCAAAAACATGTCAGACTTAGACGCAAGCACTGATATCTGTTCTGTGGCTGGTGTAAATGCCTGTGCCTAGAATTTTCAAGAACATGCAGAACTTATAGTATCTTATAATTATGCATTCAAATTTGCACTCCACTCAAGCTCTTTCCGTTTGCACACCCACAGTGAAAGTGTACACCATCGGCCTGGTGTGTGTACTTACTAAATAACTACCAAGATACCATAAATTACGCATGTGATCATGTGCTTAAATAGTTGACGCTTAAGAAATTACCCTCACACTCGCTAAGATGTCCAAGCACACACAGGTACATTTATGCAAGCATTCACACACATACAAGCATATAGGGCCAACCCGTCCACTAGGCAGGCTAGGCGGCCATCTAGGGTGACAGTTGTCTGTGTGCAGCAGGCCATGTGCTTTGGCATACATGGCCTGCCTCCCCCCCTGCATGCCGAGTCATGCCATCCTTCCCCCCTCCCCCCTGTGCTGAGCTGCGCCATGCTGCTGCCCCCCATTGCTGCTGATTCCAGTGGCGGGGGTGAAGGCTGGGCTCGACAGCAGGCAGTGTGCTTCGGCACACATGGCCTGTCGCTTCTGAACCCCTGAAGCTATGTCATAGGGAGTTCAGAAGTGGCAGGCCATGTGTGCTGAAGCACATGGCCTGCTGCCGATCCGGTCGCCAGAATCAGTGATAGCACGGCTCAGCACAGGGGAGGCGCAGTTTGGCAGCACGGCTCAGAGGGGGAGGGGTGGCATAGCCGGGTCTTCTGCCTAGGGAAGCAGAAACCCTTGGGCCAGCCCTGCAAGCATACATGCAGTGACACACAAAACACATGGAGATACATACAAATGCACAGACATACCAGCCTACACAAGATAAATATACAAAACAAAGAGATGCACACACACGTACACATTGTGCAGATACAAATAGATGGGTGTGAGCTCACACACATGGGTTGGCAAGAATTCCATGAGCCATACTCTGCATGCTTTCCCTTCAACATTGTGTGTGTGTGTGTATATATATATATATATATACTGGGTGTAATTTGAGCTAGAATAAGATAGAATTGGCCACATAATAGTATAGGAAGAGTTCATGAGAAATGAAACATCATCAGGTGGGCTGAGGGAAGTAAAGCATAAAAATTTGGATGTAGGGGTGTGATTAGCATATACTGTATTTAGATAGGCAAAATAGAGAGTGGTGTTTGTGTTCATGTGTTCCTGTAATAGACAGTGTTAACTTTTGTCACTTCAGTATTTTTTCTTGTATATGAGTATATTGATGAGGTGATTCTAAATTGTACTGCAGTTACATATTGAGATAAATGTAATTTCAGTAGAGTCTTATGTTAATCTCTTTGCTTAGGGCCTAAGAACATAAGATATGCCATTCTGGATCAGACCAAGGTCCATCAAGCCCAGTATCCTGTTTCCAACAGTGGCCAATCCGGTTCACAAGTACCTAGCAGTTTCCCTAAAAGACACAGGTTCCACAATGCTTGCACTGGGGCAAGCAGTGGATATCCAGCATCCCCTTTAATAATGGTTTATGGACATTTCCTCCAGGAAATTGTCCAAACTTTTTTTAAACCTGGCTGTACTAACAACTTTTACTGCATCCTCCAGTAATTAATTCCAGAGTTTGATTACACGTTCAGTGAAAAAATATTTTCTCTTATTAGTCTTAAATAGATTACCCTGTAACTTCATTGCATGTCCCCCTAGTCTTTCTATATTTTGATGGTGTAAATAATCGATGTAGGTCTACCCGTTCCACTCTATTCATTAATTTATAGACCTCTATTATATTTTCCCTCAGCTGTTTCCAGGTTGAAGAGCCCTAACCTTTTTAGCCTTTCTTCATAGGAGTATCCTTCCATTCCTTTTACCATTTTGGTGGCTCTTCTCTGAACCTTTTCTAATAACGCTATATCCTTTTTAAGATACGGTGACCAGAATTGCACACAATATTCAAGGTACGGTCGCACCATGGAATGATACAGAGGCATTATAATATCCTTTGTTTTATTCTCCATTCCTTTCCTTATGATACCCGTCATTCTGTTTGCTCTCTTGGCTGCCGCTGCACACTGGGCGGAGGGTTTCAACATGTTATCCATGATGACACCTAAATCTTTTTCCTGAGTGGTGGTTCCTAATGTGGAACCTTGCATCGTGTAACCATAGTTTGGGTTGTTCTTGCCTAGGTGCATAACTTTGCACTTATCCATATTAAATTTCATCTGCCATTTCGATGCCCAGTCTTCCAATTTATCAAGATCCTCTTGCAATTTTTCACAATCCTCATGGGTTTTAACAACTTTCAATAATTTTGTGTTATCTGAAAATTTGAATACCTCATTCATTATTCCCATTTCCAAGTCATTTATGAATATGTTAAAAAGCAGCGGACCCAGCACAGATCCCTGGGGTACTCCACTATTCATCTTTCTCCATTGGGAAAATTGGCCATTTAGCCCTATCCTCTGCTGTCTGTCTTTTAACCAGTTCCTGATCCACAATAGTACACTGCCTCCTATCCCATGACTTTTTAATTTAGCCAAAAGTGTCTCATGAGCGGCCTTGTCAAAGGCTTTCTGAAAATCCAGATACAGTAAATCAACTGACTCACCTTTGTCCACCTGTTTATTCACACCTTCAAAAAAACATAACAGATTAGTAAGACAAGTCCTTCCTTGGCTAAAGTCATGTTGGCTGTCTCCCAGTAAGCCATGACTATCTACATGTTCAGTAATTTTGTTCTTTATAACGGTTTCTACTATTTTTCCTGGTACTGATGTCACACTCACTGGTCTGTAGTTTCCCGGATCACAACTGGAACCCTTTTTAAAAATTTGCAGTACATTGGCCATTCGTCAATCTTCAGGTATTACAGATGATTTTAATGATAGTTCACAGATTGCTAATAGTAGGTTTGCAATCTCATATTTTAGTTCTTTCAACACCCTTGGATGTGTATCATCCAGTCCAGGTGATTTTCCACTGTTCAGTTTATCAAATAGTTGTAATACATCTTCCCAGTGTATCGATATTTCTTTCAATTCTTCTGCTGCATCACCTTTAAATACTATGTCAGTCATGGGTAAAATCCCTGTCTAGAAAAAGTGGTAAGGAAAAAAGAAAACTTTTTATTGTACCAATAACCTGAGAGAATCTGCCGAAAAGATCCGACACAGGCCGTGTTTCGTATAACCTTCTTCAAGAGTATGGCGTACTTAATAATTAGGAAATCCTGTATATGATGATCTTGTGCGGTATAAATTATTTCGTCCTGCGAACATTTCTGACGTTATAGAATGCAGCAACTGGTCTCTTGTGTGAAAGAGACTAGTTGCTGCATTCTATAACGTCAGACATGTTCGCAGGACGGAATAATTTATACCGCACAAGATTCTCTCAGGTTATTGGTACAATAAAAAGTTTTGTCTTTCCTTACCATGTTTTCTAGACTGGGTTTCCTCAATTGACGTGGCTCTGTACTTTTGTTGGTGGACTAATGGGTAAAATCCCTACATTTTCCTCAGTAAAGACCGAAGCAAAGAATTCATTCAGTCTCTCTGCTATGACCTTGTCCCCTTTTAGTGCCCCTTTTATCCCTCTATCATCTAATGCTCCAACTGACTCTTTCATAGGTTTTTTGCTACGATTATACTTGAAAAAGTCTTTATTATGCAGTTTTGCTTCCATAGCAAGCTTCTTCTCAAATTTTCTCTTTGCCTGCCTTATCAATGCCTTGCATCTAACATGCCAGTGCTTATGATGTTTCCAGTTTTTGTCATTTGGCTCCTTTTTCCATTTCCTGAAAGATGCTTTTTTGGTAACAACAGCCTCTTTGACCTCACCTTTAAACCATGCTGGCAGTTTTTTGGACTTCCTTACACTTTTCTTAAAGCGTGGAATACAGCTGGTCTGGGCTTCCAAGATATCATTTTTAAACACCACCCATGCTTGATGTAAGTCTTTAACCTTTGCAACTGCTCCTTTTTAGTTTTTTCTTAACTATTTTCCTTATTTTATCATAGTCTCCCTTTTTAAAGTTAAAAGGTAGTACTGTGGATTTCCTTACCGTCCTTCCTCCATTTATTAAATGAAATGCAATCGTGCTATGATCACTATTGCCAAGTGGCCCCAACACCCTTATCTCTTGCACCAGATCTTGTGTTCCACTAAGGATTAGGTCCAAAATGGCTTCCCTTCTGGTCGGTTTGTGAGCCAGCTGCTATAGGAAGCAGTCATTCATTTCATCTAGAAACTTTATCTCCCTAGCATGTCTTGTCGTGACACTGACCCAGTCGATACTGGGGTAATTGAAATCACCCATTATTATTACTGTACTGGTTTTTTTAAATTGATATTTTTAGATTTTACAACCAATACACAAAAACATAAATAATTAATAATTAACAAAGCATTAACTACAACACCAAACATTACCTACTGACTTCCTCTCCTTCCCCGACGTCTTGCAAGCCCGGCTAAGAAAGAGAAAGAAAGAAGAAAGAAAGAAAAAGTACCCATCAACTTGTAGCAATATTCGCATAGATATCCAGAGCAGACCACTTGTTCAACTCTACAACTTTACCTCTGAGGCAAGACATTTTTTCCTGAGATTTTTCATAGTTACTGTAAAGGCACACTTGATTCCACCATAGTAACCAATTTAGCTTCTTGGGATCTTTCCAGTTGGATAAGATTGCTTTTATGGCAATCGTTATCATAAAGTTTAGTATGAAAAAATGCCTTTTTTCCAGCACAGGAATCTCCGCTAATGATCTCAATGCTATTATGCGCCATGACAGAGGACAAGAGAAGTGTAATACTTGTTGTATCTTAGACCAAACAGGAGCCCAAATGTAAGGGCAGTCCAAAAACGTGTCTCATGGTACCTATCTCCTTCTGACAGGACTAGCAGTGAGTAGTCACCTCTTTGTTCCATTTAGCCAGTTTAATCGGGGTAATAAATGCCCTATGTGCAAAGAAGAACATCGATTGCGTGAGAGCGGCAGATCTTGAGGGGGCCCCAAAGGAAATTCCAATTCTGCTGCGACAAATTAGAACTGACTTCTTCTTCCCAAATCTTCCATAGACCCCTGCCCTGAGTTGAATAGCAGGCTCTGAAGTATGCATAAATGCTTTAGATTCCTCCTTTCTTAGAACTAATTTCCTCCATAGTTCTCTCCAACCCCCATGATTGTGAGTATTCGTTGGGCTTTCTCTTCAGACAACTAATACAGTGCATAAGTTGAAGCCATTGATAGTAACATGAGGACGGTAGGCCAAACTCTTCTTGTAGAGACTTAAATGGTTTCCATGTATTTCCCTCTATCCAGTGCCCCACTGACCAGATTCCACATCTTTGCCAGGTTGCCCAGGCAAAGGAGGCTTTATTGATTTTAAATAAAGGATTGTACCATATCGGCAACTGGAGTGAGGGAGGATTTTCTCTTTCAGTAATAGGCAGGAGGATTTGAAACGCCTTTTGGGTGGCTAGGATTATGCGACCCACTCTAGAGGTGTCCAGCCATCGCATTCCCATAATTAAGTTGACTGGACAGGAGCAGACCAGACACTCTTCCAACTCCAACCATATTGGTTTCTGCTTAAGAGTCACTCCCGACGACCACAAGCCTCCTTGTTTCAATAGAGCAGCAAGGTGATACCAGTAGAAATCTGGAAAATTAACTCCCCCTTCACTTTTGCAAGCCTTTAGTTTCTGTAGGGCAATCCTGGGTGGTTTTCCTCCCCAGAGAAAAGAGCATATGATACGCTCCATCGCTTTATACGCAGATGTTGGGAACAAAATGGGTATCATCACGAGTATATAATTTAATCTCGACATCAGTACCATCTTTATGGATTCCAGATGGCCCCACCAGGTAAGATGTAGAGGGGACCATTTCAGGGTAAAGGACCATGTTATCTCACTTAGCTTCTCTGTGTTTATTCGCATTTCATCCAAAGGGGCACAGTACTGGACCCCCAGATATTTTATAGCGGAAGGCTCCCATTGAAAAGAAAATTGCTCTATCATCAAGCTGTTAGCAAGCTGGTTGATAGGAAAAGCTACATATTTTTCCCAGTTGACTTTGTACCCAGAAAATCGAGAATAATTATCTATCAGCTTCAGTAGAGGGGAGATTGATGTTGGACAGAGAAAGAGCAGAAGGTCGTCCGCATATGCTGACAATTTGATTTGAAGATCTGCCATTGTAATGCCTTTAATCTCACCCGAATGCCGAATAAACAGCGCTAGTGGTTCCAATGCCAGGTTGAACAAAAGTGGCAACATCGGACATCCTTGACGTGTGCCTCTGTGTAAGGCGAAAGAGCTCTATATTGGCCAGTATCCTTGCCATGGGTTTGGTATACAGAACCTGAATCATATCCACAAATTTCTTTGGAAAGCCAAACCAATCCAGCACTTGAAATAAGAAAGGCCATTCCAGCCTATCAAAGACCTTTTCAGTGTCCAGTGACAGGCCTACAAATGGAGTCTCCAGCGATTACACAATAGTCGAGCGTTGTCCGCCGTGGATCTGCCTGTGATGAAGCCACATTGGTCTGGATGTATTAGTAAGTGGAGAACTTTGTTAAGTCGGTTAGCCAGGACAGTAGAGTACAGTTTGTAATCCGCATTCAAAAGTGAGATTGGTCTATAATTGCTCACCAGTTCCGGATCCTTACCAGGTTTTTCCAGCACGACAATCGTTGCATTGGCGAAAGCTCCAGTATTACTGACTTGCTTCTGCAGCTGCTGGTAGTAGATCATCATGTGGGGAAGAAGGTCCTTTGCAAAGGCCTGGTAAAATTCTATTGGTAATCCATCAGGTCCTGCTGCTTTCCCGCCTTTCATTCCTGAAAGAGCATCCTTCAACTCCTCATGAGCAATATCTTTGCCGAGACAAGTTACTTGATCCTGGTCCAATTTAGGATGATCAATCTGACCCAAGAATTTTCTCATAGCGGGTACATCGCAGTCCACTTCTGATTTGTATAGCTGCGTATAGAATTTACAAAAGGCCTCTGTTATTTCGTTGTTTTTACTCAAGGGGCCATGATGCTCGTCCTTTATAGACATGATATGAAATTTACCATGCTGCGACTCAAAACTCGAAGCCATTAGTTTACTAGCCTTGTTCATCTCTGTATGGTAACGTGCTTGTTGAACAAACATACTTTGTTCCACCTCACTGCTAAGAATCATATTATATTGATATCTTAACTTTTGTAGGTGCATTAATGCCATGGAATTAAATTGCTTTTGCAGAATTCTTTCCCCAGCCCTAATCTGCTGATCCAGATCCTTGAGCTTGGCTTTTGCCTTTCTGTCAGCAGTAATGGAAAAGCTGGTTATCTTCGCTCTTATTGAAACCTTAAATGCTTCCCGCTGTGCCCAAACAGATGTATCTTCTGGGTGATTAATTTCAAAGAAATATATAATGGCCTGCTGGACATATAGTTTAAAAGGTTCCTCCGCAAGCAACAATTTAGAAAAGGACCAGACATGGCTTTTAGTATGGACCTCCGGGCGATCCAGATCCAGCGTTATCGCTGCATGGTCCGAGATGTGCGTGCTTAAGATGTCTGCGCATCTGACTTCTTGCACTAGTGTTCTGGACACCAAGAAAAAGTCTATCCGTGAGAAGGAGCTATGCGGATGAGAAAAGAAGGTATAATCCTTATCTCCAGGAACAAGCAGGAATGAGTCTTCACATATGGGTACATCGGTACCGACGGAGCCTGCGCGGGAGCGCTCCCCAGTGTCCAGAAAGAAAGCCTTTGGGAGCATCCCACACGCATGCGCGCTGCCTTCCCGCCTAAACACTTCCCTCTCATCAGTTTTCGTTTTTCCGCGGAGCCGACAGGACGTGTCCTTGTCACCGCAGAAAATTCATCTTTTTTATTTTTATTTTTTGTGGTCGCGCCTGCCTTCGCTTGACGCCCACCGGTACCGCTGGTGCTTTTCTTTCTTTTCTTAAAAAATGTCTTCTTTTTTCTGAGAAATTTTTCTTATTTAGTGCCTGACCTTTTTCTGGCCACTAGGCCTCTATCCTTTCCATTATGGAAAAGCCGGCCACTATCCTTAAGAAATGTCTAAAGTGTGGCGGTACAACTAGGTTAATAGACACTCATTTTTGGTGTCTAACTTGTTTAGGTCCTGACCATTGTCCTAAAGAGTGTTTCTCTTGTAGGAGTTTAACCAGAAGAGGTCTTCAGAACCGAGCACAACTCGGTACCGGGTCTCCATCAACCATGATATCACCAGGCAGAATCTCTTCTTCCTTCCACGGTCAGGTAACCAAACAACAGCCTGTTAAGACTAGCCAGTCCTCGAGAGGTAGATCTCTTTCTAAGCATCGAGAGGGCTCTGGCCTTGCCCTCGAGGACACTATGGCTTAATCCTGGCGGGAGGCTTCTGGCTGCAAAGCATTATCAGGATCTCAGGTTGCTCCCGAGGTTTTTACCTCTGTGGATGCACCTGTGCCATGCTCGGTGGTTCGGACCGCGTCGACCGGTACCGATACCTCGGTATCGGCTATGGTGTTGGATGGAAAACTCCTCGCCATGGAACGCAGTCTGGTGCATCTCTCATCAACAGAGTCGCCGCAGATCGTTCTTCGACTACCGATATCGGCATTGACTCCGGTATCGGTATCGGCTTTGATGCTAGCACCGGTGTTGGTGTCGGTATATGTACCGACATTGGCATTGCTCCCGGTACCAAATTGGGCATCGTTGCAGATGCCGGTATCGACATCGGTACTGGCATCGATGCTTTCGATACCTCTTTCAACAGGCTCGCTTCCCTCGATGCCGAGTCTGGAATCGCTATCTAACCTGGAAGTCTCGGTACCGACATCGAGAAGTACCGATCACACCTCTATAAGGAGAATCCGATGCTTCATCCTCCCCGGTCTTCTAAGCCCGATGTCGGAGATGCATCTATCGGTACCACAACTGAACTTTCAACAGTTTCAGTTTTTACTCCTCATTGCAGAGAATTCCTCTTAGAGGGGATCTCTTTTCAAGCTTTTCTGCTTGATATGGCAAGAATACTCGCCATATCCATACCTGGGAAGGAGTCTATACCAAGGGATTCAGAAATTTTGCAATCTCCCTGGTTTCCAGAGGAGGCAATCATGCTTCCTGTACATCAGATCCTACAGGATCTGTTATTAAGAATGTGGGAAACTCCCTTAATGGTATCCCCACATTCCAAAAGAGTGGACACTATCTATAAAGTCCCACCTTCGCCAGGTTTTCAAAAGACTCAACTCCCTCATCATTCTATAGTAGTAGAATCAGCAATGAGGCGTGTTAAGAGTGCAAAAAAGCACTCCTCTTATCCGCCAGGTCGTGAGTCTAGAACCTTAGATGCTTTTGGGCATCGATGCTTCCAAGCATCTATGCTTTCAGCAAGAATCATTTCATATATTTTCTATATGGGATTCTCTCTGAAAGAGGTTGCCAAAGATTTAAAACTTTTCAACCCTTCAGGAACATAAAAGAGCTGACTATTTATCACTAGTCAATTATGCTCATAATATTTCTACATTCCTTTGTCATGCTTCCATGGATTCTTTTGAATCTATTAGCAGATCTTCTGCTATAGCCATAGGGGCACAATGTTTAGGCTGGCTCCAAGCTTCAGACTTGGATAAATGGGTTCAAGAAAAGCTGGGAAATAGCCCTTGTACTGGAGAACATCTCTTCAACAAGGATTGTCTATTTCAAGCTAGTCAGTTAACCACTGAAAATGCTACCTTAAGAGGATTGTCAAAACTTTCCTCTGTCCCAGCTAATGATGGATCTTCTAAAAAACTTTATTCCTCTAGGGGGAAAAAGTTTTATCCATCTTCTTCCCCTCAGACAGATGTTCCCCAACAGGGGCAGCATCAAACCAGGCTAAAGAAACAGAAACCTCAATGGACTCAGCAAACCCAGTAACTACAGAGTTTCTGATTTCTCTTCTTCCTGTATGAGGTTCAGGAGCCGTACACCTGCCTTTTTATCAAAAGAGGCGTCTGGCTTGATTCTCATCCGTGCTGAGACAACACTGAGTTAACTCTAGGCATGAATCTCTTGTTTCAAGAGAACTTCATTCTACTAGCTCCAAGAGCTCTTGAGATATCTCAGTCCTACAGGTAATAAGTTTCTACTTCCCTATTTAAAAAAAAAAAAAAAAACAGGAGGGAAGGTCAATCAAGAAACTTAACAGGCTGAGTGGTACCTTTCACCCTTTTTTGACACTTACCTGTAAGACCTTAACTGCAGAGGACCCTATCCATAAACACTTACTAAATTGTAAGTTTTTCAACTCTGTATTACTTCTATCTTTTAGTTGGGACATCTAGTCTCCAACCTGAATATTATTCAACTGGAGAGCTTCTTACTGAAGCTATAGGAATTCCTACTCCAGTAAATCTTTCCAATACAGAGCTTTTTGGGTCTTTCTGCACTGGGGTTTTTACAGGATGCAATTCAGCATTCTGAAAGCCCCTACCAGATTAGTCTATACATTTGAGCAAGGTCAGCTCAGAAGGCTTCTAAAACCATCCATACTGGAAATATGAATAACCCACCAAGTGGTTAGATGAGCCTCTTTAAACAGATAGCTCACATGAGTTTCCGCCTATTCTATGCTACTTGCGTTTGTTAGAGCTGACCCCTCAAATACTTCCTGTTCAATTAATCATTGCAGGGCAAAAAGTCTCTACCATTTTTGCCATCCTCAATTCTGTTTCAACAGAATTGATTCGGTTACACACTGGCTACCCAACAGCCAGGTCTCATCTAAGCAACCTATAACATGCTCTCTGCAACTATGCAATGAAGCTCTACAACTATGGGCCTTTGTCAGAGAGTGTCGTAGTCCACCCCTGGTAGGTAACTTCCAGGTGGTTAAAGAACCTTTGACTGGCAGTCTCTACCCAGTCATGCTCCCACATGGCTGTTTGTTCCTAATTTTCCTTTTTCCTTAAAATTCTTTCAAGGAGAAGGAACCAGGGCCTGGAACTTCTTATAAAATTCCCCAGTTTTTCCCTGGGGTTATGTCTAGACATTAATATTTCTTATTTCTGTCTACATTGCAAAACTTTATTTCCTTTACTCCTCACAGTAAGGGAATTCCATATGAGGACAATGTGATGGTTCTTTACAACAGACCCATATTAACTTCCCCATATGTGTAGTTTTTTGCAATCCTTGGATAACTTCTTTTTTCAAGAATTGGGACTTCCTTTTTCCTTACTAACAGTTATTTCTACATAAGGACACCTTCCCCGATTCCTTGTTTAGTCTAGCTGTTCCACAGCATACCCTTTTACACTGTTAGCTCAACTCCTGCCCTCCATCCCTTGGATGCCTGAGGTCCTTGGGGGGAAGCATGGCTCATCCATTAGTTTTTGTAATATGCTGGGCCTCTCCCAGGCATCTCAGCTTGGAAGTCCCCATATGTGAAGACTCATTCCTGCTTGTTCCTGGAGATAGCACAGTTACTTACCTGTAACAGGTGATCTCTGTGAACAGCAGGAATAAGTCTTCACAACCCACCCACCTCCCCTAGGAGTTGTTCTCTCTCTCTCTTTCTAATTTGTCTACTTCCCTCCTTCGGTCTCAGCTACAAACCCAACTGATGAGAGGGAAGTGTTTAGGCGGGAAGGCAGCGCGCATGCGTGTGGGATGCTCCCAAAGGCTTTCTTTCTGGATGCTGGGGAGCGTTCCCGCGCAGGCTCCGTCGGTACCGACGTACCCATATGTGAAGACTTATTCCTGCTGTTCCCAGAGATCACCTGTTACAGGTAAGTAACTGTGCTTTCTGAGGGGTGCAGTAACCTCCATATGTCTACCATCCCTGTGTCCTCCATAATAGAATCCAACACCACCAAAGCTCTGCCCCTTCTATTCACTCTACAAGGTTTTCAATCCGTCAGCGGGTCCAGCGCCATATTAAAGTCACCACCAATAATAATTGGGAGGGGGGAAACCTCTTGAATCGCTTCCGCAAGGGACTGGAAAAATTTTGGACAATCGCAATTTGGAGCATATACATTAAATAATACTAATTGTAGATTTTCCAATGCCACATGAACACTAGCCCACCTGCCTTCATGGTCAGCTCTAGAGAAAAGAAACTGGACTTTGAGGGATTTGCAAACCAGTATTGCCACCCCATTTTTCTTCCCAATAGCAGGAGCATGGGCTGCTAAACTAAACCTGCCCAGAGCCAATTTCGTTGTCTCTTTAGTAGATAGATGAGTTTCTTGAAGCATTATTACATCAGCTTTTTGCTTCTGACAGTACGTGAGTATCTTCTATCACTTAGCAGGATGATTTATGCCCTTTACATTCAAGGACAGTATTTTAAGGAGGTTCATGGTGATTCTGGATTTTAAGACTTGGATATTTCTCTAAGATCTGCCCTGGATTACCCAAATGATAGGTACCGGTTACGTTTATTCTAGTTATGCAAGGCTTGCAAGGCGTCAAATTCACTCCCTCAACGCGGTGGTAATTAAATGGGTGAGGCAGCAGGCTTTGCAACATGGCTGCTGCGTATCCCGTCTGAAAGCAACAAAACTAAGAAAAGATAAACCCTGATTGCTTCACATTATATCACAACGCTGTCGTTATTCTTGCTTCCAAGATTTATAAATATCTTATCCCTTCCGCCAGGATCAAATGGACAGAAAAACATGTTGCATTACTGTTCTGCTTTCCATTATTCACTTAAGCCAGGGAACAACATTGCACGAGCAGCAAACCCACGTCATACATAACTGTCCGGTTCATAGTAACTAACTCCACCCGCATCCCTTGCTCACCCAAGGATCCACATTTGAACAGTAATATATGTTGCTAATGCACTCTCCTCAGCTACATCTTACATATTCCTTTACCATTAAGTGACATATGCCAACAGATATTCATAAATACAGCCACTAAGGTGGGTCTCCAACCCTCGGCTCTGTCCACAGCCTCTGTGCCTCCCTCCCTCGGGGTCAAGGAAGGAAGGGCACGGAGGCTGTCCACCTGTTAACATAGTCTAGAGTGTTTTGCAACAGAAAATTAATAATTTGGACAATAACACATTATCTCCCCTCTGTGCTCACCATCTCCCTTCAACTAAGAGACCCGCACATTCAAAAAATACAGAAATTTCATTGCATCTTTAAAGCCTCTTGCACTTCAACAAACCGCAGTGCGACAGCAGGATCTTCAAATGTTTTAGTTTGATTGTCCAAAGTTATTTTGAGACGAGCAGGATAGAAGAGCCCATAACGTGCCTGCAGATGCTGTAGTCGGGGTCTCAGTGCCAAAAACTGCTTCCTTTTCTCAACCGTTGCCTTGCAGAAGTCGGGAAAGAAGGAGATGTTATGGCCTTCAAATGATATTGAGGTAAGCGCTCTTGCTGCTGCCGTTATCTTTATTGCTTGTTGATGTCTCAACAAGCAAAAAATTATTGGTCTCGGCCTTCGGTTGTATGGGCCCGCCTGAGCCGGGACTCTATGAGCTCTTTCAATTTCAATCGGTCCAGTAAGATTCAACCGCAGTAGTTTGGTACGTCTTTCCCAGAAATGCAATTATATCGGAGCCTTCGGCGCCCTCCGGTATACCCAACATTCTTATATTGTTTCTTCTGTTTCTGTTGCTAAGATCTTCAATATTCAACTCCATGTGCTCTATCGTCTTAAAGGCCTTATTAAGCTGACTTAGCTGTTCTTCATGTGCTGCTAAAGCAGCATCCCCCTTATCCATGCGCTCGGCAAGACCCTTCATTTGCGATTTCATATCATGTAGGTCTGCTTGCCTCCGCACCAGAGCGTCGCCATTCGCTATGACCAGATCTCTCACTAATCGGATTTCCCCCAGTAGCTCTCTTATTGCCTCCTCTGGTTCCCTCGTGGTGGCCATCTTATGGGGAGAAAGGGGATTGGACTTTGCTCTTTTGGAACTCGAGTTAGTGCTTGCCGTAAAGTCTAATTTCGTGGGCTTGCCGCTTGTCATGACCCTTCCTCTTTCGGGAGGACAGGATTAGGTTCGGAAACAGTATTGAATCAAAAGAAGCAGGATAAATCGCAGGAATCTTGTCAGGGGACACCGGAGCTAACTCCTAACCAGCCATCTTGCTTCACTGCTGGCTCCGCCTCCCATTATTACTGTACTGTAACATTTGTTAGTTTCTCTGATTTCTTTGGGCATTTAATCATCTGTTTGTTCACTCTGGCCAGGTGGTCGATAGAACACCCCCACTACCAACGCCTTCTCCTTCCCCCCTTTTACATGGAATTTCAATCCATAGAGATTCTACAGTGAATTTTGTTTCCTGCAAAATTTTAATCCTTTGTGACTCAATGCCCTCTCTAACATAAAGTGCAGCCCCACCACCAATATGATCTGCTCTATCATTACAATACAGTTTGTACCTGGGTATCACAGTATCCCACTGGTTGTCCTCCTTCCACCATGTCTCTGAGATACCAATCATATCTAACCTCTCATTTAGTGCTATATATTCTAATTCTCCCATCTTATTTTTTAAGACTTCTGGCATTTGAATACAAGCATTTTAGAGGCTGTATTTTATTCATATTAATCTGACTATATATAAGCAGGGGTAATTTGGAATCTTTAAGTTCTCTCTGATCTGTACTCAAGGGCATTTGGGCTACTTTTTTCTTTATTGGAACCGATATGCCCTAAATTAAGTCTTTTGCTAGTATCCTTCAAGGATACATTGTTTCAAGCCATGCGCTCCTGGTTGACTGTCAGCTTTCCCCTATTATCTAGTTTAAAAGCTGCTGTATCTTCTTTTTAAAGGTTAATGCCAGCAGCCTGGTTCTATCCTGGTTAAGGTGGAGCCCATCCCTTCGTAAAAGCCTCTCCTTTCCCCAGAATGTTCCCCAGTTCTTAACAAATCCAAAACCCTCTTCCTTCCACCATCGTCTCAACCATGCATTGAGACTCCCGAGCTCTGCCTACCTTTTGGGTCCTGCGTGTGGAATGGAAAGCATTTCGGAGAACGCTACCCTGGAAGTTCTGGATTTCATTTTCCTACCTAAAAGCCTCAATTTTATCTCCAGAACCTCCCTACCACACTTTCCTATGTCATTGGTACCAACAGGTACCAAGACAGCAGACTCCTCCGCAGCACTATCTAAGACCTTGTCTAGGTGGCTAATTCAACAAGTTCTTTACCCATAAAACAGAATCGAGAAAGAGTTTTACTACTATTACTTATCATTTGTATAGTGTTCTGTTCTTGCATTATATAATGTGCCACTATGAGAACTACTACTTAACCTTTATATAGCACTACCATGCATACGCAGTGCTGAACACATGCACATAAGAGACAATCCCTGCTGCAAAGAGCTTACAATTTGTTAAGAAGACAAACAGCACAGAGGACTAGGGTAGTTCTTTAAAGGAAGTGATTAAAACACACATGAGTGTAGACAGGAGAATAAGGAGATCAAGATCCAAAAGCAGCCTTGATGAGATGAGCTTTTAGTCTGGATTTGGATAGGACCAGAGATGAAGCCTGACACACCATCTCAGTACTGGATTCACTAGTAAGGTTTCTGGACATGGTTGACAGCTGCAGGGCCCAGATGGCAAGATCCTTCTTTTAATCTGACTTACAATCTTTATCTGACCTTTTGGCTGCTTCAGTATCTAGCATCTGTGCCATCATCATCGAGCATGATACAAAGCCTGCTTGTTTGCCCGTTTTTAGTACAATTTTCCCTTTTTCCACATCCCTGAGGGGTGCTGTACATCCCTTTGTAGTCATTTAGGTATACAGTTCTATGGATATATTTAATCATGAAACCTGAAAAATCTGTTAGCAACAAAAGGAAATATATATATTTTTATATAATTTTCTAACAGGAAAAGTCCATAAACTATTATTAAAGAGGACTAGGAAAATCTATTGCTTATCTCAGGATAAGCAATGTAGAATTATGTATCTTTTTGGTAACCTGACAAGTACTTGTGATCTGAATTGGCCACTGTTGGAAACAGGATACTGGGCTTGATGGACCCTTGGTCTGACCCAGTATGGCATTTCTTATGTTCTTATATTCTTAAGGTGCCTGTGACACAGTTGAGAAAGGCAATGTAGGTACCTCTAAAATAAGCTCTTAGAACTAGACCCAGTAGTGCACAAATGCTCTTGCATAAATTTTTACTTGTTCTGAAGAAGGTGTAAATGTGTGGATATGGGGGTAATTTTATAAATACTTTTTCATGTGTATATGCCAATTATAAAAGTACCCCCTGCACACAAGTACATTGGTGACGAGAACATGTGTACTTACAGGCTACTCGGGAGAAGGGGTAAATATATGTGGATGAAGTATGCATATTAGGTGTGTGTTTTTTAACCTACATGGGTACTTCGCAGCTCCATCCAAATTCTGTTCCAGAACATGTGTACACACAGGTTGCATTCTAGTATGCATGTGCCCCTTGGGGTAATTTTATAAGAGGCCTGTTATGCACGTGAAAAGGTCATAAAATTACCCATCAGTGTTTTTGAATCGCAAAGAATACCTCTAGTTGCATTTTAAGCTCTTTCATATAACATAGTAAATGATGGCAGATAAAAGACCAGCATGGCCAATCTAGTCTGCCCAGTAAGGTGGTAATTAAGGTTGTTCTCCATGGACAAACAGGAAATAAGTCCTCACGTATAAGTGACATCATTTGACGGAGCCCGTTCAGGAACACTCCCCAGCTATTAATCAAAGCTTTTGGGAGCTTCCTCTGTGCATGCACGCTGTCTTCCCACCTGCTGCTGTAGCACTATTTTAGATCAGTCTTCGTTGTTCCATGGAGCCCAATGGGTGCATCTTTTCTAGCTTGTACCATTTGGTAAATTTCTAGCCCTACACTGGGACTGTCCTGCTTATTTGGCTGTTTCAGAATATTTTTCTACCTGCATGTCGCGTTTATTTTCTTTATTCACTTTAGTCAGTTTTTAGGCCGTTTCAAGTTTCCTTTCTTTTTCACAGCACCTCTGCCCCCTTAGGTGCTGGTACTTTGGCCATGAATAAAACTTCATTTTTCAAAATCGAGTTGTTTGATTTCGCTGCAGCTGTTTTTCCAGCCGATATATCCCCAAAATCTGCCAGCGGGTTTTAAAAGTATTCCAGGTGCTTTAGGACCATATCTGCCATGTATACTCATAACTAGTGCCTTCAGTGCATGGGACCCGATCATCCGGCCACCAAGGACTTAAAGGTCAAGAGAAGCAGTGCAAAACATATTTTGGCGCTCATAAGTCTAATCCATCGACATTGGCAGCACTGATCTCAATGGCATTGAAGACTGCATCAGACGTTGGCGGTGCATCAAAATCTAGGAATTTGAGCCCACTCAGAGCTGAGCATACGTAGTGCACCGGAGCATTGACCTTAGGTTGATGCCCGCCTAAAGATGAGAAAGGATTTGGCTTCATCTTCACTGACACTGAAGGTTGATTGCGCCAAGCATCAAGTGGAGACTCTGGTGCATTGACATCAAAGCTTTTCAAAGCATGGTGTTGAGCGTGATGAAGGTCAGCAAGAGCATCCCTCTAAGCTGCCCCGAAGAGAGGAGAGCTCATCCTCCAAAGCATCGGAGGGGCAGCGGTGGCTTACTATATGATGGGAGCAAGCCGCTGATACCCCCTCTCAGATTCCAGGAACATCAGCCAATGTTGCTGAGTCCCCACAGCCTTTGGAGATGGCAGCCATGGAGAAGCACCTTCTGAGAGCGCTAAAGGAACAAATTATGATGCTGTTTGCCATGCAGTATGTCAGTGACTTGTTGTCTGCTGCATAGGCATAGACATAGGCACAAATCCAGCCGATCCTCAAGACTCATAGCTTGCCTGTGGGAGAGGCATCAACATTGGGGCATTGAAAGGCCTCGACACAGGAGCCTGCTCACCGATCTCACTCTAGTGTATTGGGGGTCTGATGCTCCCTCAAAAACTAGAACAGCATTAATGCATCATCGTTCCCAAAGGAGCTCTCAATCCCCAAGAGTTAGGAGAGAGATCCAGACAGAGACTCAGAAGTACTTCAACTTCCTCTCTAAGTTTGACTCAGAAGGCTGGGTCACCGATGTCAAATCAGGAGACCTGTCGAAAGACAGGTCTCCAGGGCTTCCATCAGACCCTTCTCCTCCTCATTTGCAATGCAAGTCACCTCCTGAGGATATGACCTTCCAGAATTTTGTGAGGCATATGGCCAAGGCCATACCATTTTCTTTAGAGACTGAGAATGAACCCAGGGTAGAAGAATCAGAGATCCTTCAGTATTCTTCGGCCCCTAAGAAAGCAGTGACAGTGCTCATGCACCTCATCCTTCAGAGTGCAGATGAGAATGTGGAAGCACCCCCTCACTATACCTCCAGTTAGTAGAAGGCTTGACTCCATGTGTAGAGTTCAGAAGGCTCCCAGCTTTGAGAAGCTGTGTATTCCATCAACTGCTCGAAGAACAAATCAATTGGGTACTATAGGAGATCGAACTAAGCTTTCCTAGAAAGCTTGAATGACAAGACTTAGACTTTCAAACTTTGGACATATCATGCAAAACGAAAGATCATTAGAGAACGACAGCATGTTTGAGAGGGTTGAAGGTCAACGTAAAAGAGGAAGGCCAACAATGAGATGGATCGATATAATAGCAGCAGCTGTGGATGCCACTTTATTAACAATTAGCCACCTGACTGAAGACTAAATACAGTTTAGGACAACTATCCACAGGGTCGCCATGAGTTGACATTGACTCTATGACAATGAACAACATCATCATCACAAATTAACTTGTTATTCCTATTACATATCTTACTTAATAGACCCTTATATTGTAAGCCCTCTGGAGACAGATAAATACCCACTGCACCCAAATCTAATTTGCCTTAAGATACCCATGAAAATACATGAGCTAAATCTAAATGAAAATATGCATACGGCACAGATGTAGGATAAAAATCTTTAAGTATCATAGGAGCTATTGTTCTTTTAGCTGCTTCCTCCCTATTCTTAGGATTGCTCTGCTTACTCGTTGCATTCACAGAATGTACATGGATCTATTTTTATTTAATGACCATGTTGCCTTGCATCAGAGAGTTGCACATTTTGCGCCCTGCCACTGGTTGATGGTTTAGTTTCCTGGTGAATTACCTTGTTCTATGTATTGCTGAAAGCATTTTGTAGAGCAGTTTTGCAGTAAGCTTGAAAGACAACCAAAATGCTAAAGGCGATGGAATGCCTAAGCAAAGCTAAACATGTTAAAGCTTTAGCTTGGAGCAGTAGCTTAAGTTCCAATGAGAGGCTCCCAAACAAAGTTTTGCTGAGACCCCCACCCCCATTGTCATGGTGGCTTGCCCCTCGTGCGCCCCTCCCCCCCCCCCCCACTATGCCATGGCAGCAGCAAACTCCTTGCCATTCTGCCTCCGCTCTTGCAAGTTTGCTGCAAGCCCAACAGCTGTTTCCCACCATGCCAGAGCTTTGCGGTGCAGCTGTTATCATGAGACTGGGCCTGCGTCAAGCTTACAAGAGCGGAGGCAGCGTGGCAAAGAGGATCAAGTGAGTTTGCCGTGCTGCCTTTCTGGCCGCTGTGTGGGTTCCCTTGTGGGCCACTGGCTTGGAGATTAGATAGCTGAGAGGAAATATGATAAAGATCTATAAAATCAAGAATTTGGTGGAATGGGTAAATAGGGAATGGTTGTTTGCCCTTTCAAATAGTAGTAAGATGAGATACACTGCATGAAATTAATAGGTAGCACATCTAAAGCAATCAGAGAAAGTATTATTTTTCACTCAGTATTGAATTAAACTATGGAATTTGTTGCCAGAAGATGTGGTCAAAGCAGTTATCATGCAAATATAGTGGAGTGGAGGAATAGCCTAATGGTTAAAGCACTGGCTTGATAACCAAGAGACCAGGGTTTGATTCCTACTAGCACTCCTTGTGGCCTTGGGCAAGTCACTTAACCTTCCATTGCCTTGGAAGAAAGGCCTGGCAATCTACTTCTGGTCACAGTGCCAAGAAAACCCAGGAGATGCTGGGTTGCCAGGAGTAAGCTTTGACTCGAAGGCACACATTGCATTTTTTGCATTGCATAGACTAGTTCCTGGAAGCAAAGTCTATGAACCATAGTTAGCCATGTACTCTTTGGAAAGCCACCACTCTCTGAGTACGAGCAATAAAAAATTGATCTATTCCTTGGAATTCTGCCAGGTAATTGTGATCTGGTTTGGAGACAGGACACTGGGTTTGATGCACCTTTACTCTGACTCTGGAACATCTTATGTCTTAACGTCTAGTGTAATCTAGGTCTTAGGATGCTTGTTGTAATGGCATATGAAGGCAGTGTTAAACCTAGATTACTGTACTATTTAAACCCAGTGCAACTATGCTGTTTCTTCATTGACCTGATGAAAAGAAGCTAATTCTTAAAAGCTTATCACAGATATATTAAGTTAGTCCATTAAAAAGGTATCATCTACTGGCTAAAGCTGGTATAGGAGTAAATTTCCATACACGGGTAGCTAATATGTATGAGGAACTTTCTGCCATGGCTGCGCTATCCACTAGGCAACTGAGAGGTTGCCTAGGGGCAGACCCTGGTGGGCAGCATCGCAAACACCGCCCCCCCTCCCCCTGGAAGTGGCAGCTGAATTTCTGCTTCAGTGCCATGGCATTCCTTAAAAATGCCCGTGCATATGTGTACCATTCTGGCCTACCGCTGCTGCTCCCTCCAAGGAAGTTGAATCAGAGGGGGGCAGGAGCAGCAGGCCATGAACATGCATGTATGTGGGCATTTTAAGGCCCAATGTAGCACTGACATGCCAGTTCAGTCACCATCTCTTCAGCGCGAGAGGGTGCAGAATGCAGGCTGGCGCAGTGCAGTCTTGTGGGGGGCAGCAGCATGGAGAGTTTGCCTAGGATGGCAGAAACTGTCAGGTTGCCACTGCCTTCCGCATGTGTTCAAGTAAACGGTGGGAGCTGGAAAATATTTACCTAAGGGAGGAGTACACGTTAGGGTTGCCCCATGTCTCCCTTTTTGTTTGCACTGGCAATTGAACCCTTAGCCACTAAGGTCTAGGTGGACCCCAATATTAGGGAGATATGCGTGGGAACTGAGGAATATAAGGTTTTGCTGTTTGCAGATGACGTACTGTTCTCTCTGACCTCTCCTTTGATGACATTACCACATTTGCTTAAGGGATTTAAGGAGGGGTCAGGCTTTCAAGCAAACATGAATAAGTCCGAAGCTTTGAATGTATCATTGTCTTCTAGTTTGATAGATAGGATGAGAGAGAGAGCTTTCCATTCTGGTGTTCAATAGAGAAAGTAAAGTATTTAGGTGTACATCTGACCCAAAATTAGAACTTTATATGCAGCTAATTTTGGAGCCCTTGTTGGAGGAAATTAAAAAAGATTTGCCACGATGGACTAATCTCTCCATTTCCTCGTTTGGTAGAATGATGGCTGTAACAATGAATATATTACCGTGATTATTGTATGTTTTCCACGTGCTCCTGATTCCAGTCCCCAGGAAAGTGTTAATGGATTTGCAACGACAAATATTATTCATATAGCAGAACAAGCCTCCAAGAATAGCACGGAAAGAGCTTTATTGTAGACCTAAAAGGGATATTTTACAATATTACCAGGTCTGTCATATATGTGTCACTACTGAATGGTCCCGGTTGGCTCTGGGTACAGATGGAAAACCTTTGATGGGTGAGACTCCCTTGGTAGCATTACTGTGGACCCCTCCTCACTGTAGGGATTATAAGGGAGGGGTATCCCCAAATAAAGATCATACTCTTATGCCGGGGTTTACTAAGCAGTGATAGTGGCAAACTGCGAAATGTGTGCCGTGGCACACATTTTGCATGGCCACCGCTATCACTGCTTAGTAAATATACCCTTTAGAGTCTGGGATGTTCTGTTCAAGAATCTTGTTGTTAAGTGCCATTGAGTCTGTGCTGACTCATGGTGACCCTCTGGATAGTTGACCTAAATTGTGTTCGGTCTTCATTCAGGCAGCTCATTGTTGATAGAGTGGCACCCACAGCTGCTGTTATTGTATCAATCCCTCTTCTTGTTGGCCTTCCTCTTTTGCATTGACCTTCTACCTTGCCAAGCATGATGTCTTTCTCTAACAATCTCTCTCTTCGCATGATGTGTCCAAAGTTTGAAAGTCTAAGTCTTTTCATCTAAGTTTCTAAGAAAAACTTAGGTCTGATCTCCTCTAGTACTGACTGGTTTGTTCTTTGGGCAGTCCATGATATACACAGTATTCATCATCAACACCGTAATTCCAAAGCATCGATGTTCTTCCTGTCTCTTTTTCACTGTCCAACTTTCGCATCCATAGTAACATAGTAACATAGTAAATGATGGCAGATAAAGACCAGCATGGTCCATCCACTCTGCCCAGCAAGATATGGCAAGAGTAGGTGCACCTGTCGCTCTGTGCAGGGCACCCCTCCCCATGTCTTTTTTAGGGGTGGAACCACCACTCCATGTAGGACACCCCTATTTGTTGAGAAGTTAGATGGTTCAGTTTATTTTGTTTTTATCCTGTTGCTGTAAAGGGATCCGCTGTGCTTGTCCCATGCTGTTTTGAATTCCGTCACCATGTTTTCCCCCACCACTTCCATCGGGAGAGCATTCCAAGCATCCACCACCCTTTCAGTGAAAAAAATATTTCCTGACATTGCCTTTCAATTTTCCATCTTGCAGCTTCATGTTATGCCCTCTAGTTTTGCAGCTTCCCCGTCTTTGGAAGAGGTTTGTTTTTTCATCGTTCCTCTTTAAGTATTTAAAGGTCTGAATCATATCTCCTCTATCCCTCCTCTCCTTCAAAGTGTACATATTTAGGTCTTCAAGTCTCTTCTCATAAGGTTTCTTACGCAGGCTCCAAATCATTTTGGTCGCTTTCCTCTGAACAGTTTCCAGTCTTTTTGCATCTTTTGCAAGATATGGTCTCCAAAACTGAACACAGTATTCCAGGTGAGGCCTCATCAGCGACCTGTACAGTGGCATAAGTACCTCTTCCTTTCTGCTGGTAATCCCTCTTTGTATGCAGCCCAATATCCTCCTGGCTTTTGCCACCGCCTTGTCGCACTGTTTTGCCACCTTGAGATCATCAGAGATAATCACACCAATGTCTTTCTCCTGAACTATGCACATCAACCTCTTGCCCCCTATTGCGTACATTTCCCTTGGATTTCTGCTACCCAAAGTGCATGATACTGCACTTTTTCGCATTAAATCGTACTTGCCAAGCATTAGACCATTCTTCCAGCTTTTGTAGATCATTCCTCATGTTATCCACTCCCTCGGGGGAGTCCACTCTGTTGCAAATTTTTGTGTCATCTGCAAAAAGACAGACTTTTCCATTCAGTCTTTCAGCAATATCACTCACAAATACATTGAACAGTGCTGGGCCCAGGACCGAACCTTGGGGCACCCCGCTAATCATCTTCCTTTCATCCGAGTGAACTCCATGTACCATCACCTTCTGTCGTCTGTCAGTCAACCAAGTTCTAATCCAGTTTACCATCTTGGTACCCATCCCCAAGCTACTGAGTTTATTGACAAGCCTCCTATGAGGAACAGTATCAAAGGCTTTGCTGAAATCCAGGTAGATGACATCCATCACATGCCCCTGATCTAGTTCCTTGGTCACCCAGTCAAAGAACTCAATCATATTTGTTTGGCAAGACCGTCCTTCAGTAAAGCCATGTTGCCTCGGATCTTGCACCTGTTGTTTATGAGAAAGTTTATTTATTTATTTATTTATTTATACTTTTCTTCTATACCGCTTTTTCCCAAGATCAAAGGCGGTTTACAAATAACATAATGAACAGTTTACAATTAACATAATGAACATTGTTTTACATAGAACATAGTGTTTTCTTTAAATTATGTACAATTAACTTTTTTATGAACAATAACATTAACTTTTCATGAACAATAACATGGCGCATATAATTATACATATGCTGAACTATTTACATCAGTCAAATATTTACATTAGTCAATTATTAATCATGGTTTCGAAGGGTTGTTTTTCTTATGTGTGTTGAGGTTTGAGGCTTTTTGATCTGTGTTTAGGGAGGATTTTTATGTAGGTGTGGTGAGGAGGATGGAGGGGGTTCATTAAGGTTTATGAAGTGTTCTTTAAACAGATATGTTTTTAGTTCTTTCCGGAATGTCTGAAGATCCTTTATTTTGCGGAGGTTTAGTGGGAGTTTATTGGTGCATGTGTGTCAATAAAATCTTGCAGTTGAAGCTGTATGATTTTTTCTATCACTTTGGCAATGAACGGTATGCTGGCTATGGGCCTGTAGGAGTTTGGGTCTGTAGGATTGAGTTTATTATTTTTTATTATAGGGCGTAAGGATGTGAGTTTTAGGGCATCTGGCATGATGCCTTTAGATAGTGATTGGTTTACTATATTTGTATATGTATAGCTAATTCAGTTTTAGTGTTTTTTATCCATGACACCGGACAAGGATCTAGAGGGGAGGTAGTGGTGTTGATCAGTGATATGATATTGAGGAGGTGTTTTTGTTCAATATCTTGAAAGGTTATCCATTTATTTGTTGGTTTTAATTCAGTGGGTATGGTTATGATTGTGCTGGATGATTTGTTTTAATTTGTTAGCAAAATGAGTTGCAAGTGTTTGTGCGCTTATCGTTGATTGTTCAGGCTCTGGAGTTTGGGTTTTTGTTAGTGTCCTTATAATTGTAAATAGTTCTCTTGGTTTATTGAGTGCCATATTTATGACTTTTGTGTGGTATTCTTTTTTTGATCTGTTAATAGTGTCTTTGTATTTGTTAAGGAGACTTAAGTATTGCGCCTTATTATCGCTTGTTTTAGATTTCCCTCCACCGTTTTTCTTGTTTTCTTAGTTGCTTTTTTATAGTGGAGAGTTCTCTATTAAACCATTTTTCTGATTTTCTTTTTGTGAATTGTTTTTGGGGACCTTGAGTGGGAGTTGCTGCTTCTTTTATTATTGAGTTCCATTGTTCCATTATGGTGTTGATTTCTGTTGTGTTATTTATAAGGTTAGTTAGTTAGTTAGTTAGTTAGTTAGTTAGTTAGTTAGTTAGTTAGTTCACTATTCGCTTCTTCAGGAGCGCCTCCATTACTTTTCCCGCCACTGAGGGTAAGGCTCACGGGTCTGTAGTTTGACACTTCTTCCCTGTCACCGCTTTTGTGTAGAGGTACCACATCAGCCATTCTCCAGTCCTGAGGAACCTCTCCTGTTTCCAAGGATCTGTTGAATACATCCTTTAACGGCCCTGCAAGAACCTCTCTGAGCTCTTTCAGTATCCTGGGATGTATTCCATCCAGTCCCATGGCTTTGTCCATTTTCAGTTTAGCAAGTTGTTCCAACACCTCATCTTCTGTGAATGGTGTGGTATCTACTACATTCCCATTTTTATATTTGGGAGTCACAGCTGGTCCATCTCCAGGATTTTCTTTAGTAAAAACAGAGAAGAAGTATTTGTTTAGCAATTTCGCTTTTTCTATGTCACTTTCCACGAGTCCTTTCCCAGCACTTCTGAGTCCTGTAATTCCAACTCTTATCTTCTTCCTTTCCCGAATATACCTGAAGAAAATTTTGTCGCCACCCTTAACATCTTTAGCCATCTTTTCCTCTGCCTTTGATTTTGCTATCCTTATTTCTCTTTTTGACTCTTTAAGTTTGATCCTGTATTCATTTCTGTGTTCTTCTGTTTGCAAGCTTTTGAATTTTGCGAAAGCTGTGTTTTTTTTGTCTTTATTTGAGCAGCCACTTTTTTGGAAAACCAAATAGGTTTCCTTCTCCTCTTGTTTTTGTTTACTTTTTTACATATTTGTCTGTTGCCTGTTTTATTGCCACCTTTAGTTTAGCCCATTGCAATTCCACTTCCCTTATCTCCTTCCACCCCGTCATCTCCTCCTTTAGGTACTCGGCCATTTTATTGAAGTCAGTGTTTTTGAAGTTTAGGACTTTGAGCTTGCTATGTTTGACCTGTATCTTGGCTTTTATCTCAGAACACACCATGTGATGATCACTGTTTCTCACAGGGGCACTCACGCAGACATTCGACACGCTATCACCGTTGATGAGCACTAAATCCAGTGTTGAGCTTTCCCTGGTTGGTTCCATCACCATTTGTCTAAGTGATGCATCTTGGAGAGCATCTACAATTTTTTTGCTTCTTTCCAGATGTGCAGAAGGAGTAATCCAATCCACATCAGGTAGATTAAAGTCCCCCAAAATGATTGCTTCCCCCTTTGTGGCTATCTTGGCAATATCTGTAATCAAATCGTTATCTATCTCTTCAATTTGAGTCGGAGGTCTGTAGACTACAGCAGTATGGATGACAGTGCCATCTCCTCTTTCCAACGCAATCCAGAGCGCTTCTTCTTTTACCCATGTCCCCTGCATTTCAGTAGCTTTAATATTGCTTTTGACATACAAGGCTACTCCTCCTCCTTTTCCATTTTCTCTGTCTCTTCTGAATAGATTATAGCCAGCTATGGCTATATCCCAATCATGCGATTCATTAAACCATGTTTCTGTAATGGCCACAGTGTCCAAATCCATTTCCACCATTAGGGCTTCCAGGTCCGGAACTTTGTTGGCCAAGCTTCGAGCATTTGTGCTCATTGCTTTCCAGCATTTACCTGGCTTGTGTGTATTTTGCATTGATTTTGTTCTGCCCACATCTTCCCACTTGTTTTTGATGTGTGATGTAAAAGTGTGGCTGTTTCTGATGTTGTTCTGCTTTTGCAGGGGTGGCGTGCCGGTCTTGACCTTCCACATCCGTCACCCCCTTTTCCTAGTTTAAATGCATATGCACATACTGCCTGAATTTTTCACTTAAGATTCTTTTCCCTGCGACAGAGAGATGTATGACATTATTGAAAATAACATGGCTTGGGCAAGTCGCATCTTTGTATGGAGAGAGACATCTCTGCTCTTTAGAATCCTGTCTAGATCTTTCATAGCCATTCTGCCAATACAATTAGGGTAGGCATTTGTGGATCCCAAAGCACTATTTTTCAATATTGACAAGAGTGGGAATGGGAATTGGGGGTTCAATATATTATTAAACAATTGGAACAAATGGAGAAAGCCTTTCCTAAATTCTCCATGGCAGTTATTATTCAAGAAAATAAACATAACGTTTTATATAGATGGTATCTGACCCTCATTTGTCTTCACCAGATATATGTTGGGACCTCAGATTAGATGCTAGAGGGCTTGTGGGGAGAGGGAACCATGGGTCACATTTGGTGACAATGTTGAAAGATGCAGCCTTTTTGGTGTATGATACAATTTAAAATCTCACACATTGTAGGGTGATCTTCTGTGGGATTCAAGTATTTTTTTGTTGAATAAAATTATAAGGGAGTGGTCAATATAAGAAAAAATTTGTTAAGCATTTTTTAAATGCAGCAAACAGCAAAGTTGGTACTAACAGCATCATGAAAACAAGTGAGTGTCTCAGCCAGTCAGAGATGACTGGCCAGTTGTGAGACATCTGGAATATTGAATGGCTGAAGACTTGTAGGCGGGGAAAATGGAACGATATCAAAAGTAGTGGGAGCCATTTCATAAGACTTACAGCTCGTTGAGGAACTAAACAGGTTGCTCTTGATGCCAAATGGTTGGCATAGGGTTAGGGAGGGGGAGGAGAGGCGGTGGGTTGTTTTGGTATTTATTTTATACTTAAAAGTGTTTAAAAAAGGTTAAAGAGGGGTCATGTATGTAGAGTCCGACCTTGTGGCTGATACTAATGTACTAGACGCAAGGATAACAAGAGTGACATTGGAATTTGAAGCTATATCTGGTGTTCTGATTTTGTGTGTTGACCCTGACAAAAAATATCACCTTCAACTTGTTTTGTTGACCTTTATTTCAAGATGGCTGGAATTTAGTGTACTAAAGCGAAGGGGGAGGTATATTCAGCAACGGCGGCTAGCACTGTTAACATAGTAAGTGACAACAGATAAACTACTACCTTCTAGTCTGCCCAGTAAGATGCCAGAATTGTAGAAATGTACATGCTGCTCCAGACAAGTTACCCCTCTCCATTTAGAGGTTGGTTGTTTGTTTTGTTTCTTTCTTCTTGCTATATAGTGTTTCTCCATTGTCTTTTTGAATTCTGTCACTGTTTTAGTTTCCACTACCTCTTTTGTTGACCCTTACTTCAAGATGGCTGGAATTTGTTGTACTAAAGGAGGGGATATTCAGCTGTGGCAGCTAGCACTGTTAAAGTGGCTGGCCATTGCTACTGAACCTGGATATTTAATGCCAGGGTCATATCCAGCCATCGGCATTGAATATTTGGGTTGGCCGGATAGCAAGTTAGCTAGTCATCAGCAGCAATATTCAGCCATTGGCCAGTTAACTAAAGCAGATAAAGTTAGACCAGTCATTAAATTGCATACATTTAGCCACTTTGGGATAACCGGCTAGAGCTTAATATCACTGCTAGCTGCAGGGCCATACCAAGCCATAATTGCACCCCGATGGCCTGCACCTGCCCCCCCCCCCCCCCCACACATTGCCCTGCCGCAGCCAGTACTTTGTTGTTTTCTCAGAGGCGGCGGCAGCAGCAGCAGCAGCAGCAGCAGCAGTGAGGCAGACCCGCGATGTAGGCAGGTCGGGTCCCTCCTTCCCTTCTCTGATATAGGTCACATCAGAAGAGGGAGGAACCAGGTCAGCCCTGCAAATGCTGAGTTGCAAAGACCTGCGTTTGAATGGCTGGCCTGGTCTCTCCCTTCTCTGATGCGACCTACATCAGAGAAGGGAAGAAGGGACCTGACCTGCCTACAAATGCGGGTTTGCCTCACTGCTGCTGCCACTGCTGCCTCTGAGAAAACAAAAAGGTGGTGGCGGCGGCAGGGCAACGTGGGAGGGGGTGGGCCGGGGCCAGTAGCCCGACATCCGTCCCTAATCCTTTTGTGCCCTGTGCAGCTTCACCGCTTAGCCAGTTATCCCCGGCTGCCACCTCCACTCTTACCCCCGGAATGCCCCCATGCTAGCTGGCTATCATTGATGTGCTTAGAGACCAAAACCACGTTTGTGCCACTGAATATCCCACTGAGTGGCATTTAAGTGGTTTGCAGGTCTGCAAACCAACTAAATGCCTTTGAATATCCATCCCACTATGTATAAAACAGAACTGATCAACAGCAAATTTAGTTTTCAAAAAGCATTGTAGCCTTATGTACAGTGGTGTAAATTCTACTCAAGCAGTCCCTAAGGTGTAGGGGACCCATTTGCAACCACTCCCAGATTTTGTGAGTTCAAACACCCCCCTCACTCTGTGGGCCCTTTTTGAAACAAACAGTCTCTTAGATGCCCTTAATTTGTTCTTGTTGGAGTGGAGGAGTAGCCTAATGGTTAGAGCACAGGCTTGGGAACCCAGAGACCAGGGTTCAATTCCCACCAACACTCCTTGTGGCCTTGGGTAAGTCACTTAACCCTCCATTGGGTTATCAATATCCAAGTTATCAATATCCCTGTTTAATGTACATTACTAAGTTTAAGTTACAATGTAAACCACTTTGATTGAAATGATAAAGCAGTATACAAAACCTGTTAAATAAATAAATTTATGCCATTACTTATATATAGCTATACGCCCATGCCATGACATTGTTGTCGTTAAGTACTGTCAAGTCTATGTCTACTCATGGTGACTCTGTGGATAATTGTCCTAAACTGTGTTCAATCTTCAGTCAGGTGGCTAATTGTTGATAGAGTGGCATCTGTAGCTGCTATTGTATTGATCCATTGCGTTGCCAGTCTCTCTCTTTTGCTTCAGCCTTCAATCTTGCCAAGAATGATGTCGTTGTCTAATGATCTTTCTCTTCACATGATATGTCTGTCCAAAGTATGAACATCAAAGTCTTCTTATTTGAGCTTCCAAGGAAAGCTTAGGTTTGATCAATACCGATTGATTTGTTTTCGGCACATCCATTGTATATGCAATATTCTTTGTCAGCATGATAATTTGAAGGCATCAGTTTTCTTCTTGTCATTCTTCTTCACTGTCCTACTTTTGCATTCATATGACATTATTGAAATACCATGACTTGGACAAATTAATTCTTTGCACACAAAGATACATCTCTGCACTGGAAAATCTTGTCTAGGTCATTTACAGACATTATGCCAAGAGCAATGCATCATCACATTTCTTGATTGTGTGATTGTCAGTTGGCCATGATATTGCCTTGCAAATTTCCTGGAAGAGCCTTATAAGTATTGTAAGAGATGAATTTGATTGTCGTAATTGTATTTATTTATTAGGTTAATTTATTTAATATGTTAATGGGACTGCCATAATGCTTTCAGTGCTGCTTTGACTTCTTCTTTCACCACCAGTGGTTCCTGGTTGTAAGGTACATGTTGAAATGGCTGTTGATTTACTTGATCGTTATGGTACAATGACTCGGTATATTCTTTCTACCTTTGATCATCTCAGCATCATTCAACATGGATCCTTGAATGTCCATTGCCATTCCAGTTTGAGGTTGGAATTTTCTTTTTAACTTTCATAGCTTTAGGCAAGCCCATCTTGTTCTTCCTCTGATATTTTCTTATTTTTCTGTCCTTACATGCATCATTGTAGTACTTCTTTTTATCTTGTCTTGCTGCACATTGGAAATCTCTGTTAAATTCTGTGACCATTTCTCTTTTTTCTCTGACTTTAGCTTCTCTGCATTTCCGAGCAATTTTCAGAATTTCTTTGGTCATACATTTTGGCTGTTTTTGCTTTTTCACCTTTTGCAGAGGCTTTTCACTTTCTTCAAGTACAACTTTTTTAATGTCATCCCATAGATCTTCTGGTACTCTGTCATTTGTATCCAAAGCAATAAATTGATTTTGCAGGCAGTCTTTAAATTCTGGTGGCATATTTTCAAGATCATACTTTGCTACATTCATGAGTGGCTTGCTTGTTTTCAGCTTTAGCTTGAGTTTGCATACTAGTAGCTGGTAATCTATGCCATAGTCAGCTCCAGATGTTGTCTTTATTGATGTAATTGAGCTTTTTCATTGTTAACTTCCACAGATATAATCAATTTTTGTACAATCCACTGGGCAAAATCCATGTGTATAGTCGATACTTGTGTTGCTAGAAGAAGGTGTTAGAGATGAATAGATTATTGGTCTTCCAGACTTCTATCAAACTTTTTCTAGTTTCATTGCCCAGTCCCTATTTTCTAGTCACTTTGCTGTCTTCTTGCGTTCCAGTCATCCATGACTATCATGATATCTTATTTGCATGTTCTGTCGATTTCAGTTTGTACCTAACCATAGAACTAATTAACTTCATCTTCTACTGCATCTGTTGGTCGTCACATATACCTGAATAATAGTTGTGTAGATGGGCAATCCTCCTAGTTGAATAGAAATTAAATGTCCACTAACTTCATTGTATTTCCTTACAGCGTTCCAAGCTGTTTCTTAATTATAAATGCAACACCATTTCTTTTTGTCTTTTATTTCTGACATAGTATTCCTTGTGACTGTCAGATTTAAAGTGCTAAATGCCAGTCCATTTCAGTTTGCTGATACTGAACAGAACAGGTTGTGCACTTTCCATTCTGTTCGTGACCACCTCCAGCTTTCCTTTGTTTCATGCTTCGTGTACGTTCCATTTCCCGATATGTAAGACATCTTTGCAGTTTTTGACTTTCATTTCAAGTGCAGCTACCTCAGCAGTCAGGTGTCTCCTGGGCTTTGTTCCAACCGCATCATAAATGTCAACTTCCCCAGTAGTTCGTTGAGTGTTTTTCGATCAAGGAGGCTTATCTTCCTGCAGTATATTGCAGTTTGTTTTGCTGTGACTATCCATTAGGTTTGCGTAGTAAGATATGGAAGTAGATTGCCAGGCCTTTCTTTTGTGTAGGCGATGCCAATGATGTCGCCCATACTGCTGCTGCCCAGATAGGTGGTTTGTCTTAGTTTGGCACCTCAGCTAAGACCTTTCTACCTTGCCAGTAGTTAATTTACTGATCGCATAGCTCTTGGCATTACTGAAACATGCAAGCCCTTGCGGCACGACAAGTTACAAATCAAGCGAGGAAAGTGCATGCTATAAGACACCAGAATACGCTTCTTATCTGATTTAACTGAGACATCTGTAAAGAATTTTAAAAATCACAAGTGCAGGGAGATGTGACAACCAAAATTAAGAAATGGGTATTTAGACATAATGGAAATATCTTTATTCTGTCAAAGCCATACAACTCTAATCTATTTTTGCAACTACTTTTCATTGCCTAGCATTTATAAACTTGACTCCAAAGTTTTAAAATTTTAGTGCTACCTTCTGCTTTTGAGTAGGTGATGGTCTCACTTGTAACATTACCTGACATACAATATGAATTCCTTAAACAAATCCTAGGATGGCTTTAGCCTTTTTCTGCATTACCTTTTCATGCAACCTCTCAAAACAATTTCGTTGCCAAGGGCACCTTTCTTTTTTTCTTTCATATTACTTGAAAATGACTGTGCCCAATAGGCTTCCTTGGTCTCTGGGGCATAAATGTGGCCTAGCAGTACTGGTAAATTCATTGGACTTCAAGTCTGGAGCTGGCCTTCCTTCCCTCCATGTGGCATATTACTTTTGGTCTTGACCAATTGTGGAGGCATGGAAAAAGCTGGAAAGGCATGGCCTCTGGAATAATTCTGCCTTTTTTTCACACCCAAATGAAGATCCTTTACAGGAACTGTTCACTAGAATCTACTTGCACTTTGTCATAGACTTATTATCTTTATCTGACTCTTCAGCCAGCACACACCCTTCACTTCACGACAGTCAATGGAGGAACTATAATAAGCAAGTGGAATAAATGGAAAACATTGTAAAGCAAATACATAGTCTCGTTTTTTTTTTCCATCAACACACCACATGAAAATTCTAAATGCTGCCTACTAGCCTTTTACAATAGATGGGGAAGTAAGATATTCTTTACGAGAAGTTGAAGATATATGTAGGAAGTGCCAAAGTCAAACATGAAGACTGAGTAGGAAATAAGCTAAGTATGCCGAAGAAATATTGTTGAGTATCAAAACCATCCTCCCTTGGCAGTTGTACAATACAATCTAGTTGAACAGGGCATAAGTAACAGAATTTTGTGCAGGAAGGGCTTTCTTCCAGAAGGATATGCCTTGAGATTTAACAGAAAAGTTGCAATGATTTATACAGCAATCATTTCAAAATAAAACTATTGAGCATGCCATTTCATTATATTATATTTTACATGCAGCCCTAAATTGAATATTGAATATTTATGTTCCAGTAATACAGCTGAAAGTTAGGAGTAATCAGACATATCCTAAAATGTAATCTCCAGGAGCAAGCAGGAATGTAGTCTTCACATATGGGTAACGTCTGTACCGACGGAGCCTGCGCGGGAACGCTCCCCAGCATCCAATAGGAATGCTTTTGGGAGCATCCCTCAGCACATGCGCACTGCCTTTCCAACGGTCTCTCTTCAGTTCTTCATTTTCCACGGAGCCGACAGGACACATACCCTGTCACCGCAGAAAATTTCTTCTTTAATCTTGTTTTCTTGTGGTCGTGTTTGCCTCTGCACGACGCCTACCGGTACCACCGGTTCTTTTCTTCTTAAAAAAAAAAATAAATTCTGAATTGTTTCTCTTCAGAAACTTTTATTTTTCGGTGCTAGGCGCCATTTTGGGCACTAGGCCCCATTTTTCTTTAAAGATGGAAAAACCAGCTAGTGGTTTTAAAAAATGCACCAAGTGTGGCTGTACCATTTCCGTCACCGACACCCATGACTGGTATCTTAAATGTTTAGGCCCTGACCATTCTCCATCTGAGTGTCTCTCTTGTATGGGAATGACTAAAAGAGGAAGACAGAACCGGGCTGCAAAGCTCGGTATCCTCTTTTCTTCGGATGTCAGGTCCATTGCATCGACATCTTCAAGAGCCTCTTCTTCCTCCCATCGATCTCAGGTAACTAAACATAAAAGCCAGTCCTCAAAGGGTAGCTCTCCTGCAAAGCATCGAGAGGCCATTGACATTGCCCTTGAGGGGAACCACACCGGCAAAACAGCCCCGGCGGGAGGCTTCGGCCTCTAAAGCATCAATGGGGTTCCAGGATGTTCTCGAGGCCTCGGCCTCGACAGAACTACTGGTGCCATGCTCAGGGGTCCCGGCTGCCTTCACCGGTACTGACACCCAGGCATCGGCAGCGTCGATAGACCAGAGATTCCTCGCTATCGAGCGCAGTATTGCAGCTCTCCTTACAGCTGTGGTACCGTTGACACCGATGGTTCAACGGGCACCGATGCCGGTACCGGCACCGATGGTACCGGCCCTGGTGGGAATTCTTTCCATGCCGTCTTTGCCTGGCATTGAAAGATCAGTACCGGATCAACTCGGTATCGACTTCAATCGATACCGGGACCGTGCCTTACATGAGCATCGTGATCAGAGATACTTCGAATCCTCCGATTCCAATGACTCTGATAATTCTGCCGGTACCAGAGTTTTTCTCCCGGAAGACTCTTCTTCTCCCCAAAGTAGAATGTCGCCTCCGGAGGACATGTCTTTTCAGGATTTTATTCATGATGTTGCCAAAGGCCTTTCAATCACGGTAGCTCCTGAAAAGGAACCTAGAGCAAAGGAATTGGAAATTCTCCAATATCCTAAGGCTCCAAAGGAGGCAGCCACTCTGCCCATTCATGAAATTCTTCATGATTTGATGCTCAGAATGTGGGGGACACCTTTGACCACATCTCCTCATTCTAGGAGGCTTGATACCATGTATCGAGTTCCACAATGTCCTGGATTTCAAAAGACTCAGCTGCCACACCATTCAATGGTAGTGGAGTCAGCCATGCGTAGGATGAAAAGTGCAAAGAGACATGCCTCCAATCCTCCAGGTCGTGAAGGCAGGACTCTTGATGCTTTTGGACGTCAAACTTTTCTGGCTTCCATGCTTTCAGCTAGGATCAGCTCATATATTTTATATATGGGAATGTTCTTCAAAGAGGTTACAGGAGATTTTGAGCTTATGAGCCCACTTCTCCCAGATGACATACGACAAGACTTCCTTACGCTTATCAGGCATGCTCAAGATGTCTCCAAGTTTGTGAATCGTGCAGAGTTTGACTGCTTTGAATGCATCAGCAGAACCTCTGCTATTGCCATTGGTGCACAACGGATTGCCTGGCTTCAGGCATCAGACTTGGAGATTTGGGTACAGGATAAATTAGGCAACATCCCTTGCACAGGAGAAAACCTCTTTGGCAAGAATTGGCAGGAAAAGTCTCATGAGATAGATGCTGACAATATCACCTTAGATAGATTGTCAAAATCTACAGCCACTCCAGCCACAAAGAAAACCCTATAAAAAACCCTCTTTCAGCAAAAAGAGGAAGTTTTATCCATCCTATATCCAGCAAAGCCAAGCTCACGGTCAAGTTGCCCAAAGGGGACAACAACAGCAATTCAAACAGCAGAAGAAGCCAAAAGGCCCGAGAGCTCAACCAGCTCTGCAGGTTCAGCCCCCTCAAAGGCTTTGACGCCTTCCTAGAGAGCTTAGCCTTCCTGCCTCTGAGGGGTCCAGAACCCCTAAATATTCCAGGCAGGCTGTGTCATTTTGCCAACAGATGGCACCAAATAACAGCAGAAAATTGGACTCTGTCCGTTGTAGGAGAGGGGTACAAGCTTCATTTTCACAGCATGCCCCCTCCTAGAATCCTGAGGCAGTTCAATTCCCAGACCTCTGCAGACAATCTACTGAATCACGAGGTCTCAACACTTCTTGCCCAAGGGGCAATAAAGGAAGTACCCATCCTCCAGCAGGGTACAGGGTTCTACTCCCCCTATTTTCTTATTCCAAAGAAAATAGAGGGACACAGACCCATTCTAGACCTCAGAGAATTGAACAAATACCTGTTCCAAGAGAAGTTCAAAATGATTTCTCTACGAACTCTTCTGCCATACCTTCAAAGTCAGGACTGGCTTTGCTCTCTAGACTTAAAGGATGCATATACTCACATTCTGATCCATCCAGATCACAGGAAATTCTTACGATTCCTTTTCAAGGGAAAACACTTCCAGTACAGGGTTCTTCCCTTTGGTCTAGCTTCCTCACCAAGAGTTTTCACAAAATGCATGGCAGTAGTAGCTGCATTCCTGCGAATCCTAGGGATATTCGTCTTCCCTTACTTGGACGACTGGCTCATTTGAGCCCCCACGAATGCAGAAGCCAGCTCTACACTGTCTCGCACAATGCAAATTCTCCAATACTTGGGATTGGTCATAAACTTCCCAAAATCCCAACTTGTTCCTTCCCAGTCTCTGGAGTTCATAGGAGCCTGTTTAGATACCAGACAGTCAAAGGCTTTCCTTCCACAGGCCCGGTGTCTTCGCATTGTGCAACTAGCTTCTCAAGCAGCGGGAAAATCCTCCCTAACTGCTCGAGAACTGCTACAGTTACTGGGACATATGGCATCCACAGTTCATGTAGTTCCCTATGCTCGCCTCCACATGCGAGCAGCCCAGTGGACCCTATCCACACTGGACAAAGGCCACAGGATGTCTGTCAGTCAAGATATGAAACTCTCATCGACTGATCTTGTCCCTTCAATGGTGTCAATCACTGGAGAATCTTTTAGTGGGGTCTTCTTTCCAACAACCCCTATTCCAGGTCACCCTAACAACAGATGCATCACAGGTGGGTTGGGGAGCACACCTGCATCATCTCTCTACCCAGGGCACCTGGACTCCACAGGAGGCTTGTCTTCACATAAACCTCCTAGAATTAAGAGCAATCTATTTAGCTCTTCGAGTATTCCATGCCCAGCTCAGCTACAAAGTCCAAACGGACAATCAAGTAGCCATGTTTTATGTGAACAAGCAGGGCGAAACAGGCTCTCTGTCGTTATGCAACGAAGCTTTATGAGTTTGGGCCCTTGCCAGAGAGCATCAAATCCACCTTTTCGTGGCATATCTTCCAGGCATTCAAAACCTTTGGGCAGATAAACTCAGCCGAGTACTGCTGCCTCACGAAAAGATATTTCACATCTGGAGGACTCCAGACATAGACTTCTTTGCAAATCCACTGAATGCCAAACTTCCCCGGTTCTGTTCCAGGATTCCGGCTCACAATTGCCAGGCAAGGGATGCCTTCCTCCTTCACTGTGGTCAGGACTTCCTCTATGCCTTCCCACCTATTCCCCTCGTCCCCAAAACACTCTTCAAGCTTCAGAGAGACAGAGGTCATATGATCCTCATAGCGCCACGGTGGCCCTGCTTCTACATCTCTCTCAAGCTGCGCCTCTGGAGTTTGGGTGTGCTCCAGATCTCCTTTCCCAAGAGAGCGGGACCCTGCATCTCACGGCCTGGTTGCTGAAAGCTTAAATCTTCAGGATCTCAACCTTTCCCAACAGGTAAAGGATATCCTTCAGGCTTCTAGAAAACCTTCCACAAGACGATCTTATGCCTTCAAGTGGAAACGTTTCGCTATATGGTGTTCCCAGAAGGGGTTAAATCCCCTGGTGATACCTTTGGAAGCGATACTAGAGTATCTACTTCATTTATCAAATTCTGGTCTAAAGACCAATTCAGTAAGAGTCCATCTGAGCGCAATTACAGCTTTCTATAAGCTTCTAAATGGACAACCAATTTCCTCTCATCCTCTCATATCCAGATTTATGAGTGGTCTTCTATTAACAAAACCTCCCATCAAACCACCCCGGTGGCATGGGATTTAAATATAGTTCTCGGGCAGCTCATGAAACCGCCCTTTGAACCTTTAGCCTCTACTACCCTGAAGTTTTTGTCCTGGAAGATCATCTTCCTAATTGCAATCACCTCTGCACGTCGCATTAGTGAATTGCAAGCGTTAGTGGCTGATCCTCCTTACACTAGTTTTCACCATGATAAGGTTGTCCTCAGAACTCATCCACACTTTATGCCAAATGTGGTTTCGCCTTTTCATTTAAATCAATCGATTTATCTTCCTGTATTCTTTCCGAGGCTTCATGCCTCTAATACAGAGAAGAACCTTCACACTTTGGACTGTAAAAGAGCCTTAGCTTTTTATCTACAAAGAATACAGCAACAAAGAAAGTCTTCTCAACTTTTTATTACTTTTGATGCTTGTCATTTGGGACTTTTAGTCTCCTAGAGGACTTTATCCAAATGGATTGCACAATGCATAGCCTTTGCTTATGAGAGTAAGAGTCTTCCTCTTCAAGGCCATGTCACAGCTCATAGTGTGAGAGCCGTGTCAGCCTCTATGGCTAACCTTCACTCTGTGTCTATTGATGACATTTGTCGAGCAGCCACCTGGGGTTCGGTACATACCTTTACAGCCCACTAATGCCTAGATAAAGCCTCCCGTCGGGATGCCTTCTTTGGCCAGGCTGTTCTTCAAAATCTCTTTCAAACTTAATTCAACTCCTACCCACCAACCCTGTTAGGATGCCAGAGATCCATGGGAGGAAGCATGGCCCACCTCACTATAGGTGGCAGCTTCCTGGGGTCATCTCCCTGGCAACTTCAGCTAGGGAGTCCCCATATGTGAAGACTACATTCCTGCTTGTTCCTGGAGATAGCGTAGTTCCTCACCTGTAACAGGTGATCTCCGGGAACAGCAGGAATTTAGTCTTCACAACCCACCCACCTCCCCTAGGAGTTGTCTCTCTATCTCTCTGTCTCTTTCCTCTCTCCCTCTATCCTTTCACTCAGCTACGAACGTAACTGAAGAGGGAAAGTTGGAAAGGCGGGAAGGCAGAGCGCATGTGCTGAGGGATGCTCCCAAAAGCATTCCTGTTGGATGCTGGAGAGCGTTCCCGGGCAGGCTCCATCGGTACTGACAATACCCATATGTGAAGACTAAATTCCTGCTGTTCCCAGAGATCACCTGTTACAGGTGAGTAACTACGCTTTACTCTAGCCCCACGTATTTTCAGAATAAACAATAAAGCAAACGTCTGTCCGAGAGATGCAGAGGTGAGACCTGTTTACTAAAAGTTTACTAACGTTTTCTCTTATTTTGTGTCTATTGGGGAAAATGCAAAATATAAAGGACTTATTACCAGTATGATTGCTAATTATCCACAAGTTAAAATGTGGATGATATTAGAGGTAGGGGGTTTACAGGCTGTTGACAGACTGTGAAAATACGGCACAGCTCTAAGAAACCATTTGACGGGACAGAGCTAATTGTGAAGATGGAGATCATAATGGGAATCATGATTATGCAGGCCATATGTTTGGCCAAATTCATAACAAAAAGATACCTTGCCAATGATTTTTAAACCTGTGTCATCAAACTGGTTTCTCTTTCTGCAGCTTTGTACATTATTCCTTCCCCCTCCGTGCTTATTTAAAATTGAGTTTACATGCAAATTCCTCGTTTTGAATGTGACTGCTATGCTGCAGCCAGAACAAAATATATTTCAAGCATCTGTAGAGGTGAAGACACATTGGTGAGTCATAATGGCTGCAGGTGTTGCTTAGAGTTCTGCTGTGGTGGGGACTCAGCAATGATTGAATCAGAGAGGCTAGGAAGATTGAAACTGTCAACCTTTCATTACTTGCATCACAGTTTTCATCAAGCTTGTCAAAACACATTCAAGTTTCCACATTTAAAATGAAAAACTATAATCTTGGAAGGTGCAGATTTTAGATATAGCCTGCTGTTGGTTTCCTATTTTAGGCACATTTCACTTAAGTGATAGCACCTTTTGGAGACAGTTCATCCGTCTGTCTTTCCGTACGCATTTGTTTGTGCATGCGCAAATAAACAGATGCATAGAACTTTGCTTCAGAAATCCGAAAAGCGGGTGTGAGGTGCAGAGAGTCAAGAGGAATTGAAAATGGAGCCGTGATGGCAGGGAGACCAAACCCAGTCCAGAAAGATGGAACAGTAAGCGATGGAATAAAGCAAGCATAGAAGGGATATCAGGCCCTGCCATTCAAAGAAGGAAAGAACTAGCAGTGGAATATAGAAAGAGTTGCTGGTAATGGGGAAGGGAGGGGGGGGGGTCAGGTCCTGCTGCTTAAGGATCCTGTCCCACCGCCTGGAGGAGGAGGGGGAAAGAACAAGTGGCATAAGAAGAAAGGAGCTGCTTCCTGAAGAAGGAAGAGTGCAGCTGGCCATGTTGTGCCCAAAGTCCCTGGTGAAGATTGGCCAGTCTTCAGAGAAGGGAGGGAAGGGGTAGGGGTGAGGGGGCAGGGTGGAAGGAAAGGAAAAGAAGGATGGGGTAAGGTGTATGGAAGGGGTATGGTTACCGAGCAGAGAAGAAAGGGAGAAAAATGCAGGGAGAAAGGAGAATGGAAGGGGAGGAAGGGAACTGAGAGAGTGCTTGGGGGCAGGGAAGATAGGGCAATAGTGCAAGAAGGGGGAAGGAAGAGAAAATAGCAAGAGTACAAGGTTGGGTGACGGGAAAGAAGGAAGAATGATGAAGAATAGGAAAGGGGAATAGTGCAAGAGGGTGAGAGAAACAAGGGAGTTTGTGTAGGAGGACAGGGGAAAGTGCAAAGGAGAGAGAAGTCTATATGCCTACAGCCATACCAACTCACATCGCCAACACATAAACCTTCCAGCACACTCAGCCCCATGTCACACACAGCCATGATGGGGAAGAATGCAAGGAGGGAAAGGAAGTGAAGAGGGGTGAGAGGGAGAGGAAGCGAAGGAAAGGGGAGAGTGGGAGGAGGAGAGTGGAAGGGTGGATAATGCGGCACAGGAAAGGGAGGGGAAAGAGTTAGGAAGGGTGGGAGAAATGGTGTGAATGCAGAAGTACAAGGGAGGGAAATCTACATTCCCCTGCAAACACACACTCATCCTCCGCACTCCTCCAGCACCCCCCCCCCATATCTCTCTGTCCTTTGTACACCCACTTGCACCCCCATCCCTCCGTGCCCCCAACATACTCATCCTTCTCACACACTCCCAACATGCCCTCACACACACATGCATGCACACACTCCAACTCCCCCAGCAGTCTAACATACATCATCCTATAGCCTGAATCCAGCCCACACATCTCCACAGATAAACAGATAAACTTGTTTCCTGTAGATAAATATACATATCAAACCACTGAAGTACACGGACCCCACATACACCATCAGTCACTACTTACACCCCAAAGCCACTAACTCTCCTAAACCTCACATCCCGTGCTACTTTGCTGAGACACACTTTACCATGGCTGTTGCAGCCAAATCGGTTATGCAAACATGCTAAGGTCTGTGAACAGAGGAAAGGGGAAACATGCCATTGTGTCATATTATAGGTATGCATGTTTCAGATTTTCCCTTAGTACCAAACCAGTTCTGTAAATACCATAGAGCCATTGGCTTATCAAAGGCAGATTTTTTGGCGGGGGGGGGGGGGGCCTTATACACATGAAAATTCTGATTTATCAACTCCCTCATTCTTCCCATAATCACGCACATACACTGGGATAAAAAAAAGCTAGATATGCTTAAAGAGTACCATTTTTTCTGAGGAGAATCACATTGTTAAACAGTCCTACAATGTAATTTGTTTTTATGGTTTTATTGCAAAACAGAATTGGCTTGGTCTGATTTTCAATCCTAGATGGTGTGTGACCTAAAACTACCGTGAAAAAATGCTCTAAGAGAATGAATTAACATTTATGCAGTACCATCCAAAAAAAGCACACACATTTGCAAGGGTCTAGAAGCTGTATAAGGAGCAAGATAGCAAAACAAACAATTTGGATGTGCAATGATGAAACTTTATTGAAGAATTAATTGGTCCCACCCTACATGACCGTGTTTCGGCAAAAAGCCTTCTTCAGGGGTATAGGGAACTCAAATATAATTAAAAAGTAAAAACATACATTAATAATGAAAATAAAACATATACAGAATAAAATGAGCTACTGAACAGAAAAACGTGGATGTGTCTGCAAAGGAGGAGGTAGTAAAAATCACTAATAAATATACGAATAATGCAGTATGTAGTGCAAGTTCTGGTGTTGCAGTAATTAAAAAACGTAGTATAAAACTAATGTAGAAACCATAACATTGAGTTTATACAAGAGCACAAACTACAAATATATAAATAATAATACTTCTACAACGCTTGAAGGAAAAGGGGATCCAAAATACAGCTCTAAAATGGTGCGAATCCTACCTATCCAATAGGTGGCAACAAGTCAGGACTGGCCACTCATCCTCCAAACCATTTCTGCAAACACAAGGAGTTCCCCAAGGATCGTCCTTATCATCACTGATGTTCAACATCTATATGCAGCCGATATGTGACTTAATCCGATCCTTCAATGTAAAATGCCTTGCCTACGCTGATGACATCCTCCTCTACATGCCGTTTTTGATAGACCAACCAGTGCTCTCCCCAATAATTAACTGCTTCGAAGCAGTAGCCCATTGGCTACTATCACAAAACTTACGCATCAATCACGGCAAGACAGATGTCCTATTTGTCACAAGGAACCACAAATTCACACCTCCCTCATCACTACGTGTCAACGACGTAGAGCTGAAGTCTAAATCCACAATCCGCTACCTCGGTATCACCCTGGACCAGCACTTGAACATGACAGCGCATATAAAAAACACTACAAAGGCAATATACCATAAGATCAGAACGCTACGCCACCTCCGACACCTGCTGGACTTCATAGACTACCGAACAACCTTCCAGGCACTAGTCCTTCCACATGTCGATTTCGCGAACATCATCCTCCATGGCCTCCCACAATCAACCTTAAACCCACTCCGCTTAGCCTTGAACACAGCCGCAAGAGTTCTCTCCGGATCGTCAAGATCCGATCACATAACACCCATCATGAAGGATCTGCACTGGCTACCTCTACATGCCAGACTCCAATACAAATCATTGGTCCTCACCTTCAAAGCCCTAAATAACTGCCCCCCAACGCCAATCAGCAAACTAGTCCATGGCACCCTGGAAAATAGAAGCAGAAGGTCCACTGCACTGAACACATTAGCAGTGCCCAAGCTAATGACCACATGCACAAAGGCTACCTCCAACAGAGCCTTCTCCTTATTCGCCCCTTTAAACTGGAATGCACTCCCCCATGACATCCGTGGAATAAAAAGCCTCATCATGTTCAGAAAAGCCTTAAAATTCCACCTGTTCACAAAATGTTACCCAGGAACTTCAAGCGATAATAGCACAACCACCAACCAGCAAAACTCCGCCAGACACCAGTCACCCCTGCACGTCAAGACCTCAGACAATAGGTAGCCCCCACTACCATTTTATATTAGAGTACTGTACATAGTTTGAGTATAATATGTATATAGTTTCCCCGTTTTTCTTCCATGTTCAATTCCCTGTTCTCTGTAAAACTCGATGTTGTTTGTATACATTGTAGTATCTTTGTTCGATGTACACCGCGCTGATTTTAATAGCGCGGTATAGAAGAATTGTTAAATAATAAATAATAATAAATAAAAGGGGGTGAACAAAAGATAAAAGCCAGCAACAATATACAATAAAAATATATACTGCATAAAAGGACCTAGTATGGCTAAGAAAAATGATACAGCTAATAAAAAAAATATAAATACATAAAGAAACAAACTTACTCAATGCTAAGACAAAAAGACCCTCATGGTTTGGTACGTAGTGTCCGTGATAAAGACATAACAGAAAGCCACTATAAAAAATACAGCATGAATAAAATTTTACACGGTGGAGAATTGCAATATGCTCAGCAGGTACATACAAAAGCATATGTTATGAGGGGACATACATCCACCAAACATACATTGAAGGTATGGGTGAAATATAATGCAAATGAATTTGAAAAAAATTCTGAATTGACTCGGAGTGATACAGTGCTCTAAATAAATGTCCTTTTTCGCTTTTAACAAATTGTATGTCTTTCTCCTTGTCTGCTACCTATATACACTCCTCTGTTTTCCTCTGTTCTCTTTATAATATGGAGTTCCTTTCCTTTTTTTTTCTTTTTCTTTTTCTTTTGTTTTTGATCTTTGTAAACCGCTTTGCACACTTTGAAAAGGCGGTATAGAAAATACTAAATAAACCATAAACTATAAGTTCAGGAGACAGGAACACCCAAAACTAGAACTAACCAGTGTCTGACCAAAATAACGCAGGAGAAGAAACTGGCAGATGTGGCACGAGAAACCATGAATTAAGCCCCAAAGAACTGACCGGCACCGCAGTGAGTACAACATAAATGGATAAACAATCACACTTGCAGGTGTACTCCCACATGAACCTTAGATTCATCCAACATTGTGAGAAAACAGATGTTTACATAAACAGCAGTGCAGTAGAAACAAAAATAAAATGAGAAACAGTACCTAGGGACAATTTGTAGGAGATTGTGCAGAAAGACGATCCTAATCTCGTCAGTACAGATGAGCTGACTTGGAAAGAGGTGGCCATATTTAATCAAATGTTTGCGCCAAAACATTATAGATAGTTATCATGGTAATCTGTAGAGTTCAGGTGGGGCACTGCATCGGTACTATGAATTTAGAGCCTGATATTGAATGGTATTTACGTAGTTTAAAAACCTGTAAACCATGTAAATGCCACTACACAAGGATACTCATCGGCATTAACATGGTTAACGATTAACTCATCGGGATATCCCCCGATTCCACCACTACACCCCCAGATGCTATCTGTGCAGAATCGGGCATTCCGGGGTGGAGCATAGGTGGCACCTTTGCTAACTGGCCAGCGGTGATATAAGAAGGCAGTTGTTTATGCGCTTCTTGTTTATTGGGATCAGCGTGGTGGATTGCGTGTGTGTGTGTGAAGTACACAGTGCTGCTTGCTGTCCGGCACTGGAAGATGAAGGTATGGCACGGGGGCTAAGCTGTGTGACTGGAGGGGAGGTCCCACAATCAGTTTTGATGGCTCTGTTCCACTACGTTTTAGTATTTTGTAAGCATAAGGAAATGTCATGGTCTGATTCTAATGACTGCAGTCAGGGCCACCGTTTGGAAGATTTCTCCTACATTGGCTCAATGAAATCATCTTGCTAGCTGCATATGTGAGTAGTTTGCTGCCTTATCCCTTGCTGCTGACTTGTCGGGAAGGTGATAATGACACAGCGCTTGCTCAGACAGTGGCACACTAATAGTTTTGTATAGAGATTGCGGTATAATGTAAAAACAAAAAACCTACTTGCAGTCCAGAGCAATAAAAATCAATTTTGTTTGAATAAGTTACAACTATAAATATTTTGTATTTCTGGGAACTGTCACTTTGGCTTAGCTTTATTTCCTCATCATGCCAACCCCGGTCCCTCCTATCCCTGTCCCTTTCCCCCACAAGTAAATCAGCAGCTACAGCCATCATAATCCATTTTAAAAAACAGAAATTAGAAGAGCTACCGTTGAAATTGTACATGAGAGTTTAGGTTACTTCATATTCCTTATAAATGAATTCACTTTTTTTCTCATAATTTCTCTCTTCTCATTTTCTCAAGATTAAATTAGTCCTGTGAGTGAGGCAATGGTATCCTTTCTGTAGCTCAGTCTTTTCAGGTTCCCCTTGAAGTTTTTTCAGTGATCTTCAATATTTTTCAAATGTGGGTCAGTTTGGTAAACAAACTTCAATGCTGAGAGCCAGGACTGTTGCAGGATGAAGCCCTCGGTGCACTCACCAATGACACAGCTTGTCCAGAGTAACTCATATAACTAAAATAAAGTTCACCCCTCCCACTGTACTGTGTCTCCCTCCATTCCACCAATCCTATTCCAGCTCCTCTCAGCCCCTCCTTGCCCTGCCCGTGGAGGCTGAGTGCCTGCTTTGCTTCTGTTTTCTTCATGCTCTTTCTGGTGAGATGGAGCCACGCAGCGCAGTCAGGTGAGAACCTCACCCAGCGTTCAGGAACCACTTGGCTCAAACGTCCCAAGAGCCATGTGGGGCTACAATGAAGCAAAAAACAGCTGTTCCGGAGGCAGTCCCATTTGCAGTGTTTCAGAAAAGGTGGGAGAGAGTATGTATTGGAAAAGAGAGGCAAAGAGCTGCACTTGGGGTCATCATGGACACCCAGGCATTAAGGTGAAGAACACTGTCTTATGTACTGCTCCTTTCTGCTTGGATTACTTTATGTGCTGGTAGTTACAGTTCAGTGGTGCATCACTTTAATCTTTCAGGAAAGCCACTTCAGTTTTGAATTCAGTCTAAGAGGCACGTGCAAATATTTCCTTTTAGCAGTTCATGTTGCATATTGGCCCCATTTTGTTCTCTGATGTTTTACAAGTTCTGTGATATAAACAAGCCATGCAGAAGCTATCCATGGCTTTGGAAACCTCAACAGAACATCCGTTTTGAAAATTATTTAGTCTGCTGCTGATCTTTCAGACTTCAGTTATCACAAACTATCCATTGTCATGATACCCACTGTCAGAGGAGGCTGCTGCTGTTATGGAAACACCTAAGAAAAGGTGACAGGGAGGGGCATGTCTAAGAGATTGGGAGTGTAGCTTTGGTGCTTCTAAGGCACAGCCTCACTGGTGGGGAATAGGAAAGGTAGAGTCTGGACCTTCCCATTGGAGAATTGGGTCAATTTCAGCAACTGCCCTGTTGCTGAGTTCTTTGGATGCCTTCGCAATCCATGGAGCAGTTTGTGATGCTCATTGGAGACGGAGAACGATGCAGAGAGCTAAACTTGGTGTCCTGAGGCGTAGGTTCCCACAGCGTCGCTGGCAGCCCTGTCATGCTGCTGCAGTGGATGCAGGAAAGCCCCTACTTGCTCTTTTGAAGAGACTGTTGGTCTGGGCCTCCTGTGTGGAAAAGAGGATTCCTTGGTGGAACAGGAGGCTGTAAGGTGAGGTTTGCAGCTCCATGGGGAGCCACATACTGTGAGTTTGAAAAATAAACCTTGTAGATCTGAGGAGGAAGGGTGGGTGACTGTTAGCCCCTGTTATACTCCCTTTTGACAACTGCACATTTTCTGTTTGGAACTACTGTGGAGCTATTCAGGGCATGCAATTTGAATGCTTTGAATGCTCAAGGGGAGATTGCGATTTTGGAGAATGCAGTCAGGCCTAGGAAACCGTGTCTGATTAATTTCCCCCAACTGTTTTCTTTATCTGCATATGACATGTTTGAAAGATACAGGGGATAGATAATAGGGGAAAGCTGACAGTCACCCAAGAGTGGATGGTTCGGAAGAATGTATCCTTGAAGGATACTACCAAAAGCAGAGAGGTTCCAAAAAAGAGTAAAGTAGCCCAAATGCCCTCGAGTATGGAGCAGACAGAGCTTAAAGATCCCAGATTACCCATGTCTACCAATAGCCAAATTAATATGAATAAAATACAGTCTCTAAAATGCTTGTATGCAAATGCTAGAAGTCTAAAAAATAAGATGGGAGAGTTAGAATATATAGCACTAAATGAGAGGTTAGATATGATTGGAATATCAGAGACATGGTGGAAGGAGGACAACCAGTGGGACACTGTGATACCTGGGTACAAATTATATCGTAATGATAGAGCTGATCAAATTGGTGGAGGGGTTGCGCTCTATGTTAGAGAGGGCATTGAGTCAGAAAGGATTAAAGTTTTGCAGGAAACAAAATTTGCTTTAGAATCTCTGTGGATTGAAATCCCATGTAAAAAGGGGAATGGGATGGCAGTGGGTGTGTACTATCGACCACCTGGCCAGAATGAACAAATGGGTGATGAAATGCTCAAAGAAATCAAGGAAGCTAACAAAAGTTACAGCGCAGTAATAATAATGGGTGATTTCAATTACTCCAGTATCGACTGGGTCAGTGTCACGGCAGGACATGCTAGGGAGATAAAGTTCCTAGATGACATAAATGATTGCTTCTTGGAGCAGCTGGTTCATGAACCGACCAGAGGGGAAGCCATATTAGACTTAGTCCTTAGTGGAACACCAGATCTAGTGCAAGAGATAAGGGTGTTGGGGCCACTTGGCAATAGTGATCATAACATGATCACCTTTGATTTAATTATTTATTTGCATTTCTTATATACCGCACTATTTGCGATCAGCGCGGTTTACATAAAACAAATGGTATCCGACAATAAACAAAAGTCAGGTCATTACATTGAACAGGAACAAGTAACTTGGAGAACAGGGTAAACTATATACATATGCGAAGCATTGAATAGGGTAACTATATACATGTCAGATGGAGTTATTGAGTATTGATCATACTTGGTGGCTGGGGTTCGGGGCAGTCGGTGAGGTATTTGATAAAGAGGAAGTGTTTCAAGGGCTTCCTGTACTGGCTCAAATTGGGGATTGCTCTGATGTGTGGTGGTAGTGAGTTCCAGAGACTTGGGGCGCATAGTCTAAAGGCTCTATTCGATGTTGCTTTGGAGCATTTTGTCATGTCTCTCGGTATCACTAGCATGTTGGCTACTGCGATTCTTCTTAGCCTGTTGGGTGTGGGTGGTTGGATGAGGTCACATAGTGAAGAAGAGGAGAGCCCCTTGATGGCCTTGAATGTCATCACTAGGGTTTTGAAACTGATCCTGGCTTGAATGGGGAGCCAGTGAAGCTGTTTCAGGAGGGGTGTGATATGCTCTCTTCTTGGCGTTCCGAGGAGAATCCGCGCTGCACTGTTCATGGCAAGTTGCAGGGGATGTAAGGTGGCCTGAGGGAGTCCTTGTAGGATGGCGTTTGAATAATCAAAATGAGGAATGATGAGGGCTTGATAAATGGTGCGGAAGTCGCCTGGTTCTAGTAAAGGGCGTAGGTGTCTAAGGGATCTAATCTTGAAATAGATTGCTCTTACAGTGTTGGCTATGTGTTGCTTCATGTTGAGGTTCTGATCCAATGTGACTCCGAGATAACGTATAGCTGATTTTACTTGCAATTCGGCGTTGTCCACTTCCAAGTAGCTGGGTGGTGTAAACTCAGGGTTTCTGGAGATGAACAGGACCTCCGTTTTCTTGTGTTGGATGCGCAGATTTTGAGAGAGGAGCCATTCGGATATTGCGTTGAAGCACTTAGTCAAGGGGGTAAGGTCTGGGCAGTCCAGGGATATTGGCAGGTACAGTAAGACATCATCTGCGTATATCATGCAACTCACATTGAACGATCTAATGAGGTTACAGATAGGTTGGATATAGATGTTAAACATAAGTGATGATAGGGAAGATCTTTGAGGAACTCCTTGGCTTTGTAGGAATGGCTCGGATGTGGACCCGTTTGCTCAGACGTATTGCCATCTTCCAGACAGGTAGGATCTACACCACTCGAGAGCTATTCCACTAATGCCTTTCTCTCTTAGCCGACCTAGGAGAATTTCGTGGCAGACCGAGTCGAAGGCTGCCGCAATATCTAAAAAGACGAGTGCAAAACCTTGACGTAAGTTGTCAATGCCTGAAATTATGGTGTCAAAAAGAGTTGTGAGTGTTTCGACTCCGTGTGACTCTCTGAATCCATGTTGCGATGAATCTAGAGGGGCGTTGGTATCAATGTGATCTTGTAACTGTTTGTAGACTATCTTTTCAATGATTTTAGCGAGCATCGGGATGCTAGAAATGGGTCTGTATGACTCCACCTTTTGAGGGTCTAATTTGGCATTCTTCAGCAGCGGTCTAACGGAGGTCTGTTTGAGCGTGGAGGGGAAAGACCCAGTGCTGAAAGATAGGCCTATCATTTTGGCTAAGATCGGGGTGAGGTCACATCGCAGATCTTTTATCCAGAATGCTGGACAGGGGTCCGAGTATGCAGTGGAGGTATTTAGGGTTGCGATGGTGTCTTCAATAGTTCTCTTTGATGGTGTGACAAAGGTAGTTAGAGATGCTGAGAACTCTTGTTCGTTGGGGGGGTCCGGTATCATCACTTTGTCGGTCTTGCACAGTTTAGATTGCATAAAGACGGCATAGTCCTGCGGGTGTATGGTTCCGGGGTGCTCCGGGGTGGGTTCTTTGGCAAGAGATTTGACCAGGTTGAAGAGGTCGTGCGGCTTGTTTAATGACCGTTTCAGGGTGTCTGTGTGGTGTTGTTTCATCCTGTCAGTGACGGCCCTGCGATGTGTGTGTAAGTGTTGGGTGTATGCTGCTTGGTCACTGCTGGTACGTGACTTCCTCCAGCGCTTTTCCAATCTCCGTAGGAGGGTTAGTGATGTCCTTAAGTCAGCTATGAACCATGGTGCAGATGATCTTTTGTTTGGGGCTTTAGTTGTTGGGGGACGAATTGCGATTGCGCTGAGTTTGTTGTTCCATGTAGTGATTAGGTCCTCTAGATTTTGTGAAGTCTTATCAAGGAGTGTGTTCGTTTCAGCTAGGATACGTTCTTTGTTAAACGGGTGAAAACTTCTGGTAGTTGAGTTCGAGTTCATACTTGTGTCCACATTGGGTCTTTGTGGCTTGACGGGGGTCGGAATCTGGAAGGTGATGAGTTTATGATCCGACCATGGTACTGCTGTTAATGATAGCGTGATATTTTGTGCTTGTTGAAGCACTGTTTGTGGGGCGAATATGAGGTTGAGAATGTTGCCTTTTGTGTGTGTTGGTTCTTGTACCAATTGGGTATATCCCAAGATATCTAGGGCTTCTATGAAAGTAGCTGCTTGATTGTCCTGTAGGGATGACAGGTTGAAGTCACCTAGTATCCAATTTGGTTTATTTGGGCTCTGGGTGTTGGATGCTATATTTATGATATTGGAGAGGTTGTCTGGATCTGCAGAAGGCGCTCTGTAAATCAGGTTTATAGAGCAGGTGTTGTTGGAGATAGTCATTGTTTCAAGGGTATTGATGCTGTTGGATTCTACCATTTTGAACTGAAGGTCGGATCTGGTGAAGACGGCCACTCCTCCTCCCCTTTTGTTCTGGCTGTGGCTGTTGAAAGCCACAAAGTTAGGTGGTAGTAGTTGATTGAGTATGGTGTTATCTTCCGGTGAGAGACAGGTCTCGGTGATCATAATAATATCTAATTTATGATACGTTATTGTTTCAGTGATTGCTGGCCATTTATTGCGAAGTGAGCGAGAGTTAATGAGTGTGCACTTCAGGCTGCTAGTGTATGGGCTTTTACTTTGCTTGGCTTTCGAAGAATTTTGTAGTGGGATATGTATTAGGTGGTGGCGGTGTAGATAGCTAGTTCCATGATAGTGGTTGTGGGAGTCATCGGGCCATTTTCTTCCACCAGTCGAGACTGTTGGGATGTGATTTTGTGTTGTAAGTAGTGCCAGTGAGCTGGATGGCAAGATTGTAAGTAGAAGATAAAGACTCATTAGGGTGAAGAGTATGCGCTCCATTTTGAGACTTTCTGAGCCAGTACAAGGGGAGGCAGAGGTTTGTGTAAGGAGAGTGAGTTGGAGTGGCCGCTGGCTAAGGATGTTTTACTCAGGCGGTTGTTTCAACTGTGACACTGGAAGAGAGGGTAAGTGTCCTCTCCTAGTTGCGGGTTATAGCAGGGGTAAAGATCTACTAACGATGGTAATGGTAAGAGTGCAGTAATACACACAGTAGCAGTGGCAGGAAAACAGTAAAGCTAGACAGTAGCAATAATAGGAATAAGGTGATACTGACAATATCAGTGTGCCCTACATGACATTAGATTGTATGCACTACTTGAAATTAGATCAGGTACTGGTACAGTGTTAAATAGTTAAACAAATAGTTAAACAGTAGCAAGTTAAACAGTAGCAATAATGTGAATAAGATGATACTGACAATATCAGTGTGCCCTACATGACATTAGATTGTATGCACTACTTGAAATTAGATCAGGTACTGGTACAGTGTTAAATAGTTAAACAAATAGTTAAACAGTAGCAAGTTAAACAGTAGCAATAATGTGAATAAGGTGATACTGACAATAGCAGTGTGCTCTAATTAGTGGAGGAGGGATAGTAATTAGTGGAGGAGGGATAGTACGGAAATCCACAGTACTACCTTTTAACTTTTGAAAGGGAGACTATGATAAAATGAGGAAAATAGTTAAGAAAAAACTGAAAGGAGCAGTTGCAAAGGTTAAAGACTTACATCAAGCTTGGGTGTTGTTGAAAAATACTATCTTGGCAGCCCAGACCAACAGTATTCCACGCTTTAAGAAAAGTGGAAGGAAGTCTAAAAAACTGCCAGCATGGTTTAAAGGTGAGGTCAGAGAGGCTATTGCCAAAAAAGCATCTTTCAGGAAATGGAAAAAAGAGCCAAACAACAAAACCTGGAAACAGCACAAGCACTGGCAAGTCAAATGCAAGGCATTGATAAAGCAGGCAAAGGGAGAATTTGAGAAGAAGCTTGCTGCGGAAACAAAAACGCGAAATAAAGATTTTTTTCAAGTACATTCGTAGCAAAAAAACTGTGAGAGAGTCAGTTGGTCCATTAGGTGACAGAGGAGTTAAAGGGGCACTAAGAGGTGACAAGGCGATAGCGGAGAGACTGAATGAATTCTTTGCTTCGGTCTTTACTGAGGAAGCTGTAGGGATGTTACCCATGACTGAAGTGGTATTTAAAGGTGTGGAAGAACTGAAGGAAATATCGATACATCAGGAAGATGTATTACAACTAGTAGATAAACTGAAGAGTAGCAAATCTCCTGGGCTGGATGTTATGCATCCAAGGGTGTTGAAAGAACTGAAATATGAGATTGCAGACCTGCTATTAGTAATCTGTGAACTATCATTAAAATCATCTCTAATACATGAAGATTGGAGGATCGCCAATGTAACACCAATTTTTTAAAAGGGTTCCAGGGGTGATCCGGAAAACTACAGACCGGTGAGCCTCATTTCAGTACCGGGAAAAATGGTAGAAACCATCATAAAGAATAAAATTACTCATCATGTAGATAGTCATGGCCTAATGGGAGACAGCCAACATGGCTTTAGACAAGGAAAATCTTGTCTTACTAATCTGTTATGTTTTTTTGAAAGTGTGAATAAACAGGTGGACAAAGGTGAGTCAGTTGATATAGTGTATGTGGACTTTCAGAAAGCCTTTGACAAGGTCCCTCATCAGAGACTTTTGGCAAAACTAAAGAGTCATGGGATAGGAGGCAGTGTACTACTGTGGATCAAGAACTGGTTAAAAGATAGAAAGCAGAGGGTTGGGCTAAATGGCCAATTTTCCCAATGGAGAAAGGTGAATAGTGGTGTACCCCAGGGATCTGTGCTGGATCTGCTGCTTTTTGACATATTCATAAATGACCTGGAAAGTGGAATAACGAGTGAGGTTATCAAATTTGCAGATGACACAAAACTATTTAAAGTTGTTAAAACCCAAGAGGATTGTGGAAAATTGCAAGAGGATCTTGATAAATTGGAAGACTGGGCTTCAAAATGGCAGATTACATTTAATGTGGACAAGTGCAAAGTTATGCACCTAGGGAAGAACAACCCAAACTATGGTTACACAATGCAAGGTTCCACATTAGGAACCACCACCAAGGAAAAAGATTTAGGCGTCATTTTGGATACCATGTTAAAACCCTCGGCCCAGTGTGCAGCGGCGGCCAAGACAGCAAATAGAATGCTAGGTATCATAAGGAAAGGAATGGAAAATAAAACAGAAGATATTATAATGCCTCTATATCGTTCCATGGTGAGACCGCACCTTGAATATTGTGTGCAATTCTGGTCGCCGTATCTTAAAAAGGATATAGCGTTATTAGAAAAGGTTCAGAGAAGAGCCACCAAAATGGTAAAGGGGATGGAAGGATGCTCCTATGAAGAAAGGCTAAAAAGGTTATGGCTCTTTAACCTGGAAAAGAGACGGCTGAGGGGAGATATGATAGAAGTCTATAAATTAATGAACGGAGTGGAACGGCTATACGTAGATCGATTGTTTACGTTATCAGAATATAGAAATACTAGGGGAGATGCAATGAAGCTACAGGGTAAACTATTTAAGACTAATAAAAGAAAATATTTTTTCACTCAACGTGTAATCAAACTCTGGAATTTGTTACCGGAGGATGTAGTAAAAAGGCTGTTAGTGCATCTGGGTTTAAAAAAGGTTTGGACAAGTTCCTGGAGGAAAGGTCCATAAACCATTATTAAGAAGGGACCCAGGATATCAATGCTTGACCCAGTACAAGCATTGTAGAACCTGTGTCTTTTGGGGAAACTGCTAGGTACGTATGACCTAGATTGGCCAATGTTGGAAACAGGATACTGGGCTTGATGGACCTTGGTCTGACCCAGTATGGCATATCTTATGTTATCTCCTGTTATTCTGAAGATGCCTGAAGCCTCCCTAGCTCTGCCTTTGAAAGTTGATTGCTTTCCTCAGGGCACAAGTATGGTTACCAATGGGTAACACTCCTTATTGTCCTCTGATAGCTTTGATTTGACTGGTTTGCTTGAAAAGGCGATGGATGAGACTGACACCTTCTGTGATTGTGAAATTTGCATTAGACACAAGCAGGGAATGGCTTTTAAGATGTTCTTTAAAGTCAGGGATGTCTCATTTCTGAGTTGTAAAATTTGTATGTTTCCTGTAATACCCAGAAGAAAATGAGACAATTTTGCTGTTAAGACCCAAGTTATTGCAGATGGGAGTGTCCTTTATTTTCTTGTTTGCCCCTATAAAGTGCTAGTTTTTTCAGTCCCTTGCATGCAGTTTGCATTTGTTTCCTGAAAGATTGCATCCTGCAGCCATCTGAGGGCATTTTTGAATCTTGTATAACAGTTATATCTTAATTTTCCTGAAATATTTCCTGTAGTGTCCCTTGAACTGAGGACTCTTTTCCTTTTCTCTTGGTGGACCGTCACAAGGTTTAGCTTACAACTTATTGCCTTATTTGACTTAAATATGTGCTGGATTCTTACATTTCCTTTCAAGTGTTTTGGATGTGTTTATAATTTTTGAAATATAAACAAGAAAAAAAGGCATAATGCAAGCAGTTCCAGTTCACATCAGAGATGGTTGGTTCAAATACACAAACAAGGTCTGCAGTAATTTAGAGACTCACAATAATTTATTTATTTAATTTATTTAACAATTCTTTTATACCGCGCTATTACAATCAGTGCGGTGTACAATGAACAAGAACATACTACAATGCATACAAGTAACATTGAGTTTTACATTAAACAGGGAACTCCAACAATAGGACAACCGGGGGAACTATGTACAGATTAACTTAATGTACTATGTACAGATTAACTTAGTGTTATATACAGTAATATGAAACTCGTTTGGATGTTGTAATGTGGTTCACTAATAGGACTAGAGAGAAGGATGACCAGCTAGCCCTTTTCAGGTTGTATTGCGGAGCTAGTTTTGATAATGTCTAGGTTGACTTCTGGGTAGCATTTTGTAAACAAGTGGTATTTCAATGCCTTTCTAAATAGGATTAGGTTTTTGATAGCACGGATTTCGTGAGGTAGCGCATTCCAGTTTAGAGGTGCAAATAAGGAGAAGGCCCTGTTGGAGGTGGCCTTAGTGCACTTCGTTATTATTTTTGGGACTATTAAGGTGTTCATTGATGTGGTTCTCCTTTTTCTGTTTTCCAGGGTGACATGGATGAGCTTGCTGATTGGCGTAGGGGGGCAGTTATTTAGTGCCTTGAAAGTAAGGACTAAAGACTTATACTGGATTCTGGCATGTAATGGCAACCAGTGCAGTTCTTTCATGATGGGTGTTATATGGTCAGATCTTGATGAGCCAGAAAGGACTCTGGCGGCTGTATTCATGGCTAGGCGGAGCGGATTCAAAGTTGATTGAGGGAGGCCATGAAGGATGATGTTGGCAAAATCCAGGTGTGGGAGGATTAATGCCTGGAAGGTTGTTCGGAAGTCTGTGGGATCAAGTAGGGAGCGGAGGTGACGTAGCGATTTGATCTTATAATATATAGTTTTTGTGATGTTCTTGACATGCGTTGTCATATCCAAGTGCTGATCCAATGTGATGCCGAGGTAACGGATGGTGGCTTTTGATTTCAACTCTTTGTTGTTGACGAGTAGAGATGGAGGAGGTATGAACTTACGGTTCCTTGTGACAAAAAGAACGTCAGTTTTGTTGTGGTTAATCCGAAGGTTTTGAGATAGCAACCATTCGGCTGCAGCTTCAAAACAGTTGATTATTGGGGAGAATACTGGGTGTTCAATTGTGAACGGCATATATAGGAGGATGTCGTCTGCGTATGCGAGACATTGTACATTAAAGGATCTGATCAAGTCACATATCGGCTGCATGTAGATATTAAACATTAGTGCCGATAGGGACGATCCTTGGGGTACTCCCTGTGATTGCAGGAATGGTTCTGAGGATTCGTGGCCTGTTTTTACTTGTTGCCACCTGTTAGATAAGTAGGATTTACACCACTCGAGTGCTGTGCTTTGAATCCCCTTATCTTTCAAGCGTTGTAGGAGTATGTCATGACTCACAGAGTCGAAAGTGGCGGAGATGTCCAGGAAGATGAGGACGAAACCCTGTTGTATGTTATTTATTCCTGTTACCAGAACATTGAACAGGGTTGTAAGGACTGTGTCGACTCCATGCGCTTCCTTGAAGCCATGCTGAGATGGATCTAGTGGTGCTTCAGTGTCAATATGATGTTGGATTTGTTGTTGGGCAGCCTTCTCAATGATTTTTGCAAGCTGTGGGATGCTCGAGATAGGCCTGAAGGAATCAACTTTGGATGGGTCCAGTCTATTATTTTTCAGTAGGGGCTTGATGGAAGTGCGTTTTAGATTCTGCGGGAAGGAACCTGTTGAGAAGGACTGGTTCAGTATTTTGCTCAGTATTTGACTGAGGTCATGTCGCATGTCCTTGATCCAGCTGGCTGGACACGGGTCGTTAGGAGCTGTACTGGGATTGATTGAGGCAATAATGTTCACAACCTCTCTATTTGATACAGTGGAGAAGTTGTGTAGTGGCATTGCCTGGGATGCCTTGGGTGAAGTGGTGGCGTTATTGACATTTGTGTCTGTGTTGGTTTTAATCATCTTTGATTGCAGGTAGTTTGCGTAGTCCTGCGGCTGAGGCATAGGGGGTTGTGCTGAGACCGGTTCACCTGTTATGGACTTTACTATGCTGAACAATGCATGTGGTTTGTTGAAGGAGCGTTTTATTAAGCCTGTGTGGTAAGTTTTCCTGCTCTGTGCTATCTTTGCTCGGTGGGTAGTTAGGTATGAGCTGTATGCTACCAGCGCCTCAGGAGAATGAGTTCGTCGCCACTTTCGCTCAAGTTTGCGTAGATGGTGGAGGGATGTGTGAAGGTCTGTGGAGAACCATGGAGTATGTTCACGTTTTCGAATTCTCTTTTCGGTGAGTGATGGGCAGGAGGCAGCTCTCAGGTTTTCATCCCATTTGGATACGAGATCATCTAAGTCCATGGTTGTGTTGGCCATGAGAGGTCTGAGATTCTCTAGGACTACGCTCTGGTTGAGTGGTCTAAAGCGGGTTGTGTGGGATCCAGATGTGTTAGAAGACTTTCTGGTTTTGTGGGATGTATTAATGGGTATATTGAAACTGAGAAGACTGTGGTCCGACCAGGGTACTGGTATTACAGATAGTGCAAGGGTTAGGGGTGTTATGGCGTTGGAGAGAGGTGCGAAAATGAGATCTAGTTTGCCACCTTTAGTGTGGGTGGGGGAATCGACAAGCTGTTTGTAACCTAGATCCTCCAGGGCGTCAAGGAATGCTGCTGAGTGGCTGTCTTGAAGAGATGGGAGATTGAAATCACCGATTAGCCAACTTGGTGAGCGTGAGGTGGATGTAGTACATGCCTGCTCAATTATAGTTGGAAGATCATCTGGAGAGTGGGAGGGTGCCCGATAGAAAAGGTTGATTGTGCAGAGCTCGTTAGCTATAGTGAGGGAGTCAAGGTGAGTTGAGCTAGAGGAGTTGCACATCTTGAAGTGTAGATCAGCTTTGGCTAGGATGAGGGTTCCGCCTCCTTTCTGACTGGGTCTGTGGGATGTGTATATCACAAATCCTGGTGGTAGCATCTGATTTAGTAGTACGTTGTCACAGTCGGATAGCCATGTCTCTGTGATCATCAAGATGTCGAGATTATATTGGGGTATCAGGTCAATGGCTGCGGGCCATTTAGATCGTACTGATCTGGCATTTATCAGTGCACATTTCAGTAGGCGTTGGTGATGACGCTTCTCTTCTTGTATCCCTTTGATGGTTTGGAGAGGAATGTTGAGTAGATGGGAGTGGGATGTAAAGTTATTTTTTGCCGTAGTGTGGTGGGGGAATTCAGACCATCTCCTTCCGTGTGTGCGTAGGATTGGTATATGATATGTATCATGGTTGAATGCATTTGATGTATACGGGAGACCAAGGGTAAGGAAGGTTTTGAATAAGAGCAGAAATTTGTACATACTCTTGGGTGTTAGTAGTGCAGTGCATTGTGATTCAGTATTCGCAATACAGGAAGGATTAATTGCAATAGTACTGTGAATGCAGGTGGTAATAGCAATAGTGGTGATAGTACATAAGGATTCTAATTACTGGTATACAGTATACAGTAAGATAATTGCATAAAAAGCAGTACAGAGTATGCAGAGCGTTATCAATGGAGAGAATGGTATAGGAGTATTGTTGCTAGTAGGATTTAAACAACAAAAACATCTACATACTACCCCTAAAAGCTCAGGTGACTGCTGGTTAATGGTCAGGGCAAAGGCTTCTATCTCAAAAAGAAACAGTTATCTGTGAAGGACTTGCCTTTTTGGTATCGGCAGCTGGCTCTGGTCCGGGTGAAAAATGTGGCTTTGTTTGTGGCTTGCTGGAGTGCCACCGTCTACCGCCCCGTTCCACGCCTAAGGGCCACGCCAGGCGCGGGCGCGCCGGATGGCGCGAAGATTTTAAATGCTTCGTTGCACAGCCCCGACTGGGCTGTGTGCAGCAGTTGGCCCCTCCTGCCGCTGGTGGCTCGATCCCCGGGAAGGGGAGAGCTGCTGGAGGTGGTGGGGGCTGAAGAGGAGCAGCGCCGGATGGCGCGAAGATTTTAAATGCTTCGTTGCACAGCCCCGACTGGGCTGTGTGCAGCAGTTGGCCCCTCCTGCCGCTGGTGGCTCGATCCCCGGGAAGGGGAGAGCTGCTGGAGGTGGTGGGGGCTGAAGAGGAGCATGTGGACAATGTGGATTTGGGTTTTAATTTAATTACGTTTTCCAAATCCAAGCTCAAGGTACTTCAGTTATTTCCCTGCTCAAGAGGGCTTACGATCTAAGTCCTACCTGAGGCTGTGGAGGATGAAATGACATTCCTGAGGTTACAAAGTACTCTACATTCTATGAGGGAAGAAGTTCAGATTTTATACTCAAAGGACTGCATGGCCTTACTAAAAGCAGAGCAAGAGCTTGGTCTGTGGTATGGTGACTGGGGTTCAGTCCTAACTTAAAAGCAAATATTGAATACTGGGAACTTAAAGTGAACTAAAGGTTCTGAGAAGAAAGAACCACTAATGGAAACGTTACCTGGCACATCCTCGCTACGCACTACAGCAGATTTTGGTGAAAATAGGAACAGTAATTCCTTGTCATTGTAGACTATTTTTGAGCATATTGGAGATTCTCTGTGTGACTGGTATCACACGTCTGCAAGTAATAATGAAACTGAAGGCCATTTTTGGACATCATGTTGTTCTGAAAGTATTCATAGTTCAAATTAGGCTTCAGTTAATTGTCAATTTGATCTCCAGGAACAAGCAGGAATGAGTCTTCACATATGGGTACGTCGGTACCGACAAAGCCTGCGCGGGAACGCTCCCCAGCGTCCAATCAGAAAGCTTTTGGGAGCATCCCTCAGCGCCTGCGTGCTGCCTTCCCGCCTTTCCAACTGTCTCTCCTCAGTTTTTGTTTTTCCGCGGAGCCGGCAGGACGTCGTCCTGTCACTGCAGAAAATTTTTTAATTCTTAATTCTTTAATTCTTGTTTTCTTGTGGTCGCGGCTGTCTCCCCGACTCCACGGGTACCGCCGGTGTTTTTTCTTTTCTTTTCCTTAAATTCAGGGAATTTTTTTCCCTCAGTTTCTGTCTTAAATCTTTTGGGCCTTCTAGGCCTCTCCATCATGGAGCCGCCTCCTTCTTTTCCTAAGAAGTGTCTAAGCTGTGGCGGTACAGTTTTGTTTTTAGACTCCAAGAACTGGTGTCTAACCTGTTTGGGTCCTGACCATTTTCCTCCGGAGCCATTAGGCTACAATTTTGTGAGAAGAGATTTTCCATTTCGAGTTTCCCTCGATACCGAGTTCCCTTCCAGTGTCAGGGCACCGACTATTTCTTCTTCTCTACAAGATCAGGTAACCCACAAATAGTCTGTTAAGACTAGCCAACCCTTGAGTGGTACGTCTCATGCACAGCATGATGACGGCTCCGGCCTTGCCCTCAAGGGTCCATTGGCTTCAAAACCCCGGCAGGAGTCTTTGGTCTCCAAAGCCTATCAGGGGTTTCAGGTTGTTCCTGGGGCTCACCCCTCACAGAACATACCTGAGCCATGCTCGGTGGTGGCATCCGCTTCGAGCGGTACCGATACCCCGGCATCGGCACTGGTGTTGAACGATCCACTCCTCACCAGGGATCGTCATCTGGCTTTCTCGGTACCTTCGGGACCGGTCGATACGCCCCAGATTGACTTTCCAGTATTGGCATCAACGCCGATACTACCACCGACGTCGGTACCCTCTAGACATGCATCGATAGACTTGCTTCCTTCGATGCCGAGTCTGGAATCGATCTCTAGTCTGGAGGACTGGGTACCGACACGTCTCGGTACCGATGCTTACCGGTTCCGGATGCTTGGTACCGAGGGTGATTACCAAAGGCTTTCGGTTACCTCGGTACCGCTTGAGCAGCCACCGATGACTGCTTCGATATCGGTGTCGCCTTCGGTTCCGACACAGCTACCGGTATCGGTGCCGGTACCCGCAGTAACATCGGGGCCAGCTCCTTCCATGCTTCTTTTACCAGGATCGCTCCTTTCTATACCACGTTTGGAGTCGATACCTGGCATGGACGATGCAGTACTGACTGTCTCAGGTCATGACCTCCAGTACCAATATCCATCCCTTAAGGATCCTTTCTTGCACCGTGCAGGATCTTATATTCCTATATTCTCAAGTAGATCCTCCGGTGCCCAGGCTAGTTTTCAGGGCTAGCCTGCCCAGGGACGGTTCCCTTTGGAGATCCTTCTTTTCAGAATTATCTCCTGAATATGGCAACATCTCTTACTATTCCTATCCCTTGCTATGATCCTACACAAGGCTCTCTTTCTACTGGAGAAAAGGAAAATATAATGCTTCCTTTACATCATTCCTTGCAGGATCTTCTTCTAAGAATGTGGGAAGCACCTTTAAGGGTTCCCTCACCTTCTAGAGCAACTGATCTTCTGTATCAGGTGCCCCCCTCTCCAGGGTTTCAAAAGACTCAACTTCCCATCATTCCATTGTGGTGGAATCAGCAATGAGGAAGGTGAAAAGTAAGAAGAAGCACTCTTCTTACCCACCAGGTCGTGAGTCTAGGACACTAGATGCCTTTGGATGTCAAACCTTCCAGACATCCATGCTGTCAACAAGGATTCTCTCATATATTTTTTATATGAGTCTATCCCTTCAGGAGGTCACAAAGAAATTATATCTTTTGACTCCTTTTCTTTCAGAGCCCAAGACTGCAGACTATTCCTTACTACTTAGTCATATTCAAAGTATCTCTTGGTTTCTTACTCGTGCTTCCCTAGACTCCTTTGAGTCTGTTAGCAGAACTTCTGCTATAGCCATAGGGGCACGACGTAGAGCCTGGCTCCAAGCTTCAAACTTAAGCAGATGAGCACAACAAAGACTGGGTAGTACTCCTTGCACTGGGGAAAATCTCTTCAATAAGGAGTCTTTACATCAGGCTGCTCAGTGGTCCACTGACTTCCCTGTTTCTGAAGGCTATTCTAAGCCTTCTCCTTCCCCAGTAGATAGGAAATGCCCTACCAAACCTTCTTTCCCTAGGAGAAGAAGGTTTCACTCTTCTCCTGCCCATCATACAGATGTTTCCAAGCAGGGGAAACCTCGCCCTGGTCTGAAGAATCCAAACTCTAGCCAGGCTGAACAAGCCCAGCAACCATAGGGTCCTGAGGTTTACAACCTACAGTTGACTTCTTCTCAGTAGAAGTTTTTTCACTGTTTTTTTCATTCAAAACTCTACACATGGATTCCTTTTCTCAGGACATCCATTTGCTCCTAGGTATGCTGAGCTGTCAGGATATTCATGTCTATGGTCACAGGTTTCTCCTCTTCTTCCTACCAAGAAGAGAAGTTTAACAACTATCCCATGATAGTTTTCTGTTCCAACATGAATTTTTTTCTTCCACAGACTTACCATATGGTAAGTCACCCTTCAGCTCCTGTTTCTCTACCCTCTTATCCAGGGTTTCCCCTGAAAGAGTGGTACCATACCCCTGCAGGGCTTCTCTAGCCTTTCTAGTCATTTCTTTCATTCCAGTGTGGAGTTTTTTCTCTCGAATAAACTCTCTTCTTTTCTCTGGGCAGCTCATCAGACAGGGACAGGATTTTCTCCTCTTATTCTGTCTGTTCTCTCTGTTTTACACAGAAAGATTCTCTCTGCTGTCTTATTCAGCAGCTGCCCATGCAGGAGTTCCAGTGATTGGACTACTGGTACTTTTCCACAAGTTCCCAGTCTGTTCTCCACTACTTTCTGTCTGGCCTTAGTAGTGATTCCAAGATAGTGCTTTCATCTATCTTGGATTATCCTAATCACTTCAGGCTTATCACACTATCTTCTTTTCTTGCCATCTCCAATTTCTTTGGATTTGGCAGCATAGTTGACGTACAGCCACTTTTATTTCCCGATTCTCCTGCATAATGCTCTCTGCAATCTTACAGAGAAGCTTTCTACTATGGGCCCTTGCTAGAGAGCATGGGGCTTTGTCTCTGATGACTATCCTATATGGTTGGAAAAGGCTTCCTCAGTCATTTTCCATGACTTTGAGGGTTCTCCACACCCTATTATCTCCTGTTATAATACAGGACATAAGCTTTTTCTGCGTGAACGTCTAAAGAGTTCTCCAATTCCTACAAGGAATATGCTCTTTTTTCCTTGCAGCTTGTCCTCATGGTATCCTACTCCTTCATGGACAGCACATATTTAACTAATAACGCATGATACCCCTTGTGTCCCTCCAGTGGGTCAAACTGGTATCTCATCCTATGCGTTTTCTGTCCATTTACCATGCGAGAGTTCTACAGGACTCAGGACTTGCTGTTTACAGGCTGATATTATCTCTGTTTTTTCACGCAACCATCCTGGTTATTTCACTGGCTAGCATTCCTGCACCATCTTAGCCAGGGGGAATAGATTCTCTATATATCTTCTCAAGTAGGTTCCACCTTCTTGTTATTAGATGAATCTTTCTCCTTCACATCTCCCATGTGAATGTTCTTATGGGCATATCTCTATCTGCTTAGTTGCAGACATTTATCTTTAGACATATATATTCATGTATGTATATATCTCTATATACTTCTCTATAGATACATATGTTTGTAAGCTGCGTGTGCATATGTTATGCCCCTCCAGATCTCACTATAAACATATATATATATATATATACACATATATATATATATATATACACATATATATATATCCCTATATATATGTGTATCTGTCGAGATGCTTCCTTATAGGTAGATATGTATTACATACTTATCTCTCTGTCTATGCTTATAAAGGTTTTACCTTCCTATAGGTTCCAGACAGTAGGCTTGCATATGTTCATACTGTCCCTCAGTATGTCTGGGGTATTATGCACACAACCACTACTGTGGTACTGACAGCTCCTACTTTAACCCTAGGTTTAGGTATCCCTGAAGCTCCATGCTCCAATATCTTTCCTATCTCTCACCAGTTAGGAAAGACAGGGTGGATCTTCAGTAGATCTGAGGTTTCAACCCTTCAGACATCTGTCCTCCTTGGGAATGCGGGCTTTTTTCCCATACCCCTTCTTCCCTCCAGGACTGGGCTAATTTGTCCAAATTGGTCAGTCTTCCTCTTTTGCTCCTAAATATGAGTAACTCTGTAGCCAAAAGAGTTCCCAGCTTTTTCCATAAAGCTTTCCACTAAAGACCTGCCGTTTTTGTACTACCCCAGTTGACACCTGGGTCACCTGTCAATTCCAGATTTGGACCTTCACCTTCACTTCAGTGAGGTCACCTTGAAGATTCCTCTATTGGATCTCCAGTAGACTCCATCAGCCTCTCTACTTCCTGCGATCCAGTAGGTGAGGTCCATATTGTGATTGTTCATTTCAATATTTTTCATGATGATTATCATACATACAAGGACTCCTTACCTGTAGTCCTTATGTTAGCTGTTTTTCTACAGCTCCTCTCTTTTCAACTCCTACCCTCCATCCTCAGGATGCCTGGCCATATGAGGTGTAGCATGTTCCAATCCCCACCATGCTAGGGCTCCAGGCATCTTAGCTTGGGAGTCCCCATATGTGAAGACTCATTCCTGCTTGTTCCTGGAGATAGCACAGTTACTTACCTGTAACAGGTGATCTCGGGGAACAGCAGGAATAAGTCTTCACAACCCACCCACCTCCCCTAGGAGTTGTATCTCTCTATCTTCCTTTCCTCTTTCTCTCTCTTTGTCTCAGCTATAAAACTCAACTGAGGAGAGACAGTTGGAAAGGCGGGAAGGCAGCACGCAGGCGCTGAGGGATGCTCCCAAAAGCTTTCTGATTGGACGCTGGGGAGCGTTCCCGCGCAGGCTCCGTCGGTACCGACGTACCCATATGTGAAGACTTATTCCTGCTGTTCCCCGAGATCACCTGTTACAGGTAAGTAACTGTGCTTTACAGTAGTTTGTGTCAGAAAACGACATCAGACCTGTTGCAACTAAACCTCATTTTTTCCAGGCCGGTGGCCAAGCAGAACGAGCAAGCCAGTTGGCCGAATATATCTTAAAACAGTCAGACCCAAACTAGCCTTCATGATCTACAAATCAATTCTACTTCCAGATTAAAATGATTCTACTCATTTTAATAGATAAATTTCCTCCCACAATGGCCAGACTTTGAAAAAGTACATGACCTAGAGAAACAATCCTATGCCTAGTTTTTCATTTGGCACACTAGTGCGCATCCGTTACCCCACCTGAAACCCCAAGAGAAACACTGAAATATACTAGGGGCTATTAAAGGGCACTACAGTTTTAAGAGAATAGAAGCCATATCTAGCTGCTTCCCAAAAATGCCTAAGCTGCATCTTCTGACCTGACAAAGGTCACATGGTCAGATTTTAAGGCACATTTTAACAGTACATAGAGACTGGCATCTAGATCAGTTAGGGTCAGTATTGTGTTCCACTGGTATTGTAGAAAGGGCTCTGTCAAAAGCAGAACTTTTTCTAAAGTACATATAAGGATGTGCAGAAGTGCACATGTGTATTTGCTGACATGTAGAGCCGGAGGAGTCATTTTACATAGCAACACATGGGAAAAATCAGCGGAAGCAACTTGGCAATTTACATGTGCCAGTTTGGAATTTATTAACAAAATAATGAACATAACCCCCAAATATCAGTGCTATGAAAAATGATTTTTTGTTGGACCAAGCTTGTTATATTAACTTAGCCAGTATCACCACAAAGTCCTTTTTAATCTTTTATATATGCTGAATAAAAAGGAAAACTGGAAAATTCAGTTCTCTACCAGGGCTCAAGAATAACCATACATAGCACTGCACCAAAATTCTTCATTTAGGACTCCATCATTTAGTCATCTTCCGCCGAAGTATAGCAAGTTCTTGCTTGATGCTTTCACTACATTGCATCGTACAGCAGCCATCTTGCTTGATGCTTTCACTACATTGCATCGTTTAAAGTAGCCAATTTTCTACATGTCATCAATTCATTCAAAAGCTTCTCAAATTAAAGAATGCCAATCAATTTCTAATTGAGTCCATTGGGCTGTATAGAATTAAGACGGAATATCCAAAATTTATTTATTTATTTATTTATTTTAGTTTCTTATATACCGCACTTTTTGAGATCAGCGCGGTTCACAGGGAACAATAACAAAACCAGAACAACAGGCTGTTCGGTATTACATATAACAGGGGTAACAACTTGGATCAAACTGGGAGAACTATATACATGGAATATGTCGTCTGTTAACTAGATAACATAATCGAACTATGTACATGAAGAGAATGAGAGAAAAAGAAAAAATTGGAAGGATAAGTGGTGGGACTGTTAAGCTATGTTTTATGTGGGGTAGTATTTGGTGAATAGGATGAATTTAATGGCCTTTCTGAATTGGGTTAGGTCGGTTATGGCGCGGATGTCGGAAGGGAGGGAGTTCCAGCATTTTGGTGCGCAAAACAAGAAAGCTCTGTTCGCTGTAGATAGATTGCAGGTTATTATGGCCTTTGGTACTGCTAAGGAGTTTAGTGCTGCCTGTCTTCTAATTCTGTTTGATGGAACTAATTGGATGAGCTCAGAAAGTGAGTTTGAGGATATACCCTTGATGGCCTTGAATGTAAGAATCAGGGTTTTGAATATTAGCCTTCCGTGTATGGGGAGCCAATGGAGCTGTTTGAGAATAGGAGTGATATGTTCACTTTTGGAAACTCCTTGAAGAATCCTTGCAGCAGCATTCATAGCGAGCTGTAATGGGCTCAAGGTGGATTGTGGGAGCCCTTGAAGAATTGAGTTGGTGAAGTCAAAATGTGGTAAGATTAATGCTTGGTAAATGGTTCTGAAGTCTTCTGGGTCAAGTAGGGAACGTAGGTGCTTGAGCGTGCGTATCTTGAAGTACACAGCTTTTACGATATTATTTATGTGTGGTATCATGTTGAGCCGATGGTCAATTGTTACTCCGAGGTATTTTATTGTTTCCTTGGTGTATAGTTCAGCACCCTTGATGTTTATATATGATGGTGGGGTGAAGTTGGGGTCTCTGGAGATAAAGAGAACCTCAGTTTTTTTGTGCTGCATGCGGAGGTTCTGTGACAGGAGCCAATCAGAGACTGCATTGAAGCAATTCGTTATAGGCATTAAATCCATTTGCTTTGTGGAAAATGGCATGTAGAGAAGGATATCGTCTGCATATATCATACATTTCACATTGAAGGATCTGATGATATTGCAGATCGGCTGCATGTAGATATTGAACATGTTCACATTTGTTGAGTTCTGCTTCTCTGTTACCACCCCAAACTCGAGGAGGTACAAAATCAATAACTTGCCATCGCAATTGGAAAAACTCATTACCATATTGTAAATGATATACTGCAGGAGCAGTCACATGACGAGTATTCAAAAGAGATCTGTGTTCAAGCAATCTCACCTTAAGTTGTCATTTTTTTTGCCCCACATAATGCAATTTACACAAGCCTATACAGCTTTCATCCTTTTGGCTGGGCACTTACTCTATCTTACAGTTTTAAAATTGTGTTAGTATGAATTCCAGATAAAAGGATGAGAGCTGTATATCAGGCATTCACTCACAGAAGTGACTGGCATGGAGGAGTGGCTTTATGGTTTCGGCAGTGAGCTAAGAACCATGGAAACTTGGTTCAAAAATCCCACTGCTTCCCCCACTACAATCGATTATGTGCATGATTTAGCCACTCAGTGGAAGATATTCAGGCTGATCTTATTCTTTCCAAGTCTTATGAGAATTGAAACCTAAAGCCGTACAGACTTCCTCCACTGGCAGAAGAATTAGTGCGTATTAGAGAGCGACTAGTTGAGTGGGGGGTATGACAGAAAATTGGTGAAGCCTGAGGAAGAGGATTAGGGGAGAAAGAAAGAGATTGGTGAAGCCTGGGAGGGATCATGCGAGAGAGACACTGGGGGGAATACTGGGGGGGGGGGGGGGTCATGAGAGAGAGAGAATGAAAAAGAGAGACGGGAGGATTAAGAGAAAGAGACACACACACACACACACACACACACAACCCTTGAAGCTCCCCATGAAACATACACACAGCCCTCGGCACTCCCAATGACCCATCCATGCACTCGTGCACCTCTTAACATTCCCTATGACCCACCCATGCATGCACACAGCCCCCAACACACATACATACGCATATCTGACACTCCCCATGATGCACACACACACCCTTATGAAGCATACACACACACATGCAGCCCTCAATGCTCTTCATGAAACACACGTGAATGCACACGGCCTCTGACACTCCCCATGACCCACAAATGCATGACACGGCCCCCGATACACACATAGGCACCCCCTGACACTCTCCATGGCACATAGATGCACGCACCCCTGATATGTGCATACACAAACACGCACACCTCTTGACACTTCTATGAGATACACATATTGATAAAACTATGACTTTTAGTTGTAAGTGGGAGCTGGCATCTATAGAAGTACGAGATTGGTAAAGATTAAAAAAAAGCTCACAAATTTTAATTTTGTTTTGGACAGTGTATATTTTTTTTCTCAGATGTCATTGCTATAGGATAGGATTGGCCCTAGGCAACATGTATGATAGGCGTCTTGTTGTAATAAACACATTTTTAAAACTCTCACTAACAAAGTGGAAAATCAGCAGAGGAGGAAGTAGAAGGTAAGGTGTGCTGTTCAATGACTCTTGCCAACTGGAGGGAAATGCACGGGGGGGGGGGGGGGGGGTTAGTTAGAAAATACCGCTGCAGGCAATGGCACTCTGGTCCTTCCATTCTTCTTTTTACTATCAGGCTGCTGACTTACCAGGGCAAAAGTCTGCCTCAATTATTTTAACTTTAATTGATCTTACCTTGAGCTACCACTGAAAAAGTGAGTTACATTAAGGCACAGCAGGTATTATCTGGCCAGCAGAGCTCAGAATGTAAGGGGCCTATTTGCTAAACCTTTTTATTCTTTCCAGTCCAGTGGAAGTAACCGGGTAGCCAGACCCAGCGCTCAACCTTTAATTATACCTTGCTTCCCCCCCCCCCTCATACCTTTGGCCCCATTTTCCACCAGCCTCTCTCTTTTCCCTTTCCCACAAATTACTCTGACAGCCAAATATGGTAACAACTGGTCTCAGCTTTATTTCCATAACAACAAAACAATAACAAGAACAATGTTCTTACAACCCCCCCCCCCCCCCAGCGGAGCGATACGTCACCAGCCAAGCTACTAGCAAAGCGACCTCGCCTCCGCTGTATCCATGGTCACACCACCGGCAACGCTCCGACCACCCCTATCCGACTTCGCCATATTACTAGCAAAAGTCTTCCAGGGGTAGTCCGGGTCGAGGGCACCCCGCCCCCGTCCCGAGTCGCCTAAGGCTCCGGACCCCGGAAACCTCCGGGATCCCGCCTCACCCCCCCCCAGCTGCGACACCCCTACACCAGCCCCGCTACCGCAAAGGCTGGGTGGGCGGGTGGGCTACCGCGCCTCCCGCCGAACTGCCTGTGCTCTGGCGAGTCTCCAACACGCCAGAGCACATGGCTGCCAGCTCCCTGATTGGCTCCGCTCGCCCTCCTCAACGAGCGGAGCCAATCAATTTAAACGACGCGCCGCGTGCACAGCCCGCGCGGCCCCATTCCTACCCCTTTTCCACCCCCGTGCACGAGCAGGGTCCCGCGCCGGGCGAAGCACCCGGTTACGAGCAGGCGCCGGGACCCTGCCCGCGCCTTTTTTTCTAACCGGGTAGCCAGACCCGGCGCTCGACCTTTAATTATACCTTGCTTTCCCCCCCCCACCCCCTCATACCTTTGGCCCCATTTTCCACCAGCCTCTCTCTTTTCCCTTTCCCACAAATTACTCTGACAGCCAAATATGGTAACAACTGGTCGCAGCTTTATTTCCATAACAACAAAACAATAACAAGAACAATGTTCTTACAACCCCCCCCCCCCCAGCGGAGCGATACATCACCAGCCATGCTACTAGCAAAGCGACCTCACCTCCGCTGTATCCATGGTCACACCACCGGCAACGCTCCGACCACCCCTATCCGACTTCGCCATATTACTAGCAAAAGTCTTCCAGGGGTAGTCCGGGTCGAGGGCACCCCGCCCCTGTCCCGAGTCGCCTAAGGCTCCGGACCCCGGAAACCTCCGGGATCCCGCCACCGGCACAGAAAAACTTTAGCTGTGCCGCCCCCCAAATTACCCCAAGCTGCGACCAGTGCGGCCAATCTGAACAACTCTCTCCAACACCTCCTGCCAGTCGTTCAAAAGCAAGTCCATCCCCACTGGCGAGAGATGAACACCATCCGGCCTATACAATCCTGTACAGGCTACGTCAACCCACACATGCTGCACCTGATACCCCCCTCTTTCACATACCCATCTCCCAATCTGCCGATTTATCTTGGTCAGTCCCCGGGACCATCTCCGCTGGCCCCAAGATGCTGGTCGCGGGATAATGTCTGACCAGATCAAGACGACTCCGTCCAGCAACCGCAGCAAAGTCGCAAAGTCCTTCTTCGCCGCCCTTATAAGCTGCTTGCAAGACCACTCCGACAAATCGTTGCCTCCAAGATGCACCAGCACGACCGCTGGCCGTCCTCGAACCCGCAGATGATGACGAAGCAAGGGCAGCAGTTGATTCCACCTCAGTCCCCGCTCACCCAGCCATGAAAGCGCCACCTCATCCGGGTCGAGCCCAAGATTCATCTCGATAGGCCGCACAGCCGCTCTCTGACCAGCCCAAAAGACAAAGGAGTGTCCCAGCATCCAGCAGCCCCTCTCCAGCAGCCCCACACCTGCAACAGAAAATAACAACATTAGTAACCCCCCCCCCCAACCCTATAGGCCTTGTCACAGCCGCACATAACCGCCAAATGCCTTAGATCGCCAGCGGCCAATACTCTGGATCTGTTCCCCTGACATACCCGCCGTAGCCGCACTGGTGGCTGCACCGATACGAAAAGAGTGAGCCGAAAACAACTCAGGAGCTTCGCCGATCCTGCGCAAAGCCAAGCGTAAAACCGCCGTCACCTGATACCTGGTCACATAAGACAAGTTCTGATGCACGAACAGCGCCTCACCACCACCCGGGCGTACACACAAGTAGTCTTCGAGGGCTGCCACCGGGCAAGTGAGCCCCCCGATACGCCCCAGCACTACCCACAAACCTTTACCTCTTTGATCCGTCTTAGATCTGGCTAAAAGTACACGAACGCGTCCCGACTCCCTCCACACATGCCGCAACCGCAAACAATTACCTAAACCCACCTGCACCGAAGCCGCCGCCAACTCACCGACCCGAAATGCACCAAAAACGCTAAACAAAATACCGCTCGAAACAGAACAGCCTCGTAAGACGACAACGCCACCTCCGACAACATGCGACACAAGCGCTGCAACAAGTCATGGGTAATCGGGAGCCGCCGATCACGCCGCAGCGGCAGCGCCCGCTCCCACCCTTCCATTAAACGCCAAGCCAGGCGCCCCCGCCCTACGCCCGGCCAACTCACCGCCCTGGCAAAGAATTCAAACCCTGCCAGATGGCCCCGCACCACCGATCTCGGCAACCCCCTCTCCTTTGCCCACCCAACATAACTCCCCAGCATATACTCAGACACCTCACTACCCACAGTCCCTTCACCATGCAGATACTCCCATACTCGCGCGCAGCCCCGTCGGTAAGAATCCCATGTGCGCTCCGCAACTGAATTCCTCAATAGGTTCTTCATCTCAGCAGGCCACAGCTCCACAAGTTCCAAGGGACCCCGAACCATTCCTCGTCCGCCTCCGGCGCCAACTGCCGAAACCGCTCCCACTGCAAACGAGAAAGAGCATCAGCGATGGCATTAGTACGACCAGGAATATGGCGGGCCCTCAAGTCCACATTCAAACGCAAACAGGCTAGAATGACTTGGCGCATCAAGGCCGCGACCGTACAGCAGCGTGGAGTATAATGATTCACGACGGCCACTACTGCCTCGTTATCACACCACCACACCACCTTACGGTTGGCTAATCGCTCAGGCCATAACGCAAGCGCCACCAAGATGGGAAACAATTCAAGAAAGGTAATATTCCTCAAAAGCCCCGCTGCCTCCCATTCAGGCGGCCACCGCTCAGCACACCATGCGCCGCCGAAATATATTCCCAGACCAACCCCACCCGCCGCATCCGAATAGAGCTGCAAATCGTCACTGGAGATCTCGGCATCCCGCAACACCGAAGTGCCATTAAAGTCCCTCAAAAAGAGCTCCCAAATCCGCAAATCCGCTCGCATCACCTGTGACACCCGGATATGATGGTGAGGCTTCCGGACTCCCGCTGTCGCCGCCGCCAAGCGCCGAAGGAAGACCCTACCCATGGGAATGACCCGACAAGCGAAGTTAAGAGATCCTATTAAGGCCTGTAGCTCCCGCAGATTCAACTTGGACGAGGCCAAGGCATTAGCCACCAGCACCTTCAATTTCTGTACCTTTTCTGAGGGCAAGCGGGCCTCCAAACTTTGCGAATCCAATTCAACTCCTAAAAAGGTCAACCGCGTAGTCGGGCCTACCGTTTTACTCTCAGCCAACGGAACACCCAACTCGCAAGCCAGCCCGCCAAAACCAACTAACAGCTCGCTACACCCTAAAGACTCCGCTCCACCCACAAAGAAAAAATCATCCAAATAGTGGACAACCTCCCCCCGTCCCACTCTCCGTACCAAACTCCAGTGCAAGAAGGAGCTAAATTTCTCAAAGTATGCGCAAGACACCGCACACCCCATGGGCATACACTTATCAAAGTAAAACGCCCCCTCAAACTGAAAACCCAACAACCTGAAAGAAGACGGATGAACCGGCAACAAACAAAATGCCGACTCGATATCAACCTTTGCCATCAGTGCCCCCCGCCCTGCTCTCCTGACTAACTCTGCAGCCTTGTCAAAAGACTGATAACGCACCGTGCACAAATCCCGCGGAATCAAATCATTCACGGAGGATCCAGCCGGAGAAGATAGATTGTGAATTAGACGAAACTTCCCCGGTTCCTTCTTTGGAATAATGCCTAACGGCGATACTACAAAATCCGGGAACGGCGGCTGCTGAAAAGGCCCCGATATTCTTCCTAACCGTAATTCCTCCGCTATCTTCACCCGAGCTATCGCCCCCCAGCGTCGCACACTGGGTGAATTGCGAGGCGAAGACACCACGACCACCCCATGCACCGGAACCACAAAACCCAAACTAAATCCCAACTGCAACACTAACCTATCCCGCCTCTGCGGATAAGAATGCAACCATGAATACAAAAGCGGAACCCGAATCGGTGAAGGGGCCAGATCAAACGGCCCCCCCTTATTTGAGGCCAGTCGGCGGCTGAGCCCCGGGCCCTTTTTTAACACATTTTGCTGCCGCATGGGGACCGCCACAGCTCGAGCACGCATGCCGGAATTTACAATCCGGGAAGGGACACATCGACCGATTAAACCTCCAGCACACATCACTCCCTCCTCCTGGGGCCGGCCTAGCCTGTCCAGTAGCGACTTCCCCCCGAAAGGAACGCACCGCCCCCCCAACAACCGCTGACCCCATCCGACCTCCACTTTCCCCACTCCCACCTCCTTTGACCGACATCTGTGTTAGCCAAAGGTTAATGTCTTGCGTACCCCACGTTAAAAATTTATTCTCCTCCATTTTATCCCTGAATTTCTCGTCGTAATTAAGCCACGACCAGCCTTCATGCATTTGAGACGCTTCAAGAATCGAGTCCGCATATGATAACATCCCGGACTGGTGAGGAAAATGCTGCCCCCACACACTCGCCAACCGCAAGAAGGACCGCACCCAATTAATCACAAGCCGACCCGCTTTCTCGTCCTCCTTTCGCTTTTTCTTACTCTCCCCTGAACGCTTCCTGCCTTCTAGCAAGCGAAAAATATCAATGTATTTCCGCTTCCTAATCTTTCGCCTAAGCTTCTTAAGAACCCCTTCCCACAATTCCGACAAGGGAACCAAGGAAGCCGCACCCCCGCTAGTCAAACTCGCCTCAACCCCACCTCCCAAGGCCGCCCCATGCCCCTCGCCGGCAGCCTCCGAGGCGCTCGAGGAATCCGAAGAGGATGATGAGGAAGAAGAAGAATTACGGCGATAACGACACCCACGCTTCCTCTTTCTGCGCGCCTTGCCTGGCCGCTCGGACCGCGACCCCCGCTCGAGCGAAGCACCACCGTCCGCCTCTCTCAACTCACCTGGCGTGTCAGCGATGCTGCGGGCCCCGGACGAAAGCAGCCCTTCACCTCTCGACCCCGCCGACTGCTGCAGATCCGTTGCCCCAGACGCTTGGCCGCCGAATCCAGTTGCACCCGCTTCCACCGGGGGCCTCGAATCAGCACTCCCCTCACTACAGGATACCACCGCTGATGGGGCAGGACCCGACGCTGCCATATAGGGCACCTGTGAAGACAAAATGGGAAAACCCAACAAAGACAAGCCCAGAGCACCCCTCGGGGGCCATGCCCCAGTCCAGTCCGCCCTAGAGGAACCCTGACCCCCTCCCAACCAGTGCTCCCATCCAGACCGCTGCCCTGACGACCCAGACCACCCTGAAGGCGGCAAACCAACTGCAGAAGGCACAAAACCCCCGACCGGAGACATCCACCCCCACGCATCCCCCCCAGCCGCCCCAAAGACTTGCCTGGGTCCCCCCCCCATTGGCCCAAGGAGCCAACACCCCACCCCTGCCCCTGATCCATCCTGTTATTCCCTCCCCCAACACCTTCCACCAGCCCCCCCCCTGGAGCCCGTCCCCCCTACCTGGGTCTCAACTTCCACAGCCGCCGGGGCCACTGCCAATTGCTGAGGCACAAGACTCTCAGCCGGCGCCACGGGCCTTTCCAGAAGCCCCTCTCGAGTCCTGGGGCCCCTCCTTCCCCTATCCAAACCCCTCCTCCCCCTAACCAAACCCCCAGCACCTCTCGCCCCCCGTTCCCTAACTCCAAGCTCACTGGCACTCCCCTGCCTTGAACGCCCGGATTTGTCTACCCCCTTACCCCTCTGCCCTTTCTCCTGCCTCCCCCTGGCAGCCTGTCCCCCCCCCTTTGCCGCCCCCCCCTCTGACCTGCTTCCTGCCAGCCATCCCTTGGTATATTTATTAATCTATTTAGTTATTTATAAGGTTTGTTTTTATTATGTGTTTTTTTTTTATTTTTTTTATTTTGCAGGCCCTCCCTAGCCCCCCTCCCCGACACAGAGCACTGCACCAGGCACAGCACTAGCTCAGGCCCTCCTACTAGCTCAGGCCCTCCCCGACACAGAGCCCTGCCGCCGGCACCGCACGAGGACAGGCCTTCAGGCACACCGCCCTTCCAAGCCCTCTATAGCCCACTATTACGCCCCGATAACTTGCCTGTCCGGGCGAGCTTGCGCTCCGAAGAAGGGTGACCGCAACTCTGCACCGCCGCAAAACTAGATCCACTCCCTCCGACACACTCTCGACGTCCTTCTAGGCCCCCGAACTCTCGCCGCGTTATCCTCCGTTCTGTCCCGCTGACCACCCCGCTCCTACCGCGCCTCCCGCCGAACTGCCTGTGCTCTGGCGAGTCTCCAACACGCCAGAGCACATGGCTGCCAGCTCCCTGATTGGCTCCGCTCGCCCTCCTCAACGAGCGGAGCCAATCAATTTAAACGACGCGCCGCGTGCACAGCCCGCGCGGCCCCATTCCTACCCCTTTTCCACCCCCGTGCACGAGCAGGGTCCCGCGCCGGGCGAAGCACCCGGTTACGAGCAGGCGCCGGGACCCTGCCCGCGCCTTTTTTTCTTAGGAAGAATTATGCAAAAAGGGTTGAGAAATGCCCATCTGTCTTTCTGAAAATTAAATGAAATATGAAAGTTGGCATGGGGAAAAACAGTAAAAAGACAGAGTTAAAAAAATGGGCCATATCAGACCAAAGGTTCCAAAGAAATAAGTCTGTGCATTTCTGTGTGAGGAGTTCCAGCTTCTGCAGCATAGAAACTTACAGCAATTGAGAGCAATTTGAATTGTGTTTGTTTTGCATAATAGTGGAGCAGGAATGAGAAAGCATCTCATTTGGTTTATAGGATGTGTTGAAATCTTTCTCGTAATGTATATTTTCTGGCATATTTACCCACAGTGAGTTCTTACTTTTATTATTTATATTTTAAAAGAGCAGTTGAAGTTTCTTTTGATGAAGTTAAGCTATTCAGAGGATATTGGACCATCTAGGACAGGCAAATCAGCCATAGTATAGTATCTTAAACGCATTACTGTAAATCCCAAGGATCCATAGAATAAATTAGAAGCAAACACAAATCCAGCGCTGGATCTGCTTGACCTAGATATACCTAGTGAGTTTACAGCTGCAGTATTGGGAGTAACAATCTGTGTGCTTCTCGTTAGCGTTTTGAGAGCATGAAATTGCAGAAAAATAAAAAATGAGAAAATAAAACAAAACTGAAAAACAATGATAAAAGAATGAAAAACAAAACTAAACAATGAGAAACCTAAAACAGCAGAAAGCGAAAGATACAGACTAAGATGTTATCAAAAAGAGCATTGGAAATGCAGCCATGGGTCATCAGCTAATGAGAGAGGAAGGCACCAATTTTTAAATTGCTGGTCATTGCTTTCTATTTTGGTCATATTCCTGGGTTTCCTTTCTTTTCTGTTCTTTTGTATTATGCACTACATAGAATCATAGAAAAGAATAGAGAGTCAGGGCCATCTAGTCTGTACATCTGTTTTCTGCCAGAATCTGCTGAACCTAAATCACCACAGGCAGATATGCCTTTTCTACTCTTAAAAATCATTCTAAGTTTTGTCGTGAATAATTTATTATAACAGGTGCACAAGTTCAGTCCTCAAGAGCCACAGACAAGCCAGGTTTTCAGGACAGCATTAATGAATATGCATGAGGTAAATTTGCAGACAGTGGGGTTAGTATGCATATAGCTCCATCTCATGCACATTGATTAGGAATATCCTAATAATCTGCCCCGTTTGCAGGCCTTGAGGACTGAACTTGTGTACCTCTGAACTATGCCATGTCCCTTTCAACTTTTCCCTCCCATTCTCTTAATAACCATCTTTCAGTGTTTGTGCTATATATATACATGTACAATTAACAAATCAAGTATTTATCCACCTTATCATATGGAAAGGAATAAACTATTACATAAAGCAAAACATTTTTTTTTTTTGCTTGATGTAATATACGGGGAGGCCCAAAAAAAGTGAGAACATCTCGTAGCATATAAGTTATTTAAAAATTCAAAAAGACAGATGTAAATGATTGACAAATTTAAAAAAAAAAGATGGCGACCCGAAAATTGTCGAAATAAAGACGTTATATAGCTAAAAAAGGTAAATAAGTAAACTATTTAAGCTTTTAATTTTCGAGATGTTCTCACTTTTTTTGGGCCACCCTGTATATACGTGTAGCATGTAATGCCTGCATGTGATTGGGATAAGGGTCAGCAATACTACAGTTTACTTGGGTCCAAAATGATGAGAGTGATTAAAGAGAGGAAGATCTGAAAGACTTGAAATATTTTTTTTTTTTTTTTTTAGATATGAAATGAAAAATAAAATAAAGGGGAAGAGAGAGGAATATTAATGATATAGTTTAACATTCAATTACAAAATGAATTTTCTCTAAAGCACTTTTATGTATTTTAGTTATTTAACAATTTTTTTTATACTGCTGTGTCTTCCAGTCACAATGATTTACATGGAATAAAAGAACAAGTAACTTAATCGAACATAGGGAAGAATAAATAACTGAGTGCAACATAACTATTTGCATAGAACTGGACTGGTGCTGCGCGATGTGCTGCACATATGAGGATGTGGTGGGAGGGTGTCTAAGAGTCTGTGTCAAAGTGTTCCAGAAAGGAGGAGGTTTTTAACTTGCACCGGAATTCGCCTAGGTCTGTGAGGGCTCGTATTTCTAGGTTGAGGGAGTTCCAAATGAGTGGTGTATAGTAGGAGAAGGCTCTCTTAGTAGTGGTATTGTTGGAATCAGGGCCGGCCCGTCCATAGAGCAAGAATGTTTTTTGCACAGGGCTCCGCGTTTCAGGGGGCCCCGCGCAAAGGACATTCTGCTTTTTTAAAAATTTCATTAAAAGAAAAACAGCTGGCTCTGGCTGCTGCCGCTGCCGCTACCACCGCGGCAGCGGCAGAATGGAGTGTCCCGCGGGGCCTCCTCTGCTCGTTGAGCCCCTCTGCAAGGGCTTTCAGATTCGCGAAGGGAGAGTGTCTCCCTCGCGTCTCTGTTAAGCCGGCAGGGGCTAATGGGAAATTTCCCATCTGCCCCTTTAGACGCGAGGGAGACACTCTCCCTTCGCGAATCTGAAAGCCCTTGCAGAGGGGCTCAACGAGCAGAGGAGGCCCCGCGGGACACTCCATTCTGCTGCTGCCGCGGTGGTAGCGGCAACGGCAGCAGCCAGAGCCAGCTTTTTTTTTTTAAATTTTGCCATAAGCCGGTGTGTGTGTGTGTGTGTGTGTGTGTGTGTGGGGGGGGGTGGGGTGGGGTGTTAGGACCGGTAATGGGCGGGGGGGGGGTTAGGACTGGTAATGGGCTGTGGGCTGTGGGGGGGGGGTTAGGACTGGTAATGGGCTATAGGGAGGGTGTTAAGACTGATAATGGGCTGTCAGCTGATGAGGGCTGTCTGGAAATGGAGTGATGGGCTATGGGGGGGGGGTTAGGACTGGTAATGGGCTATGGGGGGGTTAGGACTGATAATGGGCTATGGGGGGGTTAGGACTGGTAATGGGCTGATGGGGAGGGGTTAGGACTGGTAATGGGCTGTGGGCTGTTGGGGGGGTTAGGACTGGTAATGGGCTGTGGGCTGTTGGGGGGGTTAGGACTGGTAATGGGCTATGGGGGGGTTAAGACTGGTAATGGGCTGGGGGCTGATGGGGGCTGTCTGGAAATGAGGTGATGGGGGGTTAGGACTGGTAATGGGCTATGGGGGGGTTAGGACTGATAATGGGCTGTGGGGGGCGATGGGGAGGGGTTAGGACTTGAGGTGGACTGATGTGGTTAGGACTGGTAATGGGCTGTGGGCTGATGGGGGGGGTTAGGACTGGCAATGAGCTATGGGGGGCTGACAGGAAATGGGCTGATGGGGTTAAGACTGGAAGTGGGCTGATGGGGGGTTAGGACTGGTAATGGGTTATAGGGGGGCTTAAACTGAAAATGGGGTGATGGGGGGTTAGGACTGGAAGTGGGTTGATGGGGGGCTAGGACTGGTAATGGGTTGGGGGTTGCTATGACTGGAAATGGGCTGAGTGGAAGGGGAGGCTTGAACTGCAAATAGCTGATGGGGAGGGAGCTTGGAATGGAAATGGGCTGTGAGAGAAGGGAGCTAGGACTGAAAATGGGCTGATGGAGCAGCTAGGATAGGACTGGAAATGGGCTGTTGGGGGGAGCTAAGATTGGAAATGGGCTGTGGTGAGGGCTTGAATTGAAATGGACTCATGGAGGGGCTAGAACTAGAAGTAGGCTCATGGGGGGCTTGGACTGGAATTGGGCTGAGTGGAGGGGAGCTAGGATTTGACATGGGCTGATGGTGGGGCTAGGAAATGACTAGAAATGGGCGGATGGGGGCTAGGATTGGAAATGAGCTGATGAAGGGACTCAGACTGAAAATGGATGGGGGAGCTAGGACTGGAAATGGGTTGATGGGGGGGCTAGGACTGGAAATGGGCTGATGCAGGGACTAGTATTGAATGGATGCTGGGTGAGACTGGAACTAGAAGGGAACTGATGTTGGGGGAGGATTAGAATGGGATGGGGCTGGGAGAGTAAAATGGAAAGGGGAAAAATATTTTGTGTGGGAGGGATGAAAAATCTACAATTGGCCGGGTATTGGGAGAGTAAGTGGGGATTGAGCATGGAGGGGTAAAATTTGTGTGGATGAAATAGGAATGAGGAAAGAGCAAAAGGAGAAAGATTAGTATGTTAAAGCAGATGTAGAGAGAGAGAATGGAAAAAAAAACTAGAAGAGAGAAGAAAGAACAAATGGACAGCAGACGATGGACAGTTAGCAGAAAACATGAAGAAACCAGAAGAAAGTGGCTGGAGCAATTGCAACTGAAAAAAATGCACAAAAGGTAGAAAGATATCTCTTTATTTTGAATTTATTAACTGGAATATGAAAGCTCTGGGAAATGTGCATCATTAACGTCTGCGCTTTGTTTGGTACAAGAGGAAATTAATTTATAGTTTTATTTCTACGGTGGTGTTGTACATTCCAAGTTTGGCTTTTGGGGTTCCCAGTTTAATTATTGCCTTCCTGTTTCTAAATTGTGATTCCTTGTTTGGTGATGGTCTATGTTCTGCATGTGTTACTGAGCTGAGGTATTCTATTTATGTAATTCCTATTTGACATTGCCATTTGTTCTCTTCCCCAGTATTCTCTGAAATGTATTGGTTTAATATTTGCAGTGTTGCCTTTTGATAGGTAGGGTATGGTGCTTTGTGAGTCCTGGTAATGCTGTCAGGATACGGCGGGTTTGCTATGGGTTCTAAATGGGCAGCGTTTGTGCCTGGCGGTTGGCACTGGATTATAGTAATGTAGAAATCTTTTAGTCTTTCTTTATCCATACACTCATTAAGAGACATGTTAGTGTATGGTAACATTATGCAAATATTTATGCAAATAAGGCCACTTATGCAAATGAGGCCCCACACCGAATCTCCGCACATGGCCCCGCACCCCCCTTGGGCTGCCCCTGGTTGGAATGGATGAAAGAAGCTGGAATCGAGAGGAGGATGTAGTTGGAGGACCGTGTTGATCTCTTGTTGAGCAGTTGTTGAAGAAGAGAACGAAGGATGTCTGCTGAGAGGTGGTGATGGCCTTGAATATGGTTAGCGCGACTTTATATTTGATTCTCGTGGATGGGTGGCCATTGTAGTTGTTTCAGAGTGGGGGTGATGTGCTCTCGTGGGCCTGTGGCTGTGATTATTCTGGCTGCAGAGTTTTGTGCAAGCTGTAAAGGGGGTAATAAGGTAGTTTAGGGAGACCCTGGTATATTACATATTTTTGAGTCCAGTTGTCCAGACAGATACAACTAGTCAGGTTTTCAAGATATCTGCAATGAATATGCATAAGACAGATTTGCATATACTACCTCCCCTTATATCTTATAACTTATCACAATTTGTTGATTGTAATGAGTATTTCTGTTTAATGTAAACCGCGCTGATGAAAAAGAGTGCGGTATAAAAGAACAATAAATAAATAAATAAATAAATATGTAAATCTATTCCATGCATATTGTACTTCCTGAAAACATTAGTCGTTGGGCATGTTCTGAGGACTGGGTTGAGAATAAGGTTATCTGATTTTTTGCAGGCAAATCTGGGTCACTTATCCAAAGCCGGGGGAGGGGAGCCCTCCCTTAATTCGAGGGCTGTACAGCAGAGAGTGGGGGAAGAATCATTCTTCTCTTCCCATCCATCCTGTGACAGCAGCAGTAACACTAAAGAAATAGAAATTGATGCATTTCCTCCCATACAGTGCAAAATATAGAATGACAGATGTAAAATCCAAAAACTGACTTATTCAAATCACTAAATTGAAAATAAATGTCTTTTTTCTATATTTGCTATTTTATCATTTTTTACTAATCATCTAGCTTTATTTATCTTTCTGCTTTTTTAACCACAATGATTTTTGCCCCTTCTTGTTATTCAGTCCTAAATCCTCCCCCTTTTTTTATCGCATGCAACTACAGTTTTCCATCTCCCTCATCTTTCTCTCTCTCTTCTGCCCTGCCATTTCACTAATTCTTCCTTTATCTCCATCTCTCTTCTTCATGCCCCATGTCCAGCATCTCCCATTCTCTTCCTTTCTCCCTGCACCGTGCCCAGCAGTAGTTTTTCTCTTCCTTCTCCCTTTCTGTATCCAGCTTTTTCCCTTTTCTTCCCTTCCCCACACCCCCATAGTCTAGCATTTCTCCTTACCCCCTCCACCGGGTGTCTAGTTCCTTCCCTTCACTATTCACCCCCACAGGTGTCCAGCATCCCTCTTCCCTTTTCTTTCTTACCTCTCCCTCCAGGTGTCCAGCATCTCCCTTTCTCATCACTATCTACCCCCCCCCCCCCCCAAGTATCTAGCATCTTCCCTTACTTATGCTATTATATGTCCAACATCTTCTCTCTCCTTCCCTTCCCTTCTCTTCTCTTCCAACCCACCCCAGGTATCCAGCATCTCCCTTTCTCTTTATTAGTGATCCTCCCCAAGTGACCAGCATCTCCCTTTTCCATCACTATCCACCCTTTCCATTTGCCCAGCATCTCCCTTTCCTATTACTATCCACTCCCCAGGTGTCCAGCATCTACCCTTCCTTCCCTACCCCCTCCAAATGTCCAGCATCTTCCCTTTCCTATCCATCCCCCACTGCCATAGATGCCCAGCATCTTTACTTCCCTTCCTTACCCCCAAGTGTCCAGCATCTCCTTTCCCATCATTATCTCACTTGCCCCTCCCCGTTGTCCAGTATTTACCCTTCCTGTCCTTCACCTTCCCCCTCAGGTATGCAGCATTTCCCCTTCGCTTCCCTTTCTTGTCTTCTTCCCCCCCCCCCCTCACACACACACATGTATCTAGCATCTCTCCTTCCCTTTCCTTTCCCTCCAAGTGTTTAATCTCTCTCCTTCCCTTCAGTTCTTTATTCCTCCACTTTGAAGCTTAGTTATTGTAGAATTACATATTAGTATGGTTCTATTTTCTTTGATGTTATCTGCATGGAACAATGTGCTGTTTTTCTTTTAGGGCAGAATAGCGAAGCAGAGATTTGGTAATGCAAACATATGACAATTTTCCACATTAAAATAGGATTTTGTATCTTTATCTTTTTCAACATTTAATATACTGCCCAGACATAAGTACCAGGGCAGTTTACAATACCAAAGTTTTGTGGCAAATTCAAAGGAGGAAAGGAATGCCAATAATTGATAGGATAGGAAAGAGACAATCATACAGAAGGGAGAGGCGAGGAAGGGCAGAGAGCTGGGCTATGCTAGGCTTGAGGAGGAGGGAGGTCAAAAGCAGTGTGGAAAAGATGAGTTTTTAGCATTGTTTTGATTTTCTGATAGAAGAGTTCCAGGCGGAGTGCAGATTGGGGGGAGTTCTACAGTGCAGGGCCGAGGAAGAAAAATGTGGAATTGCGGGTAGTCTCTACATGGGCTTGTGAGGCGGAGGGGAGGTGCAAACGTTTGGAGTGAAGAGAACGAAGGAGATGTTGAAAAGCATGGAGATGGATAAGATCAGAAAGATATTGAAGAGTACTGGTATGAATAGTTTTATGGACTAGGATGAGTATCTTAAATTGGATCCAGAATTTGATGGGGAGCCAGTGGAGATGTATGAGCAGATGGGTGATATGATCCATATGTGAGGCGTGAGTGAGAATCCAAACTGCTGTGTTCTGAAGGAGTTTGAGATGGTGTAGCTGATATTGGGGGAGACCAACAAGAGTGACATTGCAATAATCAAGCCACTCGGTAATTAGAGAGAGAATAAGTATGGTTAGAGAGGGGAGGGACAGGATAGAAAAGCACCAATGGCATGAATTTGATGTAGAGAGTGAAAGGAGTGCCAAATAAGTAAAAAAAAAAAAAAAAGAAAAAAGGTGTTCATGGAATGACAGAGGAATCCAAAGTAACACCAAGGTAATGAAGAGAAGAGGCTAGAGGGATGGGAGTGTCTGAAAGCAGTGGAGCCAGAGAGGGACAAGGGCCGCTGAAGGTGAACCAGATTGCTGCTGTCCTGGTGGAGTTGAGGTGTAAGAAGTTCGAGGACATCCAGAAGCTTATGTGATTGAGAGAGGAATTACATGGGTCTAGATTAGGAGCAGAGGGGCTAGTGTGGTGTAGGAGATTGTCATCAGCATAATAGTATGCAGAGAGGATGTGTTGTTGGATGAGTAGAGGGGTCAAAAAGACATTGAACAGAAGGGGGGCCAGGACTGAGCCCCTAGGATACCACAGGGGAGAGGAGTGGTGGGGAAAGAGGAGGAACCAGAAAGAACTGAAAAAGACTTGGTGGAGAGGAGACAAAAGAGTGGAACCAATGCAAAACGGCCCCATGGGTCCCAAAGTCATGAAGGCAGGTGAGAAGAGTAAAGTGATCAATCAAGTAAAGGCAGAGGAGAGGTCCAAGGAGACAGCTAAAGAAACCACCATGATCGTGAGAGACATGCAGTTCAAGAAAAAGAGGAGGATGGTTTCTCTGGGAACAAGCAGGAAGTCGATTCTCACATACGGATGATGTCGGCACTGACGGAGTCCTCGTGGAAGCATCTTCCCAGCTTTCAATGAAAGCCCTTGGGAGATGCCACCACGCATGCATGGTCCCCTTCCTGCCCAAGGGTGCCATCTTTATCAGTCTCCTTTTTTCCGTGAAGCTCTTCAGACGTCTGCTTTCCTCCGGAAAAAGTTGATTTCTTTACCTGAGCTTCATGCTCTGTTCTCTGGTGATGCACCAGTACTCTTCCCACCACCCGAGCCCGCTGCTACGGCATTGAGTCTCGGGTCTGTATTTGTTTTTTCCCTTTGGCGCCTTCGTGCCCTTTTTCCAACTGGCAGCACCATTGGTCTTCAACTTTGCCGGGGTACTTTTTTCCCCCATGGCTACCAGTGGCTTCAAGAAGTGTGATTGATGTGCGAAAATTATGTCCCTTACCGATACACAGGACTGCTGCCTGCGCTGCCTCGGGCATAACCACAACCCTCTGGCCTGTGGTCTTTGTAAAAAGATGTCCACCAAGGCCCTTAAGAGCCGTCATCAGCAGCACAATATGTTTTCCCCAAAGTCCCTAGCGCTTCTGAAAGCCAACGCCCTGTCTGAAGCCGCAGACTTCTGTGGCACCCCCGCGGACCCCAATTGATGCCATGGGTCTTCAGAAAGGGGGGTCTCCCTTGAGGGAACACAAGAAGAAGTAACCTTCGAAGGCAGCATCCCTGGACAGCTTCAGCAGGCCAAATAAGCCCCGAACCAAGTCCCACAGTTCACGCCGCTCATCCGAGGGCTCGGAGCGGGTGTGGCCTACCAAGATCACCCAGAAGGAATTGCCCAGAAATCAGCCCTGGGCACCTGAGGCCATCCTCGTTGAGGACTCCATTTGGGGGAACCAGCACCGGGCTCGAGTTCCTCGATACCCACGCCGAAGACCGCAGAGCCGTCTGGACTGGAGACCAGAATGGCAGCCCTGGAGCACAGCTTGTCTGTCTTTATGGACCTGCAGTGGGTGTTGATGTCCAGCACAGCCAGTTCCACCACCTAGACCACTGAGCCCTCGATGTCGAGGATGTCATTAGAGGCCAAGCTAATCCTCGGCCGAGGTCTCGATCCAGGTCCCATTCTACGGGACCGGGGTCTTCCCCGGCTAGTGCACATGACACCAGCTGTGGGGCCTCCAAGGGATTCAGGCGAGGCTCGGGCCCAGAGCCTCCATTTCGCCCAACCCTCAAGTCTTCCACCGACTACTCGGAATGGGAGACCAAGGACAAGGAGTCCCCCGACACCTGTTGCCACTGTGACATCCCCTTGGACCCATCCCCCTCCAAGTCTCGGCATCAGTCCCCACCCAAGGACATGGCATTCCTTGACTTCGTACAGGACATGTCAAAGGTGTTAGCATTCCCAACAGAATCGGAGGAGGACCCTTGGATGGAGGAACTAGAAATCCTCCAATACAAGACCCCACTGAGGAAATCATTGACAGTAGCCATCCCACCCATCCTGGAACGGCTCATGCTCCGCATGTGAGAAACACTGGTATTGGTGCCCGTCGTGAGCAAGCAGCTCGACTCGATGTATTGTGTCCGTTTGAGCCCGGGCTTCCAAAAGGCACAGCTGTCACATAACTCCATGGTGGTGGAGTCGGCCATGCATCAGTTGAAGAGCCAGAAGACGCACTCCTTGGTGCCCCTGGGTAGGGAGGCCCACACCTTGGATGCCCTCAGCAGAAAGTGCTACCAGGGTTTGATGCTCATCGGCTGGATCCAGGCCTACTAGCTGTACATGGGCGTGTACCTGAGAGACCTGGTGAAGGAGCTCACCGGGTTTTCACCTGGTCTCTCTGAGGAACCTCTGCAGTGGTTCAGGAACCTGTCCAGGGTTGTCCATGAGTGCTCCAAGTTCATGACTCGAGCAGCCTACGATGACTCAGAGTCAGCAGCTAGAGTAGCTGTGGTGGACATCAGTGCCTGGCGCCAAGCCTGACTACAGTCTTCTGATCTTGAGCAATGGGTTCAGGACAAATTGGTCGATATCCCATGCCAAGGGGAGAACTTCTTTGGCAAACCCATGATGGAGAAGGCCGCTGAATTGGAGACCGAACTCATGACAAGGACCAGGCTTTCCAAAAACACTGCTACCCTTCCCTGACAGAAGGACTCAGGTAAAAAGTTCTTTTACCTGAGGAAAGGGGCTCCTTACAAAAAATACCCACATTTCCAAGCCTCCCCAGCTGCCCAGCAGGGTCAGCAGGCTAAGGGACAGTGGCATGTCCCTCGAAAGCAGAAGGTTCTCAAGCCCTATGCATCGGCTCTGGTGCAGCCTGGGAGGAGCTTTTGACTCCTTAGGCATAGCCTCTCTAACCCAAGGAGCACAGAAGCCCACAAGGAGACGTCTGATCCACTATGCTCACAGGTGGCCATCTATCACCACTGATACCGGGGCACTCCAGGTGGTCAGGAAGGGTTACCTTCTCCACCTGGCACAGACACCTCCCCCTTTCTTCCTGGGAGAGACCCCCATATCGCTCCTTCACCGGGACCTCCTACTGCAGGAACTTGCAGGCCTTCTCAAGGTCAAGGCAGTGGAACCAATACCCCAACGATTCAGGGGCAAGGGGTTCTATGCCAGGTATTTCCTTGTGACAAAAATGACAGGGAGCCTACGGCCCATCCTAGATCAGCAAAACCTGAACAAGTTCCTGGTGAGGGAGAAGTTCAAGATGCTCTCCCTTGGAACATTGCTGCCTTATCTCCAGCAGGGAGACTGGCTATGCTCCTTGGATCTGAAGGATGCTTATACCCGCATCCTCATTCACTCCAGCCACAGGCAGTATCTTTGCTTCATGGTGGGGGAGGCCGCTACCAGTACAGGGTACTACCCTTCGGACTGGCGTCCGCCCCCAGGGTCTTCACCAAATGCCTGGCAGTAGTGGCCGCCTACCTCCATCTCCAAGGGGTATTCGTCTTCCCCTATCTGAACGACTGGCTTATAAAAGGAGGCACAGCCGCTGAAGTGCAGCAAGTTACAGCATGCACCTTCCACATCCTGCAACATTTGGGGTTTGTGATAAACCATCCCAAATCCCACCTCCTTCCGATACAATGCCTGGAGTTCATATGGGCAAAACTGGACATGGTTCAGGCAAGGACCTTTCTCTCCCTGGATTGGGCTGACCGTCTCAGGGAATTGGCCACAGACGTGCAACACCATCCCTCGGTGTTGGCTCGGCTTCTGTTGTGCCTACTTGGCCACATGGCCTTCACGGTCCATGTCACCCCAGCTGCCCATCTGCACATGCGGATTGCCCTGTGGTGCCTTTGAGACCAGTGGACACAGGCCACGGACTGCCTCCAAGACAGAATCTCAATGATCCACCAGTTGGTGGACTCCCTGAAATGGTGACAAAATCTGCAACACCTCCAGGCAGGGATGCCCTTCCAAACCCCAAGTCCTCTAAAGGTCCTCACAGTGGATGCCTCCCTGCTGGGATGGACAGCCCACTATGAGGAATTTCACACCCAGGACAACTGGTCACAGACCGAGAGCAACCAGCAAATCAACCTCTTGGTGCATCGGGCAATATATCTAGACCTCCAAGCCTTCTGCCACTGTCTGAGGCATCAGCCAGTGCTGATCCAAATGGACAACCAAATGGCAATGTTCTACCTGAACAAGCAAAGGGACACAGAGTCTCGTACCCTTTGCCACGAGGCGGTGACACTCTTCTTCTATGCAATCCATCAAGGAATGCTCCTGCGGGCAGTATACCTACTGGATCAGGACAATGCCCTGGCGGACAAACTGATCAGGGTCCTCCAACCACACGAGTGGAAGCTGGACCCATGAATGGCCACCCGGCTCTTCCGGTTCTGGGGACCCCATGGGTGGACCTTTTGCCAGCCCAAACAACTACCAGCTGCCCCTCGTCTGTTCCCATCAGCCCCACCTGGGCTGGGTAGCAGCAGACGCATTCCTCATCCTGTGATCGGAAGGCCTCATGTACGCCTTCTCATCCACACCATTGCTTGCCAAGACCCTCTTCGAGGACCTTCACGACAGTGCATCGCTGATCCTTGTGGCTCCACAGTGGCCCAGGCAGCCATGGTTCCCGCTGCTCCTCCGATTGTCAGTGGAGGCACTATTCCCCCCAGGGCTCTTGTCTCAAGAAGAGATGTCTCCCCTGCACCCCTATCACTGACAGCATGGCTGCTGAAAGGGTAGCCTTAGCTCCTTTCAACCTTTCAGGGGAAGTGGAAGAGATCCTGCTGGCCTCCTGTAAGACCTCCACCAGGAGGACTTATGTCTTCAAATGGCACAGGTTCTCGGTATGGTGTGCAGAGCAACTGGTGAACCTGTTCTCCTGCTCTGTGCAGCTGGTCCTGCAGTACCTTTTTCATCTATCGCAATCCAGGCTCAAATCAAACTCCATCAGAGTTTGCACCTCAAGCCTTGGCAGCACACAACCACCCTGTCAAAGGCAAGCCTCTCTCGGCTCAGCCTCTGGTGACCCACTTTCTGAGAGGGCTTCTGCTGTCAAAACCCCCATCTGCCTTCCGGTGACAGAATGGGACCTCAATGTAGTGCTGGTACAGTTCACCCACCTGCCCTTTGAGCCCCTGGCTACCTGCCACCTGAGATATCTCTCATGGAAAGTTGTGTTCCTGGTGGCGCTCACCTCTGCTTGCAGGGTTGGTGAGATCCAAGCCCTAGCGGCAGAGGTGCCATACACTAGATTCTGTAAGAACAGGGTCATGCTACGCACGCATCCCAAATTCCTTCCAAAATTGGTGTCTTCATTTCACCTCAACCAGGAGGTGGTGCTATCCACCTTCTTCCAGAGGCCTTACTCCAGCAGGGCAGAGACCGTCCTTCACACCTTGGACTGTAAGAGGGCCCTGTCCTTCTATATTCAACGTACCAAGAGCCACTGAAAAGCTTTTCAGCTCTTCGTTTCCTAGACCCCGGTTGTCTGGGGGAGGCAGTGACCAAGCGAACCCTGCCCACCTGGGTGGCAGACTGCATCACCCTCGCCTATGAGAAGACTGGGCGCACGCTGGATGGCTGGGTCACGGCACAGTGTCAGGGCCATGGCAGCCTCTGTGGTAAACATGCGCTCCGTCCCGATGTTGGACATCTGCTGGGCTGCCACCTCGTTTTCAGTCCATTCCTTTGCAGCTCATTACTGCCTGGAGAGGGAGACCCAACGGGACAGCGCCTTTGACCAGGCCATGCTCCATAATTTTTTCAGGGTCTAGGTAACTCCTACCCTCCGATCCTTCTGTGTTCAGACTACCAGAGTTTTGGTCCCCAACGGACACATGGGTACTATTGCAGTCTGTATCTGCAGACTCAATTGCTGCTGCTCACGGCTCCCTTTGAGAGCGACCATGTGTTTTCTCTATAGGCTTTCAGTAGCCTGTAGCTAGGGAGTCCCATATGTGAGGACTGACTTCCTGCTTGTTCCCGTAGTTACTCACCTGTAACGGGTGTTCTCTGGGGGCAGCAGGAATCAGTCCTCACAACCCTCCCTCCTCCCCTTGGAGTTGCTGTCAATTTTTTTGTCATCTTCTTTTGTCTGCTCTAGCTATGTCATCTGACTGAGAAAGATGGCAGGATGGGGACCACGCATGTTTGCTGGCATCTCCCAAAGGCTTTCTTCAAAAACTGGGGAGATGCTTCCACAAGGACTCTGTTGATGCTTCCATCACCTATATATGAGGACTGATTCCTGCTGTCCCTGGAGAACACCTGTTACAGGTGAGTAACTACACTTTCTGTGCTATGACCGGGAAGAAAGCTGTATTGATGAGGTGGAGAGCATGAGTCATGTCAAGATGTGAGAACAGTTGTTTAAAGACCAACTTCTCCAAAACTTTGGAAAGAAAAGTGAGATTCAAGGCAAGATGCCAGTATACTGTGATGGAGGGATCCAGGGTAGGCTTCTTGAGGATGGGGCGAATCAGAGCTGCTTCCAGGTAGAAGAAAAAGAGCCAGAGGACAGACTAGTGTTAAACATGGGTCAGTATGTTTGGAAGGAGAGCCAGAGAGGGTTCAAATAGCCAGTGAGAAGGGATGGGATCAGAAGGGCATGTAGTCCTGCGAGAAGACTGGGTTTTTGATAACTCGACCGATGATACTGGGTGGAATGAAGACCAGGTATGCGATAAGGATGGAATCAAAGGAGCTGAGGAGCAGCGTGTGCTTGGAGAACTGGGGTAGTTGGAGAGAGAGGAGGGGAACAAGTGGGAAATGTGGAACAAAGAAGTTGAATCTTATCTGAAAAATAGGTAGCTAACTGGGCTGGGTCAGGAGAAGAAGAGGAAATGATTGCGGAAGGGGAAGAGTGAGGAACCGATTGGAAGAATTGGAAGAGGAGGCGATCAAGCTGGAGTAGTAAGACTGTTTAGTTGCATGGATCAGGGAACGATAATGGTAAATGATGATGGCAGTGGCGGAAGTGGAGAGATTCGGGGATGGGTTGCTTATGCCAAAAGCGTTCGGCATGGCGAAGGTAGATGCAGTGGAGACTGAGACCAGGATGATACCAGGGGTGATGAGTGGAGGTACATGGAGGCAAAGCTGGATGGAAAAAAGCCAGCTGATCAATGGCAGCAATCAAAACAGTATACCAGGTTTGGGCCTAGAGATCCAGTGAAATTGGAAGGAAAAAGTGTGTCAGAAGGGGGGAAACTGTTGAAGCGTGTAAGGCGTAATGTGACATGACAATCGGTTTGGATCAGAAGCAGAAGAGTCTCTGGGCAAGGGGGAAGTGGAGTGGAGCTTTAGAGAAAAGAAGTATACGCAGGTGGTCGGACCAGGGGAGTGGATAAGCAAAGAGAGCAGTGGCTATGAGGGGAGAGTTGGAGTGCATGAGGATCAGATCAAGTATGTATCCGGCGGCGTGAGTGGGTCAGCAAACATGCTGATGAAGAGAAAGATCATTGAGATGGGTGAGAAAAATGTTATCATGAGGTCTGGAGAAGGAGTCGAAGTGGATATTAAAGGATTATTAAGGATTATTAAGTGGGAGTATGAGAGAAACTTCGGAGAGAGTTAACAGCAGATAGTCCCATAGATGAGGGCGGAGGGATGGAGGGGAGTAAAGAAGAAGAAAATAGAGAGGAGGAGGAGAGGAATCCAGCCAGAGCAAGAGTGCTTCGGGATAGTGGATTGCAGGGGAGTGAATTTCACTCATGGGTAGTGTGGATCAGTAGAGGAAAGCCACTCTTTCACTGCTTTGGCTCTGCCATGAGGTAGAGAAAGCAGAAAAACTCGGGGGGGGGGGGGGGCGACAGCGGTTACGCAAAAGATTCTCACCCTCCCATAGCCAGGTCTCTGTGATAAATAAGGCATCTAGGGAGTGGTAAGTGATGAGATCATGGATAAAAATGGGCTTAGAATGGAGAGACCTGCAGTTAATAAGGGCCAGACTGAGAAGGAGATGGAAAGGAATGGACAACATCTGTCGGTGAGAGAGGGATGAGGGACAACAGAGTAACAAATTACTGCTAACTCGCAAAAGATGAGCAGGCAGAGCGGGTGTGCGGGATACCACCCCCAATGAACAGGAATGGCGGACATAATGGAAAGGAGAAAAGTAAGTGAGAAACACAGGGGAAGGAAAAAAGTAAGTAAGAGACACGGGAAGGAGAAGCTGGGGGCCCATGACATTTACCTGTAAAGGCACGACAAGAAGCTGAAACAGGTGGCTTGAGAGCAGAGGCATTGTGGTAGAAATAAGGAATTAAAAACATATTGGTGAGTGACTGGGGGAGGGGGACCTAAGAGTTCTGCTTTAGCATGAAGACATATTCTTGTTTCAAGTACATGGTAGGATATGCTGGGGAAATGTTACAGATCTGAATAGCAAAGCTGTTCTAGTGAACTGTGCGTGGGAATATGTGTGTGTTAGGAGGTGAAGGAGGAAGGGAGATTTGCTTATGTGCCTAACAAGGAGAAAGAAAGAGGATGAAAGACTATTCTTGCCAGCCTTGCATCCTTGAATTGTAGTATTTTATTAGTCCTCTCTGATACAGCCTACAAGGAAGTGGATGTGAATAATTAAGATGAGTTATTTTCTCCCTAGCCTTTTCACTTAGTCATGGTATAGATAATTAAATGGTATTTGTGACACTGTGTTGTTTCTCCCATATAGTTAGCATTAGCCTGTCATTTAGAACAACAGAGAAGGGCAAGCCCTGTTAATTGAACTGGTGGACTAACTGTGGCACTTGTTCTTTTTGGTTTGCTCTTACTTGAAGAGAAGTATAATCTGATAATGGCAAAAATGTGAAATGTAACCCCTTTTTTCAGGCAATCCACTGGGAAAAGGGCACAACTTTTCTAGCTACTGAGCAGATCCAAGAGGATTCTCCAGGGCATGGGAAGGGAAGCAACTACTTCTATACTCGTCTAAGGGGAAATGTAGCACAGCACCTCAAGTAATACGCTTCATAACTTAAAAGATTGTTCCAATCAAATGAAAAGCTTACTACTGCAAAAATGGTAATAAGTAACAAAAAAAATCAGTGTAAATGGGCCTATGGACCCTTTTACTGGGTCTGTGCTGCTTCCACTGGGGAACATAAGGTGTCAGGGTGGTGAGTGAACTGCACCATTTGCTATGGCATTCCACTCTAGGAGTGGTACAGTCCAGGGTTTTTTTTTGCTGAGTGCATCTTGAGAATATTCAGAGCATTTAGAATTGCTGGAAGAAGGCTAATATCTTGTGTCTGTCAAATAATTTGGGAAAAGAAAAGCCTGCCTATCATTCCATGTGTTTCCAGAGTTCTATAGAGAGCCATATAGTAAAGTCTGCATGGTGGTTGTTCTGATATAGCACTATAAATGTAAATGTTCCTGAGGGATCCAGGGCCGATGCACTTATAGGACTCTGGGAAAACATTTGAAGAGGGGCCCCTTTAATTTTTAGCTCATTCACCTTGCCCCATTGTAAAGAACAGAGAAACCTTATACCAGACATTCCCAAATATTTTGCTTGTGAAGACTCCTTATTAACCTCCAAAAATATGAGCCCACTGTTCACCCTCAGCACCAAGTCCACCTCCATTAGCCCTCTTTATTTGCTTTTTCCTTCCTGTTTCTACCAGTCTTTCTCCCTCCCTTCCCTTCAACCAGTTCCCATTCTTCTCTGTCTCTATCTACTACAGTCTCTGTATTCTGCCCGTATGGATTATAGCATCATGAAAAGGCTTTTTAGGCACATTTTACATAAGCGATAGCACATATTGAGGAGGGTTGTTTCATTTTCTTTTGCTTTGTAGTTTGTGTCTGTCTGTACGTATCTGTTTGCACATGAGCAAACAGATGGGCGTGATTCCCCTCCCACCCACAAATCAGCAGGTGGAAGAGCCAGTAGGATCCCCCCTGTCTGCTGGCATGAAAGTGGGGGGGAGTTACAGTCTGAAATTGCTGGCAGGAGGCCCAGGGTCCTGCCAGCATGAAGAATGGGGCTATGGCCTGAAGACCCCAGCAGGAGGCCCTGGGTCCTGCTGACCTGAAGAATGAGGCTGCAGCTAAGTGACAGCGGGAGACCCTGGGTCCCGCCAGTATGAAGAGCACGGCTTGGATGAGGTTGCCTGAGAGCTGGGAAGGGCCAGGTAAGGGAGGGGAGGATTGAGAGAAGGGGTGGGGTTAGAAGACAGAGGCAGTGAATAAAGGGAATTGGTGGGACTAGAGAGGGGGGTGGGGAGAAGAGTGGCAGGGCATTGGGGAAGGACAGTGTTAGAGGAGGGTCTGAAACTTGAAAAAGTGTAAGTGAAGGGGGTGAAAGGCAGAGGAAGAAGAGAGTGCAAAGTTGGTTAGCAAGGGGTGGGGAGTCTACTGCTAGGTGAAAGGAAAGAGAGTGTGCAGGAGGGAGGGTAAGGATGGGAAAATTCTCATGACACATGCATATTTATTTATTTAGACAGTTTTGTATACCACCTTATCCTTCAATCAAAGTGGTCACAACACAATTTGGGGATACATTTAACACGAGGAGATATGAGACACATAACTAATACTTACAGGGAACATGGGCAATGGAGGGTTAGGTGGCTTTCAGAAGACGACAAGGAGCACCTGTGGGACTAGAAACCCCAGTCCTTCCGGCCCAGGGTTGCTGTCCTCTAGTGGGATTTGAGCCCCCAACCGTCCGGCCTAAGGTAACTTGCCCCAACTACTGGGCCACTCCTCCCTATATTTCTGCCTACACACACACACCTACCTGATGACAAAGATTCTCTGTGAACAGACAGGAAATAAGTCCTCCCATATGAGTGCTGTCACAGACGGAGCCCCGCACAGAACGTTTCCCAACTTCCAAAGGAGGCTTTTGGGAAGTACAGCGCGTATGCATGCCGTCCTGCCCGCTGCAGCACCATACTCTCCAGTCTTCCTTCTTTACGTGGAGCTCCAGCATCTCTTTGGGTCTTAGAGTCAACAACTACCCTCTGGCCCTTCAGGCTACCTGTTCAAAATTCCCTCAAGTCATTGTCTGCTGAAGATACTGAATCAGATGATTCCCTCAGCGGGACTGCCTCTCTGGTCTTCCTGACTTCTCCAGTTTTCATGCCCCATCGCTAATCACACAGCATCGGGATGCATAGCAGCAGCAGCAGTCACCCCCTTTAGTTACCTGCTCGTTTTCTTTCTTGCTGTTGGTTGAAAGAATTCTTTTTCTCTTTTATGTTGGAGGTGTTCTAGGAAAGGCTTTAAAATGCAGCAGGGTCCAGCCAGTTTCTTCAATACAGGCTAGCTAGGCTTTTCCAAACATTTTGTGTCAGTATGTTGCTTGCTTTAAAGAATATAATCTTCTGTTCAGTGCTTGAGTTTTCGTTGTTGGAGCTTTCATAGCCTTTAGTCCTCGTAGAGAAATTTTCCTGCTGCCGTTACCGTATGTGTGAAAGAGCAAATAAGGAATAGTTCTATCTCCAGGAACAAGCAGGAATGAGTCGTCACATATGGGTACGTCGGTACCGACGGAGCCTGCACGGGAATGCTCCCCAGCATTCAATCAGAAAGCTTTTGGGAGCATCCCTCGCGCCTGCGCACTGACTTCCCGCCTTTTCCACTGTCTCTCCTCAGTTTTCGTTTTTCCGCGGAGCCGGCAGGACGTCCTCCTGTCACCGCAGAAACTTTTTTCTTTAAATACTTCATTTCTTGTTTTTTTGTGGTCGCGGCTGTTTTTCCCGCCGACACCGGTACCGCCGGTGGTTTTTTCTTTTCCTTTTTCTTAAACTCAGAGAGGTTTTTCCCTCTGTTTCTGTCTTAACCTTTTTGGGCCTACAAGGCCTCTCCATCATGGAGCCGCCTTCTCCTAAGAAGTGCCTTCACTGTGGAAACACAGTTTTCTTTTTAGACTCCAATCACTGGTGTCTAACCTGTTTGGGTCCTGCCCCTTTTTCCCCTGAACTATCAGGCTGCAATACTCAGAGAAGACCTTCCCTCTTTCGAGTTTCCCTCGATACCGTTTTCCCTCGATACCGTTTTCCCTCCTGCAGTGAGGGCGCTGGGTTCTTCTTCTCTACAGGATCAGGTAACCCACAAACAGTCTGTTAAGACTTGCCAATCCTTGAGTGGTAGGTCTCATGCCACGCATGATAAAGGCTCCGGCCTTGCCCTCAAGACCCCATTGGCATTAAAACCCCGGCGGGAGTCTTCGGGCTCCATAGCATTTCAGGGGTTTCAGGTTGTTCCTGGGGCTCAGCCCTCACAGAACATACCTGAGCCGTGCTCGGGGGTGGTATCCGCTTCGAGCGGTACTAATACCCCGGCATCGGCACCGGTGTCGAGTGTTCCACTCTTCACCAGGGATCGTCATCTGGCATCCTCGGTACCTTCGGGACCAATCAATATGACCCAGAGTAACTTCCCTGTACCAGCATCGCCGGTACCACCACCGACGTCGGTGCACTCTAGACATGCATCGATAGACTCTCTCCCTTCGATGCCGAGTCTGGAATCGATATCTAGTCTAGATGACTGGGTACCGACGCGCCTTGGAACCGACCCTTATCGTTTCCGGATACGCAGTACCGAGGATACTCACCAAGACTCTCTGGTTACCTCGGTACCGCTTGAGCAGCCTCCGATGACGGCCTCGATGCCATTACCGGTATCGGTATCGATGTCGATTCCTGCAGTTACATCGGTGCCATCGATCCTTTCTATGCCTAGTTTGGAATCGATACCTGGCATAGACGATGCAGTACTAACTGCCTCAAATTGTGACTGCCAGTATCATTATCCATCTAGTAAGGTTCTTTTTCTGCACCAGACCAGTGCATCCTCTGGTGCTCAGGCTGCATCTTCAACCTTAGCCTTCCCAGGGATGGTTCCCATTGGAGATCCTTCTTTTCAGAAGTTTCTCCTTGACATGGCAACCTTTCTTGCTATTCCTATCCCTGGCTGTAATCTTAACCAAGGCTCTCCTGCAGAAAAGGGAAATATAATGCTTCCTTTACATCATTCTTTGCAGGATCTTCTTCTGAGAATATGGGAATCACCTTTAAGGGTTCCCTCACCTTCTACAGCAACTAATGTTCTGTATCAGGTGCCCCCCTCTCCAGGGTTTCAAAAGAATCAACTTCCCCATCATTCCATTGTTGTGGAATCAGCAATGAGGAAGGTAAAAAGCAAGAAGAAGCATTGTTCTTATCCACCAGGTCGTGCTTCTAGAGCACTTGATGCCTTTGGACGTCAAACCTTCCAAACATCTATGCTGGCATCAAGAATTATTTCTTACATATTTTATGAGAGTCTAACACTCCAGGAGGTCACAAAGAAATTATCTCTTTTGACTCCTTTTTTGTCAGAGCCTAAGGCTGCTGACTATTCCTTGCTTCTTAGTCATAGCCGGAATATCTCTTGGTTTCTTTCTCGTGCTTCTCTAGACTCTTTTGAGTCTGTTAGCAGATCCTCTGCTATTGCCATTGGAGCACGTCGTAGAGCCTGGCTGCAAGCTTCAGACTTGAGCAGATGGGCACAACATACACTGGGTAATTCTCCTTGTACTGGAGAAAATCTCTTCAATAAGGAGGCTTTACGTCAGGTTGCTCATTGCTCCACTGACTTCCCTGGTTCTGGAGACCATTCTAAGCCGCCTTCTTCCCCAGGAGGTAGGAAATGTCCTACCAAGCCTTCTTTCCCTAAGAAAAGAAGGTTTCACTCTTCTCCTGCCCATCATCCAGAGGTGCCCAAGCAAGGGACACCTCGTCCTAGTCTGAAGCTTCCAAACTCTAGCCAGTCTCAACATACCCAGCAACCATAGGTTCTGAAGGTTTCAATCTACAGTTAACTTCTTCTTAACAGAAGTTTGTTCACTGTTTTTTCTTAAAGCTACACTGGTTTTTCCTTTTTCAGTATGCTAAGCTCTCAGGATATTCTTGTCCATGGGTTACCGAATTCTCCTCTTATTATTATTAAGAAGGGAGGTTATAACTATCCCATGATAGTTTCTGGCCCAACATGAACAATTACCTGTTTTCTCTACCCTCTCATCCAGGTTTTTCCCTGACTGAGTGGTACCATACTGAAAAGCTTCTCTAGCCTTTCATTCCAGTGTAGATCTTTTTAGTTTTCTTGAATACATTCTCAAGATAACTCATCAGACAGGGACAGGAATATCTCCTCTCCCTTTGTCTGTTCCTCTCTGTTTTGCACAGGAAGATCCTCTCTGCTGTCTTTTCAGCTTCTGTGCATGCAGGAGTTCCAGTGTTTGAACCACTGGTACTTTTCCACAAGTGCCAGTCCATCTTCCACAATTTTTGTCTAGCCTCAGTAGTGATCCAAGCTAATCCTCATCTATCTTGGACATTCCTACTCACTTTAGGCTTCTCACATTATCTTCTTTCTAGCCATCTCCTTTTCCTAGGATGTGGCAACACGCCTGACTTCAGTCCGTTTTATCCCATAATTCTCCTGCACAATGCTCTCTGCAATCTTCAGAGAAGCTTTCTACTATGGGCCCTTGCTACAGAGCATTGATCTTTGTCTCTGAGGGCTATTCTATATAGTAGAAAAAAGCTTATAAATCATTCTCATGACTGTGAGGGTTCTCCACACCCTCTTGTCTCCTGTTATAATTCAAAATATAAGCTTTTTCTGCGTGAATATCCAGGGCTATTAGTAACGCATGATACCCCTATGTCCCTCCAGTGGATCCTCCTGGTATCTTCTCTATGTGTTTCTACCCATCTACCATGTCAGAGTTCTAAAGGACTCCCGACTTGCTCTTTACAGACTGATCTTATCCTCTGTTTTTCACGCAACCATCCTGGTTATTTTCCTGGATTGCATTCCTGCATCCTCTTAGCCCACGGAAATAGATTCCCTATATATTTTTCAAGTGGGTTTCACCCTCTTGTTATTGGATGAATCTTTCCCCTTCACATTCCCCATGTGAATGTTCTTATGGGGCTTAGTGTATCTACAGACTTATTGTCATGTATGTAAATATCTCTATATATGCCTCTACATACATATGTCTGTAAGCTGTGTGTGCATAATTTATGCCCCTATATATATATATATATATATATATATATCCATCTATATATATATGCTGATACACATTTCTGCATATCTAGCTATACATATATATATAGGTATATATATCTCCCTATATATATATACAGTATATATGTATCTGTTGGGAGACTTTTTATAGATCGATATGTATTACATACTATCTCCTCACTGTCTATGTAATTTGTACCTTCTTAGAGGTTACAGACAGTGAGCTCCCTTTTTCATACTGTTCCTTAGTATGTGGGGACTGTTATGCACACAACCACTACTGTGGTGATAACAGCTTCCGCTTTGCTCTAGGTCTCCCTATCCTTGCAGATTCAAGCTTCAATATCTTTCCTATCTCTCATCAGCTAGGAAAGACAGTGTACATCTTCATTATTTTGAGTACACATTGTTCTCCTTGGGAATATGGGCTTTTTTCCATACCCCTTCTTCCCTCCAAGACTGGGCTAGTTGTCCAAATCGGTCAGTCTTCTTCTTTTAGTCCTCAATGTTAATGACTCTGTACCTAAAAGAGTTTTCAGCTTTTTCCCATAAAGCTTTCCATTGAAGACCTGCCGTTCTAATCCTACCCCAGTTGACACCTGGATCACCTGCTAATTCCAGGTCTGGACCTTCACCCTCATGGCTGTGAGGTCTCCTTGAGGATTCCGCTACTGCATATCCAGTAGACTCCATCATGCTTTCTACTTCCTACAATCCAGTAGGTAAGCTCCATATTATAACTGTTCATTAAATAATTTTAATGGTACTTATCATACATGCCATGGACTCCTCTCCTGTAGTCCTTGGGTTTGCTGTTTTCCTTACAGCTCTTCTATTCTCAACTCCTACCCTCCATTTCCTCATGGGATGCCGGAGATTCCTGTGTGGGAAATGCACTCCAGATCCAGGAACATGCATTTTATGGGATCTCCCCCTGGCATCTCTAGCTAGGGAGTCCCCATATGTGAAGACTCATTCCTGCTTGTTCCTGGAGATAGCACAGTTACTTACCTGTAACAGGTGATCTCTGGGAACAGCAGGAATAAGTCTTCACAACCCACCCACCTCCCCTAGGAGTTGTATCTGTCTATCTATCTCCTTTCCTCTTTCTCTCCTTTTGTCTCAGCTATGAAACTCAACTGAGGAGAGACAGTGGAAAAGGCGGGAAGTCAGTGCGCAGGCGTGAGGGATGCTCCCAAAAGCTTTCTGATTGGATGCTGGGGAGCATTCCCATGCAGGCTCCGTCGGTACCGACGATACCCATATGTGAAGACTTATTCCTGCTGTTCCCAGAGATCACCTGTTACAGGTAAGTAACTGTGCTTTATTAGATCAGTTCAATATCATTGAACCATTACAAAACTCTATGGATTATACATGCTGTTTAACATTTTAGCCTATATTAAATTGAAAAGCTAGAAAATAGGTTTCAAGAAGGAGATTATGTTGATTTAGTAAGTAATAACTGTGGAACGTGCTCGTTTGATAATTAAGATAGTAAAACTGGTGTCGTTTATTAAATGGAATATAAGATGACTTCATTTTGTATTACGATACAGAGCAATGCTCATCATTTCCTCTCCACTCATCTTTTGGGCTTTCAAATAGAAAACTGGAGGTGCTTTAGAATTATTGTGGGATTTTATTAGCCCTTTTAGCTTTCAAAGGACATTGCTAGAAAACCATAAAAGAAGAACATAGAAAATGATAACTATATGGCCTATTCAGTCTGTCTATTAATGCCAGCTATTAAACTCTACAATCCTTTCCTGTCCTTCAGGGACCATTCTTTCTTGAATTCGGATACCATCTTTATCTCCATCACCTGCACTGGGAGGTTGATCCATACAGCTACAACCTTTTCAGTAAAGAAATATTTCTTTAGATTACTCCTGAGTTTATCCCATTTCACCTTCATCCTATGAAACTCCATTCTAGAGTTTCTTTTCAATTGAAAGAGGCCAGCCTCTTGTTTATTTATAACAATAAGGTATTTAAATATCTCTATCATATCTCCCCCTACCACCTTTCTTCCCAAATATACATATTTAGATTTTTGTCTACCACCATATGCTTTCTGATGAAAAACACTGACTATTTCAATAGAAACGCATAGTTTATAAACCTCACGAAATATACAAATACTAGTGTAGCTTAGCTTTACTATCCCACAAAGAGTTGCATACTGGGGTTTTTGGGTTTGAATTCCCAAAGTTCTTACTTGCTTTGCAGACCTACTGCTTGACTCTGCCCATGAAATTGATAAACTTTATAGATTAATCTGGCATGTACCTTAAAATGGCCAACTCCCTTAGATTAAACCTCTTCAGATTATCCTTGCACCATTCTACTATGCCAAAACACATTTCTTTAAGCAAATCTGCAGCATCAGATGAAACTGTGTGTATATCTACTACATGTGTATATAAACATACACGGACATCCTACCACATTATTTATGTGATATGGAAAGCACCTCAGTGCATACATGATACCCATACTCATTTATTTGTGTAGCTTGTTAACACCCTGCATATCTTGGCATCAAATTTACCGTTATCTTAATTAGCAGTGGCCTATCTCAGATCCTGTAACTGCATACAGGATCTGGAACTCAGCTCTACTCAGAGAATACTACTATAATGTGCATTGAGTAGTTTAGATTTCTAAAAGTCACCATTGTTTTATTTTTTGTTTATATTTCTCCATGTTAGCTGTCTTGTTATAAGCACTCTTGACTATCTGAAAACACTTTTTATAATGGCCATTATAACAAGTCCATATTGCATGCTTGATTATACTCAAAAGTTATTAGCATGCAGTGCTCTAATTCAAATACAGTTAACTTCATTGTCTCCCAACTAATACTATTGCAATATGTGTTTATTTAGAAATCAATGTCTTTATCATATTATCTGTTCTACATGTAGTCAAACACAATTCAGTTACGCACGGAGTAAAGGTATGTAGTTTTAGAAATAAAATCTGATGTAGCTTTCTGATCATGAAGGTTCATGTTTCAAGGGAAAGGGATTCTTATGAGGCTTAAATGAATTAAACATTTGGATTTTTAAGAAGATCAAGTTTGTCTGACCAGCTAGTTAAAGGACACAATTAAATTCAGTTAATGTAGGAACTTCACACGTTACCTGTCAATCTTAATTCAAAGCAGACAGGAAATTAGGGTATGCCAGTAGTTCATCTTTAATTAGAAGGGAGACTGAAATGTTCCTGGTATCAGTCTGAATGAGATTTTGTAGCAAGGAACAATTAGAGTTCTGAATTATTGGAAAACAGACAAAAGGAAAAAAAATCACATGAGATTTTATATAAAATTTGAATGTAATGTTAAAGAGAAGATATTATTTTTATCTATTGCATACAGATTTATTTGGCAGGCCCTCATTGTCAAACTTAATTATACTGTAATCAGCCATTCTCACTATGGTTTTCACATTCTGTTGCCATCAGAAAAGAAAATGTAGCAAATTAGCCTCCTAATGTGTAGAAACCAGCAGCAGCCCTGTCCCTTCCTTGCAGCATGGCAGCACCCTCCCCCCCCCCCCCTCCTTGCGCGCAGAGAGCTAAATGTAGCACGCACAAAACATTTAATACTCAGGCAAATTTTAATTAGTTCTTTTAAAGCAGCACAAAGAAGCCAAACTTTTCGCAGTTGCCGTTTTGCTCATTTGATTGCTTGTGTCCCATCCATAGATTGCCACAATTTATTAATAGATTGTTAAAATGTAGTAAGTGTTGCTAGCAATGTTCCCTCTAAACCAGGCGGTCGTGCACAGAAGATAATTTTGCCACACATATACATGGTTTTCATCAGTGCTGACTCGTGCCCTGCAGCTCACCCCACCTGTTCCAACTTCCACCCAGCTTCTGGTGTAGCTCACCCCGCTCCTGTCACTTCCATCTGAGGGACACTTGGTGTCTCAGCTCAGGTCTCTAAAATTGTTACAAACAAAAAAGGTCTACACTTGAAGGAGTCACTTTTCAGAGAGAATTTCTGCAACTTGAATGAAAGGATAACTAAGACAAAATTGATATTAATATATTACTACTAAGGTAAGGAAATTATTTAATTTTTGTTATTATTAATTTTGTCACCTCATTATTTCAATTTTTAATCAGTAGCTTCTGCTACATGGAGTTGCCTGCAAATTTGGTTGGTAGAAAGTTTTGCACATAGACTGAAAAGTTTGCATACAAGCTGTCGATCTTTACAGGGAAAATAACTAGTAAATAGGTCTTATTGATAATGGAGCCTGCGGTAAATAAGGAGAGTTAAATAGCATTATTGAGCATTAATGCATTAACACTGAAACAGTGGGAAGTACAGTAACTGGCCCAAGGAGCATCAGTGGGATTTGAGCCTTGGCTTTCATAGTTCTTGGTCTCCTGTTTCACCCTCTAGGCCGCTCCTCCACAGTTGAGCTGAAATTGCCTTTTTCTGTGCAGGTCTGTCACTCTGGAACTCCTTTCCTCTAACTACAAACAATTTTTAGAACTAACCTCAAAACTATTCTTCGTATAGATTTTTTTGAACCCTTAGGCAACAATACATCCTCTCACCGTTCTATTCCCACGTGCACACTCCTTCTCATTCCCCCAACTACCCCATTTTCCGATTTATGTTAAATATTGTGCTGTATTTTGTCTTTTAAATTCTTACAATTTTAATACCTTTTAAATCGTAAATCACTTTGACAAAATGAAAAGCGGTTCAGCAAAAGCCAAGAATAAATAAACAAACCTAAAAGAGCAGGAAGAAGCTGCTTACCTCCCTTCTGTCACCTAATAAAAATAAATTGGGAAATCTTTTGTTACACCCACAGGGTCATTTTAAAAGGTTTAGTCATGATTTGGACGTCTGAAGATGTGTACATGGGTGTCAAAATCACGGACACGTCTCTGTAGCCATTTCACAAATGATGTTCACAGATGTGTCTGGTGCAGGGATGTCCAAGTAGGCACAGAGGTGTGGTGGAGGTGTGTCCAGGGAGGAGCAATGTACTTACATGTCCCCCGTTCTATCTCGTTTTCACCTTAAAACATCCAGAGAGTATAGAGAAGATGGAGAATTAAGTGACTAGCCTTAGATCACAAAGGCCCACACTGGGATTTGATCCCTGCTCACCCTGCTCTTAAGCCACTACTCTAACCATTATGTTATAAGATGTCTTGGTTCTGAAATGCTATCCTGGGGATGTCCATATAGACGTTTGATATACGTGCTTATCGGGCATGTCCATGTTTCTGAAATTGTGCCTGAACTTGCACGTGCCTGGTTTTTTTCAGACGTTCTGGTTTTGCCATCTCAGATTGAACTTGGACGTCTCATTTTGAAATTTATTTATTTAACAGTTTCTTCTATACCGCCCCTTCCAGAGATCAGGGGCGGTTTACATTGAACAAAGATTAGCATACTTCCGTATGTCTTACATGGAACAAGTTTTAACTATGTACACATTTTGTTACATGGAACGTATTTTAACATTAACAATAGTACTTTTTTTTTTTTTTTTATACTTATATACAGGTTAATTATATTGAGCGTAACTTATATACAGGTTGTGGAACAATGAGCATGACATAGTTAATTAACATAAGTTATTTACATTATAGAAGTAGCTGTCGGTTAGGGTAAATCGTTTTGGGTGTTGTGTGTCTTAAGTTAAGTATCTTTCTTGTGTTCTTCTTGTGTTAGTCATTTGTTCTGTCTTGAGGACTGTGGATATTCTTTTGAGATTGTCTAGGAGAGGTTTTTTGTTGGTAGGGGATCTCAAAGTGTTTTGTAAACAGGTATGTTTTTAATTTATTTTTGAATTGGTGGAGGTCCTTTATCATGCGGAGGGTTAAAGGAGTTTCATTCCAGAGGGTAGGGGCGGCATAGGAGAAGGCTCTGTCGCTTGTTGTTGCTTTGGTTTTTCTAAAGTTTGTCCTTATGTTGAGGGAGTGGGTTGCATTCTGTCTGCGCATTCTGGTTTCTGATGGGGGTTGTATTAGTGTTGATAATTGTGAGGGAGAGATGTTATTGATGATTTTAAAAGTAGTTAGGAGGATTTTATATTTTATTCGGCTGCATATGGGGAGCCAATGTAAGTCTAAGAGTATTGGGGTCACATGGTCAGTTAATTTAGCTTTTGTAACCATCTTGGCGCATATGTTTTGGGCCCTTTGGAGGAGGTATATGCTTTTTAGTGGTAAGCCGTTTAGGAGACTATTGCAGTAGTCGAAGTGGGGGGTGATGAGAGAGTTGACTACTGATCTAAAATCATTTGTGTTGAGTAGGGGTCTCAGGTGTTGTATTGTCTTGAGTTTATAGAATATTGTTTTTACTGTATGTTTTATGTGTGGTAGCATGGTGAGTGATTGGTCCAGGATTATACCCAGGTATTTTACCTCGTTTTTAACAGGTATTGGTGTGTTACTTATTGTGATTGTAGTAGGGTAGTTATAGTCAGTGTCAGATTTTCTTGTTATGAACATTGCCTCTGTTTTTTTGAGGTTGATTGTTTTCAAGCCATATGGTAGTCTCACTCATGCACTGGAGTAAGGCATCATATTTGGGGTTGTTGGTGTTTATGGGGATGGCAAGCATGATATCATCCGCATATATGAAATGGTTGATTTTATACTTCTTCAATATGTTTGTGATTGGCTGGAGGTATAGATTGAAGAGGAGGGCGGAGAGGGCTGATCCTTGAGGGATACCTTGACCTTGAGGGAAAGTTTCTGAAGTTTCTTTGCCTAATTGTATCCGTATTAATCTGTGTGAAATGTATGATTTGAACCATTCTAGGACTGTCCCTCCTATTTTTAAGTTTTCTAGTCTGTTGATGAGTGTTTTGTGATTGATGCTGTCAAATGCAGCGGATAGGTCTATGAAGAGGAGAAGGAATCCTTTGCTATTATCATTAGTGCCTCTGATGAGGTGGTCTGTTAGAGCGATTAGGAGAGTTTCAACTCCATGGGAGGGACGGAATCCAAATTGATGTGCATCAAGGAGTTTGTGCTCATCTATGTAGTCCTGTAGTTGGAGTTGTATGGTTTTTTCTATTATTTTAGCGATTAGAGGTATGCTAGCTATTGGCCTGTAAGAGTTGGGATCCTTTGGGTCAAGCTTATTGTTTTTTATTACGGGACGGATCGAGGAGAGCTTTAGGGCGTTGGGCATAGTTCCTTGTGAGAGTGATTGGTTTACTATGTTGGATGTTTTCTGCAAGGAAGTCCTTAGTATGCTTGATCCATGACACCGGGCATGGGTCAAGTGGGGAGGTTGTAGTGTTGATTATTGTTATGATATTAAGGATGTGTTTTCGTTCAGCCTTGTGAAAGGTTGTCCATTCATAGTTACTATTCTGAATGTATTCTGTCGTGGTGGTCGGGGGGTAAGGTTTTTCCTTTAGTTTTTCAGCAAAATGAGATGCTAAGGTTTGTATGCTTATAATGTCTTGGTTCGGTTCTGGGTTGTATGGTTTAGTTAGTGTTTTTACGATTGAGAAGAGTTCTCGTGGTCGGTTGAAAGCAAGGTTTATTAATTTGGAGTAGTATTCTCTTTTTGAGTTGTTGATTGCATCCTTATATTTATTAAGTAAGGTAATATATTTGGTTTTGTTATCTTGCGATTTTGTTTTTCTCCAGGTTTTTTCTTGTTTAAGTAATAGCTTTTTTAGCAGGGCGATGTCTTTAGTGTACCATTTTTGTGATTCTTTCTTTTTCTTCTGGGTTGTTTGAGTAGGTGTGGCTGCTTCTTGGATTGTTTGGTTCCAGTTCTCTATAGTTAGGTCAATATCAGATAGGTTTGTGGTGAGCTTAGGTAGTACTTTATCAAGGAAAGTATCATTGTCGAAGCGGGTAAAACGTGAGTGGTGTGATGTTGTGTTTAGGGACTGTGATATAGTTTGTGCCAGTAGTTGAAAGGTTATCAGGTGATGGTCAGACCATGGTACCTCTGTAGTTATTGGGGGAGAATATAGTTGGTGTGAGTTGAAGGGGGTAGGGAGGAAAATTAGGTCTAGTGAGTTTCCTTTATTATGTGTGGGGGTAAGGACTATCTGGTTATATCCCATGTGGGTCATTGAGTCTATGAATTTATCTCTTTGGTATTGGTTTAGGGATGGGAGGTTAAGGTCACCTAGGATTATGCAGGGTTTTCTCTGGGATGATGTGCATGCGAGTTCAAGGATAGAGGAAAGATTTTTGTGATCTGTTGATGGGGGTCTATAGATTAGGGAGAATGCCAGTGTTCTGTTTTCAATGTTTATTATGTCCATACTTTCAACATTGTTTGAGTTTGTTAGGGTGTATTGTAAGGCTTTTTTAGTGAGTATAAGTGCACCACCACCTCTTTTTATGTCACGGTGGCAGTTGAAAATATCATATTGTGATATATGGAGTTGGTTTAATAATATTGTGTCTGTAGGTGTTAGCCATGTTTCAGTAATGAAAAAGATGTCAGGTTGTTTGTCTTTTATTATGTCATTTACAATTGGTATTTTGTTCCGTATTGAGCGAATGTTTATTAGGATCAGCTTTAGTTTAGTGTCTTCGGTGGGGGAGGTTTTTTGTCATTGTGGTTTTTGCAGTTTATCTGAATTACTCTAGTGGGATGTCTGTGGGTGTTGTTGAGTGGTGGCATGTTGAATGGGTGATTGTGTAGTGGGGGGCGTGTTAGATTGCGGTTGGGGTTGTGAATGATGGGGATGCTATTGCAGGGGGGATTGTTGAGTTTGTATGTGTAGATTTGTTGCAGTAGGAGGACTATGAGTAAGAAAGTGGTTGGCAATGTTTTCGTTTTTAGATCGGCCATTCTGTTTTGCGTGAGAGACTGATATTGGTGATAGAGAAGGGGTAATATATGGGAGGACTTTTGATGACAGTAAGGGGTATTGTAGGGGGATGGTACTGACTACAGTGGTTAAATATATTATTGGCAACAGTAGCAGAATTAGGCTGAGTGTTGTAAATCAGTGCTAGTATTAATAAGGTTATTATTATATTAGGGACCTTAGGGAGACAGGTAAAATACTGGCAATGGTAGTGGAAGAAGGTAACAATATTGGTAAAGTATTAACAGCAGTGTAAACACATGAGAGGGATACTGGTAACAGTGGAGACAAAATGTTGCAGGTAAAATACTGGCAATGGTAGTGGAAGAAGGTAACAATATTGGTGAAGTATTAACAGCAGTGTAAATACATGAGAGGGTTACTGGTAACAGTGGAGACACAATGTTGCTTGAGATGATGCCAGCAGCAGAAGTGGTGGAGTATTGGCATCCAGGAGAATATATCAACAATATTTTCAAAACATTAGCGACATTGGAGATACATGTGGGAATACTGGCAAGAATATTAGCAGAGGGTATTTGTTAAGAGTAGTATAGCATAATACTGGAAATAAGTTATGGAACAGTATGAGCAGGTACATTCACTGTATCTAAGGTATATAGTATCTTTGGAGAATTTATAATAGTGTTATGTGCTCATGTTTTACTTCATGTGGACTTTTCAAACTGTGGCTATGGGTGATGTGACTTACAGTCTCCTTGCTAGTGAGCTGGTCTTCTCGATATCTGTTGTGTGGCGACGTTCCGGTGCTTCGTTTGGTGGTGGTTCGCCTGGGTTAACGTTTTTTTCCCGCCTGTCGTGCCCCGCCTAAGGGCCACGCCAAAGGGCCCTCTTGCGAGGCCCTCAGGCGCGGGCCCGCAAGGCGCGGGTGCGCCTGCCGGCGGCACCTTTTTATCAAGCCGCTGAGACCTCCCACAACCCCGATTGGGCTGGAGTGCAGGCGCGGGAAACTGCGGATCTCCCTGTGCTCTACCCCAACCGGGGAGCCTTTGAAGATGGCTGCGATGCGTTCCAGGGGCTCTCTCCTGCCGGCGGCACCTTTTTATCAAGCCGCTGAGACCTCCCACAACCCCGATTGGGCTGGAGTGCAGGCGCGGGAAACTGCGGATCTCCCTGTGCTCTACCCCGACCGGGGAGCCTTTGAAGATGGCTGCGATGCGTTCCAGGGGCTCTCTCCTGCCGGCGGCACCTTTTTATCAAGCCGCTGAGACCTCCCACAACCTCGATTGGGCTGGAGTGCAGGCGCGGGAAACTGCGGATCTCCCTGTGCTCTACCCCGACTGGGGAGCCTTTGAAGATGGCTGCGATGCGTTCCAGGGGCTCTCTCCTGCCGGCGGCACCTTTTTATCAAGCCGCTGAGACCTCCTACAACCCCGATTGGGCTGGAGTGCAGGCGCGGGAAACTGCGGATCTCCCTGTGCTCTACCCCGACCGGGGGAGCCTTTGAAGATGGCTGCGATGAGCTTCCTAGTGACTGAACTGCTTAAAAAATATACTTGATAGTGCATTCCTTTTGGTTATATGTTTCTCATACTGACTGAATTTTAATTAGCTGAATATCCTTCTAAGTGATCATTAAAATTCTAATTAAAAATCATGAATTTTGGTCACGTGGTGCACTGGGAAAGAATGACAGCTTGCTGAAAACTCTCTCCCAGGCTTTCTCCCAAAGTGCACATATTCGCCGGCATTTCCCCTGCCAGATAGACCGAGGATGTTGAGAAAGCTTGCCTTCACCCCACTTGACTGTTGAAACAGGTCTTAGCCCCCGGTGAGGCATGAAATCAGCAAAGGAGGACAAGGAGAAGGGAACAGCAGGGCTCGGGAAAGTGGTGGACGCCCCAGTGTCTCCCCTCTCATCGCAGCAAGCCTCATTGGTGGAGGAAGTTACTGGAGCAGTGGTGGGAGCACTCTGTACAAAATTAGAGGAGCTCAATGGTAAGCTGGACTCTATGGCCCATACGTTCAGTGGTTTTGGGAGCCGGCTGCAGCAAGCAGAGGAGAGTCTGGGTCAACAGGAAGAGGCCCTTTTCGCCGTGGAAAAAGTATTCCAGCAATTAGCAGAGTTAGTGAAGTTACAAGCGGATAAGCTCATTGACTTAGAGAATAGGGGGCAGCGAAAAAAACTTAAGATTCTTTGGCATCCCGGAATCGGTGAAGGAGGTGGAATTGAGAAGATACATTGAGTTACTGCTGCCGCTCGCACTGTCTTTGGAGAGTGCGGGCCCTATAGTTATAGAAAGGGCACATCATTTGGGGCCTACCCGCATACAAAATCAGTGGCTGTATGTAGTATTGGCCAGATTTCTGAACTTTGTACAAAAGGAAAGCATACTGAGGGCTGCTCATGCGAAGTGACCCCTCTTGCATAAGGGAATGCAAATCAAAATTTCTCAGGACTACTCACCAGCGTTAAGCCAGAAGAGGCGAGCTTATGCGGGCATGTCTCAGAAGCTCGTGGATGCCAAAATAAAATTTACGGTCTTGTATCCCACTCGGCTTCGCATCTCCATCAATGGAACAGTGCAAGTATTTGAAACAGTGGAGTGTGCCGTCCCATATGTGGACAATTTAATCCAAACACTCAGTAGTAAACAATTAGTATACTGTAGAACCCTGCCGATTTGAGATACTGGACAAAAGGAAACTGAAACCCACAGCTTCATGGTCACCCCGGAAGCGCGAGTGGAGCAAGAGAACACAAGTATGTTTGAATGCCCTGGTTTGAGGGAGATAACATTTTATTTCCTTTCCCCAAGTCTGAGCATACTGAACTGATGCGGGAGAGCAGGAGAATGGCACTGAACTTGGGACCCGTGGTGGTTGAGAGAGCGGAGTTCTGCTTGTGAAAGGTCCTGACAGATCAGCAATCCCAGAAATTGCTCCTGAAGTTGTCCAGAGTGGGAATACCATAAATAGGGGTTGAATGCTCACACAGTTATAAATCTGTATAGTAAGATATCTTTTTTTTTTTTTGCTGTTGGAAAGGGAAGGGGTATTCTGCTGGGAGAAAGAGGATGGAGGCCTATAACCTCATATATGTGGGAGGGCTAGGCTTGGATCCCCCTACACCTTAAAGATGGGGGGGGGGTCCATGCTGGGAGGGAACCCCTAGATGGCATTGTGGATACCGGGGTTAGGCATGCTAACGTGTTATCGAGGGTGGATACTAGGGGTGAGAGATAAGGTGTAGGGTCATTAGGAAGAGGGGCTCATAAGAAGAGGGTCTGGGGTCAGATTAGAGAGAGGAGAAAGCCTAGCATCCATAGCGTGGCCTGTTCAGTTGAGAGGGGTGGTTGATGAAAGAGGGGGGGGGGACAGGGAGGAAGGACTGGCGGGGAAGGGAGAACAAGGTGGTTCACTTTGTAAACTGGAGCAAATAGGAAGGTGCTCATACACTCGATGGCAAATGAACATGGGGGTCCTAGGCTGGGAGGTTCCCCATAATAGGTGGAAAAGTGCAGAGGACTAATGCAGACATATAAAATGGGCAAGAGTAATATATTGGAATGTTTGTGGTCTCAACACTCCCATTAAACTCTATAAAGTTTTGCGGGCACTGGCTCAGTCAGTCAGAGGTTGAACACGCCAAACTTAGCCGAGACTGGATGGGGCAGACATTTGGCTCCCCTGCAAAGGGGAAGAAGGGGGAAGTAGCTATTCTGTTTCACAGGAGCCTCTGCTTCACACTTATAAATATGAGGTCAAATGACTCAGGCCGCTGGCTGATTCTGAAAGGTGAACTGGAGGGTAGGCCTGTCATCTTGGGAAACATTTATGGCCCTAACAGTACGGATGCTCCCTTTTTTGCGAGGTTAGTTTCCGAGCTCAAAGGTCTTCCGGAGGACCCCTTACTTTTAGGAGGAGATTTTAATGGCGTTCTCGATCTGGGGATAGACATTTCCAACTGGGGAAGTGTAGTATTGCGTAGAGCTACATCACAGGTGCTAGGACGCTTTGTGCATCTCCTGAGTGTGGTGGACCCCTGGTGCCTGTTGCATCCATCTGAGCAGGACTACTCGCATAGATCCCGTGCACATGATACAAATGCACGCATCGATTTCATATTGATTTCGGAACCCCTATTTGCACAAGTGATTGCTGACATAGGCCCTGAAGAAGTGTCAGATCACTCCCAAGTTTGGATGGACATCTCCTGTTTGAAGCCCTCGCCCCAACAGCGGCATTAGCGGTTCCCCGCATATTTTTATGGAGATGTTCAGTTTTGGACTTACATCCAAGAATGCTGGCGAAACTATGAATTGCACAACATGCAGCATAAAGAAACTCCGGAGCTCTTCTGGGAGGCAGCCAAGGCAGTTCTCCAGGGAGATATAATAGCATATGTCGCTAATAGACACACACAAATAAATGCTACAGTCCTTAGTTTAGAGAAGCAAGTTCGAGCCGAACGCAGGCATCACGCTAGGACTCCCATGAAAGAGACCGAAGCTAGGCTCCTGGAAATATAGGCGGCTAAGTGTTACACCAACGCGCAAAGAAATCACAGCTATATTACCAGTTCCAATTATATCAGTATGGTGATAAGTTGGTGAGATTGCTAGCCAGATGCCTTCGGAGGCATAAGAACCCTAACATGATTGCCGCCTCACAGGATGAGAAGGGGACGTTACAGAAAGACTCCAGAGCGATAGCACAGCTCTTTCAAAAGTTCTTCCAGGCGCTATATACAGGAGAGGGACCCCCATAGTTCGAGTGACAGCTTTCTTGCAAGGTCTATTACTACTTCACCTTACTACACAACAAACAGAATTGTTAGAAAAGCCTATCTCGCTTAAGGAGATACTGAGAAATGACAGCCGGTCCAATGTGGATGGGCGCTGGGTCGGGATGGGTACACCGCGGAGTTTTTAAACTCTTTCAGGAGGGGGTAGCACCTGTTTTGGTGGAAGCGTATAAGGAACAGATTGAACGGGGCAAGATGAGGTGGGGGAACAACAAGACTTATATTATCTTAATACCCAAGCCAGGCAAAAACCCACTGCATGCTGCATCTTATCAACCTATCTCTCTGATTAATTTTGATTTAAAATTACGGGCTCTTGGCGGAGAGGCTGGCCCCCTTGTTGCCAAACTTGGTGCAGAAATCTCAGATGGGGTTTGTTTGGGGGAGATAGGCTTCTAGAAACTTGCGCAAGATCATAGCCTCTCTTGAATGGGCCCATGAGCAATGCCTGGCATTGCTTTTGTTGAGTTTTGATGCCAAAAAGGTGTTTGATCGGGTATAGTGGAGCTAGTTGTTACACCTCTTGTCATGATATGGAGTAGGGGACCGGTTTCTTGGTATGATCCAGCTATTTTATGTGCAGCCAAAAACGGCATTGGTAGTTAATGGGGTAGTATCAGCAGATGTTCATGTAGGACGGGGGACCAGGCTGGGCTGCCCCTTATTTCCATTGCTATTTGTCCTTTCTTTAGATCCTCTGATACGCAAACTGGTGGCCTGTCGAGAGGTGCCCGGAATTAAGATAGGAGGGGCGGAATTTAAGGTTTCTGCCTTCACAGATGACATGTTGGTTCATCGAAACTCGCCCAGAACGGTGCTTCCCAGGGTATTGGAGGAGTTTGCTAAGTTTGGAGAAGTAACAGGTTTAAAGATTAATAAAGAAAAATCCGAGGCTTTGGACGTAAAGGGAGAGTTGGAGGCGACATGGGGACATGACTTTCCCCTGAGGTGGACTGGTTCTGCCTTTACCTATTTAGGTATACAATTAACTCTGGATCCCACCCAGCTTTACAAGTGCAATTATAGCAAGGTGGTACAACATATGCAAACTAAACTAAAAGATTGGAACTCCCTCCCGCTATCCCTCTTAGGATGGGTGGCAGCTTATCGTATGGTGTTTTTCCCAAAATTGCTGCACATGTTGCAGACTCTCCCACTCCGCCTACTTCCTAAGGAGGTTTTGTTGGTGGAGCAGATACTGTGAACCTTCCTGTGGAGGGGGCGCAGACCACGACTTTCTCTGGCACGGATGAGAGGTCCATGGAAGGGTGGTGGTTTGGGCCTTCCAGACATAGCTAGCTATGCCCAGGCTTGTCAGTTGCGTCATTTGGGAGACTGGCTGGGATAAACAGATACCGTAAATATACCCCAAGGGGGCTGGAGAAGGCCTTTGTAGCTCCTCACTCCCTATTGGTGGTTCTCCATATGGATCAGGCATTGTTGCCGCAGCATCTGGGAGCTAGTTTGTTAGTTGAGCCGATCAGAAAAATTTGGAGGTACTTGTGTTTCTGGTGGCCATATGGGGCAATGTGCAATTCTTGCCAGGTACAGAGACCAGGGTGTTCCGGAAATGGGGGGCAAAGGGGATATGCAACCTGAGGCATGTAGTGAATGAGACTGGGGCATGCAAATCCTTTGCTAACCTACAGAAGGAGTATGGCATAGAACGGGGACAATTTTTTGCCTATTGCCAATTGTGGCACTGTTTGTCATCATTACCACAGGAACAATTGACGGCTGAGAAGGCCTTAGTGATCCTACAGTTCTTCCAGCTAGACACCCAGAAAAGCCAGTCCATTTCAGAACACTATGCCAAGTTGAGGAAAGGAATGAGTTCACCAGATTTCTCGCTTATTGAACATAAATGGGCAGCAGAACTTGAATCTGATGTCCGAGCAGGGGAAATACGAGCTGCAAGTAGACGTATCCCGAAGCTGACACTGTCAGCTAAGCTTAGGGAAGTACAATACCGAATGGTGTGTTGAGCACACTTTTCACCCTGGAGGGCGCAGCGATGCGGCTTGACGCAGGATGCCAGTTGTTTGAAATGCTCTGTAAGGATGGCAGGGCTGAATCATATGTGGTTGTCCTGCAAAGCAATACAGAGGTTTTGACGGCAGATCCATTGGTATATTAGCCACCTGATCGGCCAACGTGTGGAATAGACGGCGGCTCTTGTGATTTTTGACAGGATGTCTCCCTACTCCAGGGGAAGAGGGGTTAGGCTCCTAGTATGAAAGGTGTGCATACCAGGCAAACTGCCCATCTTAAGGCATTGGAGGAAAGACAATATATCCACTTTTTGGGAGTGGCGGAACAGCTTTCATCAGTTAATGTTAATGGAGAGATTGGAAGCGAGAGACACAGTAGAGAAGTTGGGAGAGTTCATGCAGATCTGAGAGCGGTACATCATCACGTTAGTGCCCAGAGCACGTAATACCTTGTTAACGATGTAGTTTGGTCCCTGGTGAGGGAGAACTTGATGGGAGTGATTCTGGGAGCCCAAAGAGTGGAAATCTGTCCATCGAGGACAAGCCCACACAAAGAGCTACCTTATATCAAGCATTTGGAGTTGAACCACCTGAAGGGGGAGGTGGGAAAGGGGGTGATAGGGAGGGTAGGGAGCAGAATATGGTTATCAGTTATACACTTAAATATCGCTGTATTGTTGATCCTATCTTTGTATGATTCAGTTGGCAGTGTAAGTGTCCCCACCGCGAACTGGGATGATGTTTGGTGAATAAAGATTATATTATAAAAAAGAAATATGAATTTTGCATTAAAATATGACTTTGTATGATATTAAGCTATGTGTATGCATTCTGCAGCTAAAATATAATTGTTTCTTTTTTAAGGTGATTATCTTCTTTCTGATCAACAATTTCTCCATTAGACTCGTTGACAATATGACTAACATAAGCTTGGTGAGAAGACAGAGGATGTAAGCTGTTCTGTAAATGCTGTGGATTTTAATTAAGAATCACTGGTATTTAGAACAGTTTTTTGCTCTGTGGGTTTGCTCTATTTCTGTACTGGGTAATTTACAGCTCTGGTATGATGCATGAGAAGGGGTGACTAATCTGCATATGATTTCTCTCCTTTTTTAAAACTAGGACAGTATAATTTTTTTCCTTTCTGTAAGGTCTGAGCATATTTTCATCTCTGTTGATGTGTTTACATTTTGCCAAGGTTGTGCTGATTCTTTGGAAGAGTGACTGCAGGGTTTGTACAGAACCAGCCCCAGAAATGGTTCAAGGTTTGGTGCCTTAGGCAGACTTTAAGGTTTATATCCCCTTGGCTGGCAAAACCTATTGTTTAGTTTTGAATGCCCTGCCCTGCTCTCCCCCCCCCCCCCCCCCCTTTCAGATGTTTCCACCCCAGACCACTGCCTAGTTTGCCTAATGGTTGGACCGGCTCTGCTTTTATAGCTTGTTCTAGTGCTAGATAGGTGCCGCAGTGCTGCTCAGGAAATGGATGAACAGCCAGCAAGAGGAGAACGGCCACTAAATTGCCGCTGAATTGTTCTCAATCAAAACTTTAAAATGAAATTGTTGTTTTCATTTCTCACTTAATATAGCAGGACTGTCAAAACATTTTAAAATCATCCAGTCAGCAGTTCCAGCAAATGTAATTATTTGAATCTTTTCTTTGAATTTGTTTCCATTCCTGGTCCAAATGATGTACTAAATTCTGTGATAGACCATTCCATTTCCCATTGCTACAAAGTTGAGTTCTTCCCCTTGTAAGGGTTGAGAAAATACAGCCCCCAACCTGGTATTAGAGGCATCAGTCTTTAAAATTAACTCTTGAAAAATCTACCCCTTTTAAAATTGGCTCCTTTCATTAACTCTCCTGTAATTCTTACTGCCCTCTTAGAAGTAGTGTGTGGGCACACCACATGAAACAGGCAGTTCTTCCTACTAGGTGACCAAAAGCTCTCATCAGCCTCCCCAAAACTATCTAAATCCTTCATGTAAGCCATGGAAGCCCAGGAGGACACACATATCAACGAACCAACTCATGAGAGAGGAAGCATATAAGATCTTATCTTTGCTAAAAGTCACCAAACACCCCCTCCCCCCTACTATTGACAGTTCCAAGGTCGGAGCAATCACTTTCTACATTCCCCAGAGCCCCCCTACATACATAAATGCCCCACCACAGCCAACAAATCATAGATTTCTACATTCAGAAAACAAGTATTTTTAAACAAAATCATAACACAACTCTATCACCATTCCGATTACATTGACTCCTTAGTTCATAGCTGGAACAAAATAGGCAAAGCTGCATTAACACCACAGACAAACAGAACCACAAGAAAATACCACACTGTATTTGGTACACCGCAGAACTCAGGGATACCAAGCACAAGCTTAGGCAGATAGAAAGAAAATGGATGTGATTAGAGAGCATGAGTGGCCGATGCACTTACATAGCCAAATTACAAGAGTATAGTGACATGACAGCAAGAAAAAGGAACACCGCACCAAACTGCTCATGAACTCAGTAAACCACCCCAGAGGATTATTTCAGATAGTAAAAGCCTTAATTAAGGATCCTCATCAAAAGAAAGGGAACAGCAAAACTGCCACGCAAACACTGGCTGAATATTTTCATAATAAGACCTGCATAAGCAACAGCACCAAAGCGACCATAATACCATAAAACAAAATAATGATCTCATCACAACTTCTTGGCAAACCTTCGATCCAATCTCTTCAGAGCAGCCAGAGAACATCATTCTCAACACCACTACCACTCCACTTGACCCATGCCCAGTAAGCTGGATCAAGATGGCCAGAACTGAACTAGTCCCTACCCTACTCAAAATTACCCAGCTAGCACTTACACAGCTATCACTGACCTCAAGAGCACATCTCTACACCCAGTTGAGAGCTTCCAAACTTTTATAAACTTATCTCCAGTCTACCTTTCCTTGCTAAGATGATTGAAAAGGCAGTACAGCTCCAGGACCATATCGTCACACATGCACCCCTTGACCCACAACAACATGGTTTCCTGCCCAGCTATTGAGTCGAGACCTTCCCAACAGCGCTCATTGATAGACTTATAAAGGGCACAGAATAACCTCATCAAGGGTTTATCTTAATATTCCTGGATATCGCTTCAGCCTTTGATTTAGTTCTTCATAATGTTCTATTATTTCACCTACAATCTCTTGGAATACAGGACATAGTATTAAAATGGTTCGGGCCCTACCTAACAGATATCCACTTCATATATGCAACTACAAGAAGTTCCACAGGGCTGTGCACTTTCTTCACTCCTATTCAATATCTGCCTACAACCCATCTGCAAAATTATACACAATCAGAGTCATTCTGAGGCACGAATAGCAGGGATGGACGTCCCTTAAGCCCTAAATATTCTTACTGAATAGCCCAGGTATACATGCACATCTCAGAGTAGCTAGTAGTCCTGCTGGTCTCTCTCACCAGCATGTTGGTCACAGGAATCCCACCCCTGTTCACAATATGTCACCAGTAGGAGGCGCTCTGCAAGTGCCAGTGGATCAAAGCTTAGGGGCTGCCATTCTTGCAAAGCAGGATCCACTAGTCATGTAGGAAATTCAACTAAAAATGTTTAAATGGCAAAGATAGTTTTAATAGTGCAAACAATGGACTTTAAACTACGGAAACAGGCTGGACAGGTGAATACAAATGGAGTATTTGCCAATCCCTCAAGGTAACTTAAATACTAGCTTCAGCCCCATGCTTATAACATAAACAAACCTAAAGTCCCCTTTATAACACAGGGCACAAGTTCTTAGCCACCTCATAGACTACAATAGCTCTCCAGGAGTTTGTCCTGTCCTGCTTGCTAATGCAATAAATCTCCCTTTAAATGAGCTTTCAGCTCTTCCACAATATCTGAAGCTCAGTATGTAATCTGACTGCAGGGCTTTTTCCCCTTACTAAACAGGTAACCACTACCTATGATTTCTATAGCCACTGTCAGTTAATGAAAACCCCAAAAGAAAAACCAAATAGATTGATTCAGTGAGTTCTTGAAAGTTATTCCCTGCTTGCCTGTGCTGATCAGATTGTGGCAATAGAAAGTAACAGCTCCAATCCAGGTTTAGGCTGCAATATCTCTTGCTTGACTTGGCTCCATTTGGAGTTTGCAACCTGGTTAAGTGCTCCCAGGCAGTTTTCTCCACACAGGTGAGACAAGACCTTCTCTCCCAACAATTTCTCAGTTCCTAAAGTAGTCTTTATAACAGTTCAATGCTTGCAAACAATTACTCTTCCTGGAATTCAGCAAACAAAATTCAAAATTTCTGTGTCAAAAGGCTTGAATTATGCAAAATCCTGCATGATTTGTTTGTCAGTGTAATAAAGAATACAATATAGAAAAATGGTAAAAATAGAAAGAGGCATATTAACTCATGCATTAATAACACAGGGAAAGAGGAGTTGGGAATAAAACCCATGCAAAAAAGGGGCAAGCTTTTCAAAACCTGTTGGAAATAAAGAGCACAATTGCTCATAGTCTGTAATAAAGTTCCTGACCTGGAAGCCCTGATGGTGGAAATGGACTTGGGCATTGCGGCCATCACGGAAACATGGTTTAATGTGTCTCATGAATGGGGTATTGCCACACCTGGATATAATCTGTTAATTTCAGAGGGATAAAGAGGGTAGGAAAGAAGGCGTAGCCCTCTGTGTCAGAAACAGTATTAAATCAGCTGAAATGTAGGGGACTTGGGGAAAAGAAGAAGCACTGTGGATTGATTTGGAAAGAGGAATTTGTAATACTATTTATACTGCTGTAGTCTGCAGACCTCCAACACAAATGGAGGAAATAGACAGAGGGGCTTGTTTACAAAGCCGCAGTAGCGGTTCGCGATCGTTATCGGAGCCACGGCCCCATTGAAATCATGGGGCCACAGCTTCGATAATGATCGCGAACCACGGCTTTGTAAACAAGTCCCAGAGACTTGATCAAAGATATTGCAAAGTTAGTTAAAAAAAAAAAAAAGGGTGAGGTGGTGATACTGGGAGATTTTAATCTTCCAAATGTGGAATGAAGTATCCCTTCTGTGAATATGGAAAGAAGTAGAAAGATCATGGATGCCCTACAAGAAGAGGCATTACTCAGACATCTGGTGAAGGAACCCACCAGGGAAGGGTCAACGCTGGATCTGGTGCTCACTAATGAGACAGTGTGTCTAAGGTCTGGATGGGTTCTCATTTGAGCAATAGTGATCACCGCATGGTGTGGTTTAAAGTAAAAGCCAAGGCAGAGGCCAATCACAACAATCTCAAAGTCCTAGATTTCAAAAATGCTGACTTTATTCAAATCGAAAAGTACCTGAAGGAGGAGCTAGCAGGGTGGGAGGAGATAAGGGAAGTGGAAAGTAGTGGACTAAACTGAGAGAGGATATAACAGAGCAACAGATCTATATGTAAGGAAAGCACATAAAAGCAAGAGGAAAAGGAACCTTTGGATATGGTTCTCCAAAAAAGTGGCTGCAAAAATGGCAGCGTTGACAATTCTCAGAAACACAAGAAAAGGAACAGAGAAAAGAATACCAGATAAAGCTTAAAGAGACACATACAGAAATCAGGATGGCAAAAGCACACGCGGAAGAAAAAATGGCTACAGATGTGAAGAGAGATGTCAAGACTGTTTTTAAATATACTGGGAGATAGGACAAAGGTGAGAGGTGGAATTGCAAGACTCAAAGATGCTGCGGACTGATTTATGGAAAGTGATCAGGGAAAAGTGGAACTGCGAAACAAATACTTCTGTTCCATGTTCACAAAAGAAATTCCTGGAGAAGGGCCATGTGCAGCGTGGCCTAAGGGTTTCTGCTGCTCTAGGCAGAAACCCCGGCCTTGCCATCCCCCACTACTGCCGCCAGCTCTCTAGCTGCGGCCGCCACCCAAGCTGCTGCCACCGCCCCCCCCAACTGCCGCCAGCTCCCACCCCAGCTGCCACCGATTCTGTCTCAGGATGGGGAGGCGGGCAGGCGCAGCTTTTTGCCACCACTTTTGGAAATACTGCCACTGCCCGCCTGCCACCCAAATGGAATCAGCGACAGCAGGTGTGGGGGCGGCCCGCCACACGTGTGCAGCTGCCACCCACCCATGCCGCTGACACTGCCCACCAGGGCCAGCTGCCCTAGGCGGCCGCCTGGTGGACAGGCCAGCCCTGGCCATGCATGACTGACAAACATAACAAAGGGGACCAGAGTAGATATAACACCATTCACAGACAAGATGTTTGTGAACAGCTTGTAAAACTGAAAGTGGACAAGACATGGGCCAGATCAGATATATCACAGGATCCTTAAGGAGCTGAGGGAGGTTTTGGTAGGACCTTTAAAAGAAGTGGTTAATAGATCCCTGGAGATTGGGGAGGTACCACGGGATTGGAGAAAAGCTAACATGGTCCCTCTTCACAAATGTAGCAACAGAGAAGAGGTGGCAAACAGGCCAGTAAGCCTTGTCTCAGTGGTAGAGCCCAGCTCAGCCCGCAGCAGCTCTCTCAGCCGGAGATCGAGCAGCTGGGGCTGCTTCAAACCGGGACCAGCAGCTTTTTCCCGCCGTTCGGCTGCCCAATCGGGGCAGAGGCAGGCCCTATAAAAGAGCTCCTTCCCAGCACAGGGTCCTCTTCGCTGCCCAGCTCAGCCCGCAGCAGCTCTCTCAGCCGGAGATCGAGCAGCTGGGGCTGCTTCAAACCGGGACCAGCAGCTTTTTTCCCCGCCGTTCCGCTGCCCAATCGGGGCAGAGACAGGCCCTCACGTGTGATCAAGCACCACCGACTCCACCGGCGATCCTGCGCTCCGTCTCCAGCCGCTCTTCCGACCAATCAGGACTGCCCTCTGTGGGCCTGAAAAGAGCGAACCTCTAAGCGTGCCCGCGCCTGAGGGCCGCGCAAGAGGGCCCTTTGGCACGTCCCTTAGGCTAAGGCGCTTAGTCTACCCTTTTGCACTGAAACAACGAAGAAATATGCAACGTCGAATCCGCATCTACACCTAAGTACAGCTGAGCTCCCCCAGGGTTGAGCTCGCGTACCTCACCCCATCTACAGAACTTCCACCGCAGCAAGTATACCCTCAACAATCTCTAGTTATCTGACTTTCACAACCTAGATCTTGATCTTACTTTACCACTCTGTTTATACTGATAAGCCAGATCAGGTCTCATTGTTTACTGTCATATACTGTCATATACTGTCCTTAAATTCACCATTTACTGTTGTCAGTAGCTTTCCTACAGTTTTGTTGTCAGCAGCCTATCTTCTTATAATACTTATACCGTTAAACTAGATCAGGTTTCATTGTCAGCTGTTATACAATTTCCTGAATATACTATTTACTGTTGTCAGTAGTGCCCCTATATTACATTAATAATCCTATCAGTAACATATTTTCATTCTATACTGTTGTCAGTAACTATCATATATGTCATTACTGTTGTCAGTAGCATACTGTTGTCAGTAGCATCATTACTGTTGTCAGTAGCATCCCTACTCACTACTGTAGCCAGTAGCTATCGCTAAATCCAATACTGTTGTCAGTAGCACTCATTCAATTTTTAATATTGCCTCTAGCAGCTTTCCCTTAACCCTGCATAGCCTCATTTGTCAGTGACTTACTGCCTTCTCAAATTATCCAACCTTGTATATAACTGCATAACTCTACTAACAGTAGCTCACATCAAATTCTCCTACAAACTACCAACATACACCATAATGATACAAACAAACACCATGCTACTAAAAGTTTCTTACCTCTTCATATCTCTAACAATCCTAATCGACCTAACTCTAAGTCTCAACAGTAAAAACCACATGACAATCCCTATAATCCATACATCCAATCGAAACAATCTACTTATTGAACACTATCACCCTCACAACCAATCAAAAATAAACTACCACAGACTCATTCAAATAAAACAGACTATCTCACAACACACAGTCCACTCAAACCCCCCTCAACATGCAATGTCATTATCGTGCATCCTTATAAACGCACGATCTTTGAAAAATAAGCTCCCAATTATTAATGACTTGTTATCTGACTTAAAACCTGATATTCTATGTATTACAGAGACATGGCTCTCTGATACTGATACAGTCCTTCTAAACCAACTTGACAACTTAAATTACGATATTACCCACACACATAGATCTAACAAAAAAGGTGGCGGTGTACTGATTATGACAAAAATAAACCTAAAAGCCAAGAAAATTCTAACACCTCCAATAACATTGACACTCTAATAATAGAAATCGGACAACTGAGAATCTGCTTAATATACAGACCTCCTAACCAAAACGCAGACAGTCTTCACTCACTAATTGAACTCCTTAATTCATCAACAGAACAAAACCCCCTAATTATCCTAGGAGATTTCAACCTCCCATCACTTGCAAATACTGATTCCAACCTCTTCCTGGAAACCATAACTGACTTAGACTTCCATCAAATTATAAACATACCAACTCACACTAAAGGTGGTACACTTGACCTTGTCCTCCTTCCTCATTCACTATTTAAACTTTTCAACCCAGACTCCTTACAATGTACTGAAATACCCTGGTCTGATCATCATCTAATTAAAATAAACTTACAACATTATCGGTGTCATAAAACACACAAGAAATGACCAAACTATAAAATTCAAGAAATTCATTGAAACTGAATTTCTAGACTCTAAATACCCCACCTTTCATCATCTCCAACAGATTTAGATGAAGCAGTCAAAAACTGGCATACCACCATCAATAATGCAGCCACAATTAACCAAAATAATAAAAAGCCAACCAATACTAAAATCAAAATCACCCCATGGTTCAACAGTACTTTAAAACATATGAAAAGAGATCTAAGAAAACTAGAAGCCAAATGGCGCAAAACCAAATCCACCATCCACAAAGAATTATATTATAACCACCTCACATTATACAAGGAAACCCTAGACAACACAAAGAAAAACTACTATGCCAGCATCCTATCAAATTCTTATAATAGACCAAGAGAACTATTCTCCATTGTTAGTAACCTAACTAATAACTCACAAACTTCCAGCAAGGAAATCACTGACATCTCAGCACAAACATTAGCTAACTTATTACCATAACAAAACAAAACTACAATTCACGACTCCAGACTCTTTCCACAAACCTCATCACCCGATAGACGTATGGTCAGAATTTCACCCTATAACCAAAACATCATTAAACAATATCATACTCAACCTAAACACCACTACCTCTTACCTAGATCCTTGCCCAGTAATCTGGATAAAAAACACTCCCAATCCTTCTTTCATTCATACTCCCCATTGTCAATCTCTCACTACTCCAAGGTTACCTCCCACCCACACTTAAACACGTACAAATAAGACCAATTCTCAAGAACAGCACCCTTGATAAAACCTCACCAAAATCATATAGACCCATCTCAAGTATACCATTCTTAGCAAAAGTAATAGAAAAAACAGTACAAATACAGACTCAGGAGCACCTAGACTCATCTTACCCACTTGACGAACAGCAATATGGTTTTCGCCCAAAGCATGGAGTGGAAACACTCCTCACAGCTCTAACAGATATGCTATTAAGAGGAATCGACAATCACAAACAAGCATTCATTCTATTATTTATTGATATTTCAGCTGCTTTTGATAGCGTCCACCATACCATAATGCTCAATAGTCTGAATCAAATAGGAATAAATGCCACAGTTCATAAATGGTTCTCCTCTTATCTAGATAATAGGACACAAAATGTACGAATAGGTAATCAAACCTCTGATTCATACAAACTGGAAACCGGTTTACCTCAAGGATCAGCGTTATCAGCATTCCTATTTAACATATACATAAAACCTGTTTGCAATATCTTTAAAAAATTTGGTGTACTCTATCATCTATACGCAGATGATATCATGATGTACATTCCGTTCACGATTCCCAACTTACCGATGCAAACTCTGTCAGATTGCTTCAATGAAGTCACATCCTGGCTAAATACCCACAATCTCCAAATAAATCACTCCAAAACTGAAGTGCTAATCGTCACCAAAAACCAATCCTATACTCCACCTACACACATAACACTTCAAAACCAAGAAATTAAAATAAAAAATGAAGTAAGATATCTAGGTGTTATTCTAGATAAACACCTTACATTAGACACCCACATTAGAAACACCACAAAGAAAATCTATTTCAAACTCAAATCCTTAAACAACTAAGACCCCTTGTATACATACATGATTTCATCAGCATAATTCAAGCCATCATAACCCCCCACTTTGACTTTGCTAACCTAATTTTATTGGGTATAACAAAACAAAACATTAAAAGAATTCAACTTGCCCAGAATGCAGCAGCTCGGATAATAACGAAAGTACACGCACATCAACATATAACACCAATACTAGAATCCCTTCACTGGCTGCCTATGCAAAGTAGGATAGTATACAAAACATTGATAACCACATTTAAAACTCTAAACAACATGGCCCCAGTCACCCTAAGTAACCTAATCAGCAAAGAGCTCTCAAAATCTACTCAAAGAAAAGGACAAACAAATAAACTAAAAACTCCCAAAGACTTCATAAAAGCAAATAAACTCACAAACAATAGAGCTTTTTCTCATGCAGCTCCAACAATCTGGAATTCCCTCCCAGATGATCTAAGATTGCTAACCGAGATCATCGAATTCCACAAAAAAGTGAAAACCTATCTCTTTTCTAAACATTACAACAACTCAGATCATCCCTCAATAGACTTAGATAATGGCTAACCAGTTTTTATCTAACAAATCCCAAATGACCTACACATACAATTCTTCATAGCTGATACTGTACTTTGAATAACGCTTAAGCCCCACATAATGTGTATTTGTACATAATGTATATAGTTTACACTGTTCTATACTGTTCTGTATTAACACTAGTTGTTTATCTTATTGTTATTTGGTTATATGATGTTTTATGTAAAACAAACTCTGATTTGTTAACTGTTGTTTATTGTGAACCACAACTGAACTATGGAAGATGCGGTATATAAATCTGTTAAATAAATAAATAAAATAAATAGGACAAGTAATGGAGATGCTGAAAGAAAGGATAGTGTTTTTTTCTGGAAGCCAACAGGTTGCGAGATCTGAGGCAACATGGATTTACCAAGGGAAGATTGTGTCAAACAAATCTGATTGATTTCTTTGACTGGGGTATGCAATGGGTTTATTTATTTATTTAACAATTGTAGAGGTTTTTTTTTTTTTTTGCATAGTCCACTATGACTAGGGATCACTCCTGGGACCACTACTGTTTAACATCTTTGTAGGTGATATTGTTGAAGGGTTAAAAGGAAAGGTTTGCCTTTTTGAAGGTGATACAAAGATTTGCAACAGAGTGGACAATATGAGAAAACATCTACAAAAATTAGAAGAATGGTCAAATGATTGACAATTGAGATTTAATGCCAAGCAGTTTAGAGTGATGCACTTAGGATTCAGAAACCTGAAGAAACTGTACATAATAGGGGACGAGAGGCTGGTGTGTATGGACCGAGAGGGACCTCAGGATTATAGTATCTGAGGATCTCAAGGTGGTGAAACAGTATGACAAGGCGGTGGCCAAAGCCAGAAGAATAGAAACATGATGATAGAAAAAGACCACATGGCCTATCTAGTCTGTACTTTCGTATCAACCACTACAATAGTCCCCTTTTTTCCTTTAGAGATCCTCTGTGTTTGTCCCATGCTTTGAATTCAGATACTGTCCTCATCTCTACCACTTCCACTGGGACACACTTCCACAGATCCACCATTCTTTCCGTAAAGAAATATTTCTGCATATCACTCCTGAATCTATCCCCTTTCATCCTCATCCTATGTTCCTTTGTAGCAGAGCTTGCTTTCTGTCGAAAGAGGCTCTCCTCCTGTGCATTTATGCCATGGAGGTATTTAAACATCTCAATCATATCATCTTTATCCCACCTTTCCTCTAAGGTGTACATATTAAGATCCTTAACTCTGTCCTCATATGCTTTATAATGAAGACCACTAACCATTTTAGTAGCCATCCTCTATACTGACTCCAGCCTATTTATATCCTTTTGAAGGTGCAGTCTCCAGAATTGCACACAATACTCCAAATGAGGTCGCACCAAAGACTTATACAGAGGCACTATCACCTTCTTTCTTCTCCTGGCCATTCCTCTCCCTATGCACCCAAGCATCCTTCTAGCTTTTGCTGGCACCTTTTCTACCTGTTTAACTATTTTAAGATCATCAGACACAATAACGCCTAGGTCCCATTCTTCTTTAGTGGACAAAAGTACTTCACCCCCTATACTATATTGCTCTCTTGGATTGCTGCAGCCCAAATGCATGACCTTGCATTTTTTAACATTAAGTCTCAGCTGCCAAATTCTAGACCATTCTTCAAACTTAGCTAGATCCCTCCTCATGTTATCTACACCTTCCTGGGTGTCTACTCTTTTGCAGATTTTGGTATCATCCACAAAGAAGCAAACCTTACCCGACAGCCTTCCACTATATCACTAACAAAGATGTTAAAAAGAATCGGACCAAGGACTGATCCCTGGAGCACACCACTGGTAACCTCCTCCTCCTCAGAGTGAGCTCCATTTACCTGTATCCTTTGTCGCCTCCCACTCAACCAATATCTAACCCAAGCAGTAACTTTAGGGTCCATCCCAGGGTGCTCAGTTTGTTTATAAATCGCCTGTGAGGAACGGTGTCAAAGGCTTTACTGAAATCTAAATACACCATATCTAGGGCTTTTCCTCGGTCCAACTCCCTGGTCATCCAGTAAAAGAAATCAATCAGATTTGTCTGACAAGACCTGCCTCTGGTGAATCCATGCTGCCTTGGATCCTGTAATCCGCTGGACTCCAGAAAACTCACTATTTTCTCTTTCAGAAGCACTTCCAATAATTTACTCACCACCAAAGTTAAACTAACCGGCCTGTAGTTTTCAACCGCATCCTTACTTCTGCTTTTGTGTAAAAGGACAGCATGTATCTCTCTCCAGTCCTTTGGCACCACTCCCGACTCCAACGAGGCATTGAAAAGGTCGGTCAGTGGAGCTGCTGGAACGTCCCCACGTTCCCTCCTATTCTAGGGTATATCCCATCTGGTCCCATCGCTTTGTCTACTTTAAGTGGAGCTAGTTTCTCACGAACACAGTCTTCTGAAAACTGTTCAAGATGTCACTCGCTTCTGTTCCTGTTTGTGGGTGTTTTCTGAGGTCCTGCTCCTGGTTCTTCATCTGTGAAAACAGAACAGAAATATTTGTTAAGCAATTCCGCTTTATCCTCATCAGCTTCTACATATTCCTCCCTTTCACCCTTGAGTCTGACAATACCACTTTTGCCCTTCCTCTTCTCACTAACATATCTGGAAAATGTCTTATCCCCCCATTTTATTGCATTGACTATTTCCTCCTCTTTTTGAATCTTTGCTTTCCTGACTACTTTTTTAGCTTCTCTAAGTTTTTCCAAATACTACTACTACTACTACTGAGCATTTGTATAGCGCTACCAGTCGTACGCAGCGCTGCACAGACATATAAGAGACAATCCCTGCTCATTAGAGCTTACAATCTAGTCAAAACAAAACAATCTAATCAAAACAAAACACAGAAGGTATAAGCAGGGATAAAACAAGGGAAGGAAAGGAGATTAGGTGAGTCAAGATCCAAAAGCGGCAGCGAAGAGGTGAGCTTTCAACCTGGATTTGAAGAGGGTTAGAGAAGGTGCCTGGCGTACAGACACAGGTAGTTTGTTCCAGGCGTAGGGTGCAGCAAGGTGAAAGGAGCGAAGTCTGGAGCCACACACTCCGGATTCCGTCCCCTACACTCCACTGAAACGGCACTCACAAAAGTCACCAATGACCTGTTCCTGGCTAAATCTAAGGGCCTCTATTCCATCCTCATCCTTCTTGACCTTTCTGCTGCTTTTGATACCATTGATCACAACCTTCTCCTCACCACCCTCTCCTCGCTTGACTTCAAGGACTCCGTACTATCCTGGTTCTCCTCCTACCGCTCCCATCGCTCATTCAGAGTATGCTCTGGTGGCTCCTGTGATGGTGAAAGCATAGTAGAAAGCATGGATATGGATGAAAATCCTGAAAGCCCCATGGAAGTCAATGACAGTGCACAGATGCAAGGGGATTACAGCCTACGTCAGAGAAAAGCTCAGCCCCATGCAAGGGGTGGAACATGCCCTAGCTCAGGGGTGGAGACAAGCCACCCTCCTGATTGGTTAGAGGAGGGAGGAGCACAGGGAAGGCCCAGCAGGAAGCAGTGGTTAAAAACCACGTATAAGGGACAAGGAAGGAGCCAAGGAGAGAGACAAGCATAGTGTCAAGCTCAAGGACAGAGACGGAGAGACGAAGGGAGACTCCAGGGAGTGAGAGTCAGCGGGAGACCTGCTGGAGAGAATGCCAGAGGAGAGTGGCTGAAGCCAGACAGAGAGAGAGAAGTCTGGGTGAGAGAAGGAGCCAGAGAGAAGGCTCAAACTCAGGCAGCAGCAGCTCACCGAGAGGCAGTGGCAGTCTCAGGCCAAAGCCCGTCTACTGTTTCAGACCAGGAAGAAAGAGATATTGAGCCAGCATTTAAAAGCAGAAGTACAAGTAACTGGAGGAGAAGTGCACGTCAGGCCAGCAACCGGGACAACGGTGATAGCTGGAGAGGTGGAAAAGGTATCAGTGCTGACATACAGAAACAGCCTCAAGGTAAAGCCGATAATTTCTTTCCTGATAATGTGGCAAGAGGGCTAAGGGCTGGTTTAAAAGGGCAGGAACTGAAACCTTCACCTCCCACCGTTAACCAGTGGATTGAAAGCTTAGCCAGTGTTGGAATCCCCAGTGCAGAGAACAGAGAAGCTTTTGAATCCTCTAAATTAGGGGCTTTGCAAGGGATACACTCTAATGAGAGGAATTCTATCTCCAATGCAAAAATACCTACGAGGGCTGACTTGCTGTGGGACCAGTTTCAGCAGTTTCTAAGAGAGGGGAAACTTAAAGAAACTCCACAATATGAGAGAGACTGTTGGTACAAATGATTTTGAAGAAATGCAAATAGAGACATGTGTGCCTAATGAGGGCTGTTGCCCAATTCCTATGGATTGTTCTCTGGCTCAAAGGAAAGCTACAGTTGTGAGATAAGAAAGGAAGAAATGTAAAAACCCTATAGTAACGGTAGTGCTTACCATGAGAGTTGTAAGAAGCATTCAATGTTTGTTTGTTCACTGACTGAGAGCAACGGAGCTGTGAGGGAACGTTGCATTACAAAGTGAGAACAGCTGAGATAGAGTTCTGCTGCAGTTCATTGTGTGACCACACGGAGCAGTGCAGAGTGTGAGGACACAGAGCAGCAGTAAGGCTGAGAAAAGAAAAGTTTATTTGATTTATTTCTCCTGGTTTTCCTGAGTTCATCTTTTCTGTTTGGAGATGTTATCCTTCTGCCTTGGTTGAAATTGAACCCCAGCGTGCTTTTGGAAATCCCCATAAAAGAAAATAAAAATCTTGCAAAGCCTTACCACCGACTCAACTACAAATTTATTGCCTGAGGAGTGAAAGAACTTTATTCCAAGGGTCCCTAAGGCCGCCTACCAGCTGTCAGCCTCTTGGCCCAGCCGGTGGGTGTTGCACTCCTTCTCCTCCCCTACCCCGCTACATGTAGGTGTACCCCAGGGATCTGTCTTGAGCCCCCTCCTCTTCTCTCTCTATACCCAGGGCCTTGGCGTGCTTATCTCCTCCCATGGCTTTCAGTATCATCTCTATGCCGACGACTCCCAGATCTACCTCTCTCCCCCTACGTCCCCATTCGAAATCTGTGCTCCGCTAACAAATTACTCCTATCAATGCCCTTTACCCGCACTGCAAGCTCCTGTCTGCGCTCCTTTCACCTTGCTGCTCCATATGCCTGGAACAGCTTACCTGCATCTGTGCGCCAGGCATCCTCCCTGGCCCTCTTCAAATCCAGGTTGAAGGCTCACCTCTTCACCTTTGCATTTAAATCTAACTTATGACTGTACTGTGTTTTAACTAGATTGTAAGCTCTGATGAGCTTGACTGACGGGCAGGGACTGTCTCTTATATGCTGGCTACCTGTAGGTTAGCTGTGCAGCGCTGCGTGTGTGGCGCTATATAAGTGCTGAATAGTAGTAGTAGTAGTAGTAGTAGTAGTAGTAGTGGAGTTAGCAGTAGGAGAGAAGGGCATAGATAGAAGCAGTTGGCTAGAAGATCGGAGTTCCCGAGGGGGGCCGTATGGGGAGATAAGAGAAGAAAGGTACTGAGGAGCCACAGAGTGAATGCATTTATAGGTCTGCAGGAGAAGTTTGAACTGGATGCGGAAACGGATAGGGAGCCAGTGAAGTGACTTGAGAAGAGGAGTAATATGGGCATGATGAGGCTGGCGGAAGATTAGTCGCGCAGCAGAGTGTTGAATAGATTGAAGCGGAGCGAGATGATTCAAAGGGAGACCAGCAAGGAGTAGGTTACAGTAGTCAAGATGGGAGGTGATTAAGGAGTGGATTAGCGTTTTAGTAGTGTGTTCAGAAAGGAAGGGGTGGATTTTGCTAATGTTATAGAGAAAAAAATGACAGGTCTTGGCTATAAGATGGATATGTGTGGAGAAAAATAGAGAGGAGTCAAAAATAACCCCCAGATTGCAGGCTGAGGAAACAGGAAGGAGTACAGAGCTATCCACAGAGACTGAGAAAGGAGGAAGAGGAGGTTGGGTTTTAGAGGGAAAGATGAGTAGTTCAGTCTTGGCCATGTTCAATTTCAAGCGGCGGTGAGACATCCAGGCAGCAATGTCAGAAAGGCAAGCAGAGATCCGGGTCTGGATTGCCGGAGAGAGTTCAGGCGTAGAGAGGTAGATCTGGGAGTCATCAGCATACAGATGGTACTGAAAGCCATGGGAAGAGATAAGCACACCAAGGGACGGGGTATAGAGAGAGAAAAGGAGTGGACCCAAGACAGATCCTTGGGGTACACCAAGTGGGAGAAGGGTAGCAGAGGAGGAGGAGCCACCAGAACACACACTGAAGGAGCAATGGGAGAGATAGGAGGAGAACCAGGATAGTACAGAGCCCTTAAAGCCAAGCGAAGACAGGGTATTGAGGAGAAGGTTGTGGTCAACAGTGTCGAAAGCAGCAGAGAGGTCAAGAAGAATGAGGACAGAGTACAGACCCTTGGAATTTGCCAGGAACAAGTCTCTGGAGACTTTGACAAGAGCCATTTCAGTAGAGTGTAAAGGACAAAAGCCCGACTGTAAAAGATCCAGGAGGGTATGAGAGGAGAGGACGTCAAGGCAGCGGCGGTGAACCGCACGTTCAAGTAGTTTAGAAATGAAAGGAAGGAGAAAGATGGGTCGATAATTAGAAGGACAGGTGGGATCAAGTGAGGGTTTCTTGAGGTGTGACCACAGCATTCTTGAAGTCTGCAGGGACAGTTGCAGTGGAGAGCAAAAGGTTGAGAATATGAAAGATAGAAGGGACAACAGTGGAGGAGATGGGGCTTAGGAGACGGGTGGGGATAGGATCAGAGGAGCAGGTGGTGAGTTTGGAGGAAGAAAGAAGGTGTGCAGTTTCCTCTTCTCTCTGTGATCTCTTGTATTTCATGAAGGCTTCCCTGTTTTTCTTCACCTTTTCAGCTACTTCTTTCAAAAACCATAGCGATCTCCTTTTCCTTTTACCTTTATTTACCATTTTAACAAAAAGGTTGGTTGCCCTTAAAATATCCCCTTTCAGTTTTGCCCACTGTTTTTCTACATCCCCCAGCTGTTCCCATCCTGCTAACGACTCCCTGAGGTATTGGCCCACCTTGGCAAAGTTAGTTTTCCTAAAGTCTAAGACCCTCACTTTTGAATGGATTTTAACAGCCCTAGTTAAGCTATATTCAGAGAGAAATGACCATCAGGAAGAAGAGGCGTTAGTGCCCATGTACAGGTCATTGGTGGAGGCCTCACGTGGAATATTGTGTTCAGTTTTGGAGAGCATACCTTACAAAGGATATAAAAAGACTTGAAATGGTTCAGAGGATGGTGATCAAGGTGATTTGGGGCCTACGCCTTAAGGAATATAAATAAAGACTTGAAGACCTCAATATGTATACCATAGGACAGACAGAGGGGATATGATGCAATGCGATGCAATGTGTACCTTTGAGTCAGTCCTGACTCCTGGTGACCCAGAAGCCCCTGGGTTTTCTTGGCAGTATCACTGGAAGTAGATACAGGCGTTTAAATACATAATGGGTATTATTGATCAAACAAATCTATTTCAAAGACAGGTAACTGTAGAACTAGAGGATATGAAATGAAGTTACAAGGAGGTAAACTTAAAAGCAACATCAGGAAATACTTTTTCATGGAAAGGGTGATAGATGCCTTGAATACCCTCTCGAAGGAGGTGGTGTGAGCAAAACAGTGACAGAAATCAAAAAGGCATGGGACAGACACAGAGGACCACCACATAGCAAGAAGGTGGAATCAAAACAAATATAAATAGCTTTTAAATAGAGAGGGGTAATCTGCCTGGAGTGGCATGTACAACTCTGGCACTTTACTGGGCAGACTAGATGGACCTTTATCTGCCATCATTTACTATGTTACTATATCACAAAAAAGTACAACATTTTGAATTATTGTATGCAGAATTCCAGCAGGAGTAAACAGTCTCTGTAACAGTTCTTTCACTGCTCTGCCCTTCTGCTATTTAACTTCAGCAGAGAAGACAGCCACTTCCCTCTCACAAGCTATCAATAAGCTTTACATAGCTAGCATCTCCCACGAATTGTCTTAAGTGTGAGTAGGTTCATTCACACTTGCGTTTTGCATTTTCCCTTTAGAAAAAAAGACATAGCTTCTGCTTATAGAATAGTCCATAGATTCAGTACCTGATTACAGGGATTGCACTGGAACATGGTTTATCTCTATTTGTTCAGCTTCACAAGAGGCCTCTTCGGCCACATCTGCTGCTGAGGAAATGATGATCTGGGAACTTCTCCCCTCCCCCAGCTCTTTCCCTCTTATATTTAGGTCACTGTAGCTGGGCAAGGGAGTGAACACTGGTTGGAAAGCCTTAAGTTTAAAGGAACTATGTCCTGTTCCATTGGTTTTGCCTTTAGCTCTTTCCCTCTTTCCTAGCCAGGGTTTTTCCTTGGGCTGTGAGTGAATATCTGACTAGGGTAGCACCTCCTCTGATCATGTGGGTCACACCTAGTATGATAATTGAGAGCATGATATTGTCAAGGGTGCCGTTGTTCCTTTGGGATATTAAGTGAAAGAAGGTCCTCTCAGCTCTGATTCCGTAGCATTTTTGCAAGACTTGGGATACAGATAATGGGGTTTTATTGCATTATAGGTGGCATAATCTGACATGCGAAACTCTGCCTGCCACAACTATTACTACTACTGATCATTTGTATAGTGCTACAAGGTGTATGCAGCGCTGTGCAACAATAACTAAGAGACTGTCCCTGCTCATCAGAACTTGCAATCTAGTCAAGACAGACAACACAACAGCTGGGGACAAGGATACAATATGTTTAGGGGAATGGTAAGGAAACATATAGTTGGAGAGCAGGAGATTATGTGGATCAGGATCCAAAAGCTGCCTCAAAGAGGTAAGTTTTTAGCGTGGATTTGAAAAGGGCCAGAGATGAAGCCTGACGTACCAACTCAAGAAGTTTGTTCCAGGCATAGAGAGTAGCAAGATGGAAAGATCGAAGTCTGGAGTTGGCAGTAGAAGAGAAGGGCACAAATAGAAGTGATCTGCCAGAAGAGCAGAGTTAGGAGGAGGGGTATAGAAGAGATAAGAGAGAAAAGGTAGTGAGAAGCAGCAGAATGAATGCACTTATAGGTCAGTAGGAGAAGTTTGAACTGGATATGGAAACGGATAGAGAGCCGATGAAATGACTTGAGAAGAGGGGTATTATAAGCATAGCGAGACTGCCAGAAGATTAGCTGTGGAACTGAATTTTGAACAGACTGAAGGGGAGAGAAATGATTCAGGGGGAAACCAGCAAGGAGAGAAGGTTGCAATAGTCTAGACGGGAGGTGACTAAAGAGTGGATAAGTATCTTAGTAGTGTATTCAGAAAGGTGGGAATGACTTTTGCTGACGTTATAGAGAAAGAAACGACAGATATTAGCTATTGCTTCCTGGTTTTCCTCAAATTTTCTACAGGTGAATCCTTCTAAGTCTCACGCCATCTGGTTCACATTCGGGGGCCCCTCCCCCGCATGCGCCCCTTCTTTTTCTTCACAGCCTATCCCTCTTGTTTCCTCACTTCGCTACTTGGGTGTTATACTTGATTCTTCTCTTTCCTTCAAGGATCATATTTCTTCCATTATTCAGCGCTCCTTTTTCTCTCTCAGACAACTTTGTTCTATCCGTCCTTTTCTTTCCTCCTCCGCCCTGGCTACCCTTCTCCTTTCCCTTGTGGTGTCCCGTCTCGATTACTGTAATGTCGTCCTTGTTGGTCTGCCCAAATCCCAACTGTCCCGCCTTCAACGTGTCCAAAACACAGCTGTCCGTCTTCTCGCTCATGCCTCCCGTTTCGACCATGTCACCCCGCTTCTTCTTCACTATCATTGGTTGCCTATTTCTTTTCGCGCTCAGTATAAAATTCTCATTCTCACACACAAGGCTGTTCGCACTGGTACCCCCCTCTATCTCGCCGATCAGATACACTTCCGCCCCTCCCCCCCGCCTACTTCGCGCTATCCATTTCAATCGTTTATCTCTCCCCTCACCTTCCCAGGCTCATCTTGTTTCCACCCGCTCCTCTGCCTTCTATTTTCTAGCCCCCAGCCTCTGGAACTCACTCCCCCCCTCGCTTCGTGCTGAGGAATCTTACCAATCATTTAAGTCACAACTCAAAACCCACCTCTTCAGTCTTGCGTTTAATCTACCGTCCCCGGCTTCCCCTTCCCCCTCTGCCACTCCCTCCCCCCCGCTCCCTGATGCTTAACTATTGTAATGTGGTCTGTTACCCTTTTGTTATTTCTTTCCTCCTCTATCCTATCAGTATTATTGGCGTTCCTTTTCTTTTCTCAGCCATTTTTTAAGTTGTTTTTAAGTTGTTTTAACTATATTGTAAACCGCTCAGGTGCTACCAGTGTTGGGCGGTATAAAAAGTTTTAATAAACATAAACATATCAGTTGGATGTGTGTGGAGAAGGAGAGGAATGGGTCAAAGTTGACCCCAAGGTTGTGAGGTGAAGAAACAAGGAGGAGCAGAGAGTTATCCACACAGACTGAGAAAGGAGGAAGGGGCAGGTGGGTTTAGGGCAAAAGATAAGCTCGGTTTTGGCCACATTACATTTCAAACAGCAGTGAGAAATCTAGGCAGCAATGTCAGATGGGCAGGCAGAGATACAGGCCTGGATTGCCGGAGAGATTTCAGGTGTAGAGAGGTAGATCTGGGGGGAGTCAGAGTAAAGATGGTATTGATAACCATGGGAAGAGATGAGTGCACCAAGGGACTGGGTATAGAGAGAGTAAAGGAGTGGTCCCAAGATAGACCCTTGGGGTACACCAACTGAGAGCAGGATAGCAGTAGAGGAGGATCCACCAGAACAGACACTAAAATACATTGGGAGAGATAAGAAGAGAATCAGGATAAAACAGAGCTCTTAAAACCAACTGAGTACCAAAGTATTGAGGAGAAGGTGGTTGTCAACAGAAAGGTCAAGAAGGATGAGAATCGAGTTAAGGCCCTTGGATTTGTCCAGGAACAAGTAGATAGAGACTTTGCCAAGAGCCATTTCAGTAGAATGTAGAGGACGAAAGCCTGATTACAGTGGATCGAGAAGGGCTTGAGAGGAGAGAAAGTCAAGACAATGGCAGTGAACCACAATTCATGTATTGGGAAACCTTCAACATTCCAACTATCAAACAAATAGCACAGACAATAACGATCCTGAACACAGCAACGTCACCAAATGATCCCTGTACAGTCAAATGGATAAAGTCAGCTAAGGAAGAACTCGCCCCTTTCATACACAAAATAATACACACAGCCCTCATACAGGGACAAATACCTCCAACCCTTAAACTGGTATCAATCAGGCCCATCCTAAAACCCCCAAAAGCTAACAATGCAGACCCCACATCATATTGACCAATATCAAGCTTACCTTTCATGATGAAAACCATTGAGAAGACAGTACAGCTACAGCTGCAGGACCACATCAGCGCACATGCACCACTGGATCCACACCAACATGTATTCAAGCCAAATCATGGGGTGGAAACATCACTCGTTGACCACATTATCAGAGGAATAGACAACATAAAAAAGGGCATGATTCTAATATTCCTTGACATTTCAGCTGCTTTTGACTCTGTATCACATGCCATCCTGCTTGAACGCCTGAAGGAGATTAGTCTCTACAATACCACCCTAAAATAGTTCAAATCATACTTACAGGATAGACAACAGTACGTTAGATGAAGGAGAGAAACATCCTCTCCCTTCACATTAAAGCAAGGAGTCCCACAAGGGTCAGCTATATCAGCCCTTCTATTTAACATAAATATTCAGCCAGAAATATAACATTCACTAAAAAATTTATGCTGACGACGACATGCTGTACACATCCTTTGATACTGAAACCCCAGACTACACAACAATAATCGAATACCTCACCAAAGTCTCAGGATGGCTCAGCACCCACAATCTCAGTATAAACTATAACAAAACAGAAGCACTCACAATAACAAGGAACAAGAGATTCATGTTTCCTCGTACCATAGCCCTAGATGACAGACAACTAGGGGTATGTTTACTAAACCGTCTTAACATGCGCCCGGCGATAGTGTGCAGGATGCCATAAAAGGAGTGGGTGTTTCGGTCTTAACGTAGCAAAACGGGATTATCGTGCGATAGCGCGCGCTGCGCACATTATCGCGCGATAGCGCGCGCTGCGCACATTATCGCGCGATAGCGCGCGCTGCGCACATTATCGCGCGATAGCGCGCGCTGCGCACATTATCGCGCGATAGCGCGCGCTGCGCACATTATCGCGCGATAGCGCGCGCTGCGCACATTATCGCGCGATAGCGCGCGCTGCGCACATTATCGCGCGATAGCGCGCGCTGCGCACATTATCGCGCGATAGCGCGCGCTGCGCACATTATCGCGCGATAGCGCGCGCTGCGCACATTATCGCGCGATAACGCGCGCTGCGCACATTATCGGGCAAAACGCCGCTAAGCACATAAACGCGCGATAATCTTAAGTAGGCGCGCAGACATGCAAACATAGAAGAAGAGGTGTAGCACAATGGTTAATACACTGACTGATGGTACAGGGGTCATGAGTTCGATCCCCCAGTGTGCCTAATGCATAAGGCTGGCTGAGGCATCACCCTGTACGTTTAAGTAGTGCTTTTTGAGGCATTTTACTTTTATTTTAATTAGTGCTGCCAGCAAACACACCCTCACGGTGGCGTAACCTAAGGTGCCGCATAAGGCACCCCATAATGCACGCCATAGGGCACATTATAAAGTGCACTGTCCGCCAAGGCACCCTATAATGTCCCCTATAGGGCACCTTATAAGGCGCATGATAGGGCACCTTATAAGGCGCCCTATAAGGTGCCTTATGGGGCACCTTAAGGTTACAGAACTCTGAGGGTGTTTTTGCTGGCAGCACTAATGTACATTAAAAATAGACAATGCCTCAGACAGCCCTATCAGATAACCCCACCATGGGTTTGAACCCATGACCTCTGGATTCACAGGCAGTGAAGTAACCAGTGGGCTACAGCTCTATAGCTGCTAACAAACCCCTGGCTGGCTGCAGAAGGACTGCACATCACCACACAAACTGTCTGCTGTGGTTACCAGGATAGGGTTAACCCACCCGTACCCATGATGCACTGCACATGCAAATCAGCAGTCGAAAGATGGGCACAAGATGGGGTATGCACCTCCACAGCACCTCGGCCTGGTAGGGGGAACTGACCGTGTGTGGTACTGGCACAGAGTAGCCACAGACCGTCACATTGTGTGGGTACTGTGCCACCCTGAGGGTGAGGTGGGGCGCCCAGCACCAGGTCCACAGTACCTTTCATGGCTGAAACACGCCATGCTGCAGGTCCCCATCAGTGCTACTGTGTGTGATAGGTAGTTCCTGCAGACACACCTAGGTTACATCTGTGTCCTTCTGTATTTCTCAGTCATGTCTAGCCCTTATGGGCTATGATGCACCCAGAATAGTGCATATCCTCTGTTGGTGCCATGGTTACATGATGTAGGTGAAGAGGGGGGGGTGTTTGGACCCATAGGCGGATTATGTACCACCACACAACCCACAACCCACCCTCTGGGGCTCAGGGTGGGAAACAGGATCGCCCACCAACAGATCCACATTCTACCTCCCTGCAATGGTGGCAGTAGAGGGGACCATCAACCCCAGTCCTGCAGGGGAACAGACACCCTACAGGGCAGGCAATGCAGAGCTGTACACATCCATAAAGCAATAGCAGACAGACAGTAGGCCTGGAAATGCTCAGCTGCCCCCCACCACTATCTGACATTCTCCAGCAGCAAGCCTCCAGCCGCTGCACCCTGCAAGGTGTTCCAGCAAGACACATACTAACTGCAGACAGTCTGCTAGCTAGTCCATAGTGCATGGTCCTGGAGGAGATGCGTGTACCCAGAACTGGGATGTCAGCATACACACCAAGCAGATAAGTCAGTGATTGGGCCCCAAATGAGAACCCATAAATATCACATGAGAGAAATACTATATAGCACTATGGGGGAACCTAGCCATACCGTGGTCACTGCTCAGTCAGGGTGAGATTGACCTCCCAGCAGGACATGCTGTGGCCACCCTGTCCGTGCAGGTGGTGGCCAGGCACTACAATGTCCGAGCCATTGCCCTATGCTCTGTATAGATGAATCCAGGCCAGGCCACCCTATCCAGGCTATTCCCACGGTACCTTGCTCCTCATTATGCACATTGGCAGGCCAATACTGGCAACAGTGCTAGCAGTGTGGGCTGAGGAAGGTGTTAGCAGCCACCACACACTGGATAGACAGACACACTCCCCACACCTATGCCAGCATTGTGCAACTATAGAGGTGTTTGGCAGCCCTGGCCACCACACCAGTCCTGGGCACAGTGCAGGCATGGCTATGGTATGCAATACTGTTGGGGTCACTCCCCAGGGTGGTAAACACTGTCAGACACAAGACCTGTAGCACACTCCACAGACATCAGAAAGGTTGCTATGATGCAGCTCAATCAGCAAATTGTGCTTAACTTTGGAACTGCTATCTGCTAGTAATCATAGCAACCGTTTGATAGATGTTTACCGTATTCCCAGGTTTAGGGTGGCATTGCCAAGGTATGCAAGTGCTAGTATTGGGAGATGCACGCAGGGCCCAACATCCTGCCGCTCCAGGAGGCATTGGATAATGGAGCCTGTGGGTGCGGGTGTGTCTGCCCCTGTTGGCCACTGCTTTAGGGCAGAGGTTCCCAACTCCAGTCCTGGTGGGCCAAACACTGTTCGGGTTTTCATGCTGTCCCTCTTGAATATGCATGAGATACATTTGCATACCATGGGGGCGGCACATAGAAATGCAGCACAGGCATCTTTATTAGAGGCAGCATGGAACCTGGATGGTGTTTGGCCCTCCAGGACTGCATTTGGGAGACTCTGCTCTAGGTAATGCACATGTTTATGGTGTCTGTGCTCTGTAGGGTAAAATGTAGGTGTTTTGGGCATGTTTACGTCATCTGCAATAAAGGTTCTGTCTGTATTAGCATGTTTTAGTAGTGGGTAAAATATGGGCACTGGGTTGGCAGGAACCACCGCTGGGACTTGAACCTGTGACCTTCTGCTTCTGAATACACTGGTTTGTGCACTGCACCACCTTGTTGTCACAGAGTCGGTGCATTCCCTGGTGATACCATGACTGTTCGTCAGACAGGGCCTGTCTGTTGTAGTGCATGGCACCCACCTACACAGGGCTAGGCCACGGTCTGCTCTGGGCAGCTGCCACTGCCCCCTCCACCACCAGTATCCCTCTGCCACCATGCTGACATGCCCTTCTGCTGGTGGTGCTGGTGGAGCGCAGTCTCAGGCTATCCAGTGTGCGGGTAGGCGGCTGCCTATGGTGAGGGTTCTGGGATAGGGGTGCCTGCATAGGTGTCCACGCTTCCCCCCAGCACCGCCTGCCAATGTTCCGTGCCCTTGGGGGTACCTGCTGGTACTATCCCCTGTGACATTGTGGGAAGCACACTCGTGCCCATGTTGGGACCTCAGCAGTTGCTATCTGGCTGCTCTGCTGTTTCAGCATTCCTATGAGCCAGTTAGGCATCACCCTAGTCCGCACTGTGGCCCAGCTGCACCACAGCATGTGCCGCCTGCAGCCCTCTGTGTCCCCTTTTCCAGCATCTGTCCAGTTGCCCAGTCCGACATGCCCGCTCTGCTGTTGTGGGACATGTGCACGCCATAGGAAATCTGGCCAATGGAGTCGGAAACCCTGATCAGCGCAGTTTCACTGTGGACTCATTCACCTTGTATGGGGACGGAGCATAGACCCTTCCAAAATTCATATCTTTTTTTTGGAGCTTTCTTGGGCATGTTTTTGGATGTTTCCCATTGATATCACAATTGCCCAGCTTGGTTATGTTTTTTTTACATTTTCTTCTGTTAATTTTCAATGTTTATTTGCCCTTTTGTTCCGTGCACATGTATCACACTTATCACGTTTTGTAGGTTTCCCTGGTTTTGCTGTACATTGCTGACGGAAATGGTTTCTTTTCCCTTTAAATCTGCTCTAACGCGAGGGTTTCACTGGCGTTAGTTTTGAGCCTCGGATTTCACATCGTTAGTGTGCGGGGAGCCTCTCCCTTCCCACTCTCTGCCCCTTGACCCCTTCTCTGCCCCTTGACCCCTTCTCTCCGCTCCTGGGGAGCCTTCCTCCGCCCCTGGGTAGCTTTCCTCCGCCCCTGGGTAGCTTTCCTCCGCCCTCCGGGAGCCTTTCTCTGCCTTCAGCACTTGTTTGCGCCGCTGTGCGCGTTATCGCACGCTAGGGTAACTTATCGCCTGGTAACGCACCTTCATCGGGCGATAAGGTACCTTATCGCACGATAACATGGCAGAGCGCACATTAAGACGGTTTAGTAAACATACCCCTAGCTGTCAAAGGCCAAGTAAAATACCTAGGGTTTATCCTCTAGTCTATCAGAACCTAAATCTACAAATACATGCCAACAGAACAACACAGAATGTATACTATAAATTAAAAATCATCCAGAAACTAAAGCCCCTCCTAAGCCATAACGACTTCAGAACAGCCCTACAAACAATAATCATGCCACTTCTCGACTTTTGCAACTCACTGTACCAAGGCCTTCCAGCTACCACCGTCCACCTGCTTCAGATGGTATAAAACACTGCAGCTCACATTCTCACAGGAACAAACAAACAAAGCATAACCCCAATATTAGCTCAGCTACACTGGCTTCCGATAAAAGAGTCGTGCAAGATTCAAGGCAACCACAAACATTTTCAAAATACTGCAGAACGAATCAGCCGAGTCATTTCAAGAACTCATAACAAAACATCTTGAGAGCTGCCCAGTGAGAGCAAACAGCAAAAACATACTAGCTACTCCAGCTGAATTCTCCACAGCAAGGAAGACCACCTCTGACAGGGCGTTATCACTGCACGCGTCAAATCTATGGAACACCCTCCCTGAGGATATCAGAATCACGAAAGACACCAGAGATTTCAGGAAATAGTTAAAGACATTCCTGTTTATTGAACGCTTTGGTAATATCACATAGGATAATACAAACACTCCCTCCACTCAGACACCAGAAAATGAAGGAACAGTACCACATAAGCACAAAAGATCACACCCATACTGTAAATAATTCACACTGTAAATAAATCAAGAATCAAATTGATAATGATTGTTAATGATTCCCTCAAGCAAAACAATTGATTAAGAATCAATCTAAGAGTTTTGTTTTTTCCCTCATGTACATCCCTTCCCAGACTATTGTTACAATTTATATAAGTTAGAGTTGAATAGAAATTGTCTTGTTACAATGTAACAACTGAGTTCAATGTAAACCACCTTGATTTAAGGAAAAGGTGGTATATAAATACTGTTAAAGAAAGAAAGAAAGTAGTTTAGAAATAAAGGGGGAGGAGGGAGATGGGTCAATAATTAGAAGGAGAGGTAGGGTCTGGTGAGGGTTTCTTGAGGATAGGTGTAATCACAGCATGCTTGAAGGCTGCTGGAACAGTTACAGTGGAAAACGATAGGTTGAGGATATGACAGATAGAAGGGCTGACAGAAGATGAGATGAAGCATAGGAGATGGGTGGCAATAGGATCAGAGGAGCAGATAGTGAGCTCTGAGGAGGAAAGAACATATGTGGGTTCCTTCTCAGAGATCTTAGAAAAAGACGAGTTGGGAAGGGGAGGGTATAGCGATAACCTTGTGGGGAATTCGGGTGCAATCTTGTGGACTTTGTCATGGTTCAAAAGACTCTCTGCATGTTCTTTAATATGTATCCCTCACTGATTTAACTGAATAATGCATTCAATTAAAACAGTATACAAATAAAACAGAAATAAAATTGCAGTAAAGAGGCATTTCAGTAATAATTTGGATACTGGGTCAGACCGAGGTCCATCAAGCCCAGTATCCTGTTTCCAACAGTGGCCAATCTAGGTCCTACGTACCTAGCAATATCCCCAAAAGACACAGGTTCCATAATGCTTGTACTGGGTCAAGCATTGATATCCTGGGTCCCTTTTTAATAGTGGTTTATGGACCTTTCCTCCAGGAACTTGTCCAAACCTTTTTTAAACCCAGCTATACTAACAGCCCTTACTACATCCTCCGGTAACAGATTCCAGAGTTTGATTACACGTTGAGTGAAAAAATATTTTCTCTTATTTGTCTTAAATAGTTTACCCTGTAGCTTCATTACATGTCCCTAGTCTTTCTATATTCTGATAGCGTAAACAATTGATCCACGTTTATCCGTTCCACTCCATTCATTAATTTATAGACCTCTATCATATCTCCCCTCAGCCGTCTCTTTTCCAGGTTAAAGAGCCCTAACCTTTTTAGCCTCTCTTCATAGATTCCTTTCTGATAAGGTACATGGCACATAATTTGAATGTTTTCTCACATTTAATTTTAGTAATATAGATTTTCATGTTTGTTAGACTTTGTGCATCCTATAGGGATGATCATTATGTAAACCACTCCACAAATAAGTGAGACCTATATGAGAAAGATTTTGTGGCCTATTAAATGAATTGAGGTTTTGCTTCAGTTTCCAGTAGAGAGTCATTCCAATTAGAAAAGGCAGCTCAGCTGGCCATGTCAGCAAAAGTCAATGATGGAAGTAACCAACAAACTAAATCTCTTCCCCCTCTTAGTAAAGAGAAGCTTGTGGCTTTCTCCCTCATTGTTTGAAGATAAGAACATAAGATTTTCATACTTGGAAAGACCAAATGTCCCTGAAGCCCAGTATCCTGTTTCTAGCAATAGCCAATCCAGGTCACAAGTACCTATGTGCATCCCAAAAAATAAACAGATTCTCCAGGAACAAGCAGGAAGTTAGTCCTCACATATGAGTGACGTCAGCATTGACAGAGCCCACGTGGTAATCACACCCCAGTTTTCAAAGAAAGCCTTTGGGAGTTAGGCCGCGCATGCGTGGTTACCTTCCCACCCAAAGGTGCCATCTTATCTCAGTCGCTCTGCAGATGTCCTGTCTATCGTCCCCGGTAAAAGTTGATTTTTCTAACTTTTCTTTCTTAGCGCTTTTTTGCACTTTTTTTTGCTGGTCGGTTCCTGATCACCTTCTTGCCGCCTGAGTCCACCTGTGCCTCGGCATCGCATTTTTCTCGGGTCCTTTTTCTTTTTCCTTTTTCGGTGTGTGGGTCTTTTCTCATGCCCTGCCTGATCGAGACATCCGAGTTTGACCTTGCGGGTGCCATTTTCCCTGCTATGGCTCTCTCTAGAACACTGGAACACAGAGCATCGCGTGAGAGTGATGGCCACATCAGTGGTGAACCTGTGCTCCTTGCCTGTGACAGAGATCTGCAAGGCTGCCACATGCTTGTCCGTTCATACGTTCGTAGCTCACTACTGCCTGGAGAGTGAGTCCTGTCAGGACAGTGCCTTCGGCCAGTTGGTACTCCGCAATCTTCTCGGGGTGTAGGCAACTCCTGCCCTCTGACCCTTCTGTGCTCAGGCTACCGGAGTGATGGTGGTGCTTGACGCTAGCGTCCTGCAGAGTCTCTCAGTGGGGACTCATCTTCTGCAACTCACAGATACCTGACTTGTCCGCCGTTGGTGCTGTCGTGGTTCGGTCCTCAGCAGCCTGGAGTTAGGGAGTCCCATATGTGAGCACTGACTTCCTTCTTGTTCCTGGAGAAAGCATACTGTAGTTACTCACCTGTAACAGGTGTTCTCCAAGGACAGTAGGAATCAATCCTCTCAACCCTCCCTCCTCCCCTGGGAGTTACCTCCCTACCTTATTTTAGTTTTTTTATTACCATTCTAGCTATCTCATCTGACTGAGCAAGATGGCACCCTTGGGCTGGAAGGGGACCGTGCATGCATGGTGGCATATCCTAAAGGCTTTCTTGGAAAGCTGGGTAATGCTTCCACACGGGCTCACTCGGCGCCGAGATCACCCATATGTGAGGACTGATTCCTGCTGTCCCTGTAGAACACCTGTTACAGGTAAGTAACTACGCTTTCCTTGCCGTTCTTCCTCTATTTATTAAATCAAACGTGATCATGCTATGATCACTATTGCCAAGTGGCCCCAACACCCTTGTCTCTTGCACCAGATCTTATGTTCCACTAAGGACTAGGTCCAAAATGACTTCTCCGCTTGTTGGTTCATGAACCAGCTGCTCCAGGAAGCAGTCATTTATTTCATCTAGAAACTTTATGTATCTCCCTAACATGTCATACCGTGACACTGACCCAGTTGATACCAGGGTAATTCAACTCACCCATTATTACTGTGTTGTAACTTTTGTTAGCTTCCCTGATTTCTTTGAGCATTTCATCATCCATTTGTTCATTCTGGCCAGGTGGTCGGTAGTACACCCCCACTGCCATCACTTTGCCCTTTGTACATGGAATTGCAGTCCATAGAGATTCTACACTATATTTTGTTTCCCGCAAAACTTTAGTCTTGTGTGACTCAATGCCCTCTCTAACATAGAGTGCACCCTCTCCGCCATTTTGATCTATTCTATCATTGCGATATAATTTGTACTCCGGTATCACAGTGCCCCACTGATTGTCCTCCTTCCACCAAATCTCTGAGATACCAATCATATCTAACCTCTCATTTAGTGTTATATATTCTAACTCTCCCATCATATTTTTTAGACTTCTAGCATTTGCATACAAGCATTTTAGAGGTTGTATTTTATTCATATTAATCTGGTTATCAGTTAACAAGGGTAATTTGGAATCTTTAAGCTCTGTCTGCTCTGTACTTAAGGGCATTTGGGCTGTTTTCTCTTTATTGGAACCTCTCTGTCGATATGCCCTAACTTCAGTCTTTTGCTAGTATCCTTCAAGGATGCATTGTTCCGAAGCGTGCGACTCTTGGCTTTCCCCTATTATCTAGTCTAAAAGCTGCTCTATCTCTTTTTTTAAAGGTTAATGCCAGCAGCCTGGTTCCATCCTGATTAAGGTGGAGCTCTTTTGGTCCTGCATGTAGAATGGGAAGCATTTCTGAGAATGCTACCCTGGAAGTTCTGGATTTCAACTTCCTACTTAACAGCCTAAATTTGGCATCCAGAACCTCCCTGCCATACTTTCCTATGTCATTGGTACCAACATGTACCAAGACAGCACACTCCTCCCCAGCGCTATCTAAAACCTTGTCTAGGTGGCACATGAGGTCCGTTACCTTCACACCAGACAGACATATTACCAGGCGATCCTTATGTCCACCAGCCACCCAGCTATCTATATACCTAATGATCAAATCATCAACTATAACGGCTGTCCTAACCCTTCCCTTATGGGCACATGGCCCTGGAGAAACCTTCTCGGTGTGAGAGGGTTTTACATCACCTGGAGGACAGCTCCTAGCTACAGGATCACTTCCTGCCACACCAGGGTGATGCTCTCCTATCATGTGACCTCTCTTCACCATGGCAACAGGGAGGATGCTAGACTGGAGGTGGGATTTCAGTACTACATCACTATAGGTCTTGTCTATATACTTCTCTGTCTTTCTTATGTCCTCCAAGTCTGCTACTCCAGCCTCCAGAGATCAGACTCGTTCCCTGAGAGCAAAGAGCTCCTTGCACCTAGTGTATATGTAAGACCCCTCACCAAGTGCGAGAAAATCATACATGTAACACACAGTGCAAAAGACTGGATAGCTAGTCCCCATCTCGTTGCTGGACTGCTGTCTGCATCTTAGTTTTAAGGTTTTGTTTAGGTATTTAAGTTGTTTGTTTACTTAGGTTTGCTTGGGATAGTTATAGAAATACAATTATATCTAATACATTTAAATGGACATTGTTCACCTCAAGATTAATTAATCTCAGGTCTTTAATTAATGTATTCCTGATGAGCATAACCAGCCGCACCTGAAAGTGAATGGGCACCTCCTCTTTAACGGGTTTAAGAGCCTATAATGCTAATTTTATCCCTGGGGTGTGTGGGAGGGAAAGAAGACTTAATAAAAGCTGGTTTGCTACACAGTGCCCTGTCCTGTGTTTCTAAGATAAAGTCTTCCTGATTCACACAGCCCTTGGTTTGATAGAGAGGGCAAATTGTTCTTTGATCTGTCACTTGCCTTTAACACCTAGATAAGACAACGTCACAGATGTTTTGCTTCTTACCTGAAAGGTGTCTTTGTAAAGGTCACTAAAAACAAGTTTACTTCTTTCTACCCAGAGACTATTTATTCTACTTGTAGCTAAGCTATACTCTGATTTGATTTTAAATAAAAAGCTTTCTAGAAACAAATGTATTTTAGTGACTACCACTGTTCCCTCTAAGCTGTGCGCGTCTGCGCGCGCACACACCTCGCCGAGCGAGCGCACATACTTTACAACAGAGCGCACAAAAATTACGGTTCTGGTTCTGATAGAAAACAACACAGACGTCTTAAAATTTAAAAGTTGTTATGTATTTACAGTTTTCACACGTTCTGCAATGTTTTCTAGTGTAATCAATGTGGTGTACATACTGTATTCTGATGTGTAGTCAAATTTTAAAGTATATAACTCCGAGTGTCATTATGTGGCACACAAAAATTTAATCTTCCTTCAAAAGCTGCACAGCTGATATTTTATGCGCACACAGCCTACAGAAAATTAGGGGGAACATTGGTGACTACTCTATTTTACTTTCTATGTTAAGCTATAGTATGATTTGATTTAAATGGAAAGCTCTCTGATGGTACTGACTGACTCAGCAGAAACATGGACTTCTAAAATACACAGATTTATCAGCTTTAACCCGAAGAATTCACTTTTCCCTAAGATTTAGAGAATATTCCAGAAGATAAATACTTAAAAGTGCAGATCTATTTCCAGTTGTAGCAGTCCCTGTGGTAGTCCTTCAAGACTGAGATTCACAGAGTTCTGGCTGACCTATTTATATTTGTGCTTCTAAGATAAAGTCTTACCAATTTTCTGTGTGAATCACACAGCCCTTGGTTTGATAGAGGTGGCCTTTCAAATTGCCCCTTTGATCTGTCACAATCTGTAAGACCGTGCAGTTTTTACAAAGAATGCTTGTACTTTGTGATTCCACTCATGCTTTGCCTCAACTCTACCTCAGAAGAGAAGTAGCCTAGTGGTTAGAACAGTGGCCTTTGACCAAAGAGACCAGGGTTCAATTCTCACTGGATTCCTTGTGGCCTTGGGCAAGTCACTTAAACCCACCACTGCCTCACATAGAAACTTTAGATTGTAAGCCCTCAAGGGACAGGGAAGTGCCTAGTGTACCTGACTGTGACTCGCCTTGAGCAGCTAATACTGGAAAGGTGTGAGCTAAATACTACTAAATAAATAAACAAATACCTACATGTTCATCATGCAAAAAGTACATTCGGTTTTGTCACCACACCTAACTCCTGGGATAATTTTATAAAATCCCTGTAATATGCATAAAGCAAGGTTTTATGGGTTTAAAAAATGTATAAAATTTTCCCCACAGAGTATGTGCTGCTTTGGAGGAAGTATAGATTTCTGTGTGAGAATTTATAAATTAATAGGGTTAGTTCTGAGAGCCTATATTATAAAGTTACAGGGGTGCCTGCCTGTGCTGCCTTTATAAAGTAATAGGAGCTCTCTTTAACATTTCATATACATGTCCTATTATGGAATTATCCCTGATGTGCTGTTACTGTCTTGTCAAGGCATTTTTGTCAGCTTCACGCCTGTCAGGGAGACCACTTTGCTTTTATAAGTAAGTTAACAAGGGTTCTTTTGGGAGCATTGGTTGTAGGTGGTGGTTAAATAACTGGATGCTGTCAGTTTATAGAGCTAACATGCCAGCACTTTTAATAAAATGACAATTAAATGAACATAAATCACCAGTCATAAACTAAATTAGTATACAATTGTATTTTTTTTAATTTAATAACCTCATGTCTCCTCACACCCTTTCATTTTTCCTCTTCCATGTGTCAGTCTCTCAAGCTGCTTCTTGTGTTGATTAGGACAGCGTTTGCCTGTCTTTTCAAGCTGAAAGCACGCTTGCATTAACAAAACTGTAGGCAATATGTAGGCATGGAGAGAACTAATATGCTCAGTAAAAGAGTTATGAAAGCACTGAAAGCCCCCCCCCCCCCCATCTCTCTTCCAATTTTAAAACAAAAGAAGTGAAGGGATTGAAATACTTATGCAGGGTGGGTTTAGCACACATAGGCAGGGCTGGAGAGTGAGGGCACGGATCTTGTCTTGCAGCTTGGAGAGGTCAGGGGATCCCACAGGAGACTGGAAAGCCAGGGGAGGGGTGTTGACCCAGAGCACCATAGTAGTATCTCTTTGATGTGGATGGCATTTTAATCTGGATGCCTTCAACAGTTACCTATGTTGTCTATGCCTAAATCCCGTCTGTACACATGAAACCATTATAATGGATCAATTCCCTCTGTGTGCAGGAGGAGGGAGCCTTTGTGTGGAGAGGAAGAAATATCCTCAAATATCATGAAATTCAGTCGGCGATCATCATATTGGGTACCATACACCTGAATAATAGCAGTTTCCAAGCATCCCTTGACAAATTACCCATACATGCTGCACCTTATGTACTCCAGAAGAAATCTCTGTAGCACTAGTAGTTATGGTATGTTCAAAACTAACCTAGAAAAGAAGATAGACCTCTTTCGATTGCTGACAGCTTCATGTAGCTGCCAGAGCTCTCCCAGCACTCAGAGTGAGTTACATCCAGTGTTCAGTGCACAGTCCCCTTGTCTCACTCAGTCTGAAGATAAGACAAGCTGGGAGGATTCAAAGGCGGTGGCTCAGGATAGGGAAGAGGAGTAAGGGCGGTGTGCAATATGTGTGCTGCACAAAGCAGGCCTGGCCATGCATGCTTAGGTTGTCGTTACTTCCAGGGCTGGCCTGTCCAGTAGGTGAACTAGGCGGTTGCCTAGGGCAGCAGGCCTCCATGGGAAACATGGGGATCCCTCCCTTCCCATAAGCAGCAGCATAGCCACCATGGGCCTTAAAACACCCATGTGTGCGCAGTCATGGTCTGCAGGTCATGAAGGCATGTACGCATGCGGGTACTTTAAGACCCGCCATGGTTGTGCTATGCCACCCCCTCTCCCCGAGGTAAGAAGATCGATGCTGGGAGGGGGGTTGGCATGGGCGGGGCTTGCCCGGAGTGGCAGAAACCCTTGGGTTGACCCTGGTTTGTTCTCACACTCCTGCCAGAGTGAGAGAGAGGAGGCATGTGTGAAGACTCATATTCTCAGAAAGGAGCTCCTGTATTTTTGAGAGCTACTGCTGGAGTCTCGAGGTGTTGAGAGCAGAGCCCAGGTGGTAGTCTGAAAACGAGCATCAGGCAGTAGTGCAGCTGATCCAGGTCAGACAGCATAGTAGTGTGCCATTGCATACTGGTTAGGAATATCTGGATTAGGATACTATCCTGGACCTGAGGGCTTTATAATTCACCTCAATGTTTTGCAAGACTAATTTGACAAAAACTAAAACATTTTTCAAACGTAACTCAAAACTAGCTCCCCCTTCTCAGTTTAGCTTTTAAAAAAGGAATGGAGGGTTGAAGTTATACATTTGTCATTCAAAAGAATTTTAAAAAATGGGCCTCTTTTGATGTTAATCGGTATTTAGGAAGAAAGCTTTCAGGACTACAGCTATTTCATCAGACTGTTGAGATCTCCCGCTTGAGGAAAGGACCTTAGCTGTCTCAGAAGTATGCATCTTAAATGTGTTGGCTCAATAAATTCCCATCTCTCTCGAGCTGGCTTTAATGGTATCCTTTTATCAAATTTATTTTTTTAGCAAGCTAATGTGGTATTTAATATTTTACTTTCTGAAAATGGCAGATACCATTTGTTTTATAGTGAAACATGAACAGGTTATCAGCCAGTAAGAATTATGATGATATATATTATTTATATACCACCACCAGTGTGCATAACGCTATACAAGATCGTGCTTATGGATATGATGCTCTGTCTTCAGAGAGTCTGACTGAGTGCAGAGAAATGAAGTGACTTGCCAAAGGCCACAAAAAAGATTGTTGAATAAGAGAACCAAACCAAGGCCACAGCTGTTTGTTGTAATATTACAGTGCATTATCAAGCCGGTTCTCTTGATTGTACGTGCTGTTAAATTTTCATCTTCCCTGTAGACTACCTCTTAAGTTGTAAAGTGTTTATAAACTTCTCCTTCTAACATATAAATACATTCACTCTACTGCCCCTCATTACCTTTCCTCTCTTCTCTCTCCCTACACCCTCCTCGTGAACTCCATCTTCCTCTGGCTTTCTTCTCTCTAGGCCCTTTTCTTCTTCTGCAAACTCCAGACTTCTTTATGTATGGAACAAACTTCCTCTAACTTTATGTCAAGTCTCTTCTCTCCCCCTCTTCAAATCCATGCTAAAGGTGTACCCCTCTTTGAGGCTGTATTTGGATCCTAATCCCTTGTTCTGCTTGTCTCCTTCCCTATTTGAACCCCCTTGTTTCTCTTGTATTGATGAGACTGTAAGCTCTACGAGCAGGGACTGTCTTCTTTATACGTTTGTACAGCACTGCATATGCCTTATATTGCTATATAAATGACTAATAGTAGTATATTTGGGGAAGAAAGTTAATTTTGTGTGGTCTATAATAATGTGATTCATTCCTCCAGAGCAGTGATTCCCAACCCAGTCCTCAGGTGCCCCCAGGCCAGTCAGGTTTTCAGGATATCCATAATGAATATCTCATCCATATTCATTATGGATACCCTGAAAATCAGACTGGTCCAGAGGTACCTGAGGACTGGGTTGGGAACCACTGCTTTAGAGCAACCAGATATATGCCATGCTTTAAGAAGGAGGAAGGAAAGCCAAAAGACAGCCAGCGTGGTTTAAAAGTGAGGTCAGAGAGCTGTTATAGCTATGAAAGAATCCTTCAGAAAATGGAAAAAAAAAGCCAAATGATGAAAACAGGAAACAACAAGTACTGGCAAGTTAATCACAAGGCATTGATAAGGCAGGCACAGAGATAATTTGAAAAGAAGTTTGCTGTGGAAGCAAATGTGCATAATAAAACATTTTCAAATACATTCGTAGCAAAACACCTGTGAGAGAGCGAGTTGGACCATTAGATGATAGAGGGGTAAAAGGGGCGCCAAGAGAGGACAAGGCCATAGTGGAGAGACTGAATGAATTCTTTGCTTCAGTCTTTACCAAAGAAGATGTAGGAAACTTACCCATGCCAGAAATGATATTTAAAGGTGATATATCAGAGGAACTGAAGCAAATATCCATAAATTGGGAAGATGCAATACAGTTATTTGATAACTAAAGATCAGCAAATCATCTGGACCAGATGGCATATAATCAGGGTGCTGAAAGTACTGAAATATAAAATTGCAGACCTACTTTTAGTAATCTGTGAACTATCATTAAAATCATCTGTACTACCTGAGGATTCAAGAGTGGCCAATGAATGCCAATTTTTAAAAAGGGTTTCAGGGATGATCCTGAAACTATAGACCAGTGAGCTTGACATCTATACAGGGCAAAACGATACAACAAAATTACAGAGTGAAAAACAAAAATGTATAAATAGAACACAAAAAATACACTCAAACAACAAAAGGCTGGTCTCAAAAAACCTATTCTAATATATTAATAATAATAATAAAGAAGGTAAAATGGAGGCATCAACAGGCATCAAAATAGACCCCTACCTCAGGTCTTATGACGGCCTTAACCTCATCATTTGTCTCCAATTGCCAACAAAGCCTAAGAATCTTTTTAACATATTTCAAAATTAATTTTTTGTGCACTAAAAAAAATGCATTCAATAAATAGTAAACAATTATATCAAAAACCAAAAAAAGAGAGAACCACTTAACTTTCACGGAGCACTCTCACGACACCTGGCGCAAGGCTTGGCTCAAACAAAAACGTCACAAGCAACAAGCCTCCGAAGCTGAAACATTCAGCAATGGAAACAATGTAATGTCTTACAGGTGGCAAAAACGAAACTGAGTAGCCATGCTCAACATCAATGTTTTACTCAAAACTGAGCTTGCGTCAGGAGCTACCACACAGTCAAACTGCACCAAGCCAACGCTCACAATAAACTGAGACAATACCATTAAATACCAAGCGCTCAGACGCAAATGCCACAAGTAGTGTGCAAAGGGGTCTATTTTGATGCATGTTGATGCCTTCATTTTCCCTTCATTTTCAATATATTAGAATCGTTATTTTGAGACCTGGCTTTTGTTGTTTGAGAACAAAATTATTGAACATATTCATAGTCATGGTTTAATGACAGGAAGCCAACATGGATTTAGCCAAGGAAAGTCTTGTCTCATTAATCTCTTACATTTGTTTTAAGGTGTGAATAAACGGGTACATAAAGGTGAGCCATTTGATATAGTGTATCTGGATTTTCAGAAGGCCTTTGACAAGGTACCTCATTAGAGACTCTTGTGGAAAGTTTAAAGTCATGGGATAGGAGGCAGTGCACTATTGTGGATCAGAAACTGGTTAAAAGTTAGAAAACGAGTAAGGCTAAATTGCTAATTTTCTCAATGGAGAAATGTAATTAGTGGAGTATCTCAGGGATCTGTGCTTGGTCCACTGCTTTTTGACATATTTATAAATGACCTGGAAATGGAAATAACGAGTAAGGTGATCAAATTTGCAGATGAGACAAAATTATTCAAAGTTGTTAAAACAGAAGAGGATTGTGAAAAAATGCAAGAGGACCTTGAAAACTTGGGAGAGTGGGTGGCCAAATGGCAGATGAAATTTAATATGGACGAGTGCAAAGTTATGCACCTAGGGAAGAACAACCCAAACTACAGTTACACGATGCAAGGATTCACTTAGGAACCACCACCCAGGAAAAGAATTTGTGTCATTGTATATAATACATTGAAACCCTCTGCCCAGTGTGCAGTGACGGCCAAGAAAGCAAACAGAATGCTAGGAATCATAAGAAAAGGAAGGAGAATAAAGCCAAGGGTATTATATAATTCCTCTGTATTGTTCCATGGTGCGACCGCACCTTGAATATTGTGTGCAATTATCATCGCTGTATCTTAAAAAGGATATTGCAGAATTAGAAAAGATACAGAGAAGAGCCACCAAAATGGTAAAGGGAGTGGATGGAAACGCTTACAAGGAAAGGCTTAAAAAGGTAGGGCTTTTCAACTTGGAAAAAAGACGGCTGTGGGGACATATGATAGAGAGATAAAATAATGAATGGAGTGGAATGGGTAAATGTAGATCGGTTGTTTACTCCTTCAAAAAATAGAAAGACTAGGGGACACACATTGAAGCTAAAATGTAGCCCATTTAAGACTGATCAGAGAATATATTTTTGCACTTAACATGTAATCAAATTCTGGAATTCGTTACCAGAGGATGTAGTAAAATCTGTTATTATTGCTGAGTTTGGAAAGTATTGGAGAGGTTCTGGAGGAGAAGTCCATAAACCATTATTAAAGAGGACCAGGGAAATCAACTGCTTATCCTGGGATAGGCAACGTGGAATCTGTGTACCGGTTTGGAAACCTGACAGGTAATTGTGACCTAGATTGACCACTGTTGGAAGCAGGATACTGGGCATGATGGCATAGCTTACTGTATGTTCTTAACCTGCATTTCCTGCTGCATATCTGAGTTTGCCCTGTCCTAGCACAATCCTCTTTCTTTTCTCCTGCACAGTCCTTTCTCTCATCCCTCTCTACCACTTCCCCAAAATGGATCCTCTTGCACTCTGCCCCCTCTCTCTGCATGATCCACTTTTAACCTCTCCTCCTATATTTTTGTTACTCAATATCGTACAGACACGCAGAATAGACATGATCCTATTTCGCACTACCGTCCTTGTCTGGTCCTTTTCCGTCCCACTTGCATAATCTTTATTCACATTCCCCCTCCCTCTGCGTGATCCTTTTCCCCTCCATTCCATCCATTGTCCTTTCATTTGTCATCTTCCTCTGTATTCCTCTCTCTCTCTCATCGCTTCTCATCTCCTCCTTACTTGTGGCCTGCTGACTCCTCTGCTCGCTTCAGTCTAATGTATTCTCCCACGATTCACGGACGCGGTATAGTGAAGCTTCAGATTGAAGCTTGAGGGGGAGGAGGCAGATACACTATGTAGCACCATCTTGTCCTGCCAGCAGGCCTTGGAGAGGGAAGGGTTGTATTGAGACTGTGGTACATCAGCTGAGAAGGAGGTTTTATCTAGTGTAATGATTATTATCTGCTCATAGTAGTGAGTGTATACTAACTGGTTTCCATGGCATGATGGTTTTATTTCTCGAGTTCTTTAAATAGTGTGTGCTCTGTTTTATTTCGTACTCAAAAATGTTAACAAAGTAGAGACCTGGAAAGCTTCAGTTTAATTTTAATGTCGCCAGTCCTGGCCAGACGAATGAAAAGGAGTTTGTAGTCAGTATCACTTTAGTTCTTTCCATTGTTAGGAAAAATTGTGTTTCTTTTAAATCTTTGGTAGGCTGTGTGAACTGAGTGAATAGTTCAGTATTTTCATATCTCATGGCAATAAGACCTCTTATAACAGCTTTGCATAAGAGACATTTTCTTTTTGAATTCCTGGTTATGATTTATCTGTTTTTGAGACATTTGAAAACTCACTGTCATAAGGACCACTCTTTCTTCTGTATTTCATCAGGGTTGTGCAGGCTGTATTAATAACTGACTGATAACACTACTGCTACAAGATCTGGCACTTAACGATCAACGATCTTTTCTACCTTTCGGAATCTGAGGCAGGGCCGGCCCGTCCATTGAGCGAGAATGTTTTTTGCACAGGGCCCCGCGTTTCAGGGGGCCCCGCGCAAAAAACATTCTTTTCGAAAAGTAAAATTGAAAAAAAAAAAAAAAAACTGTCTGCTGCCGCGGTCGGGGCCGCCGCGGCAGAATCGAGCATGCCGCGGGGCCCCCCTGTGCACGGCAGAGCCTGCCCTCCCCTGTAGCAGCTCTCTCTTTGGAGCTGAAGTCAGACGCGCCGGCTTGCAGAGCGCAAGGGAGGAGTTTCTCCCTCGCTGCTCTGTTAAGCCCGCGGGGGCTGATGGGAAGGGGCTGCCACATGCTTGTCCGTTCATACGTTCGTAGCTCACTACTGCCTGGAGAGTGAGTCCTGTCAGGACAGTGCCTTCGGCCAGTTGGTACTCCGCAATCTTCTCGGGGTGTAGGCAACTCCTGCCCTCTGACCCTTCTGTGCTCAGGCTACCGGAGTGATGGTGGTGCTTGACGCTAGCGTCCTGCAGAGTCTCTCAGTGGGGACTCATCTTCTGCAACTCACAGATACCTGACTTGTCCGCCGTTGGTGCTGTCGTGGTTCGGTCCTCAGCAGCCTGGAGTTAGGGAGTCCCATATGTGAGCACTGACTTCCTTCTTGTTCCTGGAGAAAGCATACTGTAGTTACTCACCTGTAACAGGTGTTCTCCAAGGACAGTAGGAATCAATCCTCTCAACCCTCCCTCCTCCCCTGGGAGTTACCTCCCTACCTTATTTTAGTTTTTTTATTACCATTCTAGCTATCTCATCTGACTGAGCAAGATGGCACCCTTGGGCTGGAAGGGGACCGTGCATGCATGGTGGCATATCCTAAAGGCTTTCTTGGAAAGCTGGGTAATGCTTCCACACGGGCTCACTCGGCGCCGAGATCACCCATATGTGAGGACTGATTCCTGCTGTCCCTGTAGAACACCTGTTACAGGTAAGTAACTACGCTTTCCTTGCCGTTCTTCCTCTATTTATTAAATCAAACGTGATCATGCTATGATCACTATTGCCAAGTGGCCCCAACACCCTTGTCTCTTGCACCAGATCTTATGTTCCACTAAGGACTAGGTCCAAAATGACTTCTCCGCTTGTTGGTTCATGAACCAGCTGCTCCAGGAAGCAGTCATTTATTTCATCTAGAAACTTTATGTATCTCCCTAACATGTCATACCGTGACACTGACCCAGTTGATACCAGGGTAATTCAACTCACCCATTATTACTGTGTTGTAACTTTTGTTAGCTTCCCTGATTTCTTTGAGCATTTCATCATCCATTTGTTCATTCTGGCCAGGTGGTCGGTAGTACACCCCCACTGCCATCACTTTGCCCTTTGTACATGGAATTGCAGTCCATAGAGATTCTACACTATATTTTGTTTCCCACAAAACTTTAGTCTTGTGTGACTCAATGCCCTCTCTAACATAGAGTGCACCCTCTCCGCCATTTTGATCTATTCTATCATTGCGATATAATTTGTACTCCGGTATCACAGTGCCCCACTGATTGTCCTCCTTCCACCAAATCTCTGAGATACCAATCATATCTAACCTCTCATTTAGTGTTATATATTCTAACTCTCCCATCATATTTTTTAGACTTCTAGCATTTGCATACAAGCATTTTAGAGGTTGTATTTTATTCATATTAATCTGGTTATCAGTTAACAAGGGTAATTTGGAATCTTTAAGCTCTGTCTGCTCTGTACTTAAGGGCATTTGGGCTGTTTTCTCTTTATTGGAACCTCTCTGTCGATATGCCCTAACTTCAGTCTTTTGCTAGTATCCTTCAAGGATGCATTGTTCCGAAGCGTGCGACTCTTGGCTTTCCCCTATTATCTAGTCTAAAAGCTGCTCTATCTCTTTTTTTAAAGGTTAATGCCAGCAGCCTGGTTCCATCCTGATTAAGGTGGAGCTCTTTTGGTCCTGCATGTAGAATGGGAAGCATTTCTGAGAATGCTACCCTGGAAGTTCTGGATTTCAACTTCCTACTTAACAGCCTAAATTTGGCATCCAGAACCTCCCTGCCATACTTTCCTATGTCATTGGTACCAACATGTACCAAGACAGCACACTCCTCCCCAGCGCTATCTAAAACCTTGTCTAGGTGGCACATGAGGTCCGTTACCTTCACACCAGACAGACATATTACCAGGCGATCCTTATGTCCACCAGCCACCCAGCTATCTATATACCTAATGATCAAATCATCAACTATAACGGCTGTCCTAACCCTTCCCTTATGGGCACATGGCCCTGGAGAAACCTTCTCGGTGTGAGAGGGTTTTACATCACCTGGAGGACAGCTCCTAGCTACAGGATCACTTCCTGCCACACCAGGGTGATGCTCTCCTATCATGTGACCTCTCTTCACCATGGCAACAGGGAGGATGCTAGACTGGAGGTGGGATTTCAGTACTACATCACTATAGGTCTTGTCTATATACTTCTCTGTCTTCCTTATGTCCTCCAAGTCTGCTACTCCAGCCTCCAGAGATCAGACTCGTTCCCTGAGAGCAAAGAGCTCCTTGCACCTAGTGTATATGTAAGACCCCTCACCAAGTGCGAGAAAATCATACATGTAACACACAGTGCAAAAGACTGGATAGCTAGTCCCCATCTCGTTGCTGGACTGCTGTCTGCATCTTAGTTTTAAGGTTTTGTTTAGGTATTTAAGTTGTTTGTTTACTTAGGTTTGCTTGGGATAGTTATAGAAATACAATTATATCTAATACATTTAAATGGACATTGTTCACCTCAAGATTAATTAATCTCAGGTCTTTAATTAATGTATTCCTGATGAGCATAACCAGCCGCACCTGAAAGTGAATGGGCACCTCCTCTTTAACGGGTTTAAGAGCCTATAATGCTAATTTTATCCCTGGGGTGTGTGGGAGGGAAAGAAGACTTAATAAAAGCTGGTTTGCTACACAGTGCCCTGTCCTGTGTTTCTAAGATAAAGTCTTCCTGATTCACACAGCCCTTGGTTTGATAGAGAGGGCAAATTGTTCTTTGATCTGTCACTTGCCTTTAACACCTAGATAAGACAACGTCACAGATGTTTTGCTTCTTACCTGAAAGGTGTCTTTGTAAAGGTCACTAAAACAAGTTTACTTCTTTCTACCCAGAGACTATTTATTCTACTTGTAGCTAAGCTATACTCTGATTTGATTTTAAATAAAAAAGCTTTCTAGAAACAAATGTATTTTAGTGACTACCACTGTTCCCTCTAAGCTGTGCGCGTCTGCGCGCGCACACACCTCGCCGAGCGAGCGCACATACTTTACAACAGAGCGCACAAAAATTACGGTTCTGGTTCTGATAGAAAACAACACAGACGTCTTAAAATTTAAAAGTTGTTATGTATTTACAGTTTTCACACGTTCTGCAATGTTTTCTAGTGTAATCAATGTGGTGTACATACTGTATTCTGATGTGTAGTCAAATTTTAAAGTATATAACTCCGAGTGTCATTATGTGGCACACAAAAATTTAATCTTCCTTCAAAAGCTGCACAGCTGATATTTTATGCGCACACAGCCTACAGAAATTAGGGGGAACATTGGTGACTACTCTATTTTACTTTCTATGTTAAGCTATAGTATGATTTGATTTAAATGGAAAGCTCTCTGATGGTACTGACTGACTCAGCAGAAACATGGACTTCTAAAATACACAGATTTATCAGCTTTAACCCGAAGAATTCACTTTTCCCTAAGATTTAGAGAATATTCCAGAAGATAAATACTTAAAAGTGCAGATCTATTTCCAGTTGTAGCAGTCCCTGTGGTAGTCCTTCAAGACTGAGATTCACAGAGTTCTGGCTGACCTATTTATATTTGTGCTTCTAAGATAAAGTCTTACCAATTTTCTGTGTGAATCACACAGCCCTTGGTTTGATAGAGGTGGCCTTTCAAATTGCCCCTTTGATCTGTCACAATCTGTAAGACCGTGCAGTTTTTACAAAGAATGCTTGTACTTTGTGATTCCACTCATGCTTTGCCTCAACTCTACCTCAGAAGAGAAGTAGCCTAGTGGTTAGAACAGTGGCCTTTGACCAAAGAGACCAGGGTTCAATTCTCACTGGATTCCTTGTGGCCTTGGGCAAGTCACTTAACCCACCACTGCCTCACATAGAAACTTTAGATTGTAAGCCCTCAAGGGACAGGGAAGTGCCTAGTGTACCTGACTGTGACTCGCCTTGAGCAGCTAATACTGGAAAGGTGTGAGCTAAATACTACTAAATAAATAAACAAATACCTACATGTTCATCATGCAAAAGTACATTCGGTTTTGTCACCACACCTAACTCCTGGGATAATTTTATAAAATCCCTGTAATATGCATAAAGCAAGGTTTTATGGGTTAAAAAATGTATAAAATTTTCCCCACAGAGTATGTGCTGCTTTGGAGGAAGTATAGATTTCTGTGTGAGAATTTATAAATTAATAGGGTTAGTTCTGAGAGCCTATATTATAAAGTTACAGGGGTGCCTGCCTGTGCTGCCTTTATAAAGTAATAGGAGCTCTCTTTAACATTTCATATACATGTCCTATTATGGAATTATCCCTGATGTGCTGTTACTGTCTTGTCAAGGCATTTTTGTCAGCTTCACGCCTGTCAGGGAGACACTTTGCTTTTATAAAGTAAGTTAACAAGGGTTCTTTTGGGAGCATTGGTTGTAGGTGGTGGTTAAATAACTGGATGCTGTCAGTTTATAGAGCTAACATGCCAGCACTTTTAATAAAATGACAATTAAATGAACATAAATCACCAGTCATAAACTAAATTAGTATACAATTGTATTTTTTTTAATTTAATAACCTCATGTCTCCTCACACCCTTTCATTTTTCCTCTTCCATGTGTCAGTCTCTCAAGCTGCTTCTTGTGTTGATTAGGACAGCGTTTGCCTGTCTTTTCAAGCTGAAAGCACGCTTGCATTAACAAAACTGTAGGCAATATGTAGGCATGGAGAGAACTAATATGCTCAGTAAAAGAGTTATGAAAGCACTGAAAGCCCCCCCCCCCCCATCTCTCTTCCAATTTTAAAACAAAAGAAGTGAAGGGATTGAAATACTTATGCAGGGTGGGTTTAGCACACATAGGCAGGGCTGGAGAGTGAGGGCACGGATCTTGTCTTGCAGCTTGGAGAGGTCAGGGGATCCCACAGGAGACTGGAAAGCCAGGGGAGGGGTGTTGACCCAGAGCACCATAGTAGTATCTCTTTGATGTGGATGGCATTTTAATCTGGATGCCTTCAACAGTTACCTATGTTGTCTATGCCTAAATCCCGTCTGTACACATGAAACCATTATAATGGATCAATTCCCTCTGTGTGCAGGAGGAGGGAGCCTTTGTGTGGAGAGGAAGAAATATCCTCAAATATCATGAAATTCAGTCGGCGATCATCATATTGGGTACCATACACCTGAATAATAGCAGTTTCCAAGCATCCCTTGACAAATTACCCATACATGCTGCACCTTATGTACTCCAGAAGAAATCTCTGTAGCACTAGTAGTTATGGTATGTTCAAAACTAACCTAGAAAAGAAGATAGACCTCTTTCGATTGCTGACAGCTTCATGTAGCTGCCAGAGCTCTCCCAGCACTCAGAGTGAGTTACATCCAGTGTTCAGTGCACAGTCCCCTTGTCTCACTCAGTCTGAAGATAAGACAAGCTGGGAGGATTCAAAGGCGGTGGCTCAGGATAGGGAAGAGGAGTAAGGGCGGTGTGCAATATGTGTGCTGCACAAAGCAGGCCTGGCCATGCATGCTTAGGTTGTCGTTACTTCCAGGGCTGGCCTGTCCAGTAGGTGAACTAGGCGGTTGCCTAGGGCAGCAGGCCTCCATGGGAAACATGGGGATCCCTCCCTTCCCATAAGCAGCAGCATAGCCACCATGGGCCTTAAAACACCCATGTGTGCGCAGTCATGGTCTGCAGGTCATGAAGGCATGTACGCATGCGGGTACTTTAAGACCCGCCATGGTTGTGCTATGCCACCCCCTCTCCCCGAGGTAAGAAGATCGATGCTGGGAGGGGGGTTGGCATGGGCGGGGCTTGCCCGGAGTGGCAGAAACCCTTGGGTTGACCCTGGTTTGTTCTCACACTCCTGCCAGAGTGAGAGAGAGGAGGCATGTGTGAAGACTCATATTCTCAGAAAGGAGCTCCTGTATTTTTGAGAGCTACTGCTGGAGTCTCGAGGTGTTGAGAGCAGAGCCCAGGTGGTAGTCTGAAACCGAGCATCAGGCAGTAGTGCAGCTGATCCAGGTCAGACAGCATAGTAGTGTGCCATTGCATACTGGTTAGGAATATCTGGATTAGGATACTATCCTGGACCTGAGGGCTTTATAATTCACCTCAATGTTTTGCAAGACTAATTTGACAAAAACTAAAACATTTTTCAAACGTAACTCAAAACTAGCTCCCCCTTCTCAGTTTAGCTTTTAAAAAAGGAATGGAGGGTTGAAGTTATACATTTGTCATTCAAAAGAATTTTAAAAATGGGCCTCTTTTGATGTTAATCGGTATTTTAGGAAGAAAGCTTTCAGGACTACAGCTATTTCATCAGACTGTTGAGATCTCCCGCTTGAGGAAAGGACCTTAGCTGTCTCAGAAGTATGCATCTTAAATGTGTTGGCTCAATAAATTCCCATCTCTCTCGAGCTGGCTTTAATGGTATCCTTTTATCAAATTTTATTTTTAGCAAGCTAATGTGGTATTTAATATTTTACTTTCTGAAAATGGCAGATACCATTTGTTTTATAGTGAAACATGAACAGGTTATCAGCCAGTAAGAATTATGATGATATATATTATTTATATACCACCACCAGTGTGCATAACGCTATACAAGATCGTGCTTATGGATATGATGCTCTGTCTTCAGAGAGTCTGACTGAGTGCAGAGAAATGAAGTGACTTGCCAAAGGCCACAAAAAAGATTGTTGAATAAGAGAACCAAACCAAGGCCACAGCTGTTTGTTGTAATATTTACAGTGCATTATCAAGCCGGTTCTCTTGATTGTACGTGCTGTTAAATTTTCATCTTCCCTGTAGACTACCTCTTAAGTTGTAAAGTGTTTATAAACTTCTCCTTCTAACATATAAATACATTCACTCTACTGCCCCTCATTACCTTTCCTCTCTTCTCTCTCCCTACACCCCTCCTCGTGAACTCCATCTTCCTCTGGCTTTCTTCTCTCTAGGCCCTTTTCTTCTTCTGCAAACTCCAGACTTCTTTATGTATGGAACAAACTTCCTCTAACTTTATGTCAAGTCTCTTCTCTCCCCCTCTTCAAATCCATGCTAAAGGTGTACCCCTCTTTGAGGCTGTATTTGGATCCTAATCCCTTGTTCTGCTTGTCTCCTTCCCTATTTGAACCCCCTTGTTTCTCTTGTATTGATGAGACTGTAAGCTCTACGAGCAGGGACTGTCTTCTTTATACGTTTGTACAGCACTGCATATGCCTTATATTGCTATATAAATGACTAATAGTAGTATATTTGGGGAAGAAAGTTAATTTTGTGTGGTCTATAATAATGTGATTCATTCCTCCAGAGCAGTGATTCCCAACCCAGTCCTCAGGTGCCCCCAGGCCAGTCAGGTTTTCAGGATATCCATAATGAATATCTCATCCATATTCATTATGGATACCCTGAAAATCAGACTGGTCCAGAGGTACCTGAGGACTGGGTTGGGAACCACTGCTTTAGAGCAACCAGATATATGCCATGCTTTAAGAAAGGAGGAAGGAAAGCCAAAAGACAGCCAGCGTGGTTTAAAAGTGAGGTCAGAGAGCTGTTATAGCTATGAAAGAATCCTTCAGAAAATGGAAAAAAAAAGCCAAATGATGAAAACAGGAAACAACAAGTACTGGCAAGTTAATCACAAGGCATTGATAAGGCAGGCACAGAGATAATTTGAAAAGAAGTTTGCTGTGGAAGCAAATGTGCATAATAAAAACATTTTCAAATACATTCGTAGCAAAACACCTGTGAGAGAGCGAGTTGGACCATTAGATGATAGAGGGGTAAAAGGGGCGCCAAGAGAGGACAAGGCCATAGTGGAGAGACTGAATGAATTCTTTGCTTCAGTCTTTACCAAAGAAGATGTAGGAAACTTACCCATGCCAGAAATGATATTTAAAGGTGATATATCAGAGGAACTGAAGCAAATATCCATAAATTGGGAAGATGCAATACAGTTATTTGATAAACTAAAGAGCAGCAAATCATCTGGACCAGATGGCATATAATCAGGGTGCTGAAAGTACTGAAATATAAAATTGCAGACCTACTTTTAGTAATCTGTGAACTATCATTAAAATCATCTGTACTACCTGAGGATTCAAGAGTGGCCAATGAATGCCAATTTTTAAAAAGGGTTTCAGGGATGATCCTGAAACTATAGACCAGTGAGCTTGACATCTATACAGGGCAAAACGATACAACAAAATTACAGAGTGAAAAACAAAAATGTATAAATAGAACACAAAAAATACACTCAAACAACAAAAGGCTGGTCTCAAAAAAACCTATTCTAATATATTAATAATAATAATAAAGAAGGTAAAATGGAGGCATCAACAGGCATCAAAATAGACCCCTAACCTCAGGTCTTATGACGGCCTTAACCTCATCATTTGTCTCCAATTGCCAACAAAGCCTAAGAATCTTTTTAACATATTTCAAAATTAATTTTTTGTGCACTAAAAAAAATGCATTCAATAAATAGTAAACAATTATATCAAAAACCAAAAAAAGAGAGAACCACTTAACTTTCACGGAGCACTCTCACGACACCTGGCGCAAGGCTTGGCTCAAACAAAAACGTCACAAGCAACAAGCCTCCGAAGCTGAAACATTCAGCAATGGAAACAATGTAATGTCTTACAGGTGGCAAAAACGAAACTGAGTAGCCATGCTCAACATCAATGTTTTACTCAAAACTGAGCTTGCGTCAGGAGCTACCACACAGTCAAACTGCACCAAGCCAACGCTCACAATAAACTGAGACAATACCATTAAATACCAAGCGCTCAGACGCAAATGCCACAAGTAGTGTGCAAAGGGGTCTATTTTGATGCATGTTGATGCCTTCATTTTCCCTTCATTTTCAATATATTAGAATCGTTATTTTGAGACCTGGCTTTTTGTTGTTTGAGAACAAAATTATTGAACATATTCATAGTCATGGTTTAATGACAGGAAGCCAACATGGATTTAGCCAAGGAAAGTCTTGTCTCATTAATCTCTTACATTTGTTTTAAGGTGTGAATAAACGGGTACATAAAGGTGAGCCATTTGATATAGTGTATCTGGATTTTCAGAAGGCCTTTGACAAGGTCCCTCATTAGAGACTCTTGTGGAAAGTTTAAAGTCATGGGATAGGAGGCAGTGCACTATTGTGGATCAGAAACTGGTTAAAAGTTAGAAAACGAGTAAGGCTAAATTGCTAATTTTCTCAATGGAGAAATGTAATTAGTGGAGTATCTCAGGGATCTGTGCTTGGTCCACTGCTTTTTTGACATATTTATAAATGACCTGGAAATGGAAATAACGAGTAAGGTGATCAAATTTGCAGATGAGACAAAATTATTCAAAGTTGTTAAAACAGAAGAGGATTGTGAAAAAATGCAAGAGGACCTTGAAAACTTGGGAGAGTGGGTGGCCAAATGGCAGATGAAATTTAATATGGACGAGTGCAAAGTTATGCACCTAGGGAAGAACAACCCAAACTACAGTTACACGATGCAAGGATTCACTTAGGAACCACCACCCAGGAAAAGAATTTAGGTGTCATTGTATATAATACATTGAAACCCTCTGCCCAGTGTGCAGTGACGGCCAAGAAAGCAAACAGAATGCTAGGAATCATAAGAAAAGGAAGGAGAATAAAGCCAAGGGTATTATATAATTCCTCTGTATTGTTCCATGGTGCGACCGCACCTTGAATATTGTGTGCAATTATCATCGCTGTATCTTAAAAAGGATATTGCAGAATTAGAAAAGATACAGAGAAGAGCCACCAAAATGGTAAAGGGAGTGGATGGAAACGCTTACAAGGAAAGGCTTAAAAAGGTAGGGCTTTTCAACTTGGAAAAAAGACGGCTGTGGGGACATATGATAGAGAGATAAAATAATGAATGGAGTGGAATGGGTAAATGTAGATCGGTTGTTTACTCCTTCAAAAAATAGAAAGACTAGGGGACACACATTGAAGCTAAAATGTAGCCCATTTAAGACTGATCAGAGAATATATTTTTGCACTTAACATGTAATCAAATTCTGGAATTCGTTACCAGAGGATGTAGTAAAAGCTGTTAGTATTGCTGTGTTTGGAAAAGTATTGGAGAGGTTCTGGAGGAGAAGTCCATAAACCATTATTAAAGAGGACCAGGGAAATCAACTGCTTATCCTGGGATAGGCAACGTGGAATCTGTGTACCGGTTTGGAAACCTGACAGGTAATTGTGACCTAGATTGACCACTGTTGGAAGCAGGATACTGGGCATGATGGCATAGCTTACTGTATGTTCTTAACCTGCATTTCCTGCTGCATATCTGAGTTTGCCCTGTCCTAGCACAATCCTCTTTCTTTTCTCCTGCACAGTCCTTTCTCTCATCCCTCTCTACCACTTCCCCAAAATGGATCCTCTTGCACTCTGCCCCCTCTCTCTGCATGATCCACTTTTAACCTCTCCTCCTATATTTTTGTTACTCAATATCGTACAGACACGCAGAATAGACATGATCCTATTTCGCACTACCGTCCTTGTCTGGTCCTTTTCCGTCCCACTTGCATAATCTTTATTCACATTCCCCCTCCCTCTGCGTGATCCTTTTCCCCTCCATTCCATCCATTGTCCTTTCATTTGTCATCTTCCTCTGTATTCCTCTCTCTCTCTCATCGCTTCTCATCTCCTCCTTACTTGTGGCCTGCTGACTCCTCTGCTCGCTTCAGTCTAATGTATTCTCCCACGATTCACGGACGCGGTATAGTGAAGCTTCAGATTGAAGCTTGAGGGGGAGGAGGCAGATACACTATGTAGCACCATCTTGTCCTGCCAGCAGGCCTTGGAGAGGGGAAGGGTTGTATTGAGACTGTGGTACATCAGCTGAGAAGGAGGTTTTATCTAGTGTAATGATTATTATCTGCTCATAGTAGTGAGTGTATACTAACTGGTTTCCATGGCATGATGGTTTTATTTCTCGAGTTCTTTAAATAGTGTGTGCTCTGTTTTATTTCGTACTCAAAAATGTTAACAAAGTAGAGACCTGGAAAGCTTCAGTTTAATTTTAATGTCGCCAGTCCTGGCCAGACGAATGAAAAGGAGTTTGTAGTCAGTATCACTTTAGTTCTTTCCATTGTTAGGAAAAATTGTGTTTCTTTTAAATCTTTGGTAGGCTGTGTGAACTGAGTGAATAGTTCAGTATTTTCATATCTCATGGCAATAAGATCTCTTATAACAGCTTTGCATAAGAGACATTTTCTTTTTGAATTCCTGGTTATGATTTATCTGTTTTTGAGACATTTGAAAACTCACTGTCATAAGGACCACTCTTTCTTCTGTATTTCATCAGGGTTGTGCAGGCTGTATTAATAACTGACTGATAACACTACTGCTACAAGATCTGGCACTTAACGATCAACGATCTTTTCTACCTTTCGGAATCTGAGGCAGGGCCGGCCCGTCCATTGAGCGAGAATGTTTTTTGCACAGGGCCCCGCGTTTCAGGGGGCCCCGCGCAAAAAACATTCTTTTCGAAAAGTAAAATTGAAAAAAAAAAAAAAACTGTCTGCTGCCGCGGTCGGGGCCGCCGCGGCAGAATCGAGCATGCCGCGGGGCCCCCCTGTGCACGGCAGAGCCTGCCCTCCCCTGTAGCAGCTCTCTCTTTGGAGCTGAAGTCAGACGCGCCGGCTTGCAGAGCGCAAGGGAGGAGTTTCTCCCTCGCTGCTCTGTTAAGCCCGCGGGGGCTGATGGGAAGCTCCCATCAGCCCCCGCGGGCGTAACAGAGCAGCGAGGGATAAACTCGTCTCTCGCGCTCTGCTCTGCAAGCCGGCGCGTCTGACTTCAGCTCCAAAGAGAGAGCGGCTACAGGGGAGGGCAGGCTCTGCCGTGCACCGGGGGGCCCCGCGGTACGCTCGATTCTGCCGCGGCGGCCCCGACCGCGGCAGCAGACAGGTTTTCTTTTTATTTAATTTTCCCTGGGCTGGGCTGGGGGGGGAGTTGTTAGGACTGCTAATGGGCTGGGCTGGGCTGGGCTGGGGGGGGTTGTTAGGACTGCTAATGGGCTGGGGTTGTTAGGACTGCTAATGGGCTGGGCTGGGCTGGGGGGGGTTGTTAGGACTGCTAATGGGCTGGGCTGGGTTGTTAGGACTGCTAATGGGCTGGGGGGGTTGTTAGGACTGCTAATGGAATGGGCTGGGCTGGGGGGGTTGTTAGGACTGCTGCTGGGCTGGGGGGGTTGTTAGGACTGCTGCTGGGCTGGGGGGGGGGGTTGTTAGGACTGCTGCTGCTGGGCTGGGCTGGGGGTTGTTAGGACTGCTAATGGGCTGAGCTGGGGGGGGGGTGTTAGGACTGCTAATGGGCTGGGCTGGGCTGGGCTGGGGGGGGTTGTTAGGACTGCTGGGGGTGGGGGTGGGTTGTTAGGACCGCTAATGGGCTGGGGGGGTTGTTAGGACAGCTAATGGGCTGGGGCTGGGGCTGGGGCTGGGGGTGGGTTAGGACTGCTAATGGGCTGGGGGGGGTGTTAGGACTGCTAATGGGCTGGGGGGTGGGGGTGGGTTAGGACTGCTAATGGGCTGGGGGGTGGGGTTAGGACTTGAGGTGGGCTGATGGGGGGGGGTTTAGGACTGGCAATGGGCTGATGGGGTTAAGACTGGAAGTGGGCTGATGGGGGGGTTAGGACTGGTAATGGGTTATAGGGGGGCTTAAACTGAAAATGGGGTGATGGGGGGTTAGGACTGGAAGTGGGTTGATGGGGGGCTAGGACTGGTAATGGGTTGGGTGGTTGCTATGACTGGAAATGGGCTGAGTGGAAGGGGAGGCTTGAACTGCAAATAGCTGCTGGGGCGGGAGCTTGGAATGGAACTGGGCTGTGAGGGCAGGGAGCTAGGACTGAAAATGGGCTGATGGCGCAGCTAGGATAGGACTGGAAATGGGCTGTTGGGGGGAGCTAAGATTGGAAATGGGCTGTGGTGGGGGCTTGAATTGAAATGGACTCATGGAGGGGCTAGAACTGAAAGTAGGCTCATTGGGGGGGGCTTGGACTGGAATTGGACTGAGTGGAGGGGAGCTATGATTTGACATGGGCTGATGATGGGGCTAGGAAATGACTAGAAATGGGCTGATGGGGGGGCTAGGATTGGAAATGAGCTGATGAAGGGACTCAGACTGAAAATGGATGGGGGAGCTAGGACTGGAAATGGGTTGATGGTGGGCTAGGACTGGAAATGGGCTGATGCAGGGACTAGAAGGGAATGGATGCTGGGTGAGACTGGAACTAGAAGGGAGCTGATGTTGGGGGAGGATTAGAATGGGATGGGGCTGGGAGAGTAAAATGGAGAGGGGAAAAATATTTTGTGTGGGAGGGATGAAAAATCTACAATTGGCCTGGTATTGGGAGAGTAAGTGGGGATTGAGGATGGAGGGGTAAAATTTGTGTGGATGAAATAGGAATGAGGAAAGAGCAAAAGGAGAAAGATTAGTATGTTAAAGCAGATGTAGAGAGAGAGAATGGAAAAAAAAAACTAGAAGAGAGAAGAAAGAACAAATGGACAGCAGACGATGGACAGTTAGCAGAAAACATGAAGAAACCAGAAGAAAGTGGCTGGAGCAATTGCAACTGAAAAAAAATGCACAAAAGGTAGAAATATCTCTTTATTTTGAATTTATTAACTGGAATATGAAACCTCTAGGAAATGTGCATCATTAACGTCTGTGCTTTGTTTGGTACAAGAGGAAATTAATTTATAGTTTTATTTCTACAGTGTTGTTGTACTTCCAAGTTTGGCTTTTGGGGTTCCCAGTTTAATTATTGCCTTCCTGTTTCTAAATTGTGATTCCTTGTTTGGTGATGGTCTATGTTCTGCATGTGTAACTGAGCTGATGTATTCTGTTTATGTAATTCCTATTTGACATTGCCACTTGTTCTCTTTCCCCAGTATTCTCTGAAATGTATTGGTTTAATATTTGCAGTGTTGCCTTTTGATAGGTAGGGTATGGTGCTTTGTGAGTCCTGGTAATGCTGTCAGGATACGGCGGGTTTGCTATGGGTTCTAAATGGGCAGCGTTTGTAGTAGTTCCTAATGTGCCTGGCGGTTGGCACTGGATTATAGTAATGTAGAAATCTTTTAGTCTTTCTTTATCCATACACTCATTAAGAGACATGTTTACTAAAAGTTAGTGTATGGTAACATTATGCAAATATTTATGCAAATAAGGCCCATTATGCAAATGAGGCCCCGCACTGAGTCTCCGCACATGGCCCCGCGCCCTCCTTGGGCCGCCCCTGATCTGAGGCGGTCACAACAAATCTTCCAGCTAAAATTCAAAATTCCCTGCCTCCAGAATTCTGACTTGCATTTTTCCCACTTTTTCTCCAATGAATTTTCCCACCAAAATTCAAATTTCAAGCTTCTGCTGTTTTTCCAGTGAATTTTCCCTCCAAAACCAAAGTCGAATTTCCTGCCTTTTCTTCAATGAACTTTCCCACCTAAATTCCACCAATTCTGTTTGAGAACCACTATATATAAGATCAGACATCCACCACATTACTACTTTCCCCTGAAGAAAGCCACCGCGTGATTCCACTTACTAAACCTGGAAAACTTGCAAGTAACTTAATCCAGACTAGTACATAGACCCCTCAGTGCCAGGCATGATTATGTTTATGGTTTATTGTAACCTTTCCCTCCATTACATAACAACATAAGATATGCCATACTGGGTCTGACCAAGGTCCATCAAGCCCAGTGTCCTATTTCCAACAGTGGCCAATCTAGGTCATACGTACCTAGCAGTTTCCCCAAAAGACACAGGTTCCACAATGCTTGTATTGGGTCAAGCATTGATATCCTGGGTCCCTTCTTAATAATGGTTTATGGACCTTTCCTCCAGGAATTTGTCCAAACCTTTTTTAAACCCAGCTACACTAACAGCCTCCGGTAACAAATTCCAGAATTTGATTACACGTTGAGTGAAAAAATATTTTCTTTTATTAGTCTTAAATAGTTTACCCTGTAGCTTCATTGCATGTCCCCTAGTCTTTCTATATTCTGATAAGGTAAACAATCGATCTACATTTACCCGTTCCACTCCGTTCATTAATTTATAGACTTCTATCATATCTCCCCTCAGCCGTCTCTTTTCCAGGTTAAAGAGCCCTAACCTTTTTAGCCTTTCTTCATAGGAGTATCCTTCCATCCCCTTTACCATTTTAGTGGCTCTTCTCTGAACCTTTTCTAATAACGCTAAAAAGTTGTCACCCCCAAATAGGTGGAAATGTTCAGGTTAACATTGATATTATAATAGCATAAAGAGGGAATGTAAAAGTCTTAAGTGAGGTTGAATTTTCTCCTTCCCTTTCCATTTGCCAACATTAATAACATTTAATACTATACTTAATATAGTGACAATAAAGTGCCTCGGTTCTCGTGTTACCCCTTTCCAGCTCGGAGTCTGAATATTGCACTTTGTACACGTTGTCCAAGGTGTGACACTCAGCCCTGAGCAACACAGGATGTGTCCTGACAGACTGGGAGGATGAGCAATGGCAGCAGTAGCAATGAGGAAGGGGAAAAGTGACTGGGAAATATGTGGGTGGAAGTATGGTGCAGAGGGAATGGGTGACGAGACTGGAGGGAGTTCCAGGGCAGTGGAGACTGAGGGGAATAGAGGTGGCGCCAGTGGAAAGTAAGTGAAGGAATTGGAGAAAGTGATAGGGAAGTGGAGAGTGAGTGAAAATCACAGGGAAGGAGTGTGAGGATAAAGTCATTGAGAGAGTGAGGGGAAGGGAGTGATAAAGCTAAAAGATTGAGGGAGCATGTAAAGAGTGAGTGAGGGATCCTGTGGGGCTTTGATGGGTGTGTGAGTGGGAGAAAATGTTAGTGTGTAAGAGAAGATCCTCCCTTCTTCCCTCTCCTCTTGATCCTGGATTACACTGATCCTAGTCCATGAGCCTTCCCTTATCCCCCACGCCCCACCCCGTGATCCTTCCTCTCTCTTCTGTCCATCTACCTTTCTTCATTTCCTCACTGAGATCCTTCCCCCCGCCCCGAGCTCCCCTTTCCCTTGCTATTCTCCTCTATCCCCTTCCCTCTTCCTAACACTGATCACTACGATCCTTTGCCTCCTCCACCCCAGAGGAACCAAATAAATTAACAAGACACACAAAGAATGTCAGAAAACGCAATCTTTATAAGGTACAATACAAATCAAAATTATTGAATATGTAAATCCATTCTAATTTATTGAAAGGTACCTTAAAGTTGCCATAGAATTATGAAAAGTCTGTCGCAGAATTTGCTAACTTTTGCCGCATTCTTGAAATCTCTGCTCTAGAAAATCAAAGGTTCTACATATAGTTAAGAAGTATGGAGTACATATCTGAGGTAAAGACCTGAGATGTGTATTGTACATCATATTTATCTGCTTTCATTTCATAATGCATTCTTTTCAACTTAAATATAGTGTTGCATTTACACCTAATCATATAGGTTCACTTTCCAAGCTCCTCTCCTAAGATAGTCTGTCACATCACAGAGATGTTGAGTCTCACTCATTAGGAATATGTGACACTCATTTGAAGGCTCACTCTCACCTCTTCGAGCCCCTTCTCTCAAGCATGAGGGTATCGGTGACGGTGCACTAATCCTGATCACTACTTTCATGAGCAGCAAGCCTAAGAGAAGTAAAAAAGTAAGAAATCTGAGCTCACCTTCCTGTGTATTGCCTTTCTCTGCACTTTACAAGTACAGTTGCTGTGAAACCTATGCACATACTGTTAGCCACTGATGGGTCAGTGCAGTTGCTTTGTAGTAGAGCTATGTGCTAAAGTCTAGTGCATGAAGGTTTGCTCTCCATTGCTGTAAAAATGTCTGCAACTGGGCTGTACTTCAAAACCATATGCTAACATGGGAGAGGATGGGCAGAACCATGTGCACATCGATCTGCACTAGCAGCAGCTATATCAGCACCTGCAGCCCATTGATGTAATATTATTCTGTGCATAAATAATAATAATGCAAAAACTGCTGTGCACAAAGCTGCATGGATGTTATGCACGTATAACTTGAAATTGCTGAACTAAATGGCTCTTTGCAGTTGCATATGTTGGAATGCTATTCTGTGCATAAATAATATTGCACAATTTTCTGTACTCGGAATTACATTACAGCATATGCACTCAGACAAAAGAGGCATAAATTCTTCACCGGCCCTGACTGCAGTGATACCCTTTACTCCTCCTCAGACCTTGCATTAAAATACTGGCATTGCACTCGGTCTTCTGGTCTTCTGTGCACTTCTCTGCATCTTTGCTGCATAGCTAATTGCTTCATTACGATAAATTAAAATAAATTTGAATGTGCTGCGTGTGTGCTACTGTCTGATTAGTTCATGCACTAAACTTATTCTTGCATTGATAGCGCACAAAAATGTGTGCTAAAACCGAGCTGACCTGTGTGCAAAGCCTAGAGCACTTTACTGCATCGGTCTGTGAGTGGAGAGCAATTATCAGCCCAGAGAATTTATCTATATTGCCTCCACAACGTCTGTATCCTTTCAGTGGCTCCAAAGAAAAGACAATATCATTTTATGCAGGGTTTTTTTAGATGCGTTTCACTGAAGCAGTGGTGCCTATTGGGGAGGCCTCATCCATCTCTCTTTCTGTCTGTACACATAGATTTTATTATGCTTGCGCAAACAAACCTGTACTTCCAAAAGATGAAAGTTGCACAGGCTGCTGTGAAGAATAGTGGTGTCTGCCTACAGGGACCTCATCTCCCTTGGCAGAGGTGTGCTCAAGGCCACAGTCGCAGCCCAAAACCATCAGCACCTGCTGGCGGGAACCACATTCCCTGCTGGCAGATGTGTGCCTGAGGCTGCAGTTGAAGACAAGAATGGTCAACTCAAAATGTGTTTTTCAAAGATTTAGTTAGACGGAAGGGAAAGGGACAGAGAGATGGGGGAGTCTAAGAGAGGGAAGGGGGTCTGGAGCTAGAGGAGAGAGTGGAATGCAAGCAGCAGTGGAAGTGGGTGAGAGGTTAAAAAATTCAGTTGTTTGCAAGAAGGGGGCCAAAATGCATGTGTATTAAGAGCAATGCACACACATGCACAGCCTCTAAATCCTATTCCACATATGTTTATGCATAGCTTCATTCTGCACACACACTCGCCCCACTCTTCGCCCTCTCATTGCACACATACGCTCACTCCACCCTCTCCCATGTGCACACAGACACACACACAGAGCCCCTAACCCAGCCCCTACAGATGTCCAAACACACACACACACACAGCCAACCTCTTCCTCCTCATTGGTGTGCACACACATCCACACATGCACATAGTCTCTTAGCCCGTTGGGTTGGCACAAACACATACCACCCTCATGGGTGTGTACACGTGCACATATACTGCTGTTCACCTCCCATAGGTGCACGCACATCATCCCACCTTCTCCATGAATGCATGTGCACAAATACAGCCCTTCACCCTAACACTCCCGTCGATGTGCACACACAGATGGCCCCTAACCCCCCCAATGGATGTGTGCATGCACACACACATACACACGGCCCCTCACCCCACCCCCCATGGATATGTACACACATGCATACACCAGCCCTCTACCTCACCCTCTACCCTCTCATTCATGCACACATATACCCACTCTGCCCACTCATATAGGCACACATATACACTCAATCCCTCATCCTCTACCTTCTCATACCTGTACACATACCCAGTCCCCCATCCTACACCTTCCTATATACATGAATACATACACCTAACACTCCATCTTCTCATACGCACAATATACCTATCCTCACGCCACATCTTTTCATGCATGCACACAGAGCCCTACATACCAGTTTACTGCACCACACTCTACCCTGCGTCTTCTCATGAATGCATACATGCACACACACCTCAGCCCCTCACCACACATCACATGCGCTTATGCGCACAGCCCCAATCCTGTCACCTGTGCACACACCTCCCTGCTTTTCACTGCACGTCCCCTCACTCATGCACATACACACACTCCCCCCTCACCTCATATATTCTCATGCATGTGCATATACACACCTGCAGCCCTCATTCCACATCATCTCAAGCACGCACATAGGCATCCCCAACCCCTCACCCCCCCCCCACATGTGTGCACACACACACACACACACACACACACACACAGCCACCCCGCACTTCACTCACCCCCACATGTGTGCACACATTCAGCCCGTCAACTCACCCCCCCACACATAATGCACACCCACACCCTGAAAATGGAGACACATATGCACACAAAGCCACTCGCAGGGGCGCTACATAGATCCTGCTATCCTAATGAGACAGACTTTATCATGCCTCTTTATGCTCCGTTTATGCACAGACATGCATAAGTTTGCAAAAGGAGAAAGAGGAACTATGCCATTTTCTCATACTGTATGTGTGCACTTTTCAACTTGTTTCTAGATTTATACCCTGGATGTACCATTTGAAAAAAATCACCCCCTCTGCACTTCAGTCTCAGTCTCTGATGTAGTAATTATTATCACTCTTTGGGATGGTCACCCTCGGCATCTCTGACACCATCAGTTATTTCATGCCATTGCCAGAGATTATCACATATTGAATTTTCACATTACCAGGACCGCAAGTCACTTACATAACTTGTCTATGGTTTACACAATTCAGAGCCAACAGTTGAATTTTATCTACTTCACAACAGTACTACTGCTACTAGTCATTTGTAAAGCGCTACAAGGTGTACGCAGCGCTGTATATATAGATGTAAGACACAGTGCCTGCTCATCAGAGCTTACAATCTCATCAAGATGAAAAAGCATCACAAGACGGGGAACTAGAGTATAGCAAGATGCACATAAGTAGTGGACAAGAGAATGAGAAGCATCAAGATCCAAAAGCATGGAGTCTTCTTTTAAATAACTTAAGTCATTATTCTCCTCACTTGCTTTGCACTTGTTGTACTGTGATGGCTTATGTGCATCGGTGATGGTGAAAGCTAAGTTATCAATGGCTTAACTACTGGCAGGGTCTCCCAAGATGGACAGGTCTCAACAGAGGTGCTAGACTAAGACAAACCGCCCATCTGGGCAGCAGCAGAATGGGACAGTGTTGGCAGCAGAGGATCACATTTCTGTAACAATGGCAACAACGCTTGCATTACCTGTGCAGAAGAAAGGCCTGGCAATCTTCTTCCATATCTTGCCACGAAAACCCAATGAACAGTCACAACAAAACAAATTGCACTGTAGTGCTGGAAAATGAGACCCCCCCCCCCCCCCACCCCAGGTCAGAAGGCACTCAACTGGCTACTGGGGATGAGTTGAAAACTTTCCAGAGTAAAGCTAGATATGGTTGGATCAAAGCCCTCGGGACATTTGACTACTGATGTAGCAGGGCATGAAATAAGAGTCAGAAGTTGCAAAGATGTCTTACGTATTGGGATATGGAACATATGAAGCTTGGACCAAGGGAGGTTGAAGGTGTCAAGAATGAAATGGAACGTGTACAACTTGATTTGTTGGGTGTCAGCAGACTGAAATGGACTGGAATCGGGCACTTTGCATCAGATGATCACATGGTCTACTATGCTGGAAATGAAAGACAAAGAAGAAATAGTGTTGCATTTATAATTAAGAAGAAATTTGCAAGAACTGCAATGAAATACAATGCAACCAGTGAATGCTTAATTTCTCTTCATCCATGAGGAATGCCCAGCAACACAATAATTTGAAGTTGGTCAGTTCTATGAACAGGTACAAACTGAAACTGACAGGATTTGCAAACAGGATTTCCTGATAGTCATGAATGACTGGAATGCAAAGGTTGGCAACAAAGAAGCTGGCAAAATGGTTGGAAAATATGGACTTGGCAACAGAAATGAAGCTGGAGAAAGACTGATAGAATTCTGCAAGGCCAATGATCTATACATCTCAAACACCTTCTTCCAGCAACACAAGTGCCAACTGTACACATGGACTTCACCCAATGGATTGTATAAAAATCTAATTTGTAGAAGTCAATGATGGAAAAGCTCAATAACCTCAACAAAGACAAAACATGGAGCTGACTGTGGTACAGATCACCAACAACTAGAATGCAAACTCAAGCCAAAGCTGAAAAAGAGCAAGCCACTCATGAATGTAGCAAAATATGACCTTGAGAATAAATCACCGGAATTTAAAGACTGTGCAATCAATTTGCTGCTTTGGATACAAATAACAGAAAAACCCGAAGAGTTATGGGATGACATCAAGAAAGTTGTGCTCGAAGAAAATGAGAAATCTCTACAAAAGATGAAAAAGCGAAAACGGCCAAAATGGATGACCGAAGAAACTCTGAAAATTGCCCAGAAATGCAGAGAAGCTAAAGCCAGGGGAGAAAGAGATTTCTAACATGCAGCAAGACAAGACATGGAGAAGTACTACAATGATGCATGCAAGGAAATAGAATTAGAAACTATTAGAGGAAGAACAAGATCAGTTTTCCTAAAGCTACAAGAAAAAATTCCAACCTCAAATTGGAATGCTGCAAGATGTTCAAGGTTCCATGTTGAATAATGCTGAGAAGATCAAGAAAAGGTGGAAAGAATATATGGAGTCATTATTCCATAAAGATCAAGTGGACCAACAGCCATTTCAACCTGTACCTTATGATCGGGAACCAGTGGTGATGAAAGAAGAAGTCGAAGCAGCATTGAAAGCATTATCAACGAACATAGCACCAGGCACTGATTGCATTCCCATTGAAGTATTACAGCAATTGGATGCGGCTGTTACCGTACTTACAAAGCTCTGCCAGGAAATTTAGAAGACAACATCATGGCCAAATGATTGGAAAGGATCTGAGTTCATGCCAATGCTGATGATCTCATTGACTGTGAAAAATTATCGCATAATGCCCTGATCCCACATGCCAGCAAGATTCTACTCAGGATCATTCAGCAGCGACTACAACCATACCTGGAACGAGAACTGCCTGAAGTGCAAGGAATGAGAGACATCATCACAAATGTGAAATGGATCCTTGAAAAGACAAAAGAATACCATAAGGATATCTACATATGTGTTTTATTGACTACAGCAAGGCTTTTGATTGTGTAAACCATGAGAAACTCTGGGCCACATTAAGAAGCATGGGTATACCAGAACACCTGATAATTCTCTTGCACAACCTTTATATTGATCTAGAAGCAACAATTTGAACAGAGCAAGCAGAAACAGAAAAGGTGTACCTTAAACTTTCCTCCTATCTGTTTAATTTATATGGAGAACAAATCATCAGAGAAGCAGGATTGTATGACGACAACTGAGGTGTGAAATTTGGTGGAAGACTCATCAACAACCTTCGCTGTGCTAATGATACCACAATACTGGCTGAAAGTGAAGACAATAGTCAGTAATAACTCCTTGCTTTTAAAAACATGTGTGTATGTGTCTACGTCTGTGTAGGGCTGGCCCAACCATTAGGCAAAACTAGGCAGTTGCTTAGGGAATGAGCTTCTGAGGAGCAGCAAAAAGCAGCAGGAATCCCAAAAAAACAATAGATGCTGACGGTTACACAAACTCAAAGATCCATCAGCGCATTCTATTACCTGCAGGGAGAGTGGTCATGCACATGCATACAAAGCAAAGTTTAATATTTACAAAGTATGATGCTCAGTTATGCATTTTACAGGATTATTGTGGGAGGGGTAGTGTTTTGATCATGCCTGTTGAATTTAATTATCAAAATCTTGAAACTGGGACCTAAGGCTGAAGATTTGCCTAGGGCGCCCAATGCTCTTGCACTGGCCGTGGGTGTATGTGTGTATGGAGCTCCCGGTGCCTTGTCATATTTAATTAGAAACAGGGAAGACCTCAACCATCAGGCAAAACTAGGCCATTGCCTAGGGCCGCTGCTTCTGAGGGGCGGCAAAGATCAGCAGCAGTCAAAGCACAACAATAGGTCCTGACGCCTAAACAAACTGAATGAACCCTCAGCACATTAGGAGGGCGGAGTAGCTGAGGCAGGTTTCCTCGGGCCGGAGGGCCGGGGGGTTCGAATCCCACTGGAAGACATCAACCGCAGGCTGGAGGGACTGGGGTTTCAAGTCCTATAGATGCTCCTTGTGCCTTGGGTAAGCCACTTAACCCTCCATTGCCTCAGGTACATAATGTAGATTGTGAACCCTTCAGAAACAAGGGAAATGTATACCATACCTGGATGTACAGCGCTTTGACCCGGTGAAAGGCAGTATATAAGCATTGCTAAATACTTAGGGAAGGAGGGGGTGTAAGTCTGCATCTTCACCTAGGACGCCAGCCTTTCTTCCAGGGGTGGATTGCCCTGGTGTGCCGGTGGAGGCTGGAGCCTGCGCTTGCACAGGGCGGTGCAGGAGCAGCTCTGAGGGGGTAACAGCAGCGGGAGGTCCACCGACACAAGGGAAGGACTAGATGCAGGAGGCAGGGATGTGCAAACCCCGGCACACCTCATTTTATGTAAGCTGCACACCTTCTTCTGGTTCCCAGCTGCACGCGGTGCATATTCTGAGTTCAATTCAAGTGCATCCCCCACACCAGAACTGAAATTATAAGCACTCTCTACTGCTGGGAGCTGAGGAAGAAGCGCAGCTCACATAAAATTAGATACATTGAGGTTTGCGCAGATGTGTCTCCTGTCACATTGGAGAGTATGATGAGGCACTGTTGGGAGGGGGAAAATGTTCTGCTTTTGGGAGTAGGGAGAGGGGAGATGCTGCACTTCTGGGGGGGGAGAGGGACAGTGCTGCACTGTTGGGGGTAGAAGGGGAGAGGAGAGACACTGGACTGTTGGGAAGAGAATGGGCCACTGTGTTCCTGCAATCTGCCCCTGTTACCCATCAGCCCTGTACTAAAGGTATGGCCAGAGCTCTGCACAGCAGCTTTCTGCAGTTTGCACAGTGCATGAACAGACAGTTGTCTACTTTGGCTGCCTTGATGCAGACTTAACTTTCCTCCAGCTGCCCCTCTTGGACCTGCATGCTCTGACTGTACCTCCTGACTGGAGAACTGTGCTAAGGCCATTGCCCCTAGTGCTCACTTTCCCGAGCTCACTGGTGGGTGTACAGCAACAGCAGAATGAATCAATTTAGAAATGGTGCTGCTGGAGCCCGATGCTTACTGTGCAAACACAAGCTTCTCTCCGTACCTGTGGCTGCACCAATATGTGTTGTGATAAGGAAGCTTATCATAGCTCAGGAAGGAGCTATAGAAAAGGTGAAGTGACTCTGAACAAGCAACCTGTCAGTTCTGGTAGAAATAAAAAAACAGAATTTTCCCATAAAAGACTACCAGTCCCAGAATGCACCAGGTTTCCAACAGCCATTAGAAGAGCTGAAGTGGGGAAACGTGTGTTCAATCAGGAGGGCTATGAGGTAATCCCCAAGCACTCATCTCAAAGGGCAGGGCCTGATTCAGCACAGCTGCGCTGTGCTAGGGTGGAGCACTCATCTAAGCAGAATAAAGGTAGAGTTTATTCTACAGAGAATCATCATCAGCTTGGAGATCCTCGTCTTGGAGATCCTCAGTTGCAGCTTGGATATCTTCATGATCTTGGACAGCTTCATCATCTGGAGGATCATCAGAAGCAGAAGCCAGAGCGGACGGACAGGGAGGGCAAGAAACACTTTGGAAGAAAGAAGAGAAAAGCATTTGGGAGGTCTAAAGGAGTCCAGAGCAGTACGTATACTGGGAGACATTCAAAAGGCCAGCATACACCATTGGACTGGGGAAAACCAGAGGAGTGGTGCTGCAGAGCTAGGAATCTCCAGACGGTACCTGTGAGGGAGACGACTGCACTTGGAAGGGACCCTAAGACCCGTGCCAGAAGGTATGTGAAGAGAGACCCAGTGTCCAGGGATCTGGATTGGAAGGCTGGACATCAGAACTGGACTACATACTGGCCAGGCTATTTAGAGAGGAACTCTAACAGCAATGGAAGCTCAGGTATGAACACTGATCTATGCCCTAGCTATACCCTTGAAAGACAGCAGGGAAACAAGTATTCTCCTGAGAGTGCTCCATTGAGAAATTCCTCTGTGCCAATCCAGGATATTGAACCCATGATTGTTGAAGAAGGGGGAGAGGTTATAGATACAGGCTGTGAATACATGGATTGCTCTCTGTCTAAACTCCTTTGGTAATTTACTGTTACAAAGTACAACAACCATCACAAAGAAATACAAACTTGTTCTTTAATCTACTCAGAAAAGCTCCTGAGTAGGATTTATTTTATTTAACACTCATTTTTATACCGCATCTTCCAGAGATCAGTTGCGGTGTACAAATAACAACAATTAACAAAGCTAAGTTTGTTTTACATAGAACATCTTAAAATGTCTTAAAAGGATTTGAGCCACGCAGTAGAAAGCAAGCCAGCTAAGGGGTTTCAGCTGGGTAACTGCTAGCAATTGAGCCTTACCTAATTGCTTGTGATCTCTGAGGAAATCACTTCTAAGTCTATGTGTGAAGATATAAGAAGTTAACCTGAAAAGAACAGTTTTTCCCTACTTTGTGGGTTTTGTTTGTTGATTAAAGCACTGCTAAGAAAATATTAGCTAGAGCCTACAGAAAAGACCAGTTTGTTACCAACCAGGTCTTTATTCTTTTGATTTGATTGCCTGACAAGTTCAGCTGTTGTTTTCCTGATTTTGTTTTTCTAAGTTTAACACTGAAAGCAAGTATCCTGTTTTATGTGCTACCAAGCATATCTGTGTTGGGAGAAATAACCCCATAAATAAATATCTTATTGGCTTTACACTCAAGCACAACTAATTATTGTGAGCGGCTGTGTCTGGTGTGAATGGACTGCATTTCCCACAATCCCTTGCAAATCATATTGATATATGCCTTTGCCAAGACTGTGAACATTCTCACCCAGGCACCCGTCTGACAGTGTCTGACCAGGACCCAACATGATTCCTACTGTTGGTTCCCCAAGCCAGAAGCTCCCCTAAAAATAGTGTTTTTTTAATTTTAGATTCACAGGTCTCTAATCATACTGGACCTCCTTCCTTCCCTCTCATGGCAAGCTGCTTGCCCTGAGCAGTATTTACCTATGCTAGCGCCATTCTGCCTCCTTGAAATAACCCCTCCCCCAGCCCCTCTATTATTTGTGGCTGGCTGACACAAGTAAATACTTCCCAAAGCAGGCAGCAGGAGGGAAGCTGGGAGGTCTGGTGCGATTGGCGATCAGTGAATCTGAAAAAAACCCCATCTCCTCTCTTTCCCTCTAGAATCTCTCCTCTCCTCCCTGCCACCCAATGGGGTCCAGCATCTCTCCCTCTCCACCCTCTCTCTTCACATGATCCAGCATCTGTCATCTCTCTCCTCTCCCCTTCCCTCCAACATAGTCCAGCATCTCCCATCTCTCTCCCTTCCTTCCTCCGCATGCTTCTGCATCTCTCCCTTTCCCCTGTGATTTGTACCTGGATTTCTGGATAACTTTCTGATGCAGAGAGGCATATCTGGGAGTCATCAGCATAAAGATGGTACTGAAAACCATGAGAGGAGATCAGGGCACCAAGGCAATGAGTATATAGAGAGAAGAGAAGTGGTCACAAGGCAAGAATCCAGAGGAACACCGTCTGATGGTGGGATAGCTATGGAAGAGGATCCACCACAGCATGAGAGATGTGTGCGTTGGCGTCTGAATGGTGGAGTGTTACTTAACATGTGAGTTTAAGGCTCCCTGATGAAGCTGAATTTATTTGACAAAACCAAATAAAGATGTTTATGTTTGTACATTTAGGAAGCAATGTTATACTCTCCAATTGAATTGAATGTGCCTAGCCCACTAAGTGAAGATACAGCTTTTATTTATCAACGGACTGAGACTGAGAAATGGACATTTGAAAACTACTGTATATGGAGTGAAGGACTGTGGTCTAGCAGTTACCATTGGCAAAGAGATGAATTAGCAAACAAATGGAGTTATGCTGAGTATTGAACACTGCACCTTTTCCTTTGAATTATACAAGATATTAGCTGATAGCCTTGGAGTTATGTCTCGATGGGATTAAGGGCATTTGTTAAAGGTTCTTTGAACTCTCCCAGATCTGTTGATTTTGGTGCTATGTGTGAGTGAGAGTGAATGAGATTTTAAATGTATTTTGGTATAATGTGGAACATATCTGGTATTTATAATAAAGCTTTTATAAATATTTGTATGTGATGTTGATGGTGCCACATTTTCATGATTTAACTGTGGTAGTTTTGTGTTGAGGGTTTTTATATTGCTTCTACACTAAAAGTGTGACAGGAGAGATAAGAAAAACAAGACAGAATAGAGCTCTGAAATCCAAGCAAGAGCAGTGTATCAAGAAGAAGGCAGTGATCAACAATGTCAAAACCAGCAGATAGGTCAAGAAGTTTCAACATTACGTAAAGACTCTTGGACTTGGCTAGGAAGAGGTTGCTGTAGACTTTGGCAAGGGCTGTTTCTGTTGCATCTAGAGGATGAAAGCCAGATTAGAGTGGATCCAGAGTGGCCTAAGATGAAAGAAAGTCAAGACAGTGGTGGTGGTGAACAGCACATTTGAGTAATCTGGATGTGAAAGGGAAGCGGGAGATGTGGAAAGGCAGGTAGAGTCCAGTGAAGGTTTTTGAGGAGCAGTGTAATCACAGCACGTATGAAGGCAGCAGGAACGGTTGCAGTGGAAAGCAGTAGGTTGAGGATATGACAACAGGGGAGATAAAGCTTAGTAGCTGGGTGAGAGTGGGATCAGAGGAACAGGTAGCGAGTTTGTGCAATTTTCTCCTCTGTAATTTTAGAAAAGGAAGAAGTGGTGGCAGGGGTTGAAGGAAGGAAATTAGAACAAAGTGGGGGAAGGTAAGATAGAAGTTTCATCCTGTGTTTATACAAGTTCCATACATAATATTACTTGAAATACATAACAGACACAAAATCCTTCCTGTCCCATAATTAACCCCCCCCCCCCCCCAACAACAGAAAACCTGCCTAAGGAACTCCCAGGGTCACTCTGAAACTACTCAAATGTTACAGTAAGTAGAGATGTTTGGAGGAAACAAGAGTGCTCATGATTTTGATCCTTCACAAAGATTAGTGTGGTAAAGCAAATTTCCTCTAGTTTATGATTTTGTTTTATTTGACTCTGTTCTGTGGCCAAATTGGCCTTGGAGTCATAAACTGCACAAAGAAAATGCTACACTATATTTTCCTTACTATGCAGATATTCACTGTAGGAGGCTATTGTCTTTCCTTCTTTTTTCTTAAGCACTACAGAGGGGTTAAACAAAGATGAAGCTGAACCATGCTCAAAGAAGGGTGATAATTGCACTAAGCTGGGCCCATGGCTTAAAGGCTGAAGCACCACATGGGAAACATGGCTTTGAATCGTTTCTCTGGGTGACTGCTGGTAATCAGGCACATTAGCAGAAGTAATATCCTGTTGATAGACTTGGGTTATTGGTGTGTGATATGATGATTAATTGCATTTAATACTTTAGTCTTGAAGGAGGCTTCTCTTCCAGCCTTTGGACTACAGAGTTTCTGAATTACCTGGTATAAGAGGCATTCTTAGGCACCTAAAGATCTGGGACTCATGTCTGTAAGCATGCACTGCCACCACTGTTCCCTCTAAGCTGTGCGCGCGTGCACGTGCACACACCTCGCCGAGCAAGCGCACATACTTTACAACAGAGTGCACAAAAATTACGGCTCAGATTCTGATAGAAAACAACACAGATGTCTTAAAATTTAAAAGTTATGATTGCAATTACTAGAAATTTCCCGCTTCATTTAGTAATCGTCTATTTTCATTTAATTTGATTAAAATCAATGTGGTGTACATACTGTATTCTGACGTGTAGTCAAATTTTAACGTATATAACTCCGAGTGTCGTTATGTGGCGCACAAAAATGTAACCTTCCTTCAAAAGCTGCACACAGCTAATATTTTATGCGCACACAGCCTACAGAAAATTAGAGGGAACATTGACTGCCACTCTTTCCCCCCCCCCCCCATACACACACATTTTTTCATATCTTTCCTTCCCCCAAAAATGTACATAAATAGAACATGTAACAATTTTCCTTATTTTCAGGCTTATTTATTAAGACACATCTAACCGGTATAAATAGCCAAAGTTAAGGCATGTTAGGTACAAAACCTCTGTGTTAGCAGTTGGGAACATTCCCCAGTATTTTGAGAAAGGCAGCTATGCAGTTAATGCAAGGCAGTGATCGCAAATGTGTGTTAATGGCAGAGCTGGAGGGGACTGAGCTGTTTCTTCTCGTGGTACCTGCTGTTCTGAAGCCTCGGCGTTTGGAGAGCAACATCGGCAGGGGTTGGCCTGTGCAGGCAGTGGAGTTGGCAGCCCCTGGTCTTCCTCCTGTGACATCAGAGTTAGAGGCCCTCCGGAGGTATATCAGCTGGCTCAGCGGTGATCGCAGTGAGAGGACTGAGCAGTTTCTTCTGGAAGTTCTTGCTGTTCTGAAGCCTTGGCATTTGGGGGGAAACATCAGTGGGGGTTGGCCTGTGCATGCGGTGGAGTCGGCAGCCCCCAGTCTTCCTCCTGTGATGTCAGCATTAGAGGCCCTCTGGAGGTACATCAACTGGCCCAGCAGCCCTTGGTGACCCAATGGTGACCTAACAAAGGAGTGACGAAGAACTAAACTGAGAGCAGCTTTAGGTACTTTACTTGTAGTTGTTTTATTACCCTTGTTTTAAATGGGTAAACAGAAAATTAAATATGTTCCTAAGATGCCATCCTCTGTTAAACATTGGATAAACATTTTACTCTGCTCACAGACCAATCTATCTCGCCTGAAGAGGCCTCATTGAGTTCAGCAGAACGGACCCCCCCCCCCACCCCTCACCCTCAGCTGTCATCTACTGGTTTGTCCGAGGGTTCTTTAAAGCAGACTGTGCCTTTTTTTGTGCTGTCCCCTTTGCCTAAAACAGTAATGTTAACGGAGGTTTCTGATGCTCCAGCAGCACCTGTAGAAGAGATTACCTTAAAAGATGTTTGGACTGCCATCTCTAAGATATTTATTTACATTCTCTTATATACCGTGCTATTCTGCATCAGTGCGGTTTACATTGAACAAACTGAAATTACATTGAACAGGGCATTATAACTTGGAGATAACTATTTTACAGGGAACACAGGCTATGGAGGGTTAAGTGGCTTGCCCAAGACCACAAAGAGCACCTGTGGGACTAGAAACCCCAGTCCTTCCGGCCCAAGGTTGCTGTCCTCTAGTGGGATTTGAACCCCCGACCTTCCGGCCTGAAGTACCTTGCCCCAACCACTAGGCCACTCCTCCACTCCACACTGTCTATTTCTGTGGTGTTGCTATGTTTATTTTCACAGGATATGGTTAAGACTTTTCAGGAAGTGGATACCAGGCTAGCTGGGGTGGATGGAGCTATTTCAAAAATGATCAGCTTCAGGTTATGCAACAGACAAGTACTGCTATTATAGATTCTGTAGCCATTCACTACAAGTTGTGACACCTGGAGAATTTTTCCAGAGCCAACATTCTCTGCTTCCTGAATTTTCCTATTACACATCTGCTTTCTGCAGAAATTCTTTTGGCTAAGTACTTTAGAGAAGTGTTCCAGATTACAGAAGTTATTTCTCTTTTAAAATGTTTTTATTTGCCTTCTGGACAGCGTGTAGGGTCTAAGTTAGGAGAAGGTTTAGATGTTTTGTCTCCAAGTATTAGTCAGGATTTGACTAATTTTCTGGAAGATTCATTTGATATAATTCCTAAAAGAGCTACTTTATTGGTGACATTTGTGTCCTTAGATGATAAGAACAGGGTTTTGAAGTCATTTTTTAAGTGTAAGGAATTTCTTTTCTGTGGGCAACAGCTGAATGTCTTTCCGGATGTTTCCAGGGGCTCTCAACTCCGCAGAAAATAGTTCTTATCTCTGAAGTCAAGGGTATTGGGTATTGGAGCGACTTTCTTTTTATGTTTTCCATGCAGGTGCATGTTAACCTGGCATGAAAATTCGTATTCCTTTTCTGATCCATCTCAATTGGAACTTTTCTTGTCTGGGAAGTCCATTGAGGTGGGGTCTAGCAAGTAAATGAATCTGCTAGTTTATTGCTGGGTGGTTTCCCCAACAATCTCCCTAAATTTACTTTGTTCTTTTTCCTGGTTATGATGTTCTCTCTTCTCTACTGATTTGAGCTACTGCTGAATTGAGATTTGTTTCTTTATTATCTCTATGATTTTGTAATGTGCATATAGAACAGCAATGTCCTGTATGGTTTATTTTGTTGTATATGGTAAATTGCATAAATAAAAAATTTTAAAAAAATGGCAGAGCTGATAGTGCAGAACTGCATTAACTATACCTCCGGAGGTGTCGCTATTAGCACGGCTTTATCTGTCACATTAGCAGGTAGTGTGTGGCAATGGCACCCATGTTAACTCAAGGCGTAGTGCCTGTCCATTCTACACCCCCTAATGGCAAGTTTCATGTTAGCACACGTGGTGCCATATTAAATATGGCCTCACTTTTCAGGATCACATTGCCCACATATCAAAGACCTCCTTCTATTACCTCCGCCAGATCCGTGCCATCCGTCCCTTTCTTTCTCCACAGGCCCTTTCTACTCTTCTTCTTTCCCTGGTCATATCTCGCATCGACTTCTGCAACTCCCTCATGTCTGGTCTCCCTGCCTCCCAACTGCAACGCCTCCAACGTATTCAAAACACAGCCGCCCGCCTCATCTTCCATGCATCTATCCGCGACCATATCACCCCCCTCCTCATCCGTCTTCACTGGCTCCCTGTCAAATTCCGTAGTCATTTTAAGATTCTGATCCTTCTTCACCGTATCCTCTACACCCACTCTCCGCAGTACCTAGCTGACCTGGTTCACTTCCATAACCCCACCCGTTCCCCACGCTCCTTTCATCTGAATCGCCTACACCTCCCCTCTCCCACTTGTGCTCGCCTCCAATCCACCCGTACCTCTGCATTTTTCTTCCTTGCCCCCGCCCTCTGGAACTCTCTTCCCTCCTCTATTCGCCTCGAACAAGACCATTCCACCTTTAAGAACCGCCTCAAAACTCACCTCTTCACCCTTGCCTTTGACCTTCCTGCTCCTCCTGTACCCCACGTGTGATCTGTTTTCCCTTCCCTCTCTCCTCTACTGTCCTGTCCTGTCGTATGAATCTGCCTAGTTTGCTTTCCTGTCGATTGATGTAACTTCCTTTCCTCTTCTATCTCACCTTTACGGTGATTGCCTCATTTTTTTTGAACTCTGTAAACCGCTATGATGTCCCCCATGTTTAGCGGTATATTAAGCGAATAAACCTAAACCTAAACCTAAATATCTAACTGCTAATGTGGTGCCATACCGTTAATGCATATTTAAAGCTGTGTTAAGCACCTAAAGTGGTTTAGTAATTATTTATAAAAATATATATATATATATATATATATCCTTCCTGTCAAAATCATGCAAAATGGTTTATGATATAAAATCATCTACTGTATGGGCCCCTTAGAGTGATGGAAGCATACAGGCAGGGAGACCAGGTTAAAATCTGTAATTTGTTCTCAAATTACGCAGTTTCCTGATATCTACAACTATATATTGTTACTACAAAATATAAGGGTGTAGTGCAAACTCTCAGGGTTGAAGGATCTGTTCAGCAAAGAAAAGATATCATTTGTGTATCAGACAATGCCAAGTCAACCAAGTTCAGCAATTTCCTAGTTGTAAATTCGCTCTGTCTGGTAGATGCAACCTTCTCCTGATTTTGGAACCAATCTCAGAATGGTTTATGTTGGTTATTTAATTTATATTCTCAGTAAAATATTTTTCAACCTCTGTAGTTTCTGGCTCAGAATGTCTCCTTATGTTTTTTTCATTTTCTGTTTGTCTTTATTTCTTTTTCATTTTCTCTCTCTTTGGTGTCTGTTTTCTTTTCTTAGTTTTTTTTCTTCTTTGTCTCCCCCTTTTTCTTAGTCATCACTTCCTTCAGTAATATGTTTTCACTTCTTTTTCTCTTCCCTCTTTCAAACCCTTCTCCTGTCTTTTTTCTTCCTCCATGTCCCAATTTCTCCTGCATTCTCTTTTCTCCCCCTTTCCTCTCTGTCTCTATTTTCTCTCCTGTACGCACCCTTGCTTTTCCACCTTGATTGTATGCTCTCTTTTCACATTCTCTTTTTTCATTTTCTTCCAGTTCTCTTGCCTCAGTCTTCCTCTCCTCCTCTTGTAGTGTTCTCTATCCCTGTTCTTCTCTTATATTTGTGATTTCTTACCCCTAGTACATTTTGTTCATTTATTTAAATTTAGCAGACATCTGCCAAACACATGCACAGGCAACTTACATAAAAACAGATATATCAAACATACAATATATAAACAATTACATGCATAAACTCCAAATCAATCAACTCAATCATGAAAAGCTTCTTGGGGTACTTTTTGGTATAGCTAATTTAAATCTTTGTGTAGTGGGGGCTGTGATGTTGTAGTAGGTGTGATGTTTGTATATATTTATGTAAACATTTTATATAGCATCTTCATGATAATAGTCATTCAAAATGGTTTATAGGTCAAATAAGATACATTGCACAGTTGAAAAAAGAAGAATAAAAACAGGCCTGAACGTAGTAGACATTATCCGGTAGCTTCTGATACCTCACATCAAGATTAAATCTTTTCAAAAAATTACTCCTCCGCTGGGAATAAAATGTTTTTTTTACCATTTTTCTAAAACTTAACAAATTAATCTCCTCTTTGAGACTTAGGGGTTTGTTTACTAAACAGCAGTAGTGGCTTCCATGCGATATCGTAGCCGCGGCCCTATAGAATTCAGTGGGACCATGGCTCCAATATCGCATGGAAGCTGCTACCACTGTTTAGTAAAAATACCCCTTAGAGTAGTTGGTAGTATATTCCATCGCTCGGGACAAATCACATTAAAAGCCTTTGTTCTCCAAGTTGCCCTACAATGTTATATATGGAAATGTTACCACCCCACACCACTAAATATAGGAGAAAGAAGAAATATTAGGAGATGCTTGGATTAAACTACTTGAGTCAGTATGTCAGGCTCCATCTTTGGTCCTGCTCAGATCCAGGCTAAAGACTCATCTCTTCGAGGCTGCTTTTGGATCTTAACCCCATATTCTCTCTACACCTATGTGTGTTTTAATCATTTCCTATAAAGATTTACCCTAGTCCCCTGTCTGTTCTGTTTATCTGTCTTAACAGATTGGAAACTCTGTTGAGCTTGCACAATTAGAAAGTTTTATCATAGAGCATCAGACTGGGAGTGATGGCTTAGTGGAGGTGGCTCTATCTTTAGAGGATTGTGAAAACGGATTTCTTTTATGGCTAACATCACCTGTTTATTTTGCTTCAACTATGTGTATTCTCTTTTATCATAATTTCTTTATTTTTCTGTGTAGTCAGTTTAAAGATGATGTGATGATAGTATTGTGAAAATAACAATAAAAATTATGGAGCTGACATGAGCATTGACATTTCTCAATATTAGCAGATCTTCAGACTGTAGCTTAAAAGAATAGTATTCACTCAATCAGTTGGTCTTGCACAGCGGTGTAGGTTCTGCCCAAGCAGCCTCTGCAATGTAGTGGGGCTCAGGCAGGAAGTGAGCCCAAACAACGGTGCTAAGGCAGAGCAGAAAACTTACTTTAACGTGTTTGCTCCACTACCTCTGCTCGTTTAAGTTGCACTAGGCCTGGCAGCTGTAAACTCTTGGGGTGAAGTTTCGTGATAACTGCTGCACTGCAAGACTTTGACTCGGGAGCTGACACCCACTGAGCCTGTTGGGAACTTGAAAGAGCGGAGGCAGTATGGCAGATATGTTTAAGTAAGATGGCTGCCGCCACAACAATGGGGGGTCGCATGGGGGGCATGCTGCTGCCACAGTGGGGGGCCGTCAGCAAACGTTTGCTTGAGGGCCCCTCATTAGAATTTACGCCACTGGTCTTGCATATGTTTTCCAGTCCCAGAGGACAATAAAATAAGAGCTTATAATAAGTTAGGAATGTTGTTCTCTTCACACCCAAACATTCATACCCAACTTAGACCACATACCAAAAACCTCACAATCAGTAACCAATTCCTTTATTTCTATCTCGCAGTATATGTAAATGCTGAAATCCTGATGGGCACAAACAATTCTTTGGTCATCCATGTCTCTGTTAAAAAAATATACAGCCCACAAGCAAAGCGTTTCTGGCCCTGAAGGAAAACAAATATCATTATAGAGTCCTTACTGGATTAAAAAAACAAAGGAAACAAAAAGAGTGTATCACACTGGGTCGGCCCCTCTCCTTACTGCTCCAATATCTGTAAAATCCAAGTTGTTACTTGAAACCTGAGATTGACCATAGATGGAACCTCTCTTTCTCCTCCCCGGAGACTCTGATGCTTAAAAGGTAGATTAAAAAAATGATGAAAAGCTGGAATAGCCTTAGATGACAAGTTAAGCGCTTCATTCAGATGCCATTTAAAAAGTTCTTTTGGGAGGGATATCACTTGGAGCATAAGGAAAGTTGAGCACTCTCACATTAAAATGCCTTAGGCTGTTCTCCAAAGATTCCTGCTTGCAATGAATCACTGCACTATCCTGCACCCATGCGGAGATGCTTTTTGCATTTGAAGCTTGTACCTCCACCTTACCTTCCAACCTGCTCCAAAGAAGTGATAGCTTTCCAAATCGATTCCACAGTGATGATCTTTCGGTGAACCAGGGTAAAAAGCTTACCCATCCTGAGGTGTTTTCGTCTGCCCTGTGCTCCAGATGTTCACACGCCAGGTCAGTCAGAGCACTGCATTTTGCATCTCTTCTGAGTTCGGTGCAGCCATAGCGCCATGCAGCGCTTTTCTTGCCTTATCGCTCGGTACTGTGGTCTTTCCTCTCTTCACCACTCCTCCAGTCGGATGGCCCACAGGATTTGTCATCTTTGGTGGGAACTGGCACTTGGGGTTGAGGGAAACCTCTTCCTCTAAATGTTTCAAAGCTCCCTCTCCCAGCATACGAGCAAGGGCAGGCCCCAAGATCTCAGAGGCAGAATGTATAGCAAACACTGAAAGTACGAATTCAATGCAGAACCCTCCTAAACGTAGCTTTCCTCTTGCCCATGGAGGAGAAAACTCACAGCTAGGAATCCTGCTACACATGTCTGTCTTTCAGACACTATCTCAATTTGCCTCTCCTCTCATTTATCTGCTTCGTAGGCACATATGAATCAGAGTTGTCATTTGGTTTTCTGAAGAGTTATGAAAATAATCTTTGTAGTTCTACAGGTTCCTCATATTTATTTATTTACATTTATTTTTAGACCGCCTTTCTACAATTCAAAGCAGTTTACATATAACAAAACGTATACAGGATATCCTGGTATACACTGTATTACATCGAAACGCAACAAAGGCTAACATATACTTTAACTATAACTCTAACATATGAATTAACCATCAGTTTATATACATTGCACTATGTTGTGGGCTTAGTATTACAGTGCCTTTCATTCACATTTACAGTAGGGGATTCTATAGATGTGCTAAACAGTACTGCAACAACAACAGGGACTTGGTGGCCCCAAAATAGCAGCTCCTACCCCGAAAGAAAAAGCAAGAGGAGCTCAGTTGCCCCAATATATCACCTCCCACCTCAGAGCAGCAATGAGGAGTTCAGGATCTCAACATGTCACCTCCCACCCCCAGAGAAAGAACAAGAGAGGCTTGGTGGCCTCATTACCCATATTCCTTTCCAGTTGTCTTTTCCCCCTGCACACCTTGCCCAATAACATTTTCCACTCTCTCTCTTTCACCCCTTGTTCTTCCCTCTACTCTTGTCTCCCATCCTTTTACCCCCCTACTCCATTCTCCCTTATTCCTTCACATCCATTCCCTTGTCTTCCCCCGTTGTCCCGTTCTCTCATCCACTCCCCTGTCTTCCCCTACTATTTATTTTTATTATTTTATTTATTACAGTTTCTTTTATACCGCGCTATTTGAGATCAGTGCGGTTTATAATGAACGTTAAAACTACACATCTCAGTTTAGAGATTTGTGCTTACAATAAACAGGCATAATAACTTGGGAATACAATTAAACAAGTTTCTTAACAGAGAGAACATGATAAATATATACAGTAACATTTATATATATAAATATATACTATTCTCTCTTTCTTCCTATCCTGACTCCTACCCCACACATTTCTGACCCATGTCTTCTGTCTTCCTTTTTTAGTGCCCCCAACTTCCCATATTCTGTCCCCCATCCCTTCTTCTCTCTTCCTCTCCTGTGAAAATAGGGAAAAACCAGATCCTCTAGGTCTACTGGATCCTCCAGATCTCCTGATTTCCCATTTTAAATAAGAACACTGGATCATCTGTTTTTTGTTTGGACTGCACAGACTGTTTGCACCAATTGTTTGGACAGCTAGATTAGCAGGTTTGACTTGGAGGCTGGCGGTTCTTGTGTCCTGCAAGCAGCCATACTCTAGTGCCACTAGTGGCTGGGATCAGATCAATAATATATTAGGCCCTAGGCAAGCATACATTTGGGAGTCCCTACCATGAATTAACATTTAGGGACATGTTTACTAAACCACACTGTTAGCGTGGGGTTTAATGCACGGTAAACACGTCACGCTAAATGTCCGCATGGGGCTCCATGCTAAAAATCCTTGTCCACTTTCAGTTTTGCAAGCTGCTCTAACACATCATTTTCTGTGGATGGCATGATAACTACTCCATTCTCCTCTGTATATTTGTCAGTCACAGGTGATCCTTCTCCAGGATTTTCTTTAGTAAAAACAGAGCAGAAGTATTTGTTAGCATTTTCGCTTTTTCAATGTCATTTTCCACAAATCCGTTCCCAGCACTTTTGAGTCCTGCAATTCCACCTCCGATCTTTCTCCTCTCCTGAATATACCTGAAAAAAAGTTTTGTCATCACAATTCATATCTTTACCCGTCTTTTCTTCTGTCTTTGATTTTGCTATCCTTATTTCTTTTTTTGTCTCTTTTAGCTTTATCCTTTATTCTTTTCTGTGTTCCTCTGTTAGTGAACTTCAGAATTTTGTGAAAGCTGTGGTTTTTGCCTTTATTTGTGCAGTCGCTTCTTTGGAGAACCAACTAGGTTTCCTTTTCCTCTTGTTTTTATTTACTTTCCTTACATATTTATCTGTTGCTCCTTTTATTGCCTCCTTTAGTTTAGCCCATTGCAATTCCACTTCCCTTATCCACTCCCACCTTGCCATCTCCTCCTTCAGGCACTTGGCTATTTTACTGAAGTCAGCATTTATGAAGTCTAGGAATTTGAGCTTGCTGTGATTGGATTCTGCCTTGGCTTTTATCTCAAACCACAGCATGTGATGATCACTTCTACTCTCATGGGCACCCACCCGGACATTCGACACGCTATCACCGTTGGCGATCACTGAATCCAGCATCGAGTTTTCCCTGGTCGGTTCTATCACCATTTGTCTAAGTAATGCATCTTCGAAGGTGTGGACTGTTCTAGCAGAATTCAAGGACAGGAAAATATCAAGTATAATTAAAATTTCTCTATTGTAAAGAATCAATAAACCCATTTTTGGGCCTACTATTTTGCTATCTCTTACTCTGTATAGCAGCCAACCAAAAGGAAGGTGAACAACGGGAGAGTGTGAATGCCTGTTTGACTGCTCTGTTACCCTTCAGACATATACACACACAGCTTACGTGCTCATTCAGTCAGTCAGTCCGCCCCACAACCAGTCAGCTCTGCCCATAGTCTCAGCCTGCAACAGCCTCCTTGCACTTCCACCCAGGGCTGGCCTGTCCACTAGGAAGGCTAGTTGGCCACTAGGGCATCAGACTTTAGTGGGTGGCATGATGACTTTGTGCTGCCACTTTGGTGCCCGCAGCACACATGGCTTCTGCTTCTTACCTCCCTGTATTCAACTTCCTTTCAGAGGGGGGTCAGAAGCTGCAGGCCAGGTGTGCCAAAGCACATGGCCTGTCCAAGGCACCAAAGTGGCAGCACAAACCCGCTGCTTTTAAACTGCTATCACTCCTCTTAGGAGACAGAATAGGCGGCGTGGTGCCGGGAGGGGGGGGGGGGAGGCGCACAAATATGACTCATGCCTGGAATGGCAGAAACCCTTGGACCGGCCCTGCTTCCACTAGCCCCCAAGGGCATTCACTGGTTTACTTCTGGGGGAATTCTATGCAATGCAGAATTTGTGCAGAATTCCCTACCCGCACAGAATTCCGTGCAGACATCTGCCAGTCAGACACTGAGGCAGGATCAGGTGCACAAGCTTTAAGAGTTCCCAATCCTGCCTCATTGTTAGCCAGCAACATAGCCATGGGAGCACTTCCGTTTGTGCCCACAGTTGTTCTAGAGCTTCCTGTGTACCTTTAAAACATGCTGGCATCGGACTTTAGCATAGCCGCAGGAGCAAACAGCAGTGTTCCCTTGGTTCTGTTTCTATGATCAGGCTGCTGGTGAGTTAGGGAGGGCTGATTGGGATAAGAAAGGGTGGCTAGTGAGTGGGGAAGGGTTGCTGGGGGCAGGGGATGGGCTGCTGGTGAGTCGGGGGCTGGCCTGGGGCAAGAAAGGACTGCTGATGAGTGAGGAGGGGTTGTTGGGGGCAGGAGATGGGCTGCTGGTGAATCAGGGGAGTTGCTGGGGGCTGGAGATGGGCTGCTGGTGAATTGGAGGGGCTGCTGGGGGCTGGAGCTGGGCTGCTAGTGAGTCGGGGGTGGCTGTGAGCTAGACGTTAGAGGGAGAGAAAACAGAGGACAAGGATGGTTGGGGACATTACTGTGATTGGAGCAAGAAAGCTAAGGAGGAAAAAGGCAGGGGAAATTTCAGGTCTAGAGGAGAAGCTAAGCTTTATGTTGGGGAAATTCTGCACAAAAATGTACTAATAAAGCATTCAGAATTTTGCTGAATTTTAAAATACTGCATGCAGAATTTTACATATTTTTTTTGCACAGAATTTCCCCCAGGTTGCACGGATTCTCTCCCAGGTTGCACAGAATTCCCCCAGGTTGCACGGTTCTCTCCCAGGTTGAACAGAACTCCCCCAGGTTGCACGATTATCTCCAGGAACAAGCAGGAATGAGTCTTCACATATGGGTACCGACGGAGCCTGCGCGGGAACGCTCCCCAGCGTCCAATCAGAAAGCCTTTGGGAGCATCCCACAGTGCTTGCGTGCTGCCTTCCCGCCTTTCCCAACTGTCTCTCCTCAGTTCTTCTTTTTCTGCAGAGCCAGCAGGTCATGTTCCTGTCACTGCAGAAGAATTTCTTTATTTTTCTTTATTTCTTTTGTGTCGCGTCTGCCTTCTTCGACGCTCCACCGGTACCACCGGTCTTTTTCTTTTCTTCTGTTTAAAAAAAAAACAAAACACCTTTTTTCCATTTCTTTTTTCTTCAGGTGCACTTATGTTTTGGGCCTTAGGCCCAAAACCTTTTTTTCCTTAACATGGAAAAGCCTGCCTCAGGATTTAAGAAGTGCACGAAATGTGGCGGTACCATTTCCGTCACCAACACCCATGACTGGTGTCTGAAATGTTTAGGTCCTGACCATTCCATCACATATTGTATGTCCTGTTCTATGATGTCTAAAAGAGGTCGGCAGAACTGAGCTGCCAAGCTCAGTACCCTGTTTCCCTCTGATGCGGCTTCGGTGGCATCGATGTCTTCCAGGGCTTCTTCTTTCTCACATGGATCTCAGGTAACTAAACATAAATCCAGCCGGTCCTCGAAGGGTAGATCTCCTTCTAAGCATCGAGATGCCTCTGGCGTTGCCCTCGAGGATTCTGCACCGGCAAAATTACACCGGCGGGAGGCTTTGGCCTCTAAAGCATCATCATTGGGGTTCCAGGATGATCTCGATGGCGTGGCCTTGACAGATCTCCTGGTGCCATGCTCTGGGGTACCGGTGGCTTCCACCGGTACCGACTTCCAAGCATTGGCGTCGTCGATGGATCAGAGGATTCTGTCCATGGAATGCAGTCTGGCGGCTTTCCTTGTGGCATCGACGCCCGTGGTATCGCAACAGACTACCCCACCGGTACCGGCTCTAGCATCACCATCGGTACCGATCCCGGTACCGGTGGCATCAGTGTCTGCTATGCCAGTACTCTGTCCTCTGAAGCCCTCCAGTACCGATACCCCGGTACCGGTTATTCCCGATACCGATCCCAGTCGATATGGGTATCGGGCTTTGCAAGAGCATCCGGACAGACGATACTTCGATTCCTCTGAAGACTCTGAGGATTCTGAAGAGTCGGTCGATGCAGTGATGCTTCTTCCACAGGAGGAGTCCTCTCCTAAATGAAGGATGTCTCCTCCAGAGGACTTGTCTTTTCAAGACTTCATCAGGGAGGTGGCTTGGGGCCTTTCCATCACGGTGGCCGCTGAGACAGAACTCAGAGCCAAGGAGTTAGATATTTTACAATATCCTAAAACTCCTAAGGAGGCAGCTACCTTGCCTTTTCATGAGATTTTGTATGATCTCATGTTAAGGATGTGGGAAGCACCTCTGACCACCTCCCCTCATTCTCGCAGGTTGGATACCATGTATCGTGTCCCTCCTTGTCCTGGTTTCCATAAAACTCAACTTCCTCACCACTCTATTGTGGTTGAGTCTGCTATGAGAAAGATTAGAAGTGCCAAAAGACATGCCTCTAATCCTCCAGGACGTGAATGTAGAACCCTGGATGCTTTTGGAAGAAGAGTCTTCCAAGCTTCCATGCTTGCTGCGAGAATTAATTCCTATAGTCTTTACATGGGAATGTTCTTAAAAGAAGTCACTGATCATTTGCAGGCTTTAAGTCCTTTCATTTCTGAAGATAAAAGACAGGACTTTCTCACTTGGCTCAAACATGCCCAAGATATCTCCAAATTCTCTAACCGTGCAGCTTTCGACTCCTTTGAATGTGTAAGCAGAGCCTCAGCTATTGCCATAGGTGCACGTAGAATTGCTTGGCTTCAAGCATCTGATTTGGAGATCTGGGTTCAAGATGAATTGGGAAATATCCATTGTACAGGTGAAAACCTGTTTGGTAAAGATTGGCAAGCAAAAGCCAATCCGATGGATGCTGAAAATTCTGCCTTGCATAGACTATCCAAATCCACAGCTGCTCCTGCTAAGAAAAGGTTGTTCATGAAAGCACCTTTTTCTAAAAAGGGAAGATTCTATCCTGCTTATGGTCAGCGGGCATCTTCTGCAGCTCAATTCCCTACCAAACATCAGCAATCATCCAAACAGAGCAAAGCAAAGGCTGCTAGGCCTCCACAGGCCCAGCAACCTCAGCCCCCTCAGGGCCTTTGACTTTCCGCTAGAGAACTTAGCCTTCCTGGCTCTGGAAGGACCAGAGCCCTCAACCATTCCAGGAAGGTTATGTCATTTTGCTCCCAGGTGGGGGCAAATTACAGCAGAGCATTGGACACTCTCCATCATAAGAGAGGGGTACAAACTTCATTTTTCAAGCTTGCCCCCTCACACAAGAGTGCACCAGTTTAATTCTCCAACCTCCCTCCTCAACCTGTTGGGGCAGGAGGTTGCCACCCTTCTCACTCAGGGGGCAATAGAGGAAATGCCTCTTCAACAACAGGGCACAGGTTTCTACTCCCCCTATTTTCTTATTGCAAAGAAAATAGGGGGCTACAGACCCATCTTAGATCTCAGAGAATTGAACAAATTCCTAGTCAAGGAAAAATTCAAAATGATTTCTCTGGGAACTCTGCTGCCATACCTTCAGAGTCAGGATTGGCTTTGTTCTCTAAATCTCAAGGATGCGTACACCCATGTTCTCATCCATCCAACTCACAGAAGGTTCCTTCGGTTCCTTTTTCAAGAGAAGCACTATCAATACAGAGTGCTCCCTTTTGGTCTGGCCTCTGCTCCAAGAGTGTTCACAAAATGCATGGCGTTACTAGGCCACATGGCATCCACCGTGGATGTGGTACCATATGCTCGCCTTCACATGAGGGCAGCTCAGTGGACTTCATCCACCCAATGGACCCAGGCATTAGACTGCCTGTCAGATAAAATAGCAAACACAAGTCGCCTCATTTTGTTCCTCCAGTGGTGGAAGTCCCCTCAAAACTTGTTGCTGGGGTCCCCCTTTCAGCAGTCTCTACCCCAAGCAACTCTCACAACAGATGCTTCTCCAATGGGGTGGGGAGCTCATCTGCAAGACCTCTCCACCCAGGGCATCTGGTCCCCACAGGAGAGTTGTCTACATATCAATCTCTTGGAACTCAGAGCAATCTTCCTTGCTCTGCGGGTGTTCCACACCCTGCTCAGCTACAAGACAGTCCTTATCCACACGGACAATCAGGTAGCCATGTTCTATGTGAACAAGCAGGGCGGAACTGGCTCTCTGTTGCTTTGCAATGAAGCTTTGCGACTGTGGGCCCTCGCCAGAGAGCATCAGATTCATTTTCTGGCAGTTTATCTTCCAGGCGTTCAAAACTCTTGGGCAAACAGGCTCAGTCGAGTTCTGCTTCCACACGAGTGGTCCCTACATGTGGACCAGGTGGCCAGGATTTTTCAGATTTGGGGAACCCCGGACATAGACCTCTTTGCAAGTCCGTGGAATGCCAAACTTCCCCGGTTCTGTTCCAGAACTCCGGCTCAGGGAGCTCAGGCAAGGGATGCTTTCCTCCTTCACTGGGGTCAAGACTTCCTGTATGCCTTTCCACCCATTCGCCTAATTCCCAAAACCCTGTTCAAGCTTCAGAGAGACAGAGGCCACATGATTCTCATAGCTCAAAAATTGACCACGGCAAGTGTGGTACCCTCTGCTTCTACATCTCTCTCAAGCTCCCTCCCTCGAGTTAGGGTCTGCTCCAGATCTCCTATCTCAAGAGGATGGAAAGTTATGGCATCCCAATCCCCAGTCTCTGCATTGCAGGACTTGGTTGCTGAAGGCCTAGATCTCCAAGATCTTCATCTTTCTCAACAGGTGAAAGATGTTCTGTATGCTTCCAGAAATCCTTCCACTAGATGTTCTTATGCTTTCAAGTGGAAGAGGTTTACCATCTGGTGCTCTGAGAAGGGTCTTAACCCCCTTGCCATACCTCTGGAATCTTTGCTGGAGTATCTCCTCCATCTGTCTAATGCAGGCCTTAAGACAAATTCAGTAAGGGTCCATTTGAGTGCTATTGCAGCTTCCCTTAAGCCTCTAAATGGACAACCTATTTCCTCTCATCCTCTTGTAGCAAGGTTCATGAGAGGCCTCCTTTTAACAAAACCTCCCATTAGACCACCTCCGGTGGCATGGGACTTGAACCTGGTTCTTGGTCAGCTTATGAAGCCACCTTTTGAACCTTTGGCTACCACCTCCTTGAAATACCTTTCTCGGAAAGTTATCTTTCTCATTGCAATCACATCAGCACGTCGTATTAGTGAATTGCAAGCACTCGTAGCTAATCCACCATATACAAGGTTTCATCATGACAAGGGAGTCCTTAGGACTCATCCACACTTTATGCTTAAGGTGGTCTCGCCTTTTCACCTCAACCAGGAGGTCTACCTACCTGTCTTTTTTCCAGGACCTCATGCATCAAGTGCAGAGAGGAATCTTCATACCCTGGACTGTAAAAGAGCTCTGGCTTTTTACTTACAGAGGACACAGCAACATAGAAAGTCCTCTCAGCTCTTTGTTGCCTTTGATCCTTCTCATTTGGGACTACCAGTCTCCAAGAGAACACTATCTAACTGGATTGCCCAGTGTATTTCTTTCGCCTATCAGAGTAAGAACCTTTCTCTGGAGGGCCATGTCACAGCTCACAATGTGAGAGCCATGGCAGCCTCAATGGCTCATCTGAACTCTGTGTCTATTGACGACATCTGTCGAGCAGCCACTTGGGCCTCGGTTCATACCTTCACAGCCCATTACTGCTTGGACAAGGACTCCCGCCGGGATGCCTTGTTTGGTCAGGCTGTTCTCAAACACCTGTTCCATACTTAATCAACTCCTACCCACCATCCTTGATGGGATGCCAGAGATCCATGGGGGGAAGTGGATCCCTATCCCAGGGACACACAACTTCTGGGGTCTCTCCCTGGCATCTAAAGCTAGGGAGTCCCCATATGTGAAGACTCATTCCTGCTTGTTCCTGGAGATAGCACAGTTACTTACCTGTAACAGGTGATCTCTGGGAACAGCAGGAATAATTCTTCACAACCCACCCACCTCCCCTAGGAGTTGTATCTCTCTATCTATCTTTCCTTTTCCTCTCTCTCTCTCTCAGCTTTAAAACTCAACTGAGGAGAGACAGTTGGGAAAGGCGGGAAGGCAGCACGCAGGCGCTGTGGGATGCTCCCAAAGGCTTTCTGATTTGACGCTGGGGAGCGTTCCCGCGCAGACTCCGTCGGTACCGACGATACTCATATGTGAAGACTTATTCCTGCTGTTCCCAGAGATCACCTGTTACAGGTAAGTAACTGTGCTCTCCCCCAGGTTGCACGATTCTCCCTCAGGTTGCACGGATTCTCTCCCAGGTTGCACGGAATTCCCCCAGGTTGCACGGATTCTCTCCCAGGTTGCACGATTCTCCCTCAGGTTGCACGGATTCTCTCCCAGGTTGCACGGAATTCCCCCAGGTTGCACGGATTCTCTCCCAGGTTAGCCTAATGCCTGATGCAGAGCTCAGTCCTCCCATCGCACTTGCACAGCGCATGAGCTTCCTTCTGGCTCACACAGATGGCAGGATGGGAGAGCTGCAAATCAATTTTAAACTATGAAAATATTCTGATGCTTTTCCTTCTGGCTTTCAGGCAAGTAATGGAAAAATGTGTAGGATCCTGAAAAAGCTAGATAGTTGCCAAGTCCTGAGCACATCTGACAGGGTGCCTTCTAAACCTTTGGGCTCTAGGCACATGTCTAGTTTGCCTGTGCCTTAATCTGGTCTTGCTAGTGGCTTCTTGTGCAGGGGTAATTTTCCATATTACCCCTGGAGTGGAGGAGTAGCCTAGTGGTTAGAACGCTGGCTTGGTAACCAAGCAACCAGGATTCGATTCCCACTAGCACGCCTTGTGGCCTTGGGCAAGTCACTTAACCTTCTGTTGCCTCGGAAGAAAGGCTTGACAGTCTACTAACAGTCACGCTGCCAAGAAAACCCAGGAGCTGCTGGGTCGCCAGGAGTCAGCATTGACTCGAAGGCACACATAATCTGGTCCTGCTAGTGGCCTCTTGTGCAGGGGTAATTTTCCATATATTTTTCCTTTTCATTGTCCAGCACTGCTGCCTCTCTTCCACAAATAGACCGGCCAGATTTGGAGAGGAGATCCAGTGGATCCACCAGATCATGCACTGGAGCTACTCTTTACATTTTTTTCATTAAACTGAGTCTCTCTTCCCTCATTTCCAGGTGGAGAATCTTGCTGTGAAAGTTGGTCTGAAAGCTCTAGTGGAGATTTGGAGGATCTGCTGGAGCTGTGTTTTGCAGCTACTGCTACTTTGACATTATTTTTTTTGTTTTTTTAAATCTGAAAGGCACCGCTGCCTAAGTTCTCTCCTTTGCAGTTAGAAGACCTCACCATGGGAATGGATAAAAACCTGATCCGTTAGATCTGTGTGGTGCAACTTACATATTTAAGGCAGAATAATTTAGATTTGGCAAATCCCATATTTACCCCTCATGCACCTCATCCTTCTCTTTCCATCCTGTGCCCCCACACATTCCCTTCCCTTCTTGTTACCCGAAACTCTCCTCTATATACTCCCACCCATCCTGCTTCTACCATCCTCTCTTTCTCTTTGCCCCATTACCTTTTTTCTTAGCCTCCCAACCCCACACCACACTCAAGTCACTTCTCTCTCAGCCCCTTCTCTCCCTGGTGGTCACCAAACTCCTCCTCTCTCTGCCTCCCACCAAGCTAAAATAAAAAGACACCATATATCCTGTCCCTTCTCATCTTACCTCTGATGATGAGCCTCGTCTACATCTTTAACTATTTATGGTTTATGGCTTTTTGTCATTTGTTATGCCACCGTTCAAAGTAAAAAGCAAAGTAACATAGTATAAGATGGCAGATAAAGACCAGTTTGGTCCATCTAGTCTGCCCAGCAAGGTGGCAAGAGTGGTTGCACCAGCCTCTCCATGCAGGTCACCCCTCCCCATGTCTCTGTTCAGAAATAGCCAAGTTTATTTTGATTTTATCCTTTTGCTATAAAGGAATCCATTGTGTTTGTCCTATGCCATTTTGAATTCTGTCACTGTATTTGCCCCCATCACGTCCATAAAGTAGTGTACAATCCTATAAAATAAGAAATAGGAAAAGAACTCCATTCATAAGAAAGGAAAGAAAATAAAAGGATAGTTCTCTAGTCGTTATCAGCCACCCTTTAGCCCCACCAGTCAGACACCCTCAAATGGCTGTTCAAAACAGTGTGTTTTTAAGCCGGCTCTGAATTTTTTGTACAGTGGTTGTAGACCAGGGGTTCTTAACCCAATCCTCAGGACACACTTAGCCAGCCGGGTTTTCACAATAGACGCCAAGAATATGCATGAGAGAGATCTGCATACAGTGGAGGCCGTGCATGCAGTTTTCCCTCAGACATATTTATTGTTTATCCTGAAAACCTGACTGGCTAGATGTCTCGAGGACTGGGTTGAGAACCCCTGTTCTAGACATAAATCTAAAGGTAGATCGTTCCACAGGATGGGAGCTTTAAAGAAAAATTCAGATTGCCTAGTAGTTTCCAGTCTGGCTCTGGAAGAGGGGGAAAGTTACAATTGGTGCTTGTGAATGGAGCATAATGCACAGGCTGACATATGCACAGTGATAAGTGAGGATAAGTAGGTCGGTGTACCAGTATACAATGCTTTATGAGCTAGAGTCAAAATTTTAATATATATCTGGAAGCAAACTGAAAGGTAAGTATTGCTGTATTAATAGTGGAGTTGCATGATCAAATATAGGAACAAACAGATCCTAATAGCCGTGTTTTGCATGGTTTGTAGGCTCTTCGATATATAAAGGCCAGCATGAATAAAATTATAATAGAGCTGAGAGATGAGACTAAGAATAAGAAGCTTCTTAGATAGTAGTATCCCAGAAAGAACAAACAGTATGAAACTGTCGTAAAGCAAGAAAAGACCTTTCTTTTGAATGAATGTTGCCAAAAGACTAATGACATTTTTAAAAAGAGGAGGAACAGAGGGGAGCAGCCAAAGTGTATCGCAGCACAGAGCACAGTAGTGCAGTTTGGGCAGTCGACTCCCACTTTACTCAGGCAGGGAAGATGCAACTGTGGGGGTCAGCCAGGGCTTCTGCCTCCTGGCTTTTAATCACAGGTGGCAGAGAAGCATGCTGTGGAGGAGGTGAAGTGGGGGAGTAGCTGGGGTGGATCACGGTGGTTTTGGCAGGCCTCACTCACGATTCAGGCTGCGAAGTTGCAGGCTTGTGGCTCAAGGACTTCTGTTTCCTAAGACAGTGATACTGCGGCAGCAAGACCCTGCAGCAGGGGAGGGAGAAAAGGCACAAAATAGCTCCCCTGGCCTGCAAGTGCCTTGTAGCTTCTGCACCTGCGCCGTCTTAGCCAGACTGTTGCACCACAGGTATGAAGGCTTAAAAATAATTTATTTTATTTATTTAAAACACATTTATATTTGGCACTATATCTCTAGGCGGATTACAATAAAACATACATAAAATGAGATCTTCATCAAACAGATAACACTAAAACACAATAATTCACAGATATTCTGACTTGCAAGTACAGCATCAACTAATATATTCACCTCTTGCCAACCTGTAATTCATTAAAGCATCCAAACCAGGTGATAACATCTCAAATAGTCAAATAAAGCCAACATCCCCTTTATTCTGCCAAAAGGGTTGGATAAGCCTGCCTAAACAAGTTTGTTTTCAGCAGTTCCCTTAAAGTGATACAGTTCATATTCTGATAGCAGTGCCTGGGAGGCGTCATGGAGAAGGTACACATCATGTGACTCAGCAATAGAGCTGGAGGTTCATGCACGGAATCCCCTGATGGCGCACCGCTGGTGGACAGAGCAAGCCAAACCTTGCTTTCCGATTTCTTAATTAACCGCTTCATTTTCTGTGCTATGACTTTATATTCACAACGGTCACATTTCTCTTTGATTCCCACAATACAAGTTCATGTATCTTGGCTTATTTCAAAATTTCCAGCAGTTAGGGTATCTCATGATAAAGATCACAGATGATCTTGGGGTTTGTTTTTTTACTGGTGTTAAGGGAAAGCACACTTAACCCTCCATAGCCCATGTTCCCTGTAAAATAGTTATCTCCAAGTTATAATGCCCTGTTCAATGTAATTTCAGTTTGTTCAATGTAAACCGCACTGATGCAGAATAGCGCGGTATATAAGAGAATGTAAATAAATAAACTATGTGCTTGTTCAATGTCACTCTTCCATTATCTGAATATACAGTAGCATCAGCAGAAGTATTTCCATAAATTTCACGAGATCAGCCCGTTTCCTTTCACTCTGGGATCTTCAGATTCCTTAGATTGTTTCTCCAGTCTTACTATTTGTATTTTTATTCCAGAATGATTTTGACTTTGACCTGAATATTGTTAGAGCATCACTCTTCTAAGAAGGACGTTCTTTCACCAGCTCATCCACTGGCTTCTGAAATGAAGATAATTGTGCTGCAGGGGAATGATCCATTTTGATTTCTTATGTTGCACCATCATTCTCTGTCATTGGTACCTTTAGGCATTGTATTGCCTTAATGTTCATGGTAAGGAATGTTTCTGTTTCCTTGCCGGCAGCCATTTTCTATGCTAATGGGGGGTCCCTTGTGACATTGCGAAAAACACTTCTGTTTTGCTTGATTTATTGCTAGCCATGTCAGTTATCACTTGAGATGATAAGCATATGGAAGAGACCGCAGGATTACTGATTTTTGGTTTGTTTCTTCAGAGAGACAATCTCTCACATATCTATCCATCAGCTAGTTTTGTAGTACCATGCCTCCAGTCTTTTGTTGAAGTACTCTCAAACAGGAATCTCCAGTCGTGACCTCCTGCTACCAAAATAGTTAAATGCATTCTATTCATACTTGTTCTTTCACAAAAAAGACCTGTATGGGCTTGACCTCTGCCAAGAGAGAGAAAAGTAGTGCAGCCTTTCTAGATATGAGGAGTCCCACTGGAAACAAACAACGATGTGGTGTCTCTCCATTGAAAGTGAAAGCTTGTGCTGTTATAAAAGATGTTGTGTTAATGCTAGACAGAGGTGTGGAAAAATAAGTGAAATTGCTGGCTTCAGATCGCACTTATTATTTTTAATTTATTAATATTTTGTATGTTTGGGTGGAAATGTAATACTAGATAGACATGTGAGAGATCTTCTCTTTGGGGAACAAGCCTGCAGATAAGATTGATGTCTCTTCAGATACTTATCCAAGTATGAACTGTCATGGCCAGTGATAAATCAAGCACAATAGAAGTGCCTCTTGCATTGTCATGAATTGTCAAAACAGAAAATCTTCAGGAAAGATGGCTCCGTTCCCCTAGCTGTTTCCCTTCAACCCCAGAACACAAGCACAAATCTGTAGAAATGATGTATCAAAAAAAAATTGTATTACACTAAGTGATAAGCCTAGATGTAGGGAATGGTTAGCACTGACCTGTTCTATTCATAACACACAGCCTGCTCTCAGAATAGTAAGGCTTCTGGTGTCAAGATGATGTTTTGAAGGAGCAATCAGGTGGACGCTACCAGGACTTGTTTCTTTGCTTGGTCATGAGTTTCCACTCTTACCTCATGCTAAGGAAAAGAAAGGATGAGGACTGAGCCTTTCCTCTGGCTTGGGGTTGCAGTCTTCAGTGGGATAGAAGACCTTGGCCTGATGGCATTTTTCCCATGCCCAGTACTCTAGTTCTATCGGCACTTTCAACGGGACTCCCGTCAGATGGAAGTTCATATAGGTGACGCTAGGCTCCAGTGTGTGCACAGGCCCGGCCCAGAAGAGTACTTGTCTGGCCCGAAGCATTCGGTGTGGAGCAGGATGAGAACCCGCCTCTAGAAAGAGTGTGAGAGGGATGGCCACTTGTGATTTTGTTGCTGCTGCGAATTGGCCTTGCTGCTCGAGAGCTATCCTCAGGGGTGGGAGACCAGACTTTTCCACCTTCCCTATGGGCAGCTGAACCTTCTGGTGTCTTCAGGGAGCAGAAAAGACCAGCTGTGATAACCCTTGATGTACTCTGGGATGCCATTCAAGGTTTGAGACTTTCTCTTTCAACTCTGGTGGATTTTAAAAAAAGAAGTGGGGAATTTGGTGGAGAAGGTTGAAGAGCAGGCAAGGTCACTTCAGCATCAGGCTACAAGACTCTGGAATTTGGCATGTTTGAGATTAATAGGCCCGATATTGAGAGCAAGTAACACGATTAGCAGACCTGCTAACTGCGTTAATCACCTTGGCCAGGTTATTCTGTAGCACTAACGAGGTGCTGTCCCTGGCTAACATCAGGACTTTCCGGGGGGAGCACCTGGCGATAACCAGACAGCAGCAGTCTTCAGATGCTGGCTAGTTATCACAAAGCAGCTAAAGTTAGGCACATTAAAGGCTGGCCTAACCTTTGCCACCAAAGTTAATTGCCACTGCCCAGTTAGCTTTGCTGCTATCCGACTGACCCAGATATTCGATGATGGGTGGCCAGATATGGCCTCAACATTGAATAACTGCTAGATGCCACTACTGAATATCGGGCTCAATGATTTTAGAATATTGCAGATGAGAGATAAGAACTTTGTTCATTGGCATTTGGAGCATTTTGAGAATCAGCTTAGGTGACAGCAAAAGCTAGAAGGATGCTTGGGTGCATACGGAGAGGATTGGCTAGCAGAAAAAAGGAGGCGATAGTGCCTCTGTATAAGTCTTTGGTGCGACCTCATTTGGAGTATAGTGTGCAATTCTGGAGACCGCACCTTCAAAAGGATATAAACAGGATGGAGTCAGTACAGAGGGTGGCTACTAAAATGCTCAGTGGTCTTCATTGTAAAGCATATGAGGACAGACTTAAGGATCTTAATATGTACACCTTAGAGGAAAGGCAGGATAGAGGTGATATGATTGAGATGTTTAAAAACCTCTGTGGCATAAATGCACAGGTGGAGAGCCTTTTTCAATTGAAAGCAAGTTCTGCTATGAGGGGACGTGGGATGAGGGTGAAAGGGGATAGATTCAGGAGTGATATGCAGAAATATTTCTTTACGGAAAGAGTGGTGGATCATGGAATAGTTTCCCAGTGGAGATGGTAGAGATGAGGACAAAATTCAAAAAAGAGATGAGTATCTAAATTCAAAAAAGCATGGGACAAACACAGAGGATCTCTAAAGGAAAAAAAGGGACTGTTGTAGTTGTTGATATGGAAGGACAGACTAGATAGGCCATGTGTTTTTTTATCTGTCGGCATTTTCCTCTGTTTCTATCTGAGGATGATTTATTTATTTATTATTTATTTTATTACAATTTCTTATATACCGCACTATTCGGTATCAGCGCGGTTTACATTATAACACAATGACCATAACAACAAGCTGTTTGGTTTTACATAGAACAGGCGTACAAACTTGGATAACAGGGGAGAACTATATACATGAGATATTTACACAGAACACAGATTAAATTCTTGGAGTCCCCTTTGATACTTCCCACTGAGATGGTAAGGAGACATTTTTGGGAAATTATGAAAATTTTATCTGGATCCTGGCCTGCTTTGGTTAGGGCACAATATCTGGCTCTCCCAAACATTGGAGGTGGTGACGGCAAGGTGCGGCAGGAGAGAGCTCAGGAAATTTTGAACTTAACTGAGTTCTTGGAATCATTGCTGGAAGTTATAATGCAGTGAACTACCATGATTGTGTCATTTGCATTTGAAACCAATCAAAATATGGTTATTTGAATGTATTTCTGTGTTATGAACAAGCTGTATCTCCAGGATCAAGCTGGAAGTCAGTCTTCACATATGGGCGACATCGGTACCAATGGAGCCCAGTGCGGAAACACTCCCCAGTATCCAGTAGGAATGCTTTTGGGAGTGTTGCTCCATGCATGCGTGTATGCCTTCTTGCCTTCCAAAATGATGGTCTCAGTTGTCTTTTTTCCATGGAGCTGTTGGGACATAGTCCCAGTTTCACTGCATGAAGAGACTTCACACTTTTTCTCTGGTACCTTTTTGGTGCTTTTTGTCTGCCTTCCCTTTCACCAAATGAACCCCTGGTTGATTTCGGTTATCTTTTTTACTTTTTATTTTCTTTTATCCATATTCTTAACCTCAAATTTTGTGGGGCCTAATACCCTCCTGGGTACCACTGCCCAATTCGATTTAGCTTCCCTCCTTTTTTCCAACATGGAAAAACCCTGCAATGGGTTTAAGAAGTGCACCAAGTGCTTGAGCACCATTTCCCTAACCGATGAACATGATTGGTGTCTCAAATGCCGTGGCCTGGACCACGACATGGATTCCTATGCCCAGTGCATTAAAATGACTTCTAGAGGAAGGAAGAACTGTGAACAACAGAAGGCTAAGCTGTTTTGGACAGACTCAGCTACTTTGGTGCACTCTTTGGGGGCATCAACACTGTCTAAGTCATCTAAAGATTCCCGGTCTTCATCTCCAATCAAACAAAAGAAGAAGCATTGCTCGGAGTCCCCAGCATGTAAGACTGCAAAAACATTGAGCTCGGCATCGAGAGGGTCTCACTCCTCTTCCAGGTCTGCTTCGCATTCAGACTCTGAGTGTTGACATTGACATCGACACTTGTCACTTTCTGATACAGACCATCTGGTCAAACAGCTCCAGTGGGAGGTCACATCCTCCATAGCTTCGAAGGGGCTTGGGGATGCCCTCGAGGCTTTGTCCTCGGCAGAGCCCCCGATGCCATGCTTGGGTGTTGTGGCCCAGATCTTTGCATCCGGAGCCACTCTATCCCCTGCACCGACCCTCGATGACCGGGTTTTGGCCATCGAGAAAAGCCTTGCAGCAATTCTGGTGGTTCTACCCCCAAGAAAAATGTTTCTTCCCACCTTACCATTCTTATTCCACCTACCAGTTGCAAAAACAGCAACAGAGGCAACTGGGACCTAAGCAACCTCGTAAACCTAAAGGTCCTAAGGCACAGCCTGTCCCTCAGCCACAACCTACACAGAACTTTTGACTCTTTCCGGTAGGGCATGGCCAGTCATCTTATAATATCTCTTGTTCCTCTCCAAATTCCAGGGAGATTGGTTCTGTTCGCACATCGATGGACCGCTGTCACCTCAGAACCCTGGACTTTGTAGTTAGCAGGGGCCACCAACTGCATTTCAAGTTGCTGCTACCCACTCACTTTGTTGTCCAACCCACCATGGATCTCCAACAGGCCACCCACTCCAACGAGAGATCCTCGCTCTTCTTTCGCAGGGAGCGATTGAGGAGGTCCCTCCATCTCAACAAGGTCAAGGATTCTACTCCCGCTACTTCCTTATTCCAAAGAAGTCGGAAGGGCACAGGCCCATCCTAGATCTCAGAAATCTCAACAGATTTCTAGTCCAGGAGAAATTCAAAATGATTTCACTTGGTGCATTTCTCCCTTATCTCCAGCCAAACGACTGACTGCTCTCTAGATCACAAAGATGCATATACACACATCTTGATCTGCTCCAATTACAGAAAATTCCTCAGGTTTGTGTTTCGCAAACACCATTACCAGTATTGAGTTCTTTCTTTTGGTCTGGCTTCAGCCCCCAGAGTTTTCACAAAGTGCCTGGCTGTTGTCGCAGCGTATCTCCACATCTTAGATATCTTTCTGTTCCCTTACTTAGACAAGTGGCTGATCAAGAGAGATACCCCTCAATCCATCACCGTGGCTTTTCGTCAGACCATCCAGGTCCTCCAAGACTTAGGATATGTTGTTTTGGGTTTTTTTTTAAATTTTATTATATGCAAACCAAATAATATAATACAATGAAAATAAGCAGTATATCCAATAACAATAATAAGATAAACGTTACAATAGAAATAAACATAATTAAATACCACATCACAGCCCACATCATGGAGAATACAACAGCAGCAAAATACCGGGACAACTAATTAATTAAGGCTACACCCCCCAACTAAATCATAATACTAACTACTTAACTAGAAACAAAGTATTCCTCTCAGACCTGTAGTGAGACTAATAAAGATTCAAGCTGAGAAGGATCTGAGTATACATAATTCACACCCTGCAAGGATACCAAACATTTACATGTAAAACGAAGAAAGAAGGTCCCTCCCCCAGCCAACACTCTCGGTTTGAGCTGGAGGAAGGATCTTCGCAGAGATTATGTATATCGAGAGACATCGGGGAAGATGGATAGCTTCTGGCCATAAAAAAGAAAATCCTTTTTAGAAAAAAAAGCCTTCATGATAGAAGTCTTATCTCCAAAGTTGACCAGAGTAACCACCAAAGTGGCGCGGGTGGAGATTAAAGTTTGGGAATTTTCCAAAAAATCAGTTAAATCTGGAGAAATTGATTCAACACCCAGCGGTCCACTAATCTCCCCGGGTACTACTCGAGACGGCAAATAAAAAGAATGATCAATCAAGAAACTATCAGCATCAGGGAGCAACAAAACCTCTTTGCAGTATTGACGAAATAAAAGAACAGATGTCAACAAACGAGTCTTCGGAAAATTTAGCACACATATATTTTTGGCACGAGAAACATTCTCTAATGATTCCAACTGTTGGTACAAAAGAGCAGTGTCTTTCAGGGCGGATGCAAGAGCCGACTGCAAAGAGACAACATGTGCATCCACCCTGTCAGCACGCTGAGATAAATCATTGACTGAGACCTCCACAGTATGCAATTTAGTAGCAACCTGCTGAGAAAATACAGCGGTTTGGTCCATAAATCGAGACAATAAAGCATTAGTCACTGAAACTTGCTTCCAAATATCAGACAAGGTAATTTCTCCCTCATTAGGAATCTGAGAGGAAACCAAGGCTTCATTGCCCCCAGCTGAAATAGGAAGAATAGGAAGTACCTCACAAGGAGTAGTTAATGAAATAACAGGAGACCCCTCATCTTCACCAGAGGACGAAGATACTTCAGCAGAAGAAGAAGTCACATCAGAGGCCTGAGAAGACCCAGGGTTGGGTGGAGGAGTCCTATCGATGGAGCTTAATGAGACCCCAGAGGCCAAAGAAGAGGAAGCCTGAGTCGCTGAAACAGGATTAGATAGAACCACCACATGTTGGTCCATAGGACCAGTAACAATCACAGGAGTTGAAGACGCAGCAACAGGTTCTTTACCAGTCTTATTCTTCTTGCTTTTCCTCTTCACGTGGCCCCGAGGCATTCCCACAATGACTAGGGCCCTAGGCCCCTAAGCGGCACCGAAGGGGCACCAAAGGGGCTTTCCCCCTTTGGTCATGCCCCCTTCGGGCGCGCGACCACGGCCGCAAGGCAGCCAGCACTTTAAATAGGCGGCAGGAGCCAACGAGGAGCAGCAGGAAAGACTTCTGGAGCCAATCAGAACAAAGACAGGAAACTGCCGCTGGTCCTGGTAGAAGACACCGCCGATTCTCACCATGTCCAGGCAGCCAGCGCTTTAAATAGGCAGCAGGAGCCAACGAGGAGCAGCAGGAAAGACTTCTGGAGCCAATCAGAACAAAGACAGGAAACTGCCGCCGGTCCCGGTAGAAGACACCGCCGACTCTCACCACGTCCAGGCAGCCAGCGCTTTAAATAGGCGGCAGGAGCCAACGAGGAGCAGCAGGAAAGACTTCTGGAGCCAATCAGAACAAAGACAGGAAACTGCTGCCGGTCCCGGTAGAAGACACCGCCGACTCTCACCACGTCCAGGCAGCCAGCGCTTTAAATAGGCAGCAGGAGCCAACGAGGAGCAGCAGGAAAGACTTCTGGAGCCAATCAGAACAAAGACAGGAAACTGCCGCCGGTCCCGGTAGAAGACACCACCGATTCTCACCACGTCCAGGCAGCCAGCGCTTTAAATAGGCAGCAGGAGCCAACGAGGAGCAGCAGGAAAGACTTCTGGAGCCAATCAGAACAAAGACAGGAAACTTACGCCGGTCCCGGTAGAAGACACCGCCGATTCTCACCACGTCCAGGCAGCCAGCGCTTTAAATAGGCAGCAGGAGCCAACGAGGAGCAGCAGGAAAGACTTCTGGAGCCAATCAGAACAAAGACAGGAAACTGCCGCCGGTCCTGGTAGAAGACACCGCCGACTCTCACCACGTCCAGGCAGCCAGCGCTTTAAATAGGCAGCAGGAGCCAACGAGGAGCAGCAGGAAAGACTTCTGGAGCCAATCAGAACAAAGACAGGAAACTGCCGCCGGTCCCGGTAGAAGACACCGCCGACTCTCCCAACCAAGAGTTAGGATATGTAATAAATTATCCAAAGTCTTGCCTCACTCTAACTGAAGATCTCGAGTTTATAGAGGCTCGCCTAGACATGGTTCAAGCCCGAGCTTTCTTGCCAGATGACCGCTGAGCTCAGCTGATCGCTCTCGCCAATCATTTTCAGGGGCAGACAACCGTATTTGCCAGGTATTTTCTTTGCTTACTAGACCACATGACCTCCACAGTCCATATGGCCTCCACAGTCCATGTCGTACTGCATGCCCGTCTCAACATGCGGGTGGAACAATGGAACCTGTCACAGCAGTGGACACCAATCCACAGGTCATCTGTCGGATCACATAACCATTTCTCCTCAAATGATAAACTCCCTTCAGAGGTTGTGCATGCTGCACAACCTAAACGTAGGGTTACCTTTTCAAAGGTCTGGACCACAGTGTACTTTGACCACTGATGCATCCAAGCATGGGTGGGGAGCTCAGCCCAATGGCCTCAAAACCCAAGGGCTGTGGTCTCATCAGGAGACTTGGCTTCACATCAACCTTTTGGAACTCAGGGTGATTTCCAATGCCCTATGCGTCTTCTCTCGCCACCTTGTAGGGCGGTCAGTCTTGATTCAGACAGACAATCAAGTTGACATGTTCTATGTCAACAAGCAGGGAGGAACGGGATCTCGCCCCCTCTGCAAGGAGGCAATTTGCCTCTGGAATTTTGCAATAGCTCGCAGAATTCATCTGTATACGGTTTATCTCCCAGAGGAAGAGAACCAGTTAGTCGACAGACTCAGTCGGATCGTCCTCCTGCACGAGTGGATGCTGGATCCTCGAGTCTCACAACACTTATTTCAACTATGGGGATGCCTGTATGCGACCTCTTTGTTTCTCTGTTCAACGCCCAACTACTTCGCTTCTGCTGGAGAATGCCATCTCCCCGCAAAGAGTTCAGATGTGTTTCTCTTACACTGGGGACAGAGTCTGCTATATGCATTTTCCCCTCTCCCTCTCATTCCAAAGACACTTTTCAAACTTGGCCCAGGCAACCGTAGTTTCCACCTCTTCTTCACCCAGCTCAGGTTCCTCCCCTCAGACTGGGCTGCGCTCCCAAACTGCTCTCGCAGGATCAGGTAACTTTTCTACACCCCATCTTCAAGACTCTGCTTGACGGCCTGGCAGCTGAGCATTTTGCCCTCTCAGGACTAGAGCTTCCAGAAGATGTTTTACAAGTCCTCTTCTCATCCCGGAAGGACTCTACTAGGTGTTCCTATTTTATTTATTTAACAATTTTTTTATACCGCCTTATCTTACAATCAAGGCGGTTTACATTGTAACTTCAATTTTACAGAGAACCTGCAAATATTACAGCTAACAATTTAAACCATAACTGGACAACTTTATAGCATGCAAAGGGAGTGGTGGGGGGGGGGGGACTTGGAGTGCTAAAACATGAATTGTAATGTTTAAGCAATTGATCATATGGAGTGGGCACGAGATACGAGTAATGCTGTGGAGTTAGGTGAGTTCATTGAAGTGCTCGATGAAGAGGAGGGTCTTGAGCTTAAATGGCACAAATTTTCTTTCTGGTGCTTGTAGAAAAGCCTGGATCCTTTCACCTTACTCCAGTATCCTACTGCATTTATCCTCATCGAGTCTCAAAACCAATTTGGTGCGGGTACACTTGAGTGCCATTTCCACTTCCCAACATCCATGGGCGAATTGCTCTATTTCCACTCACCCTTTGGTATCACGGTTTATGCAAGGCCTTCTCCTAACAAGACCGCTTCTCCATCCTCCACCTATTGCGTGAGTTGTTCTCGCACAACTCATGCTAATCCCTTTCAAGCCATTGGTGTCAGCTTCTTTAAAGTTCCTAACCTGGAAAGTTCTTTTCCTTGTTGCATTAACTTCAACCCGAAGGGTCAGTGAGCTACAAGCTCTCGTGGACTACGCATCATACATGAGGTTCCACCATGACAAAGTGGTCCTCGGGCACACCCAAAATTTCTCATAAAGTGGTCACTTCTTTTCACTTAAACCAATCTAGGATAATATATAAAACCACAATAACTACATATAAAGCTTTAAATAACATGGCTCCAATCCCACTATGCAAACTAATCAGCATGGAATCTCAAAAAATTACGCACAGAAAAGGATACTCAAATAAACTAAACACTCCTAATGATTTCATAAAAGCAAATAAATTAACTAACAACAGAGCTTTTTCTCATGCAGCCCCATCTATTTGGAATTCCCTTCCGGAGGACCTACGAACTATAACCGAAATTATGGAACTCCGTAAAAAACTAAAAACCTATTTATTCACCATGCACTATGGCAACACAGATAACCCCTTGATACACTCAGATAAAGGCTAAAAAATCCTGATAGGCTAAAAAGTCCTGACTGAGTAATACTATTTCTAACAACTTAACAGACAATACACTATCCTAAAAACACTATGATTCAATTCTAAAGTACCTACAACTTGTATTTGTATATAGTTTATTGTACATAGTTTACAAGCCAGTTTTGTGCTGTTATGCATTGGTTCATGCTGTTAACCATTACTCTTTATTGTTACAAAATGTTCGATGTAAAACTAAGCTCTTGCTTTGTGGATTGTTTTATTGTAAACCGCAACTGAACTCTGGAAGATGCGGGTAATAAATGATTGTTAAATAAATAAATAAATAAAATAAATAAATCTCACTACCAACATTTTTTCCCAGGCCTCACAGCTCTTCGAACTGAGGCCAAGCTTCATACTTTTGATTGCAAGAGAGCGCTTGCTTTCTATCTTGACCGCACTAAGAATCATCGCCAATCCTCTCCAACTCTTTGTCCCCTTTGACCCAAATCATCTTGGCTTACCAGTTTCCAAAATGACTCTGTCAGACTGTATTACTTTTGCTTATTCCCAGGCTGGACTGTCTCCAGGATCATGTCACAGCCCATAATGTCCGAGCTATAGTTGCTACTGTGGTCAACCTTTGTTCGGTCTGAATTCCAGAAATCTTCCAAACAGCCACATGGTCTTCCTTGCATACCTTTGTGGCTCACTATTGCCTGGACAAGGACTCCAGCAGAGATGCTCAATTCGGACAATCTGTACTACATAATCTGTTTCAGATCTAAAACAACTTGCCCACTGCCCATTCGGCTAACCAGCAAGGAGTGTACCGAACAAGCTGGGCCTGTCAGATTCCTGCTGCAACCTCTGTATGGGCCTGTGATCCTTCCTCTCGCAAGTTATTATGGGCTAGGGAGTCCCATTTGTGAAGACTGACTTCCTGCTTGTACCTGGAGATAGTGTAGTTACTCAACTGTAACAGATGATCTCCGGGAACAGCAGGAAGCAGTCTTCATAACCAGCCCTCCTTCCCTTCAAGTTGTTTTCCACTTATTTCTATGAGTTTTCTTTTACTCTGCTTTTTACCTGACTGAGGAAGGCAGGAAGGCATACACGCAATAATGGAGCGACACTCCAAAAAACATTCCTGTTGGATGCTAGGGAGTGTTCCCGTGCCGGGCTCCGTTGGTACCGATGTCACCCATATGTGAAGGCTGCTTCCTGCTGTTCCTTGAGATCATCTGTTACAGTTGAGTACACTTTATGGGGGCTGCAGATAGAATATTTTCTGACTTGTCTAAAGTGACCCAGAGGAGGTGGTGTGACATTTTAGCCTTTCGGCCTAGAGTTCTCACCCTGGGGACTACTTTTAATTTAAACGTCCATGTAATTGTTTTGTTATGCTTGGGGGTAAACGTTATTTATTTTTATGACCCAGAACAGCTTTTGGAATTAATTATGGTGAAGCAGGATACTGTAGTATTGAGTGGGGTAGTCCCAGAATAACTGCACAAGAGATGCTAGCTTGGTCTGGATTTACTGCACTGCTTCTTCTTTCTTTCTTTCTTTGTATTTACTTTATTTTTATTTTATTTATTGCTTACCCCCTCATTTTGTGGATATACATCATGTATTAATTTCAACTAACTATTGAAGCAAGTGATCTTCTTTTTTCCTTTCGTCACTTGGATGTGATAAATTTTGAAATTTGAATAAAAATAAAAAAAAATAGTAAGGTCTCTAATTCTTAGATCATACAGATAAAACAGCTTTTTTTTTTGGGGGGGGGGGTTGAGGTAAATAAGTATGCTGTCTACAGTGGGGGGGTTTTCATGATAATGACCTTGAGTTACTCAGAGTTTACACACAGTCATTTTCATTTTGTTTTATTTTATTTTAATTTTGCATACAGGTTTGCCTTTCATACTCCAACTTCTAGCTATAATCAGTTCTGACCTTGTATTGGTTGTGTCTAGAGCAGCCCTCCCTCAGTTTTTTTGTATTGCTGCTGACATGACTTTTTTTGTCTAATTTTCCCTTGGATTTTGACATGCAGACTGATAAAGACAAAATAAGACCTTATCACTTTTCTAGCGATAATTCTTTCTGCTGTCTCAGAAGTAAAAATTAGAAAGCCCTTTTAGCTCGTAAAATGATGTCCTTGAAAGCTGCCCCTGCTAGTTGTTTCCTGAATAATTTGCAGAGTCTGGGCCTTAAGTGCTGGAATTTTGCTCTTTCAGATAACTAACAAGGTAACATAATTGTCAGCCAATTGTAATCTCTCTCTCACTGAGATGGTGCACTGTAATAGTATGCCATTGCTTTGGCAGACATTTCAGTATGAAAACACGTGCGGTTATGATTTGAACTGTGCCATCTTCAATAAGAAAGTTGAAATGTCAGCAAAATTATTTGTCTAATTTATGTTTTTGTCTTCTTTATGAACTTGCTTATTTATGCTTGTATGTAATCACAGGACATCTATGTGGCATGTCAAAAAATACCCTTATTTTATGCTTATTTTATAAAGGCACCAAAAAAATGGTCTCAAACAGCTTAGGGACTAAACCCCAAAATAACAGACAAAAGCCCTAAGACAATATACCCACAAAAGGACATCGAACAATATGAACAGTAGGTATTTCTAGCAAAGGAACCTAATTTTAAGGCTACAACACCAGCAAAGCTCAATTTGTCATCATTGGTCCACAGCAATGTTCCCTCTAATTTTCTGTAGGCTGTGTGCGCAGAAAATATCAGCTGTGCAGCTTTTGAAGGAAGGTTAAATTTTTGTGCGCCACATAACGATACTCGGAGTTATATACTTTAAAATTTGACTACATGTCAGAATACAGTATGTACACCACATTGATTGCACTAGAAAATATTGTAGAACTTGTGAAAACCGTAAATACACAACAACTTTTAAATTTTAAGACGTCTGTGTTGTTTTCTATCAGAATCAGAACTGGTAATTTTTGTGCGCTCTGTTGTAAAGTATGTGCGCTCACTCGGCGAGGTGTGTGCGCGCGCACACGCGCACAGCTTAGAGGGAACAGTGGTCCACAGCCCAACTAAAATCTAATGGGCAAAACTTTCTTGAGAATTTTACAATTTTAGGGGTTTTTTTTTCAAAAATATTCAGTTTTATATATAAACATTCAATAATTCACAGTCATAAAACATCCAACACAATATTGTGTTTCGAAGAGACTTATCTGCATCAGGGATATCTTCTTTTGAAAAATAGGCTCCAACATAAAGTCCACTGGCGCTGCTACTCCCAAAAGCTGAATGAGGGGCCAAAGAGAAGGATTTAAACTGGACTAAAGATGACTCAGTGGAGGTTGGATGCGGCCCACTGTGTAAATCTTATTGGTTTGGTACAGAACTCAACAAATCCCAGGTGTCAGGTCGCCATGTCGACCAGAAATTTGCACTCAGTGCCTGGGATTTTCTCCACCTCCCCCCCCCCCCCCATCATGCCGGCAGCAATTCCATCTCCCACAAGCAGAAGGGATGCGAGATTTGAGAACAAAAGACCAAAGTGAGAGATGGGGGGGGGGGCAGTATGTGCAAGGAGATCACAAGCACTGGTTCATAAGATTTTGGCCTGGTTCCTATATCCACACAAAATTAGTCAAGGCCTAGTTTTGTATGCAACATTAATACCTATTTAACACAGACCTCATGCTCAAAACATGGCTACACCAGAATTTTTTAACTGAAATTATTTCTTCATACAAATTTATTTATAAAACATTTATATGCCACCTTCAAGAAATATGTTAAGGAAATTGGTCATTCAATGTATAAATTCAAAGGAAAAATTATAATCTCCAGGAACAAGCAGGAATGTAGTCTTCACATATGGGTATCATCGGTACCGACGGAGTTTGCGCAGGAATGCTCCGCAGCGTCCAATAGGAAAACTTTTGGGAGCATCCCACAGCGCCTGCATGCTGCCTTCCCGCCTTTCCCAACTGTTCCTCTCCAGTTCTTCGTTTTCCGTGGAGCCGACAGGTCGCACATCCTGTCACCGCAGAAAAAATTCCCTTCTTATTCTTCTTTTTTGTGGTCATGTCAGCCTTCCCTCGACGCTACACCGGTACCGCCGGTTCTTCTTTCTTTTTAAAAAAAAAATCTTTCTTTCTGGAAGTCTTTCCAGTAATTTTCTCCTCAGGTGCCATGCGCCATTTTGGGCACTAGGCCCAACTTTTTCCTTTAGAATAGAAAAACCCGCTTCGGGTTTTAAAAAGTATTCTAAGTGTGGCGGTACCATCTCCGTCACTGACACCCATGAGTGGTGCCTCAAATGTTTAGGTCCTGACCACTCTATTTCAGAGTGTGTTGCCTGTGGGATGATGTCGAAGAGGGGCCGGCAAAACCGAGCTGCTAAACTTAGCACCCTTTTTCCCTCCGATGCAGCCTCTGTGGCATCGACGTCTTCCAGGGCTTTGTCTTCCTCCCATGGATCTCAGGTAACTAAACATAAATCTAGCCGGTCCTCAAAGGGTAGATCTCCTTCTAAACATCGAGATGCCTCTGGCGTTGCCCTTGAGGGACTTTCACTGGCAAAATTGCCCCGGCTGGAGGCTTCGGCTTCCAAAGCACTAACGGGGCTCCAGGATGTTCTCAAGGCTTCAACCTTGGCAGAACCACTGCTGCCATGCTCTGGGGTTCCGGCTGCTTCATCCAACACCAATACCCAAGCATCGGCAGCGTCGATAGACCAGAGATTCTTGGCTATTGAACGCAGTCTGGCGGCTCTTCTCACGGCCTCGATGCCCCTGAAACTGCTCCAGACAATTCAACTGGTACCGGCACCGACTACATCGACATCGGCAGGTATTCTACCGGGACCGAGTCATGCGTCTCTATCCAGCATCGACAAGTCAGTACTGGACCACTCCGATGCCAACTTCGATCGGTACCGGTACCGTGCATTGCATGATCACCCAGATCGGAGATACTTCGAATCCTCGGATGAGTCTGAGGACTCTGAAAGCTCTGCCGATACCAGAGTACTTCTTCCTGAGGATTCCTCTTCTCCTCAGTGTAGGATGTCTCCACAAGAGGATATGTCCTTTCAGGATTTTATCTGAGATGTGGCCCGAGGTCTTTCCATCACAGTGGCTCCTGAAAAAGAGCCATGGGCAAAGGAATTAGAAATCCTACAATACCCTAAAGCTCCCAAGGAGGCAGCTACCTTACCTAGTCATGAGATCTTGCATGATCTTATGTTAAGGATGTGGGAAACACCTCTAACCACATCTCCTCACTCTCAAAGACTCGACACCATGTGTCGAGTTCCTCCTTGTCCTGGGTTTCAGAAGACTCAATTGCCACACCATTCCATGGTGGTGGAATCAGCCATGAGACGGATAAAGAGTGCAAAAAGGCATGCATCTAATCCTCCAGGACGTGAGTGTAGGACTCTTGACGCCTTTGGACGTCGATCCTTCCAGGCTTCCATGCTTTCTGCTAGGATCAGTTCCTATATTTTGTATACGGGAATGTTCCTTAAAGAGGTCACAGGAGATTTAGAGCTTATGAGCCCCCTCTCCCTCCTGATGATAAAAGGCAAGATTATCTCACTCTTGTCAAACATGCTCAGGATGTTTCCAAGTTTGTGAATCGTGCAGCCTTTGACTGCTTTGAATGCATAAGCAGAACCTCTGCCATTGCCATAGGTGCACGTAGAATTGCCTGGCTCCAGGCATCTGACTTGGAAATCTGGGTACAGGACAAACTGGGGAATATACCTTACACAGGAGAGAATCTCTTTGGCAAGAATTGGCAGGAAAAAGCTAATGAGATAGATGCTGATGATATCACTTTGGATAGATTGTCTAAATCTACAGCTGATCCTGTGAGGAAAAGATCCTCTAAGAAACCATTCTTCAGCAAGAAGAAAAAGTTTTATCCCTCCTATACCAGCAGGGACATAGTTTAAGTCAGTCTGCCCAAAAGGGACAGCAGCAACAACCTAGGCAAAGAAAGACAAAAGCAGCTAAGCCTCAACCGGCTCAGCAGACTCAGCCTCCACAGGGCTTTGACTCCTATCTAGAGAACTTTGCCTTCCTGGCCCTCAATGGCTCAGAACCCTCCACCATCCCAGGAAGGTTGTCATTTTGCCCCCAGATGGGGTCAGATAACAGCAGAAAATTGGACTTTGTCTATTGTAAGAGAGGGGTACAAGCTTCATTTCCTCAGCATGCCCCCTCCTACAATGGTAAGATAGTCCAATTCTCAGACCTCTCTCAACGACCAGTTAGGTCAAGCGGTCACTGTGCTCCTTGCCCAAGGGGCAATAGAAGAGGTACCCATTCCCCAATGTGGTACAGGGTATTACTCCCCCTATTTCCTTATTCCAAAGAAAACAGGAGGACACAGACCCATTTTAGACCTCAGAGAATTGAACAAATTCCTTTTCAAAGAGAAGTTCAAAATGATTTCTCTAGGAACTCTGCTGCCATACCTTCAGAGTCACGATTGGCTTTGTTCTCTAGATCTCAAGGATGCGTACACTTATGTTCTCATCCATCCAACTCACTGAACGTTCCTTCGCTTTCTGTTTCAAGGGAAGCACTACCAATACAGGTTCTTCCTTTTGGCCTGGCCTCTGCACCAAGGGTGTTCACAAAATGCATGGCTGTGGTGGCAGCATTTCTCCACACCCTAGGAATATTCGTCTTTCCTTACTTAGAAGACTGGCTCATTCGAGCCCCTTCAGAGCCAGAGGCCAGGGTTTCTCTCTCTCGCACAATGCGCATCCTTCAGTATTTGGGCAGACAGACTCAGTCGAGTTCTGCTTCCACACGAATGGTCTCTCCATGCGGACCAGGTGGCCAAAATTTTTCAAATTTGGGGAACCCCGGACGTAGACCTCTTTGCAAGTCTGCTGAATGCCAAACTTCCCCGGTTCTGTTTCAGAATTCCGGCTCAGGGTTGTCAGGCCAGGGATGCTTTCCTCCTCTATTGGGGTCAGGACTTCCTGTATGCCTTTCCACCCATTCCCCTAATTCCCAAAACCCTGTTCAAGCTTCAGAGACAGAGGTCATATGATTCTCATAACTCCACGTTGGCCATGGCAAATGTGGTACCCTCTGCTCCTATATCTCTCTCAAGCTCCGCCTGTGGAGTTAGGATCTGCTCCAGATCTCCTTTCTCAAGAGGACGGGATGCTGTGGCATCCCAATCCCCAGTCTCTGCATCTCAGGGCTTGGTTGCTGAAAGCCTAGAACTTCACGGTCTTAACCTTTCCCAGCAGGTAAAGGATATCCTTTATGCTTCCAGGAAGTCTTCCACAAGACGCTCTTATGCATTTAAGTGGAAAAGGTTTACCATATGGTGCTTGCAGAAGGGTCTTAACCCTCTTGCGATACCTCTGGAATCATTACTGGAGTATCTCCTTCATTTATCCAGTGCAGGGCTTAAGATCAATTCAGTGAGAGTTCATTTGAGTGCTATTGCAGCTTCTTTCAAGCCTCTAAATGGACAACCTATTTCCTCTCATCCTCTCATAGCGAGATTTATGAGAGGCCTTCTTTTAACTAAGCCTCCCATTAAGCCACCACCGGTGGCATGGGACTTAAATCTGGTTCTTGGGCAGCTCATGAAACTGCCCTTTGAACCATTAGCCACTACCTCTTTGAAATTCCTTTCCTGGAAGGTCATCTTTCTCATTGCAATCACATCAGCACGTTGCATCAGTGAATTGCAAGCGTTGGTGGTTTATCCTCCTTATACAAGGTTCCATCATGATAAGGTAGTCCTTAGGACTCATCCACACTTTATGCCAAAGGTGGTGTCACCTTTCATTTAAACCAAGCGGTTTACCTTCCTGTATTCTTTCCAAGGCGTCACGCCTCAAATGCAGAATGGAATCTTCATACTTTGGACTGTAAAAGAGCTTTGGCCTTTTACTTGCAAAGGACACGGCAACATAGAAAGTCCTCTCAACTCTTTGTTGCTTTTGATCCTAGTCATTTGGGACTTCCAGTCTCCAAAAGAACACTGTTCAGCTGGATTGCACAGTGTATATCTTTTGCCTATGAGAGTAAAACCTTCCTCTTGAAGGCCATGTCACAACTCACAATGTGAGAGCCATGGCAGTCTCTATGGCTCATCTTCACTCTGTGTCTATCGACGACATCTGTCGAGCAGGTACTTGGGCTTCGGTTCATACCTTCACAGCCCATTACTGCTTAGACAAGGACTCCCGCCGGGATGCCTTGTTTGGTCAGGCTGTTCTTCAACACCTGTTCCATACTTAATCAACTCCTACCCACCATCCCTGGTAGGATGCCAGAGATCCATGGGGGGAAGCAGAGCCCTTTCACAAGGGCACACAACTTCTGGGGCCTTCTACCTGGCATCTGCAGCTAGGGAGTCCCCATATGTGAAGACTACATTCCTGCTTGTTCCTGGAGATAGCATAGTTACTCACCTGTAACAGGTGATCTCCGGGAACAGTAGGAATTTAGTCTTCACAACCCACCCACCTCCCCTAGGAGTTGTATCTCTCTATCTCTATCTCTCTCTCTTTTATCTCAGCTTTAAACTCAACTGGAGACGGACAGTTGGGAAAGGCGGGAAGGCAGCACACAGGCACTGTGGGATGCTCCCAAAAGCTTTCCTATTGGACGCTGGGGAGCATTCCCGCGCAGGCTCCATTGGTACCGACGATATCCATATGTGAAGACTAAATTCCTGCTGTTCCCGGAGATCACCTGTTACAGGTGAGTAAGTATGCTTTTTCAAAAGAAAAATAACAATGAATCAGTTCTTCATCAGGATTTCTGAGATGCAGTGTTACAAAGTTTATTTTGGAATTATAATAATACAACTTTTCCACAAGATCTTTTTAATGAATATTTTGGTCAGTAATTTAAAAAAGTCTGTCATGACTTTTACTAGTGTATTATACTAGCCCATATTTTATGTAGTTTTACTACTGCTACTATTTCATACCACCCAGTTGTTCCTTTACATTTTTTGATTATATGGGTGATGAGATATCCCTTTATTATACGGTTATTCTTTTACTAGCAATCTCAGCGAGAGGCATATTATCTAAAGTGTGTTAAAATATACCTTAACATACATTTTTATTGGACTTAATTCCCTGCATAAACTTGGGTTTTACTGAAGGGTATTAAGCCTTTAGTGAACCCCCCATTTTCAGGGCAATTTACTGTTGCATCTGATAATACTCCTACATTACCAATCAAGTTCAAGTCTTCCAACATGCAAAACTGCCGCTAAGTCAGACCGTAATGTTAGCCCAAGTGGTCAGAGGAAACAGATGCTGCATGAAGCAATGCTCTTTTTCTCCTATCAGCCTGCAGAGGGGGAGGAAGAGGATAGCCGGAGGGAGAGATGTAGAGGAAAGGATTAGCATTGGGGTGAGAGAGGATTTCTTGGAGGAGATACAGAAAATGAGGGTGAGGACAAAAAGGAGGGAATATAAGTGGAAGAAACAACGCAATGCAATGTGTGCTTTTCAGTCAGTACTGACACCTGGTGACCCAGCAGCTCCTGGTTTTCTTGGCAGTGTGACTGGAAGTAGATTGCCCGGCCTTTCTTCTGAGACAATGGAGGGTAAAGTGACTTGCCCAAGGCCACAAGGAATGCCAGTGGGAATCGAACCCTGATCTCTTGGTTACCAAGCCAGTGCTCTAACCACTAGGCTACTCCAAAAGGAGGGGAGGGGAATGAGGGGGGAGCAAATTAAGGATGGGGGAAGGGGAGAAGTCCAGAGAAGGAGGCAGAGAATGGAGGCTGCATGAGTGTTAAGGCAAGGGTAGAAGTGGGAAGCAAAGGAATGAGTGACTGGAGGGAAGAAAAACTGCAAGAGGAGATCAGTTAAAAGAAGATCATCTGGAAAGAAGAGAGAAGAAAACATAGGGGGTGAAGACAGGCAAGAGAAAAAACACCCTTAGAAGGAAGGACAGCTGAGGGTGAGATGTGGAGGATAATTTTAGAAAGGCCTTCAACCCAGTTTTATTTATTTATTTTTTTTATACCGCTTTATCATTTTAATCCAAATGGTTTCCATTGTAACTTAAACTTGGTAATGCACATTAAACAGGGACATTGATAACTTGGATTTTTCTGAGGCAATGGTGGGTTAAGTGAATTGCCCAAGGCCACAAAGAGTGCTAGTGGGAATCGAACCCTAGTCACTTGCTCTAACCATTAGGCTACTGCTGCACTCCATGCAGAAAAGCACAAATACATGTATAAAAGTACAGTGTATATTGGGAGCAATTATACATATTCTTTTATATGTAAAGTAGGTGTCCCCAGGGATGGAGATGGGCAGCGTTTGGGGGTTTATATTGTCACAAGCAAGTCTCTTTTGCTAATATTTTCTAGACTTATTGTGGTGTACCACTGGAGATAATACAAGTTAGGTTCCTTTGGAAAGAGGAATGGCATAACTCGAGGCACGCCGGACTGCCTTCGAACCTCCTCTGCTCCATGTCTGCCCCCCCCCCCCCTTTTCTTCCAAATTCACATGCAACAAAATGGCCAGATCCATTGCTTTGAAACTGCTTTTATTAGTAGATCTTAAAGGCTACAGCTTGCGGACACACTGATATTGCACTGTTAACAATCATAACTATAACAAATAACAATTGTAACCTCTCTACAACAATTATGTAAACATTGAGTAAACAATAGGTAAAACATTGACCCTAGGCTGAGGTTAACGTGGAGGGGTACCACTGTTCCTGTTGCTTGGTCCGAGGCCCTGGCCCACCCCTTTCCCTCCCTTAACCAACCGTTTCATGTTGGCACTCTGGTGTCCTCTTCTGTTCTATGCTTCTGGTAACCGAGGCCAGGCATGCCTGGTACCTGGCCCCCCTGTTACTGGGCCCTGGTATCCCCTGGCTTGGTTCCTGGGTCCTCCGCCCTTTCTGTGGTACTGCTCCCCTCCCCCTGTTCTTTGGTGAGGTCCTGCCACCAGGAGGGCCCACGGCCCGACTCACCCCATAGTGAGTACCAAACCGATGGCTCGCTGCAAGCCCTTGATGAACAGTTCCAACCCGATGTTATTCAAGTGGACCCCATCTCCTGAGTACACAGTCTCCCCCTGGTGTTCCACTACAATCCCAGCTAAAATCTGCACAAAAGTCCCAACTTTTGTTCAGCTTCTTCCTGCTCTACTCAATGCCCTCAAGTTGTTCCGCCTTCCTCAACTTCTGCCGCAGGATGATGTGGGACCAGATGATCCTCGCTCCCAGCTTGGCACAAATCCAGGTCATGTCTGCCTTTATCCTGATGATATTATCTATGCCTTTTGTGGACACCAGATAATTACCCCCAAGGTGCAGGACCACAAGTCCGGCGGGCAGCCAACCCGTCTCCTGCCAACAAGGGCGGGTCTCAGCTGGTACCACTGCATCCTTTTTCCCCCCATCCAATATATCCAGGCACTGTCAGGGTGGAAGCCAAGCTGCCTGCTGAAGTGTCACCCTGTTGCCCATCTTCCCACCCAGTAGACATAGGAATGCCCTATAATCCAGACGGACAATGCTCCAAGACCTAGTAGGCAAGAGAAAAGCAGCATCGGCAAATGGCCTTACAGCCTAACATACAGCTTGTATCGGTTTGAAGCCCATCTCCCGATAGCCTGAATCTGACCCTGCCCCAGGTGCAACTCATGCACTGCAGTTGCCGCACCTATCCAAAAGGAATGCAGCTTGAGCGCACTGGTGTTCAACCCCACCTCCCTTACCACCTGCAGCCACAGGGTTCTAAACTGATACAGGGAAAGGCAAGACTCATCCACGTGTCCCAGCAGGGGCTCCCCCAATGGCAGGCACACCCACAAATACTCCCTCATGGCCTCAACCCGGGCAAAACTCCTGGACCGCTGTAGCTTTTAGCCATATTGTCCTCCCTTTTCTGCTCTGGTCTGCCTTAGACCAGGCCAGGAACAGGCACACCCCTTCCACTGAGGCATCCCCTACGCATATGGTGATGCCGCTGTTTCCGCAGTGGACCGGGACAGGGCCTCGCTATTGCAGAAGGCCCCAAAGAACCTCAGCAGAGCAGTTAGCCTGAACAGTTTGTTCTCAAACCCATCCCTGGTGATAATTGCCGCTTGCCACATGACCCCATACAGCATGGCAGGGTGACTGGCTGACAACCATCCGGCCATGGCGCGGCCTCCCTGGCCCAGCCCTCCATTACCTTCTTCACCACGAACTCCCTCGTCACATTTCTATTACCTCCCAACTTGACGAAGAAGGCCCCCCTGCCAGAATCAGCTTGGCTTGCCTAACCGAGGTTCCCTCAGCCTGTAAGTGCATCAGGAGTTTGAGCAGAAGGCCTGTTGACACCCCCTGTCCTAGGCTGGCCCCCTGCTATGTGATGATGCTCTGCAGCCGACCCCAGGATCTTCATCCAAAGGTCCACATCTCTGCAAGCAAACTGGTCATCTCTTCTCATAAAGCCACGCGCCCTGGATTCAGTCCCTTCCAACTGGCTGCAAGAACCTTCTCTTGCACTTCTCTAGTCCTGCTTATTATGCTCAACTTCTGTCTCGCTGCTAGCATTGTTCCATCATCCTGGAAGCATGCACTAGTGCGTCCCATCACTAAGAATCCTTCCCGCAGCCCTGATGACCCAGCCTGTTACCGTCCAGTTTCTCACCTTCCATTCATCTCCAAACTCCTTGAAAAGGCCATCTTTGCACAACTCTCCGCTCACCTGGACTCCACTCATTTCCTGCACCCCCGTCAGTCTGGTTTCTGTTCAGGCCATAGCACTGAAATCATCCTTCTGTCCTTCCTTAATGAACTCCACATCTCTCACGATCATGGTGCCATTTCTCTTGCTGTCTCTCTGGATCTCTCTGCTGCTTTCGATTTTGTCGACCACTCCATTCTCCTCTCATGCCTCAGAACTGCAGGTCTTAGGGAGACGGTTTTCTGATGGTTCCCCTCCTTCCTCTATTTCTGCGCCTTTTCTGTGGTTTCTAATGCCCACACCTCCTCTCCTTTACCTCCCTGAGGTTTCCGAAGGCTCTGTTCTGGTTCCCCTTCTATTTAACATTTTCCTGGTTCCCCGTGCCCTCCTGGTGCAACAATCTGGGATCTCTGCTTACTACTATGCTGATGATATTATTTTCCTACACCACACTTCCCCCGAGAATCCAGATCTCTCCCCCCTCAATGCCTGCTTGTCACTTGTCACTACCTGGCTATCTTCTAATTTACTCCACCTCAACCCAGTCAAAACGTCTGCTATGTGGTTCACCCATAGTTGTCCACAACCGGCCGTCTCCCCTCTTCTTTTGGATGCCCAATCCCCCTTATAACCTCACTCCGGTACCTGGGGTTTATCCTGGATCCTGACCTCTCCTTCCACACTCACATCTCCTCCCTTGTGCGCTGTTCCCCCCTTTTTTTTAATGTCAGATTCGAGCCATCAGTCCTGTGCTCTCCACAGCATCCCTCAAAACTCTTCTTCTCTCTCTAGTAATTTTGTGTCTCGATTATTGTAATGTTTTTGCCGGTATCCCCCACTATCAACTTCACCGTCTAATTCAGAACACCGCCGCTCGTCTCCTCACTCATACGCCTCGCTTCAATCACATCACTCCCTCCTTGATCCACCTGCACTGGCTTCCCTTCCCCTACCACATTACCTTCAAACTCCTAATCCTAACACAGAGGGCCCTGCATCAGCATACTCCTCAGTATTTTGCAGACTCAACACACTTTCATACAGTATCTCATAGCCTCTGGTCCCTGCACACCAACCGCCTTGACCTCCCCTCTCCTGCCCGTGCCCGCCTGGAGCAAACTTGGCATTCCGCCTTCTTTTTTCTAGCCCCATCACTGTGGAATTCCCTTCCTCCCCTAATCCATCAAGAAGAATCATTTCCCAAATTCAAGTCTCTCCTGAAAACCCACCTCTTCTGTACTGCCTATGACCTCCCTTTCCCTAACCCCCCTGTTTCCTCTTCTCATTCCGCTTGGGCTCTTTTCTTTTTAGTCCTGTATGGGTGTGCACTTTCCTGTCTGGCATTGTATTTCCTTTTCTGTTTCTGGCTTTTCTAATATATATTATTGTTATTCTAAACTGCCCAGATGGCTCCTGATGGGCGGTCTATCAAATGTTTTAATAAAGATAAAGAGCCCGCCGGAAGAACTGGAGCTGAAAATGAGAGAGAACGTCAGCTATTTCATTGCTCTTCCCCAGGACGTGCCTGGCTGTAATGAATGCATTCCGTTCTAGGCTCAGCAGCACCAGCCTCCTCACCAATCTTATAACCCTCCCTATCTTCGCTGTTTGCTTATTGATGGTGATCACCACCACTGTGTTGTCTGAGCAGAAGACTATTCTCCTGTCAGTGAACTGGTGTCCCCAGAGGACCATGGCTGCCACAATCGGAAACATCTCAAGGAAGGTAATGTCCTTGATCATGCCAGTCTGGTGCCACTCTACTGGCCACCACTCCTGGCACCATTCTCCTTTAAAGCAAATACAGAAGTCCCCCCGCGGCATCCATAAATAGTTCCAGGTCTCTGTTGCAAATTGCTGGCGCCCTCCATATGTTCCTGCTATTATACCATAACAGGAACTGCTGCTACACTGCCAGGTCCTCCCACATATGGGGTGTTGACCCTAATAAAATAGTGCCCCTTGCAGACCCCCTTTGTGGTATCTGCCAGATGCCATATGAAAGCTCGGCCCATGGGCATCACCCGACTTGCAAAGTTCAGATACCCTATCAGAGACTGTTACTCCCTGAGCGTGACTTTCTTTGTGGCTGCTGCAAATTCATCACCAGCGCCCTGACCTTAATGGGCATTGAGGCCCGTCTCAATGCAGACACTGGAGGTCTCCTCCCTGCTTCTTCCCGCATCAGACCTGCGGGTGCCCCTCACCGCATGAGGTGCATGCATGCCTATATTTGCAGATATTATTAAATCTGCAGGTTCCCCCATTAAACAGCCTGCATACTTCCCAGTGCACGGGGTAGCAGGGTAGCAAGGGGTGGGTGTCACCACTGCCGTCCTCCATGCCAGGCCTGCTGTCCCCCGAAATGGCTGCGGAGGCCTTGGCAACTTTACTGGGCCAACTCCCCGCTGTGATCACTCATCTACTGCTCTGCTGGCTTTGCGTCATCAACGTATCTACAGGTTGATGTCCTTCCTGTCCCAGCTAAGCCCTTTGTTGCCTCCCATGTTCCAATGAAACTGCTCATAGTACTCCAGCCAGGCATTACCCCCATACACACGGTAGGCCTCGCAAATGCTATCTTGGTACTTGAGGAGCCCCTAGCATTATGCTGGTACTGTCTACAATCCACACAAGGGCCTGCAGCAGCCCCTCAATGCCCAGCCAGTTGCCCTCGGCTGACCACCCCCATCCCCCCACACTTGGGTTGCTGCCGCCAACGCCTCGCCTTCCCCCCCCTCGGGCTCCCCCCACATCCCCCCATCCCCAGCACCTTCCGCCAGCTGCTGCCACATCCCCCGCCTCCCCCCCACAAACCCCGCCTCCCTCCAACCCAAAGCATCATTAGATAACAAAATATATTGTGCATACTCATCCCTCGGTCTTGTCTCTCCGGGTGTAGTCGCATAGCTCACACCCGCCTCTGTTGTGGTTGCACTTGCTCGGGCTGGCGCTCTTTCAGGAGAGCCCAGGAGAGACTGAACGTGTCCCACCCCGTGGACAGGGGCCATGGCCCTGACCTGGTTCACAAGGTTACGCACACCCGGGGGGTGGTCGGTCACCTGCCCATTACCACCTTATGGTGTGGGCAGGTTGCTGATTGCTGGTCCCAACACCATCCTCCTGGTCCTGCTGCAGGCTCCATGTGCTGCTGAGCACCACGTCGTCCCGCCATCACTGGTTTGCTTGCCACCATCGCAGGTGTTCTTGCTGTTTCTTTTTTGCCCATTCTCTTTGCTCCCCTCGGCTGTCTCCTTTGGTCCATTGCTCTTCCTCGCCTTTGTCAGTCTGCCGTCCCCACCTCTGGAGTGCTGCTGTTTGGCCATGTTGCAGACCACACTCCAAATCATCACTCCACCACCGTCAGTGCTGCCACTGTGCCTCATTTCCACCAACTAGTTCGCCCTCAGTGGTCCCAAACCAAGTCTTCGGCTCCAGAAGCACCCCTTGGCCAAGGTCCTTGCTTAAGCTCGAGAAGAAGCCTGTTGAGTGCTGCCATCTGCAGTACCAGCAGCCGACAGCAGTTGGTGCACCTGCCTTTTAGTAGACTGTCTCCTATACTTCCTTCTTCCCACATGTCCTGGCTGACCATGCAGTCCATTCCAACCTCCCCTCCTCCTGCTGTGGCTTTTTTTCTGCTCCCCGACCAACTGCGCTGGCAAGCGGGCTAACCACTGAAATCCAGCCAGTAGACTTGGAGCCACCGTTGCTGCTACTGCTATGCCGGACCTTTCAGATGCTGGTAGGAACAACTGCCGTGCTGGGCCTCTCTCCTACCACGACCCGTTGGACAAAGGTGGCCACAGTATCCCAGTCTGCTCCTGGGGGAGGGGGTGGGGGGGGGTCTGATGTAGGCCACATCACCATCGAAAGAGGAAGTGGTGGCTCTAGCCCCCTTCACTTTATCTCCGGCTGGCTCCCTCTCCCCCCCCCCCCTTCCGCCTGCACACGATCGGTGCCAGCCCACCATAATCCAGATATTCTTGCCACAGATGTTTCCAAAATAAAATCCTCTGTACAGGTAAATGTTTAATTTATTATTCAATTTATTTTTTGCTTAACGTTTTAAATAAATTTTCAAAGTGAAGTACATGCAGTTAAAACCAAACCCAGTATCGATAACTGCAATGCAAACTCTATGTCAAAGAATAAATATCATGGTCGAGCAATTAAGTTTCAAATCTTTCTCAAGAAAATTGGAAAATTGCTGTTCCCTCCAGAGCAAGAGCTCCCAAACCTACCTAGCCAGTCGGGTTTTCATGATATCCACAATGAATATGTATGAGAGAGATTTGCATGCACTGCCTCCATTGTATGCATCTCTCTCTCATGCATATTCATTGTGGATACCTGGAAAACCCGACTGGCTGTGGAGACTCCAGGACAGGTCCAGAGAGTCCCAGCAGTTGCCACACAAAAATAGCTACTACTGTCTTTAAGAAAGTCCCAGCAGGTTCCAAACAATCCCCCTTTTAAAATGGCTGCTCCTGTCTTTCCTAGTAATGTTCCAGTAATTTCCAAATAATCCTGCCCCAGAATTGTTGCTATAATTTTCTTGATCAAAGTTCCAACTTCAAACAGTCTTTTTCGTTGAGAAGCAGGATTGAGTCAGGCACACACTGTAAGTGGGTGATGTCAACTGATGGCACCAAGACAGAACTGGTCTTCCACAGTTCAGGACTTTGGTATAACGTTTCTGAGCATGCTCAGCCATTCCCATACACAGCAGTCTCCTTAACTAGTCAGCTACTCAGTGAGGTTTTTTTCCCCTCTGCCAAACAGATGTGAAACAAAGCTCTCCTGACAATTTGTCAAAATTTGTTCAAAATAAATATTCCAATACTTTTCATCTTCTTACTCAGTGTTACAGTTCTCATTTTTAAAAAAAAGTTACCAAAGTTCAGAGTATGGCAGAACATTCCAGAACTTTGACACTTATTCCAGATGCCTTCTCTGTTTGGATCCGGACCACAATCAGAAGAAAGGCAAACATTGTGCTCAAATATCTTCACGAACATGGCCACTTTGAGAATGAAAAAAACCTGCTTCAAGAGAAAACTCAGAAAAGAATCTTCTCTATACAGAAACGTGCATGCTCTGCTCATACGAATCAAGTATCTTCATGGAGCAACCCTCAACCTTCTGGCACAATGACTTCAAAATTCCAGTCCTCCAAGGGCACTGCCAAATAGCTTTAAAACTCTAGAGCAGGTGACCCCAGAGGTTTTCAGGCCTATAGTGCAGCCACCTTTAGAATACCTTTCTAAGCCTGAAAGAAAGGTGATTTCCTCAACTCCTTCCAAAATGCTAGACAAATGAAACAAAAAGAAAAAGCATGCTGAGCATGGCTCATGGAATTTTTTCCAACCCTCGGTTTGAATGGGTATACACACACTCTTCTGTTTCAATCTGTATTGCCTTTGGAGTCGATTCTGTGCAGTGTTGGACGTCCAGCCCTGCTAAACGTCAGATTCGCAATTTACAGAACAGAACTTCCCGCATGTAGATTGGAGTTGTGCTTGAAGCTCTGTTTGTGGGTGGGAGGGGGCGGACCAGAGATGGAGCAAGGACGGGCAGTGGGCGGCACCATGACCCGGGATGTACAGGGCTGATTCCAAGGTTGGTCCTGTAAGTCCAGGGTCACCCATTTGCATGGGGGACTTACTCCGCTTCAGAATAAGTCCCCCTGGATGGCAGGAGTTGCTGCAGCCAAGCCCAGAAAGTGAGATGAGGGGGTGCCCTGCAGCCCGACCCTGGGCACAGTAGGCCCAATCAGGGGTCAGACTGCAGAGAAAGCAAATTGTTAGGGTCTGCCAGGGATCGTGGCTCCTGCATGGCAACAGGACACCACAGCACCGCAGCTGTATGCAGGAGCCTGGCTGGACTAGTTGGGGAGTTTGTTGGATGTCCGGGCATTCAGAATCGGGGCACTGTCTGCCTGTCCAGGCCATTTGCACCCAATTCTGATCCTGCGGCATGTCTAGCCCCCGCAGGATCAAAATTGGGTGCAACCGGGGCATGTCCTGATTCTGAACATCTGGCCAGGCGGGAGACACCCAGAACAGAACTAGCCTCCATGTGTCTGTGTGTCTTATGTATGCAATATCTGGTTGTGTGCATGTGCATCTCTCTGTTTGTTTGTGTTTGTCTTTGTGTGTGTGTATTTGTGTAACTCTATTTAGTTTGTGTGTATGTATGTATGTATGTATATCATTGTGGGCTGGTATAAATGTGTATGTTTTTGTGTCACTGCATGTGTGCTTGCATGTCTGCATTCTTACATGTTTGTGTGTGAATGCTTGCACGTATGTGACTCTACATGTGTGCATGTTAATATGTGTGTACATGTGTGTGTGTGTGTATTTATGTCTGTGATTGGGAGAGAAGATGAGAGGGGGAGGGTTCTTTCACAGGTACAATTGTGTAATTGCTATGTTACTATGAATCGGGGTTAGTATGTTGCAGTTAATATCTATCTCCCTCCACAGGCAGAAACTAAATTTGTACAGCACAGGAACTCCCCCCCCCCCCCCCCAGCTCACCTCCTCCCTTTCTGTGACTAGAGTAGCATTCCCATGCACCTCCCCCCTCCCCACAGCCTTGCCATTGTTGTCTGGACCATACCCATAATCTCTGTTGCAAGTTATATTGGAAACAAATAGGGCAGGCTCACTCACACCAAGGGGGTAGGATTAGTGACTGCAAATAGAGGTTTTAAACTCTGAAAAATGTCCAGGCATGTTAGCCATTCTTCTAGCTTCCAGACTTTAATGTAAAAATCAGTAGAATAATGAAAAAGGCCAGATAGTAGTCAGTCCTAAGTTTCTAACCTCCTGAGTGCTGAGCATGTCTGGCATTGTCTAGCGTATCACAGGTATGAGATTGCATACCTACTATTAGTAATCTGTGAACTATCTGATCGTTGCATGTCCTCCCCATTCATTTACCGTGGAGACCTGTGATATCTACATTTGCACACACCATGGGACTTCCCACGCTACATGCTGATGCTGATATTGTTGGGTCTCTGTGATAAATCCAAAACCTCTGCAGAATCTGCAGGGGAAAAGCTGCAGATACTATGGAGGTTTCTGACTTTGCAGCTATTGCACTGTGATAGCTGCAAAAGACTACTGCGGTACAGCAGACATGCCCCTTATACTTGCTTGGGACCAGACGTAAATATTCACATGTGTTTTATAAACAAGTATAAATCGCAACTCCACCCAAAATCCACCCCTGAGCATGTCTATGCCTGAGTCACTTAAAAATACACATGTATGCGCATATAAATGGCTTCTTATAAAATACCAACTGGCGTAAAAGAATATGCACTGGCATCAAAGCCTCCGCTGCTGGTGAATATGCCCCCCCCCCCCCGAGCTGGTAGTTTGGTTATGGGTGATTATTATTCTCATGTCGTCACCTCTCTTCTCAAGCTGCTTCATTCGCTCCCTATTCATTTCAGCATCCAGTTCAAACTTCTGCTACTGACCTGTAAGTGCCTTCATTCTACTGCTCCTCTCACTGTCTTTCCTCTCTTATTCCTCCCTATCTCCCTCCTCGGGAATTCTACTCCTCTGGCAGATCCCTTCTTTCTGCGCACTTCTCTGCCACTGCCAGCTCCAGACTTCGATCTTTCCACCTTGCTGCTCTTTAGACCTGGAACAAACTAAGTCGATACGTCAGGCTTCATCTCTGGTCCTTTTCAAATCCAGGCTGAAAACTCACCTCTTCGAGGCCACTTTTGGATCCTGATCCACGTAGTCTCCTGCTCGCCAGCTATTTGTTTCCTTACCATTCCCCTAGACGTATCCTAGTCTCCAGCTGCTGTTTTGTCTGTCTTGACTGGACTGTAAGCTCTGATGAGCAGGGACCATCTCTTACATGTCTCTGTACAGCGCTGCATATGCCTTGTAGCACTATACAAATGATCAGTAATAGTGGTAGTAGATTGTAAGGGTTAAGTAGAAATGGGTGTCTGGGGAGGGGCGGTATGTAAATGCTTAATGATAATTATTCATGTGGAATGCTTATATTGTAAAAATAAAATAATAAAGATAAAAATAATTAGAATGATCAGAGCGAGAGCTGAATTAATAACACTACATTGTTTTAAGGTGAGTCAAAAGGGAGACACAACACCCCAGCTGCAGTTCTCTGGTGAGCAAAATGATGACCATTGCTGGGGCATTCAAGGCATAAAGAGCTGAAAAAAGCATAAATGGGGAGCACACATAAGGAGTTGTTATTGTATTAGGCAAAGGTTAGGTTTTGCAGCAAATTTTCTTCTGGCACATAATTAAAAAAAAAATTGCACACCTTTTAATAGGAGTTTTTTTTCGACCAATGACAATCTTTTCCGAGCTGATATTTACACCATCAGGTGTTTAGGCCAGACAAGCTCTGAGGTCTTTGTCCTCCATTTGGGAAATGTATTATTTTATTATAAATACAAGCTCTTACTCAGATAATTCAATTTTTTGACAGCAGTTTCTTTGTATTGTAATTTTTATATTGCTGTAGACCACATATTACAGTGTGCACTTATATTTATATATTAACTGATTGTTTTATTTAGATCAGTCTGATAGTTGCAATCATTGTTTCCCTCTGGCTGTATCTCTTGAATTATTTACTACTATAAGAAATCTGACAGTTGCTGTGCCAGGGGAGTAGACCCTGAGCTGTTCTTACCCTCCCCCAACTTTGTGTTTCCAGCTTTGAAGACTCTTGCAGCTCTGCCAGTGTTGCGGGGTGCAAGGCTTGTTCACATCAATTCTACAATCTGCCTCTTTTATCTCCCAGCTCTGTCTGAACAAGGAGTTGCTGCCAGAGTGGATCCACTCCAGATGGGTCGCATTGAAAGGGCAAGCTAAAGGGTAGTGTCTCGTTACAAGCCTCTTTGGGAGATTTCTTTGTAGCTCTGTTTCTTTCTCTCTTTCTTTTCTCCCTCTTTTACCTTTATTGTACTTGGGCTTTTTTGGTTTTGGTGCATTCTTAATTGATTGCAGTGCTTCTCAATACTTCTTGGGGAGCGGGGGCCCTCAGACTATTTTAGACCCTCCCTGAAACAATAGCTAATGCACTTTGCCACTGACGACAGCAGAGTTACTGTATTGGGTTATTTATTTCATTGAATTGTTTCAGTTCCAGGCTGTTAATTAAGTGTGTTGGAAATGCTTCTGTTGCGGAAATAGTCTCTGTCCCCGCTATTTGGGGAAGAAGGAACTACTCTCCTTATGTAAACCGGGATACAGAGTACAGTACTTAGGAACTCTCGGTACTTTATTTATGTTTGTATAGCAGCTCCTTAAATTTACATCCTTCTGTTGGGGCCATGGGATCATTGCGGGCCTCCCACTTGATTAATGGAAGATGCCAATTACGTCATCTTAGTATAATGTTGACTGTTTCTGTATTATAGAGATTTGACATCAAGATGCTGAGGATGTTAACCTGACCTTGGTTATATGATTTTACATGAACTCCACCCTGATAGGTGATTTAGGGAAGATGGGTTGGATTGGTTTTTAGGAGCTTATTCTCAGTATCATGACTCACAGTTGAACTAGTTAATAGATAGAAACAGAGAAAATAATGGGAGATAAAGACCATTTGGCCTAGTCATTCTGCCCATCCACATGAACTACTAAGCTCTACAATCCCTTTCTCTCTCTCAGAGATCCCCTCTGTGCATCTCATGACTTCATATTCAATCAAAGGCAGAGGAAAAGATGGCTAAAGATGTGAAGTGTGGCGACAAAACTTTCTTCAGGTATATTGGGGAAAGGAAGAGGATCAGAGGTGGAATTGCAGGACTCAGAAGTGCTGGGAACTCACTCGTGGAAAGTGACATTGAAAAAGTGAAGTTGCTAAACAAATACTTCTGTTCTGTTTTTACTAAGGAAAGTCCTGGAGAAGGACCACCTGTGACTCCCAAATATAAAACTGGGAATGAAGTAGATACCACACCATTCACAGAAAATGATGTGTTAGAACAACTTGCAAAACTGAAAGTGGACAAGGCCATGGGACCGGATGAGATACATCCCAGGATACTGAAAGAGCTCAGGGAGGTTCTTGCAGGGCCGTTAAAGGATGTTTTCAACAGATCCTTGGAAACAGGAGAGGTTCCTCAGGACTGGAGAATGACTGATGTTGTACCTCTTCACAAAAGTGGTGACAGGGAAGAAGTGTCAAACTACAGGCCTGTGAGCCTTACCTCAGTGGCGGGAAAAGTAATGGAGGCGCTCCTGAAAGAGCAAATTGTGAACTTTCTCAAAGCCAATAAGTTGCAAGATCCGAGGCAACATGGATTTACCGAAGGACGATCTTGCCAAACAAATCTGATTGAGTTCTTTGACTGGGTGACCAGGGAACTAGATCAGGGGCATGCGATGGATGTCATCTACCTGGACATCAGCAAAGCCTTTGATACTGTTCCTCATAGGAGGCTTATCAACAAACTTAGTAGCTTAGGGATAGTTCCCAAGATGGAAATTGGGTCAGAAATTGGTTGACTGACAGATGACAGAAGGTGATGGTACAAGGAGCTCACTCGGATGAAGGGAAGGTGATTAGCGGGGTGCCCCAGGGGTCAGTCCTGGGCCAGGCACTGTTCAATTTATTTGTGAGTGCTATTGCTGAAGGACTGCATGGAAAAGTCTGTCTTTTTGCAGATGACACGAAAATTTGCAACAGAGTGGACTCCCCTGAGGGAGTGGTTAACATGAGGAATGATCTTCAAAAGCTGGAAGAATGGTCTAATGCTTGGCAATTAAGATTTAATGCGAAGAAGTGCAGTGTCATGCACTTGGGAAGCAGAAATCCAAGGGAAATGTACGCGATAGGGGGCGAGAGATTGGTGTGTACAGATCAGGAGAAAGACCTTGGAGTGATTATTTCTGAAAATCTCAAGGTGGCAAAACAGCGCGACAAGGTGGTGGCAAAAGCCAGGAGGATGCTGGGCTGCATACGAAGAGGAATTACCAGCAGAAAGGAAGAGGTACTAATGCCACTGTACAAGACACTGGTGAGGCCTCACTTGGAATACTGTGTTCAGTTTTGGAGACCATATCTTGCAAAGGATGTAAAAAGACTGGAAGCTGTTCAGAGAAAGGTGACCAAAATGATTTGGAGCCTGCGTCAGAAGCCTTATGAGAAGAGACTTGAAGACCTAAACATGTACACTTTGGAGGAGAGGAGGGACAGGGGAGATATGATTCAGACCTTTAAATACTTAAAGAGAAATAATGAACAAACAAACCTCTTCCAAAGACGGAGAAGCTGCAAAACTAGAGGGCATAACATGAAGCTACAAGGTGGTAAATTGAAAGGCAATATCAGGAAATACTTTTTCACTGAAAGGGTGGTGGATGCTTGGAATGCACTCCCGATGGAAGTGGTGGGGGCAAATACAGTGACGGAGTTCAAAAGGGCATGGGACAGACACAGTGGATCCCTTTACAGCAACAAGAAAATATCAAAATTATTTGAACCATCTAATTCCTTAACATATAGGGGTATCCTACATGGAGTGGCGGGATCACCCCTGGACAAAGACATGGGGAGGGGGGGCCTGCACGGAGCGGCAGGTGTACCTACTCTTGGCATCGTACTGGGCAGACTAGATGGACCATACTGGTCTTTATCTGCCATCATTTACTATGTTACTATATTCCTTGTTGCCACCACCTCCACTGGGAGGCTGTTTCACACGTTCACTATTCTTTCTATAAAGAAATATTTCCTTAAATTACTTTTGATCTTACCCCCTTTCACCTTCATCCTATGACCACTTGTTCCAGAGCTTTCTTCCTAATTAAAAAGGCTTGCCTCATGTGCATTTATACTATGGAGGTATATAAATGTTTCTGTCATATCTTCCCTATCCCATCTTTCTTCCAAAGTGTAATTTCCTGCTCGTGTGTAGTTCTCACAGTGTCTTCACAGTGGCAGACAGTGGTCCCAGCCATCCAGATCAGTCTGTTAGTATCTTCTCCTGGGCTATTATTTAGTGAGTTCTTTGAATGGAACCAGTATCCACCAGGAGGCCTTGGCACTTAAACTCCACTCGTTCCTCTTCCCCTCTCAAAAATAACTGAGTATAGTCTAGATATTGTGTTCTGAACTAAGGGTTTACATAAAAACTTTAGGGCCATTGATACAGTAGCATTACCACTAAAGGTAGAGACAAAAATGTTTAGTAAAACAAGATAAAAATTATAACTATATTACAACATTTTAACTCCTTCCCTTTCTTCACATAGCCAATAAAACAGTTAACCCTATTCATTTCTCATCTATGTGTGATGCTGGACATTGTTCAAGCAGCTTCACATCTTTACTCCTCCCCCCCCCCCTCTCTCTCTGGTTACCCCCTGCACACTCTGCTTCCACAGTGTACCTTGGAGCTAGTAGCTTCTGTAGATACAGGTCCCCAAAATGCCCTTCAGACTCTTGTTGCTCTTGGGTCATTGGGCTGATGGATGTTCCTATAGCTACCATCCTCCATTCTCTCTCAGATGGTCTGAGGACTAGAGTATAGCCAAAGTCCACTGCTCCTCCAGGGCAGACTACCCCACATCTTTATGGTACAGTGACTGGTTGCCAAAGACACCTGCCTCTAAGAGCAGACGCTCTCTATATCTTCATAGTACAGTTACTGGCTACCAAAGGCAGAGTTCTGCCTTTGGGAAGTGGTTTATATATGAGTTGGATTTTCCCTCCCATATGAGTCTCCTCCTAAGATATTACTGTGCAGAAATTAACCTCCCCTATTCTGGAAAATTACCAGTTCATCTTCAGATTATACTGTAGTAATTTAGTAGGGCCTTTGGAGGTCTCTGCTGCTCAAAATAGTGATATCCAAGAGGCATCAACAAAAGTATACATATTTGGATCTTTAAGTTTGTCCCCATATGCTTTATGACGAAGACTACTGACCATTTTAGTAGTCACCCTCTGGACCGATGCCATATGTTTAATATCCTTTAGAAGATGCAGTTTCCAGAACCGTACACAGTTCTGTTAACGAGGTCCCACCAGAGATTTCTACAAAGGCACTATCACCTCCTTTTTCCTGCTTGCTATTCCTGCATCTTTATACCTGTTAAAGCCTGCCCTGGACAGGGCATTGTGAAGAGGCTAGGCCCGGGACAGGGTGGAGCAGAAACCAGGTGTGGAACAGGAATCAGAAGCAACAGACTGAGCTTAAGCCCTGCTACTAAGACTGCAAGCAACAGAAGGGGAAACTTGCCTTCCTCCTCCCCCCCCCCCCCCCCGCGAGAAACTCATTGGACCAGCAAGAGATATGTCTTATCAGCCACATATATAAGGAAGTCTAGCCAGACACACCCTTGCTGGTTCAGCAGCTTACAGTGAACCTGATCTGTGTTTACTGGTAACCAGTTCCACTCTCTGTTGCTCAAAGCAGTGACATCCAAGAGGCCTCAACAAAAGTATACATGCTGTATTTGGATCTTAAAGTCTGTCCCCATATGCTTTATGATGAAGACTATTGACCAGTTTAGTAGTCACCCTCTGGACTGATGCCATATGTTTAATATCCTTTAGAAGATGCAGTCTCCAGAACTGTACACAGTGCTGTTAATGAGGTCCCACCAGAGATTTCTACAGAGGCACTGGGTAGCTGTAAATGCTGGGTAATGGTAAACATAGATCAGGTTCACTGTAAATTGCTGAACCAGCAAGAGTGTGTCTGGCTAGGCCTCCTTATATATGGTAGCTGATAAGACACACTTCTTGCTGGTCCAGTGGGCTCCTACGGGGGGGGGGGGGCAAACTTCCCCTTCTGTTGATTGAAATCTTAGTAACAGGGCTTAAGTTTGAAATCTTAGTAACAGGGCTTAAGTTCAGTCTGTTGCTTCTGCAGCTCTAGCTACACAACTGTGGCTTCTGGTTCCCGAGGTCATGTGTCATAGTTGATAGCACTGAAGCATCCTTTTGGTTTTTGCCATTGGCTTTCCTTCTATCCTTGCCCAGTGAGAAGTAAAACTGAATATCATTAGTGTAAAAGAAATACTGGACCACAAGTTTCTGAATAAGCTTTCTCAACTATTTTAAGTAGCAGTTAAAAAGCATAGGTGACATTATAGAGCCCGATAGAATACCATAAGCAACAGAGAACCGATCAAAGAGATACTATCCCATAACTACCTACAGGAAGGAAAAGAACCTAGCGACACCAAATGATCCATCAATATATTATGATCAATGGTGTCGAAAGATGAGCTAAAGTTGAGTAAGATAAGTATGATGTCAATGGCCTTTATCTAACTACAATTTAAGGTAATTTAAAAGAGCCACAAGAGGGTATATCCAGCCCAAATTATTATGCTCCATAAGAGAATGTTAACTGTGTAACAGTAGCTTTCTCAATGAGTTTATACAGACTTAGAGCCCCATGCAGAAAGGGGCACATCTGGCTTGTCCTTGCCTCCAAAATCTGAATGGGCCAGATTTGCACCCGATTCTGATCCCACAGGAGCTAGACGGCCTGGCCCTGTGGGATCAGAATCAGGTGCAAAGGGCTTGGACGGGCAGGATGTGCCCTGATTCAGGCCCTTTGGACATCCTTCTCCCTCCCCGTCCATCCTGTCATTATTATTTATTTATTATTACATTCTCTTATATACCGCGCTATTCTGCATCAGTGCGGTTTACATTGAACAAACTGAAATTACATTGAACAGGGCATTATAACTTGGAGATAACTATTTTACAGGGAACATGGGCTATGGAGGGTTAAGTAGCTTGCCCAAGACCACAAGGAGCACCTGTGGGACTAGAAACCCAAGTCCTTCCGGCCCAAGGTTGCTGTCCTCTAGTGGGATTTGAACCTCCGACATTCCGGCCTGAAGTACCTTGCCCCAACCACTAGGCCACTCCTCCACTCCACTCCATGGCTCCTGCATGGAGCCCAGTGCCATGGTGTCCAATTGCCATGGCACCGGGATGCCATGCAGTAGTCGCGCTCACACCCGGACCCAGAATAGCTTGCTTTTCCTGTTGCCGACCCCCTAATAGGCCTGCTGGGGTCAGGCTTCAGGGAATCTCCTGTGCCCTTTCTACCTTTCAGGGAGGTCTGCCACCACCGCATATTGCTGCACTCTGGGTGACTTATTCCACACCCAAGGTGGAATAAGTCACCTGTCCATTTCATCCAGCATGGATGTACAGGGCCATGACCGGTATCAGCCCTTATGTCTGAGGTTTGGATCCCACCTCTGGCCCACCTTGCCTCCTCCCCCTGCCTGCCTCCTCCGCTGGTCCAAAGCTTCCCGTAGAACTGCCCTGAATGTGCTCTGGACCAGGTATTAGGCCCCGACGAATAGCGGGGGTTGGATGTCCACCCCAGACTTCCAACCCCATTATCCGGGATTCTGCATGCCACCCTTAGTGTATTAGAAAAAGGATGAAAACTATCAAAATCAGAAACATCTAAATCCACTTTAGTAATAGGAGGGCATACCGCAGTAACCTTGAGGGTTTAAGTCATTTTCCTCTAATAATGAGGGATTAACTGTTGTGTTCAAAACATCAATGCAGTTCATGAGTCTACAAAGCAGATAACTGATTTCAGACTAGCTAGCATTTCATAATTAGCAAACAAAGCTAATAGACCATCTCAAGAAGCAGCTGAGGACAAAAGCTGAGATGAATTCTGAATTCATAAGCAGCACAAATAAATGCCTTATCTATGTCACAGAATGTCTGATGATGAAGATTTATCAAGAAAATGTGGAGTAAAGTGGGCATATTTTACAGGAAATCATTAAAATCCAGTTTAGCATATATAATGTTACCTTGTTCTCTGTAAATACAGTGTATATGCCGCACTGTATAAATCCTTGTTGTTATGTAAACCGCACTGCTACTAAATAGCACGGTATAGAAGAGAACTTAAATAAAATAAATAAATAAATAATTGAATGCCTGAAATGCATAGTGCAGTTTGCCCATGGGATTTTATTATAAGCGGAAAGGTGCTTTCACCAAGCTTTCAAATGTGTTAGTCAGTGCCTGTGTTAAATAAACTATTTTTAGTATGTACTGTTAGTCGGTGATTGTTCTAAACTAATTTTTACAATTAAACTCAACTTAAATTGACATCATCTGATTAGTTAGACCAGGATCCCTTGACATAGCTCAAGTTTTTCTTTTAGAAGGGATAGTCTTACTGTACAAAATCATGCTCATAATCTCAAGGTCGTAACAGACAACTCTTCAATGGTTCCACAGATTAGTCAGGTGGGTAAGTCCTACCTTAGACATTTGTGCCTCCTTAAACAGCTTTGCCATTTCCTACATAGAGTGCAAATTATCAAATTAGTCCATGCATTAAGATTTTTACAATTCCTTTTTAAATGGGTTACCATCTTAATATGATTCAGAATGCCCCTGCTCACATTATTTTTGGCTGCGGTTACAGATCTTTGCCCCAATTCTTGCCAAATTTGCTGTCTGTCTGTGCCATATCATTCAAGGCTTAAAATCATTGCCCTATGCAATGTTAAAAACCCTTTGGGAGGAGTGATGCTGCTTATTTATGAAGACAGCTTGCATTTTACTACATACAGTCCTACACCTTTACTTCCTTCACTATTGTGTGCTCTGTTACAGCAGCCCTCCTGCAAAAAGGTTCAGCTGGTATATTCCTGGAAATGTGCTATTCTTGTATTGCCCCCCATGTTTGTAGCAACTATCTCTTGAGGCTTAGCTGGCCACTAATTATACACACTTTAGGAAACTGGTTAGATATTTTTTTTCAGAGGCTTTTATGTAGGTTTGGGTCATTGTTGTTAGCTTCCTTTATTCCTATGGGGCCCTATATTCAAAGTGATTAACGTGGCTAGCACTGCTGAATATCTGCGGTTGCCGGCTATAAAAGCCACAATGCTAAGCACTTAACATCAGGACATGTTGGTGGTGTTCCAGGGCAGAGTAGAAGCGGCGCTGATCGATAAACGGTCAGCGGCGATATTGAGCTGCTATCTGGTTAGGGAGATTTGGAGGAAGCCAGGCTCAGGTAATCTTGGCCTAACGTTTGCTGCATATTGCAAACCGGTTATCGATTGGCAAGAGCAGCTAACCCGCATAATCAGTGCCGGAGCTGGATATGACCCCTGCATGAATATTCTGGTTTACTCTTCAGCGCTGTCCCATGGTTTTTAGTGTGATTTATTTCTTATTTGTTTTGTTTGTTCATTTCTTTTATTGTCTTACATTGCTAATGTTTCTCAATACCTTGCTTAGAGAGTTGTTTTACAAATGATTGTGTGCTAAATATGATTAACATATATTTGTTACTTATGTAAGTTTAAAAATAGCCATATTTCCACATTTCCCACCTTCTGGTAAAATATTTGTAACCTGGATATCATGTTGCTCTCTAAGGGATCGGTTTACTAAGCAGTGCTAGCAGTGCATGTGTGATATGTGTGCCAAGGTCCCATGTTATTCAGTATTTATCTAGGTATCTGTATAGCTACTCAAAATTAGGAAAATTGATTTAGGCCTGCTATTGTGCTCACCAATTATATTTAAAAGACTGACTGGCCCAATCTTTACCCAACTAAATCTGTTTGTCTTATGATTTCAAACTGCACAAATTTAGGAGCCTCTTTGCTAAAGTGTAGTAGGATTTTGCACTTACCACATTTTAAATATAAAATTTAAGGTGTGGTAAGTGCAAAGTCTGTTCAGAAAATGTAGAGAGCATGCCCAGCATCGGATGCCCTGCATTTACCACCCAGGACAAATACTTAATTTGTGGGTCATGTTTTATGCCTTGGTGTTATCTGCCAAGGCATGTAACACAGAGCCTGCACCAAAATTAAAATTCTAAATCCTGCAGCTCAACCTCACTCACCCTACACTAGACTATCAGGGGATGCTCATTTAAGTGTGGGGGAGGGGGGTCAGGGGGAGAGTAGAGCAGTCTGCTAGAGGGGACTTCATTAGGGGAGGTTGAATGGAGGAAGTGGTTTTCAGCCTGTGTACCTTTTCTAGGTGGCAGAGTTCTTGATCAAAGGAGGTTTCCTTTATTGCAGGACCTTAATTAGAGGGGTACTTTCTTGTAAGGGGTATGGGAGGGGATGGGATAGTGGGGTGGGTGCAGATCAGATCAGGGGGTTTGATTGCGGCCAAGTTTATTTTAAAGGGCATGGACAGTAGCCATGCTACTTGACTGCCAGAAGCGCGGCTGCACTCATTGCTACTTTGTGACCTATCGGCAGTCCTTACAACTACCACATGGTAATGTCCCATACAACAGCTGTCACTGGCATTCATGACCAATCTCTGTCCTGAGCCTGCCCTAACCCACACTAAGCACTTACTGTGACACTGTTTTTAATGTGCAGTAAAGTATACTCTAAGTGCTTAGCATACTTGGTAAACATGCCCCTTCATCAATTAAATGGGCTGAATTTTTAAACTGATAAATTTACCCATCTAGAACTCAATGTTACCCAGGCAAATTCTTTAAATACTAATCTTTGGATACTTGGCTAATTAAGTTGAAGTTACAAAAATATATGTTGTTGAAAAGTTTGCTTCCCAGAACACATACTTCCTTTATTTGTGCTAAATTCATGTGTTACGCACATCACTGTGACACTTGTGTACAATTCTTGGATGGGTCTGCACAGCAGCAGTGTCCCAGTGTATTCAGATTCCTTACAGTATTCATTCCTGTCAGAATTTATAAACACTATGCTTCTTCAGGAATGAAATAAAAAGCAGAAGGAAATAGGGAAATTAGGGATGTTAACATTAAATGTTAAACAGAAGGTATATCGAGAGAATTCGAAAAGAAACTTGCAATGGAAGCAAAAGCTAATAATTAAAAAATGCTTTTTCAAGTACATTTGTAGCAAAACACCTGTGAAAGAACCACTTGGCCCATTAGATGATAGAGGGGTAAATGGGGTATTAAAAGAGGACAAGGCAGAGAGTTTGAATTAATTCTTTGCTTTAGTGTTTACTAAAGATGATGTAGGAAACTTACCCATGCCAGAAATGATATTCAGAGGTGATGTATCAGAAGAATTGAAACAAATCTCGATAAACTGGGAAGATGTATTACAAATATTTGATAAACTAAAGAGCAAAAAATCACCTGGACCAGATGGCATACATTCCAGGGTGCTGAAAGAAATGAAATATAAGACTGCAGACCTACTTTTAGTAATCTGTGAACTATCCTTAAAATCATCTGTAGTACCTGAAGATTGGAGAGTGCCCAATGTAGTGCAAATGTTTAAAAAGGTTTCTAAGGGTGATCCGGGAAACTACAGACCGATGAGCTTTTATGTCTGTACTGGGCAAAATTACTGAACATATGGATAGTCATGGCTTAATGAACAAAAGACAGCAGGTGCTCTGACGAGTGGAAAGGGCACTTTATTCACCAATATAAAAACCCCAATGCGTTCCGGCCAGTTAGGCCTTCTTCAGGGGGTACAGACCTCGAAAACAAGAATAATGACAACTGATAAATACATCAACAAATCTCATCCTAAATTAATAATATGTTAAATAAATAAATAAAACATAAGATCAGTAGCATTACATAAAATCAAAAAAACATCACAGCAATAAGTACTCGTGCAATCCAGACAGTGAGAATGTGCAAGAGTGAATCCACATGAGAGCCCATAGAGAAAGGGTGAAAAAAAATCTCATAATGTTTTTGATCGAGACATTGCTAAATGGTAGAGGAGGACTACTAAGAAGCCAAAAAGTGCATGGTGCAATGACAAACAATTCAGATTAAGAGGACAAAACGTGTATTATTAAGTCAATAAACTGACTGGACAGAGCTGACAATACCTAGTGTGCAGGATGTCACTACGACGAACACACAAAAAGTAAGTTGGGTGAAACCACCTATAAAACACCTATTGGAAGATATTGACAATTGGTCAAAATCGAGTATATAGGAGCATATATAATATACAGAAAAATGTAGGAGTTAATGTGATAGGAACATTTTTTCTACTGTTCTCATCAACACCTGGACTCGGGAGGCACACCATTCAATACTGCATTTAGGTCCCTCGTGAGAGACTCTTGTGGAAGTTAAAAAGTCATGGGATAGGAAGCAGTGTACTATTGTGGAATAGGAACTTGGTTAAAAGATAGAAAACAGAGAGTAGGGCTAAATGGCCAATTATCTCGATGGAGAAAGATGAATAGTAGAGTACCCAAGGGATCTGTGCTGGGCCTGCTGCTTTTTAACGTATTCATAAATGACCCGGAAAAGGGAATAATGAGTGAGGTGATCAAATTTACAGATGGCACAAAATTATTCAAAGTTGGTAAAACACAAGAGGATTGTGAAAAATTGCAAGAGATACTTGAAAAATCAGGAGACTGGGCATTCACATGGCAGATGAAATTTAATGTGGACAAGTGCTAAGTTATTTACATAGAGAAGAAGAACCCAAACTACAGTTACACAATGCAAGATACCACATTAGGAATCACCACTCAGGAAAAGATCTGGATTTTATCATGGATAGTACGGTGAAATCCTCTGCCCAGTGTTCAGCCATAGGGAAAGCAATGGAGAATAAAACCAAAGATATTATAATACCTCTGTATTGCTCCTTGGTGCGACCGCACCTTAAATATTGTGTGCAATTCTGATCACCATGTTTTAAGAAAGATATAGCAGAATTGGAAAAGATACAGAGAAGAGCGACCAAAATGGTAAAGGATATTGCCTATGAGGAAAGGCTTAACAGGTTAGGGCTCTTCAGCTTGGAAAAGGGACAGCTGTGGGGAGGTCTATAAAATAATGAATGGAGTTGAACGGAAAAATGTAGATTGGTTGTTTACTCCTTCAAAAAGTAGAAAGCCTAAGGGACACGCAATGAAGCTACAGTGTGGCACATTTAAGGCTAAGCAGCATAGCAGGTGGGAGTTGGATGCCTGCTGGATCAGCTGCAGGCACAGGGTGGACATCCTAGGTCAGCGATGGCGAACCTATGGCACGTGTGCCAGCTGTGGCACGCGAAGGCCTTGCAGCTGGCACGCGGGAAGGTCCGCAAAAAAAGAAAAAGCTGGCTCTGACTGCTGCCGCGGACGCGGCAAGGGCAGAATGCAGCGTCCCGCGGGGCCCCCTCCGCCCGCTAAGCCCCTCTGCAAGAGCTTTCAGATTCGCGAGGGAGAGCGTCTCCCTCGCGTCTCTGTTAAGCCCGCAGGGGCTAATGGGAAATTTCCCATCAGCCCCTTTAGACGCGAGGGACTGATGGGAAATTTCCCATTAGCCCCTGCGGGCTTAACAGAGACGCGTGGGAGATGCTCTCCCTCGCGAATCTGATAGCCCTTGCAGAGGGCTTAGCGGGCGGAGGGGGCCCCGCGGGACATTGCAATCTGCCGCGGCAGCAGCAGCCCGAGCCTGCTTTTTTTTTAAAAAAAATTTGCCAGGGGGGGTTAGGACTGCTAATGGGCAGGGAGGGGGGGGTTAGGACTGCTAATGGGCAGGGAGGGGGGGGGGTTTAGGACTGCTAATGGGCAGGGAGGAGGGGGGGGGGTTAGGACTGCTAATGGGGAGGAGGAGGGGGGGGGTTAGGACTGCTAATGGGGAGGAGGAGGGGGGGGTTAGGACTGCTAATGGGGAGGAGGAGGGGGGGTTAGGACTGCTAATGGGCAGGGAGGGGGGGGGGGTTAGGACTGCTAATGGGCAGGGAGGGAGGGGGGTTAGGACTGCTAATGGGCAGGGCAGGGAGGGAGGGAGGGAGGGGGGGGTTAGGACTGCTAATGGGGAGGGAGGGAGGGGGGGTTAGGACTGCTAATGGGCAGGGCAGGGAGGGAGGGAGGGGGGGTTGGACTGCTAATGGGCAGGGAGGGAGGGAGGGAGGGAGGGGGTTAGGACTGCTAATGGGCAGGGAGGGGGGGTTAGGACTGCTAATGGGCAGGGAGGGAGGGAGGGAGGGGGGTGGTTAGGACTGCTAATGGGCAGGGAGGGAGGGAGGGAGGGAGGGGGGGGGGGGTTAGGACTGCTAATGGGCAGGGAGGGAGGGAGGGAGGAGGGGGGGTTAGGACTGCTAATGGGCAGGGAGGGAGGGGGGGTTAGGACTGCTAATGGGCAGGGAGGGAGGGGGAGGGAGGGGGGGTTAGGACTGCTAATGGGCGGGCAGGGAGGGAGGGAGGGGGGGTTAGGACTGCTAATGGGCAGGGAGGGGAGGGGTAGGACTGCTAATGGGCGGGCGGGCAGGGGGGTAGGACTGCTAATGGGCTGTGGGCTGATGGGGGCTGTCTGGAAATGGGGTGATGGGGGTTAGGACTGGTAATGGGTTATAGGGGGGGCTTAAACTGAAAATGGGGTGATGGGGGTTTAGGACTGGAAGTGGGTTGATGGGGGGGGGCTAGGACTGGTATTGGGTTGGGGGTTGCTAGGACTGGAAATGGGCTGATGGGGGGCTAGGACTGGAAATGGGCTGATGCAGGGACTAGAAGGGAATGGATGCTGGGTGAGGCTGGAACTAGAAGGGAGCTGGTGTTGGGGGAGGATTAGAATGGGATGGGGCTGGGAGAGTAAAATGGAGAGGGGAAAAATATTTTGTGTGGGAGGGATAAAAAATCTACAATTGGCCGGGTATTGGGAGAATAAGTGGGGATTGAGGATGGAGGGGTAAATTTTGAGTAGATGAAATAGGAATGAGGAAAGAGCAAAAGGAGAAAGATTAGTATGTTAAAGCAGATGTAGAGAGAGAATGGAAAAAAAAAAAAACAAGACAGAAGAAAGGACAAATGGACAGCAGATGGAGAGTTAGCAGAAGACACGAAGAAACCAGAAGAAAGTGGCTGGAACAATTGCAACTGAAAAAAAATGCACAAAAGGTAGAAAAATATCTCTTTATTTTGAATTTATTAACTGGAATATGTCAGCTCTGGGAAATGTGCATCATTAATTTTTGCGCTTTGTTTAGTACAAGAGGAAATTAATTTATAGTTTTATTTCTACAGTGTTGTTGTATATTCCAAGTTTGGCTTTTGGGGTTCCCAGTTTAATTATTGTCTTCCTGTTTCTAAATTGTGATTCCTTGTTTGGTGATGGTCTGTTCTGCATGTGTAACTGAGCTGAGGTATTCTGTTTATATAATTCCTATTTGACATTGCCACTTGTTCTTTCCCCAGTAGGTCATGTATTGTTGTTCTCTGAAATGTATTGGTTTAATATTTGCAGTGTTGCCTTTTGATAGTTAGGGTATGGTGCTTTGTGAGTCCTGGTAGTGCTGTTAGGATACGGCGGGTTTGCTATGGGTTCTAAATGGGCAGCGTTTGTAGTAGTTCCTAATGTGCCTGGCGGTTGGTACTGGATTATAGTAATGTAGAAACCTTTTAGTCTTTCTTTATCCATATACTCATTAAGAGGCATGTTTACTAAAAGTTAGTGTATGGTAACATTATGCAAATATTTATGCAAATGAGGCACCTTATGCAAATGAGGCTTTAATTGACGTGCTGGCACTTTGAGGAAATTCTTTGGTTTTGTGCGGCAGTTTGGGCACTCGGGCTCAAAAAGGTTAGCCATCACTGTCCTAGGTGCTCAGGACCCCCTGAGCCCTACAAAGATCAGCGGGAGTTACACGCGGCCGCGTGTTCGTGGCCTGCGGGGTCGCGTCCTAAGGGGCGTGTCACAAGGGGTAAGACACGCTCCTTTTGCGCTCCTTCGGCGCTCCTGAGGTTGTCTGTGAGCGCTGGAAGTTAATGCGTTTTTGCCTATGGGGAAACGGAAGGCAAAGTTGATAGCTAAGGCTACAGCAGGAGTTGGAGCGCAAGGAGGTAAGGTGGTGGGCCCCATGGACAAACATATAACTTCCCTGCTACCTGCAAGTCAATCTCTGGATGGGGCTTCTTTGAGCCCGGAGATCCGGTCGCCACCTCCTTTTCCTCAGCTTCCACATTCCTCCACGTTTTTGGATTTGTCCCCACATGTTACAGCTACGGTACTCTCCCCTGTGAACCCCCGGCTGTGTCTGCAGAGGTGATCACCCCTCCTATTCGGGAGGTGACCCTTTCAGATATCTGGTCTGCACTTCAAAATATTGACTCTCGTTTATCTTCAACTGTTTCTTCTTTGTGTAGGTTTACGCACGATGTTGTTGATAAAGTAAAAGTCATGGATTGTCAATTAGTTTCCTTTACTAAGTCTATTGCCCGTATTGACTCTCAGCTCCAAACCCATAGTAATACCAATGTTGCATTAATTAGGGATTCTTCCTCTGTTTCATATCGGGTGGAATTGCTTGAGAATCAACAGCGGGCAAGAAATAGAAATTACACTTACCTGGTAATTGTCGTTCCTTGAGTGACGACAGTTTAGTCCTCCACCTCTGGGTTGTGCACCTCTTCCTGCAGCTTGGAGACTGGGCATGTCAAAGTTGTGACATCACTGGATATAGCCTGCTGGTATCTCCCATCAGCCTCCAGTGTACTATTGACAAAGCAAACTCAAAGGAACAACAAATAAGTAACTATACCATAACTTTAAATAACTCCCCATTCCTCAACCTGAGGAACCTTTTTAACCATATCCGTCTTATATTTTCTTTTTTCTTTTTTTTTTTAACTTTACATTCACGTCCCCCCTATGCAAACACATTTCCTATACCATCCCCTCGTTTAAATAAGAGAGAAGAAAGAAACAACAGAGAGGGATACTCACTGCGATCTAGAAACTGAAAAGATCTGTCTACTCCTTGAGATTGATGTTCCACTCCGCCTGAAAATAAACTCTGAAGAAATCACACCCCTGGGCGGGAATGAGGACTAAACTGTCGTCACTCAAGGAACGACAATTACCAGGTAAGTGTAATTTCTATTTCCTTATCGTTCCTCCAGTTTAGTCCTCCACCTCTGGGATGTAACAGAGCAGTAATCATTGGGAGGGACCTATCCAGCCAACTCACCACACCGTCGACCCAGAACAGGCATCCTTTACTGCCAAAACATTTAGGCAGTAGAGGTTACTGAGGAAATGAAGAGACGACCTGGAAGCTGCTCTACCAATCCCCCCTGGTGTAATGACACAGTGATTCACCCATGAAGCTGCTTGCGTCCTGGTAGCAAGAGTCAGAAAGCCCCCCGGAATCATACAACCTCGCCACCAGAAAGCTGAGGCAACCACCGCCTTAACCCAGTGCGAAATGGCCGTCTTCGCTGCTGCTTCCCCTTTGCGGGGACCTCCAACCAACACACAAAAACAAAGAAACGAACGCCACACCCTGCATTTTATGTTTCCTATCGGCGTAAGCTACGAATAAAAACCTCCTCTTCCAGAAAAACTGAGAACTGGAAGAGAAACCAATAGGCTCAGGAGAAAAATCAGATACCACCTTTTGGAAGGACGACTGGACTGCTCGCAAACACCACCCTCTATCCAGAAAGGGTGAAAACGGCTCATTACATGACAATGCCTGAAACTCCGAAACTCGTCTCGCTGAACAAAGAGCTATCAAAGCCACTGTCTATAACAGCAAATCCTTTACCGACGCCTGGAGTAAAGAATCAAAAGGCTCTTTAGTTAACGCCTCTAAGGCCCAATCGGAATCCCCCGGCAGCACCCGAACTCTCCTTGAGGAGCGCAGTCGGGTCCCAACTTAAGGAAACGCTACACATCGATCTGAACACCTAGTGCTATTCCCTTCACAGAACCTCTACAGCCGGAAACAGCCACCCGCTGGACCCTCTAAGGAACTGGCCGCTAGTTCCTTCAGACACTGTCCTGCAGAGAACTCAGGCCAACCGACACCTTTGTCACCCGGACTTGCCGCCGTGAACAGCAGCCTTCAAAAAGGCGCTAAGCACAGACCTATGTACCAGAAGCAGCCTGCCTCCCTGCTCTCAACAAGGTGGCGAAGACTGCCGCAGAATAACCCTTCTTCTTCAGCCCCGCCCATTCAAAGGCCAAACCATAGGCGGGCACCGATCCACCTGAGACATTCGTCGCGGACCTAGCCGCAGCAGAATGTCCGCTACCGGCAACTTCTAGGAAAAGCCTGTCGAGTAGACGAATGAGATCAGCCTAGTACGGCCATCTTATCCAACCGGGCGCTACCAAGAGTACCTTTCCCCGAAAGCCTCGATACGCCAACTAGTTGCCCTATGAGAGCCCATGGGTAAAGGACAAGACAAAGACTTAAATGGGAGCTTACTGAGCCTCGACTTGGATGAACCATCAGCCGCCCCATTCCTCCACCAGAGAGATCTCCGGGTGAACCCCAAGGAAGCCAATAATATTAGCTAGTGCTCGAATTAAGCCATAATGCACATTTGCCACATAAAGCAAATCAGGTTCTAGTCGATTCAACTCCCTGATCCTTTCCTGTTCCAGGCGAGTAGACTGCCGTAAACACTGCGACCACTTGAAGCATGCTCTCGCCTCCCCAGGCTCCACAAATGAGAGCTTGTAAGGACAGAGCATTGCCCCCAACGATTGCTTCAGTGAACCATCTACTTTCCTATCTTGCGCTAAAGGAGATTGCTAGGGCTCTCTTCCATACAGTGAGTCCACACCCTTTGGTAGTGCAAGGTGTGCACCCACCCACGTAGTACCCAGGCCTGCCCCTGCTTAGCCTCAAAATGTCAAACAAGAACAGGCGAATTCAGGACAGCTGAATACTTTTTTTTTTTTTCCACAAAGACATCTCTTAACCAAAAATTCCTTCAGCATATGTTAAGAGACGCTCTTTCCGTGCCAACAATATGAAGTAGAAAGAACTCCCAAACACAGGCATACTAATCCACGGCCTTCCTGATAGAGTAACGCCCCATTCCGTCTGACTGCACAAAGATGGACTTTATATTTTAAGTTCAACTAGCACCTGGTGTTAGGAAATACAGCTTTCTCATTCCGCAGTGGCAATTGAGTCAGCAATGAAGAAGTCGAGAAACTGCAGACAAGTTCCCATTATACCACCTGGTAAAGAATCCACTTTTAGACCACTGAAGCAAAAAAACATGCGAGAGTGCCTTGTGCCCTGCCAGTAGCTGATCGAATTGAAATGATTCAGTGTATGCAGGGCATTTTCCAGAGAACGCAAGGTCCCTCATCCAGGCTGACTCCACACTCACAGTCTAAACTGGCAGCCATCTTGGCTGATGCCGATCAGCGCGGAAGCCATCTTGTAAGCCCAGCATATGATGTATGCCTACTAGAATCTGAGCTGCTGCCATTGCTGCTAGAGAACTAGCCTGGCTGCGTGCTTCTGGCCCCCATTAAGGCATTCGTTGAACACTAGCAGAGACTCTCCATACTGGAGAACCTCTGATAAATGGAATGGGAGCATAGATAGCTTCAAAGGCTAGAGTTCTATATTGCAACCTCTCTCCGCTGAGCTGCCTTTTCCATATGTAAAATTAAATCACATATAGCCAAAATTAAGACATTACAAATCTACCGTAAAATCTTATAATTTGGGCAAAGCCAAACTAAATGGGAATATTTTCCATTAAGAAACCCCACAGCTATAAAACCCCTCTCATGACATAATGCTTATGGCAGAGCATTCCACATCTGTGGACTGGCCATGGCGCTCACCCAAGCACCTGTTACAACTGTCCAAGAGAGTTATCACCATAATTCCTTGTAACTTGAATATGTTTACAGCGGATCATAGTGCTATATGACAGCAGCTAAGCCAACATATTACCCTGCCATATAAACCGACTTTAACGCGTTATAGGACCTTCTATGGATAGCGGAAGGAGATTCTTATAAATCCTTTTTTTTTTTTTTTTTTTAAGTATAGGACTCCAAAAACCAAGTTTCCGCCGACTCCAATGAAATCAAAGCAGATCAGCTAAAATTACCCGAACTGCTCCTATAGCTTTGCAAGAAGCTACCGCCCCCGCTGCACCCAGTTTTCCTTCCCCCCTTATCCTGAGGGATTCAGCATTGTATGACGTGTTGCGCACCCCCTGCCAGCCTGCTGCGTCTGCCAGGGAGCTGAAGAGCAAAATAGAAAGTAGAACCCCTGGAAGCAAACAGTGTCCTGACCTTGGGGTTCAGGACGCAAAAGGCCACTGAATAAATCAACAGTGTTAGCTAAAAATGAACAAGGCTCTCTCTCATTAAAGAGAGTTTCTTTTTCTTTTTGAAATTCCACCGAAGTCCATGGGACCCAAGCTTTCGAACACAGCCCCTAACGCTCTGCATTAACCACAACCAGAGAAATGAAATGAAATTAAACCCTGCTCTAGAAATAGATGAGAATTTCCTGGGAAGGGCATGCGAAGTGGAGCTATGAAACACACAGGCACACCCCCCGGCCTTCCTGCAGTCAGAGAAATAGCAGTGGAATACACTGACAACCTTGCAAATGGAGGTCTTAGAGGTTGCTGCCTGTGTGAACCTGATGAGCAATACGATTTTGTATTTTACCACCCCCCCTCCCCCGGGGATGGGGGCACTGAATACTATATGTGATTCATGAGCAGCGCTACCATCCGGTGGCTTGTAGGGCACCAGAGCCCGACAAATGATACAGACGTTAAGAGCTTTAAATCTTGGTCATATAATCTTGATTTGCAGAACATTATTTATTTATTTTATTTATTTGCATTCTCTTATATACCGCGCTATTCTGCATCAGTGCGTTTTACATTGAACAAACTGAAATTACATTGAATAGGGCATTATAACATGGAGATAACTTTTTTACAGGGAACATGGGCTATGGAGGGTTAAGTGGCTTGCCCAAGACCACAATGAGCACCTGTGGGACTAGAAACCCCACATTACATTACAGCTGCTTGTTTAGTCACTAACCCCTGAGAGCCCATGAGGTGGCTCTATGGTTATTTGTTCCCTGACTTGCAGAGAATGATCAATTTGATAATGGCTGCATACACACAGTCATAGAAAGGCACTATTAAGTGTACCAGCTGCCCTCTGGTGGCCATAGGAAACACAAAACAAGAGCACTACTCGCAAGAAACTGAGGAACACAACAACGAGTAGAATGGTAGTCACATGCGCTTTATTCAAAACCCCAACGCGTTTCGGCGACAGCCTTCATCAGGGGGTGCTGGAGGACAACAATGCAATACAACAAATTTATTGATCATAAAATATGATAAACAATGTTAAAAATATAAATAATTGCTTAAATAAAATAAATTTAAAAAATAAAAAATAAAACATAAAACAACAATACATCATACAAATTAAAAATATGTAGAAAAATATATATATATATATAAAAATATATATATAAAAAAATATATAAACCACACATACTTACAGATAATCTCTATTGGTACACTAGATGTAGCGCGAACAACAATAAAGGTATGACACGAAACCAATCGTGTAGTAGATAAGGCTAAAAAGAACAATAATATTAATGGAAGCAGAAAAACATTATTGACATGAATAAAATAAAACGAATAAAAAATGGCAATCAAGCATATGGATTGAACATAACAAAAATATATATATAAATATATATACAGAAATAATCATCAACAAATAAAAATAAAACCCAGACCTATAGACGATGAAAACCAAGCAAACTAGCTGCATAGAAAAAACCTTTTGGTAAAAAATAAATAATAGTGTAAGGAAAAAACAGTAAACAAAGCGGATTGAACCGTGAAGAATACTTGTGGTGGGTAGTAACATTGTAACAGAACCCCTTAAACAAAGTAACTTAGCTACTACAGCTCAATAGGAGATTAGGCTTTAAAAACAATGAAAGTAAACCTTAGGAATTGATTGATTTTAATAAAAACACATCGTTTTAAAAAAAAACAAAAAGCAAAAAAAACATCATTCCATCTTATAAAAAAAGGAGAGGTGTGGATACATAGAAAATATAAAAAATATAGAATATAGAATGAATAGTATTAAACTGGATTAAAAACGACAAAAATAGTCCAAACAAAACAAACACTACGCCGCCACCGGCTAGCTGAGTACACACTATTCAAAACGCCGATTTGGGCGCGCATAGTTAGAAGCTGAGACAAAAAACTGGTAAAAACAACATGAAGATTGGCATAAAAAATATATATCAGGAAAAAGAATTAAAATTAAAAAACAGATCAAACAATAAAGTATAATGCAAAAATAGTGCAAGCAATTGGAAGCACAGCCCGTGCAGGCAAAAGCATTTCATCTCTGCTATTGTTATGAGCACCAATCAGTATTAAATGAAAAAATGTGCGTTTTATAGCATAAAATTGCAGAACGCAACTGGAAGACAAACAGATTGTAGCAAAAATAAAGGTAGAAAGATATGGCTCACGAAGCGGGTACCTCACCGCCACCGGCTAGCTGAATAGCAATCCTTAAAAACGCCGATTTTGGCGCGCATTAAAAATGAGAGGGAACAACAATTAAATACATATACATAAAAGGACGTGAGACCGGAGGAACGAAATATAAGTCATGACCATGCAACCATGCACATTAAAATATAAAATGTTAAATCAACTGCAGACCATAAAACCAATTGAGGGGAAGAGAACCATAGCACCCAACTTTCACTATAGAATACATAAAAGCACACTTCCAGGCTGTCCCGCCTTTCAACTACAAGTTAGGGCTCTGCTCTTGAACCGAAAACCTGGCAATTTGCCTAATATCCTGGGACTTAACATGCTCCTCAGAGACATGATTAGGAGGGAAAGAACATGTGGTATCAGGGATCAATGCCAAAACTGCTGTCCTATAAAACTAAGAATAAACTTAAAAATAAAGAGGACTGACAACAGCCCCCTTAAGGCTGAGGAACCCCCCCAAGCCTCAAAAATCCTACAAACAAAAGAAAGAAACACTAGGCCCAAAAATCTAGCTATTCTGCCTGTTGTCTTCCTCACACAGGCAGCTCCCTGCAGCTCTCGCCATGCGGTCCAAATACCTAGAGAGAAAATGGCCGCCCCTTCGCCAAAGAATTTTGGCGCCAAGAACATCAGCCGCTGCAAAAAGGAGGCCTCAGTAGACCGACAGAGCCCGAAGGCCTTACCTGTAGGGCAGAAAGCCACACAGCCTGCTCCTACCACCTTGAATTCCTCCGATCCTCAAGCCGTGCTGATGCGCCTGGCAGCTGCGGCTAGGATCGCTCAGCCGGTTCCACAGAGTAAAATTAAAATCCCGCAGCAACGGAGAGGCTCCGTCTCACACAGCTTCAGTGTGGCTGTACGGGTCCCGGAACTCTCTCCCGTACAGTCAAGGGAGAGAGATCCACACCGACAAATGCCTGTAGCAAGTGAAAATAACTGAGAAGGAGGGAAGACGAGAGCTGCTACTAATTTAAAGAGCCAGGCTCAAATTTAAAATTACTGTAAATAAGGAAATTTGCTCCTAACTAAAGGGAACTAATCCATGATTGCCAATTAACCAAAGGTAACTGAATTAAAAGTAAAATTAAAAGTAAATTAAAGGTAAAAATCAAAAGTAAAATCAGAATAGAATTTGTCACACTAAATGCTCCTTATCTGTTCCCCCCAAGTGAGCCCAGAAGCTAGGCTCACTATGTCCTCCTGCTGCATGGAGAATGGACACACACTGGAGGCTGATGGGAGATACCAGCAGGCTATATCCAGTGATGTCACGATTTTGACATGCCCAGTCTCCAAGCTGCAGGAAGAGGTGCACAACCCAGAGGTGGAGGACTAAACTGGAGGAACGATAAGGAAACTTAACGTTTCCTTAATTTTCCCTCAACTCATTTGCTTTCTTCAGAATTATTGTTGCAAAAATATTTTTCTGAGATATTACATTTGAAGGAAATTTCAGATATAGTTCAAATTTATTCTTTTTCAGTAGGTACTCCGGCTTCTTCCCCCCCTGACATTTCGATTGCCCAGAACCTAACTGCTTTTCTGGAAGATTCACTAGACGTTATCCCCAAGCGTACTTTGGTGGTGACGTTTGGATCTGAATCTGTTAAATTGCGTGTGTTACGAGCTTATTTCAAAAATAGAGATGCTTTATTTTGTGGATTCAAGCTTCAAGTGTTTCCAGATGTTGGCCGGACCACTCAGGTTCGGCGGAAGCAGTTCCTGGAGTTAAGAGCCAGGGTCATAGCTTTAGGGGCTTCATTTTTTTTTTAATTTCCCTGTCGTTGCCTTGTAACATTAGAAGGACAAAACTATGTTTATACTGATGTAACTCAATTTCGTCAATTCTTATCCGATAGGGAATCAGTGGGGAAAAAATAGGTGGGTTGCATAGGACAGCTCCCTAATGTGGAGTTAATTGGTAACTCCTTTTTGCTTACTTATTTTTCTTTTCCTCTTTTGGGGGTTATAATAGCTCTTCTCCCTTGATGTGATTTATTGTTGTGATTATTACTTGTTCTTGAATTTTTTGAGATGATATTTGTAAATTATTTCATGCTGTTTATTATTGTATTCAGGAAAATGTAAATAAAAGTATTAAAAAACTAATCAGAGAAAATATTTTTTTATTTGGCGCTTAATCAAACTCTGGAATTCATTACCGGAGGATGCAATAAAAGCTGTTGATGTAGCTGGGTTCAAATGGGCTTGCATGAGTTCCTGGAAGAAAAGTACATAAATCACTATTAAAGAGGACTGGGGAAATCCACTGCTTACCCCTGGGACAAGCAGCATGGAATGTGTATATCTTTGGGAACCTGATAGATACTTGAGACAGGTGGGAGAGAGTTGGACTGGGCTGGGCACTTCCTGTTTGCATATTCCAAGCCTTTTTCTGGATCTGTTTGGCATCACGCGTGGTCCTGTGCAGGTCTTCCTACCATGAATAAAAAGTGCTACTGCCCCTCACCTCTCTTTACTATTTAAAGATTTAAAAATGTTCAAGACCATGTTGCTTGGACTTTCCCCCTATAAAGAATTTGAGTACACTGGAATATTGCCGCTATGCAGGCCCATCTTAGAATTGTATGCAAATGTCACAGTTCTATGCATAACACAGGATGTAGCACAAATAAAGGAAGTATGTGTTCTGGGAAGAAACATTTTGAATGCTGGGGTCCATTAATTGCAAATTGTGTAAATATTGAGGCATGATAATTTTAGAAAGCTTGCAGGCCTTTTACATGTGCAAATGCCCTAAATGTGTAACTAAGGGGCTTGTTTACAAAGCCGTGGTAGCGGTTTCCAATCGTTATCGGAGCCGCGGCCCCATTGAAATCAATGGTCCCTCGGCTCTGATAACGATCGGAAACTGCTACCGCAGCTTTGTAAACAAGCCCCTAAGTGATTTTAGAGAGCTGCTATTTACATATGTGGATGGCATGTTTTTGGCGAGCCAGAATAGAATGCTTGTACCTTTTATTTTATAACAGGAATAACTATATACTTCAAAAAATAAGGATGTTAACATTTCTCCATGGACAAGCAGGAAATAAGTTCTCGCATATGGGTGATGTCACTGATGCAGCCCTGCATGCGAATGCTCCCAAGCTTCCAAAGGAAGCCTTTGGGAGGTACACAACGCATGCATTCCTACCTTCCCAACATTTTTTCCAGTCTTCTTTTATCCACAGCCCCTAGGATGTGTTCCTGCATTCTGGAAAAAGGTTTTTCTACTTGGCCCTTGTGGGCCGGTTCTTTCTAGCTTTCCTTGCCACCTGTCATCAACTCAGTCGGTCTACCGACTTAAGTTCATTTTTCTCTTGTTTTCTTGCTATCTCCAGGAACAAGCAGGAATGCAGTCTTCACATATTGGTGACGGGTACACTCACCAGCGTCCTATAGGAAAGCTTTTGGGAGCGCTCCACTGCACCTGTGCAACTGCCTTCCCGCTCTTCTAGCTCCTCTTCCTCTTTTTTTGCGGAGCCGGCAGGACACCATTCCTGTTACCGCAGAGAAAATCTTCTGTAAGTGCTTCTGCCTTCCTGTTCCACATCGGCAGCGCGAAAACCGATTCTGGTACGGTTTCTACCCTTTATTTTTTAATTTACTTAATTTTACTTAATTTTAATTTTTTTTTTCATTTTCCCTCGTAGGCCCCGAACCCCCTCAGGCCTCCAGTCTATCAACTCCACTATGGAAAAAACCCTCAGTGGTTTCAAAAAGTGTACCAAGTGCTTCAGCACCATCTCTGTCACCGACAGACACGACTGCTGCTTGAAATACCTTGATTTGGATCATTTGCCAGAGTCTTTCTCCCTATGTAAGCTCATGACCAAGAGGGGTCTTGGGAACCAGGCCAAAAAATTGGGTGCACTATTTCCCTTGGGCTCAGTCTCTTTGGCCTCGACATCCTCGAGGGCATCGTCTTCTTCCCGAGTTTGAAAAATCTCTAAGAGCTCCAAACATGGAACAGGCTCCAAAAGACAGAAAACATTGAGGTTCCCGTCTTGTTACAGGTGAATAACGATGCTTTATGGTGGAGTGATTTTGCCCCCTTAGGGCATTTTCCCCACACACAGCACTATTGAGTTTATCTTGGCCATAGCAGTATTTTTCGATATGTCCAAGCCAACTAGTAGCTTCAAAAACTGCACCAAATGTGGCAAGACCATCTCGGTCATCGACTGCCACAACTGATGCTTGCAGTGCCTTGAACCCAATCATCAGCCTGCTGCTTGCAATCTGTGCCTGCAGATGATGTGATGGGCTTAACAAATAAAAATACCCAAACTCTCAAAATAACCCAACTCAACAAACGGCCCAACAATGTTTTTGTTATTTTTTCATCTTTTTGTCGGAAATGCCAGCTCAGTAAAAAGGAAACATCCTTTCACCACTGTGGCCTTTCCATTTTAATTTTAATACAGAACTTATATAAAACAGCTTTTACTTAGCTGAAAGTTAACTTTTGTCAAGGCTGTCTTCAATACCGTCACACTCAGCAAATACACGACGTGACACGTTTCGGGTTCTTCAAGCTAGACACTCTGTTTCAGGTCAAACGCTATGCGGACAGTTAGCAGCCATAAGAAAAGCGATCTGAAGAGAGCGTTTTTTTATATCCTCGCCTCGATACCGTTTGCACAGCCATTAATTACTAAGCTCCAATAGGAAGAAAGAACAACAAGCCAATCAAATAGTCAGGAGGATGATGTGATGGGGACTGAAGGGTCAGGAAAATCAAAAAGATTTCTTCGGCTCATTGGATTCTGCATCCTCAGCCCTGACCTCATCATCCACACCTTCCAAGGTTTCTGTGGAGGCATCTATGGGGAGGGAGCGGAGACCCGACACTACTTCAACTTTCTCCCAGAATCCGAATTGGAATGGAGACTGAGGCAGAATCGATGTTGTCGTAACTACAGTCCCCTGATCTTCCGTCCGACCTGTCCTCTCTTCTGGAGAGGCATAAGTTGTCTCCAAAGGACATGTCCTTCCAGGTTTTTGTCAGGAACATGGCCAAGGCCATCCCCTTCTCCCTGTAATTGGAGGAGAAAACAAGGGCAGCGGAGCTGGAGCTCTTCCAGTCCCCCTCAGCCCCGTGCACCATGTCCTGCAAAGGCTACTGTTGCAACTATGGGAAATCCCCCGCACAGTTCCCGTCATCAGCTGGAGACTCGATACCCTGTACCAGGTCCAGAAGGCCCCAGGCTTCAAGAAGCCTCAATTACCACACAATTTTATCATGTTTGAGTAGGCCTTGAAGCGGGTCAAAAGCACCAAGACTCATTTTATGGTGCCCCCCAGGCCATAAGGCGCAAACCCTGGACTTCTTCGGGAGAAAATACTAGTAGGGTTCCATGCTGGTTGCCAGGGTTCTAGCCTACCAGACCTATATAAACATGTTTCTCAAAGACATCATGCAAAAACCTAGTGGAATTTACCACCCATGTCCCTGAGGACTATCGCAAGGCCTTTCAGGACTTGGTGGCCCATGGCAAGGACTGCTCTAAATTCATAGTGCATGATTGCCTATGATGCTTTTGAGTCCACAGGCAGAGTAGTGGCAGTAGGTATCATTGCCTTCCGAATGTTATGGTTGCAGTCCCCCGACTTGGAACAGTGGGTCCAGGACAAGATAGCCAATGTTTTTGCTGGGAGGAGAACCTGTTTGGGAAGCTGGTGGAGGAAAAGGCAGAGGAGCTCGAGAAGGAGCATGTGACTCCAGGGCTCTCCAGGAAGACGGTGGATCCAACATGGAAGAAACACCCAGGCAAGAAGGCCTTCTTCCCATACCAGCCCAGCTGCAGGCGCAGGCCTCCCACCAGCACCAGTGGGAGAAAATGCCAAAGGCTCAGCCCGTCCTACAGCCCATGCCGGGGGTGGGTTTTTGATGGGTTCCTCAGGAGCATAGTCAGCCCCTCCTCAGGTAGGGGAGCAGCTCATCCACCTCACCCACAGGTAGCCCCTCATCACCTTAGACTCCTGGGTGTTGCAGATTAGCCAAAGCAGATATCGGCTGCACCTCGCCCAGCTGCCACCTCCATATGTCCCAGGGATGGACTCCATGCATCGGAACCTGTTACAGGAAGAAGTCTCCACTCTGTTGGCCGACCTCGCCATTGAGCCGGTTTCCCGAGCTCATATTGGACAGGACTTCTATTCCAGATACTTCCTGGTTCCCAAGAAGACCAGAGGATTCAGACCCATCCTGGACTTGCGAAATCTAAACTGGTTCCTGGTGCGCGAGAAGTTCAAAATGGTCTCACTGGGGATGCTGCTCCCATCCCTTCTACCAGACAATTGGCTATGCTCCTTGAATCTAAGGGATGCATACACACACATCCCGATCCTCCCGAATCACAGACATTACCTACAGTTCATGTTGGGAGGCCAGCACTATCAATACAGAGTGTGTTCCTTTGGGCTGGCCTCAGCTCCACGGGTCTTCACAAAGTGCCTGGCAGTCATATCCATCTGCCCCCGGACCATGGGGATCTTCATCTTCCTGTGCCTGGATGACGGGCTTATCAAGGGTCCCACTCCAGACAGCATTTGACAGTCTGCCGAGCTCACCATTCAGGTGCTCAAGAGCCTCAGTTTTGTAATCAATTATCCAAAGTCCCATCTCCAGCCCACACAGCAGCTGGAGTTCATCGGGGCCCTCGTTGATACCACGGGCCTGGGCCTTTCTACCAGAAGACCACATGCAGCGGCTGGTAGCGGTGGTGGGCGATGTGCAGCACCAGTGCTATACAACAGCCCAAGGGATACTGAGGGTCCTCAACCACATGGCAGTCACGGTGTGTGTCACCCTTCAAACCTCTCTTGTCATGGGCAGGCCCAATGGACCTTAAGCACACAATGGAAGCAGGCTGTGTGCCATCTCTGGGACAGGGTCATGGTTACCACACTCCTGGTGCAGTCCCTCGACTGGTGGCTTCAGCCAGTGAATCTGCCGGAAGGCCTCCTGTTCCAACAGCTGTCCCCTGCAAGATGCTCATGACGGACACATCCAAGCTCGGCTGGGGACCCCACCTGGACTGCCTGCACATACAGGATCTGTGGTCTGAGCAGGAGAATCTGCTCCAGATCAACTTTCTTCAGAGCGACTTATCTGCCCGGTGAACTCAACAGCCTAGCGGACTAGCTCAGCCGGGTCCTTCAGCCACACGAGTGGACTCTCAAGAGGGCAGTGGTGAACCAGATCTTTCAGGAGTGGGGCACTCTTGTGGTTGATCTCTTCGCCAGGGCACACAATGCCCAGGTGGCCCGATTCTGCTCAGAGGGCGGCCAACGACTACCTGGTCTCAGATGCCTTCCTCCTCCACTGGGGGGGAGGGTTTGTTGTTTGCATACCCCCTGATACCACTCATGACAAAAAACGTCCTAAAGCTCTAGGCCAATAAGGGCTCCATCCATGATCCTCATTGTTACTTATTGGTCTCGACAGCCACTACTACTACTACTACTGAGCATTTGTATAGCACTACAAGATGTACGCAGCGCTGCACAGACTCATCAGAGCTTAAAATCTAGTCAAGACAAACATCACAGTAGCTGTAGACAATGGAATACATCTAGGGTGAATGGTAAGGAAACAAAAAGGAGACCAGGTGAGTCAAGATCTGAAAGTGGCAGCAAAGAGGTGAATTTTCAGCCTGGATTTGAAGAGGGCCAGAGAAGGCTCCTAATATACACACTCAGGTAGTTTGTTCCAGGCATAAGGAGCAGCAAGGAGAAAGGAGCACAGTCTGCAGTTAGCAATAGAAAAGAAGGGCACAGATAGAAGCAATTTGCCAGAAGAGTGGAGTTTCCAAGGAGGGGTTTATGGAGAGATAAGAGAGGAAAGATAGTGAGGAGCTGCAGAGTGAATGCACTTATAGGTCAGATGAGAAGTTTGAACTGGATGTGGAAATGGATAGTGAGCCATATGGGTGTATTGAGGCTGGCCGAAGATTAGCTACGCAGCAGAGTATTGAACAGATTGAAGGGGAGTGAGATGATTCAGGAGACCAACAAGAAGTAGGTTGCAATAGTCTAGATGGGAGATAACTAAAGAGTGGATAAGTGTCTTAGTAGTGTGCTCAGAAAGGAATGCGCAGATTTTATTATGTTATAGAGAAAGAAACAGCAGGTTTTAGCTATCAGATGGATGTATATGGAGAAGGAGAGAGAGGAGTCAAAGATAACCCCACAGTTGTGAGATGAGGAAACAAGGAGTAGTAGAGAGTTTTATTTATTTTATTTAACAGACACTTATATACCGCACTTTCCTATGGATCAGGTGCGGTTTACAAAAAACAATGGAATGAACCGGCGAAACAGTAATAAGTGCCTGTTCATCTTACATATAACATCTGTGAAAAATTATACAAAGAACATAAGTTTTAATACAAAGAACTAGAACTTGTTACCAATGATCTAGCAGCTATGTGCATAACAACCTTTGCACAGTGCTTAGCAACTATGTACAGTACAACTGTTACATTGTAATTAAACTATATACATTGTAGGATGATTGGCAGTCATCATTATATTACAATGAGTGGAGACACAGAATTAGTGTATCTTTGATTGCAATTAATTGCATTAATTTTGTTTTTTGGTTTGTGAATTTTATTATCTTCTATTAACTTATGCCTGTTTGAGTGATAGTAATTGACTGGTCACCATAGTGTGTCATAAATAGGTGTGTTTTTAATTTCTTACGAAATTCCTTGATATCACTTAGATTTCTGATTTCTTCGGGTAGTGCATTCCAGAGGATTGTGGCTGAGTGTGAAAAGGCCTTGTTAGTGGATTTTTTAGATTTTGTAAAGTCTTTTGGAAACATAATTTTGTTTGTGTTTCCTCTCCTTTGGTTGATTTTTGGCGTTTCCTTGCTAATTAGGTTGTTCAGTACCAAAGGTGCTAGCTTGTTTAAAGCTTTAAATGTTGTTATAAGGATTTTATAATTTATTCGGCAGCCAGTGTAGATTAGCTAAAATAGGTGTTATATGTTCTATTGTACTGGCTTTCATGATAGTTCTGGCGGCTACATTTTGTACTAGCTGAAGTCTTTTAAGGTTCTGTTTGGTTATTCCTTGGAGTGTTGTGTTTGCAAAGTCAAAGTGGGGTGTAATGATTGCTTGAATTATACTCATGAAATCATGTAGGTGAACCAGTGGGCGTAGTTGTTTAAGTATCTTAAGCTTGTAGTGAATTTTTTTTGTTGTGTTTTTGATGTGGGATTCCATGCTAAGATTCTTATCCAGAATCACACCTAGATACTTCACCTCATTTTTTGTTTTGATTTTGTGGTTCTGTATTGTAATAAATGTTGGGGGGATGAAGGTTTGATTTTTTGTTACATATAAGATGTCTGTTTTTGAGTAATTGATGTTTAAATTGTGTTCTTTTAGCCATATTGTAAGTTCATTGAAACATTCAGTTAGTAATTGAATTGGTTAATTAGGGATCTTGAATGGGATGTATAACATTATATCGTCTGCGTAGATATGATAGTGGACGTGAAACTGTTTGAAGATGTTGCAGACAGGTTGTAGGTAAATATTAAAAAGTAGTGCCGAGAGGGCAGATCCTTGTGGAAGGCCAAAATCCTGTTTGTATGTATTGGATGTTTGGGTATTGATTCTTACTGTTTGGGTTCTATTGTTTAAGTATGAGGTAAACCATTTATATACTGTTGAATTTATTCCTATTTGTCTGAGTCTATTTAGCATTATTGTGTGATTTACACTGTCAAATGCGGCAGAGATGTCTAAAAATAGTAGAATGAACGCTTGTTTAGTGTCATCAATACCTCTTACCAGTGTGTCTAGTAGAACTGTAAGCAGGGTTTCTACTCCGTGTTATCTACAGTTATCTACAGAGACTGAGAAAGGAGGAAAGGGAGAGGAGGGTTTGGAGGAAAAATAAGAACCTCAGTTTTGGCCAAGCTCAATTTCAAGTGGCGGTGAGACATCCAAGCAGCAATGCCAGAAAGGCAGGTAGAGATCTGGGCCTGGATTGCTGGAGAGATTTCAGGTGTATGGATTCATCAGTGTAAAGGTGGTACTGAAAGCCATGGTAAGAGATGAAGGCACCAAGGGACTGGGTATAGAGAGAAAAAAGGAGTGGACCCAAGACAGATCCTTGGGGTATACCAACTGAGAGTGGGATAGCAGCAGAAGAGGATCCACCAGAACAAAAACTGAAAGAGCGATGGGAGAGATAAGAAGAGAACCAGGATAGCACAGAGCCCTTAAAACCAAGCGAAGACAAGTTATTGAGGAGAATGCTGTGGTCAACAGTGTCAAAAGCAGCAGAAAGGGCAAGGAGGAGGAGGATGGAGCAAAGGCCCTTGGATTTTGCCAGGAACAAGAGCCATTTCGGTAGAATGTAAAGGACGAAAGACAGATTGTAAAGGATCCAGGAGGGCTTGAGAAGAGAGAAAGTTGAGGGAACGGTGGTGAACCGCACATTCAAGTAGTTTAGAAACGAAGGGGAGGAGGAAAATGGGTCAATAATTAGAAGGACAGGTAGGATCTGGTGAAGGTTTCTTGAGGAGATGTGTAACCACAGCATGATCTTGCCAAACAAATCTGATTGAGTTCTTTGACTGGGTGACCAGGGAACTAGATCAGGGGCATGCGATGGATGTCATCTACCTGGATTTCAGCAAAGCCTTTGATACTGTTCCTCATAGGAGGCTTATCAATAAACTCAGTAGCTTGGGGACGGATCCCAAGATGCTAAATTGGATCAGAAATTGGTTGACTGACAGACGACAGAAGGTGATGGTAAGTGGAGCTCACTCGGATGAAGGGAAGGTGATTAGCAGGGTGCCCCAGTGGTCGGTCCTGGGCATAGCACTGTTCAATGTATTTGTGAGTGATATTGCTGAAGGACTGAATGGAAAAGTCTTTGTTTTTGTAGATGACACAAAAATTTGCAACAGAGTGGACTCCCCCGAGGGAGTGGTTAACATGAGGAAAGATCTACAAAAGCTGGAAGAATGGTCTAATGCTTGGCAATTAAGATTTAATGCAAAGAAGTGCAGAGTCATGCACTTGGGCAGCAGAAATCCAAGGGAAATGTACGCGATAGGGGGTGAGAGGTTGGTGTGCACGGATCAGGAGAAAGACCTTGGTGTGATTTTTTTCTGAAGATCTCAAGGTGGCAAAACAGGGTGACAAGGCGGTGGCAAAAGCCAGGAGGATGTTGTTCTGCATACAAAGAGGAATTACCAGCAGAAAGGAAGAGGTATTATGCCACTGTACAATTCACTGGTGAAGCCTCACTTGGAATACTGTGTTCCGTTTTAGAGACCATATCTTGCAAAGGATGTAAAAAGACTGGAAACTGTTCAGAGGAAGGCAACCAAAATGATTTGGAGCCTGCGTCAGAAGCCTTATGAGAAGAAGACCTAAAACATGTACACTTTGGAGGAGAGGAGGGACAGGGGAGATATGATTCAGACCTTTAAATACTTAAAGGGAAATAATGAACAAACAAACCTCTTCCAAAGACAGGGAAGCTGTAAAACTAGAGGGCATAACAGGAGGTAAAAGGTGGTAAATTGAAAGGCAATGTCAGGAAATACTTTTTCACAGAAAGGGTGGTGGATGCTTGGAATGCCCTCCCGATGGAAGTGGTGGGGGCAAACACAGTGATGGAATTCAGACACAGTGGATCCCTTTACAGCAACAGGATAAAATCAAAATAAACTGAACCATCTAATTTCTCAACAAATAGGGGTGTCCTACATGGAGTGGTGGGTTCACCCCTAAACAAAGACATGGGGAGGGGTGGCCTGCACAGAGCGGCAGGTGCACCTACTCTTGCCATCATACTGGGCAGACTAGATGGACCATACTGCTCTTTATCTGCCGTCATTTACTATGTTACTATGTTAATATGTTTAAGGCTGTAGAGACAGTTGTAGTGGAGAGCAATAGGTAGAGAATATGAGAGATGGAAGGGACAACAGCAGAGGAGATGGGGCTTAGGAGACAGGTGGGAATAGTATCAGAGGAGCAGGTAGTGAGTTTGGAGTAGGAAAGAAGGTGTGTGGTTTCCTCCTCAGAGATCATGATAAAGGAAGAAAGGGTAGCAGAGATAGGGGGTGAAAGTTGCGTGTGGAGGGGAAGTAGCTGACCTAGTGGGGAATTGGCATGTGATCATGTGGATTTTGTCATGGAGAGAGTTGAGAGTTGTAAAGAGATGACGAGAGTCAGACACAACAGAGTTGGTCAGATGGACATAATAGTCTTGTTTGGCGAGTGCTATGGTTGACTGGAAAGAGATGAGCATGAATTTAAAGTGTAGAAAGTCTGCAGGATTGCGAGATATGAGCCAAGCGCGCTCAGCTGACCGGGCACAGGAACATAGATAGCAGGAAGTGGAAGACAGCCAGGGCTGTGGTATAGTACACCTCACAGGAAGTGGCATGGGCGGAGCGACAGCTCCCAGTGCAGAGGAGAATGCAGAGTTATAGGAAGCTACCACCTTATCAACAGACTAAGGTGAGATAGTGGAGGATAGAGGTGATGAGACAGTGGAGGAAAGAGCCAAAGATCAGTAGCATGAAGATTTCTAAAGAGGTTGAAGGAGACAGGGCGAGATTGAGGTGGTGGGTGATGAAGAGTGAAGCTTATCAGGTGATGGTCTGATAAGGGAAAAACTGAGGCACAGATGTTTGAGGGTAAGCAATTATAGAAGAAGAGAAGGTTGAGCCGTGCTGGTGAGTGGGGGCAGTATTACAAAGCTGGAGGTCGAATGAGTAGGTAAGGGAAAGGAGCTTTAACACTACAGTAGAAGCCCCAAAGTGTGTCAATTGACGCAAATGCATCTTCGAAGTTGTATACCAGTGCCACTGCTAGAACCATGTCAGTCATGTTCCATGACTTTGTTAGCAAGGTCAAGATGTTCAAATATGTGCATCGAAAATTAATGACAGATGCACCACCTAGCAGGAAAATGAATTTATACCTAGAAACCCCAAAGTACGTCAATTGACGCACTCAATTGTCTTGGATGTGTCAATTGACGTACTTTGGGGCTTCTAGGTATAAATTCATTTTCCCGCTAGGTGGCGTATCTCAATCACTGTTTACAGTTTTACTCCAACATTACAAACAATAAACAAATGATGACGTCATGTAATGATGTCACATACTGCAAGTATTTAACAAATAAGTAACTTCATATTAATTCACATCTGCATTTCATGCTAAACGCAGTTGTCGTGATAATGCGTCAATTGACACACTTTGGGGTTTCTAGGTAAAATTCCTTTTGGGGCTTCTAGTGTTAAAGTATAAGGGTTAGAGGGGTTATCAACTTGAATGTTAAAATCTCCGAGAATAAGAGAGGGGGAAGAGGAATCCAGAAAGAAGGAAAGCCACGAGTCAAAGTCAGCGGACTTATGAGGAGGTCGATAAATAACAACTAATCGGAGAGGTACTGGAGTAAAAAGGCAGATGGCATGGACTTCAAAGGAGGGAAAGGAGTGAGACTGAGGCAGCAGGAGAGGTTCAAATTGGCATGAAGGAGAGAGCAGAAGCCCAATACCACCACCACGGCCAGTGGGATGAGGCATGTGGGAGAACTGATAGCTACCATGACAGATAGCAGCGACTGACACCAAGACTAATGGAAGGAGCCAGGTCTCAGATCAAGAAGACGGAGAGCTATAGAAATAAAGAGATCATGAATAAAGGCAAGTTTATTTGAGATGGAGTGTGCATTCCACAAGGCACATGAGAAAAGAAGAGAGGAAGGGGAAAGGAGAGAGATATGAATACGATTTGAGGTGTTGCGTGAAGATCTGTTCTGGGAGTGTGACAAAGGTCTAGGGAGGCCAAGGTTGGGGTTGATATCTCCCGATGAGAGAAGGAGTAGAAGAGTGTGGGGCAGAGATGAGACAGCATGATTCCCACTACTGCTGCAGCTCTCCAGAGGGAGACTCTCCATCTGGGCTCTGCTCCAGACCTCATTTTGCTGGAGGGCGGAACTTTGCTGCACCCCAATGCCTGCTCGTTGGCTCTCATGGTGTGGACACTGATTGGGTAATCCTATCAGAGTTCAGTCTTCCCAAAGCTTTTGCCAACATCTTTCTGGCATCCCGCAAGGACTCGACACGCAAGGCCTATGCACTAAAGTGGTGGAGGTTTGCCACCTGGTGCACTGGCAGGGCACTGGACTCCTTCTTCTCTTGCACTATGGACCAGCTGCTGGAGTACCTTCTGCACCTCTCTGATTTGGGCCGGAAGTCCAATTTGGTGCGTGTTCATCTCAGAGCGATAGGAGCGTACCATCATGGCTCCGGGGGGAAACCCATTTCGGCCCAGCCTCTTGTGGCTCGCTTCATGCAGGGTCTACTCCTCTCGAAGCTCTCGCTCAAGCCCCCTGTGGTAGCTTGAGTTCTCAACGTAGTGCTCACCCAGCTGCTGTGGACCCCAGTTGAATCACTGGATTTGTGTCCCCTGAAATTCCTGACCAAGAAGGTCCTCTTTCTGGTGGCGGTGACATCGGGCTGGCACATCAGTGAGTTCCAGCCTTGATAGCTCATACGCCATGTTTCACCAGAGTCTGGGTGGTTGAACGCATCTCTGCTTTCTGCCGAAGGTGGTTTCTGTGTTCCACCTCAACCAGTCAATAGTCTTACTGACATTCTTCCCCCGGCTTCATGCTAACCGGGGAGAGGCGGTGTTGTATACCTTGGACTGAATGTCTTCTATCTGGAGCACACGAAGGTGCACCACCAGTCCACCCAGCTGTTCATTTCTTTCAACCCCAATAGCTGGATGTTGCTGTCTCAAAGTGCACACTATCCCTTTGGCTAGCAGAATGCATCACTCACACCTATCCCCAGGCTGGGTTGTGCCTTGAGGGTCATGTCATGGCCCACAGTGTCCATGCAATGGCTGCGTCAGTGGCCAAACTCGGCTCTGTTTCCACATAGGAAATTTGCAAGGCTACTATTTGGTCTTTGGTCCATAACCTTTGCAGCCCATTACTGTCTGGATGGGGATTCCCAACGGGACAGCAGTTTTGGTCAGGCCGTGCTCTGGCATCTCTGAGTGTTAGAGTCGACTCCTGCCCACCGGTCCTTCTGTCCGTCCAGGTTACCTGCAAAAATCCCTCAGGTCGATGTCGGCCAAGGATGCTGAATCAGATGAGTTCCTCGAGAGACTACCTTGCTGTTCTTCCTGGTGTCTGCATTTGGTTGCCTAAGTTGGGCTGTTGATCTCCTCGGGTTCTGGTAGCCTATAGCTTAGGAGTCCCATATGAAAGGACTTACTTCCTACTTGTTCACAGAGAAAGCATAGTTACTCATCTGTAGCAGGTGTTCTCTGTGAACAGCAGGAATAAGTCCTCACAACCCTCTCACTTCCACAGGGAGTTGCCTTTTCTGGCTCCTGCTATGTTATTAGACTGGAGAAGATAGAGCTGCAGTAGGCGGGAAGGCAGGCACACAGCCCAGTGTATCTCGCAGGGGCTTCCTTCAGAAGCTGGGGAGCGTTCCCATGCGGGGCTCCATCAGTGAAGTCACCCATACGCGAGATGGGGCTCCATACGTGAGATGGGGTCACCCATACGTGAGATGGGGCTCCATCAGTGAAGTCACCCATACGTGAGGACTTATTTCTGCTGTTCACAGAGAACACCTGCTACAGGTGAGTAACTATGCTTTATGCTTGGTCTGAGGCAGGCATAATTTTTTTTATATTATTTATACATTTATTTATATATTTATACAATTTTATATACTGCCTTATCTGCAAGCAAGCAGCCAAAGCAGTTTGCAATAATAAAACAATCAATACAAATACATTCAAAACTTAGTTATGTCTACTAAAGTGCATTAGCTGCTACCGCGGGTTCTAATGCAGAATTAATGCCTTGTGGTAGCAGCTAACCTGCAAAAAAATCAGATATCACAGGCAATTTCCCGCTGTATCTGATTTTTGCATAGTGTAGTTCCCTTGGGGCGGAATCGGGATGGGGCGTAGGAGTGGCCATGGTTGGCAGAATTTGCCCGGTGGTTCCCAAAATTGAACCCGATCACGACGTCAGATAATGCCACCTCAAAAGTGGTGTTATCTGCTCGTAAACCCAATAATGCGTCTCTAACCCCGCTGGCGATCGGGCCTCCTGTCACAATATTGTGGTGTCATGTTGCTGCAATCTGCGGCATGGACAATATAAAAAAAGTGTGCCCCCCTTCAACATCAATCCCCCCTTGAACTACTCTTGATCCCCACCGAGAGCTGCCCAGGGGGGGTTGGTGCACCCTCTGACTGGTAAACATTTTTGGCTAGCTAATCGGGCTATGCCCCCTCCCTCCTCCTCCAAACCACAATGGCAAGGGTGGTGAGCCCTCCCCCCACTTCTTCCAAAAACAAATCCCGGCTATCTGGCCTGCAAGATCGGGGCTCATGGCGCCCCCTCCCCCCCGCCTCTGCTCCTGCACATACCTTCAATCCCTGGTAGTCTAATGAAGAATAGTACAGGGGCAATCCTCCTCCTGCGTCATTCTCCACTAGACTGCTAGGGTTTGAAGATATGTGTGTGGGGGGGGGGGGGTGGAGGGGGTCAGGTGGCCACGGGGCCACACTTTTGCTGGCTGGCTAACTGGGATTTGCTTTTGGATGCCCCACCCTTGCCATTGTTTTTGTGGAGGGAGGGCTAACCGGGAATTTTTGCCATTTGTGGGGAAGCATGCACTGATCTCCCCTAGGCCAGGGGTGGGCAATTCCGGTCCTGGAGGGCCGCAGACCAGTCAGGTTTTCATGATGTCCCTAATGAATATTCATGAGATCTATTTGCATCCACTGCCTTCCATTGTATGGAAATAGGTCCATGCACATTCATTAGGGACATCATGAAAACCTGACTGGTCTGCGACCCTCCAGGACCGGAATTGCCCACCCCTGCCCTAGGCAGCTCCCGATGGGATCAAGAGCTGTCCAGAGGTGATTGGTGCTGAAAGGGGCACAGGTTTATTTTTTATATCGTTGGTGCCACGGATCACAGTACCAACAGTATTGTTGGGGGGAGGTTGGCCTGATCATGGAAGTTGGGGGGGGTATGGCAGCGATTGGGGCACAGAGCTGCTGACAGCTATGTGCACCAGATCGTTACTATTCCTCTCCATGGATTTACCATGCTTCGGCAGGTACTGTGAAACTTTTTCCCTTGATATCTGCCAAGGCAGGTAATATGGGGTCCCCGCAGGAAATCCAGACCTTTGTAGTATCTGCAGGGCCTCCCCTGGAATTGCCCCCTGCCACCTTACCATGTGGTTATGTGCGTTAGCCGCCAGGTGTAGTAGACATGTCCCTTAGTAAACACAAAAATAAAATAAATTAAAACCTAACATAAAACCTAACAATTTAAAATACCTAATGCCGTCATTGGATATCAATTAACTGGGAATAAAATGTTTTCCACCTTCTTCTTAAACACCATCAAATCCAATTCACTCCATTTTTCTACTGGCAACCTGTTCAAGAGGGTAGGGGCTATAATTGAAATCACCCCATTATGCCACCACATTTTTCTTACTACTGCTTTCATGGGAATAATCATCAAATAATCTTGACTCAAATGCAGAGATCATGAGGGATGGAACCACTAAATGGAATCTCTGAGATATGCTGGATGATTAAAATGTAAAATTTTAAATGGTGCTCTTTGCACCAAAGGCAGCCAATGCAGTTTAGTCAATAAAGGCCCAACACACACTCTTCTATTGCAGACATGAATCACCTGTGCCCACTACATTTTGAATAACTTGTAATTTGTGCAAAACTTTCCCAGGGAGCCCAATATACAGAGCACTGGAAAAATCCAATACACTAATCACTAAAGTCTGCATGACTGTATGCAAGATTTGACCAATGCAAGAAAAGAGTGAGAACTGTTTTACCAACATCAATTTGAAATAGGTTTGCTGCATCACTGACTTAATCTGAGAGACCAAGGAATCTTTCATATCTTGGATTATTCCTAAATCCTGAATTGAATCCTACAAAGGTATGATATCTGTGCCCTCATGTCATTGATCTTATCCTTACTTAAAACTAATCCATATTCCCCAAACACATTGCTTCTGACTTCTGAGGGTTAATCGTCAATTTACTGTCCTTCATTCCACTGTACAATTTCAGATAGACCAGTGGTTCTCAACCTGTGGGTCGCGACCCCCACAGGATTCAGCAGGGGTCGCCTCACTCCGCTGTTTAAAAAAAAAAAAAAAAAAAAAGCGCTCAAGTTGCCGCTGCCGAGTCCGCTTCTCGGCAGCGGCAAACTGACAGACTCCAATCTTCTGCAGCCGCGGCTCCCTGCCTCTTAGGGAATCACGGCTGTGCCTATGAGTGAAGCCTTTGTGGAGCCTTTCTGTCTCTCGATGGGCTCCGTGCAGCATTGTCCCATCTCCAAAGGAAGTTGTTTACCACTTCCTTTGTAGGCGGGACAATGGCATGCTGCATGGAACCCATCGAGAGACAGAAAGGCTCCGCAACGGCTTCACTCACCGGCATAGCCGCGGTTCCCTAAAAGGCAGGGAGCCACGGCTGCAGAAGTAAAGGGCAGTAGCAGGCAGACTGGGAGAGGGGAGGAGGGGGCAGGGAACCTGCAACGGGGCTGACATGAGGGAGGGAGGGGGCTCACATGGAGGGATGGATGGATGGATGGAGGGAGGGAAGGGGGCTGACATGGACAGAGGGAGGGCTGACATGGACAAAGGGAAGAGACAGGGGGACATACTGGACAGACGGGGATAAATGCTGGACAGAGGGGAGAGACAGTGCGGGTTAAGATTATAATGGGCAGATGGGGGCTAGGACTGGTAATGGGTTGATTAGGGAAGGCTAGGACTGGGAATGGACTGATCAAGGGGGGATTGGGACTGGTAATGTACTGATGGGGGGCTAGCATTGGAAATGAGCTGATCGCGGAGGTTAGGACTAGAAATGGGCTGATTAGAGGAGGCTAGGACTGGTAATGGGCTGATGGGGAGGGGGATAGGACTGGTAATGTGCTGATTAGGGGAGCCTAGCACTGGTAATGGGGTTGAGGAGGGACTAGCACTGGAAATGAGCTGATTAGGGGAGGCTAGCACTGGTAATGAGCTGATGGGGGATAGGACTGGTATTGGGCTGATTTAGGGGAGGCTAGCACTGGTAATGGGGTTGAGGGGGGACTAGCACTGGAAGCGAGCTGATTGGAGGCTTCGACTGGGAATGGGCTGATTGTGGTGGAGGGGAGAATAGAGCTGCTGGCCCTGGAAGAAAATGGGGGGCTAAGGCTACAAATGGGCTGATATGAGGGGATGGGAGAATGGAACTGGAAGGGAGTGGATCTGAGAGGGGCTGCCATGGTATTTGTACTAGAAGGGACTGGTCAGTGGGGAAGGAGGGGGACTGGAAGGGAATGGACACCAGTGGCAGTCATGGGAATGCAAGTTGCCATTGGAAGGTGCTGGGAGTGAGGACTGGAAAGGGGCTGATACTGGGGAGGGTTACTGGGACTGGAAATAGGCTGATGGAAAGAAGTGAAGAAAACAAAAGAAGAGATAAGAAATGGCAGATGGACCATAGACCACAGAAAGAGAGCTAAGAGAAGACAGGAAAGCAGAAGCCTCAGATCGGGACCAGCATGATCAGAGAATAAATTGGTCAGACAACAAAGGTAGAAAAAATAATTTTATATCATATTAGTGATTTGACTACAAAATCATCATAATTTTGAAATCAAATATTATTTCTTGTTATTGTGGTTTAAATAAGTAAATTTTATAAATAAAAACATATTGCAAAGGCCTATAATATATTAATAATGCAACAAATGATTACAGCGACAATGCGTTAATGATAAAGGAAGAGAGACGCATTTGATTTTATCATTGGGGGTCACCACAAGTTGACCAATGGTAAAAGGGGTCACAGTACAAAAAAGGTTGAGAAGCACTGAGATAGACACACAAAGATTTGTCAGTGGTCTCGTCAAAGGAATCCTCCAAAGGTACAAGCAATTGAATGTTACCTGCATATATGAAAAGCAAAGAATCTAAAAGCCTGGATTAAATTGCCCAATAAATGCAAAAAGATGTTAAAACTGGAAAGATCTAAAGGCAATGTATAATTTGATTTAGGAAATTAACAAAACATAAGGGAGCAATTATGATTATGACCAAAATGTGCCAAAAAAGAGTTACATTATTCAATTCCTTAATTGGCTGTTTTTAGATATACAGTTTTGTAAAATCTGTCACTTATGCTTGTTGGTGCCAACATTTAGATATTTAGATTGCAAAATTGGTACATACAGTATATGGGCAAAACCCTGAGTGGTGATACTCTTTTCATTTTTAATGTGTTCTTACTAAAATAACTGTTACTGCTTGACATGGTGACACTTACAATGTCGTCCTGTCCATCCTTATATGCTTTTCTTTTAGCAGAGCCTTTTGTGCAAAAAATGGGAAAGCGTGAACATCACGACTTAGATACGTCATTTCTTAAAATGGGGTTTAAGGCATATGGAAACAAAAGGAAGCAAGATAAAGTAGGAAGCAGTAGGGCGAATAAATGGATTAGCTCATATGTCAAACAGTCTGGACAGTATGGCTGGTTCAAAACTATATACTTTGTTTTCACAGACTTCATGGATTCTCTTTGCTTTTACCACTTTTTCTGTACTACTATTCTCTAGACTCCTAACTCTCTGCCACATCGTATTACCATTAGTTATACACATTCTCAATATCAGTGCATGCACCTGAGTAGCCTGCAGTAGATTAACTAAACGTTATGTGGTTCATCTTGTGTGCTAAAAATCTAATAGCACATCTCCTTTAGTTATTTTTGGTTTAAGTAAATCTTTCTTTGTATAATTTTTATATTATCTTTCTTGTCCTGACTTGCATTTTTTAATCTCCACTATATGATTTCTGTGTAGAAGAGGCCAGAACTGAAAACAGTATTTTGTATATACTCAGGGCAATCTCAAAAGAAAAATGATATCCCTTGACTGATTTTATGCTGCTGTATGGTAGTAATGTTCCAGTCCCATTTTATATTGTTTGGTCCAACTGAAGATAAGCGTTTTCTATAATTGTTTCAATACATTCATTTTCTTAAAATAATCATAATACTGTTAATTATTCCCAACCATATACAGAGTATGCTCTGATGTATTGATAGTATTTATTGTATGGATTTAGATGTAAAAGAGATGGGTATGAGTGGCATGAATTACTGGCCATTCTCTGGATAGTGCATCCCATAATAGCAGGAAACTTAATCTTTTCCTGTCACCACTGTGCATCCTGGCTCTTGGAAGAAACAGTACAGAGCTCATGACAGAAGGGAGATCACTAACATATTTGAATCCTTTATAAAATGCTACCTTTCTGAGGTTACTTTTAAATCTTAAACTTTGTTCCTGAAAATTGCCTTGTCGATATTAACTGCATTTACTGTATTAAATCGATTTCCTGAAACCTCTTGTTTTGTCTTGTTCGGAGTGAATTACAGCCTGCATGAAACAGAGATTGGCTCTTGCATGTATGCTTACAGCACCATGCATGTCTAGTGGCACTATAGAAATGACTAGTAGAGCTGATCCAAGGTGCATTAAGCACTGAGTAACTAGACGACTCTGTTTTCCTAGATTGGGATAGAACTGTGGAGCACTGAGATAATGGTCACTAGAAATCTATCTCTAGGAACAAGCAGGAATGTGGTCTTCACATATGGGGTATCGTCGGCACCGACGGAGCCCATGCGGGAACGCTCCTCAGCGTCCTATAGGAAAGATTTTGGGAGCATCCCACTGCACCTGTGCTGCTGCCTTCCTGCCTTTCCAACTCTCCCTCTTCAGTTTTTCATTTTCCACGGAACAGACAGGCAGCAACTCCTGTCACCGCAGAAAATTTTCTTTTTTGTGGTTGTGTCTGCCTTCCCGTTGACGCCCATACCGGTTCCACCGTTGTCTTCTTTATTTCTTCTTCTTCCATTTAAAAAAAAAAAAAACCTTTTTCTTGAGGGTCTGTCCCCCTCTTGGTGCTTCGGCACCATTTTGGGCACTAGGCCCTGTTTTTTCTCAAAATGGCGAAACCATCTAGTGGTTTTAAAAAAAAAAGTTCAAAATGTGGTGGTACCATTTTCGCTCCCGACACCTACGACTGGTGTCTTAAATGTTTGGGCCCAGACCATTCTCCATCGGAGTGTCTCCTCTACAGAAAGATGACTAAGAGGGGCCTGCAAAATAGAGCTGCCAAACTCGACACCCTTTTTGCCTCGGATGCAATGTCCGTTGCATCGATGTCATCCAGGGCTTCATCTTCCTCCCATGGATCTCAGGTAACCAAACCCAGGTCTTCTTTAAAGACCAGTCGGTCCTCAAGGGGTAGATGTCCTTCTTTTTTTTAAAACTTTTTATTTAAGCTTTTCTTGAATATACAATACAGATAAAAAGAAATACGTATTATAAGATACAAAATCTTCAAGAGAACAATATACCACTCATCATAAGGATACACATCATGGAGAGAGGAAAAAACACCAAAAAAAACTAAGTAAAAATAAAAGCAAAAAGGAGTTGCATACTCCACATAAGAGAGCTGTATTAAACAAAATCATTCCTCCCCCATTTACTCTCCCCTAACCTCCTTCTCAGACAACCACCGACGCAGGGACGCTATGTCGGTGTATACATAATTCTGACCCTCAAAAGTGATTAAGCACCGACAGGGGAATTTAAGGAAAAAGGAAGCACCCAACGCTATAACCCGGTTTCTTAACTCCAAATACTGTTTACGGCGAAACTGGGTTGTTCGACCCACATCCGGAAACACCTGCATTTTGAATCCACAAAATAAAACGTCTTTGTACTTAAAATAAGCACGAAGAACCTGCAGTTTACGAGATTCAGTACTGAAAGTCACCACCAATGTACAACGTTTGGTGATGAGATCCAGTGAATCTTCTAAAAAAGCAGTAAGATCTTGTCCCACTGAGACATCAACAGGAGGGGGGGAAACCCCATCCTGTGACGGCAGAGCAGGAACAAGAGTAGGTATACAATACAATTGAACCACATCCAATGTCTCACTAATATGTAGCACTTCAGTAAAATATTTCTTCAACAAAATTTCAAAAGAAAGTAGATGGGTGTGAGGAAAATTTAAGAAACGTAAGTTTCTTGCCCTTTGTTGATTCTCAAGCGCTTCCAGTCTGCATGATAATAAGGAAACATCTTTAATAAGCGAAACATTAACATCCTTACCAGACTGGAGTGTAGTATCAACACGGGCAAGAGACTGAGAAAATGCAACCAACTGGGAATCAATAACTTGTACTTTTTCAACAACAGAGTGAGTAAAGGTACATAATGAGGAGACTGTTTTAGAAAGACGGGAGTCAATCTGCTGGAGCGCTGACCAAATGTCAGCTAAGGTTACCTCACGGGTAGGAGAAGGTGGAAATTCGCCGATATCAGCTGGGTCCACCGGGAGTAGAGTCGGGGAAGCAACAAAAGGAGGAGAGTCCACAGGCGTAGAAGACTGAGGAGGTTGAGGAAGAGGGGGAGGCGTCCAGAGTACAGGGCTTAAAGACGCCCCTTCCGAAGACAGATTAGCAGGCGGCAGGGGTAAAAGATGCCGGTCCATGGGGCCGCTCAGCTTACCTCGCTGATTCTCCTTGGCGACGGCTCTGTTCTCCATCTTCGCTTTGCGCTTCCCCATTGAACCCGGCAACTTCTAAACCGGCGTTCAGAGAAATTTCCTCAGGAACACCGAAGGAGCACATAAGGAGCGTGTCAGGCCCCTTATGACACGCCCCTTCGGACACGCCCCCGCAGGCCGCGCACACGCAGCCGCGTGTGAAGCAAGCAGGTCTTATGGGGCTCGGTGGGGTCCTCAGTCCCAAGGGCGACCAACCAACGCCTGCTGATGACCGGGCAGGGACCCGACTCCCACCTGCAACGCCGCTCCGCGGACCAGGAACACCCGCGGCAGCTCTCAGGTAAAGGATCTTTCCTCTCTCACCGTGGTGCAAGACCAGCAGAGAATTTAAAGGGCTCGGGGGGGTCCTCAGTCCCAAGGGCGACCAACCAACGCCTGCTGATGACCGGGCAGGGACCCGACTCCCACCTGCAACGCCGCTCCGCGGACCAGGAACACCCGCGGCAGCTCTCAGGCAAAGGATCTTTCCTCTCTCACCGTGGTGCAAGACCAGCAGAGAATTTAAAGGGCTCGGGGGGGTCCTCAGTCCCAAGGGCGACCAACCAACGCCTGCTGATGACCGGGCAGGGACCCGACTCCCACCTGCAACGCCGCTCCGCGGACCAGGAACACCCGCGGCAGCTCTCAGGCAAAGGATCTTTCCTCTCTCCGGGGTAGATGTCCTTCTAAGCATCGAGATGCTTCCAGCATTGCCCGTGAGGAGAATACACCAGCCAAACAACCCCGGCGGGAGGTCCTTGCCTCCAAAGCACCAACGGAGTCCCAAGATGTTCCCGAGGCATCCACCTCCGGAGAGCTCTTCGTGCCATGTTCTGGGGTTGTGGCCTGTTCCGCCGGTACTGACATCCAGGCATCGGCAGGCTCTATGGATCAACGCATCCTAGCCATTGAGTGTAGTCTAGCGGCCTTGTTAGCCTCCGTGCTGCTAAAACCGCTACATTTGGTTCCGCAACCATCGGTACCAATTCTGGTACCAGAGGTATTGGCAGCTACTGTTCTGCCGCTCTCCATGCTACCACCCATGCCAGCCCTAGAATCAGTGTGTGGCATAGAGGGTCCGGTATCGAGGCATTCCGATACCGACTTCGATCGGTACCGACGACAGGCAATACGGGAGCACCCGGCCCATTGATACTTCGAGTCTTCCGAATCTGATGATTCTGATGAATCCATCGATACCACAGTGGTTCTTCGAGAAGATCCCTCTCCTTCGCTGCAATGGCAGATGTCTTCTCCGGAAGACATGTCTTTTCAAGACTTTATACGGGATATGACTTGGGGCCTCTCAATCACCATGACCCTCAAAAGGAACCGAGAGCTGAAGAACTTGAAATTCTTCAGTATCCAACAGCCCCCAAGGAAGCTGCATCCCTTCCCATACACAGGATCTTGCATGATCTCATGCTTCGAATGTGGGAAACACCCGTAACGGTGTCTCCACATTCCCAAAGATTCAATACAATGTACCGGGTACCACAGTGTCCTGGGTTCCAAAAAACATAGCTACCACACCATTCTGTGGTCGTGGAATAAGCGATGCGCCGGATCAAAAGTGCTAAGACACATTCCTCTAATCCTCCGGGCCGTGAGGTGAGGAATCTTGATGCCTTTGGTCGTCGATGTTTTCAGGCCTCTGCTGTCAGCCAGAATAAGTTCTTACATACTGTACATGGGCATGTTTCTTTGAGAGGTTACTAATGATTTGGAACTCATGGCCACTCTTCTTCCCGATGACAAGAGGGCAGATTTCCTTACTCTTGTTAAGCATGCCCAAAATGTCTCTAAGTTCATGAACAATCTTTGATTGTTTCAAATGCATTACATAAGAACATAAGATATGCCATACTGGGTCAGACCAAGGTCCATCAAGCCCAGTATCCTATTTCCAACAGTGGCCAATCTAGGTCATGCGTACCTAGCAGTTTTCCCAAAAGACACAGGTTCCACAATGCTTGTACTGGGTTAAGCATTGATATCTTGGGTCCCTTCTTAATAATGGTTTATGGGCCTTTCCTCCAGAAACTTGTCCAAATCTTTTTTAAACCCAGCTACACTAACAGCCTTTACTACATCCTCTGGTAACAAATTCCAGAGTTTGATTACACGTTGAGTGAAAAAATATTTTCTTTTATTAGTCTTAAATAGTTTACCATGTAGCTTTATTGCATGTCCCCTAGTCTTTCTATATTCTGATAACGTAAACAATCGATCTACGTTTACCCGTTCCACTTCGTTCATTAATTTATAGGCTTCTATCATATCTCCCCTCAGCCGTCTCTTTTCCAGGTTAAAGAGCCCTAACCTTTTTAGCCTTTCTTCATAGGAGTATCCTTCCATCCCCTTTACCATTTTGGTGGCTCTTCTCTGAAACTTTTCTGATATCGCTATATTCTTTTTAAGATACGGCGACCACAACTGCACACAATATTCAAGGTGCGGTCTCACCATGGAATGATATAGAGGCATTATAATATCTTTTGTTTTATTTTCCATTCCTTTCCTTATGATACCTAGCATTCTATTTGCTCTCTTGGCCGCCGCTGCACACTGGGCCGAGGGTTATAACATGTTATCCACAATGACACCTAAATCTTTTTCCTGGGTGGTGGATCCTAATGTGGAACCTTGCATCGTGTAACCATAGTTTGGGTTGTTCTTCCCTATGTGCATAATTTTGCACTTGTCCGCATTAAATTTCATCTGCCATTTTGATGCCCAGTCTTCTAATTTATCAAGATCCTCTTGCAATTTTCCACAATCCTCATGGGTTTTAACAACTTTAAATAGTTTTGTGTCATCTGCAAATTTGATAGCCTCACTCGTTATTCCACTTTCCAGGTCATTTATGAATAAATGAATAAGATCCCTGAAGTTGAAGCTTTGGTGGGAGTGGCTGACTTGGATTTTGTGGCAGTTACAGAAACATGGTTCACAGAAAACCATGACTGGGTTGTAACTATACCTGGCTATACTTTATTCAGAAAGGACAGGGTAGGAAGAAGGGGAGGAGGAGTGGCACTATATGTAAAAACTACTATTAAAGATTTGGAATTACAGAGCTTAAAAGGGAGAGAGGAGGCATTGTGGGTTAAACTAGAAAGAGGGAAAGAGAAATCTATTTGCATTGGTGTGATATACAGACCTCCCTCACAAGAGGAAGAGGTGGACAGAGAGTTAATTAAAGACATACGCAGCATTGCTAGGAAAGGGGAAGTGCTACTGCTAGGAGATTTCAATATGCCAGATGTTGATTGGCACATTCCTGCTGCAGTATCATCTAGAAGTAAGGAGATCCTGGATTCTCTACAGGGAGAACTATTCAGGCAATTGGTAACAGACACCACACGTGAAGGGGCCATACTGGACTTGGTGCTTACCAATGGTGAAAGTGTTTCTGATGTTGTAGTGGGAGATCATTTTGCATCCAGTGATCACCAGATGGTGTGGTTCAGTATTAGGACTAGGGCTGTTAGAATCCATTCCAAGGTGAAGATCTTAGACTTTAGGAAGACTAACTTTGCGAAGATGGGCCAATACCTCAGGGAGTCGTTAGTGGGATGGGAACAGCTGGGGGATGTAGAAAAACAGTGGGCAAAACTGAAAGGGGGTATTTTAAAGGCAACCAACCTTTTTGTTAAAATGGTAAATAAAGGCAAAAGGAACAGGAGACCGCTATGGTTTTGGAAGGAAGTAGCTGAAAAAGAGAAGAAAAAGAGGGAGGCCTTCATGAAATTCAAGAGATCACAGAGAGAGGAAGACAGGCATCTGTATTTGGAAAAACTTAGAGAAGCTAGCAAAGTAGTCAAGAAGGCAAAGATTCAAAAGGAGGAGGAAATAGCCAGTGCAATAAAATGGGGGGATAAGACATTTTTCAGATATATTAGTGAGAAGAGGAAGGGCAAAAGTGGTATTGTCAGACACAAGGGTGCAGGGGGGGAATATGTAGAAGCTGATAAGGATAAAGCGGAATTGCTTAACAAGTATTTTTGTTCTGTGTTCACAGATGAAGAACCAGGAGCAGGACCTCAGAAAACACCCACAAATAAGAACAGAAGCGAGGGACATCTTGAACAATTTTCAGAAGACTGTGTTCGTGAGAAACTAGCTCAACTTAAAGTAGACAGGGCGATGGGACCGGATGGGATACACCCTAGAATACTGAGGGAACTTGGGGACGTTCTAGCAACTCCACTGACTGACCTTTTCAATGCCTCGTTGGAGTCGGGAGTGGTGCCAAAGGACTGGAGAGAGGCTCATGTGGTGCCTGTACACAAAAGCGGAAGTAAGGATGTGGTTGAAAACTACAGGCCGGTTAGTTTAACTTCGGTGGTGAGTAAATTATTGGAAACGCTGCTGAAAGAGAAAATAGTGAGGTTTCTGGAGTCCGGCGGATTACAGGATCCGAGGCAGCATGGATTCACCAGAGGCAGGTCTTGTCAGACAAATCTGATTGATTTCTTTGACTGGGTGACCAGGGAGTTGGACCGAGGGAGAGCTCTAGATGTGGTGTATTTAGATTTCAGTAAAGCCTTTGACACTGTTCCTCACAGGCGACTTATAAACAAACTGAGCACCCTAGGGATGGACCCTAAAGTTACTGCTTGGGTTAGAAATTGGTTGGGTGGGAGGCGACAAAGAGTACAAGTAAATGGGGCTCACTCTGAGGAGAAGGATGTTACCAGTGGTGTGCCCCAGGGATCTGTCCTTGGTCCGATTCTTTTTAACATCTTTGTTAGTGATATAGCGGAAGGGCTGTCGGGTAAGGTTTGCCTCTTTGCGGATGATACCAAAATCTGCAATAGAGTAGACACCCAGGAAGGTGTAGATAACATGAGGAGGGATCTAGCTAAGCTTGAAGAATGGTCTAGAATTTGGCAGCTGGGATTTAATGTTAAAAAATGTAAGGTCATGCATTTGGGCTGCAGCAATTCAAGGGAGCAATACAGTATAGGAGGTGAAGTACTTTTGTCCACTAAAGAAGAGCGGGACCTAGGCGTGGTTGTGTCTGATGATCTTAAAGTAGCTAAACAGGTAGAAAAGGCGACGGCAAAAGCTAGAAGGATGCTTGGGTGCATACGGAGAGGAATGGCTAGCAGAAAAAAGGAGGTGATAATGCCTCTGTATAAGTCTTTGGTGCGACCTCATTTGGAGTATGGTGTGCAATTCTGGAGACCGCACCTTCAAAAGGATGTGAACAGGATGGAGTCGGTGCAGAGGGTTGCTACTAAAATGATTAATGGGCTTCATTATAAAGCATATGAGGACAGACTTAAGGATCTTAATATGTACACCTTAGAGGAAAGGCGGGATAGAGGTGATATGATTAGATGTTTAAATACCTCCGTGGCATAAATGTTCAGGGAGAGAGCCTCTTTCAATTGAAAGCAAGTTCTGCTACGAGGGGACATGGGATGAGGGTGAAGGGAGATAGATTCAGGAGTGATATGCGGAAATATTTCTTTACGGAAAGAGTAGTGGATCCGTGGAATAGTCTCCCAGTGGAGGTGGTAGAGATGAGGACAGTAACTGAATTCAAAAAAGCATGGGACCAACACAGAGGATCTCTAAAGGTAAAAAGTGGACTGTTGTAGTTGTTATGGAAGGACAGACTAGATGGGCCTTGTGGTCTTTTTCTGTCATCATGTTTCTATGTTTCATGTTTCTGTGTCAAAAAGCAGCGGACCCAGCACAGATCCCTGGGGTACACCACTATTCACCTTTCTCCATTGTTAAAATTGGCCATTTAGCCCTACCCTCTGCTTTCTATCTTTTAACCAGTTCCTGATCCACAGTAGTACACTGCCTCCTATCCCATGACTCTTTAGTTTTGCCAAAAGTCTCTGATGAGGGACCTTGTCAAAGGCTTTCTGAAAGTCCAGATACACTATATCGACCGACTCACCTTTGTCCACCTGTTTATTCACACCTTCAAAAAAACGTAACAGATTAGTAAGACAAGATCTTCCTTGTCTAAAGCCATGTTGGCTGTCTCCCATTAGGCCATCACTCCCCATTCAATCAAGAAAGTATGCTGTAATAATATCTTGACTTAGGCAATTTTATTACTCCTCCCAATGAAAAACGAGGAACTTAATCAGTGGCAACAAGGTGCTTTTGTGAATTTCCCCTGATGAAACCTCCAGGGTGAAACGCTCTTATATAGCGCGCTCGTTAGCGTCGGGGACTATGAGCTTCAACGGTTGGACTTCCCAAGTTTCTTATGATAGCCGAATGAAAGCTAAGTAATAATATTTCTGAGATTACTTTGGAAGCCACAAGTTACTTTTCATCGTTAAGCACTATAGTATTTAAGCTTTTTTCTTGATAAAAATTATTTAAAAAAACAGTGGCTGGAGCAATTTTCTAAGGTCGTTGATGTACATAGGGCAGTATACCATCTGGCGTTTCAAAGAGCCGGTGGGGGCCCGCAATTCTGAGACCTTGTTGCCACTGATTAAGTTCCTCATTTTTCATTGGGAGGAGTAAGAAAATTGCCTAAGTCAAGATATTATTACAGCATACTTTCTTTATTGAATGGGGAGTATTGCACATATTTGACATACTATCGCTCTCACGATAAAAGACCATCATTTGTTTGTATCCCATTAGGCCATGACTATCTACATGCTGAGTAATTTTATTCTTTATGATGGTTTCTACCATTTTTCCCGGTAGTGACGTCAAGCTCAGAGGTCTGTAGTTTCCCGGATCACGCCTGGAACCCTTTTTAAAAATTGGTGTTACATTGGCGATCCTCCAATCTTCAGGTATTAGAGATGATTTTAATGATAGTTCACAGATTACTAATAGCAGGTCTGCAATCTCATATTTCAGTTCTTTCAACACCCTTCGATGTATATCATCCGACCCAGGTGATTTGCTACTCTTCAGTTTATCTAATAGTTGTAATACATCTTCCCGATGTATCGATATTTTCTTCAATTCTTCTGCACCTTTAAATACCACTTCAGTCATGGGTAACATCCCTATATCTTCCTCAGTAAAGACAAAAGCAAAGAATTCATTCAGTCTCTCCTCTATCGCCTTGTCGCCTCTTAATGTCCCTTTTACCCCTCTATCATCTAATTGACCAACTGACTCTCTCACAGCTTTTTTGCTATGAATGTACTTGAAAAAGTCTTTATTTCGCGTTTTTGCTTCCGCAGCAAGCTTCTTCTCAAATTCTCCCTTTTCCTGCCTTATCAATGCCTTGCATTTGACTTGCCAGTGCTTGTGCTGTTTCCAGGTTTCGTCGTTTGGCTCTTTTTTTCATTTCCTGAAAGATGCTTTTTTGGCAACAACAGCCTCTCTGACCTCACCTTTAAACCATGCTGGCAGTTTTTTGGACTTCCTTCCACTTTTCTTAAAGCATGGAATACAGCTGGTCTGAGCTTCCAAGATAGTATTTTTCAACAATACCCAAGCTTGATGTAAGTCTTTGACCTTTGCAACTGCTCCTTTTAGTTTTTTTTAACTATTTTTCTCATTTTATCATAGTCTCCCTTTCGAAAGTTAAAAGGTAGTACTGTCAATTTCCTTACTATCCCTCCTCCACTAATTAAATTAAAGGTGATCATGCTATGATCACTATTGCCAAGTGGCCCCAACACCCTTATCTCTTGCATTAGATCTGGTGTTCCACTAAGGACTAGGTCTAATATGGCTTCCCCTCTGGTCGGTTGATGACCAGCTGCTCCAAGAAGCAGTCATTTATTTCATCTAGGAACTTTATCTCCCTAGCATGTCCTGCCATGACACTGACCCAGTCGATACCGGGGTAATTGAAATCACCCATTATTATTACTGCGCTGTAACTTTTGTTAGCTTCCTTGATTTCTTTGAGCATTTCATCATCCATTTGTTCATTCTGGCCAGGCGGTCGATAGTACACCCCCACTGCCATCACCTTCCCCTTTTTACATGTAATTTCAATCCATAGAGATTCTACAGCAAATTTTGTTTCCTGCAAAACTTTAATCCTTTCTGACTCAATGCCCTCTCTAACATAGAGCGCAACCCCTCCACCAATTTGATCAGCTCTATCATTACGATATAGTTTGTACCCAGGTATCACAGTGTCCCACTGGTTGTCTTCCTTCCACCATGTCTCTGATATTCCAATCATATCTAACCTCTCATTTAGTGTTATATATTCTAACTCTCCCATCTTATTTTTTAGCAGAACCTCTGCTATCTCTATTGGTGCACGTCGGATTGCTTGGCTTCAAGCATCTGATTTAGAGCAGTGGGTGCAAGATAAGCTGGGAAATATTCCTTGCACAGGAGAAAACCTTTTTGGCAAGGACTGGCAAGATAATACTTCTCAGCTTGAGTCTGAGAACACTACTTTAAATAGATTATCCAGGACCACTGCCAACCCAGCCAAGAAAAAGACAGTTAACAAACCCTTTTTCAACAAGAAAAAGAAATTCTATCCATCTGACACCCATGTTGGCCACTGTCCAGTCCATGCTCCCCAGAAGGGACAGCAGCAACCGAAACAACAAAGGAAGGCTCAGGTCCCAAGAGCTCAACCAGCCCAGCAGTCACAGCCTCCGCAAGTTCTTTGACTCCTTCCTAGAGAACCTAGTCATCCTTCCTCTAGAAATACCAGAGCCTCTCAACATTCCAGGCGGACTGTGTTACTTTGCCAAGAGGTGACAACAGATAACATCAGAACATTGGACTCTCTCCATAGTGACAGAGGGGTACAAACTCCACTTCCACAGTATGCTGCCTCTCTCTACTCCAAGAGAGTTCAGTTCTCTGCCCCCCCCCTCCCTCACCACTCTCTTGTATCAAGAGGTCACCTCACTCCTTGCTCAGGGAGCGATAGAGGGGGTACCTTTTTCCCAACAAGGCCTGGGCTTCTACTCCCCCTCCTTCCTTATTCCAAAAAAAACAGGAGGGTACAGGCCCATACTAGACCTCAGGGAGTTAAACAAGTACCTCTTCTGAGAAAATTCAAGATGATTTCTCTCGGAACACTCCTCCCTTACATTCAGAGTCTGGATTGGCTATGTTCTCTAGACCTAAAAGACACCTATACACATATCCTTATTCATGCAGAGTACAGGAGGTTTCTTTGATTCCTCTTTCAGGGAAGACATTACCAGTACAGAGTTCTACCCTTTGGCCTGACTTCAGCCCCAAGAGTCTTCACGAAATGCATGGCAGTAGTAGCAGCATTTTTAAGGACTCTAGGGATATTTGTCTTCCCCTACTTAGATGACTGGCTAATCTGAGCACCAACAGCTCCAGAAGCCAGCTCAGCTCTTTTCTGCATGATGCAAATCCTGCAATATCTGGGATTGATCATAAATCTATCAAAATCCCATCTCACCACGTCTCAGTCTCTAGAGTTCATAGGGGCTCTTCTCGACACAAGGCAGGCAAAGGCTTTCCTGCCACAACCCTGCTGCTCTTGAATAATTCAACTGGCATTTGAAGCAGCTATGAAAGCTTTCCTGACTGCTCGAGAAATGCTTCAGTTGCTGGGACATATGGCCTCTACTGTACATGTGGTCCCTATGCTCGCCTACACATGCGAGCAGCTCAGTGGACCCTATCCTGTCAGTGGACACAGGCGTCAGGTCGTCTGAGGGACAAAATCAGAACTCTGCATGCCTAATCTCATCCCTTCAGTGGTGGCAAACACTGGAAAACCTTCTCTTAGGGTCACCTTTTCAGCAGCCACTGCACCAAACTACCTTGATGACAGATGCGTCCAAGTCAGGTTGGGGGGCTCATATGGACAATCTCTCCACTCAAGTTCTCTGGACCAAACAGGAGACTTGTCTTGACATAAATCTTCTGGAACTCAGAGCCATCTTCTACGCTCTTCGAGTGTTTCAGGACCATCTGCGTTACAAAACAGTCCTTGTCCAGACAGACAATCAGGTAGCCATGTTCTACGTAAACAAACAGGGTGGAACAGGCTCTCAGGTGTTGTGCAATGACGCTCTACACCTCTGGTCCTTCTCAAGAGGCCTTCAGATTCACCTACTAGCGGTGTATCTCCCAGGCACACAGAATCTCCTGGCAGACAAACTCAGTCGAGTGCTGCTGCCACACGAGTGGTCTCTTCATTCAGAACAGATTGCTCAAATCTTTCAAATCTGGGGAACCCCAGATATAGACCTATTTGCAAGTCCTCAGAATGCCAATCTTCCCCAATTCTGTTCCAGAATTCTGGCTTGGAACAGTCAGACAAGGGATGCTTTCCACCTCCACTGGAGTCAGGACTTCCTGTATGCCTACCCACCCATTCCCCTCATTCCCAAGACTCTGTTCAAACTCCAGAGAGACAGGGGCCATATGATCCTCATAGCCCCATGCTGGCCACAACAGACGTGGTATCCACTGCTTCTATGTCTCTCTCAAGCTAGGCCTCTGGACTTGGGATGTGCTCCAGATCTTCTATTCCAGGAGGACAGGATGCTTCTGCACCCGAATCCTCAGTCTTTACACCTGATGGCATGGTTGCTGAGAGCTTAGAATTCCAGGAAATCAACCTCTCTCAACAGGTTAAGGATATTCTTTTAACCTCAAGGAAACCTTCCACAAGGTGGGCTTATGCCTTTAAGTGGAAAAGGTTCTCTATCTGGTGTTCAAAGAAGGAACTTAATCCTTTTTCAGTTCCCATAGAGGCGTTACTGGAGTATTTCCTCCATCTTTCATCCTCTGGTCTCTAGACCAATTCAGTTAGAGTCCACCTTAGTGCAATTGCGGCTTTCCACAAGCACTTTGATGGACAGCCTATCTCCTCTCAGCCACTGGTAGCACAGTTTATAAGAGGTTTACTCTTAATTAAGCCTCCCATTAAGCCACCACCCGTGGCATGGGATTTAAATCTCGTCCTCGGACAACTCATGAAGCCGCCATTCGAGCCCTTAGCCACTACATCCCTAAAGCTTCTTTCCTGGAAGGTAATCTTCCTAATTGCTTTCTCTTCTGCAAGACACATCAGTGAGCTACAAGCTTTAGTGGCTGATCCTCCTTACACAAGGTTCCACCATGATAAAGTAGTCCTTAGGACTCATCCTCACTTTATGCCAAAGGTGGTTTCGGCTTTTCATTTAAACCAGTCAGTTTATCTTCCTGTCTTCTTCCCTAGGCCTCATGCCTCGAATGCAGAAAGGAATCTTCACACTCTGGATTGTAAAAGACCCACCTTGGGGTTACCAGTCTCCAAGAGAACACTCTCTAGGTGGATTGCAGACTGCATGTCCTTTACCTATGAGAGTAAAGGACTTTCTCTCGAAGGTCATGTCTCAGCTCACAGTGTTAGAGCAATGGCTGCCTCTATGGCCATCCTTCTCTCGGTGTCCATTGATGACATCTGCAAAGCAGCCATTTGGTCCTCAGTCCACACCTTTGCGGCCATTACTGCTTAGACAGGAACTCCCGTCGGGATGCCTCGTTTGGCCAGGCTGTTCTCCAGCATCTCTTGCAGACTTAGAACAACTCCTACCCCCATCCCGGATTTCGATACCAGAGATCCTTGGGAGGAAGCACCCGGAGATCACCTGTAACAGATGATCTCCGGGAACAGCAGGAATTGAGTCTTCACAATCCACCCTCCTCCCCTGGGAGTTGTATCTCTATCTCTCTCTCTCTCTTCTTTCCTTCTCTCCTTTTGTCTCAGCTCCAAACCCAACTGAAGAGGGAGAGTTGGGAAGGCAGCAGCGCAGGTGCAGTGGGATGCTCCCAAAAGCTTTCCTATAGGACGCTGGGGAGCATTCCCATGCAGGTTCCATCGGTGCCGATGATACCCCATATGTGAAGACTCAATTCCTGCTGTTCCCAGAGATCACCTGTTACAGGTGAGTAACTACGCTTTTAATGATCCATGGCAGGTGTGTGATGTTAAAATACGACACTACTATCCCAGGCAGGGGATAAAACATCTTTAGAATTAGAATTCATTTCTGCAAAAATGGTAGATCCTTCCTTAATGTGTCATAAGCCTGGCTGCCTCCCCTCTTCTGAGTGTATCAGGTAGTTACTGTGATAGTGGGCCATAGGTTCACTGTGGAGGGAGAATCATCAGGCATGGGAATGAAGGGAGAGAGGGTAGAGAATTCCTATAGTGCACAAATATAAATTCCAAAATATCCCTCCAGAAGACACACAGGCACCCTACCACTATACCACACACATACACACCACCTCTGTACCATACACACATGCACTACACAGGCACCCCACCCCCACATCACACACACACAGACACACACATACGCATCACACCCGCACACCACACACAGACTATCTGAAGACAGACACAAATATATAGATAACACCAGTTATAAAGATTGCTCAAACATCCCCTGCTACCCTAAGGGGACACACTTTATCATCCCTCTTTGAACTCTTCCTCCCCCCCCCAGGACATGTATGATTTTACAACTTAAAGAAAGGGATATGTGTCATTTTGTCACAGTGTAAGTGTGCTCTTTTCACATGCACACACACACAGACATGAATATAGACAGCCCTGCACACACACACACACACACACACATGCATACAGTCCCGACAGTCCTCATGGTACACACATACGCATACAGTCCCGACACTCCTCATGGTACACACACACACATGCAGCCCCTGACACTCCCCATGACACACACACAAGCAGAAGTGCATGCATCTACTGACACACATGCAAGCACACACATCCCCACCCCCTTCCCAACACTTCCTACGTCACACACACAGATGAACTGCCTGAATGCCTGATTCTAAAGAAATGAACCATTGTGTCACACTGCAAGTGTGTGCTTTTTGACTTATTTGATTTAAAGAAATGATGCATGCAGCTAGGAGCTTTACTAGTTAAATAGCTTTGTTCTATTTCCCTTCGGTTCATATTTAGGATTGCCAACTCCAAGAGACAAATTCAGTTCTGTTTTTGACTCCTTGTGTCTTGGAACATTTGTTATCGGTCTTTCTAGCAAAGCCTGGGCTGTAGATGGAAAGGAGCAAAACCAGAAATAGATCAGCCTCTTAGAGTTGACTAGGTCATTTGGCAACCCTGGTCATATTGGGAAGGGCATAACTTAGTTTTCAAAATGTTAAACGCAAATGGCACTCTTTACAAATATTGTCAGTCACTGCTGCAATAATGGTGGCTCAAAAATTAGGTATTGCAATCAGAAGTACTGTTGTTGCTTCCTCACTTCTCAATCTCTCTATTTTTCTCCATTGTCGCCTCTAATCCTGAGCTCTGCCACTCCCTTCCTAGAAGTGTACATTCGTTAATGCACATTTAAAAAATGTTAGCGCCTGCTATATTGATTTAATCAGCACTAATTGATTTAGCATGCCTTAATTCATTGGTTACCACATGTTAAATTAATTTAGTGCACACTAAAAATTCCCTAATAATACAAATGTGTGAAACAAACTGAAAAATACCTGAAAATCAGAGAAACATTTATGAAAAGAAGCAAAAACTAGCCAAATTTTTCTTGTATATATGCCTGTCCCTTCCATTAGCCCCTGCTGTCATCCTTCGCAGTTATGTCTTTGTGATTTTGATTTGAACTTTTCCCCGTAAGGAATCTGAGTAGATTGGGATACTGCTGATGTACAGGCTCGTCCTAGAATGAAACATGTGAATGTAACGCAAATCAAGAAAGTAGGTGCTCTGGGAAGGAAAGTTTCGAACACAGGGCGTCATGGCCACGACAGGCATAGATTTAATTCCAAAAAGTGTAAAAATGGAGACATAAAGGAGATCATTTTATAAAGCTTGTGTGGCTTTTACATTGTAAACACCATACATAAATAAGTGATTTTGGAAAGCTGCTGTTTAATCATGTAGAGCTGCAGAATAAAGTGTTTTCAAATAGGGGTGTTTTGAATAGGGCAGAAAGTGTGCTGTCCTCTCTGTTCCTTGTTCCTTCTTTTTGTGATCTTTTTAATCTTGGTCTACTCATCCATTCTGTTTTTTTAAACATCTCATTTTTCATTTGTATGTCTTCTCTTTTTATCTTCTCTGTCCTCCATCTGTGTATCTATTCCTATCTCTGCCTCATCCTAACCTTTGATTGATGACTTATAATTCATCATCCCAAACAGTGGTCAACCTAGCCAAACGTGTTGCTGTCGGTTTTCTCACCATTCAGCTTCGTTCTTTCTCCTTCCTATCTGCTGTCCTTTCACTTCCTTCCCTCCTTACTCTCTTCCCTCCTTTTCCTTATCTGCTATCTCCATGCTTTCCTCTTTCTCATTTCTTTTTTGCTTTTCTTGAACTCTCCTCTCTTTGTCATCATATTTTTTACCCTTCACCCCATGCTTTCTCTCCCCCTCCCCAGTGGTGTTTACATTCGCTCTCCCTTCCCAGTTAGGATTTTGTGCTGAACCAAGTCAAGTCACCAAATTCTTCTTGTATCAGTGGCCCTCGTGGATGAAATGGTAAAGGGCAGCATCAAGGATCCACATTGGCCAATAGAAGACGAAGCCACATCACTGGTTCCAGGAAAGAGGAAATTACATTGGTGAACCAAATGGACTAAAGGGAAGGGGGGGTAGTGTCAGTAATCTGTGTGGGCCTAGAGAAGACAAAGGTGTATCACTTGCTTGCATGGGCAAGAGAGACGGTATATTTTTTGGGGATAGTAAGCAAGATTAAATGAGAGACTGATGGGGGGCTGGAAGTGGAGATTTGAGATACACCACTGAGGGGGGGGGGGAGAGAAAGGTTTGTGCAGCTTCTCAAACTATCCACTCCCCCACCACTCCCCCACCCCCAACCTGTTACATTTTCTTTTCTGTTATTAAAAAAAAATTGTCTCTTCTCCACCCTACCCTTGGGTCTCACTCTTGTCCCCTTCCCATAATGCTCTCTGGCTTCTCAGCCTTGAATGCCCCAATCTATCCCCAATGCCTTTCTCCCTTGAACCTTCATGGTGCTACTGCCGTCATTCTGCTTTTGGTAACCTGGCTTTATGCAGCTCTTTGAGACTGAGCCATACAGTGCTGGCAATGGTTCCCATCAGAAAAGTGGAGGAGTGTGGGCCTTGCATAGCCTAATCTTTCTCAAAGAGCTGCACAAAGCCAGAGTAGCAAATGTAGTGGTGTGGGGAGGGGGAGATTTTCTAGAGAAGAAGGAGAACTGAGGTTGACTTGGTGATTGAAGGGTTCCATAGGAGAGAATGTCAAGAGCAGGAGTGCTTGGAGGAATAGAGTAAGCAAAGGAGGAGAGAGACAGTATGCTGGGACGAACTATCCTAGTGTATTACATAGTCGGGACCTCTCCTACTAACCTCCATCTACTTAAGTTGTAAATATATGCAGAAGAGACTATGAAGGTCGCTCCAGGCATCCTTGTCTAGGGATGATCCTATTAGAAAATGGACAACATGGTCTACTTACCCTCCTTCCTCCCTCCCTGTACCATAGGCAAGTTGCTTAGTGAGTGCTGACGTCAGAGCATTCAGGCTGTGTGCAAGACTTTTTCTGTTCTTTCTGTGGGAGAAACAGTTCTAAAAGATGTAGCAGACATACATATACTAAGTCACTATAATGTAGCAGTTAAGAAATGGCATATTTTCTCCTCTCCTATCTCCTCTTCTGATCACAGATACACACAGAAAGTCAACATAGATATATATACATACAAACACATCCATGTACATACATATACACATACAGTATATACCAACATACCTATTCCCCCTCTCCCCATACACACAATAAACATAACAAAACAGAGATGCACAGATGCATACACCCCACATATACAAAATAGACAAGGCAACAGATGCAAACCTGGATATGTGAGTGCACATGTGTGTGCACACATACACGCAGAGATAGAGACATTGGAAAGAATTCCATGAGCCATGCTCTGAATGCTTTCCCTACTTGTTGCTATTTCTTTCTCTGCAGCTGCACCACTGCACATACACGTGAATCACAACTACAGTATAAGAAAATGGGGATGTGCATCACCAGTATTTTTCCTATTTTAATCACATTTGATTTGCTTCTTGGAAAAGTATGGTGTTCCTTGTAAGACAGCATGATTGAAAGCATGAACATCTGATTTGAGATTCTGTACCCGAGAGTTAGTAAACATAGGAGAGGAGTATAATGTCTCAGGATGCATGGAGTAGGTTCTCTTCTTTGCAAAAGACTACTGTAGAAATAATGCATTTTAAAACTGCAATATGGAAAAGCGATGCCTCGTGAGGACGCACTCCTCATGTAAGAAGGGGCCACAGCTTCCCATTGCAAGTCACATCCTGATTGGTTCCCTGAAGCTATTTAAGTCCACGAACTCCCATTCTGTCTGGTCCTTTGCTTGGTCTCTCTTGAGGGTTCCTGGGTGTGCTATTACTCTGTTGCCGTCTGTTCATGACTTTTACTTAGCCTACAGCCATACCACTCTGAGTCTGCCTAATCTTGTCCCTGACCTTTTTTCCTGTACTTCTCCAGCCTTCTACTTTCTGGCAATTGACGACTATTGATAAACTTTATGTGAACACCTTGGAGCTCATGCTTTACGTCATGGCAACTCCTGAGTACCAGAGGACTCAATTTGAAAGGTAAAGAGGTTGTTATAGGTGAATATGCACAACCTAGGGCAAGGGTCCTTGGTGTTCCCTGCTGAGGTATCATCTGGTCATGTCAAGTGAGCTTCACATAGCCATGGGTTTCGTGCCCCTAATTCTGTTTCCAGAGCCAAATGTGCATGCAATCTCCTTGTCAGACTTCAGTGCATTGTAACATGATGATGCTGAACAGAACTCCAGTTTCATGGAATTAAATCATGGTTGCTGTTCAAGCTGGGTCTTGAAATTCTCAGTTCCATTATTAAAATAAAAAAAACAGAGAAAGGATGCATGAAAGGAAAAATGTATGTCTAAAAAAATCCTTATGACACCTCCCTGGCCTTATTTCTGAGAGTGTGTTTAAAGAGTAGCCTCCATGAGTAAACTCGTACAGTACAACCTTCATATCATAGAGCAAAGTCTAAATGGTGTCAGTGCCCATGACCATGCCATGCCTAGGGGATCATGGCAGCTGCAGACAGACAGCTTGTGCTAGATGAACACAGTTTTTGCTGACAAAGGTCATATAGTTGGATAAAGTCAGCACAATAGCAAATGTAAAAAATTCTTAAAGATCACAAACAAAAAAGCTCCTAGAAAAAAAACAAATTATACCTATCCTTTATTCTACTACTACTACTGAAACTTGTCCACAAATCGGCTCACCGATTTTACTAGTGAATCTTACAAGGAGAGCTGGCAGAAAGATTCTCACAAAAGCTCAAAAGCTCGATAGCTAAGTACGAGGAGAAAAGAACTCAGCATGCATTAAATCTCCCGCTGTATAGCAGTAATCTGCCCAAAGGGGAAAAGCTTTATTCACACCATCACAGGCCAAAAAACTCCTTGAATTACCACAATTTCTATATATTATACCTTTTACTCATTGACTTCTGCCTCCAGTACCTTGATCCGAAACACAACAACTCAGACTGCGAACTTTGCAGAACCATGACCTCAAAGGCCCTTAAGAGTCGTCAGCAGCAGCCGCAGCAGGAAAAGTTTTTTCAAAAGTCCAGCTCTGCGCCAGAGTCTCTGGCGATACTCTGCTCCAGGGCCCTCTTTGGTACCTCGGTGCCCTGCGAAGCCCGATCCACCTCAGAGTCTCGTGGTTGCGGTTCTTTTCTTCAGAGAGGAAATCCCTGGAGGTGGAACACCAGAAGTCGAAGTCCTCGGAGATCGGGTCTGGGAAGATGGGAAAATCCCACTCCAGGCCCCGTAGTGCCTGGCGTGAGTCAGAGGAGTCAGAGCGGGAGTGGCCTCACAAGCTGCCTCAGAAGGAGGCATCAATACCCACCAGCCAGCCTTGAGCACCCAAGGCCATCATCGTCAAGGACTCCCCCTCGAGCCGACGCTGGACCCAAAACCCTCAGTGTCCATGTTGAAGGCTGCAGAGCCAGCTAGCATGGGGACCAGGATGGCGTCCTTAGAGCGCAGTACCTCTGCCCTCGTGACCCAGCAGCAGGCATTCATGTCTGGTTTGTCCAGTTCATCCGCCCCGATGATAGAACCTTCGACATCGAGGGCCTCCCTGGATGTCAAATTGATCCTCGAGTACCACTGGCCTAGAGAAAGCCATTGGCATTGGACAAGGTCCCGGTCCAATTCCTCAGGTCACCGGTCCTCTCTGGCAAGCCTATGTGGCACAGGACCCTTGATGCCCTCAGCCAGAAGGCTTCCCAGGGCTCGATACTGACTTGCTGAGTCCAGTCCTATCAGCTGTACATCAGCCTGTACCTCAAAGAGCTGTCGAAGGAGCTTGGTGGGTTCTCAGCAGGCCTAGACGGAGAACCCCTCCTGAGGTTCTAGTCTCTGGCCTTGGTGGTCAAAGAATGCTTAAAGTTCCTGTCTCGAGCAGCTTATGATGGCTTCAAGTTGTCAGCCAGGGTGACCACCGCTGGCATCGGAGCCCGACGCCAGGCATGGCTGCAATCATCTGACCTTGAACAATGGGTTCAGGACAAACTTATTGATGCTCCCTGCATCAGAACGAACCTCTTTGGGAAACCCATGGCAGACAAAGCAGTGCAGATAGAGATTGAGTTCCTAATGAGGACCAGATGCTCAAAAAAGACCTCGGTGCAGCCCCGTAAGAAGGCCCTGGGAGTGAAGCCGTTCTTCCTGAGGAAAAATGGTGGCTTTGGCAACGTCTTGCAGTTTCAGGCCTTCTCAGTCCCACAGCATAATCAACAGCACAAGGGGCAGGGGCATGGCCCCCGTAAACAAAAGATCCCAAAGTCCCTGGTGCCAGCCCTGGCTCAGCCTGGGGAGGAGCTTTTGACTCCCTAGGTGTGACCTCTTCTCCCCCAGGGGGAGGCATCTGGCCCTGTTTGCCCACAGGTGGTCCACCATCACCACCAATACCTGGGGTCCTATAAGTGGTCAAGGAGGGCTACCTCCTCCACCTACAGCAGACACCACCCTCATACTTTCCAGGAGAGCCTGTAAGACCTCTCCTTCACCAGACCCTGCTCCTCACCAAGCTCACAGGTCTCCTAGAGGACAAGGTGGTGGAGCCAGTGCCAGAACATCTTTGGGGCACTGACTTCTACTCCAGGTATTTCCTAGTCCCCAAGAGAACAGGGGGCCTCAGACCCATCCTGGATCTGCGGGATGTGAACAGGTTCCTGATAAGGGAAAAGTTCAAAATGCTCTTCCTTGGAATATTGTTGCTATTCCTCCAGCAGGGAGATCGGCTATGCTCCTTAGAACTGAAGGATGCCTACACACACATCCTGATCCATACCAGCCACAGAAAATACCTCCGGTTCATAGTGGGAGGAGAGCACTACCAGTACAGGGTGTTGTCCTTCAGGCTGGCCACATCGCCAAGGGTCTTCACCAAGTGCCTCGTGGTGGTCACAGCCTACCTCTGTCTCCAAGGGGCCTTTGTCTTTCCCTACCTGGATGACTGGCTCATAAGGGAAGGCATAGCTGCAGAAGTGCAACATGCCACAGGGTGCACCATCAACGCCTTGCAGCATCTGGGGTTCGTCATCAACTACCCCAAGTCCCATCTCTCTGGCTCAATGCCTGAAGTTTATAGGGCCTCAGCTAAACACCCTCCAGGCTAAGGCATTACTCCCTCGGGAAAGGTCAGAACGCCTCAGTGGGCTAGCCACAGAGGTACAGCAATGCCAGTCGCTACCTGCCCAGCTTCTCCTCCACCTGCTGGGCCACATGGCTTCTACAGGTCACATACTTCATATGCCTGACTGCACATGAGAGGGCCCAATGGTGCCTCCACTCTCAGTGGACATAAGCCACAGGCAGGCTTCGGAACAGAGTGAGAGTGACCTGCCAGCTGGTGGACTCCCTCAGATGGTGGCAGATTTCCATCACCTTCTGGCCAGGATGTCCTTCCAGGAACCCACCCCCAGAGGGTCCTCACCATGGATGCCTCCTTTCTGGATTGGTGGGCACATTGCGAGGGCCTCCAGATGCAAGGCAGCTGGTCCCAGATGGAATCCCAGATGCAAATCAACCTGCTGGAGCTCTGAGTGATATTCTTGGCTCTCTGAGCCTTCCGCCACTGGCTGTAGCACCAGTTGGTGCTGGACCAGACAACCAAGTTGCAATGTTCTACATGAACAAGCAAGAGGGCATGGGGTTGTACTCCCTGTGCCAGGAGGTGGTTGCCTTCTGCTCATATGCGACATGCACGGGGATGCTCCTAAGAGCGGTCTACCTCCCAGGCCATGACAATGCCGTGGCGGACAAGCTGAGCACAGTTCTCCAGCCACACGAGTGGCACCTGGATCCCAAAGTGACCTCCTGGCTGTTTCAATTCTGAGGCTCCCCCTGGTGAACCTTCTTCACCAGCCTGGACAACATACAGTTGCCCCGCTTCTGCTCCCACCAGCCGCACCTATCCCGGGTGGCAGCAGATGCGTTACTGATTCCATGGAGGAAGGCCTCCTTTATGCCTTTCCACCAATACCACTGGTAGCCAAGACCCTCTTCAAGGTCCAGCGCGACAGGGCATCACTACTATTGATAGCCCCCTCGGTGGCGCAGGCAACCCTGGTTTCTGCTGCTCCTCTTCCTGTCAGTGGCATCACCTATTTCCCTGGGCCGAATTTCAGGACTACTCTCACAGAAACAGGGCTCTCTTCTACACCCCAACCTGGGGTCCCTGTCACTCATAGCTTGGCTGCTGAAAGGGTAGATCTAGCTCCATTGAACCTCCCACAGGCCTCTTCTGGCCTCTTGTAAGGCTTCCGCAAGAAGGGCATATACCTTCAAGTGGCGTTGATTCTCGGTGTGGTGCGCCAAAAGATGGGTGAATCAGTTCTCGTGCTCATTACAAGTGGTATTCCAGTACCTGCTCCACCTGTCACAGGTGGGACTAAAGTACAACTCAGTGAGAGTGCACATGAGTGCTATCTCAGTGCACCACCATTCTGTTGAGGGCAAGCCCCTCTCGACTCAGCCCCTTGTATCTCGGTTCTTGTGGGAACTCATGCTGTCCAAACCCCCCATCCGCCCTCCAGCGGTGGAGTGGGATTTCAACGTGGTGCTCGCTCAGCTCACTAAACTTCCGTTTGAGCACCTGGCTACCCGCCACTTGAGGTACCTCTCCTGGAAGGTCGTCTTTCTTGTGGCAGTCACATCAGCTCGCAAAATCAGCAAGCTCCAGGCTCTGATGGCAGAGCCCTCCTACACAAGGTAATACAAGAAAAGGGTGGTGCTCCACGCATACCCCAGGTTTCTGTCAAAGGTGGTGTCCCCATTTCACCTCATTGAAGAGGTGGTGCTCCCCACCTTCTTCCCGAGGCCTCATGCCAGCAGGGCGGAGATCATTTTCCATACTTTGGATTGTAAGAGGGCCCTGTCCTTCTATCTGCAATGGACTCTGGGCCACTGCAAAGCACCTCAGCTTTTTGTATCCTATGACCCCAGTCGCCTGGGGCTCCCAATGACTAAGCAAACTCTGTCCACTTGTATGTCGGACCCTTGCCTGTGAGCACGCAGGGATCTCACTGGACCAGAATGTCACAGCTCACTGCATCAGGGCCATGGCTACCTCCATGGAAAGCCTACGTTCCGTACCTGTGATGGGAATCTGCCGGGCCACTACCTGGTCTTTGGTCCATACCTTCGCAGCTCACCACTGCCTGGAGTAGGAGTCCCGATGGGACAGCGCCTTCGGCCAAGCTGTACTTCATAATCTCTTCGTGGTGTAGGCAACTACTGCCATCCGACCCTTCTGTGTTCAGACTACTGGAGTGCTGGTTCACCGCCGGACACTTGGATCTTACAAAAGTCTCTCAGTAGGGACTCAACTGCTGCAGCTGACGGCTCACCCTTTGCAGGTCGCCGTGGCGTTTTTTTTACAGGTTCTCAGTAGCCACTGGCTGGGGAGTCCCATATGTGAGGACTGACTTCTTACTTGTTTTCGGAGAAAGCGTAGTTACTCACCTGTAACAGGTGTTCTCCAGGGACAGCAGGAATCAGTTCTCACATCCCTCCCTCCTCCCCTTGGAGTTGCTCCTTTACTGCATTTTTTTTATTTTTGCTCTCTTAGCTATGTCATTAGATTGAGGCAAAATGACATGTGTGGTGCATCTCCCAAAGGCTTTCTTTGAAAGCTGTGGAGATGCTTCAACTCGAGCTCCGTCGACACCGACATCACCCGTATGTGAAGACTGATTCCTGCTGTCCTCAGAGAACACCTGTTATAGGTGAGTAACTGTGCTTTTGGGGAGCGTCTTCTAGGGGTGGGGTAACGGATGTGAAAAAACTTTCTAGAGACTGAGGAGAGGGAAAATCTCAATCTGGGTGGAGAGTAGGGAAAGAAGATGGGGAGAAAATGAGAACCAAGGATGATGGAGGCGCAGGGAGAAGGAGAGAAAAGGGATCCAAGACTGAGGGAGAAACCTCGATTGTGGGAAGAGTGAGGCAAATGGAATGAGGATGTAGGAAGAAGGAAATGGGACTGGCTGATGGGTAGACAGAGAACAGCAGAGGAATTAGGATTGGGGAAGGATAGGACAATGAGTGCGGGGGTGAGAGAGGATCCTGGATTTGGGAGGAGAGCATTCAGTAAGAAAAGGTAGGAGGAAGGGGGTGAAGAATGGAGAAGAGTACATACAGTAGAAGAAAGGGGACAGAAAGGAGGAGGCATGGGGAAAGGTATACAACAGGAAAAGGACAAGACAAGGAGAAAGAGAAGAAAAGGGAGAAAGAAGAGAAAGTATTACTGTATCCACTCTGAATGAAAGAGATAAATGAAGGAATGAATGAAAGAGATAAATGAAGGAATGAGAACTAAAACATAAGGAAAAAAGGTCAATAAAGAGAGAAAACAAGAAATTGAAAAGTGCACTGTACAGCGTGACAAAATAGCATGTTTATCCTTCCTCTGTTTTCAAACTCATGCATCTCTGTGGGGGAGCTCTATGTGAAGAAACATGGTAAAACCTGTCTCATTGGGATAGTAAAAACTGTGGATCTCTATGAGTAGTTTTGTACATATATTTGTCTCTATTTTCAGTGTGTAGTGGGTGGGGTGGGATGAGGATTTGGGTGTGTATGGGTGCAAGTGAAGGGGTATATTGAGGGGGTGTGGGAGCATGTGTGTGTTCCTCTTGGCATACAGATATTCTGGCCCCTTCCCCCAATGCACTGAAGTTCTCTACCTCCTACCCTCTTGCCCTCTTTCTTCCCTTCCACCCTACCACTACACTTGTTCTCCAACTTTTCTCCAACTCTGTCCCTCTGTTATGCCCTCTCTCACTCTCTTCCTCTCCTTCCCTAGCTTCCAATCTCTTCCCCCCCCCACCCCTGCTGTTTTTTGCCACAGCCTTGCAGAAGGTGGAGATCCTTCTGGCAGACAATGTCATTTTTGGCTGCAGGTACGGCAGGGGTCTCAAACACGCGGCCCGCGGGCCGCATGCGGCCCGCGAGACAACTTTGTGCGGCCCGCGACAGAGGAAAACAAAAAAAACACAAAACCCTGGCTTCTGCCGTTGCCGCCGTGGCAGCGGCAGAATCAATTGTCAAATTTAAAAAAAAAAGACTTCTGCTGCTCAAGCAGCAAAATCAGCTGTCCTGCGGCCCCTTCCCCTGTGCCCGGAGATCCGAGTCTGCTCTATCAGCGGCGTGCTTTTCAAGCCGCGAGGAGAGTATTCCCCTCTCGCGCGGCTCCGCGCGAGAGGGGAATACTCTCCTCGCGGCTTGAAAAGCACGCCGCTGATAGAGCAGACTCGGATCTCCGGGCACAGGGGAAGGGGCCGCAGGACAGCTGATTTTGCTGCTTGAGCAGCAGAAGTCTTTTTTTTTTAAATTTGACAATTGATTCTGCCGCTGCCACGGCGGCAACGGCAGAAGCCAGGGTTTTGGGGTTTTTTTTTGTTTCCCTCCTTCGCTGGCCGGTACTGCTCTAGGGAGGGGCTGACTGAATTGGGGTCCTGGGGGTTACGACTGGTCGTGGGCTCTTGGCCGGGGGGGTTATGACTGGTAATGGGCTATGGTGGGGGCTAGGACTGGAAATGGGCAGATGGGGGTTAGGACTGGAAGTGGGCTATTGGCAGGGGGGGGGTTATGACTGGTAATGGGCTGGGGGGTTATAACTGGTAATGGGCTATGGTGGGGGCTAGGACTGAAAATGGGGTGATGGGGGTTAGGACTGGAGTTGGGCTGATTGGGGGGTTAGGACTGGTAATGGCCTATGAGGGGAGGTAAGACTGAAAATGGGGTGATGGGGGATACGACTGCAATTCGGAAATGCGGGCGACTAGTCCACGTACTCGGCAATGGGGGGGTAATACTGAAAATGGGGTGATGGGGGGGTAAGACTGGTAGTGCGCTATGGGGAGGTTAGGACTGGTAATGGGCTATGGGGGGTCTAGGACTGGTAATGGGCTGGGGGGGTTGCTAGGACTGGAAATGGGCTGAGTGGAAGGGGGGCTTGAACTGCAAATGGCTGATGGGGAGGGGGGCTTGGAATGGAAATGGGCTGTGAGGGGAGCGCGCTAGGACTGCAAATGGGCTGATGGGGGGCTAGGATTGGAAATGGGCTGATGGTGAGGCTAGGATAGGACTGGAAATGGACTGATGCAGGGACTAGAAAGGAGCAGATGCTGGGTGGGGCTGGAACTAGAAGGGAGCTGATGTTGGGGGAGGATTAGAATGGGATGGAGCTGGGAAAGTGAAATGGAGAGGGGAAAAATATTTTGTCTGGAAGAGAAGACAAATCTACAATTGGCCAGGTATTGGGAGAGTAAGTGGGGATTGAGGATGGAGGGGTAAAATTTGAGTGGATGAAATAGGAATGAGGAAAGAGCAAAAGGAGAAAGATTAGTATGTTAAAGCAGATGTAGAGAGAGAATGGAAAAAAAACTAGAAGAGAGAAGAAAGGACAAATGGACAGCAGACGATGGAGATAGCAGAAGACACGAAGAAACCAGAAGTGGCTGGAGCAATTGCAACTGAAAAAAAATGCACAAAAGGTAGAAAAATATCTCTTTATTTTGAATTTATTAACTGGAATATGTCAGCTCTGAGAAATGTGCATCATTAATGTTTGCACTTTGTTTAGTACAAGAGGAAATTAATTTATAGTTTTATTTCTACAGTGTTGTTGTACATTCCAAGTTTGGCTTTTGGGGTTCCCAGTTTAATTATTGTCTTCCTATTTCTAAATCTTTTAGTCTTTCTTTATCCATACTCATTAAGAGGCATGTTTACTAAAAGTTAGTGTATGGTAACATTATGTAAATATTTATGCAAATGAGGCCCCTTATGCAAATGAGGCCCCACGTCTTATGCGGCCCCCGGGTTACTTTACAAGTCCTCATTTGGCCCTCAAAGCAATTTGAGTTTGAGACCCCTGAGGTACGGCCTTGCAGCATTCTTTTTGTCAGTAGGAGATGGCATTCCCACTTGCAGGCACCACCATTTTTGGCTGAAACTGTAGCTTTGCAGCCTTCCTGTGCCAAGAGGAGATGGAGTCCTTGCCAGCAGGCACTGCCATTTTTTGCCGTGGCCTGCAGGAGTTCTTTTTATTGGGATAAATAAGTTTGTTTGCACGTATTAAATCATGTATTTTGTGAAGACTTATTTCCAACTCTATAGCCCCCGGAACCTCTAAAACCTCTTTTAGATAACTTTTAAAGATTGCCAAAGTTATTTTAATGCTGCAACAGCTGCAGAAAAGGAAGAAGCTGATCAGTTCTTAAGTACAAGCTGGAATTGACAAAACAGGCAAGCAAGATATCCTGATGGTCATAGGTGACTGGAATGCAAAAGTTGGCAACAAAGAAGAAGGCAAAGTGGTTGGAAACTATGGACTTGGCAACAGAAATTATGCTAGAGAAAGATTAATAGAATTTTGCAAGACCAATGATTTATTCATCTTAAACAGTTTCTTCCAGCAACACAAGTGCCCATTGTACACATGGACTTTGCCCAATGGATTGTACAAAAATCAAATTGACTATGGAAGTCAACGATGGAAACGTTCAATAACATCAATAAAGACAAATCCTGAAGCCAACTCTGGTACAGATCACCATTTACTAGTATGCAAACGCAAACATAAAGCTGAAACAGAGCAAGCCACTCATAAATGTAGCAAAATATGACCTTGAAAACATACCACCAGAATTTTAAGACTGCCTACGAAATCAATTCGCTGCTTTGGATACAAATGACACAGCATCAGAAGAGTTATGGGATGTCATCAAGAAAGTTGTGCTTGAAGAAAGTGAGAAGTTCTACAAATGGTGAAGAAGCAAATATGGCCAAAGTGGATGAACAAAGAAACTGAAAATTGCTCAGAAACGCAGAGAAGCTAAAGCCAGAGGAGAAAGAGAGGCAATCACAGAACTCAACTGAGATTTCCAACGTGCATCAAGTGAAGACAAAGAGAAGTACTACATTGATGCACACAAGAAAATAGAAGCATAAACTATTAGTGGAAGAACAAGCTTAGCTTTCCTTTGAAATGTTACAGCAATCAGATGTGGCTGTTACCATACTTACGAGGCTCTGCTTGAAAATTTGGAAGATAGTATCATGACCAACTGACTGGAATAGATCTGCATTCATACCAATACTGAAGAAAGGCGACAGCCGACTGTGAAAATTATTGCACAGTGTCTCTGATCCCACATGCCAGCAAGATTCTACTCAAGACCATTTAGCAGATGGTACAGCCATACCTGGAATGCCTGAAGGGCAAGCAGGGTTTAGGAAAAGGCGAGGAATGAGAGACATCTTTGCGGATATGAGATGGATTCTTGAAAAGACAAAAGAATACCAAAAGGATATCTATATGGTGTTTATTGACTACAGCAAGGCACTTGACTGAGCAAATCATGAGAAACTCTGGGCCATATTAAAAAGCATGAGTATACCAGAACACCTGATAATTCTCATGCACAATCTTTACATCAAGGAGAAACAGAACGATTTAAAATCAGCAAAGGTATGCGGACAAGGCTGCACACCTTCCCCTACCTGTTTAATTTGTATGCAGAACAAATCATCAGAGAAAGCGAGGTTACTTACCTGTAACAGGGGTTCTCCGTGGACAGCAGGATAAGTCAGCCACACCTGGTGACGTCCTCCGGGTGGCGCCATACGGAAGTGCTCTCTAGAGTTTAGGACTCTCTGGCCATGCCCCCAGGTAGCCCACCTCCCCGACCCGCCCTTGGGCCGGTCAGTATGTTCCTAGCTATGTTTCCCCGGCAAGGGGCGAGTCACTGTAGAAGACCTCCTCCAGGGAGGTGGGTGGGATTGTGTGGCTGACTTATCCTGCTGTCCACGGAGAACCCCTGTTACAGGTAAGTAACCTCGCTTTCTCCATGGACTGCAGGATTGCGTCAGCCACACCTGGTGCCTCCCTAGCAGCGCAGAGCGCCAGAGGTGGAGGAGGCGAATAAGGACAGGAGGCCAAGGAAGGGCATGGCTTTAATGAACAACCACAGGACATAAAGTGAGCAGGACTGACGCAGCAGCACTGCGGTACTGTGAGTAACGTTCGATAAGGTAAACAGTGGACAACACAGTGCAGATAAAACCAGTGCAAAACGTAGGCAAACAGTGCAGGTAATACAGTGCAAAAACAGTGCAGTAAGGTGCAGGATAGTGCAAGGTGCAGTAACCGTACAACAGGTGCTAAGTGTCAATTAACAGTCAGAGTGTGAGCCTAGCCACTCGACAGGAGGCCTCTGTAGCAGCACCGGACACTTCCCCGATCACAGAGGCGAGAACTGCTGCGCCCAACGCACAGTCCTCCTTGGAACGCAGGTCCAGGCAGTAGTGCTTCTGGAAGGTGTGTGGCGTAGACCATGTGGCTGCCTTGCAGATGTCCGGGAGTGGAACAGAACGTAAGTTGGCTAGGGAGGTGGCCAACGCCCAGAGCTTGTGTGGGCTGACCGCCGGTGCTGCCGGGTCGGCTGAGGTATCAAGGCAGAAGGACACGCAGGAGGACACCCAGTTAGAAAGAGTCCTCTTGGAGACGGGCAGTCCCGGCCTGTTAGGGTCGAAAGAGATGAACAGCTAATCGGTCTTACGGACCGGGAGTGTTCTCTGAAGGTAGATCCTGAGGGCCCGTAGGCAGTCCAAGGTATGCAGACGCTGTTCCTCCGTGGATGAGTGGGGCTCCGGGAAGAAGCAGGGGAGCTCGATGGATTGATTGACGTGGAACGATGAAGCGACTTTGGGGACGAACTTGGGGTTGGTCCGCAGGGATGCCCGGTCTTGAAGTAGCAGCATTTAAGGAGGATGCGCTATCAGGGCCTGCAGTTCATTGATTCTCCTTGCGGAAGTTATGGCCACAAGGAACAGAGTTTTCCAGGAGACGAACTTCATTTCTGCTGATGGTAGTGGCTTGAAGGGCGCCTGTGTCAGCCGCCGCAGGACAGAGTTGAGGTCCCAGGGCGGCACCGGGGCCCTGACCGGGGGTTTTAGGTTGCTGAGTCCTTTCATGAAGCGAGTGGTTATGGGCAGCGCTGAAATGGGGTTGTTTCCGTCCACCGGCACATGAAGGGCCGCTATGACAGAGAGGTGTACCCGGATGGACTGTGTCTTGAGGCCACCGTCGGACAGCGCCTTGAGATATTGAAGGACCTGTGCGACGGGGCAAGTGGTTGGCTCGAGGCCTTGCTTTGCGCACCAGATGCTGAACCTTCTCCATTTGAGGCCATAGGATTTCCTAGTGGATGGCCTCCGAGCTGCCAGGACGACATCTTGCACCTCCACTGGGAGATTGAGGCTGGAGAGGCCTACCCGCTCAACCTCCAGGCAGTGAACGCGAGGGCTCTGAGGTTGGGGTGGCAAGTGTTGCCCCCGTTCTGAGTCAGGAGGTCCGGCTCGGGGGGAAGGTGTACGGGACCCTCGCGGGCGAGATGTTGCAAGAGTGTGAACCACATCTGGCGCGGCCAGTGGGGAACCACGAGGATGGCGTGTGCTTTGTCCTGGACGATCCGTTGCAAGGTCGCTGGAATGAGGGGAGTAGGTGGGAAGGCATACACTAGAGACCACTCCCCCCAGCACACGTCGAATGCATCCGCTGCCAGTCTGTTGGGTGAAGGGTGCCTGGAGCAGAAAAGGTTGCACTTGGCATTCAACTCGGTCGCGAACAGGTCTATCGGGGGCGTACCCCATAGCTGGAAGAGGACATCGATCGCCTTCTGGGAGAGCGACCACTCGTGAGGTCTGAGCTGTCTGCTGAGCTTGTCGGCAAGGGTGTTCATGTCCCCTGGCAGGTAGGTGGCCCGGATTTTGCAGTTGTTCTCCAAGGCCAGGCACCATAGCGCCATCGCCTCGTTGCAGAGGGAGCGGGAGCCCATCCCCCCCTGCTTGTTCACATAGAACATCGCTACTTGATTGTCCGTCTGAATGAGGATGGACTTGTTCGCCAGGTGCTGAATGAAGGCTAGGAGAGCGTACCTTATGGCTCGTAGCTCGAGGAGATTGATGTGCAGTCTTTGTTCCCTCAGTGACCATGCACCTTGAGTGCTGAGGTGCTGGAGGTGCGCGCCCCAACCGGAGTTGGACGCATCGGTGGTAAGGGTCACTTGGTGCAGCTGCTGATGCATGTCCTTGCCCTTGGACAAGTTCGTTTTGCTGGACCACCAGCACAGGTGATCTCTTACACTCTGGGGCATTCGGACCGGAGTGGACAAAGTTTGGGAATACTGGTTCCAGGAGGTATGCAGGTGCCATTGGAGCGGCCGCATCATCAATCTCGCCATGGGGAGTACAGAGGTTGTAGCTGCCATGTGGCCCAGGAGGCGGAGGAGGACCCGAGCTGAGGAGACTTTCACCGTAGTGGCAGCGTCCGCAAGGGAGGCGATAGTGAGCTGTCGGCATTCTGGCAGGTAGGCTCTTACTGTCCGTGTGTCGATCACCGCCCCGATGAACTTGAGTCGCTGAGATGGTTGTAGCTGCGACTTGTCGTAGTTGATGACGAACCCCAGAGAGGTGATCGCTGTGGTTGCCTTCTGGAGGGACATCCACAGGTCCTGGGCCGAGGGCGCTGTGAAGAGCCAGTCGTCCAGGTAGGGGAAGACGGATATTCCTATCCTGCGAAGGTGCGCAGCGACCACGGCTACACATTTCATGAAAACTCGGGGCGCCGGGGACAGGCCAAAGGGAAGGACTCTATTGGTAGTGGTGACCCAGTGCCTGCAAGCGGAGGTATTGTCTGTGAGCCTTGTGGATGAGGATGTGGGTGTAGGCCTCTTGCAGGTCCAGCGATGCCAAGAAATCGCCGGCTTCGATCAAGGGTAGGATGGCATTGAGGGAGTACATCCTGAATTTCTCCTTGACGAGGAACCTGTTGAGTCTGCGCAGGTCTAGGATAGGGCGCATACCGCCTGTCCTTTTCGGAATGAGGAAATATCTGGAGTAGAATCCGGAGTTGATCTCGTGAGGCGGTACCTCTTCGATGGCTCGAGAGGCCAGGAGGTGTACTAATTCCATAGCCATGGGCAATTGCAGGTGGGGAGGGGTTCTGGTGGACGGTCTGTTGCTTTGGAATGGAGTTGAGTGAAATTGCAAGCGGAACCCGTGCTGAATGATACGGAGGACCCAGGAGTCGGGAGATATTTTCTCCCACTCCTCCAGGAAGTAGGACAGGCGACCCCATATCCGGGTAGGCGCCCGTGAGGTAGCGTCAAAAAGAAGATGCACCCTTGGTGGCGGGGGTGGAAGTGCCTTTCCTTTGTTTCCGGTCCCTCTGGGACTGGCATTGGTTGGAGGGTCCCTGGTAGGAGTTACGATTGTACCTCGGGGCTTGCCACTTGCGGTTGGAGGGGTACCTCTTGTTGGAACTGTAGCTGTTGGAGGAGTAGTAGCTCTTACGCTGGTAGCCACCCTTCTGGGGTGCGCTGCGGCGCTCAAACCCTTCCTCAGCAAGGGTCTGTAGGGTGGTACAATGCTCTTTCATGACGTTTACAGCGTCTGTGACTTTATCCCCAAAGAGCGACTCGCCGGAGCAAGGGGCGTCCGCAATCTTGTCATGCATGTCGTCACTGAGGCCAGAAGCTCTGAGCCACGCCCACCGCCTGGCAGATATCGCAGTGCCCGCTGTTCGCGCTGAGGTGTCAAAGGCATCGAAGGCTGTACTAGCCAGATGCTTGCCGCACTCGGAGATGTCGGCTAGGGGGCCAGCAAAGGATGTCTGTGCCTCTTTAGGGAGTGCTGCGACCGCATTTCTTATGGTGGCCACACAGGTGTCCTGGAATAGGATATGTTGGAACTGATGCGTCGCGATCTTGGCATTAAGCATGGCCCCCTGGAAGACCTTTTTGCCGATATCATCCAGGAGCTTAGGATCACGACCAGGCGGGTGGTGAGCGTGGGAGCGTGAGGACCTGACCCTTTTTAGGGCTGAAGAGACCACGATGGATTGATGTGGTAGCTGAGGTAGCGCGAATCCTGGAGAGGGTTGGATTTGGTATTTTGAATCCAACCTCCTGGGAAAGGGACGCCCTGAGGCGGGTGTCTGCCATACCTTGAGGTAGTCGTCCCGCAGCTTACGATGCATGGGTAGAATGAAGGGTGTCTTGGGAGCTGAGAGATAGCTCAGGACCTCCGGGTCCTGCTCCTCCGTCTGTTCAGGCGAGGACAACGCAAGGGCGGTAGCCACCTTCTGTACAAATTTGCTGTAGGAACGGTCCTCAGGAGGGGGGGAGACCTCGGTTTCAGGGGGGGGTCCAGAGTCAGGAACGCTCTTGTCGTTGGAGGTGGAGGCGGAGCCAACTACGGCCTCTATATCTCGCTCCTCTGCCGTGCTTTCTGGCGAGGGGTTGGCTGGGGAGCGAGGAGGGGAAGCAGCTGATAGCCTGGTGTCCGGGAAATCTCTGGCCGGGGATCTGGAGGGAGACCGGGCAGAGGGAGCAGTCACAGGCTCTGGCTTAGAGGGAGCACTGATAGACTGAACTATCTGAGTCAACAATTGTAAAATCGCAGAGTTATTGGAGGCATCAGCCACATGGCTACAAGATCTGACCTGGCGTTTCCTGGATCTGGAGCTGCTTCCTCTTCGGTCACCGTGGTGATGCTGTTTATGGCGCCTCTTGCGCGAAGGAGCAGGGCTCGCAGAAGACGAAGAGGAGGAGCGGCGCTGCCTGCGATGCCCGCTGTGTTTTCTGCGCCCGGGGCTCCGATGATGCTGGCGTGTACGGTCCAGGTGGAAGGGAACCGCAAGGGATGCAGGAAGGAACACGGAGGCTCTGACTCCCGACGCAAGGCCTTGGAGGGGGCGGAACTTACCGCCGCGCTGGCTGCTGGGCCACAAAGGGAGGAGCTGGAGGACTCCCTGGTGCCGTCGGAAGACTCGTGTCGGGCGCCATAACAGACCTCCACATGGCCTCGGGGGGAAGAAGTGGAGGGTCCCGGTAAGTGCAGGTCAGGCTCCGGAGGATAAGCTGCCGCGCTGGGGAGGGCAAAGCACACCTCTGCGCCGCCGCGGGCAACGGAGCTGAGTAATGGCGTCGTGGGTGCGAGGGCCCAATCCAGCACCTCCCGCACAGCACGAGCATCCTCTGTGTCAGCGGTGGCACGGCTGGGGATGGAGGCCCGTCCAGGCACATCCCAAGCCGGCAGAGAGTCAGCGACATTCAGGAGGCCAGGGATGGAGTTCGGCGTTGATCCATGCTGCCCCTTCTTCCTCTTGGTGCCGGCCCCGCAGAGCTTACAGCCTTTGATGGTGTAGGAATTGTTCCCACATTGTGGGCATTTTTTAGGGTTGGATTTAGGCATTTAAAAGTAAAATAAAGAAATAAACAAACAGAGAGAGCAGGGTCCGTCTTGCTGGCAAGGCGGAAGGATGAAGACTGACCAGCCCAGGGGTGGGTCGGGGAGGTGGGCTACCTGGGGGCATGGCCAGAGAGTCCTAAACTCTAGAGAGCACTTCCGTATGGCGCCGCCCGGAGGACGTCACCAGGTGTGGCTGACGCAATCCTGCAGTCCATGGAGAAACAGGACTGCCTGAAGACAACCAAGGTGTGAAGGTTGGTAGAAGACTCATTAACAGCCTTCTCTATGCTGATGATATCACATTACTGGCTGAAAGCGAAGACGATCTGAAACATTTGCTTCTCAACTCTGATGAGCAGGGGCCATCTATTACTTGTGCCTATGCAGCACTACATGTGCCTTGTAGCACTATACAAATGATCAGTAATAGTAGTAGTGGCACCAAATAAAATGAAACTGCAGAGAGATAATTCGGACCTCCGTAACTGAAGTGTGCCCGTAGTTTTCTGTTTTGTTACAAGGCCAGAGACTTATCAGCCCCCCTCTCATTTCTTCTGAAGTGCAGAATTATCCTTCCTAACAGTAAACACTTCCTGTTTTAATATTTCCACAGAATCTTCACATAGCACTACTCATTCCGATTTCAAGACATGTTCTAAGTCCATTTTAGCAATAACTGTGGCTTCCAACCTTGACAAAACATCTAACCACAGCTTAAAAGTAGCTTCTTCAGTTTCTGGAGAAGCAGGAATATCATAGACTTGCAAATTCAGTATTCTCTTCTCCATGGAGTTAGGAATAGCCATTTCTGAAACCCTGTTCTTTATTCATTTGCAATAAAGTAGGTATTGCAAACCAAACCCTTGCCTCTGGAGTCTTAAAAGAACCTGATGAAGCTTCACATTCCCCACAGACAGATTCTGAAGCCAATAGTTCTGCAGATATTATTCTTCTCCTGCTAGTCTTAGTGCTGGCTAATGAGGAAGAATGATTAAATTCCCTCTGATTCATAACCACATTATGTGCAGACTCAGCAGGCAGTAGTGGCAAGAGGAAATACAGCATCTTCCTCCAGAAGCTCTTTGCTTCTGTTATCTTCCTGCAATGGGGTCCATGGCAAACTAAAGTAACCACCCGACACAGAAATGCATCCACTTGATGCCTCCCTAGCATCCATCACCAGCACCTCAGACACATAAAATGAGCCCAATGAGACAAAGCAGCCAGAGGAATCCATGCCACTTCTCTTCAGCAGTAAATGAGAGGAATCCACACCCTCCCCTTCAAGAGTGAGAGGAATTCACGCCACTCACCTTCACCAGTAAGTGAGAGGAATTCACGCCACTCCCCTTCACCTTTAAGTGAGAGGAATCCATGCCACTTCTCTTCAGCAGTAAATGAGAGGAATCCACACCCTCCCCTTCAAGAGTGAGAGGAATTCACGCCACTCACCTTCACCAGTAAGTGAGAGGAATTCACGCCACTCCCCTTCACCTTTAAGTGAGAGGAATCCCTGCCACTTCCCTTCAGCAGTAAGTGAGAGGAATCCACACCCCTCCCCTTCACGAGTAAGTGAGAGGAATCCACACCCCTCCCCTTCATGAGTGAGAGGAATTCACGCCACTCACCTTCACCAGTAAATGAGAGGAAATCACGCCACTCCCCTTCACCATTAAGTGAGAGGAATCCCTGCCACTTCCCTTCAGCAGTAAGTGAGAGGAATCCACACCACTCCCCTTCACGAGTAAGTGAGTGGAATTCACGCCACTTCCCTTCACCACTAAGTGAGAAGGATTCATGCCACTCCTCCTCATCTGTAAGTGAGAGGAATCTGCACCACTCCCCTCACCAGTAAGTGAGAGAACAATAGGTTAGTACTTTTTGAGTGTTGCAAAAACTACAAGCGTTTTGGGCCAGTGTTACTAAAAGTTGAGAATAATGAACTCACTGTTCTCAGATCTCTGTATTGTGGCCCAGAAGTACCCATTGTCACCAAGAAGAGGTCTATAGACATCTGGCAAATCTTAGGGTATTCCATCTTCTTCCCTCCCTTTTTCCTATTCATTTTAACCAGGAAAAAACACAATTTCACTGAGGAGAACCACATGTAGGATTGCTTAGGATACCATCTTTCCCCCTTCCTTTTTGAACAACTTCTCAAGTTTAAGATTTCCAAAAGAGAACAGATAACAAAAGATTGACCTATTTGGAGTCCTTCCAATCAGGTGCTATATTGGCTTCTCTATTGATTATTCTCCAGGAACAAGCAGGAAGTCAGTCCTCACATGTGGGTGATGCCGGTGCAGACAGAGCCTGTGCGGAGCATTTCCCCAGCTTTCAAAGAAAGCCTTTGGGACATGCTACCACGCATTTATGGACCCCTTCCCACCCAAGGATGCCATCTTGCTCAGTCTCCTTTTTTCTGCGGGGCCCAACGGACATCTGTCCTGTTTCCCCAGAAAAAATTATTGTTAAATATCCTTAAAGTTAGCTTTTCCCGGTTTCTGTACTGATTCCTCTTCCCGCCTCGAGCCGGCGCCGAACCAGGCGCTGTTCTTGGCTTCTTTCCCCTTTTTTTGATCAAGGCTTGCCTCGACCAGTGTTTGTGCCTTTTTTTGCCCGAGGGCCATCGATCCCAGCCGGCTGCTTCCCACCTTGTCCCCCAGTGGGTTCAAAAAATGTGACCGCTGCAGTCAAACTATGTCAGTGACCGACACCCATGACTGCTGCCTATGCTGCCTGGGACCGGACCATGACAGCACCTCCTGCGACCTGTGCCAGGCCATGACACCTAAGACCAACAAGAAGAGGTCTGAGTTGCAGGAAAAACTGTCCTCCAGATCTGACTCGGCCACGGCCTCCCCCCGAGAAAAAGAAGAAAAGTCCTTGAAGTCTGCCAAGGTTGCACAGGAGAAACCCGGTAAAACTACCAGGAGGGACTCGAGAGGCTCCAAGAAGCGCCCTCCCAAGGTCCTCAAGAAGGATTCCTTGGCTGGTGGAGACCGTGTGAGGTTCCTCGAGGCTCTAGTCCTTGTGGATGATGCACTCACGAGAGTGCCGTTGCTGGGCCCGAGATCCTTGGTACCCGCACCAAAAGCTGCGGAGCCGCCTTGCTTGGAAACCAGAATGGCAGCCCTGAAGCAGGCAATAATGGCTGGTTCATCCGCATCATCTGCCATGACGACCAGGCCCCCCATTGTGGGGGAGTCCCCAGTTGTCAAGCCGAGCTTCGAGTGCCACCAGCCTCGGGTAAGCCCTCAGCGCCGGTCGAGGTCCTAGTACCGATCCTTGTGACCCTGCTAGTTTCCACGACTCAGACCCCAGGTCCTCCATAGGTCACAGACTCCTTGGTGCCAGCCGCAGGGCCTTGGATTTGTCATCACCACTTAACTCCAACTGGGAGACTGACAAAAAGTCATCCCCAGAGACTAAACAGTACAGAGACATCTCCTCAGCCCCGTCTACCATAGCGCCCTGGTGCCACTCCCCTCCAGAGGATGTAGCCTTCCATGACTTTGTCAAGGACATGGCCAGAGCCCCCTCAGTGAAGACTGAGATGGAGGAGGACCCACATAACGAGGAGTTAGAGATCCTCCAATACGAGTCTCCACCTAAGGAAACCTTCATAATGCCCGTGCAACTGATCCTCGAGCAGCTACTTCTCAGAATGTGAGAGACACTGGTGTCTGTACCAGTGGTGAGCCTGCACCTCGATGCCATGTACCGCGTCTGGAAGGGTCCGGAGTTCCACAAACCCCAGCTCCCATATAAATCCATGGTTGTCAAGCCAACCATGCAAAAACTTAAGAGCTAAAAGACCCACTCCTCTGTTTCTCCCCCCCCCCCCCCGGAAGGGAGACCAGAGTCCTCGATGCCTTCGGGCGCAAGTGTTACCATGGCTCGATGCTGGGGTGCCGGATCCAAGCCTATGAATTATACATAGGTATGTACTTAAAGGCTTTCACCTGGAGCTGTCGGGATTTTCGGCTGGCCTTATCAGAGAACCCCTCCAACGGTTCCAGTCCCTGACCTCGGGGATCAAGGACTGCTCCAAGTTCCTCTCCCAAGCAGCCTATGACAGCTTCGAGTCAGCAGCTCGGGTTGCAGCAGCTGGCATCGGCACCTGATGCCAGCCTGGCTACAGTCTTCCAACCTCGAGCAATGGGTCCAAGACAAGCTGCTTGACATCCTCTGCACTGGGGAGAACCTATTCGGCAAACCCATGGCCGACAAGGCGACTGAGATTGAGGCCAATGTGGTAATACACCAGAGGCTCTCTGAAAAGACCTCATCCCTTCCCCACAGGAAACCAGCAGGGAAAAGACCCCTTTTCCTGAGGAAAAAAGGGTCTTTTCCCACAGAGTCACCACTACCAGCCCTTTTTGGGCCAGCAACAAGAGTCTCACCCTAAGAGGCAAGGCCACAGGGCTCCGAAAGAGAAAACACCAAAGCCTCAGACCCCAGCTCCCACCCCCACCTAACCCGGGCGAGCTTTTGACTCCTAGGGCTGGGCCTCCCCTTCCTAGGAGATCTTCACCAGCCCACAGAGTGGCGCCTGGTGCTCTTTGCCCACAGATAGGCCAATATCACTTTGGACCAGTAGGTACTACAAGTGGTATGGGAAGGATATCTCCTTCACTTATAGCAGATTCCTACCAGGTTCTTCCCAGGAGAGCCAGTACGACCCCTCCTTCACCAGACTTTTCTGCTCACAGAGCTTGCAGGCCTGATCAGGGACAATGCAGTATAGCCTGTACTCAAACACTTGTGGGGAAAGGGCTTCCACTCCAGGTAGTTCCTTGTCCCAAACACTGTTCCCTCTAAGCTGTGCGCATGTGCGCGCGCACACACCTCGCCAAGCGAGCGCACATACTTTACAACAGAGCGCACAAAAATTTTGGTTCTGATTCTGATAGAAAACAACACAGACGTCTTAAAATTTAAAAGTTGTTGTGTATTTACGGTTTTCACAAGTTCTACAATATTTTCTAGTGCAATCAATGTGGTGTACATACTGTATTCTGACGTGTAGCCAAATTTTAAAGTATATAACTCCGAGTGTCATTATGTGGTGCACAAAAATTTAACCTTCCTTCAAAAGCTGCACAGCTGATATTTTATGCGCACACAGCCTACAGAAAATTAGAGGGAACATTGGTCCCAAAGAGAACTGGGGCCTCAGGCCCATACTAGACCTGAAAATCTTAAACAAGTTTCTAGTGAGGGAGAAGTTCAAGATGCTCTCCCTTGGAATACTGCTGCCTTACTGCTGTACTCCTTGGCTCTAAAGGATGCATATTGTCACAGGGCCTACCTTGGCAGCGTAACGGACTGAGGTAGGTTGGACATAAAAACATTTGAGGTTGGGTTTGGCTAATATCTTACAGGGCCCAGAGACTTGCAGCCCTGGTAGCTTCCTTTGTTACCAAAAATCCCAAAGAATACAAAGGGTCCGAGTGGAGGGAAAACAAAAGGCATTTATTTCCCTTTCTTGCAAAAAGGTTCATATGCTTGGACAAAAACATCAACACAAATTCCTTACTTCAGGTTAAAGAAAAGTAAAACATGACGTTAAAGCAAAGCTGTTATCTTCACAATAAATGGTGTATCAAAACAAACAGTCTCTATTCCCCAAGATAGAGCTTATGTGCTAAGCAAGGACTCCAGACTTCCTGTCTTACAATAACTACAGTCCATCTCGGTATCTGAAGCAAATTCCACCTGCATCGGTTCCCCTTCTGAAGCCTCTGAAACCAAGTCAGTACTTGCTGGCCAATTGTAATCAGGCTTTTTATATATCCTCTGTACAACCTCCCAATGCTCCGGGTTGAATGTAGGGCGTCGGTCCTGCGCCCTCATATACTGGGAACTGTCTTCCTTTTGCAAGTGTTTTACCTTAGCTTCCTGCAAAGCTTTGTCATTAACAAGTCTCTTATTCGGTACGTGTTTCTTACACCTTATCTCATAGGCAGTTTCACAAGGACAGTATTCCTCTGCTCCCTGTCCTCCCCATACACCAGCAGTCTGCAACCTGCTTTCAGTTAAACATGGGTTACCTTTTCTCCTTGGCTTGTCTACTCCCGGTGAGGTTTGAGGCCTGCTCCGGCTGGGATCCTGCCTGGCCTAGGCAATAGGCCTCAGGTTCTCCAACTGTCCTTCTGTTAGCTTTAAACCGCAGTCACAGCCACGCCTTTGCCTCTCTGGACGAAAAGCACTCACTCTGGATGGAGCTATCCCACCTTCTCCACGGTTGCTCCTTTCCTCAAGCCACTGCGGCTGCTGCCGCCTCCTGCGAAACCCTTGTCCAGGGGTTACTGCTTCTTCTGGATGTCCTGCCCATCCTGCTGGTTCTGCTGGTTCTCCTGGCAGTCCTCCTTCCCCTGGCCGTCCTGCCTGTTCTGCCCTCCAGTCTTCCAGACTCTCTTTAAGAGGTACTCCTCTCTTCCTTGATTGGAAGCTGGCTGGCATTACCTCATGATCTAGGAGGTGTGGTTCCTCAGTTCCTCGGAGGTCCCTCTTGCTCCCCCTATCAGGTTCCTCGTAATATTGCAGCTTGTGCTTGACTTTTCCTGTGTTTAAAACATTTTCTTCTCTTCTCAGAGGGTCTGCAGCATCACAATATACACACATCCTAATCCACCCCTCCCACAAGCAGTACCTAAAATTTGTGGTAGAAGGAGGGCTCTACCAGTACAGGGTACTATCCTTCAGACTGGCCTCCTTGCCAAGGGTCTTTACCAAATGCCTGGTGGTAGTGGCCACCCACCTGCGCTGACAAGGGGTCTTCCTCTTCCCTTACTTAGACGGCACAGCAGCAGAGGCCAGTTAGACAGCAGAGAATGCATCCCTCCTTCTGCAGCACCTGGGATTCATCATCAACTGCCTCAAATCTTATCTTTCTCTATCTCAAAATCTGTAGTTCATAGGTGCTCACCTCGACTGCTGCAAGTAAAGGTGGTCCTCCCAAGAGAAAGGGCAGAATGCCTCAGACAACTGGCAGGAGAAGTGCAACATCGCCGGTCAGTACCAGCTTGTCTCGTCCTCCGCCTACTGCGCCATATGGCCTCTATGGTCCATGTAATGCTCTCAGCCCACTTGCAAATGCGGACAGCCCAGTGTGGCCTACGCTCACAGTGGACCCCAAGCCACGGGCAGGCTATGGGACAGAGTCAGGGTTACCCGCCAACTGGTGAGATCCCTCAACTAGTGGCAAATTTTCTGCCACCTCCGACGGGCATGCCCTTCCAAGCACCCGCATCTCAGAGAAACCTGACCCCAGATGCCTCCCTCCTAGAATGGGGGGTGCATTGTGGGGACCGCTGCACACACGGCAGCTGGTCCCAGAAAGAGTTGCTCCTACAGATCAATCTCCTAGAGCTCAGGGTGATCTTCCTAGCCCTACGAGCATTCCACCATTGCCTGTGACACCGGTCCGTATTGATCCAAACAGACAATCAGGTCACCATGTTCTGTATCAACAAGCAGGAGAGCATGGGTTTGTAGTCCCTCTGCCAGGAGGCGGTAGCCTTGCTCTCCTTTTCAGCTTGGAGCAGCATGCTCTTGCAAACAGTCTACTTCCCGGGCCAGGACAACTGCCTAACAGACAGGATGAGCAGAGTCCTTCCACTGTATGAGTTGCGCCTGAACCCCAAAGTGGCCAAGAGGCTCCTGTTCTGGTGCAGGCCCATGATGGATCTCTTTACCTCTCTGGACAATACACAGCGCCTCACTTCTGCTCGTTCCAACCACACCCAGAGAGAGTAGCGACAGATGCCTTCCTGATCTCGTGGTCCAAGGGCCTAGACCAACACTCCCCCCCCCCCCCCCGGTTGCCAGGATCCTCTTCAAGGTCCAGAGCGAGAGGGCATCAGTTATATTAATTGCCCCCAGGTGGCCCTGGCAGCTTTGGTTTCCACTGCTGCTCTCCCTGTCAGTGGCACTCCCAGTGCCACTGGGCTGAGCCACAGACCTCTTGTCTCAGGAGGGGGGGCTCCTTCCTGCACCCAGTTTGGGTTCCCTAACGCTAACAGCGTGGCTGCTGAAAGGGTAGCATTGGCCCCTTTCGTTCTTCCGAGAGAAGTTGAGGAGATCCTACTAGCCTCCTGAAAGCCCTCCACCAGATGGGCATATGCCTTTAAGTGGAGAAGGTTCTCTGCCTGGTGCGGTGAAAGAAGGGAGAACCCCTTCTCCTGCCATGTGCAATTAGTACTCCAGTACCTACTTCACATGTCCCACACCAGGATGAAGTCTAATTCAGTGAGGGTGCATCTGACATCGATAGCCGTTCACCATCATCTTGTTAAGGGAAAACCCCTCTTGGGCCAGCCCCTGGTCTCCATGGCCTCCTGTTAGCCAAGCCATCTCTCCACCATCCGGCAGCAGAGTGGGACCTCAATGTGGTGCTCTCCCTACTCGCCAAACTGCCATTTGAGCCCCTAGCCACTTAACACCTGTGGTACCTGTCTTAGAAAGTGGCCTTTCTAGTGGCCCTCATATCTGTTCAAAGAGTGAGCGAACTTCAGGCTCTGGTGGCGGATCCACCATATACAAGGTTCTATAAGAACAAGGTAGTGCTCCGCACACATCCCAAATTTCTCCCAAAGGTGGTATCTCCTTTCCACCTCAACCAAGAGGTGGTCCTCCCCACCTTCTTCCTGGGGGATAGAGGTGATATAATAGAGACATTTAAATACCCCTGTGTCATAAATGCACAGGAGAGTCTCTTTCAATTAAAGGCAAGCTCTGCTACGAGGGGGCATAGGATGAGAATGAAAGAGGATAGACTCAGGAGTAATATGCAGAAATATTTCTTTACAAAAAAAGTGGTAGATGCATGGCATAGTCTCTCAGTGGAGGTGGTGGACAAAAGAACGGTAACTGAAAAGCATGGGACAAACACAGAGGATCTCTAAAGTTAAAAAGGGGACTTTTATAGTTGATGTGGATGGGCAGATTAGATAGGCAATGTGGTCTTTTTCTGCCATCATGTTTCTATGTTTCTATCTACTACTTCTTGAGTGTCTACTGTATTGCAGATTTTGGTATCATCTGCAAAAAGGCAAACCTTACCCAACAGCCCTTCTGCAATATCACTAGCAAAAATGTTAAAAAGAATCAGACCAAGGACAGATCCCTGCGGCACACCACTGGTAACCACCTTCTCCTCAGAGTAAGCTCCATTTACCTGTACCCTTTGTCGCCTCCCACTCAACCAATTTCTAACCCAGTCGGTAACTTTAGGGTTCATCCCTAGGGTGCTCAGCTTGTTTATAAGTCGCCTGTGTGGAACAGTGTCAAAGGCTTTACTGAAATCTAAATACACCCCATCTAGGGCTCTCCCTCGGTCCAACTCCCTGGTCATCCAGTCAAAGAAATCAATCAGTAATTAAAGAGTGGAAAAAACTACCAGCAGACAGATATACAAAACTTATAAATGGCTACAAGAAACATTTGGAGACTGTGATCACTGCCAAGGGTTGTGCAATCAAATATTAATGAAGGGTGCCATTAATCCTGTCCAAGTCATTTTGTTTTTGTTTTTCTCAGAAATGACTACATCTAAGTTGCACTGACATCTCTTTTTTTGTTGTATACCTTTGAACAGACTATTAAAATATTATGATGACATACAGTTGCAATATTTTCAATTATTTCTCAAGATATTGTACATAAAATATGTAAAATTCAAGGGTGCCAATAATGTTGACTACAACTATAGCCACATCCATAGATGGATATTTGCAGAAAAACAGACCTGTATACAAGTACATAGATAACTTGATGACTTTGTTCCTCTGGTTCAGGGGTCTCATGGAGAGCCTCAAATCTGTCAGGTTTTCAGGATGTGCCTAATGAATATGCATGAGATATATTTTCACACATTGCCCCCATTGTATTAAAATTTATCTCATGCATATTCATTAGGGACATCCCGAAACCTGACTGGTTTGCGGCCTTCCAGGATGAGAACTGGAGACCCTTGCTGTAGTTGTTAAACTTGAATTTCCCCACCATCTGTATGTCTCCTCTAGCACTGAACGGTAGAAATAAAAGTTACATGTGTTTTTCAATATGGCTTCTGTGAACATCAGCCACATTATGGCCATACTGTTCTGCAGGCAGAAGTCTCATCTCGGGGCCACCTCCTCTCTGCCATTCTCTTTGTCATTCTCATCTGTCTTTTAGCCTGCATGCATGTCCCAACTCTTCACCTTGCATAAGCTCTTGCTCCCTCTTTCCCTCACTGCCTGTGGATGCCTGAGCCTTGCCTACCTTCAGCTTTTCACCAAGCATGCTTTCTTTTTCCCTGTACCCCCAGTCCTTCCATTCTTTATCATAAGCAGATTTCCCCATTCCCAGATTTCAGCTCCCTCAACATTCAGATACAGGAGACTACTTTAAGCAGCCAGCTCTGATATTTACCTTGGTTGTCCTTAGAAGTAATGCATCAGGGTGCCAGAGCTCCACCACTGATGCTTTTTCGAGCCCTCAAATGGAGTTGCACAGTGCAGTGCCTGGCTATCCATGCTCTGCATGCTACCGATTAACTCTCATGCTGTAGACTCATGCTGTACCCAGGATGGAGAAACATGCATGATTGCACATGTGATCAGAAGGAAGCTCTCGCATATTTGAGAACTATTGCAAGGTGCAGAGGGATGAGCCCAAATCCTGTTTTGAATGTGAGCATAAGACAGTGGTGACTTTTTACCTATCCTGCCAGTAATCCTGGCTTCTGTTGAACATTATACTAGTAAATTGCTCTCGCTTCCCTCTCTTTTAATATAAGATTAGTATGTGCAGTACCTGTAATATGAAAATTCCTATTATTTGCAATCTGATTTTGGATGAGTCCTTGTTTTGTGTTACTGAAACCTAAGTGGATGTATTGAATGGTGAAGATCTTTTGCAGTTCTTTTATCCATTAGCAACCAAAAGTTGAATGCTAGAGTGAGGGATTTGCTTTAGGGCACTGTGAGGTTATTACCTAGGTTAAAATGAGTGTTTATTTTATTTTTTTAAATAAAAGGTTAAAATAATTTTGGAATCCTTTATTATTTATCAGATAAATGAACACCCTTTGCTGCAGCCCATAGGAAGGCATTGCAGGGTCTGATCACACGTTGTCTGAAACTATCTGCACCCAGTAGGCCAAACCAGGTACACTGTACCGGAGTTGCATGCTTTAGCCCAGGCATGTCCAGCAGGTAGATCGCGATTTACTTATAGATCGCGGAGGGGTCAGAGGTAGATCGCCAGCCCCACTTGGCTCCATCTCTCCAGCAGCTCGCCCCATCACTAGGAGAGAGCTCATGCTGGCAGGTCATCTGCCGAGGGCTTGCCCGCCGCTGCTGATACTTTGCCTGTCTTTTTCCCTGCCTGTGGGAATCTTGTCTGCGGGTGTATTTGGGGGTGCTTGTTGTTTTCGTGCCAATAGTTTGTGGGTAATCCAGGGGGCCGCCACCCGCACCCCGTGACGAGACGCCACAGGCCTGGCGTCATACCTGGTCTCCTGCCTCTCAGAATCACCCATTCCTGCCCCCCTGCACCAACACCCCTTAGAAGTGTGTTATATACCGGGCGATATCCATTCGCCCGGGCTTTACCTGAATACAGTTACCATATTAGTTGTGTTGTGTGCTGGTCGTTGGTCGCTTTATAGTTCACTTTCATTAAATGTTTTCAGGCAGACTCAACAAAGTATCAAGAATTTGGTGATTTTGGCGGGCTTTTCCAATTTCGTTCTAACTTGCCTATGCCTTGCCTTTGAATTGGTTCAAACCACTGTGACTTTTGCTTGCCTCTGCAATTTTATTTTGCCTAGCCTTTGCGTTGATTCTACACTGCAATTTTATTTTGCCTAGCCTTTGCGTTGATTCTACACTGTGTGCAGAATTTATTAAATCACGTGTGGTGGTATTTGAACTTGTTTGGCGGTATTTGATTTTATCTGGTTTGCTGGATAGTTGTTTGAGTTTTTTTGATGATTATTTGGTGGTATTTGATTATTGGTGCCAGTATGATGAATTCTTATTTTTACTTTTAGAACTGCATGTGTGGTTTTGACATCTCCAGTCCTTGTATTGTACATCATCCAGAGGTCTTCAGTTCCTGTTGATCTTTAATACTTTTGGACAGTGACAGTTTTTGGACCAGATTCAGCCAGTGTTTATACTAACTTAGCAGATTTGGCCTTCTTACATCCAGCTACCCCAGTATAACGAAGATGATTGTTCCAAAGAAGAGCAAAACCTACCACTTTCATGATGAATGGGACATGGACTACTTCTTCATCATGGTGAAAGACAAGTGTTGTTGTCTAATTTTGTAACACCCCAGTATCCTTGCCCAAAAAGGGTAATCTGGAACATCATTATAAGGCTCTGCATAGCAATAAGTTTGAGGCTGATTTTCCACCCAAAAGTGAAATTCGTAAACTGAAGCTCAAAGAACTTAAATCGAAATTGGCTACTCAGCAACAGTTGATGGCGAAGCCAAGGTCACATTCGGTCAATGCAACCATAGCATCCTTCAAGGTCAGCAACCTGATCACAAAGAAATGCAAGCCTTTCACTGAAGGGGAATTTGTAAAAGATTGTTTTCTTGAAGCAGCTGACAATCTTTTTGAAGGATTTAAAAATAAGAAAGAGATCATAGCTGCTATTCAAGATGTACAATTGTCAAGAAACACCATTGTGCAGGGAATAGAAAAGATATGTGGAGACACAACTGAACAATTGGAGGATATTTCAAATTGTGTTGCTTTTTCACTCCAACTGGATGAATCTACAGACATAAGAGACATAGCCCAGTTACTAGTCTTTATCTGGATGGTTTTTGAAGACTTCAGTGTTAAAGAAGAACTACTTGGAATGATTTCTTTAAAAGGGGGAGAACTACCGGTCAGGAAATATTCGGTTCTTTCCATTCTTTTGTGACAAAGTGTAATCTTCCATTGCATAGACTTGTTTCCATCACTACTGATGGGGCAAGAACAATGATAGGTGAGGTTAACGGTTTCATAGCCCTTTGTAGACAGCATGACGACTTCCCAGATTTCCTTTCTTACCACTGCATCATTCACCAGCAAGTTTTGGCAAGCAAGAGACTCAATACAAAGACTGTCATGGACATCACTTTCAAAATTGTAAATTCAGTTCGTGGGAGTTCACTTCAAAGACGACTTTTCAGTCTTACTCTTGATGAAGGAGAAGCGGAAATCATTTTGCACACAGATGTAAGGTGGCTAAGTAGGCACAAATTTCTGCAAAGATTTCGTGATTTACTGAATGAAATGTTTTTTGAAGGAGAGGGGATATGACCAAGCAGAGTTGGAAGATGAGGAGTGGTTATGTGATCTGGCATTTCTCGCTGACTTTACAGGCGAACTAAGTGATATGAACCTTGAACTACAAGGTAAAAACAAATGCATTGGCGAGATGATGAGTACAGTTTCATCCTACAAGAGCAAATTTGAGCTAATGATGACTGACCTTGCAAACAACACTTTTGATCATTTTCTTAATACGCAGGACCATCTGGGACAATATCCAAATTTTGTTTTTCAGAACGAGAAGTATGTGACAGAAATCTGTTCTATTATCCAGGAATTCAAAAATAGATTCTGTGACTTCCAAAAAATTGGAACAGTTGTAGAGTACTTGTCATACCCATTCAAAGTAGATGTGGACATTAAAGAAACTGCAGCTGCTATCAGTAAAAATTACTCATTGAACAAGCCATCTCTTGAAAATGAAATATTAACCCTTAAAAATGACATTTTTCACAAGACCCATGCTGAGCAAGAATAGTTTTGGAAGCTAGTGCCTAGAGACAAATTTCCCAACTTGAGAAGATGCAGTGAAGCTGTACACTCCTGTTTCGGTTCAACTTATTTGTGTGAATCTGCGTTTTCCCATCTGAAAATGACAGAGTACACAACGTTCCAACATGACAGATGAACATCTCCAGGATTCCCTGAGACTGGCCCTCACGCAATATTCACCCAACTTCAAAAAGCTGGTGGATGAAATGCAGGCTCAGACGTCTCACTAATGAGCAAGAGCGAAATATAAAGATTGTGCAAGATCATCCTGGATCAATACTCGACCTAAATTTAACACAAATTACTCAATAAAACTTTAAGAAAAAATGTACTTTCCATTTCCCCTCGCAGTTCTTACTGGATCTTCGTCTCTTTGTTTTGTTTTTGCTTAATTTGCTTAACAGCTGATCACATCCAAGTAAATGACAGAAGGTTCATTAAAAATGGGGGGGGGGGTGGAATCCTCCAACTTTATTGGGTTAAAATTTAATTTGAAACTTAATTTTCAAGGTGGTAGATCACCGGCACTTTTGGCCGGAAAAAGGAGATCATGACCTGTTCGAAGTTGGACATGCCTGCTCTAGCCTGTCCACAGTCTGCTGACATAACACAATCTACCTACATTTACCAGGTCCACCCTAGACAATAGTGGCTAGATCACCAACCTGACACCCCCGAGCCGTCTCTCCCTGGAATGGCAGGCATATAACATTAGCAGGCGGTGCCGGGGGGAAGTGTGGATGTCTATGTAGGCACCCCTACCCCAGACCCCGCACCCTAGGCAGCCACCTACCTGCACATTGGATGGCCTGGGACTTAGCACCACCAACAGCACCGGCATATGGACATGTCAGCATGGTGGGGAAGGGGTGGTGGAGGGGGCAGTGGCAACTGCCCACAGCAGACCAAGGCCAAGCCCTGTTCAGGTGGGTGGCATGCAGTGCAACAGACAAGGTCTGTCTGATGAACAGTCATGGTATCCCCAGGGACTGACCTGCCTCTGTGGCAACAGTATGGTGCAGTACACACAGCCAGTGTGTCCTGGGGCAGAAGGTCACAGGTTCAGGTCCCAGCTGTGGCTCCTGCAGACCATGTCTCTACATTTTACCCTACATAGCACATACAACATAAACATGTGCACTCCCTAGAGCATCGGCCAACAGGGGCACAAACACCCACACCCACAGGCTCCACTAACCAAAGCCTCATGGATTGTCAGGCTGTTGGGCCCGGCACGGAGCAGCAGTTGCCACCAAAGCACTACTACTAGCACCTGCAAACCTTAGCAATGCCTGCACTGTGCTCAGGACTAGTGTGGCGGGCAGGGCTGCCAACCACCCCTATCTTTGCACAACGCTGAAATAGGAGTGGGAGTGTGTGTATATCTATCCATTGTTTTGTGGCTGCCTACTCCTCACTGGGCCCACAATGCTTACACTGTTTCCAGCGTTAGCCTGCCAATGTGCATAATGAGGAGCAAGGTATTGTGGGTATGGCCCGGACAGGGCAGACTGGGCAGGATGCATCTGCACAGGGTGTAGGGCAATGGCTGGGACATTGTAGTGCCCGACCACCACCTGCATGGACAGGGTGGCTGCAGCATGTCATGCTGGGAGGTCACTCTCACTCTGACTGAGCAGTGACCATGGCATGCCTAGGTTCCCACATAGTGCTATATAGTGTTTCCCTCAAGTGATATCTGTGTGTTCCCTGTTCTGGGGTCCAATCACTGAGATACCTGCTTGGTGTCTGTGCTTACATCCCACTTCTGGGTGCACATAGTTCCTCTGGGAACATGCACTATGGACTGGCTAGCGGACTGTCTGCAGTTAGCATGTGCATGGCCAGAGCACCTTGCAGGGTGCAGCAGGTGCAGACTGACTGTGCCCTCTGCTGGTGAATGTCAGGTCGTGGTGGGGGGCAGCTGAGCTTTTCTAGGCCTACTGCCTGTCTGCCAGTGCCCTTGTTACAAGTACAGATATGTATCAACTGCCCTGGGCGGCACCCTTTTGCCAGCAGGACTGGGGTTGCTGGTCCCACAGCCCTTTATCATGTCCCTCTACTGCCTCCATTGCAAAGATGTAGAGTGAGGGTCTTTTGGGGGCAGATCCTGTCCACCACCTTGACCCAGAGAGGGTGGTTTGGTAGGTGGTGCTACATAATCCGCATGTGAGTCCAGACACCCCCTCTGCTCTTATAACAAGTGACCCTGGCAACCACACTGGATATGCACTATTCTGGGTGCATCATGGTCCACAAGGGCAAGACGTGACTGGGGAATACAGATGGACACAGGATTATCCTAGGTGTGTCTGCAAGGAATACCTGTCACACACTGGCACTGATGGGGACCTGCAGCAAAACCTATCTCAACCAATGTGGGTACTGCGGACCTGGTGCTGGGCGCCCCACCTCACCCTCAGATGAGCACAGAACCCACACAATGGCATGGTCTGTAGCTACTCTGTGCCAGTATCACACACGTTCAGTTCCTCCTACCAAGCTGAGGTGCTGGAGAGGTACATACCCCATCTGGTGATCAGATGTAGACTGCTGTTCTGCATGTGCCTTGCATCATGGGTACTAGTGGTTTTACCCTATCCTGGTAAACACAGCAGACATTTTGTATGGTGACCTGCAGTCTTTCTGTAGCCAGCCATTGCTGTGACAAAATCCATAGAGGTATAGCCCACTGGTTAATACAATGACTTCCTAGGCAGAGGTCATGGGTTCAATCCCTCAGTGGTCTCATTTTATTAAGCCTGTCCGAGGCAAGTCCTTTTCATTCCTGTGACAGTCATATCTCTGCAGATCTGTACTGCCAGCACATAATACCCTCATCACAGTTGCCAGCCATCCTTCTGTCCGTCTATCTGTGTCTGTCAGCTGTGTAGCATCCTGTCTTCATGTGCAGACTGCTACCCCATATCCTGCACCGGTACCCTTTTCTGCATTGCGGCTCTTCATGCTTGCCTCTCCTGTGTCTGCTCTGCATGGCACTACTACTCTTCTGTCCTCCTATCATTGCAAATATCTTGCCACCTCTACCTCCACCGGAGGACACGTATTCACATCCTCTGCCACCCACTGTCATTGTAGCAATTTACATTGCCAACACCCTGTGCATTGGTACAGCTGCCTCCGATATGTTTGTCCATTTTACTGGCTGCCACATAGGCTGCATGTAGATTAGGCAGATCCATCAACTCCCACTTCTCCTTCCTTCCATCACTTGTCCATTGCCTTTCCTTGGTGCTCTGTGCAGTATTAGGGTTACATCTGACTTTTGGCCTTACATTTCATGGTTATCAATTTTGGGCACCTTACTGCCCTTAGGGCACCATATCTTGGGTCACCTTAACATCCTTAGGGCACCTTAACCTAAGGCACCTTATAAGGCGCCTTATAAAGCTGACAAACAAGGCACCTTATAAGCCTTAACGTGCCTTGTTTGTCAGCTTTAATGTGCAATGTCCCGTTAACGTGCGATAACTGGCCTTTACTGCGCATTAAACAGCCATTGCTACCTTAACGCTGGTATGCCCACTTCCTAATATTGCATTGGTAACGTTACCGCTGCACATAACGCCGGTAACATTACCGCACCTTAGTAAACATACCCCTATATGTTCACTTACATTGTAGCAGTACAAAATTGGCCCAGATTAATATTTCAGATAGTTAAGGGCCTCTTTAAAATATTTAGGTACCATTTACGATTCTTCCCTGTCTTTTCATGATACTATCAGTTCTATCAAAAAGTGTTGTTCTTATTCATTGCAGTAAATGATCAGTAGTAGTAATAGTAAATCAGATCTATCTGCCCTTTCTCCGGGAACAAGTAGGAAGTCAGTCCTTACTGATGTCGGCACCAATGGAACCTGTGTGGAAGCATCTCCCCAGCTTTCAAAGAAAGCCTTTGTGAGATGCACCACGCATGCATGGTCCCCTTCCCACCCAAGGGTGCCATCTTGCCTTAGTCTCCTTTTTTCCACAGAGCCTTCCAGATGTCTGTCCAGTTTCCTACAGAAAAAGTGAGGCTTTTTGAAACCTTTCTGTCTGGTTTGTGTACCGGTTCTTTTCCCGCCCCAAGCCAGCTCGCCTTGGTGTCGCTCCTCAGCTTCATTCCTTCATTTTTGCCTTTTCTTTGAGATATTCCTTGACCGGTGTTCATGCCTTTTTTCAGCCAAAGAACTCTGACCCCTGCCGGGCAACAGGGACCCCTTTTTCCCGATGACCTCCAGTAGCTTCAAGAAATGAGATCGGTGCACCAAGATGATGTCCCTCACGGATCCACATGACTGCTGCTTCCGTTGCCTTGGCCCAGAACATAATGACTTGGACTGTAAACGTTCCAGGACCATGACCTCAAAGGCCCTTAAGAGCCAACATCAACAGCAGGGAAAATTTTTCAAAAAGTCTGATTCTGCGCCGGAGTTTCCGGCGACATCCCGCTGCAGGGCACCCTCTAGTACCTTAGAGCCCCACGAAACATGCTCCACCTTGGAGTCCCGCGGCCATGGTTCCCGCAGAGATGGAACGCAAGAAGTCAAAGTCCTCAAAGTCTTCCTCAGAGACCGACTCTAGGAAGACTGGAAAATCCCACTCCAGGCCTTGTATTCCCCAGCATGAGCTGTAGCCTTCCTTGACTTTGTGCTGGATATAGTTAGGGTGTGCTCTACAGTTAGACCGAGGCAGAGGAGGACCTGTGCACGGAGGAACTGGAGATCTTCCAGTATGAGGCCCTCATGGTTCACATTCCACTGATCCTACAATGCCTCCTTCTCCACATGTTGGAGACACCGGCATCGGTGGCCATTGTCAGCAGGCAACTTGACTCCATGTACTGAGTCCAATGAGGTCCTTGATTCCAGAAAGCCCAACTTCCCCACAACTCAATGGTTGTTGAGTCTACCATGCGCAGACTCAAGAGCCAAAATACTCATTCCATGATGTCCCCCATCAGGGAGGCCCAGATCCTCGATGTCCTTGGCTTGAAGGCTTTTCAGGGCTCGATGCTGACATGCCAGGTCCAGTCCTACCAGCTGTACATCGGCATGTACCTCAAAGAGCTGTTGAAGGAGCTTGGTGGGTTCTCGGCAGGCCTCGAAGGGGAACCCCTTCTGAGGTTCAAGTCACTGGCCTCGGCATTCAAAGAGTGCTCAAAGTTCCTGTCTTGAGCAGCTTAGGACAGCTTTAAGTCATCAACCAAGGTAGGTGCAGCCAGCATCCGGGGCCCGAGAGCAGGCATGACTGCAATCGTCTGACCTCGAACAATGGGTTCAGTACAAACTTATTGATGTCCCCTGCATTGGAGAGAACTTCTTTGGGATACCCATGGTAGACAAAGCAGCAGAGATCGAGACTGAGTTCTTCACGAGGACCAGACTCTCAAAAAAGACCTCTGTGCAGCCCAAGAAGAAGGCCCCAGAAAAGAAGCCCCCCTTCCCAAGGAAAAAGGGTGGCTAGGCAGCGCCTCATAGTTCCAAGCCTTCCCTGCCCCACAACACAGCCAAAAGCACAAGGGACAGGGGCACAGCCCCCGTAAGCAAAAGATCTCCAAGTCCCAGGCGCCGGCCCCGGCACAGAATGGGGTGGGGGAGCTTTTTACTCTCTGATCATGACCTCTTCTCCACCAGGAGGTCCCCTATAGCCCACATTGAGGCAGCTGGCCCTGTTTGCCCAAAGGTGGTTCATCATCACCACCGACAGCTGGGTCCTACAAGTGGTCAAGGAGGGCTATCTCCTCCACCTACAGCAGACGCCACCCTCATACTTACCAGGAGAGCCCATAAGACCTCTCCTCCACCAGACCCTGCTCCTTACCAAGCTCACAGGTCTCCTTGAGGACATGGCGGTGGAGCCTGTGCCCGACATCTCTGGGGCACCGGCTTGTACTCCAGGTACTTCCTTGTCCCCAAGAGAACAGGGAGCCTTTGGCCCATCCTGGATCTGCGGGATCTGAACAAGTTCCTGATAAGGGAAACGTTGAAAATGCTTTACCTTGAAACTTGGATGCCATTCCTCCAGCAGACAGACTGCCTACACACACATTCTTATCCATCCCAGCCACAGAAAATACCTCCGGTTCATTGTGGGAGGAGAGCACTACCAATACAGAGTGCTGTCCTTTGGGCTGGCCTCATCGAAAAGGGTTTCACCAAGTGCCTCATGGTGGTCGCAGCCCACCTCCGTCTCCAAGGGGCCTTCGTCTTTCCCTACCTAGATGAATGGCTCCTAAGGGGAGGCACCCCTGTAGAGGCACAATGCACCACAGGACACACCATCAATGCTCTGCAGCATCCAGGGTTTGTCATCAACTACCCCAAGTCCTACCTCTCTCCGGCTCAATGCCTAGAGTTTATTAGGGGCTCAGCTAAACACCCTCCAGGCCAAGGCCTTGCTCCCTCAGGAGAGATCAGATCGCCTTGGGGCTAGCCACAGAAGTACAGCGATGCTGGTCACTAACTGCCCAGCTTCTCTGCCGCCTGCTGAGCCACATGGCTTCCATGGTTCACGTGTCCTCATACGTCTGACTGCACATGAGAGAGATCCAGTAGTGCTTCTGCTTTCAGTGGACGCAAGCCACAGGCAAGCTCTGGGACAGAGTGAGAGTGGCCTGCCAGCTGGTGGACTACCTCGGATGATGGCAGATCCCTCGACACCTTCAGGCCGGGATGCCCTTCCAGACACTCACCCCCTAGAGGGTCCTCACCACGGATGCCTCCTTACTGGGTTGGGGATCACATTGTGAGGGCCTCCAGACGCAAGGCAGCTGGTCCCAGACAGAATACCAGATGCAAATCAATCTGCTGGAGCTCCAGGTGATATTTCTGACTCTCTGAGCCTTCTGCCACCGGCTGCAGCACCAGTCGGTGTTGGTCCAGGCTGAAAACCAAGTTGCAGTAATCTATGTGAACAAATAAGGGGGCATGGGGTCATACTCCCTCTGATCCTATGCGACACACAGAAGAATCCTCCTAAGAGCGGTCTACCTCATGGTCCAAGACAATGCCCTGCCAGACAAGCTGAGCAGAGTCCTCCAGCCGCACGAGTGGCACTTGGATCCCGAAGTGGCCTCCCTGCTGTTTTGACACTGGGTGTCTCTATGATGGACCTGTTTGCCAGCCCAGACAACACGCAGTTGCCCCGCTTCTACTCCTGCCAACTGCACCCATACCAGGTGACAGTGGACACATTCCTCATTGCATAGTTACCAAGACCCTCTTCAAGATGCAGTGCAATAGAGCATCACTAATACTGATAGCTCCCCGGTGGCCCAGGCAACCCTGGTTCCCGCTGCTCCTCTCCCGGTTGGCTGCAGCGCTGATTCTCCATTGCAAGGCCCAATCAGGGCCCGACGAGGGACTCACTTTCTCCAGCGCCTCCCGGCACGCTACCAGCCCCGCCACCCAATCGGCGTCCCGACAAGGAGCAGGAGGTAGGAAATCCCTCCTGCTCCCCATCGCAAGGCCCAATCAGGGCCCAACAAGGGATTCACTTTCTCCAGCGCCTCGGGTTAGAGGGGAGGCAGTGCGGCGGAAGCGAGGGTGAGGTTGTCTTAAGGAGAGGGGGTTTGGTTGAATGAGGGGGAGGGTGTGATGAAGCTCAAGAGTAGATACTAGGTGAGAAGACAGAATGGAGGGAGAAGTGAGGAAGGTGGAGGGAGTGTAGGGGGGAGAGGAGTGAGGGTGCTGGAGCGAGGGGAGGCAGTTGGGGAGTATGAGGAAGAGAAGGACAATGAGATGTGGGGCCATAGAGGAGGAGTAGTGGGGGCTCTTCAGTGTATGTTCTCCTACAAGCAATGAGGAGGGCTAATGTCTCTATGCAGATTGTAACCCACAATTGATAAAGCGGCAGGTTAATTGTAAGCAATGGGTAGCAGGTTCAGTGTAAGCAATGGGTAGCAAGTTCAATGAAAGCAATGTCCAGGCAGGCAGCAAATGGTAAACCTACAAGCAATGGGTAGCAAGATCAATGAAAGCAGTGTCCAGGCAGGCAGCAGATAGTAGCCTGCAAGTAATGAGGTGGCAGTTTAACTGTAAGCAATGGGTAGCAAGTTCAATGTAAGCAATGTCTAGGCAGGCAGCAAAGGTAACCTACAAGCAATGAGGCAGCAATGGATTATGCAGCAATGTATGTTACATTACAAGCAATGAAGTATAAGCAATGAGGTAGTGGGGTCAACACAACATGCAGCATATGATACAGCACAAGCAATGAGTAGCAAGGAAGCTGTGCAGTAAAGTTAGTTGCAGGCAGAGAGGCAGCCATAATGAGGTAAAGGGGTAGCAGTGGAGTCTAAGGCTGTGTAGTGCAATGCGGTAGCAATAATGAGGTAGCTGATTATAGCATTGGAGACAGGAGGCTGAGAGTAGCAATGGGGTAGTGGTGGAGCAGACTGGGGAGTGCCTACTACATGTGGGTGATGGTGGGGCCAAGGGGTCGAACAGGAGGAGCGTCTATCCGCTAGGCTCCACGATGCTGCAGCTGCTACCCAGGTGGATCAGCTGGTGCTGCGATGGTCAGGTTGAGCCAAGGGCGCCTATGGTCCCCGCCTAAGGAATACACCAAAGGGCCCTCTGGCGAGTCCCTCAGGCGCGGGCCTGCCAGGCGCGGGCGCACTGGGAGGCACTGGAGAAAGTGAATTCCTCGTCGGGCCCTAATTGGGCCTTGCGATCGGGAGCAGGAGGGGTTTCCTACCTCCTGCTCCTTGTCGGGATGCAGATTGGGCGGCGGTGCTGGCAGCGCGCCAGGAGACGCCGGAGAAAGTGAATCCCTCGTCGGGCCCTGATTGGGCCTTGCGATTGGGAGCAGGAGGGGTTTCCTACCTCCTGCTCCTTGTCGGGATGCCGATTGGGCGGTGGGGCTGGCAGCACGCCAGGAGGTGCCGGAGAAAGTGAATCCCTCGTTGAGCCCTGATTGTGCCTTGCGATGGAGAGCAGGAGGGGTTTCCTACCTCCTGCTCCCTGTTGGGACGCCGATCGGGCGACAGGGCTGGCAGCGTGCCGGGAGGCGCCGGAGAAAGTGAATCCCTTGTCAGGCCCTGATTGGGCCTTGCAATGGGGAGCAGAAGGGGTTTCCTACCTCCTGCTCCTTGTCGGGACGCCGATCGGGTGGTGGGGCTGGCAGTGCGCCAGGAGGCGCTGGAGAAAAAGCTTGGCTGTCCTGAAGGGGAGTTCAGATGTCACCCATATGTGAGGACTGATTCCTACAGTCCCCAGAGAACATCTGTTACAGGTGAGCAACTACGCTTTTCTCTCCTCATCCACATTTGCTGCACTTCTCCTTAGTTTGGTTATAACTTGCTTTGACTATTGCAACATTGTATATGCTGGTATTCCTGAGTAGAATGTTGTCCCAGGCCTCAAAGTATGACCACATCACACCCCTGCTAATACATTACTACTGGCCGACCTTCTTACCTTTCCTCTCAAACCATTCTTCATATTCTTCATAGGGTTCTCCATTTGATTTATGCTAACCTTCTTTTCCTCTCCTCTGCCACACAAGCCAGATATGATTCCACCAGGTGCTATTCCTTCAGAAAAATATCAAAAATCCTCTGTTATATTTTTCAACGAATCATAGGTGTAGTTTGGGAGGAGTGAGGGGGGGGCGCATTGCCCCCCCCCCAATGAGTTGGCTTTGATGATGACAATCCCCCTCCCCCCACCTGTGCTGCCAACCCTTCTTTTCCTGTGTCTGCAGTAGCAGTGCCAGTCTCCAACTTAAAAAAAACAAAAACAAAATGCAGGGTCTCTTGCACTGAAAATGCTGGTCTGGTCTCACCCCTTTACAATGTATGCTTTGCTTCAGAGGGGTCGGGACTAGGCCAGCCATCTTAGCAAAGAGACAGAAAGACCTGCGTTTTTTCTTTTTAATAAAGTGAAGGTGATGCCCCTCACCACTACCACAGGCACAGAAAAAGCAGTGGCGGCAGTGGAGGAAAAGATGGAATGACTGGAAGGGAAATGCTGGGCAGATGGATGTGAAGGGATGGAATGAGTGAAAGGGAAATGCTGGGCAGATGGATATGAAGGGATGGAATGAGTGGAAGGGAAATGCTGGGCAGATGGATAGGAAGGGATGGAATGACTGGAAGGGAAATGCTGGGCAGATGGATATGAAGGGATGGAATGATTGGCAGGAAAATGCTAAACAAATGTTGGACACAAAGTAGGGGTGGAATGGCTGGAAGGGAAATGCTGGGTTAATGTTTGACACAAGGGGGGCAGAGGGCAGGTGCTGCATAGGAAGCGGGGAGGGGATGCCACAGGACAGATGATGGGCACAAAGGGGATGGAAGGAAGATAATGGGAACAGAGTGGGGGGGATGGAAGGCAGATGCAGGATATTTGTAGGGGGTGATGAGCACATGTTGGACATAGGGTGGAAGGGTAGAGAGTAGACATAGGGTGGAACATATTAGAAGATAGAGGGCAGATAATAGATATGGAGTGGGGGTAGATGCTGGACATGGGGTAGGGGATGTAATGGGATGGAGGGCAGATGCTGAATATGGGGTGGAGAGTAGAAGCCGGACACGGGGTAGGAGTCATAAAGAGATGGAGGGCATAGGGCGATGAAGGGCTGATCCTGGACACAGGGTAGGGGGATATAGGGCAGAGGCTGGACATGGGATAGGCATGGATGGCAGATGCTAAACATGGGGTGAGAGAGAGAGAACAGATGCTGGGCACAAGGTGCAGGGGCGGCCCAAGGGGGGTGCGGGGCCATGTGCGGAGACTCGGTGCAGGGCCTCATTTGCATAAGGGGCCTCATTTGCATAAATATTTGCATAATGTTACCATACACTAACTTTTAGTAAACATGCCTCTTAATGAGTGTATGAATAAAGAAAGACTAAAAGACTTCTACATTACTATAATCCAGTGCCAACAGCCAGACACATTAGGAAACTACTACAAACACTGCCCATTTAGAACCCATAGCAAACCCGCCGTATCCTAACAGCACTACCAGGACTCATAAAGCACCATACCCTAACTATCAAAAGGAAACGCTGCAAATATTAAACCAATACATTTCAGAGAACAATACATGACCTACTGGGGAAAGAGAACAAGTGGCAATGTCAAATAGGAATTACATAAACAGAATACCTCAGCTCAGTTACACATGCAGAACATAGACCATCACCAAACAAGGAATCACAATTTAGAAACAGGAAGACGATAATTAAACTGGGAATCCCAAAAGCCAAACTTGGAATGTACAACACTGTAGAAATAAAACTATACATTAATTTGCTCTTGTACTAAACAAAGCGCAGACGTTAATGATGCACATTTCCCAGAGCTGACATATTCCAATTAATAAATTCAAAATAAAGAGATATTTTTCTACCTTTTGTGCATTTTTTTCAGCTGCAATTGCTCCAGTCACTTTCTTCTGGTTTCTTTGTGTCTTCCGCTAACTCTCCATCGTCTGCTGTCCATTTGTCTTTTCTTCTCTCTTCTAGTTTTTTTCCATTCTCTCTCTACATCTGCTTTAACATACTAATCTTTCTCCTTTTGCTCTTTCCTCATTCCTATTTCATCTACTCAAATTTTACCCCTCCATTCTCAATCTCCACTTACTCTCCCAATATCCGGCCAATTGTAGATTTGTCTTCCCTCCCACACAAAATATTTTTTCCCTCTCCATTTCACTCTCCCAGCTCCATCCCTTTCTAATCCTCCCCCAACATCAGCTCCATTCTAGTTCCAGTCCCACCCAGCATCCGCTCCCTTCTAGTCCCCGCATCAGCCCATTTCCAGTCCTAGCCCCCCATAAGCCCATTTCCAGTCCTATCCTAGACCCACCATCAGCCTATTTCCAGTCCTAGCTCCCCCATCTATTTCCAGTCCCATCCGAGTCCCTCCATCAGCTCATTTCCAATCCCAGCCCCCCATGAGCCCATCAGCCCATGTCAAATCCTAGCTCCCCTCCACTCAGCCCATTTCCAATCCAAGCCCCCCATGAGCCTACTTCCAGTTCTAGCCCCTTCATGAGTCCATTTCAATCCAAACCCCCACCACAGCCCATTTCCAATCTTAGCACCCCCCCAACAGCCAATTTCCAGTCCTATTCTAGCCCCTCCATCAGCCCATTTCCTGTCCTAGCCCCCCCCACTCACCCATTTCCAGTCCTAGCTCCCTCCCCCTCACAACCCATTTCCATTCCAAGCCCCCGCCCCATCAGCTATTTGCAGTTCAAGCCCTCATTCCACTCAGCCCATTTACAGTCCTAGCAACTCCCAATGCACATTAACAGTCTTAGCCCCCCCACAGCCCATTACCAGTCCTAACCCCCCATCAGCCCATTTCCAGTCCTAGCCCCCCCATAGCCCATTACTAATCCTAACCCCCCATCAGCCCATTACGTCCTAACCCCCCCATCACCCTATTTCCAGGCCTAGCCCCCCCATCAGCCTATTTCCAGTCTTAGCCCCCCATAGCCCATTACCAGTCCTAATCCCCCATCAGCCCATTACCAGTCCTAACCCCTCCCATAGCCCATTACCAGTCCTAACCCCCATCAGCCCATTTCCAGTCTTAGCCCCCCCCATAACCCATTACCAGTCCTAAACCTCCCCATCAGCCCACTTCCTGTCAGCACCCCCAATGGCCCTTTACTTGTCCTAACCCTCCCCCACAAGCCAACTTCCCGCATTTGCCCCCCCCCCCATAACCCATTACCAGTCCTAAACCTCCCCATCAGCCCATTTCCAGTCTTAGCCCCCCCCCCATAGCCAATTACCAGTCCTAACCCCCCCATCAGCCCATTTCCAGTCTTAGCCCCCCCCAGAACCCATTACCAGTCCTAAACCTCCCCAGCAGCCCATTTCCAGTCTTAGCACCCCCCCATAGCCCATTACCGGTCCTAAACCCCCCATCAGCCCACTTCCAGTCTTAGCACCCCCCCATAACCCATTACCTGTCCTAAACCTCCCCATCAGCCCATTTCCATTCTTAGCCCCCCCCCCATAGCCCATTACCAGTCATAACCCCCCCATCAGCCCATTTCCAGTCAGCCCCCCCATAGTCCATTATCAGTCCTACCCCCCCCCTCAGCCCACTTCCAGTCTTCTCACCCCCCCCATGGCCCATTACTATTCCTAACCCTCCCCGCTCAGCCCACTTCCAGTCTTAGCCTCCCCCCCCCCCATAGCCCAATACCAGTCCTAAACACCATTCCTCACTATCATACCAAATTAAAAAATAAAAAAAACCAGCTGCTTCTGCCGCGGCATCAAGAGTGCCGCCGCCACGGGCCCCCCCCCCCCCCTGCCCGGCAGAGCCTCCCTGCATCGTAGGCTAGCGTCGAATCCCCGAACGCGGGCTTCTTTTAGAGCCGCGAAAGTTTCCTTTCTCGCGGCTCTGTTAATCCCGCCGGGGCTGATTTCTATCCTAAGATGCAGGGAGGCTCTGCCGGGCAGGGGGGGGGGGGGCCCGTGGCGGCACTCTTGATGCTGCCGCGGCAGAAGCAACTGTTTTTTGTTTTTTTTTAAAACTTGGGATGAAGAATGTTTTTTGCGCGGGGCCCCCTGAAACACGGGGCCCTGTGCAAAAAACATTCTTGCTCAATGGATGGGCCGGCCCTGACAAGGTGGGATGAGGGAGAGTGGGAATGCTGGACATGGGGGGGATAGGATGAGAACAAAAATGCAATGTGTGCCTTCGAGTCAGTCCTGACTCCTGGTGACCCAGAAGCTCCTGTCATATGCTAAATTTAAGGCCCTCGTCAAGACACACCTCTTTTGCCTAGCTTTTGACCTTCCCTCTCCAGACCTATAAGGGCCTCCTTGTTTGTCTCTCCTCTGTGGTATGATTGTGCTTCTTTCCTATCAATATTATAGTTCCTTTCCTTTTCGGCTTCTGCTATTTGTAATTATGTACACCGCCCTGATGTTACAAAGGGCAATTAATCAAGTTCTGCAATAAAGATAAAGAGACACAAGACGGTAGGAGAAAAGAGTGGAAGAGGCAAAAAAAAGGACAGAATTACAGTAGTTAAATACTGGGGAATAAGGGCTGGGGAAGGATAGAGAGGAAGGGAGTGAAAGGGTTGTAGTAAAGGTTAAAAAGTGGTAAATAGGCCAGAGAAAAAAGGGAGATTGAGAACTGGCTATAAGAATGAGAAATGAAATCAGAGTTGATAAAGAGAAAAAAATAAATGTAAGAAAGCTGAAAGGAAAAGATCAGAGATGGATGTAGAGGAGAGCAAGTGAAGAAGACAGGAGTGGAGAGAAGTGGCAGGTACTGTAGATTGCAGACTCTAGAAAAGAGTTGAGAGAAGATAAAGGATGCAAAAAACAGATAGCAAGACCAAGACAATTAGAAAAAGAAAGTAGCTAGATGACAAAGGTAAATAATATATTTTCAGTCAGTTTTTGGATTTTATATATGCCATCTTCATATTTTGCACAGTACCTTGTATAGTGGGAAATGCATCACTGTTTCTATTTTATTTTTATTTATTTATTTAACAGGTCTTTTATACCGCTTTATCATTTCAATCAAAGTAGTTTACGTTGTAACTTAAACTTGGTAATGTCTGCCTGATACTGGAGAGACCTTATATTGCTGTTAATGAAATGACACCGGAATCAGATTTTTTTCTTGTATGTGGGTTCTATGGTGAACTGTCCTAGTTCTGTTGTGCACCTACTGTTGGAAGAGGGGTTTGGTATGATGCAAAATACAGTAGATGTTAAAAAAAAAAAAAAAGAGAGAACCATAGCGAGTTTCTAATGCCAAAATAAAAGTAGTTAAAATTTATTTTCGTGTTAGAAACTGTGCTGTGCTTTTCTTATTCTTTTTGTCCCTTGGCTTGTGAGCGCACCTTATATCTCCTTTATTTTTTGCAGAATATATATTTACAGGTGTCAGTATTTTTTTTTTTAATCTTAGATTGGCAGGTTAAATAATTAAGCAGCTACAATTTTTGCTGCATTTCAATTACTATATAGCCTGGGAATTTGCTGCTTTCCTTTTTTTTGCAAAGCCACTGAATGAGTGTTTTGGGGGCGCCAGCTCATCCCTTGCCTGTTTGATATACTGGCTTCTTATCTAGCTAGTGTTTTTATAAGATAACCATGATGAATATGCAAATTTCCCCTCCCCCCAGAATGAAGTAGTCAAACTACACCCATGCAATAGACAGTTGGCATATAACCATTACTTAGTTATAGAGAATGGAAAAATACCTCAGTATCTAAAGAGGACCATTGTCGTCATGGCCTCAAAAAAATCTTTACCATCAGCAGTCCGAAAAAACTTCTACCATTCTATTTATTCATTTTATATAGACTTTTTAAATATATTTTTTTATCCAAGGCATATAATGAAATGGTTTCAAATAACAGGGCTTGCTCCAGAGTTGATTCAAGATGTTGGCACCCTAGGCAAACCTTAAGCATTATGCCCCCTTGGCTGTTAGAATCAATTGTTTAACTTTGAATTCCTTGCTCTTTGCTGCCCTTCAGAAGCTGCCGCCTTAGACGACCACCTAGCTTGCCTGATGGTTGGGCCAGCCCTGCAAATAACCATCACTTATCTTGGATATGTACTTTATCATCCATCTGCTCCCACTCCAACGCTGGCAGCGTTTCACAACAGCTGCATCAGGAAGTGTACTGACAAAACATTAGTCCCAACATTCTGCCGATTATCCAGTTGCTTAACTACCTCCTGATCTAGCAAAGACTCATGTTATCTCACCCCAAGGTTCTGTATTGTCTCCTATTTTTTAGAATTTATAAAGTGATCTATAAATGTATATGCAGTTGACGAACAGCTTTATATTTACTTGGGTCCTAGCTGTTTAGAAACTGTACAGTAAATAGATTAATATTTAAAGGAAGTCTTTCAGTGGATGTATTCTAAAAAAAAAAATTCAAAACCAGAGATATTGTGGCTAAAAAATCTGAACTCTTCCTATATGTGATGGGGTGATATTAGTGGAGTGGAGTAGCCTAATGGTTATGAGCGGAGGAGTAGCCTAATGGTTAGAGCACTGGCTTGGGAACCCAGAGACCAGGGTTCAATTCCCACTAACACTCCTTGTAGCCTTGGGCAAGTCACTTAACCCTCCATTGCCTCAGAAAAATCCAAGTTATCAATGTCCCTGTTTAATGCACATTACCAAGTTTAAGTTACAATGTAAACCACTTAGATTGAAATGATAAAGCAGTATATAAAACCTGTTAAATAATTACCCCTAATCTCTCAGAGAAACAGTTTAGGCATAATTATCAACACCCCTTTCCTATGCGTTCCTCCAGTCCGGTCCCTTTACTTCTGAGCCAGACTGGAGTCTCTACAGGAACGCTAATTAGCAGGTAAGGTCTATTTATTCTTTGAACATGGAAGCACAAATCTGGAACGTCTAGAAATACTTTGTCTAGCTATGACAAGTGTGTCAAGTTTAGCCATTTATAGCTCCATCAGACTTTGCTTCTGTAATTCATGCATTCATAGCATCTTGGCTTGACTGCTGTAATTCATTTCATGAGGGTTTACCTTTAAAGTCCACTTGGAAATTAGAATTACTATGCTTCCAGATCCAGTTTAAGATGTTAACACTAGGTTTTAAGGTTTTTGGGCTCTCTGTACTTAAAAGATCTGTTTTTAATTTATTCTCTGGTTCACTTAGGATCTGATGGGAGGCCAAACTAGTTAGCTCCTTTAGTCATTAATTGTTTATACTTTAAGAAGGTAATAATGAGACTTCCTAAGGAAGTACCCACTGGGACCGTAAGCTCATTTTGAAAAGGAAACACCTTGTGACATTCACCTTTGAAAATGTGGCCATTGTACACACTGCAGGACCAAAGTACTTATGTATTGTATTGCAGCAGGTACAAAATACAGAAAAATAGGTACAGTATGAAGATTTGATTATTAGTCCCCACAGATTTATTTCCCTTCCTGGCAATCTACTTCTGGTCACAGCTTGCCAAGTTGTGTTGTCAGGAGTCAACAGTGACTTGTTGGCACACAACAGCAACAACAATCAAATCTGCCCCTACTTTTTGTCCAGGTAAAAACGATGCTTACTGTGCACACACATATACATTTACTCACATGTGAGGTCAAAGGAATAATAAGCAATTGGTCTGCCCTCATATTGGACGGGCCATTTTTGCACATAAACCACTACTTTACCCACTGAAATGCCTATGAAAATAACCCTCTTATAAGTATTAATGATTTACTTTTAAATTAGCATCTTAAGTTTAGTTCAGTTTACTGTATTTTCTATGGGTCCGTATTCAAAAAAAGCTGAGCACCTAAATTTAGACACCTAAGTTAGGTTCCTAATTTTTGTGCCCTATTATCAGCCACTCTTAAGAGTCTACATTTTCTGCTGAAAAGTCATCTTAATTTAGGACCTTAAAATTTATGCTCCTAAATTGAGGCCTGCCAATCATTTGCCTAGATTTGAGTCTAATTTAGGTGCCTAGTGTTGAAAATCAGTGCTATCGACCTAACTTATTTTCCCTGCCCTAAATCCACTCCCGTTGCCACCCTCTTTTTATGCTTCTAAATTTAGGAGTTTAGTGAAATTTTCAGAAAATATTTAGGCACTCAGTAAATTTTCAGAGAGGCCAATTTAGGAGAATAACTGTCAAAGTTAGCATAAATCCTTTGAATATAGAGCACTATATATATCTCCAGGAACAAGCAGGAATGTAGTCCTCACATATGGGTATCATCGGTACCGACGGACCAATAAGAACGCTTTTGGGAGCATCCCTCAGCACATGCGTGCTACCTTCTCGCCTTTCCAACTGTCCCTCTTCAGTTCTTCATTTTCCGTGGAGCCGACAGGACCTATTCCCTGTCACTGCAGAAAATTACATTTTTAAACTTCTTTCTGTGGTCGTGTTTGCCTACCGCACGACGCCTACCGGTACCACCGGTTCTTTTCTTTTCCTTTTAAAAAAAACCAAAACTTTTACTGTTTCTTTCAGAAACTTTCCCTTTTGGTGCTAGGCGCCATTTTGGGCACTAGGCCCCATTTTCCTGAATCATGGAAAAACCAACTAGTGGTTTTAAGAAATGTACTAAGTGTGGCGGTACCATTTCCATCACTGACACCCATGATTGGTGTCTAAAATGTTTAGGACCTGATCATTCTCCAACTGAATGTCTCTCCTGCATGGGGATGACCAAAAGAGGCAGACAGAACCGGGCCGCAAAGCTCAGTACCCTTTTTTCTTCAGATGCCAGATCCATTGCATCAACATCGTCGAGGGCCTCTTCTTCCTCCCATGGATCTCAGGTAACTAAACATAAGAGCCGGTCCTCAAAGGGTAGCTCTCCTGCTAAGCATCGAGAGGCCATTGGCATTGCCCTTGAGGGAACCATACCGGCAAAACAGCCCCGGCGGGAGACTTCGGCTTCCAAACCATTGATGGGGCTTCAGGATGTTCTCGAGGCCTCAACCTCGCAAGAACTATCTATGCCATGTTCAGGGGTTCTGGCCGTCCTTACCGGTACCGACACCCAGGCTTCGGCAGCATCGATAGACCAGAGGTTCCTCGCTATCGAGTGCAGTATCGCAGCTCTTCTCTCGGCTGTGGTACCGGTGGTCCCAAGAGCACCATTGCTGACATCGACATTGACACCGATGCCGGTACAGACACCGGTGATGCCGGTACCGACGGTGCTGGCCCCGGGGGGGAACTCTTCCTATGCCATCTCTGACTGGAGGGGACAAAGTGGTACCGGCTCACTTTGGTACCAACTTCGATCGGTACCGGGATTGTGCTTTGCAAGAGCATCGGAGTCAGGAATACTTTGATTCCTCCGATTCCGAAGGCTCTGACAATTCTGCTGGCACTAGAGGGTTTCTCCTAGAAGATCCCTCTTCTCCCCAATGCAGAATGTCACCTCCAGAGGACATGTCTTTTCAGGATTTCATCCGTGATATGGCCAAAGATCTTTCAAGCACAGTAGCTCCTGAAGAAGAACCCAGAGCAAAGGAATTGGAAATCCTCCAATATCCTAAAGCTCCCAAGGAGGCAGCTACTCTGCCTATCCATGAAATTCTGCATAGCTTGATGCTCAGAATGTGCGAGACACCTCTGACCACTTCTCCTCACTCTAGAAGGCTTGATAGTATGTATCGAGTTCCACCATGTCCTGGTTTTCAGAAAACCCAGCTGCCACACCATTCAATGGTAGTGGAATCAGCCATGCGTAGGATGAAAAGTGCAAAGAGACATGCATCCAATCCTCCAGGTCGTAAATGCAGGACTCTGGATGCTGTTGGACGCCGAACTTTTCAAGCTTCCATGCTTTCAGCTAGAATCAGTTCATACATCCTATATATGGGAATGTTCCTTAAGGAAGTCACAGGAGACTTGGAACTTATGAGCCCTTTTCTCCCAGATGATAAGAGACAAGATTTTCTTGCTCTAGTTAAGCATGCTCAAAATGTCTCCAAGTTTGTCAATCGTGCAGCTTTTGACTGCTTTGAATGCATCAGCAGAACTTCTGCTATTGCCATTGGTGTACGACGGATTGCCTGGCTGCAGGCATCAGACTTGGAAACTTGGATACAGGACAAATTAGGCAACATTCCTTGCACGGGAGAGAATCTCTTCGGCAAGAACTGGCAGGAAAAGGCTAATGAGTTTGATGCTGGCAATTCTACCTTAGATAGATTGTCAAAGTCTACAGCCACTCCAGCCAAAAGGAAGCCTTATAAAAAACCCTCTTTTAGCAAAAAGAGGAAGTTTTATCCTTCCTATACCCAGCAGACTTCAGGTCAGGTTGCCCAAAAGGGACAACCTAGACAGCAAAGAAACCAAAAGGACCGAGAGCCCAACCAGCTCTCCAGGTTCAGCCCCCTCAAGGGCTTTGACTCCTTCCCAGAGAGCTTCGCCTTCCTGTCTCTGAGGGGTCCCCAAACCCCAATATTCCGGGCAGGTTATGCCACTTTATCAACAGATGGCATCAAATAACAGCAGAAGATTGAACTTTGTCCATTGTAGGAGAGGGGTACAAACTTCATTTTCACAGCATACCCCCTCCTACAATTCTGAAGCAGTTCAATTCACAAACCTCTGCAGACAATCTGCTAGACTACAAGGTCTCCAAACTTCTTGCCCAAGGGGCAATAGAAGAAGTACCCATTTTTCAACAGAGAACAGGGTTCTACTCCCCCTATTTTCTTATCCCAAAGAAAACAGGGGGACACAGACCCATTCTAGACCTCAGAGAATTGAACAAATATCTGTTTTGAAAGAAATTCAAAATGATTTCTCTAGGAACTCTTCTGCTATACCTTCAAGGCCAGGATTGGCTTTGCTCTCGAGACTTAAAGGATGCATACACACCCATTCTCATCCATCCAGATCACAGGAAATTCTTACGTTTCCTTTTCAGGGAAAGACATTTCCAGTACAGGGTTCTTCCTTTTGGTCTGGCTTCAGCACCAAGGGTGTTCACGAAATGCATGGCAGTAGTAGCAGCATTTCTACGAACCCTGGGGATTTTTGTCTTCCCCTACTTAGACGACTGGCTCATTCGAGCCTCCACAGTTGCAGAGGCCAGCACTGCACTGTCTCGTACAATGCGAATCCTCCAATACTTGGGATTGGAAATCAACTTCCCGAAGTCTCAACTAGTTCCTTCCCAATGCCTAGAATTCATCGGAGCCTGTCTGGATACCAGGCAGGCAAGGGCTTTCCTTCCACAAGCCCGGTGTCTTCGCATTATGCAGCTAGCTTCCCAAGCAGCAGGAAAATCCTCCCTCACGGCTCGGGAACTACTGCAGTTACTGGGACACATGGAATCCACAGTTCATGTAGTCCCATTTGCTCGCCTCCACATGCGAGCAGCTCAGTGGACCCTCTCCACACAGTGGACACAGGCCACGGGCAATTTGTCGGACAAAATAACAGTCTCTCAAAGACTAATTTTGTCCCTCCAATAGTGGCAATCACTAGAAAATCTGACAGTGGGGTCTCCTTTCCATCAACCCCTCTGTCAGGCCACCCTAACAACAGATGCATCACAGGTGGGTTGGGGAGCACACCTGGATCATCTCTCTACCCAGGGCACCTGGACTCCACAGGAGGTAGGTTTACACATAAACCTCCTGGTATTAAGAGCAATTTATTTAGCTCTTCGCGTGTTCCATGCCCAGCTCACCTACAAGACAGTCCTGGTCCAGACGGACAATCAGGTAGCCATGTTCTATGTGAACAAGCAGGGCAGAACTGTCTCTCTGTCGTTATGCAACGAAGCTTTACGACTATGGGCCCTTGCCAGAGAGCACCAAATTCACCTTCTAGTGGTATATTTTCCAGGCATTCAAAACCTTTGGGCAGACAAACTCAGTCGAGTACTGCTACCTCACGAGTGGTCACTCCACCTAGACCAGGTGGCAAAGACATTTCATCTCTGGGGCACTCCAGACATAGACCTCTTTGCAAGTCCACTGAATGCCAAACTTCCCCGGTTCTGTTCCAGGATACCGGCACACCACTGTCAGGCAAGGGATGCCTTCCTCCTTCACTGGGATCAGGACTTCCTTTATGCTTTCCCACCTATTCCCCTCATTCCCAAAACACTCTTCAAGCTTCAGAGAGACAGGGATCGCATGATTCTCATCACACCACGATGGCCACGCCAGGCGTGGTATTCCCTGCTTCTGCATCTCTCTCAAGTGGCACCTCTGGAGTTAGGGCACGCTCCAGATCTCCTTTCTCAGGAGAACGGGACGCTATGGCACCCAAATCCCCAGTCCCTGCACCTCACGGCCTGGTTGCTGAAGGCTTAGACCTCCAGGATCTCAACCTGTCTCAGCAGGTAAAAGATATCCTTCAAGCTTTTAGGAAACTTTCCACAAGAAGATCTTATGCCTTCAAGTGGAAACATTTTACTATATGGTGCTCCAGGAGGGGATTAAACCCCCTGGTCGTACCCTTAGAATCGATACTACAGTATCTCCTTCACTTGTCGAATTCTGGGTTAAAGACCAATTTGGTAAGAGTCCATATTAGTGCAATTGCAGCTTCTTATAAGCCTCTGAATGGACAACCAATTTCCTCTCATCCACTCATATCAAGATTTATGAGAGGACTTCTATTAACCAAACCTCCCATCAAGCCACCACCGGTGGCATGGGACCTAAATCTAGTTCTCGGGCAGCTCATGAAGCTGCCCTTTGAGCCTTTAGCCACTACAACCCTTAAGTTTTTGACCTGGAAGGTCATCTTCCTAATTGCAATCACCTCTGCCCATCGCATCAGTGAATTGCAAGCTTTAGTGGCTGATCCTCCTTATACTAGGTTTCATCATGATAAGGTTGTTCTTCGAACTCACCCTCATTTTATGCCAAAGGTGGTTTTGCCTTTTCATTTAAATCAATCAATTTACCTTCCTGTATTTTTTCCCAGGCCTCACGCCTCTAATGCAGAAAGGAACCTTCATACTTTGGATTGCAAAAGGGCCTTGGCCTTTTACATACAAAGAACACAGCAACATAGAAAGTCTTCACAACTTTTTATAGCTTTTGACCCTAGTCATTTGGGACTTCCCGTCTCCAAAAGAACTTTATCTAAATGGATTGCCCAATGCATATCCTTTACTTATGAGAGTAAGGGTCTTCCTCTTCAGGACCATGTCACAGCTCATAATGTCAGGGCCATGGCAGCTTCTAGGCTAATCTCCACTCTGTGTCTATCGATGACATTTGTCGAGCAGCCACCTGGGCTTAGGTACACACCTTCACAGCCCACTACTGCCTAGATAAAACCTCCTGTCGGGATGCCTTTTTTGGCCAAGCTGTTCTTTAAAACCGTTTTCAAACGTAAACCAACTCGTACCCACCAACCCTGGTGGGATGCCAGAGATCCATGGGAGGAAGGATCCTCACCCTTGATGGTGGCACCTTCCTGGGGCTATCTCCCTGGCATCTTCAGCTAGGGAGGCCCCATATGTGAGGACTACATTCCTGCTTGTTCCTGGAGATAGCGTAGTTACTCACCTGTAACAGGTGATCTCCGGGAACAGCAGGAATTTAGTCCTCACAACCCACCCACCTCCCCTAGGAGTTGTCTCTCTCTCTCTCTCTCTCTCTCTCTTTGTCTCTTTCCTCTCTCCCTCTATCCTTTCACTCAGCTACAAACTTAACTGAAGAGGGACAGTTGGAAAGATGGGAAGGCAGCGCGCATGTGCTGAGGGATGCTCTCAAAAGCGTTCTTATTGGACGCTGGGGAGCGTTCCCGTGCAGGCTCCGTCGGTACCGACGATACCCATATGTGAGGACTAAATTTCTGCTGTTCCCAGAGATCACCTGTTACAGGTGAGTAACTACGCTTTATTGTACAACTTTTTCTGGTATTTGATTATGTTGTTGTTAAATGCCGTCGAGTCGATGTCGACTCATGGCGACCGTTTGGATAGTTGTCCTAAACTGTTTGGTCTTCAGTCAATTGACTCATTGTTGACAGAGTGGCACCCATAGCTGCTGTTATTGTATCGATCCATCTCATTGCTGGCCTTCCTATTTTGCGTTGACCTTCTACCTTGCCAAGCATGATGTCTTTCTCTAACGATTTCTTTCTTTGCATGATGTGTCCAAAGTATGAAAGTCAGTCTTGTCATCTGAGCTAATACTAACTGGTTTGTTCTTTGGGTAGTCCATTGCATACACAGTATTTTCCAGAAACAAGCAGGAAGTCAGTTCTCGCATATGGTGATGTCTGCACAGACGGAGCTCTCATGGAAGCATCCCCCCAGCTTTCAAAGAAAGCCTTTGGGAGATGCCACCACGCATGCATGGTCCCCTTCCTGCCCAAGGGTGCCATCTTGCTCAATCTCCTTTTTTCCGCGGAGCCCTTCAGACGTTCGTCTGGCTTCTTCCCTGAAAAAGTTGATTTTTCTCTCCGAGTTTCATACTCTCCTCCGGTATCGCACTGGTACTCTTCCCGCCACCCAACCTCGCTGCCTCGGCATCGACTTCGGGTCTATTTTTGTAGTTTTTTTGTTCTTTACTTTTCTGGTGTCTTCGCACCTTTTTTCCCAACTGGCAGCCCGGTGAGTCTTCGACCTTGCATGGGTATTTTTTTCCCCCGTGACTACCAGTAGCTTTAAGAAGTGTGATCTGTGCTCAAAAATTATGTCTTTAACCTACACACCTGACTAAAGTCTCTGCTGCCTTGGGCTGGACCACGGCAGCATGCGGTCTTTAAGTACATAAGAACATAAGATATGCCATACTGGGTCAGACCAAGGTCCATCAAGCCCAGTATCCTGTTTCCAACAGTGGCCGATCTAGGTCATACGTACCTAGCAGTTTCCCTAAAAGACACAGGTTCCGCAATGCTTGTACTGGGTCAAGCATTGATATCCTGGGTCCCTTCTTAATAATGGTTTATGGACCTTTCCTCCAGGAACTTGTCCAAACCTTTTTTAAACCCAGCTACACTAACAGCCTTTACTACATCCTCCGGTAACAAATTCCAGAGTTTGATTACACGTTGAGTGAAAAAATATTTTCTTTTATTAGTCTTAAATAGTTTACCCTGTAGCTTTGCAAGTGGATGACCAGCAAGGCCCTCAAGAGCCGACAGCAGCAGCACGATAAGTTTTTTCCCGGTGCCTCCGAAGGCCAGGGACTCGTCTGAAGCCTCAACACCTCAGACGGACTCACCTGAGCCCTGCCGTGGGCTTTCAGAAAGGGGTCTCCCTTGAGGGAACCCAGGAAGAAGAAGAAACCCTTGAAGGCGGCATCCTTGGATAGATCCAACCGGCCAGGTGCCCCCCCAGGCCAGGTCCCGCAGTCCGAGATGCTCATCCGAGGCAATGGAGAAGGAGCGGTCTGCAAAGGTCCCCCGGAAGGAGTCTATCTTGGACTGGCCTTGGTCCCTGACACCATCCTTGTCCTGGATTCCCCTTTGGGGGCACTGGTGCTAGGTCCGAGTCGCTCGGTGCCTACACCAAAGGCTGCTGAGCCTTCTGGCCTGGAGTCCAGTATGGCGGCCCTGGAACACAGTTTGTCTGCCTTCATGGACTAGCAGCGGATGCTGTTGTCCAGTACGACCGGTTCATCCACCCAGCCACCGAGCCCTCGACATCGAAGACGTACCCGGAGGCCGAGCTGATCCTCGAGGTCCTTTGGCCTCGAGTCATTCTGTTTTGTGCTCGACGGGACCGCAATCATCCCCGGCAAGTGTGCAGGGCACTAGCCGCAGAGCTTTGGGAGTTCCAAGGCTCACAGAGCAGCCTGCTATGAGTCCTCAATGGACTACTCTGAGTAGGAGACGGAGGATGAGGAGTCCCCTGATACCTGTCACCACTGCGATGTCCCATTGGACTCTCCCATCTCGGAACCTCGATCCTCGATGGCAGTCCCCAATGGAGGATATGGACTTCCTTGATTTCAACAAGGATATGTCTAAGGATCTGGTGTTCCCTACGGAGTCGGAGGGGGTCCCTTGGGCAGATGAGTTGGAAATCCTCCAAGACGAGACCCCTCTGAGGGAACTGCTCATGGAACTGCCCATCCCTCTCATCCTGGAATGGCTGATGCTCCATATGTGGGAGACACTGGCATCAGTGCTGGTCATGAGCAAGCGGCTCAACTCAATGTATCGAGTCCGCCGGAGCCCGGGCTTCCAGAAATCTCAATTGACGCATAACTCCATGGTGGTGGAGTTGGCCATGCGTCGGCTGAAAAGTCAAAAAGACACATTCCTTGGAGCCCCCTGGTAGAGAGGCACAAACCTTGGACGCCCTCAGCAGAAAGTGTTACCAGGGCTCAATGCTCATCGGCCGTATCTAGACCTACCAGTTGTACATGGGCATGTACCTGAGAGACCTGGTGAAGGAACTCGCCGGGTTCTCAGCTGCTGTCTCCGAGGAACCCCTGCAGTGGTTCAAGAAGCTGGCCAAGGCTGTCCATGAGTGCTCCAAGTTTATATCTCAGGCAGCCTGTGACTGGTTTGGATTGGCGGCTCGAGTAGCGGTGGTGGGCATCAGTGCATGGTGCCAAACTTGGCTACAGTTGTCCGACCTTGAGCAGTGGGTTCAGGACAAATTGGTTGATGTCCCTTGCCAAGGAGAGAACTTTTTTGGCAACCCATGACCGACAAGGCTGCCGAGCTGGAGACCAAGTTCATAACGAGGACCAGGCTCTCTAAGAAGACCTCTGCCCCTCCCCGATGGAAGAGCTTGGGTAAAAAGTCCTTCTGCCCGAGGAACGGGGTTGCTTACAGAAACTACCCACCTTTTCAGGCTTCTCTGGCTCCCCAACAGGGTCAGCAGGCCAAGGGACATAGGCATGGCCCTCATAAGCAGAAGGCTCCAAAGCCTCAGGCACCAGCTCTGGTCAGCCAGGGGGTAGTTTCTGACTCTTTGAGCATAGCCTCTCTACCCCAAGGAGATCAGCATCCCACAGGGGGATGTCTGGCCTGCTATGCCCAGAGGTGGTTGTCCATCACCATTGACTCCTGGGCACTTTGAGTGGTCTGGGGGGGGGGGTTACCTCTTCCTCCTGACTCAGACACCTTCCCCTTATTTTCCAGGAGAGCTCCTGAGGTCTCCCCTCTAACGGGACCTTCTACTGAAGGAGTTGGCAGATCTTCGAGGACAAAGCAGTGGAACCAATCCCCCACCATCTCAAGGGCAAGGGATTCTACTCCAGGTACCTTCTCATGCCAAAAAGAACAGGGGGCCTAAGGCCCATTCTTAACCTGCACAACCTCAACAAATTCCTGGTGAGGGAGACTTCAAGATGCTCTCCCTTGGAACATTGCTGCCCTAAAGTCAGCAGGGAGATTGGCTATACTCCTTAGACTTCAAGGATGCCTATACCCACATCCTTATTCATCCCAGCCACAGGCAGTACCTGCATTTCATAGTGGGGGGCAGGCACTATCAGTACAGAGTGCTCCATTTTGGCTTGGCTTCTGCCCCAAGGATCTTCACAAAATGCCTGGCAGTCATGGCCACCTTCCTCCATCTCCAGGGGGTCTTCGTCTTCCCCTACCTCGACGATTGGCTCATAAAGGGAGACACGTCCTCAGGTGCAGCAGGCCACCGCACGCACCATCCAGGTTCTGCAGCATTTGGGCTTTGTCATAAACTACCCCAAGTCTCACCTCCTCCCAACATAATGTCTGGAATTCATCAGGGCAAAGCTGGACACATCCTCCAGTCAAAGGCCTTCCTGCCCAGGGATTGAGCTGACCGTCTCAGGACTCTGGCATGGGACATACAGTGCCATCCCTTGGTGCCCGCTCGGCTTCTTCTGCGCCTTATCGGGCACATGGCCTCCATGGCCCATGTCACTCCAGATGCTCGCCTTCACATGAGGCTGGCGCAGTGGTATCTCTGGGACCAGTGGACTCAAGCCATGGGGCGCCTTCGAGGCAGAGTCTCTGTAACCTGCCAACTGGTGGACTCTCTGGTCTGGTGGCCGTCTTTCCAGTATCTCGAAGTGAGTATGCCTTTTCAGGTCACGAGCCCCTCAAGGGTCCTCACCATGGATGCCTCCCTGTTCAGCTGGGGAACCCACTGCGAGGAACTCTGCACTCAGGGCAGCTGGTCACCAGATGAGAGCACCCAGCAGATCAACCTCCTGGAGCTGTGGGTGATATACTTAGCCCTGCAAGCATTTTGCTACCACCTGCACCACCAGCCGGTGCTGGTCCAGACGGACAACCAGGTGTCGATGTTCTATGTGAAGAAACAGGGGGGCACGGGGTCCTGTGCCCTCTCTCAGGATGCAGTGGTCCTCTGCTCATATGCAATACAACAGGGTATTCTCCTGCAGGCAGTATACCTACCGGGCCAGAACAACCTGCTGGCCGAGCAGGGTCTTCCAGCCGCATGAGTGGCAGCTGGACCTCAGGGTGGCCGACCATCTCTTCCAGGTCTGGGGGAAACCCGCAATGGACCTGTTTGCCAGTCTGGACAATTTCCAGTTGCTCCGCTTCTGTTCCCGGCAGGCCCACCCCTCCAGGGTGGCATCGGACGCGTTCCTCGTCTCATGGTCGGGGGTGGGGGGGCCTCATGTACGCCTTCCCTCACAGGCCGCTGATTGCCAAGACCTTGTTCAGGACCCTTTGCAACAGGGCCTCGCTCATCCTGATAGCCCCTCGGTGGCCCAAGCAACCGTGGTTTCTGCTGCTCATCTGACTAACAGTGGAGACCCCATCCCATTGGGGAACTCTCCAGGACTTCTGTCTTAGGAAGAGGACTCTCTTCTGCACCCCAACCTGGGGTCCCTGTCGTTGACAGCGTGGCTGCTGAAAGGAGGGTGACCCTCACCCCTTTCCATCTCTCAGGTGAGGTAGAAGAGATCCTGTTTGCCTCTCGTAAGGCCTCTACTAGGAAAGCTTATGCTCTCAAATGGCACAGGTTCTCGGCCTAGTGCACCAAGCATGGGGTTGACCTGTTCTTCTGCCCAGTGGGTTTGGTGTTACAATACCTTCTCCACCTCTTGCAATCCAGGCTCAAGTCTAACTCCGTCGGGATGCACCTTAGTGCCCTGGCGGCACACCACCACCTGATGGATGGCAAACCCCTCTGGGTCCAGCCATTGGTGACCCACTTTCTTAGGGCTCTGCTTTTATCAAAGCCCCCAGTTCGCCGTCCAGCAACCAAATGGGACCTCAGCATGGTTTTGGGGCAGCTCACTCGCCAACCCTTTGAGCATCTGGCTACTTGATACTCTATGATACCTCTCTTGGAAGGTGGCATTCCTGGTCGCACTCGCCTCCACTCATAGCAAGCTTCAGGCCATAGTGGCAGAGGCGCCTTATACCAGGTTCTACAAGAACAGAGTGGTGCTCTGCACGCACCCAAAATTTCTTCCGAAGGTACTATTATCCTTCCATGTCAACCAGGAAGTAGTACTCCCTACCTTCTTTCCGAGACCTCACTCCAATAGGGTTGAGACAGTCCTTCACACTGGACTGTAAGAGGACTTTGTCCTTCTATATCCAGCCCACTCAGAGCCACCGCAAAGCTACTCAGCTTTTTGTCTCCTACAACCCCGGTAGACTTTGGGAGGCAGTGACCAAGTGTACGCTGTCCACCTGGGTGACGGACTGTATTGCCCTGGCCTATGAGCAGGTGGGGCTCCCAATGGAAGGCCATGTCACGGCGCACAGTGTCAGGGCCATGGCGGCCTCGGTGGCAAACTTGTGCTCTGTCCTGATGGTGGACATTTGCCAGGCTGTCACTTGGTGTTCAGTCCATTTCTTTGCAGCCCATTACCGCCTGAAAATGGAGTCCCACTGGGACAGTGCCTTCGGCCAGGCTGTGCTCCATAATCTTTTCGAGGTTTAGGCAACTCCTACTCTCCGACCCTTCTGTGTTCAGGCTACCGGAGTACTGGTTTTCATCAGACACGGGTCCTACTGTGGTCTGTGGACATGGACAATTGCTGCTGCTCACGGTTCCCCATGAGGGAGTCTGGGTTTTGTGCTATGGACTTTTGGTAGCCTGTAGCTGGGGAGTCCCATATGTGAGGACTGACTTCCTGTTTGTTCCCGGAGAAAGCGTAGTTACTCACCTGTAACAGGTGTTCTCCAGAGGCAGCAGGAATCAGTCCTCCCCACCATCCCTCCTCCCCTTGGAGTTGCTTCTTTACCATCATTTATTTTTGCTGTCTTTTAGCTGTCATCTGACTGATCAAGATGGCACCCTTGGGGGGGTAGGAGACCACGAATGCATGGTGGCATCTCTTAAAAGCTTTCTTTGAAAACTGGGGGGATGCTTTCACAAGGGCTCCATCGGTGCCGACATCACCTATATGTGAGGACTGATTCCTGCTGTCCCCAGAGAATACCTGTTACTGGTGAGTAACTACGCTTTCTTCGCCAGCGCCATAATTCAAAGGCATTGATTTTCTTCCTGTCCATCTTTTTCACTGTCCAACTTTCGCATCCATATGACGTTATTGAAAATACCATGGCTTGGACAAGTTGAATCTTTGTATGGAGAGAGACATCTCTGCTCTTGAAAATCTTGTCTAGAATTTGTTCTGCATATAAATTAAACAAATAGGGGGAAAGTATGCAGCCTTATCGTACACCTTTGATTATACAAATACAGTATTATAAGATTTTATAAGGGGAAAATTTCTTCAAATAGGTTAGTTTTGCACATACAATAACAGTATTGAACCTCACTCCTAAGCCAGGGTATATGGAGTATGATCTCAGTCTCTCAAATTTACTACTAATTCTCACCATAGTACTGCATTGTGCCAAAGAGAGCTTCCCTCTGGAGTTCATAAGATGTAACATGTACAGGCAATTTGTCAGGGTGTGATTGGAAGTTTCTCTTAATCAGACATGTGGCTTCCAATATGATGGGAAATATTTCTGTATATTTCTGCCCTTTTTTTTTTGGTCCTTACTGCATGTCTTGATACTTTAAGATCTTCTCCCTTTCCACACAATTCTCAGAATAATCACTTGGATCCAACAGCTCTGTTGTCAATGCCGTTCTGGTGTATTTCTTCTTTACCACAACGTCAGTTTCCTCGCATCCCACTTCTTATCCATCAGAATGGTCAGGGTATATTCCTCCTATGGTCTAACACCAAGAAGGGTGAGTCCTTTTGGGACTCGGCAATCTCAGTAGACACAGGCACTGAGGAGCATCTCCAGCAGTTTTACTCAAAATGGACACGTATCACGTAAGAACAATGGGTCTTTGAGGTCCTTGAAAAAGGGTACATTATGAAATTTGTGGAGTCTCTTCAGGATGCCTTTGTGGAGTCATTTTGCAGTTCCTTAACCAAGAGATGGCAGTAAAGGAAACCTTTCAGTGCCTCCAGTAGTTGCACGCTATTTTACCCATGCCCTCTGAAGAACAAGGTCAGGGGCAGTATTCCATTTACCTCAAGGTGGGTTTTTCCACCTATTCTGGACCTGAAGGCAGTTAGTGCCTTCATGGAAACCCCGAGGTAGATCATTGTGTCGGTTAAGCACGGGGAGTTTCTAATCACCTTGGACTTTTTTGAAGCATATTTTCATATTCTGATCCAGATGCAACATCAATACTTCCTTTCCTTCTGCGTCCTATGCCATAATTTCTGTTTTAGCTTGGCCATGGCACCTTGCACTTGCTCAAAGGTCATCATCTTCCTGCCTAAGCAAATAACCTGGATTTCCTTATCATTCCTCCAGTTTAGTCCTCAACGTGTGGGTTGTGCACCTCCTCCTGCAGCTTGGAGACTGGGCATGTCAAAATCGTGACATCACTGGATGTAGTCTGCTGGTCTCTCCCATCAGCCCCAGTGTGTCCAGTCTCCATGCAGCAAGAGGACGTAGTGAGCCTAGGTGCTGGGCTCACTTGAGTAACATATAAGGAGCGGTTAGTGCAGTGTAGGACAGTTATATTGGTCAACTTCTTAAATTGGGGAGCTTAATTTGTCAATTTTAAAGTTAAAGCTTCTGTTTTAAAGCTTTTTTTATTTGAGTTCTGTTTCTTTAAAAAAAAAAAGAAACTTACTTTTCTTGTGCCGGTTTTCTGCTGCCTCTTTCTGTCGCTTTAGCTGTTCAGAGGTTTCTTGCAGGCAGATCTCTCCTCCCGGACTAAACGGAGGAGAGCTCTGTGACTGACAACGGAGGTTCTCTGCCTGAGCTGGCTGCCGCGATTTCAGGCGGGCTGATGGCGCAGAGGCGGGAAGCTCGCCAGGCTGCTCCCTGAAAAGTTGAGCAGGAGCAAGCCGGCTTGAACACCGCGAAGGCACAAGTCGCAAGAAGAAGTTCTTCGCTACTGCAGGTATTTGGACAGGCGGGGAAGGTAAGACGGTGTTACCGGCTGCTCATGCTATTTGCTAGGTTTGTTTGTTTCGCGCCCTTTTTTTTCTTGTCTGGCGGCCATTTTTTGAGTGTGTGCCCGCGTGTTGAGCGCTTCACGGTTCTTTCCCCTTCATTAGTCTGCGCTTCGGGGGGCAGGCTAATGCAAGCATTTTCTTTTTGTTTTGGGGACATTATTATAATGGTCGGGAGTTTGTTTTCTCTGGCGGTTATTGAGAATCGTCTGTTTAATTTGATTTGTTTAATTTGTTTAATTTATTTTAAAACCCCCTTGCTCTTGCTACAGTGAATTCTCTGTTACTCAAGGAGGGGACTGTTGTTCCGTACTTTTTATTCTTGTCTAAAAAAAAAAAAATTAAATAAAGCTTAAGGAAAGAACAAAAAACAGAGAGAGAAACAGCCTCTCTTCTTGGAACCTGAGGGATCGGATGGTGTCTGGCATATGGCAGCACGCCCTCTGTGCATCATCTGCGGTGCACGCAGAGGTACGGTAGTGGATTCAGGAGTTTGTAGGGGTTGAGTCATAGTGTCTTCTGCAGTGGAACAGCAGATGGATATGAAGACTATCCCTGAACCTCCAGATGCAACGGCTGGGGCTGAAGAGGACCTTCTGGTTCCTGCTGCTCCAGGGGGCAGCCAGGAAGCCTTTGCTGACCCATCCTCAGCAATGGTTGCTGCGGGAGCGGGGCCACAACTCGAGGATTTCTGTCTGGATTTCGTTTTACTCATGCATCAAGCCTTTTTTTTTACGGCGTCAGGGGAAATTGCCAGATGCCCTGGCAATGTCTAGTTCCGGTAACCAATCCAAATTGGTGGTGGGGGGTAGTGTTACTCCTAGACTGCCAAAGCGGGCACGGCCTCCGGAGTCTTCGCAGTCTGACGTAGAGTGGCAGGAGTCAGCGGAGGCGGAGGTAGATGTCGAGGCTCAAATGAAGGATTTGGAAGAAGGCGAGATCCTGGAACCAGAGGATCAGGCAAAGATTATTCGGGTGTTCCGAAAGGATGAACTGACCACGCTTATTACGGAATCCTTACAGACATTGGAGCTGGCAACGATTCCGCCGAGTGAGGAAGATAATTAGGAGGATCCCATAATCCAAGCAGTACGGCAGACGCAGGTAGTGTTTCCGGTACACCGAGTGGTAGACCGAATGATCCAGGATGAGTGGGATCAACCTGAGGCTGGTCTGCGGGGAGTCAGAACTATGAACAGGCTCTATCCTTTGGCAGATAAAGACAAGGAACGGTTTCTCTCTCTGCGCATTGATGCTGCGGTGTCAGCAGTTACAAAAAAGACCACTATTCTGGTGGAAGGTAGCACGGCATTAAAAGATGCACAAGATAGGAAAGTAGATGGTTTGTTAAAGCAGTCATTTGAGACGTATTCATTGTCGCTGCAGGCTTCCATTTGTGGGGTTTGGGTCGCTAGGGCTTGTTTGAAATGGTCCCAGAGTTTGCGACAGGGTGCTCATTTAGAACAGGAGAGTGTTCGTGAGTTGGATCGTTTGGAGTCCGGAGCCGCTTATTTAGCAGATGTGCATTATGACCTGATTGGAGCGCTTGCTAACAGTATGGCTTCTCTGGTGGCCGCACGCAGATCCATATGGTTGCGGAATTGGGCGGCCGATGGCTCCTCCAAGTCGTGCCTCAGTAAGCTTCCATTTACGTCAACGCAAGTCTCTATTTGATTCAACAGTTTTAGATGTCGATGCAGGGAGAGTACTTGACTTCCCTGGATCTTACGGTGGCATACCTGCACATACCCATCAGGGTGGCTCATCAGAAGTTTCTGCACTTCACCCTCTCGTGGGGGCATTATCAATTTCAGGCGTTACCGTTCGGTTTGGCGCCGGCGCCATGGACGTTCACCAAAATTATGGGGGTCGTGGCGGCAGTGTTGTGAAAAGACAGAGTGTTGCTTCATCCGTATCTCGATGAGTGGTTGATTTGAGTGAAGCCAAGAGTGTTCGGGTTACCGAAAAGGTAGTGATGTTCTTACAGAATCTAAGCTGGGTGGTCAACACAGCCAAAAGTCACCTAGAACCGTCCCAGGATCTCGTGTACCTAGGGGTGCAGTTCAACACTCAAGAGGGATCAGTGTTTCTGATGGATTGGCGAGTTCAAACTCTACGACAGCAGGTTCTTCGGTTCAGGTCTTCGCCAGTTCCTTCGGGGTGGACTTACCTATGTGTATTAGAGATGATGGCGGCGACCTAGGAAGCTGTGCCATGGGCCCGGTTCCATATGAGACCCTTACAACGAGCTCTGCTTCGTTGGAGGTCGCATCAATTCGACTCGAGCAAACGTCTTCCTTGTTCGTCCCGGATCAGGCAGTCTCTGGGGTGGTGGCTGCGCCCCGAGGTGCTAACAAAGGGAATGCCTCTGGAGCAGCCAGAGTGGCTTCCGCTGTTGAAAGATGCGAGTCTCGCAGGATGGGGAGCTCATTGTGGAGAGCTATTTGCACAAGGCGTTTGGTCGGTCTCCGAAAGCTCTTGGTCGATCAACCGACTGGAGCTGAGAGCTGTTTACCTGGCTCTCCTATCTTTCGAAACCACGATCACAGGTCAGGCGGTGCGAGTGCTCTCGGACAATTCCGCGACGGTGGCCTACATAAATCATCAGGGCGGCACAAAAAGTACGGCCATGGAAGAGGAAGCGGAGATGCTGTTTACCTGGGTGGAAAGTCGGCTACCGGCAATCTCGGTGGCGCACATTGCCGGGAGAGACAATGTGACGGCAGATTTCCTCAGCAGGGTCCAGGTGGATGCGGGAGAATGGGAGCTGCATCCAGACATCTTTGCGGTTCTAGTTCGCAGATGGGGTCAACCGATCATGGATCTCATGGCGACCTTTCATTCGGCGAAGGCAACTCTGTTCTACAGCAGATGGCGAGAAAGAATGTCGGAAGGGATCGAAGCTCTAATGCAATGTTGGCCGTTGGCAGGTCTTCTCTATGTGTTTCCACGGTGGGCCCTAATAGGCAGGGTGGTACAGCGGATCGAAGCCCATCATGGGAAGGTGCTGCTGGTGGCTCCGGATTGGCCAAGAAGACCGTGGTATGCTGATATAATTTGGTTGCTCAATGGGGAGCCATGGAGTTTGCCGGAATCGGAGGATCTACTGATTCAAGGGCCACTGCAAATGCCTCAAGTGAATCGATTCTCGCTTACGGTTTAAGGGGCGAGGTTAAGGAAAAGAGGATACTCGAGAGCGGTGATCACAACGTTGCTTCGAGCAAGGAAGCCTTCTACATCACTAGCTTACATCCGTATTTGGCGTATATTTGAAGATTGGTGCTCTCGATGTCAGGTTCGGGCGGCTACAGTGTTGGTGCCCGTTGTTTTAAGTTTTTTGCAAGATGGATTTGATAGAGGTTTAGCAGCCAGCTCTTTGAGAGTACAGTTGGCAGCCCTGGCTTGTTACAGAGGTAAAGTACAGGGCATATCTCTGGGGGAGCATGCAGATATCTTACGCTTTCTTAAAGCAGTGACTGGGTTACGACCGTCCCGTAGAGTCGTCGTACCGCCATGGGATCCTAATTTGGTTTTGAAAGCCTTAGTTAAAGCACACTTTGAGCCTCTTCATCAAGCCTCAGTAAAGGATCTAACTTTAAAAACGGTGTTTTTAGTGGCCATTTGTTCAGCAAGAGGAATTTCAGAATTGAAGGCGTTGTCCTGTCAAGAGCCCTTTCTGTCTTTTTCTAGGGAAAAGGTGGTTTTGCGTCTTGTGCCTTCCTTTCTTCCAAAGGTGGTTTCTCCGTTCCATTTGAATCAAACGGTTTCGCTTCCAGTTCTCGGGTCTGTGGAGGGAAACACTTCGGACCGTAGTTTGAACAAGTTGGATATAAAGCAAGTGTTGCGACGGTATTTGAAAGTGTCAGAGGCCTTCCGCAAATCGGACCTATTCGTGTTGTTCGGAGGGTCCCATAAAGGGGAGGTGGCGGCAAAGGCATCCATTTCTAGATGGATTAGAGAGGCGATTGCGTCTGCTTATATAGTACAGGGTCATTCAGTGCCAATGGGGTTGCGAGCTCATTCGACCAGAGCACAAGCGACATCCTGGGCGGAGCACTGTCTTTTTCTGCCAGGGGAAATCTGTAGAGCAGCCACATGGTCGTCTCTTTATACATTCAGTAAGCATTACCGTCTTGATGTCCTGGCGGTGGAGGATGCCTGCTTCGGATCTGCGATGTTGCGAGCCGGAGGCAAAGGTCCCTCCCCATGATGGTTGGCTCTGTTACATCCCACACGTTGAGAACTAAACTGGAGGAATGATAAGGAAATGGTAATTACACTTACCTGGTAATTGTAGTTCCTTGAGTGACGACAGTTTAGTCCTCATTCCCACCCGGAGTGTTTTTTATCGGCAGTGGAAGTTTGGTTGGCGAAAGTGCAAGTTACAGGTAGGTCTGTTTTAAAATGACTTTCTATTTCATTATATCCTGTCGATATTTTTCTGTTTCTTCCATCTATTGCTGTTTAAGGTGGATGGAAACGGTACAAGAAAATGTTCTTTTTTTCTGAAGGGAAGTTGGTTGTTTTGTGGTTTTAGAAAGTTGATATTTATGTCTTAGCTACTTATCTGTTGCTCCTTTGAGTATGCTTTGTCAATAGTTCACTTGGGCTGATGGGATAGACCAGTAGACTACATCCAGTGATGTCACGATTTTGACATGCCCAGTCTCCAAGCTGCAGGAGGAGGTGCACAACCCACACGTTGAGGACTAAACTGTTGTCACTCAAGGAACTACAATTACCAGGTAAGTGTAATTACCATTTACCTGAAGCTGGAGGAGTGGTCCGACTTCATGGAGTAGTCCACGGGAGGCACGATCCAGCAATTCAATCATTGGAGAAGCTAGGATGGCTGATTAACTACCCCAAGAGCAGCCTTATTCCCTCCCAAAGCTTAGAGTGTCTGGGTGCCCACTTCATCACTTATATAATGGAAGCAGTGCATAAAAATCTCTCTTATACATATTGACTGTTGTTATCCTGAAAATCTGGCTGGCTAGGTGTGTCCCGAGGACTGAGTTGAGAACCCTGCCTTATACTGAGGTTTTGACTCACTGGAAATTAGAACTTTATCAACTTAAGATAAGACTTCGTTTTGCAGGACACAAAATACACCGTAGTATCTCTATGGATAGAAATTCCAAGTAAAAAGGAGAAGGCAATGGCATTGGGGGTGTACTATTGACTGCCTGGCCAGAATGAACAGATAGATGATGAAATGTTAAGAGAAATTAGGGAAACTAACAAAAGTTGCAACACAGTAATAATGAGTGATTTCAATTACCCCATTATCAACTGGGTCAGTGTCATGGCAGGACATGGTAGGGAGATAAAGTTTCTAGATGAAATAAATGACTGCTTTTTGGAGCAGTTGGTTCATAAACTGACAGAAGGGGAAGCTATTTTGGACCTAGTCATTAGTGGAATACAGGATCTGGTGCAAGAGACAAGGCTGTTGGGGCCACTTGGCAATAGTGATCATAGCATGATCATGTTTAATTTAATAAATGCAGAAAGGATGGCAAGGAAATCCACAGAACTACCTTTTAACTTTCAAAAGGGAGACTATGATAAAATGAGGAAAATAGTTCTGAAAAAAATAAAAGGAGCAGCTGCAAAGGTTAAAGATTTACATCAAGCATGGAAGCCCAGACCAGATATATTCCACGCTTTAAGAAAAGTGGAACGAATTCCAAAAAACTGCCAGCATGGTTTAAAGGCGAGGTCAGAGAGGCTGCTGTAGTAAAAAAAAAAAGCATTTTTAGGAAATGGAAAAAGGAGCCAATAATGAAAATAGGAAACAACACAAGCATTAGCAAGTTAGATACAAGGAATTGATAAGGCAGACAAAGGGAGAATTTGAAAAAACGTTTACCATGGAAGCAAAAACATATAATAAAAACTTTTCAAGTACATTTGAAGCAAAAACCTGCGAGAAAGTCAGTTGGATCATTGGATGACAGAGGAGTAAAAGGGGTGCTAAGGAAAGACAACGCGATAGCGGAGAGACTGAATGAATTCTTTGCTTCAGTCTTTACTGAAGATGTTTGGAAGTTACCCATGCCTGAAATGGTATTTAAAGGTGATAAACCGGGAAGATATATTACAACTATTTAATAAACTAAAGAGTAGTAAATCACCTGGACCAGATGGTACATATCCGAGGGTGTTGAAAGAACTGAAATATGAGATTGCATACCTACTATTAGTAATCTGTGAACTATCATTAAAATCATCTGTAGTACCTAAAGATTGGAGAATGGCATATAATGCCAATTTTCAGAAAGGGTTCCAGGGGTGATCTGGGAAATTACAGACTGGTGATCTTGACATCAGTACCGGGCAAAATGATAGAAACTATTCGAAAGAATAAAATTATTGAACATGTTGATAGGTATAGTTTAATGGGAGAAAGCCAACCGGATTTGGGGATGGGTCAGAAATTGATTGACTGACAGACGACAGAAGGTGATGGTAAATGGAGCTCACTCGGATGAGGGGAAGGTGATTAGCAGGGTGCCCCAGGGTTCGGTCCTGGGCCTGACACTGTTCAATGTATTTGTGAGTGATATTGCTGAAAGACTGAATGGAAAGGTATGTCTTTTTGCAGATGACACGAAAATTTGCAACAGAGTGGACTCCCTCGAGGGAGTGGTTAACATGAGGAAAGATCTACAAAAGCTGGAAGAATGGTCTAATGCTTGGTAATTAAGATTTAATGCAAAGAAGTGCAGTGTCATGCACTTGGGTAGCAGAAATCCAAGGGAAATGTACGCGATAGGGGGCGAGAGGTTGGTGTGCACGGATCAGGAGAAAGACCTTGGTGTGATTATTTCTGTCCATCTCAAGGTGGCAAAACAGTGCGACAAGGCGGTGGCAAAAGCCAGGAGGATGTTGGGCTGCCCACAAAGAGGAATTACCAGCAGAAAGGAAGAGGTATTAATGCCACTGTATAAGTCACTGGTGAGGCCTCACTTGGAATACTGTGTTCAGTTTTGGAGACCATATCTTGCAAAGGATGTAAAAAGAATGGAAACTGTTCAGAGGAAGGCGACCAAAATGATTTGGAGCCTGCGTCAGAAGCCTTATGAGAAGAGACTTGAAGACCTAAATATGTACACTTTGGAGGAGAGGAGGGATAGGGAAGATATGATTCAGACCTTTAAGAGAAATAATGAACTAACAAACCTCTTCCAAAGACGGGGAAGCTGTAAAACTAGAGGGCATAACATGAAGCTACAAGGTGGTAAATTGAAAGGCAATATCAGGAAATACTTTTTCACTGAAAGGGTGGTGGATGCTTGGAATGTCCTCCCGATGGAAGTGGTGGGGGCAAACACAGTGACGGAGTTCAAAGTGGCATGGGACAGACACAGTGGTTCCTTTTACAGCAACAGGATAAAATCAAAATAAACTGAACCATCTAATTTCTCAACATAGTGGTGTCCTACACGGAGCAGCGGGTTCACCCCTAAACAAAGTGCACCCCTAAACAAAGACATGGGGAGGGTTGGTCTGCACAGAGTGGCAGGTGCACCTACTCCTGCCATCTTACTGGGCAGACTAGATGGACCATACTGGTCTTTATCTGCCGTCATTTACTATGTTACTATGGATTTATCCAAGAAAAGCCTTGTCTTACTAATCTGTTATATTTTTTTGAAGATGTGAATAAACAGGTAGATAAAGGTGAGCCGGTTGATATATCTAGATTTTCAGAAAGCCTTTAGCAAGGTCCTTCATGAGAGACTTTTGGCGAAATTAAAAATTCATGCAATTGGAGGCAGTGTACTATTGTGGATTAAGAACTGGTTAAAAGTTAGAAAGCAGACAGTAGGTCTAAATGGCCAATTTTCACTTTGGAGAAAGGTGAATAGTGGAGTACCCCAGGGATCTGTGCTGGGCCCATTGCTTTTTAACATATTCATAAATGACCTGGAAATTGGAATAACGAGTGAGGTGATCAAATTTGCAGATGACACAAAATTATTGAAGAGTATTGTGAAAAAATGCAGGAGGACCTTGATAAATTGGAAGACTGGATGTCCAAATGACAGATGAAATGTATTGTGGATGAGTGCAAAGTTATGCACCTAGGAAAGGACAACCCAAACTATGGTTATACGATGAAAGGTTCCATATTAGAAATTTACCACCCAAGAAAGTGATTTAGGAGTGATTGTGGCAGTGTGCAGCAGCAGCCAAGAAAGCAAATGGAATGCTAAGAATCATAATGAAAGGAATGGAGAATAAGACAAAGGATATAATGCCTCTATATTGTTCCATGGTGTGACTGCACCTTGAATATTGTGTGCAATTTATTTATTTTATTTATTTAACAGTTCTTCTATACCGCACTATTTTAGATCAGTGCGGTTTACATTTAACATCAACTATACAACACAGGCACTCTGAGTTGTATTTACAATAAAACAAGGAGATCAACTTGGAAGTAACTGGGGAAACTATCTACATTGTATTTACACTGGTACCTATTTTCAGGCAGGGTATATCTACATCTTAATTATACTGGGGAGTCTGAATTCTATTTCAGGGAGTACTTTTGAGGGATCAAGTTGATTATCCTTTTTCATACTGAGTCTGATTGTTTAGGTGTAGTGAGTGATTGTCTGAGGGGCAACATGTATGATTACTAAGGCTGGATTCGGAGTAGTATGTAGTGAACAGGTGATGCTTTAATGCTTTCCTGAAGTGGGTTAGGTAGGTGATGTTTCGAATATAGGTGGGGAGGGCATTCCATGCTCTGGGTGCATAAATCGTAAAGGCCCTATTTGTTGTTGCTTTTGTGCATTTCGTTTTTGCTTTTGGGACCTCTGTGGTGTTTTGCATCGTGGGTCTTCTGTTTCTGTTATGTGGTACTTTGTGTATCATCTTGCTGATAGCTGTGGGGGTCAGAGTGTTTAAGGCTTTGAAGGTCAAGGTTAGAACTTTGTGGAGGGTTCTTGCTTGAACCGGTACCAATGGAGGTTCATCAGTACTGGCGTTATGTGCTCTCTCCGTGAAGCCCCTGTTAGTACTCTCGCAGCAGTGTTCATTGCGAGCTGGAGCGGTGCTAGTGTTGCTTGAGGGAGACCGTGTAAAATTACGTTGGCGTAGTCGAAATGTGGTAATATTAATGCTTGATAGATCGATCGGTAGTCGCTGAAGTCAAGTAGTGGTCGGAGATGTTTTAAGGTCCTTATTTTCATGTATACTGTTTTTATGGTGTTTTTTATGTGGGTTTTCAGGTCCAGTTGTTGGTCCAGTGTAACGCCAAGGTAGCGGATTGTGGGTTTGGTTTTCAGTTCTGTGTTGCCGATTTTTAAAGAGGGTGGAGGGGTGAAGTTCTGGTTCCTTGAGATGAAAAGGACATCTGTTTTGCTGTAGTTGATTCTTAAGTTTTGTGTGTTGAGCCATTCTGCTACTGCCTCAAAACATCTTGTTAGAGGGGAGAGGTCTGGTTGGTTGGTCCTGAATGGGATGTATAGCAGGATATCGTCTGCGTAGGCTAGACAGTTGACCTTGAATGAACGTGCTAGGGCGCATATGGGCTGCATGTAGATGTTAAACATCAATGCAGATAGTGACGAACCCTGTGGCACACCCTGGTTTTGCAAAAACGGTTCAGAGGTTGTGGAGTCAGACCTTATATGTTGCCATCTATTAGTCAAGTATGACTTGCACCACTCTAGAGCCGTTCCTTGAATTCCTTTCTCGCTGAGGCATTGTATGAGGATCTCGTGGCTCACCGAGTCGAAGGCCGCTGCAATGTCGAGGAAGATGAGGGTGAATCCCTGGTGAATTTTGTCGGTTCCAGAGACTAGGTTGTCAAATAGGGTGGTGAGGAGGGTTTCCACCCCGTGTGCTTCTCTGAACCCATGCTGGGAAGGATCCAGTGGGGCTTCTGTATCAATATGCTGTTGAATTTGGCGCTGTACTAACTTTTCGATTCTGGTCGCCATATCTTAAAAAGGATATAGCGTAATTAGAAAAGGTACACAGAAGAGCCACCAAAATGGTAAAGGGTATGGAAGTATACCCCATGTGGAAAGGCTTAAAAGGTTAGAGCTTTTCAACTTGGAAGAGAAACGGCTGAGGAGAGATATTGTAGAGATCTATAAAGTAATGAATGGAATGGGACAGGTAAATGTATATTGGTTGTTTATGCCATCAAAAAGTACTAATACTAGGGGACTCACAATGAAGCTACAATGTGTAATCCATTTAAAACTAAAAAGAGAAAATATTTTTTCACTCAACGCATATTCAAGCTCTGGAATTCATTACCGGAGGATGTAGTAAAAGCTGTTAGTGTAACTGGTTTTAAAAAAGGTTTGGACAAGTTCCTGGAGGAAAGATCCATAAAGCATTATTAAAGAGAACCCAGGAAATCCACTGCTTGTCCCGGGACAAACACTGTGGAACCTGTGTGCCTTTTTCGGAACCTGCCAAGTACTTGTGACCTGGATTGGCCCTGTTGGAAACAGGATACTGTGCTTTGATGGACCTTGGTCTGACCCATTATGGCATATCTTATGTTCTTATGTACATGTTTGAGAATAGTTTGGATTTAGAAGATAAGCAGAATTGATAATAAATGAGAAATATAATCAGAACGGAAGATTTATGCATGTGTTTTTTTTCATCATGAATGGAATCAAGTGTGGCATGCAAAACAGACAGCCAAGTTGCAAATAATTTCTCCCTTGATGCTTTTATATGAGATTTTATTATCCATCTGATGGAGAGAATGATTTTTCTGACAAGCTACAACATGCCATCAATGATATCTATCATGCTTTATTGCAGTGTAAGACCATTAAAATATAAATTATTTGCTCCCTTTTTCCACCTCAGTTCTACATTGTAGAAATGCCACAGATTGCTACAGCAACCTGCTGAGGCTCCATTGAAGTTAATGCTGCTGATAAAAGGTTGTTGGGAACCCATGGGTTGTCACAGATTTTTGGCATTATTTACATTTAAAAAGCAACTAAACCATGAAGTCAAATAATAATTTTGAGCTAATTCTTTTGCTTTTAACATTGGCTAGCCATTAGCAAGTTTTCTTTACAACCCAGCAGTGTTATATTAAGGAGTACAATTGGATGATCAGTTGTCATTAGTTTATCAAATATCAAGTGCATTTTGTTTTTGGATTTATGACAGATATGCCAACCGCACCAGTATTTGGATCAGAATGTGTTACTCACCGTAGGACATGCATTGATTTTGTCATGAATTGATTACTGTAAATCCCTATACCACGGACCAGCAGAATCTAAGTTTAAGCGACTGCAGAATTTACAAAATACTGCTGTGAAGCGATTATGGATAAGAAAAGATTTTATTTAGTGATTTCATTGCCACAGGATGCACACTGGTGAAGCAGCAGATTTCTTTTATGGTCTCTTCTGTGATTTGTACATGGTTGTATGGCCAGGCTCCACAGTATCTTGTTGATCTTTTGCACATTTATGTCCATGTCGTGTACTACACTCTTCACAACTGGCTTTGTAAGCTCGTCAAACTTACCCATTGATCAAGTTAGAGATGATAAAGAAAAATGCATTTCGATGTTTCATCCAGTTCTCTGGAATTCCCTGCCGGTGTCTCTTCATATGGCGTCATTATCTGAGATTTTGTAAGTTACTGAAAGCTAATCTATTTATAGAGGTGCTTGGAGAGAGTAGTGTTGTTTGTTGTTAAGTGCTGTCAGCTCATGGCGACCCTCTGGATAGTTATCCTAAACTGTGTTCGGTCTTCAATCAGGCACCTCATAGTTGATAGAATGGCATCCATAGCTGCGGGTTATTGTATCAGTCCATCTCATTGATAGTCTTCCTCTTTTATGATGACCTTCAACCTTGCAAAGCATCATGTCTTTCTCTAATGATCTCTCTCTTCGCATGATGTGTCAAACGTGTGAAAGTCGAAGTCTTGTCATCTGAGCTTCTAAAGAACATAAGATATGCCATACTGGGTCAGACCAAAGTCCATCAAGCCCAGTATCCTGTTTCCAACAGTGGCCAATCTAGGTCATATGTACCTAGCAGTTTCCCCAAAAGACACAGGTTCCACAATGCTTGTACTCGGTCAAGCATTGATATCCTGGGTCCCTTCTTAATAATGGTTTATGGACCTTTCCTTCAGGAACTTGTCCAAACCTTTTTTAAACCCAGCTACACTAACAGCCTTTACTACATCCTCCGGTAACAAATTCCAGAGTTTGATAACACGTTGAGTGAAAAAATATTTTCTTTTATTAGTCTTAAATAGTTTACCCTGTAGCTTCATTGCATGTCCCCTAGTCTTTCTATATTCTGATAATGGTTTATGGTTTAGGCACTTGATATACCGCCCTTTACTGTGTGTATCAGAGCGGTAATGTAAACAATCGAACTATGTTTACCCGTTCCACTCCGTTCATTAAGTTATAGACTTCTATCATATCTCCCCTCAGCCGTCTCTTTTCCAGGTTAAAGAGCCCTAACCTTTTTAGCCTTTCTTCATAGGAGTATCCTTCCATCCCCTTTACCATTTTGGTGGCTCTTCTCTGAACCGTTTCTAATATCGCTATTTCCTTTTTAAGATACGGCGACCAGAATTGCACACAATATTCAAGGTGCGGTCTCACCATGGAACGATATAGAGGCATTATAATATCTTTTGTTTTATTTTCCATTCCTTTCCTTATGATACCTAGCATTCTATTTGCTCTCTTGGCCGCTGCTGCACACTGTGCCGAGGGTTTTAACATGGTATCCACAATGCCACCTAAATCTTTTTCCTGGGTGGTAGTTCCTAATGTGGAACCTTGCATTGTGTAACCATAGTTTGGGTTGTTCTTCCCTAGATGCATAACTTTGCACTTGTCCACATTAAATTTCATCTGCCATTTTGATGCCAAGTCTTCCAATTTATCAAGATCCTCTTGCAATTTTCCACAATCCTCTTGGGTTTTAACAACTTTAAATAGTTTTGTGTCATCTGCAAATTTGATAACCTCGCTCATTATTCCACTTTCCAGGTCGTTTATGAATATGTCAAAAAGCAGTCACCTTTCTCCATTGGGAAAATTGGCCATTTAGCCCTACCCTCTGCTTTCTATCTTTTAACCAGTTCCTGATCCACAGTAGTACACTGCCTCCTATCCCATGACTCTTTAGTTTTGCCAAAAGTCTCTGATGAGGGACCTTGTCAAAGGCTTTCTGAAAGTCCAGATACACTATATCAACCGACTCACCTTTGTCCACCTGTTTATTCACACCTTCAAAAAAACATAACAGATTAGTAAGACAAGATCTTCCTTGTCTAAAGCCATGTTGGCTGTCTCCCATTAGGCCATGACTGTCTACATGCTGAGTAATTTTATTCTTAATGATGGTTTCTACCATTTTTCACGGTACTGACGTGAGACTCACAGGTCTGTAGTTTCCCGGATCACCCCTGGAACCCTTTTTAAAAATTGGTGTTACATTGGCTTAGATTTGATCTCCTCTAGTATTGACTGTTTTTTTCTTCAGGCGGTTCATGGCATACACAATATTCTTTGCCAGCACCATAATTCAAAGGCATCGGTTTTCTTCCTGGCTATCTTTTTCGCTGTCCTTCTTTTTCATCTATATGATGTTACTAAAAATAACATGACTTGGACAAGTTGAATCTTTGTATGGAGAAAGACAACTCTGTTGTTGTTGTTAAGTGCCGTCGAGTCGGAGTCGACTCATGGCGACCCTCTTGATAGCTATCCTAAATTGTGTTCGGTCTTGAATCAGGCGGCTCATTGTTGACAGACTGGTACCCATAGCTGCTGTTATTGTATCGATCCATCTCATTGCTGGCCATCCTCTTTTGCGTTTACCTTCTATCTTGCCAAGCATGATGTCTTTCTCTAATGATCTCTCTCTTCGCATGATGTGTCCAAAGTATGAAAGTCGAAGTCTTGTCATCTGAGCTTCTAAAGAAAGCTTAGGTTTGATCTCCTTTAGTACCGACTGGTTTGTTCTTTGGGCAGTCCATGGTATACACAGTATTTGCCGCCAGCACCATAATTCAAAGGCATCAATTTTCTTCCTGTCTATCTTCTTCACTGTCCAGCTTTCACATCCATATGATTTTATTGAAAATACCATGGCTTGAACAAGTCGAATCTTTGTATGGAGAGAGACATCTCTGCTCTTGAGAATCTTATCTAGGTCTTTTATAGCCATTCTGCCAAGAGCAATGCGTTGTCTGATTTCTTGACTGCTTGTTGCTTCTTTATTGATAGTTGATCCAAGTAGGTTAAAGTTGTTCACTATTTCAATTTCTTCTCCTTTAACGATGAACCTGTTCATTATTCCAGTTGTCATGATCTTTGTCTTCTTTACATTAAGTTGCAGGCCCATTTTGAGACTATGTTCTTTGATTGTGAGAAGCAAATGTTTCGGATCATGTTCACTTTCAGCCAGTAATGTGGTATCATCAGCATAGCGAAGGTTGTTGATGAGTCTTCCACCAATCTTCACACCTCTGTTGTCTTCATACAATCCTGCTTCTCTGATGATTTGTTCTGCATATAAATTAAACAGGTAGGGGAAAAGTATGCAGCCTTGTCTTACACCTTTGCTTATTTTAAACTATTCTGTTTCTCCTTGATCCGTTCGAACTGTTGCTTCGTGATCAATGTACAGATTGTGCAAGAGTACAATCAGGTGTTCTGGTATACACATGCTTCTTAATGTGCCCCAGAGTTTCTCATGGTTTACACAGTCAAAAGCCTTGCTATAGTCGATAAAGCACAAATAGATATCCTTTTGGTATTCTTTAGTCTTTTCAAGGATCCATCTCACATCCGCAATGATGTCTCTCGTTCCTCACCCTTTTGCACTTCAGGTAGTTCTTGTTCCAGGTATGGTTGTAGTCTCTTTTGAATAATCTTCAGTAGAATCTTGCTGGCATGTGGGATCAGAGCAATTGTGCGATAATTTCCACAGTCAGTTGGATCACCTTTCTTTAGTATTGGTATAAACAGAGATCTTTTCCAGTCAGTTGGCCATGATGTTGTCTTCCATATTTCTTGGCAGAGCCTTGTAAGCACGGTAACAGCTGCATCAGATTGCTGTAATACTTCTATGGGAATGCTATCAATGCCTGGTTCTTTGTTCTTTGATAAGGCTTTCAATGCTGCTTTTACTTCTTCTTTCATCACCAATGGTTCCCGATCATAAGGTATAGGTTGAAATGGCTGTTGGTCCACTTGATCTTTATCATATAAAAACTCTGTATATTCCTTCCATCTTTTCTTGATCTTCTCAGCATCATTCAACATAGAACCTTGAGCATCTTGTAACATTCCAATTCGAGGCTGGAACTTTTTCTTTAACTCTCATAGCTTTAGGAAAGCCGATCTTGTTCTTCCTCTAATAGTTTCTGCTTCTATTTCCTTGCATGTGTCGTTGTAGTACTTTTCCTTGTCCTGTCTTGCTGCACGTTGGAAATCTCTGTTGAGTTCTGTTATTGTCTTTCTTTCTCCTCTGGCTTTAGCTTCTCTGCGTTTCTGGACAATTTTCAGAGTTTCTTCGGTCATCCATTTTGGCCGTTTTTGCTTTTTCACCTTTTGTAGAGACTTCTCGCTTTCTTACAGCACAGCCTTCTTGATGTCATTCCATAACTCTTCTGGAGCTCTGTCATTTGTATCTAAAGCAGCAAATCGATCTTGCAGGCAGTCTTTAAATTCCAGTGGTGTATTCTCAAGGTCATATTTTGCTGCATTCATGAGTGGTTTGCTCTTTTTCAACTTTAGCTTGTGTTTGCATACTAGTAGTTGATGATCTGTACCACAGTCAACTTCAGGTTTTGTCTTTGTTGATGTTACAGAACTTTTCCATCGTTGACTTCCATAGATGTAGTCAATTTGATATTTATACAATCCATTGGGTGAAGTCCATGTGTACAGTCGCCGCTTGTGTTGATGGAAGAAGGTGTTTGAGATGAATAGATTGTTGGTCTTGCAGAATTCTCTCAGTCTTTCTCCAGCTTCATTTCTGTTGCCAAGTCCATATTTTCCAACTACTTTGCCTTCTTCTTTGTTGCCAACCTTTGCGTTCCAGTCACCCATGACTATCAGGATATCCTGTTTGCATGTTCTGTCAATTTCAGCTTGTACTTGTTCATAGAACTCTTCAATTTCATTCTCTTCTGCAGCTGTTGTTGGGGTATATACTTGAATTATAGTTGTGTTGATAGGCATTCCTCGTAGGCGAATAGAGATTAAGCGTTCGCTGACTGCATTGTATTTCATTACAGTTCTTGCTCGAGAATTTTGTCTAGGTTCTTCATAGCCATTCTGTCAAGAGCAATGCTCATCTGGTTTCTTAACTGTTTGTTGTTTCATTATTGATTATTGATCCAAGCAGGTTAGAGTTGTCCACTATTTCAATTTCTTCTCTATCAACAATGAACTTATTGATTTTGCCAGTTATCAGGATTTTTGTCTTCTTTACATTAAGGTGCAGGCCCATTTTAAGACTATGTTCCTTGATCTTGAGAAGAAACTGTTTCAGATCGTCTTCACTTTCAGCCAGTATTGTGGCATCATCAGCATAGCGAATGTTGTTGATGATTCTTCCACTAATCTTCACACCTTGATTGTCTTCATACAATCATGCTTCTCTGATGATTTGTTCTGTATATAAATTAAACAGGTAGGAGGAAAGTATGCAGCCTTATCGTACACCTTTGCTGATTTTAAACCACTGTTTCTCCTTGTTCCATTAGAACTGTTCATCAATGTAAAGGTTGTGCAAGAGAATTATGAGGTGTTCTGGTATACCCATACTTCTTAATGTGGCCCACAGTTTCTCATGGTTGATGCAGTCAAAAGCCTTGCAGTAGTCAATAAATACATATAGATATCCTTTTAGTATTAATTTGTCTTTTGGAGAAAGTGTATTCATTTCTTTTATTATAATTACATATTTTCACATATTATAATTATGTAGGGGACATATTCAGCGGCAGCGGTGCCTATCACTTCTACAGCATAGAACCTTAACCCCGGATATGCAGTGCCGGGGCCATATCTGGCCACGGCATTAAATATCCAAGTCTAGTACATGGCACAGAAGCCAACTGGGCAGCAGTGATATTGAGCTGCTGTCCGGTTAGCTCCCACAGGTAAAAATAGGCCATCTTTTGCTGCACCTATCTTTAACTGCGGGTCGCTAACTGGGCAGCAGTTCAATATCATTGCTGCTCGGGTAGCAACAGGTGCTGCCTCCATTCTGCCCTGGAATGCCCTGATGCTACACGGGTACATTTGGGGTATTTAGCGGCATTACTCGGGGATATTCAGTGGCACTAATTGTTGGTGCCACTGAATAGCCCTCTAAGCAGCATTTACACAGTTTACAGGTCTGTAAACCGTGTAAATTACTGCTACTACTATTAAAACAAGCACTGAAAGAGTGATGGGAGAGATAAGAAAAGAACCAGGACAGGACAGAGCCCCTAAAACCAAGTGAGGATAATGTGTCAAGGAGAAAGTGGTGGTCAACGGTATCAAAAGCAGCATAAAGGTCAAGAAGGATAAAGATGGAGTAGAGGCCCTTAGATTTAGCGAGGAACAAGTCACTGCCTTTTCAGTAGAATTTAAGGGGCAAAAGCCAGACTGAAAAGGTGGAGGACTGCACGCTCAAGAAGTTTGGAAATGAAGGGAAGAAGAGAGATGGGACGATAAGGAGAGCAAGGATCAATAGAAGATTTCTTGAGTAGGAGTGTGACCACAGCATGCTTGAAGTCTGCAGGGACAGTAGCAGTGGAGAGCGAAAGGTTGAGAATATAAGAGATAGAAGAGATGACAGCGGAGAAAATGGAGCTAAGGAGATGGGTGGGGATAGGATCAGAAGAGCAGGTAATAAGTTTGGAGGAGGAAAGAAGTTGAGAGGTTTCATCTTCAGAGATCATGAGAAAGGGGGAAAGGGCAACAGAGATGGGAAACGTTGGTTTCCTTATCGTCCCTCCAGTCCAGTCCTGCACCTCTGGGTAGTGTACCTCTTTCAGCAGCTTGGAGACTGAGCATGTCATCTTTTTGATGACACTAGTGTACATATGCAGCTGGCACCGCCTACCAGCCCCAGTATGCTCAGTCTCCAAGTAGCTGGAGGAGGTAATTTTTAAACATATTGTGAACCACTTTAAGGCTTAGCCATTAGTGCTATATCAAACATAACAATAAATAAAAATTTTATAGTAAAACTAATGGACCTTGGTCTGACCCAGTATGGCATATCTTATATTCTTATGTTATTAATATTATGGCATCACCAAACCCCCTTATCAAATAATGGGTCAAACAACTTATGACAGTTTAGATCTTTTTTTCTGCATTGGTTTTCAAACTGCATTCATTTCATGCTGCCAATGATGGCATCACTGACCAGCTCTGTGGAATACATTAAGCAGAGCTATGAAGAAGATGGAGTTCAGTTGATCTTTCTTTCCAGTGAGGATAAAACTAAAAGCAATAATAGTTATTATTTATTAAAAATTTCTATACCGCGTTTTCCAAAAGATCAAGTGTGGTTTACAATTAACAACAATTTGAATAGTGCAATAACAGGTACATACTCAGTTACATGGAATGTTGTAAACTATATAAAGTAACATAGTATACATTGAACTACAGTATATAATATATATAAACATAGTTGGCATAGCTAAATGGTGAAAAAATCTTAACAAGTACTATATACAGCTCTGGATGTGAGGTAGAGTAGTAATGCCCTTTGTGAGTTTTTTTGAGGATGGAGTTGTGGTATCAGAAGAATTGTATTCATCTTGTGTGCCAAAATGGAGGATAAATAGGTGAGTGTTCATTTCCTTCGGAATGCGTGGAGGTCATTTAATTCTCTGAGGTTCTCTGGGAGAGTGTTCCAAAGGTTAGGGGCAATGTGAGAAAATGCTTTGTTGTTTGTTATCTTTCTGGATTTCCTGAAATCAACCGGTATAACAAGTTTCTGTTTGTTCCAGTTCCATTGATGCGATTGTAAGTTTCCTTTGAGATGAGCATGGATAGATATGAAGGGGCAATGTCATTGATTAGTTTGAATGTTAATACAAGTATTTTGTAATTTATGCGGCTTTGAATGGGGAGCCAGTGGAGAGCATACAGTGTTGGGGTGATGTGTTCCATTGTACTGACATTCATAGTTATTCAAGCTGCCACATTTTGGGCTAGTTGGAGTTGTCTTAAGGTCTGTTTTGTGATGCCTTGTAGAGTAGTATTGGTGAAGTCAAAGTGAGGTGTAATAATTGCGTGGATGACAGATTTGAAGTCATGGTGGTGGAGCAGAGGGTGGACTTTTTTTTAGCAGTTTGAGCTTATAAAATATCTTTTTAGTTGTTCGCACCCTTACCATGACATTTCATATAAAGCAATCCATGATTACGCCTAAGTATTTAACCTTGTTTTTGACTGAAATGTTAATATCTTGGAGCCTAATCGATGTTGGGGAAGAGGAGCTCTGATTTCTGGTTACATACATTGCTTCTGTTTTTGTAAAATTGATATTGAGGTTGTGGTTCTCAAGCCTTTTTTTTATTTCAGAGAAGCAATCAGTAAGTAAAATCGATGGGTTTGAGATGTTAAACAGGAGGTATATCATTATATTGTCCGCGTGAATATGATAATTTACACAGAATCTTTTAAAGATGGAGCAGATGGGTTGAAGATAAATATTAAAGAGTAGGGCCAAAAGAATGGAGCCTTGGGGGAGGCCTTGTTCTTGTTTGTATGGTTCTGAAATTTGCTGTTCAGTTCTTACCTCTTGTTTTCTGTCAGATAGGTATGAGGAGAACCATTTTAGGACTGTTTCATTAATCCTTATCTGCTGGAGTCTAGTTCACATTACATGATGGTTTACACTGTCGAAGGCTGCATTAATGTCCAGAAATATGAGGAGAAAGGCTTGCTTAGTATCGTCGATACCTCATGTAAGTGTGTCAATTAGGACTGTGAGTAGCGTTTCAACTCCGTGGTAGGGATGAAAACCATATTGATGTTCATCAAATGGGACAAAAGAGTCAATGTGGTCCTGGAGTTGGATTTGAACAATTTTTTCTATTAGTTTTGCCATGAATGGGAGACTTGAAATGGGTCTGTAGGAAGTGAGGGAGTTTTTATCAATGGAGTTGTTTTTCAGGATAGGGCGGATTTGTGCATGTTTAAGGGAGGCTAGTAAATACCCATTCTGAAGGGAGACATTGATGATGGGGAGGATAAATGACGATAATTCAGATATTGTTGCTTTTATCTAGTTTACTTGACAGGATCGAGGTAAGAAGTGGTGGTGTTTAGCTTGGAGATAATGTTTTTGAGTGTATCTTTTGGAGTGGGGTAAAAGGTTGACCAAGTGGTGTGATGTGTAAGATGATGTTTGTTATGGAGTGGAGGAGTGGCCTAGTGGTTGGGGCAAGGTACCTCAGGCCGGGAGTTCAAATGCCACTAGAGGACAGCAACCTTGGGCCAGAAGGACAGGGGTTTCTAGTCCCAAAGGTGCTCCTAGTCCCACAGGTGCTCCTTGTGGTCTTGGGCAAGCCACTTAACCCTCCATAGCCCATGTTCCCTGTAAAATAGTTATCTCCAAGTTATAATGCCCTGTTCAATGTAATTTCAGTTTGTTCAATGTAAACCGCACTGATGCAGAATAGCGCAGTATATAAGAGAATGTAAATAAATAAATTATGGGTAACACTTGTTGCTTTAGTTTATTCATGTAGTGGTTGGCTAGGTTCTGTGGCGCTATTGCATGATCGGTTGAGTATTTGTTGGTAGTATTATTAATTAGAGATTGTATAATTTCAAATAGTTCCCTAGGGCGGTTCAAAGAATTATATAATAATGTAGAGTAGTAGTTTTTCTTAAAGGCATCAGTGGTTTCCTGTATAGTTTGAGAGTATTTAAGTAGTTAGTTAGATTGGTGGGTTTTAGATTTTGTGTGTCGCCATTTGCGCTCAGATCTATGCAGATCTGCTCTAAGCCATTTTATTTCAGGTTGGAACCATGCGGCATTTTGTTTTTTTGTTGATAGGCAGTGATGTGTATATGATATAGCTGCCTTAGATATTGTATCATTCCAGTTTGTTAAAGTGTCATCGAGGTTTGTAGGGTCTTGTGTAAGATGTTGAATAGTTTGATTCAAAAAATTCTTCTTTGTTAAATTTTTTGAATCTACTGAGATGGAGAGTATATGTCGGCCTAGTTTGAGAAGTGTCATAATAGAGGAGTTGGAATTTTATAAGGTGGTGGTCTGACCAAGGAATGGAATGCATCTCTAGTGTTGTAGGATCGTAAGCATTATGGAGAGAACTGAGCAGGAACACAAGGTCTAGTGTATTCTCTTTTACATGTGTATGCCTATTGATGATTTAGAGGTGATCCATCTCTTCGATGGAGTTTAGAAAGGATGACATGTGGGTGTGTGACAGAGAGAGAGGGTAAGTTAAAGTCACCTAGTAAAATCAGGGGTTTTGTGTCAGTAGAGGAGCCAAGTAATTCATTTAGAATGTCCAAGTTATCAGGCCTTGGGTCGGGTGGTCTATAGGCTAGGCATATGTGACATTGTTCTATTTTTATGGTGAGAATTGTTATGTTGTCTGAAGTTATTAAAGATGCTTTCAGAGATTCTTTTGTGATTATGAGGATTCCCCCTCCTCTTTTTGAAGATCTGTGGGTGTGAAAGATTTCATATCCTGGTGTCTTCAGTTGGTTGATTAAAACTGTGTCTGTGTCGGTTAGCCAAGTCTCAGTTATAAAGATAATGTCAGGGGAGTGGTCAGACAGCAGGTCCTGGAAGATTGGTAGTTTATTTCTCATCGACCTAGCATTGACGAGATAGCAAGTAAGATGTTTAGGCTGGAGTAAGGATAATTTTGGAGCTGGTAGTGGGATTGTTTTTATCTTTATGTTGATTAGTTTTTGTAGTTTGCTTTTTGGCAGTATCCATGATTGTGGTAGAAAGGTGTGTATAGGTGTCGGTTTGGATTACAGATGGTGGGTATAGCATAGGGGTATGAAGGGTTTAGACCCTGGATTATTACTGATGAGGTGAATAGGATGTAGCAGAGACAGAGAACCTTTGAGGTTTGTAGGTTAGATGTGGCCATGTTTATACTAATTGTGGTGTTTTGTAGATGCAAGGTTCTCTTTGCTCTCAGGGAACGAGTCCGTTCTCTCGAGGCTAAAGTAGCAGACTTGGAAGACATAAGAAAGACAGAGAGGTACATAGACGAGACCTACAGGGATATAGTCCTGAAGTCCCACCTCCAATCTGGCAGCATCCCTTTTGCCATGGAGGAGAGCGGTCACATGACAGAAGAGCATCACCCTGGTGTGTCAGGAAGTGATCCTGTAACTAGAACCTGTCCTCCAGGTAATGTAAAATCCTCTTGCACTGAGGAAGTTTCTCCAGGGCCATGTGACAAAGAGGGAAGGGTTAGGACAGCCATTATAGTTGGTGATTCAATCATTAGGCATGTAAATAGCTGAGTGGCTGGTGGACGTGTGGATCGCCTGGTAACATGCCTACCTGGTGCGAAGGTAGCGAACCTCACGCGCCACCTAGATAAGGTCTTAGATAGTGCTAGGGAGGAGCCTGCTGTCTTGGTACATGTCACTACCAATGACATAGGAAAATGCGGTAGGGAGGTTGTGGAGGCTAAATTTAGGCTTTTAGGTAGGAAGTTGAAATCCAGAACTTCCAGGGTAGCGTTCTTTGAAATGCTTCCCGTTCCATGCGCAGGACTCAAAATGCAGGCAGAACTCTGAAGTCTCAATGTGTGGATGAGACGATGGTGCAAGGTTGAGGGTTCTGGATTTGTTAGGAACTGGGGAACATTCTGGGAGAAGGAGGGGCTCTTCTGAAGGGATGGGCTTCACCTTAACCAGGATGGAACCAGGCTGCTGGCATTAACCTTTAAAAAGGAGATAGAGCAGCTTTTAAACTAGATAATAGGGGAAAGCCGACAGTCACCCAAGAGCACATGGTTCAGAAGAATGTATCCTTGAAGGATACTGCCAAAAGCAGAGAGGTTAAAAAAAAAAAGAGTAAAGTAGCCCAAATGCCCTTGAGTATGGAGCAGACAGAGCTTAAATATTCCAAATTACCTATGCCTATCAATAGCCAGATTAATATGAATAAAATACAGTCTCTAAAATGCTTGTATGTAAATGCTAGAAGTCTAAAAAATAAGATGGGAGATTTAGAATATATAGCACTAAATGAGAGTTTAGATATGATTGGAATCTCAGAGACATGGTGGAAGGAGGACAACCAGTGGGACACTGTGATACCTGGGTACAAACTATATCATAATGATAGAGCTGATCAAATTGGTGGAGGGGTTGCACTCTATGTTAGAGAGGGCATTGAGTCAGAAAGGATTAAAGTTTTCCAGGAAACAAAATTTGCTGTAGATTCTCTATGGATTGAAATTCCATGTAAAAAGGGGAAGGCGATGGCAGTGGGGTTGTACTATCGAATGCCTGGCCAGAATGAACAAATGGATGATGAAATGCTCAAAGAAATCAAGGCAGTTAACAAAAATTACAGCACAGAAATAATAATGTGTGATTTCAATTACCCCAGTATCGACTGGGTCAGTGTCATGGCAGGACATGCTCGGGAGATAAAGTTCCTAGATGAAATAAATGACTGCTTCTTGGAACAGCTGGTTCATGAACTGACCAGAGGGGAAGCCATATTGGACCTAGTCCTTAGTGGAACACCAGATCTGGTGCAAGAGATAAGGGTGTTGGGGCCACTTGGCAATAGTGATCATAGCATGGTCGCATTTGATTTAATTAGTGGAGGAGGGATGGTAAGGAAATCCACAGTACTACCTTTTAACTTTCAAAAGGCAGACTATGATAACATGAGGAAAAAGAAAAAACTAAAAGGAGCAGTTGCAAAGGTTAAAGACTTACATCAAGCTTGGGTTTGTTGAAAAATACTATCTTGGAAGCCAAGAACAGCTGTATGCCACGCTTTAAGAAAAGTGGAAGGAAGTACATAAAACTGCCAGCATGGTTTAAAGGTGAGGTCAGAGAGGCTGTTGTTGCCAAAAAAGCATCTTTCAGGAAATGAAAAAAGAGCCAAATGACGAAAACTGGAAACAGCACAAGCACTGGCAAGTTAAATGCAAGGCATTGATAAGGCAGGTAAAAGGAGAATTTGAGAAGAAGCTTGCTGCAGAAGCAGAAATGTGTACTAAAGACTTTTTCAAGTACATTCGTAGCAAAAAACCTGTGAGAGTCAGTTGGGCCATTAGATGATAGAGGGGTTAAAAGGGCACTAAGAGGCGTCAAAAGGGCACTAAGAGGCGTCAAGGCGATAGCGGAGAGACTGAATGAATGCTTTGGTCTTTACTGAGGAAGATGTAGGGATGTTACCCATGACTGAAGTGGTATTTAAAGGTGTGGAAGAATTGAAGGAAATATCGATACATCGGGAAGGTGTATTACAACTATTTGATTAACTGAAGAGTAGCAAATCACCTGGACCAGATGATATACATCCAAGGGTATTGAAAGAACTGAAATATGAGATTGCAGACCTGCTATTAGTAATCTGTGAACTATCATTAAAATTATCTGTAATACCTGAAGATTGGAGGATGGCCAACCTAACGGCAATTTTTAAAAAGGGTTCCAGGGGTGATCCGGGAAACTACCGACCGGTGAGCCTGACGTCAGTACTGGGAAAAATGGTAGAAACCATCATAAAGAACAAAATTGCTGAACATGTAGATAGTCATGGCTTAATGGGAGACAGCCAACATGGCTTAAGACAAGGAAGATCTTGTCTTACTAATCCGTTATGTTTTTTTGAAGGAGTGAATAAACAGGTAGACAAAGGTGAGTTGGTTGATATAGTGTATTTGGACTTTCAGAAAGCCTTTGACAAGGTCCCTCATCAGAGACTTTTGGCAAAACTAAAGTCATGGGATAGGAGGCAGTGTACTGTTGTGGATCGGGAACTGGTTAAAAGATAGAAAGCAGAGGGTAGGGCTAAATGGCCAATTTTCATAGTGGAGAAAGGTGAATAGTGGTGTACCCCAGGGATCTGTGCTGGGTCCGCTGCTTTTTGACATATTCATAAATGACCTGGAAAGTGGAATAACGAGTGAGGTTATCAAATTTGCAGATGATACAAAACTATTTAAAGTTGTTAAAACCCATGAGGATTGTGGAAAATTGCAAGAGGATCTTGATAAATTGGAAGACTGGGTATCAAAATGGCAGATGAAATTTAATGTGGACAAGTGCAAAGTTATGCACCTAGGGAAGAACAACCCCAACCATGCAAGGTTCTACATTAGGAACCACCAGCCAGGAAAAAGCTTTAGGCCTCATTGTGGATAACATGTTAAAACCCTGAACCCAGTGTGCAGCGGCGGACAAGAGAGCAAATAGAATGCTAGGTATCATAAGGAAAGGAATGGAAAATAAAACAAAGGATATTATAATGCCTCTGTATCATTCCATGGTGCAACTGCTAATTACATATGATCTAGATTGGCCACTGTTGGAAACAGGATACTGGGCTTGATGGACCTTGGTCTGACACAGTATGGCATATCTTATGTTCTTATGTTCTTATTGTAGCAATATGCAGGGTTGCGGATGAGTGTAGGTTAGTTCAGGCTGTCAGGAAAAGATGTACTTCTGGTTTGAGTAAAGGCATGAGGAATGTTTTAATATAGTGTGCAGAAGTATATAGAGAGGAGAATGATTTAGAATCAGATGTGTGATAATTAACAACAATTTGCTTTGTAATGTACTTAAAAGATATAAGAGTTGAATGTAGAAAGATTTTCAGTAGAGGTTGTTATGCTGTAAAGGTGATGTTTGTGGACAGCCTCACTTCAGCTGAGTCTCGTGTCTGATGATGTTGGACCAGCAGTGCGCACACTGATTTTACACAGTTCAATAGTATATGTATGGGAGCAGCATAGGAACTGTTAGGTGCAGGGTTGAACGTAGTATAGCGAACGTTGCCGTTGAATATCAAAGCCTAACTAACAATGTTTCAATAGAGCATGTAGTTTTAACATAGTAACAATGTTTCAAGTTAATGTAAGATTGCTTAACAATGGTTAGTCAAATTAAGTATAGTGATGATTCTTCGGGTACAAGCAATGGGACAGCGCTTTGAAAGAATAGGTAGGAAGGGTAGTGTTTTAACGGCAGACTCAGGTGGGGGGACAGCAAGATATCTAAGGGGAGAGAGAGAAGCTGCAATTAACTTATAAATACAAAGTTGATGAACGTATACACGGATTATACATGTGCTACTAGACTTGCTATACAATTGGTTGCGAAGTACTATTGCCAAGAAATAGTTAGAAATTAGGGCAAGGTTTGGCAACCTCAAGTATATGTAAGTGTTTGTTTTAGTAAGTATATCACCATCTTCTTCATCTTCTCCACCCCCAATTACCTATGGTCCCCTCGCATCTCATTGGACCTCCTGCAGACGTCCTGGCAGCATTGGTTATTTTAGAAGCTAGAAGCAGGAAGCAAGCATGAGAACTAAAACCAGTGTGTACTTACATGCTCTCAGATGGGACGGGGGGGGTGGAGCATGTGAGCATTCACCCACTTAGTCCTCATGCCCATTTCCTGCTACTGGTTTGCTGCCATGAGATTAATGGGCGTGACAGAGGAAGGGATTGGTAATTTATGGGGCAGGAGACACTCAAGGTTACCACTATCTGCTTGCCTGGCAGATCTCTGAAAGAGATGCTGCATGTTTCTAACACTCTGCAATTAAAAGAAACACGTTGATGAACCGTGCATGAGGAACAGGGTTGTTGGTTTTTTTTAACCTATATGGATAGTGGAGGATTGAAACAATTTACTTAGGATGATGATGGTGGAATTTGCATCATAGGTGGTGTTTAGGAACAAATTAGATAGCATCTTTTTGAGATGGTTGAGCCACCTCCTGAGGTTCCTTCCAGTTCTGTCTATCTTTGTACTTCTTGCACTATTACAATATTGTTGTCTTCTATGCATGATAGCACACATAGTGAGACATAAATGTTAGAACAAGGAGTGAGGATGTGGGTGCAGAGAAGGGGGAGGGTTGAAATAATTCCATCACCCCTGTAGTGAGTTACATCTGGCTTTATTTGTATTTATTTATTAAAACATTTTAAAGAGATGGACAAGTTTGAGATTATCGTTTAGTTAAATGTGTACTAGATGAATCATAACCATTTCTATTTGCCAGTTATATGGGGGCAAATTTGCTTTGTTTATTACAGAGGAGGTTCAGATGTTGCATGTCTCTTAGCCCCTTTGTTTGGGACAGTGTGCATTATGTGTCTGCAGTTCTACAAGCAAACTCATTGTCTTGCTTAGTGGTGTGTGTGCCCTGGCATACTGCATTATGCTATTCTACATGCAGGGCTTGATTTGTACCTGCTGTGTTGGATGAATAGATTTATTATTATCTTTCATTTGAAAAATGCTGGCGAAAGGCCCTGTGCATCTCATAAAAGCCAAAAGAACCCTCTTTATTCATGGCTTTAAATCAGTGCTTGTTCTCTGACGTGTAATATGCTGTCCAGCTCATTACAGTATGCACAAGGCTCATCCCCTTTAGGACATAGAAAACCATGCTCCAGATGTCGACAACATCTAGACTAGTGCAAAGCACATTCTCTTGGCTTGAAGTAGGGCAGAACATCCACTCTTCAATGATCTCTGCTCAGCCTTACTTAAATATATTTGGAAATGCTAAAGTCTTTGTCTATCCACAGGAAGCAATGGAGACCCCTCCCCGCTTCCCCAAATATACACAAACAGAAAACCTTTTATGTCCCATAAACAAAATCATCACATTCTCTGGCTGCCAGGAAGGTACAAAACCAGTGTATCCAAATGGCAGATGGCATTTAATGTAGACAATGAAAACGTTATGCACTTGAACTGGTTAAAAGATAAAAAGCAGAGGGTAGGGCTAAATGGCCATTTTTTCCAATGGAAAAGGTGAATAGTGGAGTACCCCAGGGATCTATGATGGGTCTGCTGCTTTTTAACATATTTGTAAATGACCTGGAAATGGGAATAACGAATGAGGTAATCAAATTTGTAGATGGCACAAAATTATTCAAAGCTATTAAAACCCCAGAGGATTGATAAATTGGAATATTGGATGTTCAAATGGCAATTGAAATTTAATGTGGACAAGTACAAAGTTATGCACCTAGGAAAGAACAACCCAAACTATGGTTGCACGATGCAAGATTCCACATTATGAATCACCACCCAGGAAAACGGTTTAGACATCATCGTGGATAACACATTGAAACCCTCCGCTGAGTGTGCAGCGGTGGTCAAGAAGGCAAATAGAATGCTAGGAATCATAAGGAAAGGAATGGAGAATAAGACAAAGGATATTATAATGCCTCTGTATCGTTTCATGGTGCAACCCCACCTTGAATATTGTGTACAATCCTGGTTGCAGTATCTTAAAAAGGATATAGCAGAATTAGAAAAGGTACAGAGAAGAGCCAACATAATGGTAAAGGGGATGGAAGAATACCCCTTTGAGGAGAGGCTTAAAAGGTTAGGGCTCTTCAACCTGGAAAAGAGACTGCTGAGGGGGAAATATGATAGAGGTCTACAAATTAATGAATGGAGTGGAATGGGTAAATGTAGATTGATTGTTTACGCCATCAAAAAGTAGAAAGACTAGGGGACATGCAATAAAGCTACAGTGTAATCTGTTTAAGACTAATAAGAGAAATATTTTTTCACTCAATGCATAATCAAACTCTGGACTTCGTTACCGGAGGATGTAGTAAAAGCTGTTAGTGTAGCTGGGTTTTAAAAAGGTTTAGACAAGCTCCTGGAGGAATGGTCCATAAAACATTATTAAAGAGGACCCAGGAAATCTACTGCTGAGACAAGTATTGTGGAATCTATGTGCCTTTTGTGACCTGGATGGCCACTTGGAAACAGGGTACTGGCTCGATGGACCTTGATCTCACCCAGTATTGACTTTGTTATGTTCTTAAGTATGTCATACCATGCAGGGCTCAGAGCCCTCCTGTGTAAAATTCCATCACAGCTAGGATGAGCCGTAGTCATGGTTATGCACCTATGGGATGGGATGAGGACAGGGGAGGCAAATAATAGTGTTCAAGGTAGGCCCTTGGCGACACTTGCACTGGAGGGAAGATCAACCCTTGGGTTATAAGATCTGTGCTCCAACTACAGGGCCATTGAGCTTGCTGCTGTTCCCGGAGCTCTGGGAGGAGGGTACTGTGATTGTTAAGGGGGCCTTGGAGGCTCAAGTCATGTAAGCCTGAGGTCCCCTGTGTCAGATACCACCTTCCAAATGCTTATTTGTGCCTGGTGTGTGTGCCATTGAAGCAATTCTGACTCCTGGCAACCTAGCAGACACTGGGTTTTGTTGGCAAGCTGTGGCTGGAAGTGGAATGCCAGGTCTTCCTTCCAAGGCCATGGAGGGTAAAGTGATTTTGCCCCAGGCCACATGGAGTGCTGGTAGGAACCAAACCCTTATCTCTTGGTTACTAGGCTGCTGTGCTAACCCCTAGGCTGCTACTCCACAAGCTTTATTGTTTATTGTTTATTCACATTTAATATACCGCTCCCCATAACATCGGAGCGGTTTACAAAAATAAAATTAATTATTGAAAAGGAAAAAGGAAAAGGAAATTACAATAGCCGGTAGAGAGAGAAAAGAGACAAAGGCAGAAAAATCATGCAAAGCAACAGAGAAAAGACAAGGAGAGGAAAATTCAAGGGGGGAAAGCTAGAGAGAATAGATGAGTTTTTAGGAGAGAGCGGAACCTTGGATAGGATTCTTCTGTGCGGAGGTTGGTTGGAAGGGAGTTCCAGAGAGAAGGCCCTAAATAGTAGAATGCTGATTTTCTGGTAGATTGCAGATGAGCTCTGGAGGGTGCTGGAAGATGGAGGCAGTTGATGTGAATGGACCGGAGACTGCGTGTAGGAGTATGGTAGAAGAGTAGATCTGAAAGCTGTCAGAGCACTTGGAAAAGCATGGCTAAAAATTACTGGAGGTTTCAGCCTCCCCCCCCCCCCCCATCAGAGGCGGGTCTCAAATCAATGGCTTTCTGGTCATATGGTAAGTAACTTGCCAAGAGTCATGGATGCTGGCAATGGTTTGTCAGAAGAATACCAAAGTTTTCCCCATCGTATTGAATGCAACAGACTTGATTAGACTGAATTTTCCAGTACCTCTTGAAAGAAAGGCCACATGTCAAATCTTATGCACCCTGAGAGACGTTCTGTTTGGCATGACACTGGTGAGTGGTGCACGTTGACAGCTGACTTTGAGAGACCGAGGAAAGACTCAGCCATGACTTGATAGAACCCAGTTGAAGAAGAATGGCCTCGAAGGCAACCCTGTAATTTGTGAGCCAAACTGCTCTCTGGGTGCAGCAACACTGAGTAGTAATGGCTCACACAAGTCTGGGTGGCAAGGTTGGTCTGGCTGAGGAGCAAGGCCTATCACTGTGGATAATGGCCATGTGGATGGTGGAAAGGCACTTTGCTAGGGACATCAGAGTTGCTTCACTATGCTGACTGAGGACTATACAGTGGCTGTAATTACCATTAGTGCCCATGGGGGGGGGGGGAACAGCCATGCCCTAAATAAGTACCTCACCTGAGAAATACGGTGCTCACTGGAAGAAGAGCTTCAAGCTCCCAGCTTATGCTGCCACTTGCTGGGCCACAAAAAGCCTGTAGCCCTCTTTGCAGTGTTGTCAAGGGCTCCAGCGAGAGGTTATTGGGGCATTGGTGCTGGGTATGATCCCGGAACAGAGGTGTTGTCATAGGGTACTTCACTTTGCTGGCATCGAGCGGCTCCATGTTTGCCATGTGGTTTTTTTGTGGCCCAGAGGTCAGTCCACTGACCTTTTTGTGCTGCCACAATTTGACCTCGGCTACTCCACATCTGCACTGGCACATTTGCCCTGTGATTTGACACTGTCATACTGGCCTAGACAACTTGTCTGTAGCTGAGGTGTGGTATGGGAGCTGATCAGAACAGAGAAAGTGTTTCTGGTGTAGCCACAGGTCAGAGTCAACAGTGTCACTGCAGGGCCTCTGCTGCATGAAGCAAGGTAGTGAACGTATGGCCAGAGGGCAGAGAGCTCCCAGGGAGGGCCCTGCTGCTGCAGGTCCACATGGTCCTACATGCTGACTGCAGCGAGGGAAGAAGTCTCGCACCAGAAGGCAGTCAAAAACAAGGAAAATTAAAGAAAATTAAAGAAACAAAGAGAGCAGAAAGATCCATCTGCATGGCTGGACAGAAAGAACAGACTGAGGTGAGAAGGGGGTGGGCATTGTGGTAGGGTGACTGACACATGCTCAGAAGAGTCTTCTGAGCTAGTGGTGAACAATTCCATCCATGGCGCCTTCGGATGATGTCACCCATGTGTGACTAACTCATCCTGCTAGTTCATGGGAGAACTTAATTACTGCTCTGCAGGAAGGCTGGACTCAGCTCAGGCTGCAGAACAGTAATTGAATTTACAACTTTGCTGTTTTACTGTCTACTGTGAGAAGGCTATGCCTGATGCAGCTCAAACCCGACATGACTTGGCGCCTTTCAATTTTTGGTGCCAGAGGCAACTGCCTCCTTTACCTATGGTGAAATCCAGGCCTGGCAATACCTTCCTGCACACTAGCTGTCACTGGCTGTCGCACACACTCCCCACCCCCTTCCATAGCATGCAGTTATTGTGCATCTTATCACGTATTGTCATGTCAGCACAGTAACAGTTACCACGGGTGTACACCAACTGCACACACTAGTTCATGCACTATCTCCTTAGCAAACTTTAGTATGAGAGCCCCTTAGTTTCCTAGTTCATGGTATAAGACAACAAATTTAAAGTTTCCCAATGGCTCCCATAGATTGTAATGGAAACTGCACAGAAGTAGCAAAGAACCTTCCAGAGATAGTCTTTTACCAGGCAGGATGAACTATTCAGATTTTAGAGGGTAAATAAAAGCCGTGTTTATGGGTGAATAACCCTTTGTAGGCTGGTTCATGAGCAGAGGTCAATCACAAAATATCTATGGGAGTTCCTTCTCTTCAAGCACACCTCAAATATCTTTCTGTATCTATGCTGAATATCTTTATAACAACCCCCTTTTTTGACAGTTCCCGTTTGACAAAATCTGAATAGCCCACAAAGTTTCTCCTCAAGAGGCAAAACAGACCAGGGACAGGAGCTGATCCCTTCAGTTAATTTAGTTTTTTTCAAAATCAGTTATTTTGGAGGGGAAGTGCAGCATATAACGTTATGCCTTGGTACATTGATGAGGCTTAGCACAGATTCTTACAGTGATAATCCCACAACAGCAATTTACAAGCATTTGTGGCCAGAAGATAGCAAACGCTTTACACTATATGCCACCACCGTGAACTGATCAGCCTTTTTTCTTCTGACCTAGATCATTTCTACTTTAAAATAGTACTGTTTTCCAGAGATCTGTGCTGCCCCCACATCTAAAAACTCCCAATCAGCTAAGTAGTGGCTCATATGGCACAACATCAGTCACCGTGCGTAGTTCCAGGGCAGCTTTCCTTTGCTGGCAGCTTATTTCACAGTCTGATCAAAGCTTTACTCCTCATTTGTTTCACTGTTAGCTAATTTAGTTTTTGGCAGCTGCCCTCATGATTCTCATTGAATGATTTCCATTATTTGAGATAAGGAGGTTGCCAGAGCATTTAAGGATTATAGAATAGTGTCATAATGTTGTGTCTGCATTGTCACACTGCGTCACTGGCTCCCGTACTGCTGCTTTTTATGCTCTGAAACAGATATTAAATAGACTTGAGTAGAAACAGTGTGTGCTCTATGAGCTGTAAAGTTGCATGATTTGACATTTTTGTCGTGGAGTCGTCACCAGAGCTGCCCAACTAACAGCCTCACATGGAGCTGAACTGGTGTGTTCCCTCTTACATTGAAGAAGCCAAGAGGAAACTTGCTGGTAATTATGCATAAATATCACAGCTTCAGGGGCCACAATGAAATTATGGGCTGGGGTGGCATCACTTGTTCCACAAGTACTTATAATAATTTACAAATTTAGTGACCTACCAACTTAGAAAAAAAACACAGATCGAATCCAGTTATTGAAGCAGATGAAACCAGCGCTGCCTTTGGGAGCTGTGTGAATGTGCTGTTGCTGAATCAGCATTTAGCAACTTATGTCCCATATTCAGCAGTACACATGATTGTTTACAGATCTAAATCATGTTGCACTTTGGGGCCTGTTACAAACATAACGCCTAATCAAACTAAATTTAACCCTACAAATTCAGTAGATGTTCAGGCCAATTAACTCTAATCATTCTTAGTTGAATTCTACTAATTATTTCATAAATGTAATAGAGGTGTGGTTGTGAGATTCTTTCTCTGGCTTTAATAATTCAACAGCACAACTTTACAAATACAACTATACAAATTCTAGCAGAGAGGACACTTTTTCAATCATCAGTTACAATACAAAATGATATGGCATGCAATACCTAGATATGACAGAATCGTGGCTGATCATTCCATTCGTCTTAATCTCACATAAACACTGGCGTTAATCTTTTGGAGCATAATTAAGTGTTTTGTGTAGTGTCTCAGTTATTCTTTTTCTAGATCTATACAGGTGTGTGTATGTGTATGCATCAATATTTATATGTGTGTGTATGTATTTATATATACAAAATGTGTATATGAATATGAATTCTGGTATCCCTACTGTTATATTTATATATTTATTTGTAGTTAGCTCATGTCTTTCCAGTAGTAGTCAAGGTGAGTTACATTCAGGTACTATAGGTATTTCTCTATCCCTTCTATGTGGGTGTATAATCAGGAGATTTTGGAATTCCACTTAACAGGGATTCTGATCATTGTAAGCTTGTCCTGAATTTTTATTTTAACTTATCCTTTAAGATTTCCAAGGTTCTCAGAACAAACTGATCTTAGTTTTCAGGTATCTACTGCAGGTCAGGTGACTCCCTTTGAGGATTTAGCCTAGGCCTGTTTTATGACAGTGGCCTGCCTCCTATGCATTTATACCCTGAACATAAATGTCTCTCTCATATCTCCCCTATTCTGCCTTTCCTCTAGGATACATAGATTTAAATCTGTCTCCATATGCTTTATGGAGGGGCTCCATATCAAGATAATTCTCTGCCTGAAAGTTCTTTAAAAAGAGGCTATTTTTGTTAAATATCATTTTTTGCTGCTAAAAGTTACTGTTTTATTTTTTATAACTGTTTACAGAAGGGGATTTTTCCGTTTTAAATCAGGCTTTTTGTTTTGCTGCTGCTTTTTTTTCTTTCCTCAAGTTTTCTAGCTCAAAGAGGAGGAAAGGTAGCAAATATTCTTTGAAGCCACTGCACTGCTGAGATGTTAGGTCCCTCTTTACCCACCCAAGTGTGGAATCTTGTTATATAAACTAGATCCCCCAATTAAATGGCTAGATTAGATAGATTTATTTTTGGGTAGGTGAATTAGGAAGCTAAAGATATATGCCAAAGGTAGGTTCTCTGTGGAAATAATTCAATATAATATATTTCAGAGGTCTGTGATTAATAGTATTACAATATATTGATTAATAGTATTTTAATAAATCTTTGAGGTAATTCTACAAAGAGGAGACACACCATACTACATACTGCAGATAAATTAACACATTTTGTAGTCAGAAGAAACAAGGTACGCTACTTCAGACCCCTGTAATAGATAAGCAAATAAGCAAAGAATCTGCAAAAAGATATTTACAGCCAGTGGCTTATGTCCCAAGTTGTTACCACTATTATACCCCACAATACTTAACCGACCTTCTTTCTTTTCACTCTCCCAGGTACACTCCTCGTTCCTTCCACCTGAACCGCCTCGCTCTCCCCTCCCCCTCCCGTGCCCATCTACAATCTACCCGTTCCTCCGCTTTCTTTTTTGCCGGCCCCGCCCTCTGGAACTCCCTCCCCCCCTCACTCCGCCTGGAACCTCACCATCCCACTTTTAAACAGAACCTGAAAACTCACCTCTTTTCCCTGGCGTTTGATGTTCCCTCTCCCTTCGTGTGAATCCCATGTGTCCTATTATTGCTTTCCTCGTGTTTGTGTTCTGTTATATTTTTGGTCCTGTCTCTCCTGTGTTATTGCTTTCCTATTAAGAATTTGTATTTCTATTCCATTTCGTTGGCTTCGGCCTTCTTTTTATTTGGTTTTATTGTACACCGCTTTGCCTACCCTGAAAGGCGTTTTTTTATCAAATGAAATAAAACATAAAACATAAACATACTGTTGTTTCTAAGTTCTCATCCAAGTTCGCTACCCTTGTTTCTCTGTTGCCTCCAAGTTTCCTAAGCTGTTAAGTTAATGTAAGTTTTTTATACAATGTAAACTGCTTTGAAACTATGATGTGGTATAGAAAACCCTTTAAATAAAAAAAATATCATTTTTCACATAAAAAGGTTAGTTTTTACTGACGGACTGGATAGGGACTTTGGCTGGACTTTTTTTCTAATTTTCTTTCCCAAGAGATACCAAAGCTGTCACCCCCATTATTATTTCTACACTCATCTAGAAGCACAGCCAGATCTAGTTTGTGGAACCAGTTTAGTGTACAAGATGCCTGCAGGTTAAATCTCTCAGGAAACAAGTTGAGGAACCAAAAGAGGATGTGGCATGGCTAAGAAGTATCTGTGGCAATAAGAGATATATTGATGAAATACTTCTAGAAGCATCTACGATCTCCAGCAGAAGAGAAGATGACATTGCATGAAAAGATGACAGCAAGACAGATCACCAGAACCTATGAACTCAACATCCCATCTTCCCTGGAAATGAGGGATTGGTTTGCAGTCCTGGAACTGGAAGATGCAAAGACATTCCAGGAAAAGGAAGTATCAGAGTTCAAACAATAAAGTTGTAGAATCAGCAGCCACTAGGAAGCAAAGGATAGTGGTGGTTGGTGACTCCCTTCTGAGGGTACAGAGGCATCCATCTGCTGTCCAGACATGATATCCCAGGAGATGTGCTGTCTGCCTAGTGCCAAGATCCAAGATGTTGCAGAGAGTTTGCCGAGACTCCGCAAGTCTAGTGACTATTATCTAATGCAGTTACTCATCCATGTTGGCACAAATGATACTTCTAGGTTTCCATCTGAGCATATCAAAAGTAACTTTGTGGCTCTGTAGGGAAAGTGAAGCAGTTAGCATGCAGGTGATATTCTCCTCAGTCCTCCCTGTCAAAGGCCATGGCCAAGACCGGGAAGAGCTCACATCCTGTAGATGAATGCCTGTCTGCATGGATGTGTCAGCAAGAGCATTTTGGCTTCTTGGACATGGCATGATTTTCTAAGGGCTGATCAGCAGAGATGGTGGCCACCCATCAAAAAAGGGGAGAAGTCTTCCACAACAGACTGGCTTAATCTACTGAAGAGGGCTTTAAACTAATGTCATTGGGGATGGGTTTACAAAGCGCCCAGTTAAGTAAAAGCCCTCAGGTAAGTAAAACATTAAAAACTAGTTTAGAAAAAGGGAAAAATTGCAATATCTGGAGAGCTGCCTCATCGTATACCAAATAAAATTCCAGATTTAGAAGCTTTAATGGAAGAGGCCGACTTGGATGTTCAGGGAGACATGGTATATAGAAAACAATTAGTGGAACGTAGATATACCGGGCTATAATCTATTCAATATAAACAAGATCTAAAGAAAGAGAGGAGGAGTAGCACTATAAATAGAAAATAATATTAAAACCACAGAACTACATGGCTTACAAGGGAAGGAAGAAACACTGAGGGTTAGTCTAGAAGGAGGGAATGGAAAATCTATACATTGGTGTGATATACAGACCTCCCTCACAGGCAGAAGAAATAGATAGAAATTTAATTGAAAATATTCACAATATTGCTGTGAAAGGGGATGTACTTTTGGGTGGATAGCTGAATTTGTCAGATGATGTTTGGATATCTCTGCTGTGGTGTCATCGAAAAATAGGGAGTTCTTGTATTCTCTACAGAGAGAATTGTTCCAGCATCTAGTAACAAAATCCACACGGGAAAGGATGATACTGGACTTAGTAAAATGGGGAGAGTGTTTCTGGTGTTGAAGTGGGTCATCATCTGGTGTGCAGTGATCACCAGATAGTGAGCTTCAATATTAGGGTACGAATGGAGATGGTCCCTTCAAAAGCAAAGGTTCTTGACTTCAGGAAAACTAACTTTGTAAAGATGGGGGAATACTTCAAGCAGGGCCGGCCCCAGAATTCATCCAAGGTGTTAGCGTCCCAGACAGACCTAAAGCTTTACACCTCTCTTGGCTGTCAAAATCTATTGTTTAGCTTTGAATGTCCTGTTCTTTGCCACCCCCCAGAAGTTGCTTCCCTAGGCAACGCCTAGTTTGCCTGATAGATGGGCTGGCCCTGACCTCAAGGAATCGTTAGTTGAATGGAAACACTGGAATAGGTAGAATAACAGTGGGCAAAACTGAAAGGAGATATTTTAAGGGCAACAATCCTTTTTGTCAGGAAAGTAAATAAAAGGAAAAGGAGGCATCTTCAAAAGAAGTAGCTGAAAAGGTAATGAAAAAGAGGGTAGCCTTCATAAAATACAAGAGATCACAGAAAGAGGTACAATATCTGGAAAAGCTATAATAAGCTGGGAAAGTAGTCAGGAAAGCAAAAATACAACTAGCCAATACACCAAAATGGGGGTGGAGGCAAAACATTTTTTAGATATGTTAGAGATAGGAGTAAGTTCAAAGATGGCATTGCGAGACTCAAGGGTAAAGGGGAGTGATAGGCAGAGGCTGGTGAAGATAAAGCAAAATTGCTTTACACATATTTTGCTCTGTGTTCACAGATGAAGGGCCAGGAACGGGATCTCAGAAAACAAATACAAATAGGAATGGAAGTGAGTTATAACTCAAATTATTTTCAGAAGACTGTTCACGAGAAGCTAGCTAAACTAAAAGTGGATAAATCAAAGGGGCCCAGAAGGGATTCATCCGAAGGTATTGAAAGAACTTAGGGATGTATTGGCTGACCTTTGCAGTCGTTCTTTAGAGTTGGGAGTGATCCCAGAGGACTGGAAATGGGCAAATACTGTTCCTGTCCACAAAAGTGGAAGTAAGGAAGAGATTGATAACTACAGACTCATTAGTCTGATTTCTGTAGTGAGTAAATTAATAGAAATGCTGCTAAAGCAGAGGATGGTGTGGTCTATGGAATCCAAAGGCTTACAGGATCCGAGATGGGTATGACTTTACTAGAGGTAGTTCTTGTCAGACGAATCTGATTGTTTTCTTTGATTGAGTGACCAGAGAATTGGATTGGGAGAGAATGCTAGATGTGGTATTCTTAGATTTCAGCAAGGCTTTTGATACCATTCTGCATCGGCAGTTTATAAATCAACCAGGTGCCCTCAGGTTGGACCCTAAAGTGACTGACTTGGTAAGAAACTGGTTGAGTGGGAGCCACTAGATGGTAGTAGTAAATGGTGTTCACTCTGAAGATGCGTTACCAGTGGTGTGCCACAGGGATCTGTCCTTATATCTGTTCTTTTTAACATTTTTGTATACGATGATATGGCAGGTCTGTTAGGAAAGATATGCCTCTTTATGGATGATACCAAAATCGGCAGCAAGATAGACACAAAGGAAGATGTGGAGGGATGGAGAGATCTAGTGATTCTTGAAGAATGGTTGAAAATTTGGCAGACAAGATTTAGAGCTAAATAATGCAAAAAAAGAATAGGACCTTTAATTGTATCAGTTGATCTTAAAGTGGCCAAGCAGGTAGAAAAGGCAACGTCAAAAGCTGTAGGGAGATGAATGGCACCAGGAAAAAGAAAGTAATTATGCCTTTGTACAAGACTTTAGTGAGACTCATCTAGAGTTTTGTGTACAATTCTGGAGACTGCATTTCAATAGGATATAAACTGGATGGAGTTGGTCCAGAGGGAAAATGGTCGACGGCCTTCATCATAAGGCATATGGGGAAAGGCTTAAAGATCTCAATATGCATATTTTGGAGAAAAGGCTAGAGTAGGGCGATATGATAGAGACATTAAAATACCTCCATTTTATAAATGTACAGGTGGTGGCCCTCTTCCAGTTGAAAGGAAGATCTAGAACAAGGGGTCATAGGGTGAAGATGAAAAGGGATAGAATCAGGAGTAATCTGAGGAAATAGTTCTTTATGGAAAGAGTGATGGATGTATGGAACAGCATCCCAGTGGAGGTAGTGGAGACAAGAAGTGTATCTGAATTTGGGAAAGTATGGGGCAAATAGAGAGGATCTCTAAAGGGAGAGTAAGGGATTGTAGAACTTAATATTTCTCATTAATGGGCATAGTAGATAGGCCATATGGTCATTATCTGCCGTCATTTTCTATGTTTCTTTGGCGACACCTCTTGACCATTTTAGTAGTCACTCTCTGGGCTGACTCCATCTGGTTTATATGCTTTTAAAGATGCAGTCTTCAAAATTGTACACCATACTCCAAAGGAAGTCTCACCACAGACTTAAAAGAATAGAAGGAAGGGGGAACCTCCAAGGTCAGCAAGCACAACAAAGAGAGAGCGGAGAAGGATCACAGCCACACCGAAGGAATCTTCTATTAGAACACTTTATTAGAAACCCAACTTGGCCAAGTTTCGGCAAACATTCCTGCATCAGGGATCTAAAAAAAGCCAACACTATAACAATATAAAAAAGGGCCCATACCTAAAGTGCTCAGTTTTTTAAATTTAACCTATGTAGAACCATATCAAAAGCCTTGTTGAAAATTTTATTTTATTTTTATTTGTTACTTTTTTCTATACTGCCCCTTCCAGAGATCAGGGGTGGTTTACTTATAACTAACATTTTATATATAACAGTTGTTTTTAAAACTATTTACATAAAAACTTGCAATACTTAATAACTTAACATATTATTTAGAACTATGAAATCCAAGTACAGTGCACCTCATGTTCTCCCCTTATTTTCATTTCTTTGGTCAGCAGTCAAAGAAATTGACCAGATTTGTATGATGGGATCTGCCTCTGGCAAAACTATGATGTCTCAGATTCTGGAAACCACTGGATTCTGGAAACTGCACCATCCTCTGTTTTTGCAGCAATTCCATCAATTTACAAATCATTGAGGGAGACAGCCTCTGGTTTCCAGAATCCTCATTCTTTTCATTTCTTTTCATTTCATTTATTCAAATTTATTTCTCACTAATCATTAAAAATTACTGGGCGAGTTACAACAAAACATACATAATAAAAACAGACGGTACAGTAGGGATATAAAATTATAAACAAGCACTTCCACTTTTGTTGGCTCATCTCCAGTCTCCCAGAACCACTTCTGATTTTCAAGATGCTCTGAAAAGGTCAAACAGCAGAGCTACCCCACCTTCATTAATACCCTCAGATACATCCATCTGGCAGCATCTACGTTCAGTTTATCTAATTCCTCACAAATACTATTCTCTGAAAATTATCGGAGGTATACCTACCTCACTTCTGTTCTTATTTGTGTCCATTTTCTGTGGTCCTACTTCCAGCCCTTCCTCAGTGAATATTGAATAGAAATATTTGTTATGCAAGTCTGCTTTTTCCTCATCAGGCTTTTAAGTATTCTTAACCTTTCCCTCTGAGTCTCAGAATGCCATTTTTTTGTATTTCGTGCTATTTCTCACATATCTTTTTTTTTTTATATATACTTTATTTATAACGCCAACAAATACAAAAGACCATATACATAGATCTCCAAAAGGGGTGTACTCTGATCCTCTTCCGGAGTGTCATCAAAAACAGAAAAGAATTGGTGCCAATTATTTTATCCTTTTTACCAGTCCCTGAATCCCTGCCATCCTCCCCCCTCCCCCACTCCCCCCCTTCACCCACCACACACTCCCCCGCAAATTCTATAAGCCCCTTCTGGGGACTTGGTCCACACCATTCCTCCCACCAGCAGCTCTCCTCCATCAACTACCCACTTGTAATATCTCATTGCGACACCGAGCACCTAGCTGTTGAATATAAGGCTCCCAGATGCGCATAAAGGCTATCCAACGTTTGACATTGCCCCTCGCCCCCCATCTCTCCATTAGCATCATTTGGTGGAAGCAGTTATGCCACTCACAAAAGGTGGGTGGGTTGCGATCTCTCCAAAGACGGAGAATTGGCCCCTTGCCCACTAAGCAGGCCTTGCGCACCAATAGTCATTCCCCTGACTTCGCAGGACTTGGAGGATCAAGCCTATCCAACACAACTAGGGCCCCGGACCATCGCACGCGCCGCTGCAGCACTTTAGTTAGGAAAGCACATATCTTAGCCCAGTAGGATCTCACTAGCCTACAACCCCACCACATATGTAATAAGGTCGCCAAGGGCTCAGAGCATTTTGGGCAGTGACCATCAGTGGCAAGCTGACTATGCAGCGCCCTTCGCGGGGAGAAATGTACTCTAGTTACACATTTAAATTGTATCTCCTGCCAGCGGGTCCCCTGTGTCAGGCCTACTATCCTCTCCAGAGCTTTACGAACCGACCCAGGGGATATTACTTCACTCAATTCCACCTCCCAAGCCGCCTCCACCCTTCGATAGTCAGGGACAGTATTGAGCCGATCCAAACGCTTCTTGAGATCAGAAATCGACGGGGGACTTTCCCCTCCTATCCCAAAAAATTCCAGTATTTGCGCCGACCTGTCTATGTGCAGCGCCTCCCGGGACAGGGAAGACACATAATGGGAAATTTGCATATAAGCAAAGCAATGCCCAGTGGGCAAGTCGTATTCCCTACTTAGGGTCAAGAAAGATTTGCACTGCCCTGATGGATCCACCACATGTCCTATATTCCTTATTCCTCGATCCCTCCAATCCCGAAAAATCACCATCTCCAAACCTGGTGTAAAATGAGCATTACCCTGCAAGGGTAGCCAGCTAGAGATCTTCCACGGTGTGTTCCATCTGACGTTAAGTTGTTTCCAAGTTCTCATAACCGAATCAATCAACTCACTTCACACTACCTGACTGGGGAGGTCATGATATGCCCCGTGCAAGACCCCCAACAATGTTAACGGCGCCACAAAACACTCCTCTAAAGCCCGAGGCGTATATACCTCTGTCCCTCCTAACCAATCCCCAAGATGTCGAGCCTGGCAAGCCAAAGCATATACCGTGAGGTCTGGAAGACCCATCCCCCCTTCACGCCATGTCCCCAACATCCGCGACCATGTGATACGCGCCCTGCCCCCCTTCCACAAGAAGCGTCGGATAACTGCTTCAAACCGGCGTACATCTTGACGCAACAGCCAAACCGGTAGTGTCTGAAACCAATATAAAAGCCGGGGCAGTATCAACATTTGGATCACCGCCACTCTCCCCGACAATGAGAGTGGGAGGGGTTCCCATGCTTTCAACTGTATCTGCAGCCGCCTCAGGGAACGCTCCAAATTACTCGCATAAATCGCTCTAGGACAGCGAGTCAACACTATGCCCAGATAAATAAATTCGTCGGCCGCCCACTTAAGAGGGAAAGCCCCCGCCCAACTCCCTCGCAGCTGAGCCGAAACATCAAGAGCTTCTGATTTATCTTTATTGATGCGCAACCCCGCAACTCTATCAAATCTCGTAAACTCCTCCAACAGCTTCGGTAGTGAGTGACCTGGTGAAAGCAGATGCACCAAAAGATCATCTGCGTAGGCTGAGAGTTTAAATTCCTGGGAGCCCATTCCTATTCCCTGTATCTCATGTGAGGCCTCAATGGTCCGAACCAAGGGATCAAGCGACAAGACAAACAACAAAGGGGAAAGAGGGCATCCCTGTCGCGTGCCCCATTCCAAAGGAAAGTCGTTGGAGAGGACGCCGTTGCATAAAACCCCAGCTGTCGGCTGAGCATAAAGACTCTCCACCATCCTACAGAAATTGACACCCAAGCCATACTGTGGGAGAAGGTTGCGAAGATACTGCCAGTCCACCCTGTCAAAAGCCTTCTCCGCATCAAAGCTAACAAGCAACGAAGGCAACCGGCGAGTGCGCACCCATTCCAGGGATGCTAGAATCTTGCATAAGTTCCGAACTGCATACCTCCCTTTGACAAACCCCACCTGCGAGTCATGCTCCAAATGCCCTAAAACTGCTGCCAACCGTATCGCCAGAATCTTCGCATTTAATTTTATATCAAAATTGAGCAAGGAGATAGGACGATATGATTCTACAAGCAAGGGGTCCTTACCCGGCTTAGGAAGCAGCGTAAGATGGGCATGATTTCGCCCCCAGCGAAAAGCCTTTTGCTCCGCCCTCTTATTAAAGACCTCCGCCAGCACAGGACTGACAAAGTCATCAAGAAGTTTATAAAACTCGGCACCCAAACCATCAGGTCCAGGCGATTTGTAACAACTAGCTACCGAAATCGCGGAGTGTACCTCCTGTGGAGTTATAGGTTGTTCTAATATCTCCCTCTGTTCTACCGTAAGCTGCGGTAAGTCCAACTCCTTCAAATAATCACACATCTCCATGGTGGATGTGGGTTGTGCCTTATATAAGTCCTGAAAAAATTTCCGAAAGACCCGGGCAATTTCCACTGACTCTTTTTGCAGTCTTCCCTGGTCATCCCGGACGGCCGCCACTAACGAGGAGCCCCGCTGACCTTTCAGACATCTAGCCAGCAGCTTCCCCGGCTTGTTCCCATGGCATTGCAGCCGATACCTATAGTAAAAGACGGACTTCTTGGCTCTCTGATGTAACAGCTCATTAATATCCGCCTGAGCTTCCCAGAGCTTTTTCTTATTCACTGGCGTCGGATTACGCGCACATAACCTTCGTGATCTAGTAACCAGGCGCTCTAGGCCTATTATTCGCTCTGCTATTAACCGACGCTTCCGGGCTGCAAACCCAATGATATCGCCCCGTAACACCACTTTCGCCGTCTCCCACACCAATTTAGGATCCTCACTGTGGCACTGATGGTCACTCATAAATTCCTGCCATCGCTGTTTTAGGAAGTGTTGAAATCGAACATCATGACACAACCCCAAGGGAAGTCGCCAAAGTCGTGCCTGGGTATTACTCATCCCCCACTGTAGCTCCATCTGGACCATCGCATGATCTGAGATTTCCAGCGGGCCTATCTGTACCTCCCCCGTATTAGCAGACAAATTCCCCGACACTAAGATATAATCAATGCGAGCACTGGAACCATGTGCACGGGATTGATGGGTAAAATCCCTTTCCAAGGGATGCATTAAGCACCAGGGGTCGACCAGGCTTAGTTGTCCACAAAAGCGCTGGAGCATCCGAGTCGTCGGGATCCTGTCCCTCGTCTCCCCCCTTCTAGAAGTGTCAAGGTCCATGTCCAAAACCCGTTGAAATCCCCCGCAAGAATCAGCGGGAGCGCCGGGAGCTGTTCTATTTTAGAAGCCAGACCATTATAAAAGCTGGGGTCTAGTCCATTAGGACCATAAAGATTCCCAATAATCATGGGCTTCCCCTCCAACTGACCAACCAACAAAAGGAATCTCCCGTCTTCCGCAGCGATAACTTTTTCCATGACAAAACGGATTCGCTTGTGAATCAAGATTACTACTCCTCCCTTTTTTCCTCTTGCAGGGGACTCCCACACCTGCCCCACCCAGTCCCTACGTAGTTTACTATGCTCTTCCTCCGTCTGGTGCGTTTCCTGCAGAAGTGCCACATCACACTGCTGTCGGGCCAGGGCCTGCAATATTTTATAACGCTTAATCGGATTCCCCATCCCACAGACATTCCAGGTAATGACCTTCAGAGGCACGAGGCAATGTCAAAGCTCAGCCAAACAGAAAACTCTAGTCGCAGTGGAGGAGCCCCCCCAGCCTGGAACCCTCCCTTAACCACCAATGAGAACATACAGAGCTGCTTACTAAAAAACAGTGGAGTGTGTGCAAACCCTCCCCTTCCCCTCTCTCCCCCTCCCACCCACCTACCCCCCCACTACTAATCCATCAAGTCCACCCATCAAGATGAACAACTTCCCTATGGCATTCGGGACTGCCCCGGGCCTTTTTGGACCCAACATTTAACTTAAAATTCAAATTTCTTTCTAAGCACCACAGTATTAACTTCACGATTCTCCCCAGTACCCCTTCCCTCCCCTCTTCTAAAACCACAACCCTCCCTAGTCTACTCAACTTGTTATTATTACTCAACACTGACAAGTCAGCTCTCCCCATCTGTTAGACCCCATAATACTTTCCCCCAGGGTTCTTTTATCCCTATATTGCCCCTTTTGCAGACCTGCACCTCCCCTCTGTAGCGAGATTCCCGCCTAAACCCAGTGTGTCTATTCCCTCCTCAGAGGCCCACGTTATCAGGCCCTCACCGAAGCACAGCCTATTATCTCTGTATGGGACCTTCCTATACCCCGCCCCTGGTCTCCGATTCGGTGGGATAAGGTATCTTACTACTCCAAGTATAATATTGGGGTGTGCAGTTAAGCCGCTATAAACCACAACCAGAAAATGAGCAAAACAGCAAAGATAACACAGGAGGTAACATAAGCAACCCACTAATCTCTCATTCCAGAATTACAAGCCCGACACACTCATCACCCCACATTCTACCTCCCCCAGGCATCAGGCTCTAACTAACAGCAGCCCAATGCGTAAAACAATGTCTGGGGTGCAAAGCTGCTTAGCAGCAGGATCGATCTCCACAAGCCCGGTGTTCCCGCGCATTAGCGCCACCACCATCGGGGCTGCCTTCTCAATGCTCTCCGGCTCCCAGTAGGATAGGTAACTGTAGTGGCTGTTTCCCCCCCCCCCCCCCCCCCGCTAGCAGCAGAACAAACTGTCCCTCAGCTCTCATCCCAGCCCCCACCTCCCAAACTTTAGTGAAGATTAATAACATGCAAAGGCCTGTCCCTTATCTCTGTTCAACGCCCCTCAACAGTACAGAAATAGAAAAACACATTTAAAAGCATTACAAGTTAATTCAGTAGTCGGAATAATGAACCCCACCCCTCAAGACATACCCAATAGACCCCCACCTATCGACGCATTCACTCGTTCCATGCACACAAATCCAGGAAGGCAGAGAAAAACTGCACTCATAGGTTGATCAATGAAACAATTTAAACATGTTACATTGTGAACAAGGGAGAGGTTTAAACAATGTATCTAAATGAATCAGGCAACAAATTGAACTACGTAAAAGATTGAACAATGTAGCAGCTTTAACGGGAGTAGCTGCGAAAGCACAGGCCCTCTCTTGGCCATTAGGCCCCTCTCCTCCAGCAAGACAGCAAGCCTCCATCCACACTAACTACACATGGTTCACGAAGGCGAGGTTGCCTGAGCATTCAGGGTGTCCAAAAGAGCGGTAGCCTCTGCCGGTGCCGTCAAGAAGCGCATCTGTCCATGAACCTCCACCCGTAGCCGGGCAGGGTACAACAGGGAGAATCGTATTCCTTTGTTCAGCAGCTGCGTGCAGACTCCTGAGAAGGCCCTGCGCTGCTGACTCACGAGGGCTGAGTAGTCCTGAAACACGAGGATTGGTTCCGGATCCTGCTGCCGCATATTTCGGCCCCGGGCAGCCTTCAACACCGCCTCTTTTTGCCGGTAGTCTAAGAAACGTGCAATCACCGCTCGTGGACGCCTCGCCTGCTCCCGTCGTTGACCAAGTCGGTGCACACGTTCTAACTTTACGGGATCATCTTCTTTAGTGTGCAGCAGTTTTTCAATCCAAGTCTGCAGGTAGCCGAATAAGGCGCCGTCAGCCACGTTCTCTGGTATCCCGATGAATCGCAGGTTCTTGCGCCTCCCCCGATTTTCAAGCTCATCCAGCTTGTCACCCTGCTGTTTTACCAGGATCTCTAAGGCCTCCACTTTAGTTTTCAAAGTATGTTGGGCATCTTCCACGTCTGAGATGTGGGTCTCCACCTGGTCCATCCTCCCAGCAAACTCAGTGAAGCGCTGACTTACAGTCTGCATCTGGTCCGCCAATTCTTGGAAGCAGGTATCCAGCGCCTGAACCACCGCGGCACTCACTTCAGTCACCAAATCCTGAGTGCTGCTTGCTTTCGGGCTGGCTGGCGCTCTCTCCGCCATTTTACCCTCAGTGACTCATGGCTTCTCCCTCCGTTGCGGTTTTGATGCCATCGGGTTGCGTGTCTCTAAACAAAACTGCTTCCAGCACCAGGGCAATAATCCCCGTATTCAGAGAGAGAGAAACTGGTGTTTAGTTCCCACTTTTAAAGGAGTTTATAGCCGTTTTGCGGAGCAGAGTTCCCGGAGCTGATCGTGACCGGTCCGATCAGCTCATTGCCAAACCGGAAGTCCTTTCTCACATATCTTAAAAATGTTTTGTGCCCCCATTTTACTGTTAGCTATTTTTTTTTCCACTTTCATCTTCACTCTTCTGACTACTTTCTTAGCTTGTCTTCCACTTTGTAAAATTTCTTGTAGTTTATTAATGTTAACGCTGTAACAATCTATAGTGACCTTTTTTCCTTTTACCTTTTATTTACTTTTTCTAAGAAGTGGGGAGAGTGGAGGAGTAGCCTAGAGCACTGGCTTGGTAACCAAGAAAATAGGGTTAGATTTCCACTGGCACTCCTTATGGCCTTGGGCAAGTCACTTAACCCTCCATTGCCTCAGAGTAAAGGCCTGGCAATCTACTTCCGGTCACACTGCCAAAAAAACCCCAGGAGCTGCTGGGTCGCCAGGAGTCAACACTGACGCAAAGGCACAATAAAAAAAATAGAAGAAGTGGGGAAAGCATGTGGAACCTAACTCATGGGATTCTTTCCAAACCCCCAGCATGCGTATGTGCCTGTGTGGGTTTGTATCTGTGTTGTTTCTGTGCCTGTGTCTGACCTAGCCGGGAGGGTCGATGTAAATGGAGAGGATCCCAAACATTCACTAGTTTGTTAAGAATAATAAAATGAAACCATTAGATATCACTGTTAATAGATTTCAAAGGATATATTTTACAGGGTGTCATTGTCCCATACCATGCTTCTCCATCACTAGTAGTGTGGCCTGGTTCCCACAAACAGTTGCCCAAATATCACCAATTACCAATAAATTACTTAGACGGCAGTTGCTTTAGCTACAAAGACTTTTATTCTAGCATAGCAAAATAATAGTGTCATGTAGAACAGCAAAGCCTGTCTAGGGATAGCGGACAGCACCTTCTCTCTGTAAAGGGAGAAAGCACTGCCCACCATTCTTGAAAATGGCTGGTTTATATACATTTCTCTTTGTCTCAAATGTCTGCTTCAAATTAGTTTCAGTTAATTCATCATAAGTTCTTAAGTGTCTGCAAGGCCCCAGGCGTCCTGTAACACTTTTCCCCAAGGGAGGATCCCTTTACATTTATACATCTGGATCTGCTTTTAGGTCTGCTTATCTATGCATGGCCTGTAACCTCTGCCCTCTTCCTGTGTTTTTCCTTCTTCTGGCACTAATTGAAACCTTCAGGGCAAGAGAGAGTGCTTGTGCTCATTAGTTTGAATTCGTTGAATTCTTAGCTTGGCCTGTATTTTCTTGTTACTGCTAGGCCCAATATTTTGCATACTCCTATGCAGAACATGGCTACCCAGATTCCTTCATAGCAGGCCGCATCTACTCCTTTATACCCACATGCTTGTCTTCTGTGCCTTCCATATGCTGTGTAGTTTCACCAGGTAAGGGTGCAGTCATATAAAGCCAATATGTGGGTGGCTTGTACTGTTGTACTGCTTGTACGGCTTGTACTGTTGTACTGCTTGTACTGTTAAGTGTTTACTGTTACTAGGCCACTGTCTGCAAAATAACCGCTGGTTACTGTTAAGTGTATACTGATATTAGGACACTGTCTTCAAAATAACTGCTCATTACTGTTAAGGGTATACGGACTTATAGGCCACTGTCTGCAAAATAACTGCTGGTGTATACTGATACTAGGACACTGTCTGCAAAATAACTGCTTGTACTGTTAAGTGTATACTGATACTAGGCCACTGTCTGTAAAAAACTGCTTGTTACTGCTAAGTGTATACTGCTTGTTACTGTTAAGTGTATACTGACACTAGGTCATTGTCTACGAAATAATTTCTTGGACTATAAAGTGTCTAAGTATACTTTAGTTTCCCAGGTCAGGATCCAGTACAATATCCCCTAAACAGCTGAGGTAATGGAACCCCTCAACCTCTTTCTAAGCATATGTCTGCTCACGATGGTCCCAGCTTACGCCTTCAGCCCAAATTTGTACTACTCTTTACCTCACATATATAGTCCAATCTACATTCTTTACCCCATACAAACACCTTCGCTACCTACACTCACCCCTTACCACAGCACCATCAATGAACCAACTCACGCACCCTCTCAGGGGCCCTATGTTTCCAGACATACTAGAGCACAGAGGCACCGCAAACCTAAACCAATAAAGATAAACATAAACAAGACCATCCTAACCCAGACCATACATAATCAACCTACTCAAACATCTCACGACCCTTGTAACATCACCCTCATCAATGCCAGATCAATCAGGAACAAGACACACATCATCTACGACATCATTAAGGATGAGCAGCCCGACATCCTCTGTATAACGGAAACTTGGATCTCGGGCTCCGACTCAGCAATATTGAACCAGATAAGCAAGCCAGGCTACAACCTGTACAACTGCCCTCGCAACAACAAAAGAGGTGGAGGAGTTCTCATCGTAGCAAAGACCAACCTGCAACTCTCAATCACATATCTGAAATCAGATATAGACATCAACATCCTTAAAGTGGAAAACACAGCTTTATCCATCTGCCTGATTTACAGATCCCCCTCGCCGCACCACGAAACACTTGCCACAGCACTAGAAAACACAGCCTCCACACAGCCCAAGAAATTCCAGATCATCCTAGGAGACCTAAACCTTGCATCGATCCCATCTACGCACGCAAATACCTTCTTAGAAGCCATGACCCAACTAGGGTACCAACAACTAATAAATGACGCCACCCATAACAAGGGACATATTCTTGACATGGTCTTCACCCCCACCGTTAAACAAAACAACAAAGAGAAACCTCTGATAAAGATAACTCCAAAACCATGGTCCTACCACCACCAAATTGATATCCAGATAAAGCTACCCACACTAACCAAGGACTCAAAAGCACAGAGAGTGATACACCAACAAAGAAAATTCAACAAACTCAACTTGGATAATCTTATAAGTACCATTACAACTCACATAGATTTGGAAAACAAGGACCTCGAAACTCTAACAAACAGCTGGAACACCGGAATCCAGGAGGAAGCGCACCCCACATGGAACACCCCCCCAAATCAAACGAAACACCAATCCAAACCATGGTACACAGAAACACTGACCAAAATAAAGAGGGAACTCAGAAAACTCGAAAGAAAATGGAGACGAACCAAATCCATCGAACACAAGTCTGAGTACCTAAATCTCCTCTCAAAATACAAAGAGGAGGTTAATGCCACCAAGAGGACGCATCACACCAACCTATTGAAAAAGCCATCAATAAGCCTCGTGAACTTTTTGAACTAGTGAAATCTCTAACCAAAACAGCCCAGGCAGACCACTATGATAACGCGATCAAACCCCAAATCCTTGCAGACCACTGCGCAAGCAAACTTACTGCAACCCCGTCCACTATATGTCTGAACACAAAACATCGGAAAACCAGTATAGAACAGGATCAGGCATGGAGCAACTTTCACAAAATTGACGATCAGCAAACTATCAACATAATAACAAACATCAATTCCACCACTTCCCCGCTAGATCCCTGCCCAGCTGCATGGGTCAAGGCTGCAAAAAAAGATATTGCCCAACAAGTCTCGCATATTGTGAACCAATCCCTACAACAAGGAATCATGCCAGCGCAACTCAAGAAATCCATAATAAGACCAATTCTAAAGAACACATCACTCAACAAGGGCGACCCAGCATCCTACCGCCCCATCTCCAGCATATCTTTCCTAGCAAAGATCATTGAAAAGGCAGTACTTATACAACTACAAGATCATCTGGAAGACCACAAAATCCTGGATAAACAGCAATACGGATTCAGACAACATCATGGGGTTGAAACACTGTTAATAGCACTCCTTAACAGCCTCCTCAAAGGCCTTGAAGACAAAAAGAAGATGTTTATACTCATCTTCATTGACATCTCTGCCGCCTTTGATACAGTCCATCATGGAATCCTCCTTAACAAGCTCGAATCAATAGGAATAGTGGGAACCCCCCTAAAATGGTTCTCCTCCTACATATCAAACAGAATGCCACAGGTTCAATTAAACGGTAAAAAGGCAGAAGCATTCCTTCAAACGCAAGGCATACCGCAGGGATCGGCTCTCTCAGCACTACTTTTCAACATTTATATGCAGCCCCTCTGTGATATTTTCCAGCAACATAATATCAAATACCACATTTATGCGGATGATATTATGCTATACACACAACTGGATACCGTCAACCCTAACTATAGTCAGCTCGAAACATGCCTAAATGAGATGTTAATATGGTTACAGCAAAACAACATGACAATCAACCATAAGAAAACTGAGGTGATGTAAATCGCCAGTAAACCAAACTTTGAACCTCCTGCGACAACTACCCTGTGTAACAATACGTACAATACAAAGAATGAAATAAAATATCTGGGAGTCACATTGGACAGCAACCTAAAGATGAAAAAGCACCTACGAAAAACCAACAAGGCCATTTTCCACAAACTTAGAGTGTTACAACCTCTACGGAGTATCCTCGACCCTCACGACTTTAGGTCTGTTGCGCAAGCACTCATTATACCTCACTTAGACTACTGCAACGCCATCCTTCAGGGTCTCCCAAAGAAAACGCTAAACATCCTACAACTTGCCCAAAATGTAGCGGCGAGAATCATCATGCAAAAAAGTTTTACTGAGCACATCACACCCGTACTGATCGAGCTGCATTGGCTCCCCATCACTGCTCGGATACAATACAAAACACTGATAACCACCTTCAAACTCGTACATAACATCGCTCCATCCTTTCTCTCCACCCTTATCAACACGCAACCGCGCAACAGAGACAGAAGAACCGGCAACTCAGACACACTACACGTTCCGACCGATATCAGATCTGTCAAATACAGTACTAGCCGCCGAGTATACACATACTCTGCCCCGACACTCTGGAACCAACTCCCACCTGACCTACGTGCGACCAAAGACCTGATTGCTTTCAGGAAAAAACTAAAGACACATCTATTCCAGTGTCAATACAATTTGATGTAAAATCCCAGGGAGCTACGAGATGTCCCAAATTGAAAGAGTGCCTGTATATAAAATTTTGTAAAATTATGTAAAAATGTACATATGTATTTTCTGAACCTCCTTACGACCTTATCAATGTGTGTCGTGCCTTCCTGTCTAATCAATGTGTGTATACCCCAAAATTTCCCATCATGATTTGACAATTTCCAATCTGTAATCAAACCGCTGCTGATCGCTGGAAGTAGCGGTATACAAATGTATACTAAATAAATAAATATATAAGCAGACCTAAGCCAAATTTCCCAACAGTAGGCAGTGCAAATAGTGACCGGTAGCAAACTAGTCTGATAAGTCACAAAGTGATAAGCAGCATGGAATCAGCAGCAGGGGGGGCGTGGTCTAGTGGTTAGGACAAGGTACTTCAGGCCAGAGGGCCAGGGGTTCAAGTCCCACCTGGGGACAGCAATCTCAAACCGGAGGGACTGGGATTTCTAGTCCTATGGGCACCCCTTGTGGTCTTGGCAAGCCACTTTAACCCTCCATTGCCCATGTTCCCTATAAGTATTAGCATATGTGTCTCATATCCCCTCATGTTAAATGTATCCCCCAATTGACTGCTTTGACCCAGTGAAAAGCAGGATATAAATACAACAAAATTAAATATATAAATCTGTCTACCTTTTGGGACCCTGACATTTTTAACATCACAGGTACTTGTGATATGGATTGGCCACTATTGAAAACAGGATACTTGGCTTGATGGACCTTTGGTCTGACCCAGTATGGAAATTCTTATATTCTTAAGTGTCACCAAACCTAGCAGTCATTATGGGCCAGCCACTACGTTTCACAGTAGAATTTGCAAGAAAGAAAATGAAATACCGGAATAGGGATGCAGCAGTAAGGCTGGGAAAGGGTCAACACGGTTGGGAAAGTATGAAGAACATGTTTAAGGGAATTATTTCCAACCCTTTCCTGTGTGTCTATTGTGTTTGCATATCTGTGGGTACATCTGTTTGTGTGTGTATGTGTGCATTTTGGTCTCTGTGTTTTATTTGTATGTATGCATTTGCATATCTAAGTTTTGTTTGTGTGCTTGTGCATGTGTGTTTGCATTTGTGTGTATATGTGTCGGTGTTTTATTTGTGTATATATGTAGGTCTCTGGGTATGCGAGTGTATCTGTGTTGGCTCAGTGTATGTTTGTGACCAGGGGAAGAGAAGGGAGGAGCAGTTTGAAAGGAACAATTATGTTTCGGAGTATTAGTGTTCTTATGCTTCAGCAACTGAACTCAATCTCCTTTAGAAATGCATTAGGCCATTTTTTTGGAAAGGAGGGGGGGGGGCTTTATTTCTTTGGAACCCCAGTTCAATCTGGCTCATTTTTGAACTCGTATTTTTTTTCTCTGCTAGTTTTCTCTCCCCACCCCCACCCACCAAATTTGATCCGATTTCATTTAATTTTAAGAGAGGTATTTTGCTTTCAGTAGACAAATTTTTTCAACCCATTATGTATAATTTCTTTCCAATATTCTGTTGGTTTGGAAAGAGTAACAAAAAAGTTTGTTGTCCTTACAATATCTCCTTTTAGTTTTGCCCACTGCTTTTCTGCTTTTCCTAGATTTTACCATCTAGTTTATGATCTCAAGGTACTTTTCCATCTTAACAAAGTTAGTCTCCATAATATCTGCAATCCTCACCCTTGATTGAATCATCACTGCCTGCTCTTTAATACTACTTTTCTGTAATTATTTTATGCAATAATAGAGCTTTTCTTATACAAAGATAAGCAAGTGTGTGTGTGAAAATGCTGATGTAGTGCCTGAGGAATCCAATCTTCGGGTGTCCGGTCCTCCCTGGCCAGTTTCCAGGAGTCCAACCCTAGATCCTCCGGGGGATCCAGGTTCCTCAGGGCCTGCCTCGAGGCACGGGAGCCCTGAGCCTCGGAATCCTTGATGCCCTCCAGGTCCGACTGGGAGACCAACTTCGAGGTTTCCCCTGGGACCTCTCGACACCAGAACATTCCCTCAGAGCCATCTCCTCTGGAACCCTGGCACCACTCCCTGCCTGGGATGTGGCCTACTGCAACTTCATACGGGATGTGGCCCAAGCCCCTCGTTTCTGACTGAGTCAGAGGAGGACCCGGTGCACCAAAGATCTGGAGATCCTCCAGTATGAGTCCCTGCCAAAGGAGACACTAGTGTTACCGGTGCAGCCCATGCTCAAGAGGCTGCTCCTGCAGATGTGGGAGACCCCGACCTCAGTGCCAGTGGTCAATCAACACCTCGATGCAATGTACTGTGTCAAGAAGGGCCCAGGCTTCCAGAAGTCCCAGCTTCCACACAGCTCCATGGTTGTGGAGTCATCGATGCAGAAGCTCAAAAGTCAGAAGAATTACTCTTCTGTCCTGCCGGGCAGGGAGGCCAGAGCCCTCAGGCGCAAGTGCTTCCAGGGATCCATGCTGGGCTGCCAGATACAGGCCTATGAGCTGTACATTGGGATGTACCTCAAGGGCGTCATCCAGGAGCTGGCAGGTGTCTCTGTGGGCCTCGCTGGGGAACCCCTTCAGAGGTCTTGAGCCCTGACTGCCAGGATCCGGGACTGCTCTAAGTTCCTCTCCCGCACCGCCTACGATGGCTTCGAGTCTGCAGCCAGAGTAGCAGCAGCGGGAATCAGTGCCCGGCACCAGGCCTGGTTGCAAACCTCCGACCTCGAGCAATGGATGCAAGAAAAATTGCTGGATGTCCCCTGCACTGGGGAGAACTTGTTGGCAAGCCCATGGCCCCAACAAGGTGCCTGAAATAGAGGCCGAGGTTGTGATCAGGCAAAGGCTCTCAAGGAAAACCTCTACCCTTCCTCAGAAGAAGCCATTGGGGAAAAGACTACCCTTCCCTAGGAAGAAGGGGTCTTTCCACCAGGGCCACTACCAACCCTTCTCGGCACAACAGCAGCAGGGTCCTCAGCCTAAGAACCAGGGCCATGGCCCGAGGAAGCGTAAGGCTCAGAAGCCTCAGACTCCAGCTCCTGCCCAACCTGGGGAGAGCTTTTGACTCTTCAGGCAGGGCCTCCTCTCCCCCAGGAGACCCTCCCAAACCCACAGGGGGGTCACCTGGCTCTTTTTGCCCTCAGGTGGGCCATGGTCACCACGGACCAGTGGGTCCTACAAGTAGTAAAGGAGGGCTACCTCCTCAGATTCCATCAAACCCCTCCGTGGTTTTTCCAAGTGGAGCCTGTGCAGCCTCTCCTTCACCAGACCTTGCTCCTTCAGGAGCTCATGGGGTTGCTCAGGGACAAGGCGGTAGAGCCTGTACCCAGACAAATGTGGGGAAAAGGTTTCTATTCAAGGTATTCCCTTGTTCCCAAAAGAACTGGAGGCCTCAGGCCCATACTAGACCTGCGAAACCTGAACAAGTTTCTGGTGAGGGAGAAGTTCAAGATGCTCTCCCTTGAAACCCTGCTGCCCCACCTCCGCCAGTGTTATTGGCTGTGCTCCTTAGACCTAAAGGATGCAAATACTCACATCCTGCTCCACCCCTCCCACAGACATTCCCTAAGGTTCGTGGTGGGAGGAGAGCACTACCAGTACAGGGTGCTTCCATTCGGCCTGGCCGCCTCGCTAAAGGTCTTTACAAAGTACCTGGCAGTCATGGCTGCCCACATGCTCCTTCAAGGGGCCTTTGTCTTCCCCTGTCTGGATGACTGACTCATCAGAGGCAGCATAGCCCTCGAGGCCAGCCAAGCTGCAGAGCAAACAATCTGCCTCCTGCAGCATCTGGGGTTTGTCAGTAACTACCCAAATCCCAACTCTCTCCAGCCCAAAACCTGGAGTTCATAGCAGCCAAGCTGGACACACTACTGGTCAAGGCCTTCCTTCCAAAGGAAAAGGCCCATCGCCTCGTGAAGCTGGCAGTGGAGGTGCAGACACGCTGGTCAGTACCAGCTTGCTGCCTCCTCAGGTTACTAGGCCACATGGCCTCAACAGTCCATGTCACGCCCCTAGCTTGCTTACACATGCAGCCAAGCCAGTAGTGTCTCTACTCCCAGTGGACCCAAGCCACAGGCAGATTATGTGACAGAGCAGTGGCTCTCCTGTACTTTGTGGTATGCTACTGACTGTTCCTACGAGCAGTGTACCTTCCAGGCTAGGACAATTGCCTGGCGGATAAGCTCAGCAGAATCCTCCACGCACATGAATGGCGTCTGCATCCCAAGGTGTCAAAAAGACTTTTCTTCCTCTGGGGCAGGCCTGAGATGGACCTGTTTGCCTCCCCAGACAACATGTAGCTGCCCCGCTTCTGCTGTCACCAGCTGCACCCGGGGACAGTAGCGGTGGATGCCTTCCTAATTCCATGGTCAGAAGGCCTCCTCTACGCCGTCCCACTGTCTTCTCTGGTGGCCAAGACTCTCTTCAAGGTCCAGAGTGAACGGGTATCAGTGATTCTGATCGCCCTCAGATGTGCCCAACAACCCTGGTTCCCTCTATTACTCTCCCTGTTGGTGGCACTCCTGGTCCCACTTGTTCGGGACCCAGAACCTCTGTCCCAGGAGGAAGGCTCCCTCCTTCACCCCAATCTGGGGTCACTAGCATTGACAGCGTGGCTGCTGAAAGGATAGCCCTGGCCCCTTTCAGTCTTCCAGGGGAAGTCAAGGAGATCTTGCTGGCCTCCCGTAAACCTTCCACCAGACTGGCGATGCCTTCAAATGGAGAAGATTCTCCATCTGGTGTACGGAGCGAAGGGAGAACCCCTTCTCCTTCCACATGCAAATAGTGCTACAATACTTACTGCACCTCTCACACACCGACCTAAGGTCTAATTCAGTGAGGGTTCACCTGAGTGCCATAGCCACTCACCATCACCACATGGAAGAGAAATCCCTCTCGAACCAGCCCCTGGTCTCCCAGTTCCTCTGGGGCCTCTTGCTGTCAAAACCCCCTCTATACCCTCTCGCAGCAGAATGGGACCTTAATGTGGTGCTCTCCCAACTTACCAAGCCGCCATTCAAGCCCCTGGCCACATGCCATCTGAGATACCTCTCCTGGAAAGTGGTTTTCCTGGTGGCCATCACGTCTGAGAATTTCAGGCCTTGGTGGCGGATCCACCAAATACAAGGTTCTATAATAACAGGATAGTGCTATGCGCACACCCTAAATTCCTCCCCAAGGTGGTAGCTCCCTTCCACCTCAATCAGGAGGTGGTCCTCCCCACCTTTTTCCTACAGCCCCATGCTGGCAGGGAGGAACTCATCTTGCATACGCTAGACTGCAAGCGGGCCCTGTTCTATCTGCAAAAGACCTAGGCCCATCACAAAGCTCCTCGGCTCTTTGTCTCATACAACCCCAGCAGATTGGGGCTTCCGGTAATGAAGCGGAGTCTGTCCACTTGGGTGGCGGACTGCATTGTCCTCGCATATGAGCGAGTGGGCCTCTCCTTTGAGCACCAGATCATTGCACATCACGTGCGGGCTATGGCTACATCGGTAGCCAGCGTCCGCTCAGTGCCGGTGATGGAAATCTGCAGGGCCGGCACATGGTCTTCGATCCATACATTGGTAGCTCATTACTGCCTGGAGAGCAAGTCCCGCAGGAAAGTGCCTTCGGCCAGGCAGTACTCCGTAATATTTTTGGTGTTTGGGCAACTCCTGCTCCCCGACCCTTCTGTGTTCAGGCTACCGGAGTGATAGTGTTGCTGGACGCCAGGGTCATGCAGAGTCTCTCAGTGGGGACTCATCTTCTGCAACTCACGGCTACCCGATGGGTCGCCGGTGGTAATGTCTTAGTTCAATCCTTGAGCCGGCGTTTTTTAGCAGTTACAAGCTACAAGCAACTACGGAGCACTCATGCGGATATGATTGTAGCATTCAGATAAGTGCAATGTTTGTATGAACTTTTAAAATATAGTTTTGATATCTTAGGCACAATTAGTGAATAAAAGGACAAGTGTTGCTGGTGGGGATGGATTGAAGTATCATCCTCCCTCAACTCTGCCCGACAAAAATATTAATTTTCATTCGGGATTCATATATTGATTGTTTTGATGGTTTATCGTTGTTGATCACTATTTGGGGAATTTTGTGGTTTTGGTAGTTCAATCCTTGGCAGCTTGGAGCTAGGGAGTCCCATATGTGAGGAATGACTTCCTGCTTGTTCCTGGAGAAAGCATAGTTACTCACCTGTAACAGGGTTCTCCAGAGACAGCAGGAATCAGTCCACACAGCCCTCCCTCCTCCCCCTGGAGTTGCCTCCCTACATTGTTTAAGTCCCTTTTTGCTATGTCATATGACTGAACAAGATGGCACCCTTGGGTGGGAAGGGGACCACGCATGCATGGTAGCATATCCCAAAGGCTTTCTCTGAAAGCTGGGGAAATGCTCCGCGCGGGCTCCATCAGCAACTATGTCACCCATATGTGAGGACTGATTCCTGCTATCCCTGGAGAACACCTGTTACAGATGAGTAACTATGCTATTTTGTCTGTCCTTTTGATTATGTGTTTTTTTTGTAAATCCAGAAATACTTTGATGGGCGGGTAATAAATTCTATAATAAATAAATTTCCACATATGGCAATTGCCTTTAGAAGATTAAATAAATAAAACCAATTTCTTTTGATACCAGATTTCAAAATATCAGCCTTTAAGTGCTGAAAAAAAAATACCAGAGTTGAACCTTGTGCCATGCATCAAGGAAAAACAATAAAAATGCACATGTGCAGAGAAAAGAGAGTCCTAGCAAATGCACATGAAAGTTCAAAAAAAATATAGATAATCGCATTATTAGAAAACCACTAGAAACAATGACAGATGGGACTACTAATCCAATTTGCTAGCTCACAGTATGCACTCCATTTTATACTTTCTCAGGGCTGCTATACTAGCTTAAGATCCAGATTTTCTTTGGCAGCAGTGCCAAAAAAGGGGCTATTCTTTACCATCTGAAATGCATTGAAAGCTAACCAACTTGTAGCCATTGCCCAAAAATTGTGATAAATTGTGGAAATGTAAATTAGCCTGTGCTATCTTTCCAGCCCACTTAAATAAAACTGACATGGTTAGAAGTGGGAAGAAAGACACCCTGATGCAGGGCTGGCCCATCCATTAGGCAAACTAGGTGGTCGCCTAGGGCAGCAGCTTTTGACGGGAAGCAGGGAGCAGCTGAAGTCAAAGCAAGACAAAAGATTCTGACAGCCCCACAAACTCAGAAGCATCAGCAGAGATATAAAAAGAAAGGTTTAATAATTAAAGCTATGATGGCCAATAATGCATTTTTACAGGATTGTGGTGGGAGGGGGGATATTGCGATGATCTTGGGGGGGGGGGGGGTGGAAGATTGAAGGTTTTTCTAGGGCACTCATTTGCCTTGCACCGGTCCTGCCTTGATGTGAAGAAATGGAGGGGGCTAGTCCCCTTTGGATATTGTCCCAGAGCTGACTGATTACATCTTGATTACTTACTATTTTGAGGACTGATCTTGATTAGAAATTGCCATGTTGCTGTTTTACTTCATCTCTATATGGCAAAACATGGGTGTAAGATAAGGATTCTTTTTAAAACAGCAGCACTTACAAAAGGTTTGATAATCAAAATAATGTTTCTTATTTATATAGTGCCAATGTGCACAGAACTGTAGAAGATAATTCACAAGGTGTTCCAGGAACAACCATTCAAGGCAGCCAAAATAGGGACAGAAATTATTTGAGGGTCATATACTGCAAGACCCTAAAGGGGATGGCAGTATAACTCTGTGGAGGAACAAGCAATTTATAATAGAGGATTCCATGGCAAGGGATGCAGAAGAAAAGAAATAAGCAGAGGGGGAGGAGAGTTCAATGTCTTTCAAATAGCACAACTTGTAGAGATAGACCGAGGATCCAGAAGTTAGTTGGAGAATGGGAAAGTGGAGATAGCTGGACTTTATAGTTCACCTAGCTACCACTGTTCTTGATAAGAATGAGTTAGAAAGGTTTCAGATTCATTTCATGGAATTTGTAAACACCTTGGGCAGGTAGCTTAATCTATGATTTTTTTCATGTATGGTGAATCTATGCAGAGTAACAGAGGGCATATTCTTACCAAAAATGTCAATTTATGGTTAAAAGAATGGTGCAGATGAGATGATTTGGAGGTATATTGGGGCATATGGCCCTTAGCCATGCCATATAAGATAAGGATTGGATGGGATAAATTACATCAAGTCCCTAAAACCAAGATGTGCCTTGAAGCGGAAATAAAAATTTTCTCGTGGTACCTAACGAATACAGAACATGTAAAGCCTCCACTGCAAAGAGAGCTTTCTCTCTCTATGCACCAATCCTATGGAATTCTCTGCTTCAAGTTTTAAAGGACGCTAAGGACCCAAGCACTTTTCGCAGACTACTAAAGACTCATTTGTGCAAGGAACATTTTGGGGAGACATTTACTTAATTTTTCTTTAGCTATGCCAATCTTCATGAATCTTTAATACCAATATCTCCTGTACAAAGTTTTAAAAATGTTTTAAAGTTAATAATTTTGTAATTATGGTTATATGCACTTTATCTATTTTGTTCAATATAAACTTCTGTTCTTGTTTTTAAGTTCATTGTAAACCGCTTTGATTTCTGAAAAGCAGTATAAAAGCACAAATAAATAAATAATGGTGTACAAGAAAGAAGTATAAGTAGGTCAAGGCTAGTTAATAAAGTAGGTAGTAAGGAAAAGAGAACTAAAGAGAAGTGAAAAGGTAGAATATCAGAGGGTGTGATAAGGAAGCTTATCATAGCTCAGGAAGCGGCTATAGAAAAGGTGAAGTGTCTCTGAACAAGCAACCTGTCAGTGCTGGTAGAAATGAGAAAACAGAATTTTGCCAAAAAAGACTACCAGTCCCAGAATGCACCAGGTTTCCAACAGCCATGAGAGCAGCTGAAGTGAGAAAACGTGTGTTCAATCAAGAGGGCTATGAGGTAATCCCTAAGCACTCATCTCAAAGGGCAGGGCCTGATTCAGCGCAGCTGCGCTGTATTAGGGAGGAGCACTCATCAAGGCAGAATAAGAATAGAGTTTGTTCTACAGATGACGAGCATCAGCTTCATGATCACCTTGGATATTCAGAGAATTGTCCTCAGTATCCTGTGAATCAGCTTGAGTTTGATCATCAGTTTCATCTGAAGGATCAGCAGAAGCAGAAGCCAAACCGGACGGATAGAGAAGGAAAGAAACCCTCTGGAAGGAAGAGGAGAAAAGCCTTTGAGAGGTCTAGAAGAGTCCAAGGCAGTACATATATTGGGAGGTATTCCAAGGGCCAGCATAGACCATTGGACTGGGGAAAGCCAGAGGAATGGTGCTGCAGAACAAGGAATCACCAGAGGCTACCTGTGAGGGAGACGGCTGCACGTGGAAGGGACTCTAAGACCTATGCCAGAAGGTATGTGAAGAGAGATCCAGTGTCTAGGGATCAGGACTGGAAGGCTGGACATAAGAACTGGACTACATACTGGCCAGGCTATATAGAGAGGAACTATAGCAACAATGGAAGCTCAGGTATGAACACTGATCTATGCCTTAGCTATAACCTTGAAAGACAGCAGGGAAATAAGTGTTCTCCTGAAAGTGCTCCATTGAAAGATTCATCTGTACCAATTCATGATAGTGACCCTATGCTTGTTGATGAAGGGGAAATAATAGCAGATCAAGATATTGTTTATATGGACTGCTCTCTATCCAAACTCCGTTGGTAACTTTCTGTGATATAAAGCACAGCAGCCATCACAAAGAAATATAAATTTGTTCTTTATTCCACTAAGAAAAGCTCCTGAAGCAGGATTTGACTCACACAGTAGGAAGCCATCCAGCTAAAGGGTTTCAGCTGGATCTGATAGCAATTGAGCTGCACCTAATTGCTTATGAGCTAGGAGAGAATTACTTCTGGATCTGTGTGGAAAGTAATCAGAAGTTAACCTTACAAGAACAGTTTATTTCTTTCTTTGTGGCTTTTCGTTTGTTAGAGATATGCTAAGAAAACATTAGCTAATTGCCTGACAAGTTTGAAGGTTGTTTTCCTGATTTTGATTTTTGACTTTGTTTTACCAAGTTAAACACTGCAAGCAAGTAACCTAATTTATGTGCTACCAAGCATATCTGTGCTGGGAGAAATAACCCCATAAATAAAGAAGTATCTTATTGGCTTTAACACTTGTGCACAACTAAATTATTGTCAGCAGCTGTGTCTGGTGTGAATGAACTACATTACCCACAATACCTTGCAAAAATCATATAAATATATGCATTGTCAAGACTGTGAAGATTCTCACCCAGGCAGCCGTCTGACAAGGGTCATGTCGGTAAGCTTTGTCCACAAAATCACTGATCTGGAGGTCTCCATGCCAAAAGCAGATGTGGATTTAGTTATAGTCAGGAGGAGTGGTTATAGGCTTGGAGGAGTGGCCTAGTGGTTGGGGAAAGTTACCTCAGGCCGGAAGGTCAGGGATTCAAATCCCACTAGAGGACAGCAACTTTGGGCCAGAAGGACTGGGGTTTCTAGTCCCACAGGTGCTCCTTGTGGTCTTGGGCAAGCCACGTAACCTTCCATTGCCCATGTTCCCTGTAAAATAGTTATCTCCAAATTATAATGCCCTGTTCAATGTAATTTCAGTTTGTTCAATGTAAACCACCTTGATATCATGAAAGGCAGTATATAAGAAATGATAAATAAATAAATAGTCACCTAATCTTGCTGACCATGGTACATACACTCGCATGAGAAGATCCAGATTGGAGAGACAGTAAAAGGGAAAAGGATAGCATTGTACATTCAGGACAAATTGTTATCATGGTAGCTGGGGTAAGCCTTTAGAACTTATCTGTTATAAGCAAATGGCGGTATATATTCTAAGGCTATTTATACTAAATAAGAATAGCCTGAGCTGTAGCAACTTATATAGCCAGAATTTTCTCTAAATATTTACATCATCATCACATTTCTTAATACTTAACATGGTAAATGCCAGCAGATAAAGACCAGTATATGGTCCATTAGTCTGCCTACTAAGATAGCTAGAGTTAAATCAGAATCCTCCATTGAACTCCACATATAACCACCTACCTGAAACCTTTTAAGTGATGCCCTTGTTCTGTTAACTTAGGGCAAATAATGTAAAGCAATTAAGAAGCTTTATCTTAACTAAATTGTAAGCTCCAAGAAGTAGAGATTATCCATTATATAAGTGACATACAATTTTAGGTCTGGGAATATGAGAGTAGGACAGAGATTAGGGAGAAGGTGTATTTTTTGGGATTGTCTTGGATACATGTGTGAGCACCTCACTAAAATAGAGGTTTCCGCCCTTGTGTATATTTAAAATTGACTGAAAAGAAGTACCCCCTTTCAGAGATTTCTGCCTTTAAGGATACAAATCCTGACATGGATGCTTGTTATCAGCTTTGGGAATTACAAACCTGAGCATTCAGACTGCTGACAGCAAAATCCAAAGTGGATTGCAATGAGCAAATTATTTAAACGGCTAGAAAATCCTAGACATGAGAAGGGAATCCGAGATCAAGCGTGGGACTGGTGTAAATCCTACCTCGAAGGCAGATGTCAACAAGTCCGGATTCAAAGCACCACCTCCGAACCTTTCCAACAGCACCAAGGTGTACCCCAAGGATCCTCCCTCTCCGCGTTGCTCTTTAACATCTATATGCAACCAATCTGTGACATTGCCCGTTCATTTGGCATATCGTGTCTTATGTATGCCGATGATGTCCTGCTATTCACACCCATTGTCATCAATTGTCCCGACTATACAGTGCTAGTTGACTGCTTCAACACAATAACTGACTGGCTACTCACTCAGAACCTCCGGATAAACTTCAAAAAAACGGAAGTACTAATGATCACAAGGAATAAAGCCTTCTCTCCGCCACCAACACTCAAAGTCAGAGACGCGGAACTTCCAATCAAATCCAACATACGATATCTCGGGGTAATTCTTGATCAACAACTCAACTTCAAGGAACATATCAAACGCACTGTCAAGACCATCTATTTCAAGATAAAAACCCTACGGCATCTTAGGCCCATGATGGAATCCGCGGATTTCCGCACCATCTTCCAGGCACTAGTCACACCGCACTTCGACTATGCCAACATAGTTCTACATGGCCTTCCAAAGAGCTCCCTCAAACCATTACAGCTAGCCATGAATGCGGCAGCCCGTGTGCTCTACGGAACCTCAAGGGTCGACCACATCTCCCCCATTCTAAAGGAACTACACTGGCTTCCCATAAGCAGTAGAATCCTGTACAAAACCCTCCTCATTACCTTCAAGGCCTTCAACATGATAGCTCCCCCATCCATTTCCGACCTCATAACGCGTTCTCCAGACAACAGATCCAGGAGATCCCAGGCTGCCAACATGCTACTTATACCAATTGAATCCACAAAACTCAACCAGATCACCACCAATAGGGCTTTCAGGAACTATGCCCCCGTATGCTGGAACAAACTCCCCCCACACATTAGAGCTATTAGAGACCTTATTCAATTTAGAAAAGCCCTCAAACACCACCTTTTTCTCTTACATTATAGCCATCCCGATACCCCATTACCTCCCACACACCCCCACTATATCATACAGCCGCTACATGATGTAAAACACTGTAATCATACCTAATATGTAATACAATCGATTTGTACATAGTTTCCTAAGTTTGCTATAAACTTGAATGTAAATAGTTCCCCAAGTTCTCCTCCATGTTAACTCCCCGTTTTATGTAAACGACGGCCAATGTATCTGGTCAAGTGTTCTATTGTTTTGATGTAAACCGCGCTGATGACAAATAGCGCGGTATATAAGAAATGTTAAATAAATAAATAATAAATAAATAAATAGACTGATTTTTTAGTAGCAACTGGAGTGTTGGCTCTTGCATCAGATTGCAGCCCTCTGTGATTGGTTGAAAGCTACCGATATTTTTTGAACTGTGGAAGCCAGTTGCTGGTTCTGGCTAAGAAGCATCAAGAAGCTGCTCCTAGCTTTGGGAGAGAAAAGCCTGGGAGTTGGGCTTCAACTCTCCTCCAGAGTTCCAAGTCTTGGCTCAGACTTAAAAAAAACACAAGGATTTATTCTGCCCCAGCTCTGGGTCAGAGTTCAAAAGAAAAAGATTCTGCATTTCCTGACAACCCTGCAACTTCAAGGTTCCTTTGGGAAAAGGTTGAGCCTTGCAACTGCCAGAGACCAAATTGATCTGCAATCCAAACCATGAGATCTAACCATAAATAAACTAAAGAAAGCCAGAATTTCTTTCCTAGCAGGAAACAGCACCAAGGATTTGGATGGAACTGGGCTTATATCTGGATCCAAACAGAATTTATAGTGCTTGAGCAACATTCTCAAAAATTGTTGGGTTTCGATTACCAAATTGACTACTTTAGCTGGGTTAAAAAAATTGCCTTGGTTTCTGTTGTTAGCCAGCAGTGCAAACTTTTAATTTACATATTCTACCAGTTTACCTTAATTGCTGATTTATTTTGGAAGATATTGTTATGTAATAATTCTGTTTCTGTCTTTGGTTTGGTTTGGTAAATATCTGTATTTTTTTTCTGTGAGAGCTGTTGTTAATGAAAGTAAATCTTACCACATAACCCCAATACTCAAGCAACTACACTGACTGCCCATCACTCAGCATATAAAATACAAAGGGGTATGTTTACTAAACCGTCTTAATGTGCGCTCTGTGACGTTATCGCGCAATAAGGTACCTTATCACACAATATTTATCGCGTGCTAAGGTACCTTAGCACGCGATAACAAGCGCTGAAGGCGGAGAAAGGCTCCCGGAGGGCGGAGGAAGGCTCCCCAGGGGCGGAGAGAAGGGGTCAATGGGTGGAGAGTGCGAGGTGAGAGGCTCTCCCCGCACACTAATGCTGTGAAATCCGAGGCTCAAAACTAACGCCAGTGAAACCCTGGCGTTAGAGCTGATTTAAAGGGAAGAGAAACCATTTCTGTCAGCAATGTACAACAAAACCAGGGAAACCTACAAAAAAGTGATAAGTGTGATACATGTGCACGGAACAAAAGGGCAAATATAAACAGTGAAAATGAACAGAAGAAAATGGAAAAATAAAATAACCAAGCTGGGCAATAGTGATCTCAATGGGAAACATCAAAAAACACTCCCAAGAAGGCACCAAAAAAAAGGAATGAATTCTGGAAGGGTCCATGCGCTGTCCCCATACAAGGTGAATGAGCCCACAGTGAAATTGCGCTGTGCAGGGTTTTCCTCTCCATCAGACAGGTTTTCTATGGCGTGCACATGTGCGGCAACAGCAGGGCGGGCATGTCGGAATGGCCAACTGGACAGATGCTTGGAAATGGGATACAGAGGGCTGCAGGCAGCACATGCTGTGGTGCAGTTGGGGCACAGTGCGGACTAGGCAGATGCCTAGGTGGCACTTAGGAATGCTGAAACTGTACAGCAGCCAGACAGCAACTGATGAGGGCCCAACATGGGCACGAGTGTGTTTATCACAGTGTCACAGGGGATAGTACCCAGCAGGTACCTCCAAGGGCACAGAACATTGGCAGGCGGTGTTGGGGGTGAAGCGTGGACGTCTATGCAGGCACCCCTACCCCAGAACATGCACCATAGGCAGCCGCCTACCTGCACACTGGATGGCCTGAGACTGCGCACCACCAGCAGAAGGGCATGTCAGCATGGCGGCAGAGGGGTACTGGTGGTGGAGGGGGGCAGTGACAGCTACCCAGAGCAGACCATGGCCTAGCCCTGTGTAGGTGGGTGCCATGCACTGCAACAGACAGGCCCTGCTGGACGAACAGTCATGGTATCACCAGGGAATGCACTGTCTCTGTGGCAACACGGTGGTGCAGTGCACACAGCCAGTGTGTTCAGAGGCAGAAGGTCACAGGTTCAAGTCCCAGCTGTGGTTCCTGCCAACCCAGTCCCCATATTTTACCCACTACTAAAACGTGCTAATACAGACAGAACCTTTAATGCAGATGATGTAAACATGCCCAAAACACCTACATTTTACCCTACAGAGCACAGACACCATAAACAGGTGCATTACCTAGAGCAGAGTCCCCCAAATGCAGTCCTGGAGGGCCAAACACCATTCAGGTTCCATGCTGCCTTTAATAAAGATGCTTGTGCTGCATTTCTATGCGCCGCCCCCATGGTATGCAGATGTATCTCATGCATATTCATGAGGGACAGCATGAGAACCCGAACCGTGTTTGGCACACCAGGACTGGAGTTGGGAACCTCTGCCGTAAAGCAGCAGCAAACGTGGGCAGACACACCCGCACCCACAGGCTCCATTATCCAATGCCTCCTAGAGAGGCAGGACATTGGGCCCTGCGTGCATCTCCCAATACTAGCACTTGCATACCTTGGCAATGCCACCCTAAACCCGGGAATACGGTACACAGCTATCAAAAGGTTGCTATGATTACTGGCAGATAGCAATTCTGAAGTTAAGTACATTTTTCTGATTGAGCTGCATCATGGCAACCTTTCTGATGTCTGTGGAGTGTGCTACAGGTCTTGTGTCTGACAGTGTTTACCACCCTGGGGAATGACCCCAACAGTATTGCGTACCATAGCCATGCCTGCACTGTGCCCAGGACTGGAGCGGTGGCCAGGGCTGCCAAACACCTCTATAGTCGTACAATGCTGGCATAGGTGTGGGAGTGTGTGTCTGTCTATCCAGTGTGTGGTGGCTGCAAACACCCTCCACAGCCCACATTGCCAGCACTGTTGCCAGTATTGGCCTGCCAATGTGCATAATGAGGAGCAAGGTACCATGGGTATAGCCCGGACAGGGTGGCCTGGCCAGGATGCATCTGCACAGGGCATAGGGCAATGGCTGGGACATTGTAGTGCCCGGCCACAGCATGTCCTGCTGGGAGATCACTCTCATCCTGACTGAGCAGTGACCACGGCATGATTAGGTTCCCCCATAGTGCTCTATAATATTTCTCTGAAGTGATATTTATGGGTTCCCTTTTGGGGCCCAATCACTGACTTATGTGCTTGGTGTGTATGCTGACATCCCAGTTCTGGGTGCATGCATCTCCTGCAGGAACATGCACTATGGACTAGCTATCAGACTGTCTGCAGCTAATATGTGTCTTGCTGGAACACCTTGCAGGGTGCAGTGGCTGCAGGCTTGCTGCAGGAGAATATCAGATAGTGGTGGGGTGCAGCTGAGCATTTCTGGGCCTAACGTCTGTCTGCTATTGCTTTATAGATGTGTACAGAGCTGCATTGACTGCCCTGTAGGGTGTCTGTTCCCCAGCAGAACTGTGGTTGATGGTCCCCTCTACTGATGCCATTGCAGGGAGGTAAAATGTGGATCTGTTGGTGGGAGACCCTGTTTCCCACCCTCAGCCCCAGAGGGTGGGTTGGGTGGTGGTACATAATCCGCCTATGGGTCCATAAGGGCTAAACCTGACTGAGAAATACAGATGTATCCAAAGTATGTCTGCAGGAACTACCTATCTCACACACTAGCACTGCTGGGGACCTACAGCATGGCCTATTTCTGCTATGGAAGGTGCTGTGGACCTGGTGCTGGGCGCCCCACCTCACCCTCAGGGTGAGCACAGTACCCGCACAATGTGACGGTGTGTAGCTACTCTGTGCCAGTAACACACATGGTCAGTTCCCCCTACCAGGCCGAGGTGCTGTGGGGATGCATACCCCATCTTTTGTTCATCTGTAGACTGCTGATTTGCATGTGTAGTGCATCATGGGTACGGGTGGGTTAACCCTATCCTGGTGATCACAGCAGACTGTTTGTGTGGTGACGTGCAGTCCTTCTGCAGCCAGCCAGGGGCTTGTTAGCAGCTATAGAGCTGTAGCCCACTGGTTACTTCACTGCCTGTGGAGCCAGAGGTCATGGGTTCAAACCCACAGTGGGGTTATTTGATAGGGCTGTCCAAAGCATTATCTATTTTTAATGTACATTAGTGCTGCCAGCAAAAACACCCTCAGCATACTGTAACCATAAGGTGCCTCAGAAGGCGCTTTATAGGGCGCCCTATAAAGTGCCTTCTGAGGCACCTTATGGTTATCGTCCATATAATGTGCATTATAAGGTATCCTATGGAGCGCCTTATAGGGTGCCCTATAGGGGACATTATAGGGTGCCTTGGCGTACAGTGCACTTTATAATGTGCCCTATGGAGTGCCTTATAGGGTGCCTTATGCGGCACCTTAGGTTACGGCACTTGAGGGTGTGTTTGCTGGCAGCAATTATTAAAATACAAATAAACTACCTCAAGAAACAATGCTTACATGTCAAAGCTGATGCCTCAGCCAGCCTTATGCATTAGGCACACTGGGGGATCGAACTCATGACCCCTGTATCATCAGTCAGTGTATTAACCATTGTGCTACACCTCTGTTTCTATGTTTGCATGTCTGGGTGCCTACTTAAGATTACCGCGCGTTAATGCGCTTAGCGGCTCTTCACCCGATAATGTGCGCAGCAGCGCGCGTTATCGCGCTATACTCCCATTTTGCTGCTTTAAGACTGAAACGCCCATTCCTTTTATGGCAGCCTGCACACTATCGCCGGGCGCACATTAAGACGGTTTAGTAAACATACCCCTAAGTCTTCATCACAGTATTCAAAGCCACCCATGGCTTCTCAACATATCTACAATCACTACTGCAAGAAACCTCCAGCAAAAGAACCAGAAAGATAAACTCCCTAAACACATTCATAATACCAGCTATAAATATAAAGAGCAACCAAACCACATCCAATAGAGCATTTATGCTCTATGCCTCATTTCTTATGGAATGCACTTCCAGAATTCCTGCATATTACACCTGACATTACTGACTTTAGAAGAAAGCCCAAACCCCACCTTTTTATGTAATAGTTTAGTAACGAGAGCTGACCTCACATAATCACAAGTTTCCACCTCATCTCACTATAACCACTTACAATTTGCCTCTCTATTCCACCCTAGGTCATGTTAAAAGTTAGATCTATGTTACATTAGAACTATGTGTTACCTACTTGCAGTTTCATCTTAATTAAAATTAGAACTGTGTGCTATTTAATTGCAGTTCTGTTAAATGTACGGCCACTTTGAGTTATTTGTTGTTCAATCTGTAAACCGCTTGACTTGTAGATATAGCGGTATATAAAAATAAACTAAATAAATAAAGAAAAGCAAAGGTTTGATTCAAGTATTTTTTGGTCTACTTTTATTCTGAACACAGTACATTATATCATGGGGCTCAGTACCCACAGTTTTATTTAGAGTTAACCAATCCCAATTCATCTGATACAAGTCCTTTGAACCTTGTTAATTATTCAGGAGCCTTGTTAATTATTCAGGGACTGGAGTGCATATCTAAGCACCAAAAATCTCCAGCTTCCTGAAGATTTCTCTTGGTTTGTCTCCTGTAGGTTTTAAGCAACTGCGGGGCAGAAAAGGCAGCCCCAAGTTACATATGTAATATAATTTTTTTATTTCTGTATCAGTCATATACATGCCTTCCATATGGAGAACAGAAGTAGATTCTGTTTTCTGTTTATTTATTTAAAAGATTTATATCCTGCCAATCAAATCCTCCTCAGTGTGTCAGAGTTCCATCAAGCTTGTGTCCTGTTTCAATAGGGGTCAATCCAGACCACAAGTACCTAGCAGGATCCTAAAAACAGGTAGATTCCATGCTGCTTACCTGCAGGGATACTTAGTGGTTTTCCCCACTTCTGCCTTTTTCCTTCCAGGAACCCTTTTTTAGCCCCAGCTATAGTAATTGCTTTCACCACATTCTCTGGCAACAAATGCCAGTGTAAAATAGTAACGTTTGAAACATACTAGCAAACTAAATCCTGGAACTGAATTCTTTAATGACCATCATGCGTCAGAACCAGAAGTGACCTGAAATAGATATGTCTTTAATAACATCCTAAATTTAAGAGCATCCATTTCTACTCACAACTCAGGTTGAAGAGAGTACAAGCCTGTGGACTAACCACAGAGAAAATCCATTGTTTGTCAGATTAAAAAATAGCACTTCCAAAGGAGTCTGTTGGGAAGACTGAAGAGTTCATTATAAATATAGAACTAAAGAGGCTGCAAGGGTGCCGTACAATGCAAAACTTTAAAACATAAAGTATAAATGCTAGAAATGGGTAGCCAGTTGAGGGCATACAGGGGGCATACAGGGCTGGCGTAATATGGCCTTGCCATGACTTAACATTAATGAGTCTTCTAGCATTTTAAACAAGTTGCAAGTACTAATACAAAGTAGAAAGCACTACAGTAATTAAGTACAGGCAAAAGCATAGCTTGCAAGATAGTCCTAAAATCAGATGCAGTTTAAAGAAGGAAAGGGCCATGACCACCTTAGTTTTAGATTTCATAATTAGCTGGCAATCTAATATGATTCCCAAATATGACATTTCTGAACGTAAAGGAAAAACAATAACTGTACATGCCAGATGGGTTGGAAGGCCAGGTATGGCGGCTTAGATAACACAAGCTTCAGATAAACTTCAGACTATTCTTGTACATCAGCTAGACACAGAAACCAAACATTCAGGTAAGTTAGAACAAGTCATGCAAAAGGAAGTACCAGCTTATAGGAGATTTCTACAGATTTTGAAGGGGAGCCATCAGCTGTGGCATCAGCTAGAAGTAGAGTAGGCCTACTAGGGGGTAGTTGTCAGACAACTACCGGTAGTTGAAACCCACAATCATGGAGAAGTGATACTAGACTTAGAAATAGCAAACAAAAAGTGTCACCAACAGGATAGGACACAATTTAGTTCTAATGATCACTGTACAGTTTTGTGTGTGTGTGTTGGGGAGGTTAGGCCAGAAATTTAATCCTGCATTATTGGTTATAAAATCTTTCTATCCTCGGTGGGAATAGACTACAGGGAATTTAAGCTTTCAGTCTTGACCAAGAAGCCAAGATCACACTATCTTCAGCTCATAGCTCAGACTCTACGCTTAGATGTTAGCCAAAAGTGTACTATATGTTTAAATATTAAACTAAAATTGATCAGTGCTAAGATGAGGGTCTTGAACTTCAAAGGAATGTCTTAAAGATGATGGATCATTGTTCTGAGGAAACCCTGTCAGATACTAAGGATTTAAAGGGTACAGGGGAACTGTATGCAATAATAAAAGGAAGCACAGAGAGGGCAGCAAATCATTATGTAAGGCAGGTTATCAAAGAGCAGAAGGAAAAGAGAACAATATGATTCTCCAAGGAGGGAGCAAAAATAGTAAGAGCAAAGACTAGAATTCAAAAACTACAGAAAAAAATGAGAAGGAAGACAGAATAGGATCATCAGAAAAAACTAAGGGAGGCAGGGAAGGCGATTAAATGAGCAAAGGCCCAAACAAAGAAGAACACTGCCAGTCAAAAAGAGCATATAATACTTTCTTTAGATATATGAGAGGGACTCAAAACCAAATGAGAACAATTATGATAAAGGAATTAAACAATCATTTTTGTTCAGTATGTGTACAGGAAAGAGAAGGGCATATATCTATGGTAGAATACAGGGATATAATTAATACTGAAATAATCTGAGAGAAGTGCACCTGAAAGGAGATAAGGCAGTGGGACCTGATAGCGTGCACCCCAATATATGAGGGTTCAAGGAACTGCAAATGTACCCCCCAGAGCTGCTCAACTTGAGACCGGATACAGTGCCACACCACAAAGGTGCGATGGAAAAGGAAGCAGACAAACTACAGGACAAGGCTATGGAAACATTGCTGAAGATATGGAGAGAGCTGTACTTTGAAATGAGGGCTAAATTACTTTCTCCTGCTTATTCTCTTTCAGCCTAAGAAAGGGAGTATTAATTCCCCAAAACTACTCAAGAAATATATTGTTAATCCAATAAAAAAGTTCCTTTTTTACCTTTATTTCCTTTAAATGGACAAGGGGCTAGCTGAGCAACAGAACTCAGAAAATGATGGTCTGTGGATTTCATTCTAGTGAAGGTAAAGTGACCAGTGGAGCGCTTCAGGGTGGCATGCTGAGGACAGTATTTTAGAAGGATATATATAATCTTTCCTCTAGTGTCCCCAGAATGGTCTCTGCTACCCTTTCCTCTCCTCTTGCTTTGATGGTCATGCCTGGCAAGCCAGGAACCTTTTATTGGTCCAGGGCTAGAGGGTACCACTTTTAAGGCACATCCTTAGTGCTGCTGGCAGAGACCAGCCCTGTAGCTGTCTTCCCTGTGGACAATTTGGATGAAAATATGTCTGGTTGCAGATGCACAAAGCCTGTAAGAAGTAGAAAAAATGAAAGTTAATTTGAAAAAATGTAGAAGATTAGTCAAGGATTCGGATGCTGTTCTCCCTTGCAAAAAAGAAAAAAGATTAAATTCATGCATTTGAGATGCAAACATTTGGTAGCCAGATCCATACAACAGAATCATAGAAATATGATGGCAGAAATAGAACACATGACCTATCTAGTCTGCCCTTCCATATCAACTACAAAAGTCCCCATTTTACCTTTAGAGATCCTCTGTGTTTGACCCATGCTTTTATGAATTCAGATACTGTCCTTGTCTCTACCACCTCCACTGGGAGACTATTCCACACATCTTCCATAAAGAAATATTTCCGCATATTACTCCTGAGTCTATCCCCTTTTACCCTCATCCTATGTCCCCTCGTAGCAGAGCTTGCTTTCAGTCGAAAGAGACTTTCTTCCTGTGCATTAAACATCTCTATCATATCTCCTCTATCCCTCCTTTCCTCTAAAGTACACATATTAAGATCTTAACATCTATCTTCATATGCTTTATAACGAAGACCATTAACCATTTTAGTAGCCACCCTCTGCACAGACTCCAACCTGTTTATATCCTTGTGAAGGTGTGGTCTCGAAAATTGCACACAATACTCCAAATGAAGTCACACCAGAGACTTATACAGAGGCACTATCACCTCCTTTTTTTTTTGCTGGCCATTCCTCTCCCTATGCACCAGAGCATCGTTCTGGCTTTCACCATTATCTTTTCTACCTGTTTAGCTACTTTAAGATTGTCAGACACAATCACACCCAGGTCCCGTTCTTTTGCGGACAGAAGTACTTCCCCCCCATACACTAAACTGCTCCCTTGGATTTTTGCAGTCCCAAATGCATGACCTTGCATTTTTTATTCATTTATTTAGCAAGTTTTTATCTCCAGGAACAAGCAGGAATGAGTCTTCACATATGGGTACGTCGGTACCGACGGAGCCTGCGCGGGAACGCTCCCCAGCTTCCCAAAAAGGAAAGCTTTTGGGAGCATCCCACAGCGCCTGCGCGCTGCCTTCCTGCCTTTCCTAACCATCTCTCCTCAGTTCTTCTTTGCCGCGGAGCCAGCAGGTCGAGCCCTGTCACCGCTGAAGAAGTTCTTTATTTTATTTTATTTCTTTGGTCGTGTGTCTGCCTTCCCCGACCCCGGACCGGTACCGCCGGTCTTTTTCTTTCTTTCCTTCCTTAAAAAAATAAAATAAAATATATATATATATATATATATATTTTCTTCACTTAGTGTATTTTTCCTCTTGGGCCTCAGGGCCTACAAGAAAATTTTCCTCATGGAAAAACCAGCTTCCGGGTTCAAGAAATTCACTAAGTGTAGCGGTACTATTTCTGTTACAGATACCCATGAATGGTGCCTTAAATGTTTGGGTCCTGAACACTCCATTCCGGATTGTCCCTCCTGCTCTCTAATGTCTAAACGGGGTTTACAGAACCGAGCAGCTAAGCTCCATGTGCTGTTTCCCGCTGATGCAGCGTCGGTAGCATCGACATCTTCCAGGTCTTCTTCTCCTGATGGATCTCAGGTAAACCAAACATAAATCTAGCAGGTCCTCGAAGGGTAGATCTCCCTCTAAGCATCGAGATGCCTCCGGGCTTGCCCTCGAGGATCCTGCACCAGCAAAACAACCCCGGCGGGAAGCTCCGGCTTCCAAAGCTCCTCCTATGGGGTTACAGGTTGACATCGATGGCACGGCCTCGACCGATCACCTGTTAGAATGCTCTGGGGTACCGGCACAATCTCCCAGTACCGATTTCCAGGCATTCATGGCATCGATGGATCAGAATGTTCTGTCCATGCAGCGGGCTATTACGGCCTTCATTCAAGCTGCGATGACGCTGGTACTGAAACAAACTCCGTTGTCAGTATCGGCTCCGGTACCGTCACCAGCGCCGATACCGGTACCGACTACATCGACATTGACAAGGATACCGGCTGCTGCGGTTCCTTGTCCAAGGCTGCTTATCGGTACCGATCCGGTACCGGGGACGCCCGATGTCGATACTGCTCGATATGCGTAGTATCGAGCGTTGGAAGAGCATCCTGACAGGCGATACTTTGATTCCTCTGATGATTCTGATACATCAGACGAGTCTCCTGAAGTATCCATAGTCCTTCCTGAAGAGCCTTCTTCTCCAAAAAGAAGAATGTCTCCTCCAGAGGACTTGTCCTTTCAAGACTTCATAAGAGAAGTAGCTAAAGGACTTTCTATTTCAGTAACCTCTGAATCAGAGCCTAGAGCAAAAAAATTGGATATTTTAGGCTATTCTAAGGCTCCTAAAGAGGCAGTCACCTTACCAATTCATGAGATTCTTTATGAACACATGATTGATCTATGGGAGACTCCTCTCACTCTCTCTCCTCGTTCTCGCAGACTGGACACTATGTATCGTGTTCCTCCCTGTCCTGGATTTCATAAAACTCAGCTTCCTCACCATTCCATTGTGGTGCAGTCAGCTATGAAAAGGATAAAGAGTACAAAGAGACACTCTTCTGCTCCTCCAGGAAGAGAATGCAGGACCTTGGATGCTTTTGGTAGGAAAATCTTCCAAGCCAGTATGCTTATTGCCAGAATCAACTCATATAGTCTTTACATGGGTATGTTTCTAAAAGAAGTTGCAGAAAAGCTGCACACTTTCCTCCCTTTTCTTCCAGAGGATAAAAGGCAGGAATTCCTCATTTGGCTTAAGCATATCCAAGACATTTCAAAGTTTTCCAACAGAGCAGCCTTTGACTCCTTTGAAGGTGCCAGCAGAGCTTCGGGCATTGCCATAGCTGCTCGCAGAATTGCTTGGCTCCAGGCTTCTGATTTAGAACCCTGGGTTCAAGATGGCTTAGGAAATCTTCCCTGTACAGTTGAAAACCAATTTGGCAAAGAATGGCAAATAAAAGCCACTCAAATGGATGCAGAAAACTCTGCTCTGGATAGACTTTCAAAGTCAACCTCCATTCCTGCCAAGAAAAAGCCTTTTAAAAAGTCTTTCTTTAAAAAGGGCAGATTTCCTTCTACTTCTGGCCAACAATCTTCTACAGGTCGCTTTACCACTAAGCGTCAGCAACCTAAACAGGCCAGGCCTAAGCCTACAGGGGCTGCTGCAACTCAGCAGGCCCAACCTCCTCAGGGTTTTTGACTTGATGCTAGAGAACTTAGCCTTTCTGGCTCTAAAGCAGCCAGAACCTCTCGCCATTCCAGGAAGGTTGGCACATTTTGCTCCCAGATGGGAACAAATAACATCAGAGCAGTGGACCCTCTCCATCATAAGAGAGGGCTACAAGCTTCATTTCTCAAACCTTCCTCCCCACATCATGGTGAGACACTTCAATTCTCCCACATCTCTTCTCGACCTTCTAGGTCAGGAGGTAGCTACCCTTCTTGCCCAAGGGGCAATAGAAGAAGTTCCTCTTCTTCATCAAGGGTCAGGGTTCTACTCCCCCTATTTTCTCATTCCAAAGAAGACAGATGGATACAGGCCCATCTTAGATCTCAGAGAATTGAACAAATTTCTATGCAAGGAGAAGTTGAAGATGCTTTCTCTGGGCACTCTCCTTCCATACCTTCAAAGTCAGGATTGGCTTTGTTCTCTAGATCTCAAGGATGCGTACATACATGTCCTCATCCATCCATCTCACAGAAGATTCCTACGGTTTCTTTTCCAAGGAAAACATTACCAATACAGAGTGCTTCCTTTCGGTCTGGCCTCTGCTCCAAGAGTGTTCACCAAATGCATGGCGATAGTTGCTGCATTTCTACGCACTCTGGGAATATTTGTCTTCCCATACGTGGACGACTGGCTCATCCGAGCTCCATCTCAGTCAGAGGCCCAGATTTCCCTGGACCGCACAAGGCGCATTCTGCAGTATCTGGGACTTGTGGTAAACCTCCCAAAGTCTCAGCTCACCCCTACTCAGTCCCTAGAATTCATAGGGGCCTGGTTGGATACCACTACTGCAAGGGCCTACCTTCCTCAGGCCCGTTGCCAATGTCTAGTGCAGTTAGTCTCCCAGATTCAGTCAAAGAGCCACTTAACTGCCCGGGTGATGCTACAACTTCTAGGCCACATGGCTTCCACAGTGCATGTGGTACCCTATGCTCGCCTACACATGAGAGCAGCTCAATGGACTTTGTCCACCCAGTGGACTCAAGCTTCAGGAGCTCTCTCAGACCAAATAGCAACCACCAAACGTCTCTTTTGGTCTTTCCAATGGTGGATGTCCACTCAAAAGTTGTTGCTGCGGTCCCCCTTCCAACAGTTGTTGCCCCAAGCAACCCTCACAACAGATGCCTCCCAAACAGGTTGGGGAGCCCATCTACAGGACCTCTCCACTCAAGGCACTTGGTCCCCACAGGAGACCTCTCTTCATATCAACCACTTGGAGCTTCGAGCAGTTTTTCTAGCTCTCAAGGTCTTTCATACCCTCCTCAGCTACAAGACAGTCCTCATTCATACGGACAATCAAGTAGCCATGTTTTACATAAGCAAACAAGGAGGAACTGGCTCTCTGTTGCTTTGCAACGAAGCTTTAAGATTGTGGGCCTTCGCCAGAGAGCATCAAATCCATCTCCTGGCAGTATACCTCCCAGGAGTCCAAAACTCTTGGGCAGACAGACTCAGTCGAGCTCTGCTTCCACACGAATGGTCCCTGCACATGGATCAGGTACTCAGAATCTTCCAAGAATGGGGAACCCCGGACATAGACCTCTTTGCAAGTCCGTGGAATGCCAAACTTCCCCGGTTCTGTTCCAGAATTCCGTGTCAGGGAGTTCAGGCCAAGGATGCCTTCTTTCTTCATTGGGGTCAGGGCTTCCTGTATGCATTTCCACCCATTCCCTTGATTCCCAAGACTCTGTTCAAACTCCAGAGGGATCAAGGATCTATGATCCTCATAGCTCCACGCTGGCCACGCCAAGTGTGGTATCCTCTACTTCTACATCTCTCCCAAGCCCCCTCCCTGGACTTGGGAGCTGCTCCAGACCTTCTGTCCCAGGAGGAAGGGACTTTGTGGCACCCAAACCCCAAGTCCCTACACCTCAGAGCTTGGTTACTGAAGGCCTAGACCTTCAAGACTGGAATCTTTCTCAACAAGTGAAGGATATCCTCCATGCTTCCAGAAAACCTTCCACCAGGCGTTCTTATGCTTTTAAATGGAAGAGGTTTTCCATTTGGTGTGCTGAAAAGGGTCTTGACCCTCTAGCACTACCTTTAAATTCTCTGTCAGACTATCTCCTGCATCTTTCCAATGCAGGCCTTAAAACGAATTCAGTAAGAGTCCATTTGAGTGCTATTGCAGCATCCCTTAAGCCCATCAATGGACAGCCTATTTCCTCTCATCCTCTCATTGCAAGATTCATGAGAGGCCTAACTTTAACTAAACCTCCCATTAGGCCTCCTCCAGTGGCATGGGACTTGAATTTGGTTCTTGGTCAGCTTATGAAGCCACCTTTTGAACCCTTAGCCACTACCTCCTTGAAGTTTCTTTCCTGGAAGGTTATTTTCCTCATTGCAGTCACTTCATCTCGCCTCATCAGTGAACTGCAGGCATTAGTGGCTAATCCACCTTATACAAGGTTCCATCATGATAAGGTAGTCCTTAGGACAAATCCACACTTTATGCCTAAAGTGGTCTCACCTTTTCATCTTAATCAAGAGGTATATTTACCTGTCTTTTTTCCAGCTCCTCATGCATCCAGTGCAGAGAAGAATCTTCATACTCTGGATTGTAAAAGAGCTCTTGCTTTTTACTTACAAAGGACACAGCAACATAGAAAGTCTTCCCAGCTTTTTGTTGCTTTTGATCCTTCTCATTTGGGACTTCCAGTCTCTAAGAGAACACTGTCCAATTGGATTGCTCAGTGTATTTCTTTCGCCTACCAGAGTAAGAACCTTTCTCTGGAGAGCCATGTCACAGCTCATAATGTGAGGGCCATGGCCACCTCTATGGCTCATCTAAATTCTGTGTCCATCGACCAGATCTGTCGAGCAGCCACCTGGGCCTCGGTTCATACCTTCACAGCCCATTACTGCTTGGACAAGGACTCCCGCCGGGATGCCTTGTTTGGTCAGGCTGTCCTCAAACACCTGTTCCATTCTTAAACAACTCCTACCCTCCTTCCCTGGATGGATGCCTGAGATCCATAGGAGGAAGTAGACCCCTTCCCAGGGTCTCATATCCTTGGGGATCTCCCAGGCATCTTAGCTAGGGAGTCCCCATATGTGAAGACTCATTCCTGCTTGTTCCTGGAGATAGCACAGTTACTTACCTGTAACAGGTGATCTCTGGGAACAGCAGGAATAAGTCTTCACAACCCTCCCACCTCCCCTAGGAGTTGTATCTCTTTTTCTATCTTTCCTTTCCTCTCTCTCTCTATTGTCTCAGTTTTAAACTCGAACTGAGGAGAGATGGTTAGGAAAGGTGGGAAGGCAGCGCGCAGGCGCTGTGGGATGCTCCCAAAAGCTTTCCTTTTTGGGAAGCTGGGGAGTGTTCCCGCGCAGGCTCCGTCGGTACCGACGTACCCATATGTGAAGACTTATTCCTGCTGTTCCCAGAGATCACCTATTACAGGTAAGTAACTGTGCTTTACCTCTTTATCATAAAATCAAAGCAGTTTACAATACAACTCAAAAAACTTTACAGAGGACTCGAAGTATAGGTATGGGTGACATGCGGGACATGCTAGAAAGCATAACTTTTTTACATTGTGACATATCTACATTGAATAGTCATCGAGTTCAGGATCTGTGATCAGGCTAATGGGGTATGAATTGCTGTGTAAACCCACTAAAGCGTTCTATGAAGAGGAATGTTTTCAGTTTCTTCTTGAAGTCTTTTAAGTCAGTGGTTCCTGAAGGGAGTTCCAGATGCATTTTTTAGCATTAAATCTCAGCTGTCAAATTCTAGGCCATTCTTCAAGCTTAGCTAAATCCATCCTCATATTATCTACTCCTTACTGGGTGTCTACTCTATTGCAGATTTTGGTATCGTCCGCAAACAGGCAAACCTTACCCGACAGCCCTTCCGCAATATCACTAATAAAGATATTAAAAAGAATCGGACCAAGGACAGATCTCTGAGGCACACCATTGGTAACCACCTTCTCCTCAGAGTGAGCTCTATTTACCTGTACCCTTTGTCGCCTCCTACTCAACCAATTTCAAACCCAAGCAGTAACTTTAGGGTCTACCTCTAGTTTGTTTATAAGTTTCCTGTGTGGAACATTGTCAACGGCTTTATGATATCTAAGTACACCACATGTAGTTCTCTCCCTTGATCCAACTCCCTGGTCACCCAATCAAAGAAATCAATCAGATTTGTCTGATAAGACCTGCCTCTGGTAAACCCATGCTGCCTCAGATCCTGCAATCCATTGGACTATAGAAACCTTACTATTCTCTCTTTTAGCAGTGTTTCCAGTAGTTTACTCACCACAGAGGTTAGATTAACTGGCCTGTAGTTTTCAACCTTATCCTTACTTCTGCTTTTGTTTAAGTGGACCACATGTGCCTTTCTCCAGTCCTCTGGGACCACTCCCCACTCCAAAGAAGCATTGGATCTGCTAGAACATCCTCAAGTTCCTTCAGTATTCTCAGATGTATCCCATCTGGTCCCATTGCTTTATCTACTTTTAGTTTAGCTAGTTCTTCACAAACACAGTCTTCTGAAAATCGTTCGAGCTTCCCATCACTTCTGTTCCTATTTGTGGGTATTTTCTGAGGTCCTCCTCCTTGCCCTTCATCTGTGAACACAGAACAGAAATACTCTTCCCAGCCTCACACAGGACTTTGCAGATCTAAATGAGGCAATCAAATCCTGGAATACCACCATTAATGTGGCAGGGACACCTACACACCACCCAATCACTGGAAGCATAGAGGAAAGGTAAAAATCAGCCCCGTGGTACTCGCAAGCAATAAGAGAAAAGAAACAAAAATGTCACCAACTAGAACGTAAATGGAGACATGACTGGTCTCAAGCCACTCCAATACCTGACAATGCAGAGTGAATACACAACCTAATCAACAAGCACAAGCAAGAATACCACACTAATCTCATCTTAAAATCCTGCAACAAGCCTTGTGAGCTATTCAAAATCGTCCGCACCCTGACGGAAGATCCATCCCACAAAAAAGGCCCTGTTCACCCCCAAATCTTCGCAGATTTCCTCATCAACAAATACAAACCACACCTGAGGACCTCACAACTAGACATTCCATCCACCTTAGATGCAGACCAACATCATTCACAAATGGGGTGAATTTCACATTCCCACAACGGAGCAAATACTCCACACCATTGCTGCCTTAAACACTAGTACAGCACCCTCTGACCCCTGCCCTGTAACATGGATCAAATCAGTCAAGGAAGAGTTTGTCAACTGTATACACAACATCATAAGCTCATCCCTAACTAAAGGCTACATGCCCTCCGCTCTCAAACAAGTCACCATCCAACCCATTCTAAAGAACACCTCAAAATACAGCTTAGACCCTGCGAATTACCGCCCTATCTTCAGCCTCCCCTGTCTATCCAAGATAATTGAAAAGATCTTGCAGTTGTGTTTGCACTATCATATCCACCTGCATGCCCCCCTGAATCCTGGATTTCGTCCTAATCACGGTATTCAAACCCTTCTCATTCATCTTTTTGACATTCTACTAAGAGGAATAGACAACATAAAAACTGGATTCCTACTCGTCTTTGTTGACAACTCCTTGGCCTTCGACACTGTATCAAACAGCACCCTCTTAAACTAACTATCTAACATTGGATTTCACAGTGCTACACTCAATTGGTTCCACTCCTACCTCAGTGACAGACAACAAAAGGTCAAAATCGGCCCAAACACATCAGCTCCATTCCTCTCAACACAGGGAGTTCTGCAAGGGTCCTTCCTGTCTGCACTCCTTTTCAACATCTATCTACAACATCTTCAAACAGCACAAGATCCACTACACCATTTACACAGATGACATTATGGTCTATTTCCCTTTCCAACTTGACTCTCCAGACTATTCAACTATCACCAAATACCTTTTCGAGATGAGCAACTGGCTGGCATCCAACAACCTCCAAGTCAACTTCAAAAAAATCAGAGGCACTATTCGTAACATGGGACCCATTCTTTACCCCTCCCCCCATCTACATCCATAGCAGATACTCTAATCACAGTAAAAGAAGGAAGTAAGCTACCTAGATATCACCATTGACTGCTTCCTAAACTTACAAGTTCACATCAACAGAACCTCCAAGAATGCTTTCCAAAAGCTCACTACTATCCGAAAACTAAAACCTCTCCTCAGTCTGGATCACTTCCGCACAATCTATCAAGCACTCATAACCCACGTTCTGGATTATTGTAACGCCCTCTTTCATGGTCTTCCAACACAAACCATCTGTCCCTTGCAACTGGCTCAGAACACTGCTGCCCGCATCATCACATGATCGCCCAAACATGATCACATAACACCACTCTTACATCAGCTACATTGACTTTCAATCAGATCAAGAGCTAAATACAAAACTGTACTTACTATCTTCAAGATAAGAAACAACCTGTCTGCAGGAACTCTACAAGAACTGATATGCTCAAACTCAAGCAGGAGACCTACGAGACAAAACACCAGAGACACAATACCAATTCCTAGCTCTTACACTAAAGCAAATAACTCTACAATAAAGAGAGCTCTTTCCTTAGCTGCTCCTGCCATCTGGAACTCACTGCCTGAAAAGATCAGAACTACTAAAGGACTTCAGAAAACTCCTCAAGACCTTTCTCTTCACCGACCATTTCAGTCTTTCCTCCTTACTTCACAAGCCTAAATTACAAATAACCCCGGTTCTTATGTTGCCATGTATATAAGTTATGCCTCCGGGCAAATCCCGCATGCCACCCGTACCTAAATTTTTACTATCCGTTCTCTGTAATTTGTTGAGTTTTATGTAAACCGCTTTGATTGTATGATAAGGTGGTATAAAAAACGTGTTAATTTGAATAAACAAATTTGAACATAAAAAACGTGTTAAATAAAATAAATAAATTTGTTAAGCAATTCTGCTTTATTCTCATCAGCTTCTAAATATTCCTCCTCTTTTTTTTTTATCACCTGTAGGTTGGCAGCTAGTGTGAAAAAGTAGAAGGAAGAAATAAATATGTGGAGGCCATTCTCAGTTGTGTGTCTCCGAGCCATCCGGATGTTCAGATGTCCGGACGGCCTGGAGATGCATCCGATTTTGCTCCTGTGGGGGGTTTAGACGTCCCTGCTGGAGCAGATTCACACCATAGTGGCTGGACATCTAGGATGTGACCCGAATCAGGCACCCTAGACATCCAGCCACTTCCCCGGCTAGCTCAGCCAGGCTCCTGCATGGAGCCGCAGTAGCATGGCATCCCGTCGTCATTGCACCGTGGCTCCGTGCAGGAACCGTGATCCGCAGCGGCATTCATCTCATTCCCTGCAGCCTGACCCCCTATCGGGCTTGCCATGGCCAGGGTTGGGCTGCAGGGAACCCCTCGCCTCCACAGCTGGCCTAGGCTCTGGCTTTCCCCGATGTCCAGGGGGTCCCCCATTTAAATGGCCGACCCTGGACGTACAGTGCTGAACTCAGAAGTGGCCCTGTATGTCCAGGGTCATGGCGTCTCCCACTGCATGCCCTCTCTCCTCCCTCAGCCTGCCACCTCCCACCCATGAGCAGAGCTCCCCACACAACTCGCATCTACGTGCGGGGAGCTCTGTTCGTGGACAGGAGCGGGCAGGCCAAGGGAGGAGAGAGGGCATGCGGTGGGAGTCACCATGACCCCGGACATCCAGATCTGCTTAACGTGGTTCAGAATGAGGGGCGTAGGGATGTGCAGAAGCAAAAAAAAAAAAAAATGTAGTTTGTTGCACAAATGTTTCCTGATTTTTTTTTTACTTTTTTTTTTCAGTTTTACAAATGTATTTTAATAAGGATTTTTTAGTGCACATTAGATCAATTTATTGCATATTCAATTTTTAAGACACTAATAACAAACCAAATATGCACTAATGAATGCACATCCCTTCCAGACCCCGCCCCATGTCTCTTTTTTCTTAGGTAGATTATAAAGACCCAATTTCTTGCACCATTATTCAATTAAAGTGGTCGCCTTTATCAGTTAATATTAACCTACATTTGAGACTTCATTCTGACCCCTGGTTCCAAACATTTGCCTTGTATGACCATCTTGACTAGACTGTAAGTTCCACAGAACGGACTGTCTCTCTTGTGTTTCTGTTCAGTTCTAGGTACATCTTGTAGTGCCACATAAATGTAAGAGAGTGACAGACGTATTATCAGTAGGAGAAAAGGAAGTAGAATTGCTCTTATATAAGTCACTGGGGAGACCCACCTTGAAGTACCATGTTCTTCTATAAAGGTCACACATTTATAAGGCTATTGAAATCGAAAAGATGGAAGAAGTTCAGCGGAGGGCTGTTAAAATGATGCATAAACTGTATCTAAAACGGCACAAACACTCACGGAGCTCAAAATGTGCATGCTAGATGAAAGAACAGAAAATGGTGATGTGAGAGAAGCATTCAAATATCCGAGAAACTTCTAAAAAGTACCAAAAGTTAGCATTTTTCATAGAAGTTGTTGTTCAAGAACAAGGGACTGTGACATGAAGTGAAAGGAGGACTGCTGAGAGGAAATGTGAGGAGATTAATACCCGAAATAGTTTGCCAGCAGAAATCATAGGAACCAGAAGATGAATAGGAATGAGGCATGCTTGGAACAGATGCAGAAGGTTGTGGTAAGGGCTAGGGAGATGACTGGAGACTGAATATGATTTGTGGGGCTGACCGTAGATATCAGCTACTGTATTCTAGAGAAAATGTTCATTCTCCAGTGGGCCTACAGTTGGAATGTTAGCACGGGGAGCTGATACGGATTTATGGAATGTAACATGGTAAGTGATAGGCAGAGAAATTAAACAGGGGTTTTTTTTTCTGTGATTTTAAGACTATTCCTTAAAACTATAAGCAGTTAGAACACTCAAAATATTTCACATCCTCTCTGCTTTCTTTTCCATTTTATGTCATTCTTAATGAGGAATGATTATTTGAACACAGATGTAGTTAAACTGAGAATGCTGCTGATCATCGTCAGAAATATACTTTATTACCACCTAAAGGCATTAAGGGGCTGATTTTTATAAGGGCCATATGGAAAGTTACATACTGTTTTATGTGCACAGATTCCTATTTTAAAGGACTTATGTGCACAAATGGGCACTTATGCGTGCGCTTTGGGTGGTCACAGTTCCATAAGCTCACATGTACTTTCAACTGGGGGGTGCAGAGGGCTGGATCTTAGGCGGTGCCGCAGTGCATGCGCATAAATAATAGAATACTGTGACCTACACGTGTGTGCACTAATCTAGACATGGCCAACTATGCTTATTATTGGGCAAGCATAACTGCCACACCGAGGTAGAGGCGCGTCCATACGCAAGTATGTTATAAAGCATAGTAAAGCATTTCAGTTTATAAAATAGGTCTCGCTTTTTTTTTTTTTAGTGCTGTCAAGTTGGTGCTGACTCCTGGTGACCCAGCTGCCTCTGGGTTTTCTTGGCAATGTATTATCGGAAGTAGATTGCCAGGCCTTTTCTTCCGAGGAAATGGAGGGTAAAGTGATTTGCCCAAGGTCAAAAGGAGTGCCAGTGGGAATCAAACCCTTGATCTTCTGGATAATAGGCAGTTGCTCTAACCACTAGACTACTCCTCCACTGTGACGTATGCTCACAGATATGTGTTACCCTGTACGGGTGTTTCTAATTTACTCTCTCAGTGGATCATTTTATAATGGATTTTTGTGCATAAGTTCTGTTTTATGCACGTAAAAGGCTCATTTATTTATTTAACTGTGTTTATATACCGCTGATTTATGAGTCTAAGTGGTTTATATAAAACAATGTGGCCTGAAGTGGCTTACATGGAACCTAATAACTGAGTGAATTGCATGGAATAGTAAACAATTGTGGTATAACATAAGGTAGATGTTATAAAATAACCCCAGGGTTACACACATGGATTGTAGAAAGACGGTATATAAAAGCAGTTAAATAAATAAATAAATAAACATGACTTGAATATAAGTGTGTTTGGTGGTGTAGTTTGGCCAAAGTGGGGTTGGAGTCACAAAAGTATGCATATTCTCTAGGAAATATATTCATATGTGCCTACATTTACACTTATTCCCAAGCAGGCATAAATGTACACAAGTGCATTTTACCCATAATTTCTGCAAGATTTGTGAGGCTATTTTATAAAGACAACATAGATGTGTATATTATCCTTATAAAGTAGACCCCGAATAGGCGCCTGCTTAGCTTTCGCACATAGGCGACCTGTTACTTTCTAGAAATATGAATATGATCAAAAGTGAGAAACAGTTAAGAGCAAACTTTGAGAAAGAGATTTTAAAAAAATAAAGGAATGCAAATTTTTAAAATAACAGTGTCCATAAAAATTTTGTATTGTTTTGTTTTTTCGGGGGTTTTCGTCTTTGTATTGTTTTTTGCAGTATTACATCCTATTGTGCAGTAGTGCGAACTGTTCATGCATGCACAAACATTGCATGCTGTTGCACACCATGCCACTTCTGTTTTGAAACAAAAGCACATTCCTTTTTTTTTTATTTAAATTTTCTAAATTTACAAAAACAAATCAAGAATACATCTTGAAACGGAAATAGGGATGAATAACAAGAAAAGAACAATATAAATCGATATGGAACAATATGAAACATTATGAAACATTTGTCCCCACAGGAAAATATCCTCATAATCCAACCCACTCTAGTCCTCGAAATGAGGGGATACAATGAATAGACAATAACATAATCTATTATAAGGAAAATGAGATGGGCTAAACAGTGGCATATAACTAATCACTCAAACCGGAACAGGCAGGGTATCTACTCCCCCCCCCCTTCAGAAACCCGGGCATTAATAAAACACAGTAACTGGGAGGGTTCATAAAATATATACGAATTAGATTGATACTTGATCAAACATTTACACGGAAACTTCAGGAAAAAGAGCCCTCCCAATTGCTGAATCCCAGAACGTAATAAGAGGAAATCACGTCGCCTCCTCTGGGTCTCCCTAGATAGATCCGGAAACATTCGGACAGCCAAACCTTTAAACAACATATGACTTTTTTAAAGAGTAATTTCATAAGCCATTCTTTATCTGATAATAGTGCTAAAGTAATTAATAAAGTAAAAGATGTAATCTTTTCCTTTTGTGAATTCTCCAAAATGTCAGTAATGTTTAATACATCCATATTGGGTAGACCTCTAACTATTCCCTGCCCTACTTCTTTTTTACCAGAAGGCAAATAATAGATTTTAACTAAAGGGGGATGTGATTCAGAGGGAATATCCAAATTTTCAATCTAATAGTTACAAAACATATCTCTTGCAGATATTAATGAAACGTTAGGAAAATTAACCAAATTAATATTTGATATACGAACTGCATTTTCCAACATTTCCAACTTAGACATAATAGATAAAGAAACTTTCCTTAAAGATTCAACTTCATTTTCAACAGACACAACTTTAGCTTGATTTTGAAAAACTCCAGTCTGTAAAGCAGTTATTTTAACAAAAGCTTCTTTAAGATCCTCCGTATTAAGAGAAACCTGTGAAGCCAAAGAAGCCATCCGTGGAACCAACTCTTCACGAAGCTTCATTATGGTGGCCCAAATCACCTCCAATGTCACCATCTCCGGAAGAACCATGGATGGAGATGAGACAGCCTCCACCACAGGAATCGAAGCCACAGCGCTAGGCTTCAAAGAAACGGGGGCAGATAAACTAGGAGCCAAACCAGCACCTCCCTCTGCCATTCCAATCGAGACCTCGGCCCGCTGTTGCTGGTCACGAGAAGTTACAGAGCCTAGTCCGCTCTCCACGCCCAAGTTCCATTTGCCGGTGGAGTCCGACGACTCAACGCTCTCACGCTGGCTTCCCGGTCCACTGCTGATTTGTCAGGGCACCTTTGAGGCCCTAATGGAGCTAGGGGAAGAGAGATCGATACCAGAAGCAGAGCATGAGGACACCTCCTCCAAATGCTGCTCAGCCTGGCTACTCTCTCTCTTCATCCACTGTCGCGGCACCGGTGAAAAATAAGAATCCAGAGGCCCAACCACCTCCGCAGGTAATGGCGTCGAAACTAGAGGGGCAGTAGGCTGTTTTGCCCCTCTGGATTTTCGCTTCCTTCTCATAGACAAATGCCGTGCCGATCAACACATCCAACTAAACGCCATCTTGGATCCCCCGCACATTCTTAATAAATAGTGCATAACTGTTGTGTATGAGGGATTTTTTTAATGTCAAAACATCCTTGAAGGAACCATGGAGGAAACCTAACACCATAAGAATTGCATCATGAAAGGCACATGAAAAATTTGGAGAAGCCTAAGAGGCCCTGTTACTCTTCTTAATTCTTCTACAATATTGTAGTTATACAGTGTTATGCTCATGCTTTCAGACATGTCGATATGGAGGAAGCAGGATGGATGAGGTAGGGAAATAGCCATAAACTAAATCAGATGAGCTTACTCCAGACTATTTTTTAGCCAATAGGAGACTTGAGAAATCAAATGGAAACAAAGGGGGGCATACTCAAAGGGATTCATGCAGTTCACAGACTTGCAAACTGCATAAATCCCACTGACTAGGATATTGAACGGCAGGACCTTACCAAGCTAGCAATGTGCCTTGTGCATCTGGTGAACCTGGTGCCCCCCCACTCACCTAGCTAACTGCAGGGACTCGCTTTTTTATGGGCTTTCTGATAGCCCAATGATGACGCTAGCACCCCTTCTGTACTTGCGCCCTGTGCAGCCGCACTGCTTGCGTAGACCTTGGTACAGCCCTGTTTGGTGGCACTAATCTGGTTAGTGTGGCTGAATATCCACCCTTAAGTGAGTTAAATGCTCTAGCGCTACGCAGATAGTACCAGGGCATTCTGGGGAAAGTGCAGAAGCAGTACCATTAGCTAGCTGATTAACAGCGATAATCAGCTGCTAACCAGTGAGCTAAACCATCTAAAGTTAGGACAGGTGAAAGGCTGTCCTAACTTTACGTAGCTTTGCAATTCGGTTAGTGGTTGAATATTTCCACTAAACAGATTGTAAAGCAGCAATAAGGCGAAATTGGATATTCAGTGCCGGTTGCTAAGTATGCACGTAGAACGCGGCACAGTGGTACATTTCCTTTTAGCCAGTGATGGACTTCAGCTCATCAAAGGACTCAGTGGGAAAGAGTGTGCTGACACATGTCTCAGGGCAACTTACAGTTGTGGTCAACATTTACATTTTAGGTATCTTGTGTACATTATCTTGAGAAATAATTGGAAACATTCCAACTGTACAGTATGTCATCATAATATTTTAATAGTATGTTTAAAGGTATACAACAAAAAGAAAGATGTCTGTGCAACTTAGACGTAGTAATTTCTGAGAAAAAAACCTAAATGTGACATGGACAGGATTAATGGCACCCTTCACTAATATTTGGTTGCACAACCTTTGGCAGTGATGACAGCCTCCAAACATTTCTTGTAGCCATCTATAAATTTTGTACATCTGTCTGCGGGTAGTTTCGCCCACTCTTCAACTGCGATTTGTTCCAGCTCATGAATGTTTCCAGGATTCCTTTTACCACTGGCAGATTTCAGCTATTTCCAAAGGTTCTCGATTGGATTGAGATCAGGACTCATTGCTGTGCCAGTTTAAAACAGCTCATTTGTTCCTTTTTAACCATTCTTTTGTACTTTTGGATGTATGTTTTGGGTCATTGTTCTGCTGGAGGACCCATGACCTTCGACCCAGCCCTAGCTTTCTGACACTAGGTAGCACATTTCGCTTCAAAATACCTTGAGAGTTCTCTGACTTCATGATTCTTTTAATATGTTACAGGCCTCCAGTTCCTGAGACAGCAAAACAGCCCCCACGAATTATAGAACCTCCACCATATTTCACTGTAGGAAGGGTGTTTTTTTCCTTATAAGCTTCATTTCTTCGCCTGTAAATGTATCGTTGCTCTGCTTTGCCAAAGAGCTCAAGTTTGGTTTCATCTGTCCACAGAACATTTTCCCAGGATTTGTGGTTTCTCAAGGTGGGTTTGGGCAAAGATCAGGCATGCCTTTTTATATCTGTCTTTGAACAGTGAGGTCCTCCTTGGCCTTCGCCCATGAAGTCCTTCTTTGTTTTGTGCGTGGCATATGGTGTGGGTTGAAACCACCACTCCAGATAGCTCCAGTCAGCCTTAAGCTCTTTGGATGTTGTATGTGGTATTTTTCCAACTGTTTGCACTAACTTTCAATTACTTCTTGGATTAATTTTCCTCTTCCCATCACGTCCTGGGAGGTTCTTGACAGATCCAAGAGCAGAAAACTTCTAAATAACATTGTGAACCGTAGACACAGGGAATCCCAAGGAGATGGCCTTGTACCCCTTTGAAGTTTGAAGTTTGGTGATAATGGCATTTCTGATGTTTCTCAGGCAGCTCTCTTGTCTTCACCATTGTGAAAATGGAACATGGAGTGAATGTGGCCATCATTCATTAGTTGATTCAGGTCATGTGAGTACTGACAATTAATCACAGTTGTGTCTAATTTTATTGCAGTGGGAAGGTGGTTCTTCTGTTCAAACTGATTTGAATCCTTTATAAGGGTACCAATAATCATGTCTTGACAGTATCCCAGTTTTTCTACTATTTTCTACTATTTCTTTTTTTTAATTGGTCTTGTTTTATTTGATTCTTTTATGTGTCAAATTTGTGTGCATTTATAGTCCAAAGCCATTTCGCTTTCCACTGTTTTTTTAGGAGCTATTGGACATTAAGGGGTTGAACTACAAGGGTGCCAATTATGGTGACTGTAGAAACATAGAAAATGATAGCAGATAAAGACCATATGGCGATGCGGCGTATCCATTCTGCCCATTTATACCAGCTCCTAAACTCTACAGTTCTTCTCTCTCTAAGAAATCTTCTGTACTTTCCTCATGCTTTCTTGAATTCAAATGTTAATCTCATATCTACCATCTCCATTGGGTAGTTATTCCACACATCCACTACCCTTTTGATACTCCTGAGTCTACCCCCTTTCTCCCTCGTCCTGTGATCACTCATTCCAGAGATTTTTTGCAATTAAAGGAAACCTACCTACTATGCATTTACCAATAGTAAAGTGTCTTATAAAAATTCATAGATCCATTATTTTAAATGTATACTATTTGATTTGTTTGCACAACTGCATGTATAAAGTTCGGAAGTCATGATTTTAACTTCTTTCACCATGATTGCTATGTGAAAAATGGTGAAAAAATGGTTTGAGGACTCCTAACTGACTTCATTTTATTTATTTATTTAGCTGTATTTATATCCCGCTTTTCACCGGGTCAAAGCGGTCATTTGGGGGATACATTTAACACGAGGGGATATGAAACACATACGCTAATACTTACAGGGAATATGGGCAATGGAGGGTTAAGTGGCTTGCCCAAGACCACAAGGAGGTGGGACTTGAACCCCCGGCCCGAAGTACCTTGTCCTAACCACTAGACCACTCCTCCCACCATGTAATGGATAGTGGACTTCATGTAATTTTTCTGTTTAATTTTTTGTTTTGAGTGATTAATTGTGCCTATCTTATCCAGTTTCATATTTAGTTTGATCTAGTTTTTTTTTTGTTCCACTTTGAAGTTCTTCCCCATATGCTCTGAGACCACTGACAATTTAGAAGCTACTCTCTGGACCAATTCCATCCTTTTTATATCCTTGGCTAAGGCGTGGACTCCAGAATTAAACAGTATTCTAAAAGGTCTCAACAGAGACTTGTACAGAGGCCCTCACCTCTGTTTTCCTGCTGGCCATTCCTCTCCCTGTGCACCGAAGCATCCTTCTGATTTTTTCCATTCCCTTTTCGACCTCTTTGATCAGTCGCAAATGTTGGGATCAGATATGATCACATCCAAGTCCTGCTTTTCTTTAGTATCCAGAAGCATTTCTCCCCCATATCTTATCACTCCTTTGGGTTTTTGCATCCCAAATATATAACATTGCATATTTGTAACATTGCATCTTAACTGTCCATCCCTTAAGCTTCTCTAGGCCCTTCCTTATTATATTCACTTGTTCCTAGATGTCTATCTTGTTGCAGATTTTGGTCTTACCTGCAGAGCTAAATCTCTGATAGGCCTTCTGAAGTGTCACCTATGTAAATGTTGAAAGGAGCAAGACCAAGAATCGAGACCTGATCCCCGTGGCAATCCACTGGTAATGCCCCTATCCTCAGCATTTACTACTCCCTGTCATCATCTCCCACTCACTCATTTTCTGACCCTATCACTCACTTTTGGGCCCACACCAGGAGTGCTCAGTTTATTTATAAGTCACTATGCAGAATTCAGCAAGGCTTCTAATGCAGTTCTAAGTGTACGATATCTAGCTCTCTGGTCATCTAAAGCAATCGATTGGATTTGTCTGACAAGACCTAGCTCTCTTGAAATATGGGGGAGGGAGGTCTGTATGTGGATATACGTGTTTGTGATTGGGGAAATTGTATATGTGTGTATCGTAGGGTATGTATCGTATTTATGGGGAGGGTATAGATAGGTTTGAAGAGGGTGTAACGTTTAGCTGGGGATGTGTGTGTGTCTGGGAAGAGAGTGAGACAATGCCTGAGGGAACAGGTTATGTGTGGGAGGTCTGTATGTGTGTACACATAGGGTGGGATGAGTGTGCTTTTGAGCAGTTGGAGGAACGCAGGTGCTTCTATGCCAGGGGGTGGAGGGGCATTGGAAGAGTATGTGTGAGGGCAGGGTGGAGAGAGTTAGATAGAAATTTTGGCCATATCTTGCTTGTTAATAGCTAGCTAGATCAAACACACATTTCAAGTATGTTTGCCAAAGATCATATCCTTTGTAATTTTTTGAGAGTCTGAAAAGAGCTAAGGAGATATGTTTCTAGCTAAGATATAGGTTGGTGGTTGCAACCCTTTGTAGATATCACAACTGAAGGACACTTGTCCTAATTTACTAGGTTTTTCATTGAAAACATAGGCAGAGACTTTTGAAGGCGACAGGCAGCAGCAGCACATGTGTATGGGAATATATCTGTATTATCTATTTTAATACCCAAATCACTTCTAGATTCCAGATATAATTGTACTCGCTCTCGCTCTCCCTTTCTAAAGAAACATTTTACATATGACCTGCCAGTTAAGTGTAAAATGAGCTTGTCAGTTCAGCTTTGACAGAAAATGCTATTGCTGCAGTTGTTTCCTGTGGAAATCAAATAAGCTGCTCGGATTTCTGAGAAATCAGTCCTGATTTGCATTTTTTGTTTCAGGGGAGGCGGACATGAACGTACTTGCTGCTGCAGAGTGCACTTGGCTTTTGCTAGTGCCTCGGCTTATATCACCACCTTTTGTAGCTTCCAGCTACTGCACCCGCCCCATTGGCCCCCATCGCAGAATGGCATCGATTCTGGTAGCATGACAGGTCTTGTAAATTGAGAAGCAAAGAGAAACTGACTTTCTCTTTCTCACTGTTTGCAAGACAGTAGGGAAGCTTGACTGTTGATTTTTTGTAGGGTTTTCCCGCTGCAATACCTTGTAACTTTTGTGTTACTGGTTGGTGATGCAAACACATTTATGAAACAACTAAAGGAAAATTTATGAAGTTGTATCTTTAAAAGAAAGGAGGTTAGACAATATGCACTGGTACAAAACATGTAAGCATAGCTCAGGCTCCCTTCTTATGTATTAAAATATATATATATATATATATATATAGCTATTTATGTATGGGCCGGCTGTACCATTGAGAGACTATGTTCTTTGGACATGGCCCTGCTTTCCAGTCCAACTATTCAACCGCTATTATGCAAATGAGGCCCAAAAATCAGTCTCTGTACATGGCATTGCTTCCCTCTGCATCCCCCTCGGGCCGTCCCTATATTTATTTATTTTATTTATTTATTTGAAAGGCTTACATAGCACTTTTCCAAAGATTAAGGCAGTTTACATTTAACATAACTTTCCAGAGAACATGGTTTAAATATAACATAATTAAACATAATAAAACTTAACAACTTTACATGGAAACATGTGAACGTCATAAACAGCATGTTGGGACTTAAGCGAGCTTATAAGGGATCAGGAGGGGGAGGGACAGTACTGGAGGTTAGGTAGTATTTGGCAGTCAAAAGGTTCTGGAGTATAGTTCTCAGTTCATGTTGGTGGTATGTATGGGTGGTTAAGTTATATCTTAAAGATAGAATGTGCGGGAACATGTGGTTTGGCTGAACTTTGTGAGGTCTGAAGAAAGTGCAAGTAGATGTTGTGCGGGGGTTCTTCTGTGCCGATTATTAGGCAATTTCCTTATTACAGATTGTAGGTAGTAAGAGGATAGATTGTGATAGGTTTTGAATGTTGTCATACTGGTTTTGTATTTTATGTGGCTCGTCGACAGAAGCCAGTGTAGCTCTTCAAGAATGGGTGTGAAATGGCAAGATCTAGGAGCCTTAACAAGTATTCTTGCTATACGTATGCATCTATGAATGCATGCACATGCAGTATATACAGAGCGAGCCTTGGTTTAAAGTCGGTACAGATTAAAAGACGTGTGGCCCCATTTGGCATAGGTCAACTTGCTTAGTCCAGCTAGGTGCAGCTGCCAGTAATTGGGATATCCAGGTAAAAGCATGCATTTAGCCAAGTTTTTTACAAAAGGCTTGCTGAACACACAGCCTTTTTAAAAATATTTATAACGATGCCGGAACTTATACATCTAAGTGCTGGCAGATAGAGCGAGGAAACCTATTTTAGTAAGAGGCACATTCAAAAAGAGAGCAGCATCACTTGGAGTTATAAATATGTAAGTATCAGTTTTACCAACTATGTATGTGCTTGCCAGATTTTTCAAATTAGATGTCCAGAACCAGTTAAGTGGGTGAATGAAAAAGACTTAGGGGCTGATATTCAGCAGCGGCAGTGAGGCTATTTAAAATGCCTAGCTGTTGCTACCTTATTTAAAGTTGGATATTCAGCTCCAGTGCTGAATTTCTAGTTTTGCTGGTCATGGTGACGCTGTTTAGTAGCAATACTCAGCTGCTAACTGGATAGCGAAAACCGGTTAAAGTTAGGACAGCTATTGAGATGACTTACATACTGTACGACAGCAGATAAAGAGCAGTATGGTCCATCTAGTCTGCAGAGTAAGGTGGCTAGAGTAGGTATACCCACCGCTCTGTGCAGATCACCCTTCTCCATGCCTTTGTTTAGGGTTGTACTGCCGCTCCATGCAGGTCATCCCCCTCTATTTGTTGAAGTATAAAAAACAGTTTATTTTTATCTCATCCTCTTGCTATAAAGGGATCCATTATGTCTGTCCCATGCCATTTTGAATTCCATCACTGTATTTGCTCCCACCGTCTGCATCGGGAGGGCATTCAAAAAATCTACCACCTTTTCAGTGGAAAAGGTATTTCCTGACATTGCTTTTAAGTTTACCTCCTTGAAGCTTCATTTTATGCCCTCTAGTTTTACAGCATACCCTTCTTTGAAAAAGGTTTGTTTGTTCAGTAATACCCTTTAAGTATTTAAACCTCTATTTCATATCTCCCAGTCCCTCCTCTCCTATGTTGTTGTTAACTGCCATCAAGTCGGTGTTGACTCATAGCAACTCTCTGTTGGCTCATTGTTGATAGAGAGGCATACATAGCTGCTGTTATTGTATCGATCCATCTCATTGCTGACCTTCCTCTTTTGCATTGACCTTCAACCTTGTCAAGCATGATGCCTTTCTCTAATGATCTCTCTCTTCACATGATGTTTCCAAAGTATGAAAGTCAAGTCTTGTCATCTGAGGTTCTAAAGAAATTTTGGTGTGATCTCTTCTAGTACTGACTGGTTTGTTCTTCAGGCAGGCAAGGGAAACACCCTTCCTGTAGCGAACAAAGGCACAAGCAAGGCAGGACACAAAAAACACCATGGAAGAACAATTGTGGAAACAGAGAGGACTGCCCGACACATGTTTCGGCCGGGGGGCCTTCTTCAGGGGTCAGACAACCTCTAAAATAGTAAATAACATCATTTATAATCATAAATACAATAATACTAATAAAAAAACATAAAAACATGAATAATAATAATAAAAAGTATAAAATACATAGTCATAATAAATCAAAAGAACTAAAACGTATTATCTATCTCCTACATGTAAAAATAAACATAAACTGAATCATAAAAATTAACACAGAAGACATAATTATAGTGCCAAGGTGCATACCTAAATTAGCAATAAAGAACACTTAAAACATGTGTATGTAAGATGCTCTCTGTTTCCACAATTGTTCTTCCATGGTGTTTTTTGTGTCCTGCCTTGCTTGTGCCTTTGTTCTTCGGGCAGTCCATGGTATACACAGTATTCTTCACCAGCACCATAATTCAAAGGCATCAATTTTCTTCCTGTGTATCTTTTTCACTGTCCAACTTTTGCATCCATAAGATGTTATTGAAAATACCATGGCTTGGACAAGTCAAATCTTTTTATGGAGAGAGACATCTCTGCTCTTGTCCAGGTCCTTCATAGCCATCATGCCAAGAGCATTGCATTGTTGAATTTCTTGACTGCTTGTCGTTTCTTTATTGATTATTGATCCAAGCAGGTTAAAGTTGTCCACTGTTTCAATTTCTTCTCCATCAACGATGAACTTATTGATTTTACCAGTTGTCAGGATCTTTGTCTTCTTTATGTTAAGGTGAAGGACCATTTTAAGACTATGTTCCTTGATCTTGAAAAGCAAATGTTACAGATTGTCTTCATTTTCAGCCAGTACTGTGGTGTCATCAGCATAGCAAAAGTTGTTGATGAGTTTTCCACCACTTTTCACTCCTCAGTTGTCTTCATACAGTCCTGCTTCTCTGATGGTTGATCTTCTCAGCATCATTCAACATGGATCCTTGAGCATCATGTAGCATTTCAGTTTGAGGCTGGAATTTTCTCTTTAACTCTCAAAGCTTTAAGAGAGTCAGTCTTGTTCTTCCTCTGATAGTTTCTGCTTCTATTTCCTTGCATACATCATTGTAGTACTTCTCCTTGTCTCGTCTTGCTGCACTTTGAAAATCTCTGTTGAGTTCTGTAATTGCCTCTCTTTTTCCTCTGACTTTAGCTTCTCTGCCTTTCTGGGCAATTTTCAGAGTTGTTTCGGTCATCCATTTTGCCTGTTTTTGCTTTTTCACTCTTTGTAAAGACTTCTCACTTTCTTCAAGCACAACTTTCTTGATGCCATCCCATAACTCTTCTGGTGCTCTGTCCTTTGTATCCAAAGCAGTAAATCAATTTTGCAGGCAGTCTTTAAATTCTGGTGCTATATTCTCAAAGCCATACTTTGCTACATTCATTTGTGGCTTTCTCTCTTTCAGCTTCAGCTTGAATTTGCATACTAGTAGTTGGTGATCTGTACCAGGACTGTACCAAACTAGCAATGCGCCCTGTGTAATTGGTGATTCCGGTGGCCCCACCCACCCAGTTGTGTGCAAGAACCCACTTTTGTTGGACTTCCCAGATGTCCAGTGATGACATCAGTGCCCCTTCCGTACTTTTGCCCTGTGTGGCCACACCACTCGCACAGACATTGGTATGGCCCTGCTCTGTGCCATAGTTGGCTCCAGGTTTTGTCTTTGTTGATGTTATTGAGCTTTTCCAATGTTGACTTCCATAGATGTAGTCAATTTGATTTTTGTACATTCCATTGGGTAGAGACTATGTGTACAGTTGCCGCTTGTGTTGCTGGAAGAAGATGTTTGAGATGAATAGATCATTGGTCTTGCAGAATTCTACCATTCTTTCTCCAGCTTCATTTCTGTTGCCAAGTCCATATTTCCCAACCACTTTGCCACCTTTTTTATTGCCAATTTTTGCATTCTAGTCATCTGTGACTATCAGGATATTCTGTTTCCATGTTCTGTCAATTTCAGCTTGTATGTGTTCATAGAATTGATCCACTTCTTCCTCTTCTGCAGCTATTGTTGGTGTATATCCCTGACTAATAGTTGTGTTAAAGGCCATTCCTCATAGACAAATAGAAATTGTGTTCACTGATTGCATTGTATTTCAATATAGTTCTTGCTAGTTTCTTCTTAATTATAAATGCCACACCATTTCTTCCTTGTCTTTCATTTCCAGCATTGTACCATGTGATCATCCGATGCAAAGTGCCAGATGCCAGTCTATTTCAGTTCACTGACACCCAACAGATCAAGTTGTACATGTTCCATTTCATTCTTGACCACCTCCAACTTCCCTTGGTTCATGCTTCATATGTTTCATGTCCCAATATGTAAGACATCCTTGCAGCTTCTGACTCTTATTTCATGTGAAGCTACATCAGCAGTCAGACGTCCCAAGGACTTTGATCCAACCACATCATAAATGCTAGCTTTACTCTTAAACGTCTTCAGCTCATCTCCAGTAGCCAGTTGAATGCCTTCTGATCTGGGAGTCTCACCTTCCAGCACTATAGTGCTATTTGTTTTATTGTTTCTATCCATTGGATTTTCGTGGCAAGATACAAAAGTAGATTGCTAGGCCTTTCTTCCATGCAGGTAATGGCAGTGGTGTTGCCATTGCCACAGAAATGTGATCCTCTGCCACCAACATCGTCACATTCTGCTGCTGCCCAGATAGGTGGTTTGTCTTAGTTTGGCACCTCAGCTGAGACCTGTCCATTTTGGGAGACCTGCCAGTGGTTATGCTACCAATAGCTTAGCTCTCAGAATCACTGAAACACAAGCCCTCACAGCACATATTTAGGTCTTCAAGTCTCTTCTCATACATCTTCTGCACAGGCTCCAAATCAGTTTCGTCACCACCTTCTGAACCATTTCAAGTGTTTTTATATCCTTTGTGAGATATGATTTCCAAAACTGAAAACAATACTCCAAGGAGGCCTCACCAATGACTTGTACAGGAGCATTAATACCTCCTGTTTTCTGCTGGTTATTCCTCTCTGTATGCAACCTAGCATCCTTCTGGTTTTGGCTACCGTCTTCAGGACTGGCCCCTCCACTAGACAGGCTAGGCTGTCACTTAGGGTGGCAGACCTCTGTTGGTGGCATGGCATGATGCCCGTGGCAAACCATATGCTTCAGCACATATGGCCTGCTGCTTCTGCTCCGCTCCTGACAGGAAGTTATGTCAGAGGGGGGTCAGAAGCGGCAGGCCATGTATGCTGAGCTCATCCTCCAAGACATTGGAGGTGCATCAAAGTCTACCAACAGCTGAGACCCAGTTGCTGATACCCCTGTACAGATACCAGATACATTGGTCGAAGTTGGCCCTGCAGCCTTCGGAATTGGCAGCCGTGGAGAAGTGCCTTCCGCAAGTGTTCAAGAACTGCGTCATGGTGCTTTTGGCGATGCAGCATGCCAGGCCTTGATGTTTTATTTATTTTATTTATTTACAGTCTCTTATATACCGCACTATTCAGCATCAGCGCGGTTCACATGGAACAAAATGCTCAGTACATTTAACACGTATGAGTTTACAGGTAACAGGGTATAAATAACTTGGATAACCGGGGTAACTATCTACAAAACATACTACATGGGATCATATACACAGAAGATACATAGGGAAACCAGCCACTATAGGAATGAATATCACACTTGGTGAGTTGTTGATATACCCTAGATTTATCTGGGGCTGGTATCAGTGGGTGTTATTGGGCTCTAGGTGACGCCATTGGGTTCTATAAGGTATTTGTTGAAAAGGTGGCCTTTGAGGGCTTTCCTAAACTGTGTTAGGCTCTTAATAGCCCGGATATCAGGGGGTAGTGCATTCCAGCATATTGGGGCACTGAGACTGAATGCTCTGTTGGCTGTCGATTTAGTGCAAGTAGTAAGTTCCCTCGGGATGTTGAGGGAGTTTATAGCCATGGATCTCCTTGCTCTATTTGGAGATGTGCTATGGATAAGCGAGGATAAGGATGCCGATGTGAGATTATTGACAGCTTTAAAAGTAATTATCAAGGTCTTGAAGACTATTCTAGCTTGAATAGGAAGCCAATGCAACTGTATCAGCAGGGGCGTAATGTGGTCGTACCTGGAGGCTCCATGGATGACTCTTGCTGCCGCGTTCATGGCTAGCTGAAGTGGGTTTAATGTAGATTGGGGAAGACCTTGTAATATGACGTTGGCATAGTCGAAATGTGGTATAACCAACGCCTGGAAGATTGTCCGGAAATCAGTTGGATCGAGCATGGAACGTAGGTGTCTAAGTGAGCGTATCTTGTAGTAAACCGATCTGACTATGTTTCCTATGTGGGCTTTCATGTCTAGGCGTTGATCTAGTGTGACTCCCAAATATCAAATTGAGGATTTAGATTGCAACTCCGCTTCTTTTACTTTAAGATATTTTGGGGGGGTAAAATTGGGATTCCTTGTTATGAAGAGTACTTCAGTTTTCTTATGTTGTATTCTGAGATTTTGAGACAGGAGCCAGTCAGATATTGCGTTGAAGCAACTCGTCAGTGGGGAGAGGTCGAGATGCTCGGTAGAGAAGGGAATGTAAAGCAGGACATCGTCTGCATATAACATGCAGTCAACATTGAAAGACCGGATGATATTACAAATTGGCTACATGTAAATATTGAAAAGGAGCGCAGAAAGGGAGGATCCTTGAGGTACTCCTTGGCTTTGGTGGAAAGGTTCAGACTTTATCCCTCCAGAACGGACATGCTGCCATCTTTCGGCCAGGTAGGATCTGCACCATTCAAGCGCTTTTCCATTAATGCCTTTGTCAATCAGACGTCCTAGTAGAAGCTCATGATTTACTGAGTTGAAAGCTGCAGCGATGTCCAGAAAGATGAGTGCAAATCCTTGACGGATGTCGTCAATGCCAGTGATTATTTTGCAGAAGAGGGTGGTAAGGAGGGTTTCCACTCCATGGAATTCCCTAAAACCATGTTGCCAGGGGTCTAATGGTGCAGCGGAGTCAATGTGATCCTGCAGTTGCTTTTGGGCCTCCTTTTCAATAATCTTCGCGAGTAGTGGAATACTAGATATGGGTCTGTAGGATTCCACCTGTTGGGGGTCAAGCTTGCAGTTTTTTAACAGAGGTCTGATAGAGGTGTGTTTAAGGGCTGAAGGGAAGGAGCCAGTTGAGAAGGAGAGATTCGTTATTTTGGCCAGTACTGAGCTGAAGTGATTGCGAAGCTCCTTGATCCAGAAGGCTGGGCATGGATCAGTCAGAGCAGTACTGGTGTTAAGGGCTGCAATAGTGTCTTCAATTCCTCTCTTGGAGGGGGTAGAAAACATGGTTAGGGTTGTTTGGCAGTTTTGCTCTGTGGTAGAGGCTATAGTAGAGGTTTTGTTGGTCTGACATATCTTGGATTGTAAATAGGTTGCAAAATCTTGTGGGTGTAGCTCAAATGGAGGTCCAGAGGATGGTTCCTTGGATAAAGTCTTGACTAGGTCGAAGAGGTCATGTGGTTTATTAAGTGATCTCATTAAGGTGTCAGAGTAGTACTGCTTCATTGTGTTAGTGATTGCGTTGCGGTGTGCAGCCAGATGACCGTTGTATGCTGACAGGTCATTTAAAGAGTGAGATCGGCGCCAGCGTTTCTCCAGTTTCCGTAAGTGGTTAAGTGATGCTTTAAGATCAGCTGAGTACCATGGGGCACTTACTCTTTTACCTGGAGGCCTGTTGGATGTTGTACGTAGGGCAATTGAGCTGAGGCAGTTGTTCCATTGAGAAATTAGGTTGTCAAGGTTCTGGGTGGATTCAGAGATGAGTTGCTGCGTTTCAGCAAGGATAAGATCTCTGTTGTAAGGCTTGAAAGATCGAGAGGGCGGTCTTGCGGTGTTGCTTTGGATTTTGTTGGTTTTTGTGTAGGCTTTGTAAGAGGGAATCTGAAAGATGATCAGTTTGTGATCTGACCAAGGAACAGAAGTTATGGAGGTTATGGGATCCTGGGCTGGGTTAAGAGAGGTTTGCGGGGCGAATACAAGGTCCAAGATATTTCCCTTAATATGAGTAGAATCATTAACTAGTTGCTTGAAACCAAGATTTTCCAGGGCATCCAAGAAGGCTGTTGCTTGATGGTCTTGCAATGTAGGCAGGTTGAAGTCGCCTAGGATCCAATTTGGGAGGCCTGGGTTATGAGTGTTGGATGCCAAATCGATGATAGCTGCGAGATCATCTGGGGAAGCTGAAGGTGCTCTGTAAAGCAGGTTGATTATGCAGCGTTTGTTGGAGATGGTGACGGTCTCAAGGTAGTTTGTATTGGTGGTGTGTACTGTTCGAAAATGGAGGTCTGTCCTGGTGAGGATGAGCACGCCACCTCCTCTTTTTTCTTGCCTATGACTTGAATGTATAGTGAAATTCTGAGGGAGGAGCTGGTTGAGTATTACGTTGTCTTCAGCAGATAACCACGTCTCTGTGACCATGAGTATATCAAGGCCGTGGCTGGCAATTAGGTCAGTGACGGCTGGCCACTTCTTCCGGATAGAACGGGCATTGATGAGGGCACATTTTAGGTTATGAGGGTAGGAGTTTTGAATTTGTTTCGGTTTCATATTGTGTTGAAGAGCAATGTGTAACAGATGGGGGTGGTGTGAGCGGGAGTCCCAAGTTATGTTGTTATGGGAAGCACTAGTCCACCTTCTCCCATGGCTCAGTAATATTGGAATCTGGTTGGATGCTGTGGTTGAGGCTAGAGAGTTGGAGAACCAGCCTGAAAGGACGAAATAGCATCCTATTATGGTGGTAATGAGGGAACCCATCTTGTCAGAGCACTATGTGAATGGGAGTGGGTCAATCTGGTTAGGCTAACAGGAAGTTATTGACCAAACTCTTGGTATTTAGTGTGGTATACTGTGTGACAGCAGACACTATGATCGCAGGCAATGGTTAAAGTTAGCTAACTAGTACAATAACTTGATGACTGGAACTGGTGAGACTACTGACAACAGTAAAGTAGATTGCTGACAACAGTAGATCCACTGACAACAGTAAAGTAGATTGCTGACAATAGTAGGTTATTGCTAGCACTACGATGGTGACTGGAGTTAATAAGGCTACTGACAACAGTATAGAGTTTGATTTGCATGGGATATTACTGGCTACTGACAACAGTATAGTGGCTTATTTGCAATGGAATGTTGCTGACAATGGAATATTACTGGCTACTGACAACAGTATAGAGACTGGCTACTGACAACAGTATAGATACTGGCTACTGACAACAGTAAAGCGGTTGGTTTGCAAAGGAACATTACTTACAGCAGTGCTTTGGATACTACCAATGGCACAGTGGTGACTAACTATTAACATTAGCTGTAACAGTATAGTAGCTAAATAACATGGACCTGATATGCAGTGGCTCTATTAACGAGATTATACTTGCGGAAGGCAGCGTGAGCATACATTAAGAAAGTTCAAATTGGCGGGAAGTCTTGCGTTGGTTCTGTGAGATGTGTCCGTTGCGGTATCTGGGCCAACTGCAGGTGCTTTCTTTAGATTGCAGATTGTTGATTGCCCCGATTGGGCAACTTCAGCTGGAGGCAGGCCCTGTAACCCCGGCAGCTCGATCCCGGCCGGGAGAGCTGTTGGTGACCGGGGTGCGGGAGGGCAGAGGTGAATAAAGCCGGGGTGCAGGGGTTCAGCGTGCGGAAGACCAATCAATAGGCTGTTGCTTTCTTGGAGGTCCCCGCCTAAGGGCCACGCCAAAGGGCCCTCTTGCGAGGCCCTCAGGCGCGGGCCCGCAAGGCGCGGGTGCGCCCGATGGCGCTCATTATTTGAGTCAGCTGGGCCGCCCGGATTGGGCAGGGAAGGCCGGAGGGCGTCCTTTTCTTCACCGCGTGCTCGATCCCTCCTGGGAGAGCTGCGGCCGGGCAGGAGATGGAGCGGGCAGCAAAAGGAGCCTGCGCCCGATGGCGCTCCTTATTTGAGACAGCTGGGCCGCCCGGATTGGGCAGGGAAGGCCGGAGGGCGTCCTTTTCTTCACCACGTGCTCGATCCCTCCTGGGAGAGCTGCGGCCGGGCAGGAGATGGAGCGGGCAGCAAAAGGAGCCTGCGCCCGATGGCGCTCCTTATTTGAGACAGCTGGGCCGCCCGGATTGGGCAGGGAAGGCCGGAGGGCGTCCTTTTCTTCACCGCGTGCTCGATCCCTCCTGGGAGAGCTGCGGCCGGGCAGGAGATGGAGCGGGCAGCAAAAGGACTGCATCGACATTGGCCATTGTACAGCCGACCCTTGAGACGCATGCCCTATCTATGGGAGAGGCATCGATATTGGGGCATCAAAGGGGCCCTGACCCGGTGCCTGCCCAGCCGATATTTCTCTCTAGCATTTTGGGTTCTGATGAGCTATCAAAGTCTAGATGAGCATCAGTGCATCATCGCTCCTAAAGGAGCTCCCAATACCCTCGGGCATGAGAGAGATCCAAGCAGAAATTCAGAAGTACTTTGACTTCCTCTTGGAGTCTGACTCAGAAGGCTGGGTCACCAATGTGGAACCTGAGGACTTGTTGGAGAACAGATCCAAGGAGCTTCCCTCAGACCCTTCTCCACCTCATGAGCGGCGTAAGTCCCTCTCTTGAAGACATGACCTTCCAAGAGTTTGTAAGGGACATGGCCAAGGCCATACCATTTTCTTTGGAGACTGAGGATGAGCCCAGAGCAGAAGAGCTGGAGATCCTGCATTACTCCTCAGCCACTAAGGAGGTGGTGACAGTGCCCGTGCATTGTGCCCTGCAGGGAGTACAGATGAGAATGTGGGAGAACCTCCTCATTGTACCTTCAGAAGGCTTGACTCCATGTTCAAAGTTCAGAAGGTTCCCAGGTTTGAGAAGCCTCAGCTTCCTCACCATTCCTTTGTCGTTGTATCTGCCCTGAAGAGAATCAAGAGTACCAAAACTCATTCCTCAGTGCCCCTAGGGAGGGAAGCTCATACATTGGACTCTTTAGGGAGAAGGTGTTTTCAGAGTTCCATGCTTGTAGCCCGCATAGCCTCTTACCAGCTCTACATGGGCATGTTCTTGAAGAACATCATGTGCAAGTTGGTTGATCTGGCCCAGTTCCTTCCTCCAGAGAAATTGGATCAGTATCATTCCCTAGTGGCCTATGGCAAGGACTGCTTGGTTCATGGTCCAAGCGACCTGTGATATCTTCAAAATGGCATGGGATCTACAGATCATCAAACGTGGTTATAAACTACATTTATTGGAACTACCACCAAATTGCCTCCTGAGGGTGCATCATCGCGACCCTCTGCATCAGGATTTGCTTCAGAGAGAAATCACCATCCTCTTGTCAGATCTTGCAATCTAGTTCATGCCACCAGAGCAAAGCAGTCGGGGATTTTATTCCAGGTATTTCCTGATCCCGAAGAAAATGAGAGTATACCATCCTATCCTAGACCTAAGAGATCTGAATACCTACTTGTTAAGACAAAAGTTCAGAATGATTTCTCTAGGCACCCTGCTTCCTTACCTTCAAAGAGATTGGCTATGCTCCCTGGATCTGAAGGATGTGTATAACTACATATAGATAAATCCTGCTCACAGGAGGTATCTCAAATTCATCCTGGGGGAACAACACTTCCAGAACCTAGTATGGCCTTTTAGCCTTGCCTCCGCACCTCACGTCTTCACAAAATGCCTCGTGGTAGTAGCAGCATACCTCCGATGTTGGGAATGTTTATTTTTCCGTATCTGGATGATTAGCTGATCACGGGTACCAAGGAGTCCAAGGATCAATACGATTGACCATTTGGGTGTTGGAACTACTAGGATTCATTGTAAATTACCCAAAGTCCCACCTTCAACCCACTCAGCAATTGGAATTCATTGGAGCCTTGCTGAACACGACTCAGGTGAGAGCCTCCCTACCGAATGACCATCTTCACAGATTGACAGCACTTATGCGGGAAACTCAATTAAGTCAGCAGGTAACAGCTCAAAGGCTGTTGACTGTACTAGGCCACATGACCTCCTCTGTACATGTCATACCCTTGGCATGTCTCTAGATGAGGCAAGCTCAGTGGACTGTAAGGACTCAATGAACCTAGGCCACGGGTCAGCTCAGGAATCGTCTATGTGTCGCCTTCCTTCTCATTCAGTCATTCCACTGGTGGACAGTACACCATAATTTACTCAAAGGTCTTCCTTTTCAAATAGCTCCATCCCAAAAAGTTCAGATGACAAACACATCCAAGCTGGGTTGGGGAGCTCATGCGATGGGTTGCACATCCAGGGCGATTGGTCCATCCAAGAAAGTCTTTATCAGATCAACTTCTTGGAACTAAGAGTAGTGGCGAATGCTCTAAGGGCTTTTTGAGATTGACTAGCCAACCAAATTGTTCTGATTAAGACCGACAATCAGGTCGTCATGTTCGACATCAATAAGGTGGGAGGAATGGGTTGTACCTCCTGTGTTGGGAAGCAGTCAGATTGTGGAAGTTTGCCATCATGCATGGGATGGACTTGAGCCATATACCTGCCAGGCAAGCAAAACACTCTGGCAGACAGACTGAGTTGAGTCTTCCAGCCGCATGTGTGGACACTGGACATGGAAGTTGCGACTCGCTTCTTTCTAGAGTGGGCATCCCTTTGATAGATCTGTTTGTCACCTTGCAGAATACCCAAATGGATGAGTTCTGCTCCAGAGTAAGATCACACATCAGGCTTGCATTGGATGCTTTCCTCCTGCATTGGGGGAGGGTCTTCTGTATGCTTATCTTCCAATACCTCTCATTGCAAAGACCCTCCTGAAGCTCAAAACAGATGATTCTCATTGTTCCCTACTGGCGCAGACAGCCTTGGTTTCCCCTCCTGCTGCAACTCTCCAGTCTGGGACTGCTACAACTTGGCCATGCTCCAGAGTTAATAACAGGAGGGCAGGATGATGCCCTCACAGCGTGGATGTTGAGAAACTAATGATGTCTCAACTCAACCTGCTGGACGGTATAACCAAAGTCCTTTTGGCCTCCAGACGGACTTCTGTGAGAAGGTCTTACTTTTGCAAATGAAAGAGGTTTGCTGTCTGGAGTGAAGGCCAGGCCCTATATTCTTTTGTCTCTTCCACACAAAAATTGTTTGAATATCTTCTACACTTCTTTGAGTCTGGACTTGTCCAACTCCATCAGGGTTCACCTCAGTGCAATTGGAGCTTACCATCGAAGTGTGGAAGGCAAGTCCATCTTGGTACAGCTTTTGGTGGTTTGCTTTATGTGGGGCTTGCTTCTCTTGACGCTTCCCTACAAGCCTTCCGTGGTGCCTCGGGACCTCAATGTGATTCTTGTGCTGTTCATGAAAGTCCCCTTTGAGCCGCTCATTTCCTGTCCTCTGAAGTTCTTGACCTGGAAGGTATTGTTTCTGGTGGCGGTCACTTCAGCATTCAGAGTGAGCGAGCTTCAGGTTCTAGTGGTTCATCCGTCTTACTTCAAATTCCACCATAATCGAGTGGTCCTTTGTACTCATCCTAAATTTCTTCCAAAAGTGGTATCAGATTTTCACCTTAATCAGTCAGTTGTTCTTCTAACATTTTTTCCGAGACCTCATGCCCACAAAGGGGAAGCTGCATTGCATGCATTGAACTGCAAGCGAGCCTTAGCATTCTACTTGGAGTGAACAAAAAGCCCATAGAAAGTCCATCCAGCTTTTTGTTTCCCTTGACCCCAATAAGCTAGGGGCTGCTGTTTCCAAACGCCCTCTTTCAATTTGGTTGGCAGACTGCATCTCTTGCGCTTATGCCCAGGCAGGCCTGAACCTTGATGGTCATGTCACAACTCAAAATGTCAGAGCTATGGCTGTCAGTGGCCAACTTATGCTCGGTCTCTGTGGAAGAGATCTTTATGGCTGCAACCTGGTTTTCATTCTACACATTCACATTTCACTACTGTCTAGACAGGGATTCCCAATGCAACAACAACTTCGGCCAATCTGCACTTCAGAATCTGTTTGGGGATTAGAATCCAACTCCATCCCCCCTAGTCCCATTCCATTCTGTCCAGGCTACCAAATATAAAAAGGGAAGCGAGAATTACTGCTATTGTACATAGTTGATCTCTTAGCTGTTAAGGCCTGTTGCCATGCCACAGTTGAGTTTTGCCCCTGTTGGGCTTCTTAATGGCCTCCTCATTTTTCAGTAGTCTGTAGCTTGAGAGTCCCATATTTGAGGACTCATTCCTGCTTGTCCACGAAGAAAAGGTGATTACTCACCTGTAGCAGGTTTTTTCTGTGGACAGCAGAAATTAGTCCTCACAACCCTCCCACCTCCCTGAGGAGTTGTCTTCTGGTACAGCTATGTTATCAGATTGATTCAAGATGGTGCCATGGCAGCAGGCGGGAAGGAGGAGCACAGGTGTGGTAGAGCCTCCCAAAAGTTTCCAATAGAAGCTGGGGAGCATTCCCGCATGCGGCTCCATCGGAGACATCACCTATACATGAGGACTATTTCCTGCTGTCCACAGAGAACATCTGTTACATATGAATAACTACCTTTTGCCTCAGATCATGCAACCCATTGGTTTCTAGAAAGTCCGCTATTCTTTCTTTCAGGAGCTCCTCCATTACTTTTCCTACCACCGAGGTAAGGCTTACCAGCCTATAAGTTTGTCACCTCTTCCCTATTACCACGTTTGTGAAGAGATACCACATCATCTCTTCTCCAGCCCTGTGAAACTTCTCCTGTCTCCAAGAATCTATTAAAAACATCCTTAAAAGGCCCTGACTTAACTTAAACCGATTAAGCTATGTGGTTAGTGGCTGAATATCACCACTAACTGGATGGCAATTAGCACCATTGCCAATCTGTGCACATACTTCCCTGGTTTTAACTGGCCATTTTTTACATGGTCTGTGGGGACCCAGGATATCAATGCTTGACCCAGTACAAGCATTGTGGAACCTGTGTCTTTTGGGGATATTGCTAGGTACGTATGACCTAGATTGGCCACTGTTGGAAACAGGATACTGGGCTTGATGGACCTCGGTCTGACCCAGTATGGCATGTCTTATGTTCTTATGTTCTTATGTGGGGATATTCAGTGGCACTAACCAGTTAGTGCCTCTGAATATTGGGTTCAGCGCATTTTAGCTGCTCAACGCTTTGTATATTGGCTCTTTTGTTTTTTGGCATGCTTTTAAACACCAGAGAGGTAAGCAGAATTGTACCGTCAATCATTCTTGCAAACCCCAGTTCCCAAAGAATGGTTATCTGGAAATTATGCCTGCCTTGGAGCAAGTGTAAATGCTGACATCTAGGTTTTTCCAAGTATGCATATATTGCTGTTGCAACATTGGAAATACATGAGTACTTCTCCAGTCCTTCAAAACTGTGTGTGCTGCAGATGTACATGTGTAAATAGCAGCTTTCTAAAATAGTTATTTATACTTTGCAAGGCTGTTATTTACATATGTACATTACACACAAGCCTTCTAACCTCCATAATAAGCATAACAACAGGGTATCTATGTATTTATGTAACATATCAAAAAAAGCATTGGTTTTATAAATGCAACATAGGTGCCTATGTTCCTTTAAAAATTAGGCTTATACATCGATCTGCAGTAGTACACAGATTTACACCTGTTCAGAAGATGTAAATTTGTGCGTGACTGCATGCACATTTTATAAAGTATATGCATATATCACAACTCTGCCCAAACTACTTTCACCCGGAACACACACATGATTGTATAAAAGTAGCTGTTGTGTTGTGGTGCACTCACTTTTTATGTGTGTATCCCTGTGCACAATTTTATAACCGCTATTTTCCGCTTGTAAAACCTGCTTTACACATGGAAAGTCCTTTGTAAAATCACCCTGGATTGAATGGAAGGGTGCTAGAATGGTTTCAAGGATAGATAAGATACAAGATCACACCTAAAGATCCAGAGGTGCCAAGGCTCAACTCCTGTATTCATTATGGCATCTGCCATCCACAGGACTTGGAAGTGCAGGGTCACGTTAGTTATCTTAAATGTCTGAATCCAGGCAATTTCCCAGAATATCACCAGATGTTCAGTAATTTATGGACATGCCACAATTTAAAGGAAAAATTCCCTTTCCATATCATCCTGCTAGACCAGTCCAGACAAGTGGGTTCTGTCCCTCTATCAGCATAGGTGGAGACAGAGAGATCATTCCAGAGGTTTCTTATGTATTTATTTATTTATTTATTTATTTATAGCTCTTCTATACCGCGCTCTTTTTCATCAGCGCGGTTTACAATGAACAAGAATACTCACAGCAAGCAACAGGTTTACATGAAACAGGAAAATTTAACTGGGATTCAACTTGGTGAAACTATGTACATATATGTTATGAAATTATGACCCCATCCTGCAGCTAGTGACACACTTCAGTATTTCTCTGTCTCCAGCAGAGGTTGAATGGAAATGTTTGCAGCTCTGATGAAATCTGAAAAACAATCTGAGAAACAGCTGAGGAAAGATTGATTTCACTCGTGACTTCCTCACTAGAAAATGATGCTGTAAAAGCTCCATTGAGTTACCCTTAAAACTGGTACTCTTTTGACTGTTGCCATGCGGAGGAGGGGAATTGGTTCAGCTTCTCTTCCTTATCTTGTTAAGGGCCATTTGAGCAGCCGGAAGTTGGAAAAAGATTCTTCAAGCCTCACAGAACCTCAGTGCCCATTCCCTTCTCCTTCCATCTGGCCTGTCCCCTAAAGATTGGACAAAAGCACCTCAGAGGTATAGCACTGAGCCCGGCACGGTTTTCCTGACTTTGGCTTCCTGGGAGCGAGTACCAAACCTCTGTCTTGTTTGACTTGTTTTATGAGAGCTTCTGGCCTCATTCACTGGGACAGTGCATCCAGGATTTGGGCCACTCAGGGTATGCGTTGGTTCATCAGAATGTTCTTCCTGTCAGTTCTCGCCTTGCTGTGCTACCTGTGCATTAGCTGTGCTTCACACACTTAGTACACGCCTTAACTGTGCCGCACGCGTTAACTATGCTCCTGTGCCTTAACTCTGTATGTGACCTAAGTGCATGGTGGTAGTGCCTGTATGGCTGGAATGTGCATTGCAGCGCACCTTATTAGCATGTCCTGAGCCAGTGAAGCCAAGCTGTTAGTGATGCATAAGGCATACATTATTGACATGAACACATTCCTTCTTCTAAAAAACACTGCCTGGTCTGTAGAAACAGAAAGTTACAGTGCTGAATTCACGTTTTTGCGATTTCTGCATGGAGGCTTCTGATTCTCCCTTGGAAGGCCCATCTCCCTCTTGCAACAGGGGGCCATGCGTACCCTGGTCTTGTCATCCTCGCTGCAGGAGGCAGCAGATGCAGTGATGAAGAATGATTTTCAAGCTTTGTACTTGAGCTCTCGCCCTGCTGGCCGCACCCCTTCTCTTGGGCCTGATGGAATTTCTCCTCCCCCCCCCCCCCGGCTGACAGGGAGACTAATCCTGCAGTGAGCTCCCAGTTTCTGGGTTGTCCTTCCCAGAATTCTTATTTCTTTTCCAAACTTTGTCCTTCTAGAGAGGCAACACAGACCCTGGGACCTCCAGGTCCTCTTGCTCTCTCTATGCTCACTCAGTAAAGGGCCCTGTATTGCAGGCTAGTCAAAGCCCAGACTGGATTCCACTGCCTAAGAGATCCAAGCAGAGGTTGGAGTCTATAGGTTCGAACCATCTCTCCTTTGTTCGAGGTCTGCAGTCCAATTCTGAAGCCTTTGGCAATGAAACCAGCCTTGAGGACGAGATGTCTACTCCTTGAGAGGATCAAGACTTTTCTGGTATTATCACCTATTCAGGAAGAAAGAACTGGCAGCGTTGATTGCTCAGGTGTATTCCGCTCTGCACTTGGCTAATCTTCTGGCTGCAGGTAAGCCTCTCTTGCAGGGGGTTCAGAAGCCTACAAAGACCTTCCCCTTTCCAGAGATTATCAGAAGGGGTTCAGGATCATGAAAAAGCTATATGCCCTGCCTCAGGAGGATTGCACTGTGGTTCAGCATGCCTCAGATGGACACGCATGTCGCAGCAGTCATAAAATGGACCACCATGGATGGTGGATGGTGGTGCAGCCCTAAAAGACCACTTGCATCATAAGATGGAAGTCTTTGGTTATCCTCCAGTTAGCGATATAGCGGGTCTGATAACTCAGTCTCTCCTTCAGTAGATTCAGTCGCTCCCTCCGGATGATGCCTTTATCCTTTTGGAATCGGCAGCAGCCTTCCTATTGGATACAATGTATGATCTAGTCCATTTGGCGACTAAAGATATTGCCTTCTCAACGGTGGCGCAGTGCTAGTTGTGGCTTCGCCCCTGGGGAGTGGACTTGGCCTCCAAGTCTGAATTACCTGGGCTTGCCTTTAAAGGGAAGCTTTTGTTTGGGGAGGACTTGGAAAAGATGGCTAAGGATTTGAGTGAGTTAACCTCATTGCCTCCTGGAGGATAGGTCCAAAGTGCCTGGGAAGTGACTGGGTGCATCCTCTTCCTTGGTATCTGCCTGTTATTCATGTTCACGATATCGGGAACCCCAGAGTCCAAAGACTCCAGTGGGTATCATCCTGGGAAGTCTGCCTTTGCTTCCTCTTCTGGTTTTTTGTCCTTTCATGGGGCTTGTGGAACCCGGGTATCTACCTCCTCCAGAAATACCATCTCCTTTCAGGTACAATGATGGGTTAGGTGCCTCAATGGGTGGCAGGCTATGCCTTTTCTACAAGAGGTGGGCCCGAGTCACCAAGGATCTCTGGGTGCTAGTCACCATTCAGCATGTTTACATTCTGGAATGTAGACAACCAGTCTTGGATGCATTCTTCATCTTCCCATGTGGCTCTAGAGCCAAGAAAGCTGCCATTCAGGTCATGCTGAAAAGATTGCTCAGGATACAGGCGGTTGTCCAGATCCTTCCGAGTGAGGCAGGGGCCAGTACTCCATCTATTTTGTGGTGCCAAAGAAGGATGGGTCCTTCTGGCCAATCATTGACTTCAAGGGTGTCAACACCCACATGCGGACCCTGCACTTCCTTATGGTGACTCTATGATCAGTGATCCAGACAGTAGAGTGCAGGAAATGTTTCATGTCTCTGGTTTTGGCTGAGGCCTATTTCCATATTCCTATCTGCAAGGATCAACAGCGCTTCCTCTGGTTCACCATTCTTGGCTTTCATTTTCAGTTTGCCGCTCTTCCCTTTGGCCTCTCCACCTCTCCAAGGATATTCTCAAAGGTCATGGTAGTGGTGGCAGAGACATGAAGGAATCTGTGTTCACCCATATCTGGACGAGTGGCTCATCTGAAGTACAAGGAAAGCAGGACAAAAGCACACCATGGATATTTGAGAACCCTTTATTGAAAAGCAATAGGTCATAACAATACTAATAAAAACTAAATTAAAAATCAAGAAATAAACTTCACAAAAATTGTATAAGGAGCCTTAAGTAAACCTATTATTAATACATCTATATATGTTTTAATGCTGTATGTGTCAAAATTGTATGTCATAACTACATATTATTCACAAAACATATAAAAACTGTTAAAAAATAAATATTGTAGACAATAAAAGTAAAAATAATAATAATAAATACACTAAATCCAGTAGAGCCATTGTTAAAAATAACAATGATTAAAAGATTGATAATTAAATTATTCTTCAATGAGACAAATTCATTAGATAGATGGGGAACGACTGCCCCAAATTACTCACCACGCTATTCAAAAAACTAGGGGATGATTTATTGTAGTAATCCTCTAAATTGGTGGAGTAAGAAAAAGGGAACCCAATTAATTATATACAAAAGGAGGTACATTTGGGGAGACAATTCTTATACGAATGATGATAACACCAAGCTACAGTAAAAGGAGGCAATTCTTAATCCAAATAATCTTAAGTCAAAGAAGTTGTTTAGTGGAGGGCAGTCCCTTAAAACAATGCATGTGCAAGAAAGGGAAACCATTCCAAATCGCCCCAGGACTTTAGAAAGGTAAAAGATAATTCATAATGGCACAATCATCTAATATACGTACACCTAGCATTCTGCTGGTGGCTGCTGAATGGCAACGGTAAGAACTGGAATTGTAAAGCAAAACAACATGAAATTGCAAAGAATAGTAAACTTATAGCTAGTCTCCAGACAATCTCATAATGGTCTAACAGGATAGTTATTAGAGCAGAGTCAAAGATCCAATTTGTAGAACGCCAAGGAGATGCAATGCTCTGAATGAGTACCGACATTGTGAAGGGAGAGGGCATTCACATACCTGATAACCCATACACTGCAGCTATCAAAGGGAGAAAAGCCGTCACCATTTCCCACTGCATTTAAAGCGAGTCTCGATCACTTCATCACTGACGTCACAATTTCTCTCAAATACATGGTTCGTATACCAGAGACAAAGCATGGGAAGTTGAAAAATCAACAAATTAAACAGTTAAAAAATGGGGACATAATGGCAATATGCCATCTGACAGGGAGTAGTAGTACAAAATCTTTGTGAAAAATTGTGTATTCCTATAAAATACCATCAGTGACATCTCCACATTAAAATGGTAAAAACCATAAAAACTAATGTAACAAATTGTTAAAAATAAAAGCACCACTAAGAAAGGCGAATTATAGAAAACCCAGCCAATCTTGATATGAGAAGGGCATGTAACCTCTAGGGAATGGGTACCCAATTGTACCCATCCAATTTAAATGTTGTGGGTAAAATTAAAAACCAAATTAAAAATCAGCCCAACCATGTTTGGAGATAATAGCCATGCTAATCCTGTAGACTGTGAGTAGAATAACATACCGAAATTAAAATCCTAATCTAAATAAAATCAGATCAGCCTTAAAAAACAAAATTGCGCAAAGGCGTATACCGAAGTGTGCGTGATATATGTAATATATACCAACACATTAAAAAGATAAATAATTAAATATAATGTACTGTAAAAAGATGTACTAAGAATTATTAAAAAGAAATAAAAAATTGAAACATTTTTTTGATTAACAAGGGGGAAAAAATTGAATCAAAGGGAGATAAGTACCCCATAAGGGGTAAAAACTAAAGACAAAACAAAAAACTGGAACCTTCTGAGCAAACAGGAGAGCCATAAAACAGGAAACCCAGATGGGGTAAGGAACAACAGAGGCGGCATTGCCCATTAGCTGCCTCGAGGCAAGGGCCATTCGTTTGGCCTTTCTACATTTCTGGGTCTTACTCCTGGGCAGAGTAGTCCAGGTGTTCTCAGACAATGCCACAGTGGTATATGTCAACCAGCAAATGGGCATAAGGAGTGTCTGAGTGGCCTGGAGATGTCCCTCTTCTTTTCCTGTCCGGAAAGGAACTTCCTAGCTCTCTCGGCACAATACATTGTGGGCATCAGCAGTGTGATGGCGGACATCCTCAGCCACCACTGTCTTGATCAGGGAGTGGGAATTGAGCCTGTCAGCATTTCAGCAGATTCTTGTCCTCTGGGGTTGTCCTGAGATAGATCGGATGGTGATCCAGTCCAATGCCAAAGTGTGCAGGTTCTTTAGTTGCCACAAGGAAGCAGGCTGTGAAGGCATAAATGCCCTGCTTCAGCTGGGGCCAAAGCAGTGTCTGCTGTGTGTATTTCCTTCATGGTCATTCGTGGGGCATGACACTTCATTACATAGAATGACATCCAGACTGGGTGGTCCTGGTGGCACCGGATTGACCATGTAGGCCGTGGTTTGGGGAATACAAAGAGGAGCAGAACCGCTCTTGCTAAGGCAATCTGGGTAACACAAGGAGCAGGAGACGTGTAGTGGTCTCAGGATACTATATTAATAAACCCTAACGCGTTTTGGTGAACGCCTTCCTCAGGGGGCATCCACTATTCACCTTTCTGCATTGGGAAAACTGGCCATTTAGCCCTACCCTCTGCTTTCTATCTTTTAACCATTACCTGATCGACAATAGTACACTGCCTCCTATCCCATGACTTTTTAATTTTGCCAAAAGTCTCTGATGAGGGACCTTGTCAAAGGCTTTCTGAAAATCCAGATACACTATATCAACCGGCTCACCTTTGTCTACCTGTTTATTCACGCCTTCAAAAAAACATAACAGATTAGTAAGACAAGACCTTCCTTGGCTAAAGCCATGTTTGCTATCTCCCATTAAGCCATGACTGTCTACATGTTGAGTAATTTTGTTCTTTATGATGGTTCTACCATTTTTCCCAGTACTGACGTCAGGCTCATCAGTCTGTAGTTTTCCAGATCACCCCTGGAACCCTTTTGAAAAATTGGCGTTACATTGGCCATCCTCCAGTCTTCAGGTATTACAGATGATTTTAATGATAGTTCATAGATTGCTAATAGTAGGTCTGCAATCTCATATTTCAGTTCTTTCAACACCCTTGGATGTACACCATCTGGCTCAGGTGATTTGCTACATAGATAAATAGTTTGCTCCTTCAAGAAGTAGAAAGACTAGGGGACATGCAATGAAGCTATAATATAGCACATTTAAGACTAATCCAAGAAAATATTTTTTCACTCAACACATAATCAAACTCTGGAATTTGTTACCAGAGGATGTAGTAAAAGCTGTTAGTGTAGCTGGGTTTTAAAGAGGTTTAGACAAGTTCCTGGAAGAAAAGTCCATAAAGCATTAGTAAAGAGGACCAGGGAAGTCCACTGCTTACTCCTGGGATTAGCAGCATGGAATCTGACAGATGACCTGGATACATCACTGTTGGAAATAGGATATTGGACTTGATGGACTCTTGGTCTGACTCAGTATGGCATATCTTATTTATATGTAGTATTGCTCTGACAATGAAAAAAGCAGCATACAATGATATTCTTTTCTGTGGAGCCTCTGAAAGATACAGAGGTAGTGGTGGCAATAGGAGTAAACTCTCTGTACTGAAAATTGCTTGCCATTCATTTGCTAAAAGTATATGCATAAATTTCTCAGCACTTGTAAGTACAGGGGAAAGGGATGGTGCAGAAGGAAGGTGAGCTCAGATTTCTTCCTACTGGCTGGATCAATTGTTTTTTATTTTCTTAGGCTTGTCTCTCATGAAGGCAGTGACCAGGATCAGTACACTGACACTGACACTCTAATACTTGAGACAAAGGGGCTCAAGGAGTGTGAGAGTAAGAAAGCCTTGACATGAGTACAGCACACTCCTTTGGAATGAGACTTAGCATCTCTGCGTCCTGCTAGAATGCAGATTGCTCAATATAATTGCACCAAGGATTTTCTTAACCTGGCAGACCTAAAGAAGCTCGTAGAATACCAATCTACTTACACTGTCACCTGAACTAAAGAATACTGGCTTTTAGGAAAAAGGCTAGCCCTTTGAATGCAAGCATTTGAGGGAAACCTTTTTACCAAAACTTTTGTGTCACGTTGGTGTCTGATATTGTCTGTTAACATTTTATTCTTAGTTTATTTTGTTTATGTAATCCTGTGGTTTTTTAAAATAGCTTTTTCTTTTGGCATTCACTTTGAACTAATATGGCTGAGCGGAACAGAAGCTCATGTAAATACAATTAATGGCTTTTCATCATTTTCCTCTCTGCTTGCCAGCTTATCATGAGGTCTTGAAATCTTTAATAACTGCTACAAAGGATTCATAAACTTTGTTTCTGTTGCACTCTCTTTTTATTGGTTAGAATAAGCTATACAGTGGAGACATATATTTTATCTATCTAAAACAACCTTATAATTCCTTAAACAAGAAATACAGGTCATTACTGTTTGCTAATTTGAGGTGGAGAGAGAGCAACTGAGGAATGGGCTGGATCCAAATGGCAGATGAAATTTAATGTTAAAAAGTGAAAACTTGTGCGCTTATGGAAGAAAACCCCAAATTATAGCTACACGATACCAGGTTCCAGGAGAAGGATCTAGGCATCATAGTGGATAGTGTGTTGTTATCTTCTGTTCACTGTGCAGCAGCAGCAGCAGCCAAGAAATATAGTAAAATTCTAGGAATTATAATTAAAGGAATGGAGAATAAAACAAAGGATATTGTATCACTCCATGGTGTGACAGCACCTTGAGTATTGTGTGCAGTTCTGGTCCACTGCATCTAAAAAAAACATATTAACAGAATTAGAAAAGATACAGAGAAGGGCAATTAAAATGATAAAGGGAATGACAGGACACCCCTGTGAGAAAAGGTAGAAAAGGTTAAGGCTCTTCAGCTTGGAAAAGAGATGACTGAAGGGAGATATGATAGAGGTCTATAATATGATGAATGGAGTCAAACAAGTAAATATAAATTGGTTGTTTCCCCTTACATAAAGTATCAAAACCAGGGGACACTCAATGAAACTACAGAGTAGTGCATTTAAGACTAACCTAAGAAAATATTTTTTTCACTCCGTGTAATTAAGCTCTTTACTTCGTTGCTGGAGGATGTCATAAAAGTTGTTAGTGGAGGAAAAGTCCTTAAAACATTATTAAAGTGAATTGAGGGAAATCCACTGCTTATCCCTTAGATAAGCAGCATGAAGTCTGTCTACATTTTGGGATCCTGTCACTCATCATGTTATAGACCTGCATCATATCTTTCAACTCTCTCTTCTCCAAACTGATGACCCAGATTGGCCACTGTTGGAAACAGGATACTGGGCTTGATGGGCCTTTGGTGTGACCCAGTATGGCCAATTTTATATTCTTATGGTCAAGGCATCATAGTTTTACTAGAGGAACGTCTTGTCAGATAAATATGTTCAGGAATTTTGTTTAGATGATGGCAGAGTTGGATAAGAGGAGACTGATAGATTTAGTGCAGTTGGATTTCAGCAAGATCTTAGACACCATTGTGCATAGGCCGCCTATAAACTGAGCGCCCTTGTCTAAGTGCCTTTGGTATGAGACCTGACGTGACTGAGTGGGTTGTAAACTAGATGAGTGAGAGCTAGTAAAAGACATTGATAAACAGACTTAGTCTGAAGAATGTGCATTGCGTTAGTGTGGTACAGGGATTGCTCCTCCGTCCAGTTCTTTTCTACATTTTCAAAATGATACTTGCTACTTCTACTATGACTACTTATCATCTGTATAGCGCTACAAGGAGTATGCAGCGCTGTACAGACACATGTAAAGGACTGTACCTAACCCTCAGAGCTTACAATCTAGTCAAGACAGACAACATAATAAATGAGGGCAAGGACATATGTAGGGGAATGGTATGGAAACGTTAGCTGTTTTTTGGAAGATAAGAATATAGGGGCTGATATTTAGAGCCCTTAACTGGTCAGCCAGTGGGAGACTGGTCAGTTCAGGGTGCTGACCAGATAGTGCCGCTGAATATCTCCACAGACCGCCCCCGCACTATCCGGGGCAGAGCGAGGATGGGGTTGGCACACTCTGGATAAGTGCCAACATTATCCGGTTCACAGGATTTTCAGTCAGCACTTATCTGGGCAACCAGGCCGCATGGAAGGCTGTCCTAGATTGTAATTCAGATAAGTGCTAACTGAAAATCCCACTAACCGGGTAACTGTCAGCATCTATCCAGATAGCGCTGCTCAATTGTGATATTCAGCAGCAACTCCTGTGCAGACACTGCCACTCGATATCCTGCCTTGGCATTTGAATATCAGCCTTTTTGAAAATTGGGCTCATAGGAATTAGCATACTGGGTCAGATTTAAGGTCTATGCAACCCAGTAACCTATTACCAACAGTGACCAATCCAAGTCATAAGTATCTGGCATAATCTAAAAAAAGTAGACTCCATTCTGTTTACCCCTAGTGCAGGGGTTTCTCAGCCTTCCTTCCATCATGACACACCTGACAAACAGTGCGTAACATAACGCTTACTATTCCATGGCCTAACTACTTTTAGGAATTAATTTTATAAACCATTTTTATACATGAAATGTTGTTTTACCTGTGTAAAACAGCTTTTGCCAGCTTATCTCATGCTTTAAAGTATATGCGGCCCACAAAATGGAAAAAACTCCACTAAAGGTACCCACACCAAACAAATGTCCAATACCAAATAAAAGTGGGACCACCCCAAACACCTCCTTGCATTCCAGTTGCACCCAAAACACTGCAATATAACAGTGATGTAAAGGTATAACCAAACATATAATGGTAAACTACCCGAATCTCAAGTTTAGTTTAAAAGGTATGTAAGGGCCTCAGAGGAGGGAACCTGGCTCTTGTTAGAGTTAATAATAACTTTCTTATAAGCACAGGATTGTATCTCCCAATATTGTCTTTCATTGCCCAATCCTAAGCGTTTTTATTTTTTGAAATGCATATAAAAGCCAAAAACCACTTAGCTGATAGATGTAAAACCTATGAACGCCAAACCACAGGAAGCTGGACGAACAAATGTCAACTCAAGTTTCACCAGAGTATATTCATATGACTGCCTCAGGACTTACTAAGCTGATTCTATGGGTGTTTTAGGTGCGATTTGAATGCAAGGAGGTGTTTGGGGCAGTCCCACTTTTATTTGGTATTAAAGTATATGCAGTGCAATTAGGCACATCCTTATCTGCAACTTTAAGGTAGTCATTTTCAGGGGAGGGGTTTGAGTGAAGTATGGGCAGAGTTGTGATTTGCATGCAGATTGGTTCATCTCCACACCCTTATCATGATAAGGGCCTGTTGAGCAGTCAGAAATTGGAAGGGTTTGGAAGAATCTGGTACAGCAGCCTCATACAACCTCAGTGCCCCTCCCTCCTCCTTTATCCCCTGCTCACTCCTGAAGACTGCAAAAGACTCTCAGAGGGATCTGCCTGCCAGCCACCTTTCACACAATGCTGCTAAATAATAAACCAAGCCAGTGAAGCAGTGTCAGGGGAGTAGAACTGAGCCTGGCATGGATCGTATGCCTGGGGCTTTCAGAGGGTGAGTATGAAGTCTTGACCTTGTCATTGTCCTTGTTGGAGACTCCTGGTTCTGTCTCTGAGGGATGTAATTCGGTGTGGACTGCTAGCGACCACTGGCACTATGTGGGGGTTTCCCACCATTTTCTGCATGCATTAGTAATGTTTTTGTCTGTTGTGCACCTGGAGATCACACGGTCCTAATGCACATTCCGCCCAAGTGGCTCCAATGCGTGCTCCTTCCCTATCGCCTTTAACACACATTCTGTAAAAGCACAGTTAACGCACGTTTGTGGGTCAACGCAGCCTTAACACACACTCTGGTGATACCCTAATGCTCTATGTCTTCTTCCAGGAAATGTTGTTTGACTTGTGGCAAGCATGGAGCCTCATCTTGGATTCTGAACTTTGCCTTTCCTGCATGGCATCTTCTGAGTTGCCTCTGGAGGGCATGCTGTCCCCCTCTCAGCCAGGGGATACAGTTAGTCCGCCCTTACCTGCCTCAGGGCAGTAGGTACAGGCACTAATGGCAAGGATGCTCAGCCAGCCGGTGGCTCCAGCGACCATGCTGTGAGTCACTCTTCTTCCTCTAGGGGATCTGGTTGTTATGCCCCCTGGTATCGGGGAGCCTCTCCAAGTGGTGAACATCTGGAATCCAGTTTTTCCTCCTTAGAATTCTTTTCCTTTTTGCAACAGGCCTGGTCCTTCTGGTGTGGAAATTCAGACCCTGGTGCCTCGGGGTGGCCCCGGATGCAGTCTCAAACTGGGCAGGCTGGAAGCAGAAGCCCTGCTCGATTGCCTTTGGCTAAGCATCCCTGGCACAGGACACTCCCTGAAGATGAGGAATACTTGGGAGCTGTCTAAGATGTTGACTATGCCTCAGATCCAGATGAATTGGTATTGGGCTCTGATGTGGAGGAAAACCTCCTATCACTTTCAGAAGACTATGAAGAGGCTAATTATGAATAAGGATTATTCATGAATTTATTATTTATTTATTTATTTATTATTATTGAATTCTAAGGATTATTATGAATAAGAGCCTGACAGATCACATCACTCCAGTTCTTATGGAGCTCCACTGGCTCCCCATACCCGCAAGAATAATTTACAAAATGCTGATAATGACATTCAAAATTATCCATAAGATATCTCCCTCATTTCTCGATATACTAATCACCACCCAGCCCTCCAACAGATGCCGACGGACTGCAAACCTGAACACACTCTGCGTACCCAGCAGCATAAGATCAGTCAAAGAACGGACGAGCAACCGGGCATTCACGTACTCAGCACCCATGCTCTGGAACCAGCTGCCACACAAATTACGCCAAACCAAAGACTTACACACCTTCAGAAAAGAGCTTAAAACACACCTGTTCCAATCGTATTACGGCATTACCTAGCCGTTCTCAACTATATCTTCCCATGCTGCCTTCTTAAGCCATGCCTTCTTAAGCATAAGGTTGATAGGAACCTATTTCTCATTGTTGCATCACATCCTTGAAGATTCTTAAAAAAATATATATATATATATATTTTTGTTTATATGTATATATTGCTCTGCTAATTGCTTGTATTTTTGCAATCTCTATGTACAATTATAACCTGCTCTGGTTGCTCAATCTGTAATTTATTTGAATAATCAATTGTATAACTGTGATCTGGTGGTTGTTAGTCCCCCCTACCGTAATTATACTGTATTCCTAAATTTATGCTGTACATATTCACTTGTCCTGTCCACCTAAGGACCGCTTCTGATCGCTGGAAGGAGCGGTGTATAAATTTATGCCAAATAAATAAATGAATAACATGATCCGCCTGTTCCAGAAGGAAGAACAGGCAACGTTGATTTCCATGGCTTCAGCCACCTTGAACTTGGCAGATGCTTCTGGCACAGAGCAGGAGCCGAAAGTACACCAAGGGGTATGGAAATCCACTACTGTGTTCCCATTCCCAGAGATAATCAAAGATATGATCCGGTCCAAGTGGCACTCACCTGACTCCTTGCCTAAGAGTGAAGTGTCTATAAGAAGATCTACGCTGTCTGAGGAGGAGTGTGGTAAATGGTTTGCCATTCCCATGGTGGATGCGCAGGTCATGGCGGTTATCAGATGGACCACCATTCCCATGGAAGGCGGATTGGCCTTAAAGGATATTCTGGACTTCAAGCTTGATTCCTTGCTGAAAAGCCAGTTTGCCATGGCTGCAGGTATTCTGCAACTGGGGATATGCATCAGCTTGATTTCTCAAGCACTGCCCCAATGTATTCAGTCTCTTCTGCCTGATGATAGTACTTTTCTCTTGGAGTCTGCTATGACCTTTCTTTCTAATGCTATGTATGATCTGGTGCACCTGGTGGCCAGGGATAGTGCCCTGACTACTGTGTCATGGCGTTGGATTTGCCTCCATCACTGGGTGGTAGACACATCCGCCAAAGCATGGTTAGTTCAACTGGCCTTTAAGGAGAAGCTCCAGTTTGGAACAGATTTGGAGAAACTGGTGAAGGACCAAGGTGAGACAAAATCTTACTGCCTACAGGTCCAGGGGGGTTCATAAAGTGAGTGAGTTCCCCTTTCTCGTCGGCCTCTGCCTGACCAGCAGGGATGTTCTGGCTGGATTCCCAGGGCTATTGTCCTTACCGACCTGGAAAAACTTTCTTCCCCTCTGCTTCAGGGCCTCAGGCTCATTCTCAGTCCTTTCATGGAGCATGTGGCCCCAGGGATATGGCCTCCAGAGGAGGCCCCTCCTACGCCATGCAATGAAGGTTTGGGGTCCCATTCTCTGATACCTCCATTGGGAGGTAGGCTTTGCCTTTTCTTTCAGGAATGGGTCCAGGTTACCAAGGATCGCCTTGATGCTATTCAGTTCAGCTGTGTACTGGAATGCAAGGAACCAAGTCCCGATGCCTTCATCATTTTTCCCTGTGGGTCTGCGATCAAAGCTGCTGCAGTGCAGACCACCTTGCATAAGTTGCTTCGCCTGAAGGTGATGGTGTGTCTGTCTCCCCAGACAAGCAGGGCAAGGATAGATACTCCATCTTCTTTGAGGTGCCAAAGAAGGACTGTTCCTTCTGGCCCATCCTGGACCTCAAAGGGGTCAATGAGCACTTGCACGTCCTGTAATTTCAGATGAAAACCTTGCGCCCCGTGATTCAAGTAGTGCATCAAGGAAAATTCTTGACTTTTCTGGATCTGGCCAATATGTATTTTCATATTCCGATCCGGGCGGATTAGCAGTGGTATCTGCATGCTTGGCTCTCACAATCAGTTTGCTGCCCTTCCTTTCAGGCTCTCCACCCCCCAAGGATGTTCTCCAAGGTCATGGTTGTGGCGGCTGTGAGGCTTATCTGGGCCCATTCCCTGTCAGAAGCGTCTCAGGTGACATCCTGTATGGTGTCCTTTTTGGAAAGCCTCGTCTGGGTAATCAATTGGGAAAAGAGCCAGCTTTTGCCTTCCCAGTCCTTGGAGTTTCTGGGAGCATGTTTTGACACTCGAGTGGGGAGCATTTTCCTGCCAAAAAGAAAGTCACAAGACTGTTGAATTGCCGGGAAATGTTCTGTGTGCAGCAGGCCCCCAGAGTCTGGGATCCTCTTCAGCTCCTCGGATTGATTGCAGTGACCAGAGAGATTGTCCCATTGGCGCATGCTCACATGCAGCCACTCCAGTGGTCCTTATTGACAATATGGTCCCCGAGTTCTCAGGACTGGCACAGATTTGTTATCTGAGATAAGACGTCCTGCTGGACGAATTCTCTTAGATCCTGCTGATGATGAATGCCAGTCTACCCAGGGCCGTTGGAACTGCAGGGAAGCAGTGTGGTCTATCAACCACCTCAAGGTGAGGGCCATCAGGTTGGCTCTTATGCGTTTCAAGTCCCTGGTTGTGAGCCGGATGATTCACGTGTTTTCAGACATTGCCATGGAGGTAGCTTATGTCAATCGGCAGGGCGACACAAGAAGTGCTGGAGTGATCTTGGGGATGGATCTCCTGTTTGCCTGGGCAGAGAAGAACCTCCTAACCTTGTCGGCTTAGCATATTGCTGGAATGGAAAATGTGGATGTGGAATTCCTCAGCCAGCACTACCTGAACCCTGGTGAGTGGGATTTGAGTCAAAAAGCATTTCAGTTGATTCTGCACTGCTAGGGTCGCCTCAAAATGGATCTGATGGCAACCTGCTCCAATGCCAAAGTGTGCCAGTTGTTCAGTTGCCACAAGGAGATAGGGTCCGAGGGCATCAATGCTCTGCCTCAGTCTTGGCCCACTTAATAGCTGCTGTACGTGTTTCCTCCATGGCCCCTAGTGGGGTGTGTGATTTGGCATATGGAGCATCACCTGGGCAGGATTGTTCTGGTGACACCGATTGGTCACAGAGAGCATGGTTTGGAGACCCAATGAGGCTCCTTCAAGTGCCTCCTCTTTCACTACCTCCATTTCGGGGGCTATTGTGGCAGGGACTGATTGTCCTGGAGGACCCGGCTCCCTTTTTGCTTACGGCATGGCTCTTGAAAGGAGACTGCTAGCGCATAAGGGCTACTCTACGGTAGTAATATCTACTATGCTAGGAGGAGGTCTACCAAGCTAGCATTGGTATGGATATGGTGCCTCTTTGAGCGTTGGTGCGTCTTGTGGCACTTGGTTCCTGAGGCAGCTAAGGTGTCCTCCCTGTTGGCCTTTATGCAACATGGCCTAGACACGTCCCTTTCACTTAGCTCTGAAAGTTCAGGTGACAGCTTTGGCCTGTTTCCATGGTCTGGTGGCAGGCAAATCTTTGGCCTTGCACCCAGATGCCTCCCGTTTTCTCCAAGGGGTTCGATGTCTATATTCCCACCCTTTATTTATTTATTTAGCTGTATTTATATCCCGCTTTTCACCTTTGATCTGTTATCCCTTCCTGGGATCTGTCTCTGGTGCACAGGGCCATGATGGCAGCCCCTCTTGAGCTGTTGAAGCATGCTGCCTTGAAGGATTTGACGCTTGACTGCCTTCTTGGTCAAAAGTCGTTCTGCAGGTTGGATCTCTGAGCTTCAAGCTCTGTCTTGCTGAAATCCTTATCTGTCCTTTTCAACTGAGGCCATTTCCATTCAGTCTGTGCCTTCCTTCTGGCCTAAAGTGCTGTCTCCCTTTCACATGAACCAGGTGGTTTGCCTGCTGTTCTCCTCTAAGCAGCAGTGCAGGGGAAAGGATGAGCTGCTTTGCTTTATAGATGTCTGGAGGATGCTTCTCCGGTACTTGGAAGTTACAAATTCCTTTCATAAGTCAGACCATCTTTTTGTGTTATTTGCTGGCTCATGCAAAGTTGAGGCAGCGACCAAGTCGACCTTGAGGTGCTGGATTAAGGTGGCTATTGCTTCAGCGTACTGTATCTGTTATGGAACCAGCTAGTTCTGAAGGGTTTGTGCACCCATTCTACCCAAGCACAAGCATCCTCATGGGTGGAGTGGAGTGTCCACATGTGAGTTATGCCGTTGAAACCTGAGCTTTTCATCAGTTCTTTGGCTCCACTAATCTGCTGGTAGGGGAATACAACCCACTTGTCTGGACTGGACTAGTAGGTCTGAAGGAAAGGACATTATTTGGTAAGTAAAATGTCATCTTACCACATCCTCCAGCAACGAATTCCAGAGTCTACTTATATAATGAATGAAAAAATATTTTCTCCTAGTATTTAGCAATGTCATCGCATGTTCCCTTGTCTTTGTAGTTTTTTGAAAGAGCAAACAACTTATTTCACATTTACCCATTCCTGTGCCCTCATGATTTTATAGACCTCTATCTCCCCTCACCCTCTATCAGAGGGCGGCCTTTGTAAAATACAAGAGATCACAGAAAGAGGAAGACAAGCAACATTATTTGGAAAAGCTAAGGGAAGCTAGGAAAATAGGAAAGCAAAGATGCAAATAGACGAAAATTAACCAGTGCAGTAAAATGGAGGTTACAAGGCATTTTTTAAGATACGTTGATAATTGGAGGAAGTGGAAAGGTGATATCAGACTCAAGGGTTAAGAGGAGGAATATGTAGAAACTGATAAGAATAAAGCAGACTTGCTTAGCAAAAATTTCTGTTCTGTGTTCACAGATAAAGGGCCAGGAGTGAGATCTTCATAAACAAAATATAAATAAGAATGGAAGTAAGGCGGATCTTAAACAATTTTCAGAAAACTGTGTTTGTAAGAAACTAGCTAAACTAAAACCATATGAAGAGATAGGGCCAGATGGGATACCTTCAAGAGTATTAAAGGAACTTAAGGACATTCTGTTAGCTCTGCTATATGACCTTTGCAGTGCTTCAATAGAGTAGGCAGTGGTCGCAGAGAACTGGAGAAGTGCACATGCGGTCCCTGTTCACAGAAGCGGAAGTAAAGAGGAGGTTGGAAACTATAGTACATGGAGGAGTAGTCTAGTGGTTAGGGCAGCAGCCTGGAACCAAAAAGACCAGGGTTCAAATCCCACTGGCACTCCTTGTGGCCTTGGGCAAGCCGCTTACCCCTCCATTGCCTCAGGTATCAACTTAGATTGTAAGCCCTCTGAGGATAGGGAAATAACTACTGTACATGAATGTAACTCGCCTTGATCATGAGCTAGAAAGACGTGAGCTAAATACTAAATAAAAATAAAATAGGCCGGTTAGTCTAAACTCTGGGGTGAGTAAATTAATAGAAACGCTGCTAAAACAGGATAGTGAGGTTTCTGAAATCCACTGGATTGCAGGATCCAAACCAGTATGGTTGTATTAGAGACAGGTCTTGTCAGACGAATCTGATTAATTTCTTTGATTGGGTGACCATAGAATTGGACTGAAGGAGAGTGCTAGATTTGGTAACCTAGATTTCAGCGAAGCCTTTGACATAGTTCAGCACAGGTGACTTATAAATATATTGATCACCCTAGGGGATGTACTCTAAAGTAACCGACCAGTTGCATGGAATGATACTGTAAATGCAAACCGATTGTTTACTCTTTTAAAAAATACAAGGACTAGGGAACATGCTATGAAGCTACAAAGTAATATACTTAAGACAGATAAGAGAAAATATTTTTTCTCTCAACGTATAATTAGTCTTTAGAACACATTGCCAGCAGACGTAAAAGCAGGTAATGTAGCAGGGTTTTAAAAAAGGTTTGGACAGAGTTTTGGAGGAAAAGTCCATAAAAAGTTATTAATGTAGGCCTGGAGAAAACCACTGCTTGTCCCTGGATGTAATAGCTTGGAACTGGATACTTTTCGGATATGCCAAGTACTTGTGACCTGGATTGGCCACTGTTAGAAACTGGACACTGGGCTTTCTCCAGGACCAAGCAGGAAGTCAGTCCTCACATATGGGTGACATCGACGCCGATGGAGCCCTTGTGGAGCATTTCCCCAGCTTTCCATGAAAGCCTTTGGGAATGCAGGCACGCATGCGCGGTTCCCTTCCCGCCTAAAGGTGCCATCTTGCTTCAGTCTCTCTTTTTCTGTGAAGCCCATCGGACGTGTGTCCTAGTCCTCCCGGAAAGTTGATAGATTTTTTTTGGCGATCCTTCGCTATTTTTCTTTCTCCGGTTTGATGCCGGTTCCCCTCCCGCCGGGTTCAGTACACCGGTATCGAGCCCGATCTTCTTTTTTTGGTTTTTGCCCTTCGTGGCTGGCGTTCGCACCTTTTTTTGGTCTTTTCCCTGGAAGGCCGGTCCTTTGACCTCGCGGGGACTCTTTTTTTCCCTGATGGCTTCCAGTGGGTTTAAAAAGTGTGATCGGTGCAAGAAGCTAATGTCTCTCACCGACACACATGACTGCTGCCTTCGGTGCCTCGGTCCTGACCACGATCCTAAGACGTTTGGACCATGTGGGAAAATGTCTTCCAAGGCACTGCGAAGTCGTCAGCACCAAAAGGAAAGGCTTTCCTCCGACTCGGCCTCCGGCCGGGCCCGGACCTCGTCTGAGGCCTCGACATCTCGGGAATCGGATCCCGAGCACCGTCGGGGCTCCTCGGACAGGAGGCCCCCCGACCGGGAACGAAAGAGGAAGAAGCGGCTCACGAGGGCGTCGTCGTCGGAGGTCCCTGGCTCCTCGAGAGCTAGGTCTCAGACCCCCGACCGTCGCCCCGGGCCCATGGAACAGGAGAAGCCTCCAAAAGTACCTCGTGTGGAGCCGGAGTCTGCTGGACGCATAAGTCCTTTAGTCCTCGTGGACTCTCCTCCCAGAGAGCCGACGTCGGGGGCTGCTGAGTCTCAGGCTGACAGCCTTGGAGAGCAGACTGTCTGCCTTCATGGAACAGCAACGGGCACTGATGGCCAACCTATCTGGTGCATCTGCCCCGACCACCGGGACATCGACATCGAAGTCGACTCCGGAGACCGAGCCGATACTCGAGACCATAAAGGCTCAAGGTCGACCTCGGTCGCGGTCTCCCTCGACCTCCCGTTCGGGACCGAGGGCGTCGACGCCGGTGCCTTCTTCATCGGGGTGGGTGCTCCCAGGCCCCGCGCGGTCGGACCCTGATTCCTCATCGGACGAGTCCGCCTGGGAGACGGAGGACGAGGAGTCCCCCGACACCTTCCGGACTTGGTGCGTCCCGTCGGACTCACCGCAGTCTGAGCCCCGGAGTAGATCCCCCCCTCGGAGGATACCTGGTTCTCGGAGTTCGTCCGGGATATGGCCACCGCATTGGCTATCCCTGCGGACCCCGAGGAGGAGCCTCGAACCGAGGAGCTCGAGGCCCTACAGTACGATTCTCCTCCGAAGGAGGCCTTTACTATTCTGGTTCCTCCGATGCTGGAATGGCTCCTCTTCCGGATGTGGGAGGCACCGGCCTCAGCGCCGGTTCTAAGCAAGTGGGTCGATTCGATCTACCCACTCCGCCAGAGTCCTGGCTTTCAAAAGGCACAGCTACCACACCATTCCATGGTGGTGGAATCGGCCGTGCATCGCCTGAAAAGTCAGAAGATGCACTCCGTGGTGCCCCCTGGCAGGGAGGCCCGGAACCTCAATGGTTTTGGTAGAAAGTGCTTCCAGGGCTCGATGCTTGCTTGCCGTGTCCAGTCTTACCAGCTGTACATGGGCATGTACTTGCGAGACCTGGCCAAGGAGCTGGCCGGGTTCTCTGCTGGTCTCTCCGGGGAACCCTTGCAGAGGTTCAAGTCCTTGTCCTCGGGGATCCGTGAATGCTCCAAGTTTATGTCCCGCGCTGCCTACGATGGCTTCGAGGCTTCGGCTCGTGTTGCGGCAGCCGGCATCGCGGCTCGATGCCAGGCATGGCTGCAGTCATCGGACCTCGAGCCTTGGGTTCAGGACAAGTTGGTCGATGTCCCTTGCCGAGGTGAGAACCTTTTTGGCAAGCTCATGGCCGAGAAGGCCGCACAGCTCGAAACCGAGCACCTCACGAGGACAAGACTGTCTAGGAAGACTTCTGTCCCTTCTCACAAAAAGAAGGGCTCGGGTAAAAAGCCCTTTTACCCGAGGAAGGGCACTGCCTACAAACAGTACCCACAGTACCAGGCTGCCCAAGCTGCCCCTCAGGGTCAGCAAGCCAAGGGGCAGGGTATTGGGCCCCATAGGCAGAGGACCCCCAAGCCTCCGGCCCCTGCTTCCACTCAGCAGGGTGGGGGTTTTGACTCCTTAGGCATATCCTCTCCGTCCCTGCTCTCCCAACCCTCCACAGGAGGTCGCCTCACCCTGTTTGCCCACCAGTGGCCACTCATCACTGGAGACAGTTGGGTGTTAAGCATAGTCCACAAGGGCTATCTCCTACACTTCCAACAACTGCCTCCTCCATACTTTCCAGGGGAGCCTCCAAGGCCTCCCCTGCACACAGATCTTCTCCTTCAGGAGCTCCAAGGTCTGTTGGTGGACAGGGCGGTGGAGCCTGTGCCTCCTCACTTGCAAGGTCAAGGGTTCTACTCCAGGTATTTCCTGGTACCCAAAAGAACCGGTGGTCTTTGACCTATTCTAGACCTCAGAAACCTCAACAAGTTCCTAGAGAAGGAAAAGTTCAAGATGCTTACTCTTGGAACATTTCTGCCCTACCTCCAGAATGGAGATTGGCTATGCTCATTAGATCTAAAGGATGCGTACACTCACATCCTCATTCATCCAGACCACAGAAAGTACCTCAGGTTCATTGTGGGAGGAAACCATTATCAGTACAGAGTACTGCCTTTTGGCCTCACTTCCGCTCCCAGGGTCTTTACCAAATGCCTGGCAGTGGTGGCGGCCTACCTAAGAAATCAGGGAGTCTTTGTCTTCCCCTATCTGGACGACTGGCTCATAAGAGGTCAGACGTGCCAGGAGGCCCGACAGGCCACCCTCAGAACTATTGCTCTTCTTCAAAGATTGGGGTTTTTAATAAACTACGCAAAGTCCACTTTGCTCCCCTCCCAGAACTTGGAGTTCATAGGGGCGAGACTGGACTCTCTGCTGGCAAAGGCATTCTTGCCAGAAGACAGAGCCCAGAGACTGATAAACTTAGCAAACCAGTTTCTCAGCAGGTCGCTGGTCTCCGCCAGACTCTGCCTGAGGCTTCTTGGCCATATGGCTTCGACAGTACATGTGACCCCCAATGCCAGGCTCCATATGAGGCCTGCACAGTGGTGCCTTCGGACTCAGTGGTCACAGGCCACAGGCAGCCTCAGAGACAGGATAAGGGTATCCAGACAATTTCTGAACTCCCTCAGCTGGTGGCTGCACCCACCCAATCTGCTGCAAGGGGTACCTTTTCAGATTCCTGGGTTCACAGTGGTGTTGACCACGGATGCCTCCCTGCAGGGCTGGGGAACTCATTGTCTAGGCAAGTGCACCCAGGGCCTGTGGTCTCCCTGGGAAGCCGCACAGCAAATCATTCTACTGGAACTCAGGGCTATTTGGTTAGCCCTCAAGACTTTCTCTCCAGCCCTGGCTCATCAGTCTGTCCTAGTTCAAACAGACAACCAGGTAGCCATGTTTTATGTGAACAAGCAGGGCGGAACTGGGTCCAAGCTCCTTTGTCAGGAAGCACAGAACCTTTGCTTGTTTGCCCTCAAGCACAACATGCTCCTCAAGGCTGTGTACCTCCCTGGCCAGGAAAACTACCTGGCCGACAGGTTGAGCAGCATCTTGCAGCCCCACGAGTGGCAGCTCCATCCTTCGGTGGTTCAGAAGATTTTCTTGAAATGGGGACTTCCATCCATAGATCTGTTTGCCAGTCCACTGAACAAACAGCTGCCAAAGTTCTGCTCCAGACAACCGCATCCTCTGTGGCTGGCAGCAGATGCTTTTCTGATCCCATGTTCTCAGGGCCTCCTGTATGGGTTTCCTCCCACGCCCTTGGTGGCCCGAACCCTGTTCAAGATTCTTCAGGACAAGGCCTCGGTCCTGCTGGTAGCTCCCAGGTGGCCGAGACAGCCTTGGTTTCCACTTCTGCTTCAGCTGGCTGTGGATCCCCCACTGCCTCTGGGGTTGCAACCCGACCTTCTCTCTCAGGATCAGGGTTCCCTTCCGCTCCCCAATCTCAAAGCTCTCAATTTGATGGCCTGGAGGCTGCAAGGGTAGTTTTAGCTCCCTGGGGCCTACCTCAGGAAGTTGAGGAGGTTGTCCTAGCCTCTAGGAAACAGTCCACTAGGAAAACCTATGCTCTTAAATGGAAAAGGTTTTCTGTGTGGTGTCAGCTACCTACAGAGGATCCCTTCTCCTGTACTGTACCAGTAGTGCTTCAGTACTTTTATTTATTTTATTTATTTACATTCTCTTATATACCGCGCTATTCTGCATCAGTGCGGTTTACATTGAACAAACTGAAATTACATTGAACAGGGCATTATAACTTGGAGATAACTATTTTACAGGGAACATGGGCTATGGAGGGTTAAGTGGCTTGCCCAAGACCACAAGGAGCACCTGTAGGACTAGAAACCCCAGTCCTTCCGGCCCAAGGTTGCTGTCCTCTAGTGGGATTTGAACCACCGACCTTCCGGCCTGAAGTACCTTGCCCCAACCACTAGGCTACTCCTCCACTCACACTTGCTACACTTATCAAATCAGGGACTTAAGTCCAATTCTGTTTGGGTCCACCTCTCAGCCCTAGCAGCTCACCACTCACTGGTGGAAGGACATTCTCTGTCGGTCCACCCCTTGGTGTCCCGCATTCTCAGAGGCTTGCTTTTGCTCAAGCCTCCAATCCGTCCTCCTACTCCTGAGTGGGAGTTGAATGTGGTCTTGCAGCAACTGACTCGCCCACCTTTTGAGCCGATGGCTACTTGCCCTCTACGCTTCCTATCCTGGAAGATACTCTTCTTGATAGCCCTAACCTCGGCCAGGCGAGTGAGTGAGCTTCAGGCCCTGGTCTGTGACAGGCCCTGGTCGGTGACAGGCCTTACACTCGCTTCTATAGGAACAGGGTAGTCCTTAGGACTCATCCAAAGTTCCTCCCAAAAGTTGTCTCCTCCTTCCACCTTAACCAAGAGGTGGTTCTTCCAACATTCTTCCCTAGGCCTCATGCAAGCCAGGCTGAAGCAGTTCTGCATACCCTGGACTGTAGGAGGGCCTTATCCTTCTACCTTGACCGTACGCAGGGGTATAGAAAGGCTACTCAGCTCTTCATATCTTTTGACCCTAATAATTTGTGGTTAGCTGTGTCCAAGCATACCTTGTCCACCTGGGTAGCTGACTGTATCACCTGGGCTTACAGGGCGGCTGACCTTCCTTTGCAGGGTCGGGTCACGGCCCATCGTGTCAGGGCAATGGCTGCCTCAGTGGCTCACCTCCACTCTGTACCATTGGTGGACATCTGCAGGGCTGCAACTTGGTCTTCAAGCCAGACTTTTGCGGCCCATTACTGTCTGTAGAGGGAGTCCCGTAGGGACAGTGCTTTTGGCCAGGCAGTACTCCGGAATCTCTTTGAGGTTTAGGCAACTCCTGCCCTCCAGCCCTCCGTTGGGCTACCGGTGGAGGTTCTGTCAGTGAAAAGCCTTTCTTTGATGCTGGGACTAGAGGGAGTTCTCTTGTTCAGCCTGGGTTCCTTGGTAGCCCAGAGCTAGGAAGTCATCCATAAGTGAGGACTGACTTCCTGCTTGGTCCTGGAGAAAGAGTAGTTACTCACCTGTAACAGGTGTTCTCCAGGAGCAGCAGGAATCAGTCCTCACAACCCTCCCTCCTCCCCTGGGAGTTGCAGTTGTACATAGTTCATTTTTTCATTTTTGTGTGCTGTTTTAGCTATGTCATTTGACTGAAGCAAGATGGCACCTTTAGGCGGGAAGGGAACCGCGCATGCGTGCCTGCATTCCCAAAATGCTTTCATGGAAAGCTGGGGAAATGCTCCGCAAGGGCTCCATTGGCGTCGATGTCACCCATATGTGAGGACTGATTCCTACTGCTCCTGGAGAACACCTGTTACAGGTGAGTAACTACTCTTAATGGACCTTTGGTCTGACCCAGTATGGCAGTTATGTTCTTATGAGTGGGAGGTAAGAAAGGGTACTGGGAAAAGAGTTTAATCTGAGGATAAGGCGCTACCAGTGGTGTGACACAGGGATCAGTCCTTGCTCTTATTCTATTTAACATTTTCGTAAGTGATATTGTGGATAGGCTATTGGGTAAAGTTTGCCTCTTTATAGGTGATACCAAAATCTCCAATAAGTAGACATGCTGGAAGGTGTAGATAACATAAGGAGGGATCTATCAAAAATTGAAGACTGACTGAGAATTGGCAGTTGAGATTTAATGCTAGTGAATACAAGGTTTTTTTCAGTTTTCCAGGTCTTGCTGCATCTTAGTAAGTAGAACTGATTTTTCAAGGTTATGCATTTGGGCTGCAAAAATCCAAGGGAGCAGTACAGTATAGGAGGTGAAGTCCTTTTATCCATGAAGGAAGAGTGGGACCTGGGGTGATTCTTTCTGATGATCTTGAGGTGGCCAAATAGGTAGGAATGTGGTGGCAAAGCCAGAAAGATGCTTGGGTGCATAGGAAGAAGAATGGCCAGCAGGAAGAAGAAAGTGATGGTGGTAAGACCTCATTTGGAGTACTGTGTGCAGTTCTGGAAACCACACCTTCAAAAGGAGGAGGATCAGTGCAGGGGGTGGCTGCTGAAATGATCAGTTGTCTTTATCATAAAGCCTATGGGGACCGACTTAAAGATCTCAATGTGTACTTCAGAAGAAAGGCAGAAGGGGGCGATATGACAGAGACATTTACAGTAAATATCTCTGTAGCATAAATGCACAGAAGGAGAGCTTCTTTCAATTGAAAGAAAGTGCTGTAACAAAGGGGCATAAGATGAAAGTGAAAGGGGATAGAGTCAGGAGTAATTTGGTGGATGCATGCAATAGCCTCTCAGTGGAGGTGGTAGAGATAAGGATTATACCTGAATTTAGAAAAGCATTGGACAGAGGATCTCTAAGGGGAAAGAAGGGACTCTAGTAGTTGGTATGGATGGGCAGACTGGATAGGCCATATGGTCTTTATTTGTCGTCAGTTTTCTCTGTTTCTATATTTTATCCAAGCTGAAAAGCCCTAACCTCTTTAGCCTTTCCTCATAAGGGAGTCATTCCATCCTTTTTATCATTTTGGTCGCCCTTCAATATACCTTTCTAATTCCATTATATCACTTTTGAGATGTGGCAACCAGAATTTCACACAATACTCAAAGTACCGGCCACACTTTGAAGCAATAGAGAGGATTATGATATTCTCTGTTCCTTTCTCAATACTTTGTAACATTCTATTTGCGTTTTTGGCCACCAGCACACTGAACAGAGGATTTTTTTGTATTGTCCACAATGACAACTTAGATCTTTTTCCAGGGTAGTGATTTCTAATGTGAGTCCTAACGCTGTGTATCTATAGCTTTGATTGTTCTTCCTGGTGTGCTCAAATTGCACTTGCCCACAGTAAATTTCATCTGCCATCCGGATTCCCAATTGCACAATGTTCTCCTGTATCTTCTAACTACCTTCTTGTGATTCATCTAAAATTGTATCATCTCACTCATTCCCTTTTCCAGATCATTTATAAATATGTTAAAAAGCTTTGGTCCCAGTGGGGCACACCATTATTCACCTTTCTGTATTCAGAAAATTGACCATTTAGCTCTATTGTCTGTTTTCTGTCTTTTAACCGTTTCCCAGTCCTCAATAGGACATTGCCTTCTATTCCATGAATTTTAATTTCCTCAGGAGCCTCAGGAGGGACTTGGTTAAATGCTTTCTGAAACTCGAGTTATACTATACTGCAAAGTTTACCCTTATCCAAAAAAATGTAGCAGACTGATGAGGCAAGCTGTCCCTTGGCTAGATCTGCAACAGGGTAGGCACCCGGGAAGGTGTGGAGAACAGGAGGAGAGATTTAATGAAGCTTGAGGAATGGTTTGGAGTTTGGCAGCTAAGATTTAATGCTAAAAAAATGCAAGGTCATGCATTTGGAAAAATTCAAAGGAGTAATATAGTATGGAACGGAAGTTGTTCTCTGCATGAAAGAAGAGTGGGATCTTAAGAAGACCAAACAGATAAATACGGAAATGGCAAAAGCCAGAAGGATGCCTAGGTACATAGAGAACAACATTTCCAGCAGAGTACAGGAGGTGTTATTGCCTCTGTAAGTCATTGTTGAGACTTATTTGGAGTACTGTGTGCAGTTCTGTAGATTGCATTTTCTAAAGGATATCAACTGGATGGAGTCTGTTTACAGGGCAGCTACTAAACCATGGAGACAGATTTATTTATCTATTTATTTTATATAACTAGGCTTATATACCGCTTTTCTACCAATCAAAGCGGTGTACATTCAGGTACTGTATATATATTTTTCTCTTGTCTCCGAAGGGCTCACAATCTGTGTTTTTGTACCTGAGGTAACGGAGGGTTAAGTGTCTTGCCCAAGGCCACAAGGAACACCTGTGGGACTAGAAACCCTAGTCCTTTGAACCCCTGGCCATCTGGCCCAAGGTAACTTGCCACAGCCACTAGGCCACTCCTCCTTCAAAGGTGTAAATGCACAGGAGGAGGGCCTCTTTCAACGGAAAGGAGGATCTATAACCAGAGGGTGAAAGAGAGGCGACTTGGAAGTAGTCTGAGTAAATATTTGAATACAGAAAGTATTGTAGTTGTATGGAAAAGCCTCCCAATGTAGGTGGTGGAGAAAAGGATAGTATCTGAATTCAGAAAAGCAAGGAACAAGCACCGAGGATCACAAAGGGAAAACAAGGGATTGTATAGATGAACAGATAATATGGATATGCAGAGTAGATAAGCCATATAAGTCAGTGCATTTTTCCTAGCAAAAGAGGTGCTGATATTAATATACAGGGCTCTTTCATTAATACATGAGGACTATGGGTCAATCTCAGTAGGTAATAAAAAAAGGTGCTGGTACTCGGTACCACCACGTACCCCCTCAAAAAAAGCCCTGCATATGATCTATCTCCAGCAACAAGCAGGAATGAGTCTCCACATATGGGTACATTGGTACCGACGGAGCCTGCGCAGGAACGCTCCCCAGCATCCAAAAAGAAAGCCTTTGGGAGCATCCCACATGCATGCGCGCTGCCTTCCCGCCCATTCACTTCCCTCTCATCAGTTTTCCGTTTTCCGCGGAGCCGGCAGGACGTATTCCTGTCACCACAGAAAATTCTTCTTTTTATTTTTACTTTTTTGTGGTCGCGTCTGCCTTCCCCCCGACGCCACCAGTACCGCCTGTGCTTTTCTTTCTTTTTACTAAAGAATTTCTTCTTTTCTTTAAAAATTTTTCCTACTTAGTGCCTGACTGTTTCTAGGCCACTAGGCCTCTATTCTTCCATTATGGAAAAGCCAGCCACTATCCTTAAGAAATGCTCAAAGTGTGGTGGTACAGATATATTTTCAGACACTCATACTTGGTGTCTAAAATGTTTAGGTCCTGACCATTCCCCACTGGAGTGTCTTTCCTGCTGGAGCTCAAACAGAAGAAGTCTTCAGGATCGAGCACAACTCGATACCCGGTTCACATCACACTTGATGTTACCAGCTAAAATATCTTCTTTTTCACAGGATCAGGTAACCAAACAAAAGTCTGTAAAGACTAGCCAGTCCTCGAGTGGTAGATCTCCTTCCAAGCATCGAGATGTCTCTAGCCTTGCCCTCGAGGACAATTTGGCAATAAAGCCCCAGCGGGAGTCTTCGGGCTCCAAAGCATCAACGGGGCTCCAGGTTGTTCCCGGGGTTCTTACCTTGATGAACATACCTGGGCCATGCTCGGGGGTTGTGGCCGCTTCTAGCGGTACCGACACTCCGGCATCGTCTATGGTGATGGATGAAACACTCCTCACCGATGAACGTAGTCTAGCGCTCTCGGTTACTTCGGTACCGCTGGAGTTGTTGCAGACTGTTCCTCGAGTATCGGTATCAGCTTCGGTACCGGTACCGGTATCGACATCAGCATCGGTGTTGGTACCATCCATGTTTGCTTCAACAGACTCGCTTCCTTCGATGCTGAGCCTGGAATCGATCTGTAGAATGGAGAATTCGGTACCGACTCGTCTCGTTATCGGCCTGGGGCGGTACCGAAGACATCGCTTTAGCGAAAACCCGATGCTTCATCCTTTCAAGTCTTCCGATCCCGATGACTGGGATGAATCCATCGGTACCGAGGCTAATTTTTCAACAAGTCTAGCCTTTGCCCCTCATTTTAGAGGGTCCTCCTCAGGGGAGATTTCTTCTCAAGCTTTTCTGCTTGATATGGCAAAGTTACTTGCCATTTCTATACCTGGTAAAAAATCCCTACCAGGGGATTCTGAGACCCTGCAATTCCCCTGGATTCCAAAGGAGGTTATCATACTTCCTTTGCATCAGACCTTACAGGATCTACTATTAAGAATGTGCGAAACTCCTTTAACTGTATTCCCACATTCTAAGACACTTGACACTATGTACAAGGTGCCACCTTCTCCAGGTTTTCAAAAGACTCAACTTCCTCATCATTCTATTGTTGTAGAATCAGCAATGAGGCGGATTAAGAGTGCAAAGAAGCACTCTTCTTATCCGCCAGGTCGTGAGTCTAGGACTTTAGATGCCTTTGGACGCCGATGCTTCCAGGCATCCATGCTTTCAGCAAGAATTATCTCATATATTTTCTATATGGGATTATCTCTTGAAGAGGTCACAAAGAGCTTAAATCTTTTGATCCCTTTTCTTCAAGAACATAAAAGAGCAGACTTTCTCTTATTAGTCAGTCATGCTCAAAATGTCTCTAAATTCCTTAATCGTGCTTCCCTGGACTGTTTTGAGTCTATTAGCAGAACGTCTGCTATAGCCATAGGAGCACGACGTATGGCCTGGCTCCAAGCTTCAGACTTGGACATATGGGTACAAGAAAGGCTGGGAAATACTCCTTGTACTGGTGAAAATCTCTTTAACAAGGATGCTTTATTCCAAGCTAATCAGTTAAACACTGATGTTATTGCTTGCAGAGGATTGTCAAAACTTTCCTCTATCCCAGCTAATAAAAAATCTCCTAACAAATTTTATCCCCCTAAGGGGAAAAAGTTTTATTCATCTTCTACCCATCATGCAGATGTTTCCAAAGAAGGGCAACATCATACCAGGCTAAGACAACCAAAGCCTCAACAGGCTCAACAAACCCAACAGTCGCAGGGTTTCTGATCTTTTATTCATTAAATCTCTTTTTCCTGTTGAGTTTCAGAACCGCTACTTCTTAACAACAGAAGCGTTTACAGTTCTTCTCATCCTTACTGAGAGGTCAGTGATACACTGTCTCAATACTCCACTTTAGGCATGAATCCTTTGCCAAAAGGAATCCATTCTTTTAGCTCTTAGAGCTATTAAAGATAGTCATGCCCTACAGGTAACAGGTTTCTCCTCTCCTTTTAAATCAAATAGAGGAGTAACAACTAATTCCATAATATGGCTATGCCCTTTACCTTGACAGTTGTCCTGTACGAGGATATCTCATATTTTTGACTGCAGGGGAGCTTTACCTTTTTCACAGACTTACCAAATTGTAAGTCTTCACAACTCTGTATTACTTTCTATCCCTCTTACTCGAGACCTCACTCCAAGAGTGATACTATTTGATTGGAGGGCTTACCCTTTAAGCCATAGGATTGTCTTCAATACCTACTCCAGTAAGTGATTTCCATACAGAGTTTCCTCCCTCTGCAATATTTTCAAATATTTCTTTTAAGACAGCTTATCAGACCATAATTGAGTTTTATCACTTCTAGTTATGTCTGTCGGTCCTTTTCCAATCTATAGGACCTAACCTCTTCTGCTGCCTTAATAACAGATAATTCCAAGAGAGGTTCCAAAACCTACTTGGACAATTTATCATTGCAGGCAACCGGCCTGTCTACTATTCTTAGCCATCTTCAATTCTTTGGCTCCCACAGAATAGATTAGGTTGCATACTGGCAATTAAACAGCCAGATCTCACCTAAGCAACCTACAACATGCTCTCTGCAATTCTACAAAAAGCTCTGCAACTATGGGCCTTTGCTAGAGAGCGTCAGAGCCATTCCTGGTTGGTAACGTCCAGATGGTTAAAGGGCTTTCCCCAGTCATGCTCCCACATGACCGTTTTTTTCCTACTCTGCCATCTTCCTTAAAATTTCATTTTAGGGAAAATATACCAGGGCTTAGATCATGTGAAAGCATAACGAATTGTTTAATTCCCTGAGTTGTTCCACATCTCCAGTGGAACTCTCCAACAGGGATGCATTTCTTTTCACTGCAGTCGGTCCTTGTCTAGTGTATTCCTTCTAATCTCCAATACTTCATTGGAGCTTACACTGAACAAAGAACGCATTATACTCATATTGCCCTTATAGATGGGCAAATATGGTATTCCCTTATATTGCGTCTTTTTCTCCACACTGAAATTATAGAAGGACCCAGACTTGTGGTCTTAAGACTAAGGATTTCTCTGCACCCCTTCACGTAGATCTCCATATCTGGTTATTCAAAGTCTAGAATTTAAAGACATCTAGACCTATCCTTCTGACTAGGAACATTCCACTGGTTTCCATTTAACCACCTTCAAGGTTCTCTCACGTGTAACCAGTAAGGGGTTCTCTATCCATATTCTCAAGCAGGTCTTACCCCTTCTTGTTATTAAGTGAGTCTCTCTTTATATATATATATATATATATATATATATATATATATTGTGATAAGGAAGCTTATCAGGGAGTAAGGACAAAAGAGGGGAATTTACTCTGATCAAGGGACCTGTGCTGGCAGGTCAGAGAAATAAGACAGCTTGTTTCCCTAAAAGACTACATGTTCCAGGGTGCATCAGTTTGCAGAAAGCCCCTAGAGGAGCTAAAGTGGAAAAGCATGAGTCTAATCAGAGAAACCATTATGTCATCCCTAATCAATCACCTTCTAGGAGAGAGCTTAATCCACAACACCTGCAGTATGCAAGGGAGGAGCTGCAATCTAAGCCCTTTAAAATTAGAAGGGAATTTTCAGGAAAGGAGAACCAGGACAAGAAGGACAGGAAGAGGAGTGAGAACAAGAGCAAGAAGGAGGAGAACAGGAACAACCGGAACCTGAAGGAACAAGGACAAGGAAGCAGACGGTCCAAGAGAGGAGCTCAGAGAAGTACGTATGCCTGGAGAGATTCCTGGGGGAAACAACCTTCAGAGGACTGGAGCAAGCCAGAGGTCTGGAGATCCACAGCCAGGGACCCTCAAGCAGCACCTAGAAGGAATACTGCTGCAGCTAAGGAGAAAAGGAGCCCAAATACCTCTTGGAGGATTTATGGAGAAAAGGCCCTGAGGTCCAGAGATATCAACTGGAGGACAGGACACCGAAGCTCTATTGCATACTGGCCAGAATACCAAAGGAATCAGCCTGATGCCAGCCTGGATTCAGGTATGAACTGTGAACGTTTCTCTAGCTCTGAGCAATGCAAACAGCAGGGAAACAGTTTCTCTCCATATAGAGGTCAATTAATAAAGCCCTCTGAGTCAGACAGTGAAATTGAACCCATGCAATTCCAGGAGCAAGGTTTAATGTCTGATGAAGAGAATGTTTGTATGGACTGTTTCTTGTGTAGGTTGTTAGTTTAGAAAAATCCTCCAAATAAGAGCAAACATCAAAAGGAAACATTCTAATTATTGGCACCCCAGAAAGTTCTCTTAGTGAGAGAAAGCTTTTGGGGATGTTTGCCCGTGTGCTGAAAACAAGCTGTTAATTGCTTTTGGATTGTCACCTGTTGCTAGAGCAGAGCACAGCGCAAGCCAAGCACACGTGGAATGTAAAAGTTCTTTTCTGTGTGGATAAAGAGAGCTGGGTTTTTTTTGTATAAAGAAGTTTTTCCTTTTTGGTTTGTTTCCACCTCAGCACTGCTACGAAGTTTGATAGTAGTGGCTGTAAGAAAGCCTTTCTGTTCCATAAAGGACTTTGATACTTATTTACATAAGCTTTTCAGTTGCCTTGTTTATGTTAAATAAACCCTGGAGAAGTTATCTGGATGGTGTTACCAAGTATATCTGTGTGTGGAATATTCACCCCATAAATAAACTCTAATTTTTGCCTTACACTCGACCAACTACAAGTTTCTTCATTTATTTAAAAGGCAAGCTTTGTGTGAATGGACTTCAATAACCACAATCCTTTGCAAGACAGTTAATTTACATACTTGCCAAGGTGATGGTACCTTCATAACAAGCACCCCCTTTTACAATATATATATATATATATATGTGTATTTATAATATATATATATATATGTATTTATAATATATATATATATATGTATTTATATAACACACACATATATATATATGTGTGTTTTATATAACACACACATATATCACTCTGAAAGATTTGTTATTGTCCATATGAATGCTGTTCCAGCATACCATAAGGTTTAAATGGACAACCAAATTTCTATGGTGATTAGAAACTACCTTCTTTTACCGTAGCCCCTTCAGTTACGTTACATCTGAAGCTCTTCATGTAAGTCATTATCCTAAGTGACATCACTTAGGGAAGACATTACTGATCTTCAAGAAATTGGAGGCTACTTCGCCTACTACAAATGTTTCTTTCTTTCATTTGGATATAGGGGTCTTAAAGACCCATCCTTTTTCTGCAAACCAGTCAGATTTATCTCCTCTCTTCCTAGAGCCTTATTCTGCTACAAGGACAAAGAGCTTCAAACTTTGGCCTACAGAAGCTTTAGCTTCTCATCCAAAGTCCAACCTCATTAAACTCCCCCGTTTTTTCTTCTGGGATTAGTTCTAGCCATTAAGGCTTCTGACCTCTGCCTGTATTGCAAAATTTATTTCCTCTACTACACAGTGAGGTATTTTTCTTGAGGATAATGTACTGGCTCTTAGCACCAGACCATATTAGCCTCAAAAAAATACTTTTGCAATACTTTTGACTAAGGTCCGCATTAGAAAATTGGAATTCAGTATTTCTCTAACATTTATGATCTACACAAGGATCCCCCCTAGATGCCTTTTTTAGTCAAACTGTTCCACAGCACACCCTTTTTAATTCAACTCCTACCCTCCATCCCTTGGATGCCTGAGGTTCTGGGAAATATTTATTTATTTTATTTATATTCTCTTATATACCGCGCTATTCTGCATCAGTGCGGTTTACATTGAACAAACTGAAATTACATTGAACAGGGCATTATAACTTGGAGATAACTATTTTACAGGGAACATGGGCTATGGAGGGTGAAGTGGCTTGCCCAAGACCACAAGGAGCACCTGTGGGACTAGAAACCCCAGTCCTTCCGGCCCAAGGTTGCTGTCCTCTAGTGGGATTTGAACCCCCGACCTTCCGGCCTGAAGTACCTTGCCCCAACCACTAGGCCACTCCTCCACTCCATGGCATGGCCCATCTATTAGATTTGCAACATGCTAGGACCTCCTCCAGGCATCTCTAGCTTGGGAGTCCCCATATGTGGAGACTCATTACTGCTGGTTCCTGGAGATAGCACAGTTACTTACCTGTAACAGGTGATCTCTGGGAACAGCAGGAATAAGTCTTCACAACCCACCCACCTCCCCTAGGAGTTGTTCTCTCTCTCTCTCTAATTTGTCTACTTCCCTCCTTCGGTCTCAGCTACAAACCCAACTGATGAGAGGGAAGTGAATGGGCAGGAAGGCAGAGCGCATGCATGTGGGATGCTCCCAAAGACTTTCTTTTTGGACGCTGGGGAGCGTTCCCGCGCAGGCTCCTTCGGTACTGACGTACCCATATGTGAAGACTTATTCCTGCTGTTCCCAGAGATCACCTGTTACAGGTAAGTAACTGTGCTTTATCTGCCATCATGTTCTCTGTTTCTATATATGTTTATTTTATACTTAGATTTATCTTGATCATCCTTGCCTTCAGAAGGGGGGGACATATTGAAAGCATTTAAGCCAATTAGCAGACTTGCCAAACGACTACAACTCAGTGATCCAGATATTTGGCAGCATTATTTAGATAGTGCTGTTGAATTTCCCCACAGACCACACAAAAAAACACCTGGTTAAACCAGAGCAGTCTTTGGGCGGATCAGGGGCCATTCTAGTCACTATTCAATCAGCGGCGATATTCATCCACTAAGCAGAGAGCTAAATCGGTTAACGTTGGGAAAGGTCAATGGTTGTCCTAACTTTAGCCAATTTTCATTATCTGGCTATTGGCTGAATATCACTTCTGATAGCGATGCTGCTGTCTGGCAAAATTGGATTTTCAGTGCCAAATGCCAGACAAGTTCTGGGGCTGAATATCTGGTTTTATTTAAAGTGGTGGTGACTAGGCATTTTAAAAACTCCTAGCCGCCACTAAATATTGGCCCCCATGTATTTATTTCATATACAGTTGGGATATAGTTATATCCTAGAGATATGAAGGCCTCACCCTTATCTGCAATTTGATTGTTTGGTGTAGTACCTTGGTCTTCTCGCTCAATCTTTGAGGGCCACCAACAGGCCAGGTTTTCAGAATATCCCTAATGAATATGCTCATTGCTAGAAAACTAGTGAGAAAAACAATTAATACTGGGCAGATTTGATGGTTTGCTTGCGGTGTTCAGTGACTTTCTCGGTCTCGTGAACACCTGGAGTGGGTGCCACCCCCGCTGGGCCCACACGGTGGCTATTCCCTCTTTGATCAAAGTCTTGTAATTCATGAGACTTCAGCCAGGAGGAAACAGCTGCCAGGCTGGAGCCAGAGACATTGAGGCAAACCACCCGTGATGTTAAGGTAAGTTTGCCAGTCTGGCTCTGCCATGTGGGCCTGGGATTCAGCACCCCTCTCCTGGCCGGCAAGTGGGTTAGGCTGTACCTAACACCCCACCCCACTGTTGTGGTCTACTCCACTGTTTTTGTATTGACAGCTGATCTTACAGAGACATCCACCGATTAGCCAAGTAAAATTATCAAAAGCTTCTGTCAACCAAAACAGATCAGTTCAGGGCTTTGGCGTGTTATTCACTTTAGGATAACAGGAATAACTACTGAAGATCACGTATCCTGGCTTGGCGGGGGGGGGAATAACCCAAAAACTCATTTTGCTGGTACTTTTGTAGTTTTAGTTAATAGAGTTTTTTGTTTGTGATTATTAGATTAAGCAAACCTTCTTAGAATCAAGCTTTATGGAATTTGCTTTCTGGTTCATGCTCTGGAGTCTTCAGTACTGATGTTGCATCCTTCCACAAGACTGTTTTGGCACTCAGTGGAATTTCCATTTGTTTTTACAGCACGTCCTGCTGGCATTGAAATTTATTATGGCGTTTGTGATTCCCGACTACCCATATGAGATTCGTATGAAATTGGCCAGGTTGGAGTTTGAGTCACTGGAAGCTCTCAAACAAAAACAGGTAAAGAATACTGTGGATATTTTCTCCACCTCACGTTGTACTGCTAGAAATAAAAAGAAGTTATTGCAAGAGCAGAGCTTCTCTCTACCATTCAACTATTCTCTCTGTAAGTTGTCTCACTTTCTCTCAACCTTTGCAGTTGGACTTGGGAGAAGACTGGTAAGGAATATCTTGGAAGCATGTCCTTTACAGAACTTTTATTTTCAGTATTCCTAAGGTTACCAGACTTTTTTCTGACAAATTTGGGACACTTATCCAGTTCCAGGGACTGGGGGTCCCCTTCGTTCCAGGATTGTGCATCAGAGGGTGGAAGAGAGAAGAGGAGACATTCTCCTCTCTCCATCAATCCTATAACAGCAACAATATCAAGAGATTGAAACAGTGATGCATTTCCCCCCTGTAATATGCAAAATATAAAAATGGCAGATGTAAATTCCAAAAGCTGGCATATTCCAGTCACTAAATTGAAACAAAATTATTTTTTCTGCCTTTGTTGTCTAGACATTTTTTTCCTAATCCATCTCTCTTCCAATCTCTAGTTTCTGCTTTGTTTGTCATCTCGTAACACTGTTCCCAGGGTGTTCTGTCCTTTTGTCGTTTGTTTTCACTCCGTCCCCTACATCCATCTCTGACATTGATCTTTCCGTTTTCTTCCATTTATTTTTCTGCTTCTCTATCCGTTCTGATTTTGCCCCTCCTCATCATTCAGTCCTCAGTCTCTTCCTCCCCCCCATTTTTTTTCTGCAACTACCTACAACTTTCCATCTCCCTCTATTCATCTCTCCTATTTCCTACCTTTCTCCTTCCCCACCCTCCTAGTAACTCTCCCTTCTCTCCATCTCCCTTCTCCCTGTACCATGTCCAGCATTTCTCCTTCTCTTCCCTTTCCTGACCCCCTCTCCATAGTCCAGCATCTTTCTTCCCCCTCCTCCCCCGGTCAGGTGTCCAGCATCTATCCTTCCTTATCCCCTCTCCCAAGTGCCCAACATCTTCTCTTTCCTTCCCTATCCACCCCCCTCAGGTGTCCAGCATCATCTGTCTCCAGGAACAAGCAGGAATGAGTCTTCACATATGGGTATCGTCGGTATCGACGGAGCCTGCGCGGGAACGCTCCCCAGCATCCAGAAAGAGAGCTTTTGGGAGCAACTCACAGCGCCTGCGCGCTGCCTTCCTGCCTTTCCCAACCGCCTCTCTCCAGTTCTTCTTTTCCGCGGAGCCAGCAGGTCATGTTCCTGTCACCGCTGAAGAAGTTCTTTATTTTCTTTTATTTCTTTGGTCGCGCGTCTGCCTTCTTCGACGTCGGACCGGTACCGCCGGTCTTTTCTTCTTTCTTCTTTAAAAAAAACAACAACAAAAAAAACCTACCGTTTCCCACTTCTGTGCATTTTTTCTTTTTGGGCCTTAGGCCTAGAAAAATTTTCCTCATGGAAAAGCACGCTTCCGGGTTTAAAAAGTGCACAAAGTGCAGCGGTACTCTTTCTATCACCGACACCCATAACTGGTGTCTAAAATGTTTGGGTCCTGACCACTCCATCACGATTGTGAGTCCTGTTCCATGATGTCTAAAAGAAGTCGACAGAATCGAGCGGCCAAGCTCAGTACCCTGTTTCCCTCTGATGCAGCTTCGGTGGCATCGACATCTTCCAGCTTCTTCTTCCTCTCATGGATCTCAGGTAACCAAACATAAGTCCAGCCGGTCCTCGAAGGGTAGATCTCCCTCTAAGTATCGAGATGCCTCCGGGCTTGCTCTCGAGGATCCCGCACCGGCAAAATTACCCCGGCGGGAAGCTCCGGTTTCCAAAGCTTCATCTATGGGGTTACAGGTTGACATCGATGGCTCGGCCTCGACCGATCACCTGTTGCCATGTTCTGGGGTACCGGTGGTTTCCACTGGTACCGACATCCAGACATTGGTTGCGTCGATGGATCAGAATATTCTGACCATGCAGCGTGCCATTACGGCATTCATACAAGCTGCGACGCCGCCGGTACCGCAACAAACTTCGTTGTCGGTACCAGTTCCGGTGCCAGTACCGATTGCATCGACATCGGCTTCGGTGTCGACTGCAGCGGTACCCTGTTCTGTGATGCCCATCGGTACCGGATCGGTATCGATCACTCCCGATGTCGATACCACTCGGTACTCATATCGGGCTCTGCAGGAGCATCCAGACAGGCGATACTTTGATTCCTCCGAAGACTCTGATGAATCAGAGGCTTCTGTCGAAGCATCGGTACTCCTTCCTCAGGAGCCCTCTTCTCCAAAAAGAAGAATGTCTCCTCCAGAAGACTTGTCTTTTCAAGACTTCATTAGGGAAGTGGCCAGGGGCCTCTCCATTTCAGTGGCCCCTGAATCAGAGCCTAGAGCCAAGAAATTGGATATTTTACAGTATCCTAAGGCTCCTAAAGAGGCAGCTACTTTACCAATTCATGAGATCCTTTATGATCACATGTTGGGCATATCGGAGACACCTCTCACTATCTCCCCTCATTCTCGTAGGTTGGACACCATGTACCGTGTTCCTCCTTGTCCTGGCTTTCATAAGACTCAGCTTCCTCACCACTCTATTGTGGTGGAGTCTGCTATGAAGAAGATAAAGAGTGCAAAAAGACACTCATCTAATCCTCCAGGAAGAGACTGCAGAACCTTGGATGCTTTTGGCCGGAGAATTTTCCAGGCCAATATGCTTGCTGCCAGAATCAACTCCTATAGTCTCTATATGGGGATGTTTCTAAAGGAAGTTACAGATCATCTGCAAACTTTATCTCCTTTTATCTCAGAAGATAAAAGGGAAGAGTTTCTCACCTGGCTTAAAAATGCCCAGGATGTTTCCAAATTTTCCAACCGTGCAGCCTTTGACTCTTTTGAGTGTGCCAGCAGAGCCTCGGCTATTGCCATAGGTGCACGCAGAGTTGCTTGATTACAAGCTTCTGATTTGGAACCCTGGGTCCAGGATGGATTAGGAAATCTTCCTTGTACAGGTGAAATCCTTTTTGGCAAGGATTGGCAAGCAAAGGCCACTCAGATGGATGCTGAGAATTCTGCCTTAGATAGACTTTCAAAGTCTACTTCTGCTCCTGTTAGAAAAGGTTATTCAAAAAGGCTTTCTTTCCCAAAAAGGGGAAATATTATCCTGTTTATGGTCAGCAGGCATCTTCTGCAGGTCGTTTTGCTGCAAAGTGTCAGCAACAACCTAAACAAGCCAAGCCTAAGGCTGCAAGGACTGCTATGGCCCAACAGCCTCGGCCTCCTCAGGGCCTTTGACTTACATCTAGAGAACTTAGCCTTTCTGGCTCTAGAAGAACCAGAGCCTTTCACCATTTCAGGAAGGTTAGCCCACTTTGCTCCCAGATGGGAACAAGTCACGGCAGAGCAATGGACCCTCTCCATCATAAGGGAGGGGTACAAGCTTCATTTCTTAAACCATCCTCCTCACACCATGGTGAGACAGTTCAATTCTCCAACATCTCTCCTCGACCTTCTGGGTCAGGAGATTGCTACCCTTCTTGCCCAAAGGGCAATAGAAGAAGTACCCCTTCTTCAACAGGGCTCAGGGTTCTACTCCCCCTATTTTCTTATCCCAAAGAAAACAGGGGGCTACAGACCCATATTAGATCTCAGAGAATTGAACAAGTTTCTATGCAAGGAGAAATTCAAGATGATTTCTCTCGGTGCTCTCCTTCCATACCTTCAGAGTCAGGATTGGCTTTGTTGTCTAGATCTCAAGGATGCGTACACCCATATCCTCATCCATCCAACACACAGAAGGTTCCTTCAGTTCCTTTATCAAGGAAAGCACTACCAATACAGAGTGCTTCCTTTCGGTCTGGCCTCTGCTCCAAGAGTGTTCACAAAATGCATGGCAGTAGTAGCTGCATTTCTATGCACTCTAGGAATATTTGTATTCCCATATCTGGATGACTGGCTCATCCGAGCTCCGTCCCAGTCAGAGGCCCAGATTTCCCTAGCCTGCACAAGGCATGTTCTTCAGTATCTGGGACTTGTAATAAACATCCCAAAATCCCATCTCACCCCTACTCAATCTCTGGAGTTCCATGGGGCCTTACTGGATACCACAACTGCAAGGGTCTATCTTCCCCAGGCCCATTGCCTACGCTTGGTGCAGTTAGCCTCACAAATTCAGTTAAAGTCCCATTTAACTGCTCGAGAAATGTTACAACTCTTAGGCCACATGGCATCCACCGTGCATGTGGTTCCTTACGCTCGCCTTCACATGAGGGCAGCTCAGTGGACTCTGTCCACCCAATGGACCCAGGCATCAGGGTGCCTGTCAGACAAAATAGCAACCTCCAGTCGCCTCTTCTGGTCTCTCCAGTGGTGGAGGTCCACTCAAAATCTGTTGCTGGGGTCCCCCTTTCAACAGTCGCTACCCAAAGCAACCCTTACAACAGATGCTTCTCCAAAGGGTTGGGGAGCTCATCTACAAGATCTCTCCACCCAGGGCATCTGGTCTCCACAAGAGACATCTCTACATATCAACCTCTTGGAGCTCAGAGCAATTCTTCTAGCTCTCAGAGTCTTCCACACCCTGCTCAGCTACAAGACAGTCCTCATCCACACGGACAACCAAGTAGCCATGTTCTACATGAACAAGCAGGGCGGGACTGGCTCTCTTTCGCTTTGCAACGAAGCTTTGAGATTGTGGGCCTTCGCCAGAGAGCATCAAATTTATCTCGTGGCAGTGTATCTTCCAGGGGTTCAAAACTCTTGGGCAGACAGACTCAGTCGAGTTCTGCTTCCAGACGAATGGTCCCTCCATGGGGACCAGATAGCCAGGATCTTCCGAATTTGGGGAACCCCGGACATAGACCTGTTTGCAAATCCGTGGAATGCCAAACTTCCCCGGTTCTGTTCCAGGATTCCGTGTCAGGGAGTTCAGGCCAGGGATGCCTTCCTCCTTCATTGGGGGCAAGACTTCCTCTATGCCTTTCCACCCATTCCCCTAATTCCCAAGACACTGTTCAAACTTCAGAGAGACAAGGGGTCTATGATCCTCATAGCACCACATTGGCCACGCCAGGTGTGGTACCCTCTACTTCTGCATCTCTCTCAAGCTCCCTCCCTGGACTTGGGATCTGCTCCAGACCTCCTGTCCCAGGAGGAGGGAACGTTATGGCACCCAAATCCCCAGTCTCTTCATCTCAGAGCCTGGTTGCTGAAGGCCTAGACCTTCAAGATTTGCATCTTTCTCAGCAGGTGAAGGATATCCTTCCTGCTTCCAGAAAGCCTTCCACTAGACGTTCCTATGCTTTTAAATGGAAAAGGTTTTCCATTTGGTGTGCACAAAAGGGTCTTAACCCTCTTGCAATACCTCTGAATTCTTTACTAGATTATTTGCTGCATTTATCCCATGCAGGCCTTAAAACGAATTCAGTAAGAGTCCATTTGAGTGCTATTGCAGCATCCCTTAAGCCTCTCAATGGACAGCCTGTTTCCTCTCATCCTCTTATTGCAAGATTCATGAGAGGCCTTCTTTTAACTAAACCTCCCATTAGACCACCTCCAGTGGCATGGGAGTTGAATTTGGTTCTTGGCCAGCTTATGAAGCCACCCTTTGAACCCTTAGCCACTACCTCCTTGAAATTCCTTTCCTGGAAGGTTATTTTTCTCATTGCAGTTACCTCAGCTCACCGCATCAGTGAGCTGCAAGCCTTGGTGGCTAATCCTCCTTATACAAGGTTCCATCATGACAAGGTAGTCCTCAGGACTAATCCACACTTTATGCCTAAAGTGGTCTCACCTTTTCATCTGAACCAGGAGGTGTATTTACCTGTCTTTTTTCCAGGACCTCATGCATCAAGTGCAGAGAGGAATCTCCATACCCTGGATTGTAAGAGAGCGCTTGCTTTTTACTTGCAAAGGACACAGCAACATAGAAAGTCCTCTCAACTCTTTGTTGCTTTTGATCCCTCTCATTTGGGACTTCCAGTCTCTAAGAGAACTCTGTCCAATTGGATTGCTCAGTGTATTTCTTTCGTCTACCAGAGTAAGAACCTTTCTCTGGAGGGCCATGTCACAGCTCACAATGTGAGGGCCATGGCAGCCTCTATGGCTCATCTGAACTCTGTGTCCATCGACCAAATCTGTCGAGCGGCCACCTGGTCCTCGGTTCATACCTTTACAGCCCATTACTGCTTGGACAAGGACTCCCGCTGGGATGCCTTGTTTGGTCAGGCTGTTCTCAAACACCTGTTCCATACCTAATCAACTCCTACCCCCCATCCCTGGTTGGATGCCTGAGATCCATGGGGGCAGGTAGAGCCCTTCTCAGGGACTCACAACCTTGGAGATCTCCCTAGCATCTCTAGCTGGGGAGTCCCCATATGTGAAGACTCATTCCTGCTTGTTCCTGGAGATAGCACAGTTACTTATCTGTAACAGGTGATCTCTGGGAACAGCAGGAATAAGTCTTCACAACCCACCCACCTCCCCTAGGAGTTGTATCTCTCTATCTATCTTTCCTTTCCCCTCTCTCTCTCTTTGTCTTAGCTTAAAACTCGAACTGGAGAGAGGCGGTTGGGAAAGGCGGGAAGGCAGCGCGCAGGCGCTGTGGGATGCTCCCAAAAGCTTTCTTTCTGGACGCTGGGGAGCGTTCCCGCGCAGGCTCCGTCGGTACCGACGATACCCATATGTGAAGACTTATTCCTGCTGTTCCCAGAGATCACCTGTTACAGGTAAGTAACTGTGCTTTCCATTCTCTTCCTTAACCCCTCCCCCTGATGTCTATCATCTCCCTTTTCCTTCACTATCAACCCCCCAGGTGTCCAGCATCTGCCCTCCCTTCCCTATCCCAAGTGTCCAGCATCTCCTCTTCCTTGTCTATCCCTTACCCCCCTAGGTATCCAGCATCTTTCCTTCCTCCCCCCCCTAAGTGTCTAGCATCTCCTCCCCCAACTATCCACCCCATAGGTGTGCAGCCATCCCCTCGCCCTTCCCTCCCCCCCCCCTCAAGTGTCCAGTATCTCTCTTTCCCTTCAGTTCTTTACCTCCCCTTCCTTCACAGGCCATATACAGTATTTCTTCCCATCCTCTTGCTGGACCTGCTCTTTCCCCTTATCTGCTTATGTGCTGGTGCTTCAATGCTATCTACTCAGCCACCCTCTTGCTGTAATGATCATACATGCACTAAAGACCTTCTGCATCCCACCCCCTCCAAAAGAAACTTCCTGTCAGAAGGGGGTGGACATGGTTGGTCTTGAGCACGCGCATGCACTCAAAAGCCCCGAGCCACCTGCCTCACTGAGGGCATTTGAATGCACATCTTGTCGCTCCAGGATTGCACTGCCTGCTACCCCCCAAAATGGCACCTCTGTCCCCATTGCTGGAATAAGGGACAAGAAGTCGCCAAAGAGATGAGAGCCCGTGACAATCCCTGAAAATTGGGATTACACAGGTACACTAAAAAATTTTTTTTTTAAACTGCCTATAATGTTTCGATTGATTTTTACGTTTTTTGGTGCGCTGAATCCAAATCTGGTAACCAATTTGCTCCATCACGTACAGATTTTTTGCTACATTGGGTTAGCAGTTTGAGGTGAACGTTTCAGATTGAGTGCGATCGAGATAAAAGTTTCTTGGATGAATTCTTTATACTAATTGTTTAGTAGTTATTCAAATAAGAATAAAGAAAATTGTAACAAGGCAGCACATAAGAATAGAGTAATGTCAACAAAACACACTGTGATGTAGCAAAATTGTCTGCACTTAAAACAGCCACATACATGTGCACAAACATTGAGCATATAAGAGCGAGGTTAGACACAAAGCAAAGCACAGAATGTGCAAAAAAATGTTGTACAGGTATGTATGTAAGAATAGAAAACGCAACCGCACCATTGCAATACATGAAGACAAACACCCGATGGTGTGAAAATAAAATTCTAATAAATGAGATCCGACACTGTGGTAATAACTAGCAAATTTTTATTTCAAAGTTTAGTAAAAACACAATATTTGTCAACACAGTTTAGATTTTAAAGTCATTCTTGGGTCAATCAAATCTCCTGGTGGGCCCGTTTCTTCTTCCCCGAATGCTTCTCTTGGTGCGCTGCTTGGCGTATTTTTCATCTGGGGTTTCCCGCAGCAGCAACCAGCAGAAATCAGCCATCATAGTGGTGGTCCATCTTCCCTTGGTACCTTCTCTCTGCGTCCTTGATGTCCTGGTGAAACCTTTCACCTTGTTTTCTTCACTGTACGCCCCCAAGTTTTCGGGAAAGTAGTTCACATGGGAGTGCAAGAAATGGACTTTCAGGCTCATGTTACAGCCTTGTTCTTTGAAGGCATTGAGCATCCTGCAACAATATCCTTATAGTTCTCATCCCGCCTGTTCCCCAAGAATTTGAGAACAACATCCTTGAAGGAATCCCAGGCTTCTTTTTCCTTCTCAGACATCGTTTCAGCGAATGCTCCAACTGAGTTTCCTTATATCAGGGCCAACAAACACTCCTTCCTTTAGCTTTGCTTCAGAAAGTCGGGGGAACTTTGAGCAAAGGTACCGAAAGCACTCACCATCTTTTGGAAGGGACTTGATGAATTGCTTAATGAGACCCAACTAATGTGGAGAGGTGGTAATAGAATTTTATCACGAGGTACCAAGCTCTCATGAAGAATATTTTTTCTCACCGGGTCTCAAATACTCCCGAATTGGCCAGTCTTTTTTCCCCCAGTGTAGGTCGCGGGCCCGGCTATCCCACAAGCAAAGGAAGCAGGGATATTTGGTGAAACCGGATTGCTGCCCTAATAGCATGGATAGAATTTTAAAGTCTCCACAAATCATCCACTTATGCTCATCATAACGAATCTTCTGAAGAATCAGGGCCAAATTCTCGTATTTTTGCTTGGAGAATAACAGAGTGAGCAATAGGAACTAAAGCAAATGTGTTGCCATTATGAAGAAGAACACCTTTTATGCTGTCTTTTGACGAATCAATGAACAGCCGCCATTCAGCAGGATCATACTTGAGTTTAAACTTTTCCATCACTCCGTATATATTCGTTGCAAAATACCAAATCTTCCTCTTTGCTGAAATACTTCAAAAATTGTGTCTCGCGGTTGCGGTACCAATAAAAAGTTGTTCCTGGTGACAATAGATTTTTCTGTTTAAGCCGAGAACCTAGCAGTTGGGCAGCATCTTTTGGGAGTCCTAAATCCCGGACTAAATCATTCAATTCAGCTTGAGAGAAAAGTTCAGGTTTCGGATCTGGTTCAGTTTCAAACTCGGAAGTACTGGACTCATCGGGAAAAAGCCATCTGATGAGTCTCATCATGATCAGAACCGTCCACACAAATATGATCCAAAGATTTTGGTGATTCAGGCACAGGTACTTCATTGCTATGATGCATAGGCCTAATTGCTGAGGGAAGGTTGGGGTAACTTATTACGTTCTTATTTTTTAAGTTGTATCCCTTCACAATGCAAGAGCAAAAATAGCAGTCACTGCTGTGGTCTCTTTGTTCACGCCACATCATAGGTATTCCGAAACGAAATGCTTGTTTTTTACCTTTCATCCATAAGCGTAGATCTTCCTCACAAAAACTGTCCGGAGAGTTGACGCAACCTCTGGCTCTGTGAGCCATCACAAATACACAGCACTGCAAACTACAACTGTAGTGAACCACTTCGGAATAAAGCTGGATTACGACTGAGCAAACAAAAGGTAATAATGAACTTGCAAGAAACTGAAATTTGACAGGAACGTTCATGTCACAACCACCGTGTTTGAGCGAGCGAGCGAACGAGGCGAGGCGAACAGGAAAGAACATGCGCCAGCACGAGTACTGGATTTAGCCCCCCGCCTCCCAATTGTCCTGTTAATGTATAAATGAATACAACACTCTAAAATATCATGAGGGAGTGTTTCTAGTTAGTTAACCATTACAACCTCTATTTGGGCCAAGAAAATAAACTGCAGTCGGCTAAAAAGAAATTATGTGAACATTCCTTATATGGGTAAGAAATCTAATTTTGCAAGAAAACGTGACGTGATGGAACATTTTGGCTATTTTTCCTGGATTCAGCACCTCAAAATCTATAGGAATCAGTTGCAAAACTGGAGGCAGTTTTTTGGTAGTGTACCTGTGTTATCTGCTAACCTTAAGTATTCACCATATTTTACTTTTTTTTTTTTTTTTGTAGATTGTAGCTTCTGCATGTTTTCCACCCAGGGAGCAATGGTTAGCATTTGCCGTTGTGCTTGTAAGGGTTCCCTGCAATAACTGCAGAAAATAAGGGGCATTTCAAAATAAAGGCCCTCTCTTTATCAGGACTCTTATGACAACTATCAGGCCATGTTTGATAGCAGCTTGTAGTTTTGTTATCTAATTGGGATCAGGGTGTGGTGGTTGAAATATTTCCTGGGCAACCCTGAAGGCACCAGAGCCTTCAGGGCTTTCATGCTGGTGCAGCACATTTAGGCTGCCTTGTCAATCGAATTGTCAGGACAGGCAGATCTAGCCCTGGTTTTAGCACATTGCACGCATGAATTCATAGTCCTATGTCCTGCGTTTATTAGGGATACATTAGAACTACAGATCTATGTGTGCAGTTGGGGATATAACAAGCTCTGGGATCTGTTTGTCCTGCCTAAACAAAGCCAGCACGTCACAGAGGTTCATTATTTCATTATCTAACTATGTCGTGCTATGCTACTGCTGGTCTTTTGTAATGAAAAATCTTCTGTAAAAATCACAACTCTATTTATACAGTAGAAAACTAGCAACCATATATCTTCTGTGAAAACATCCTGAGCTGTAGAAAAATTGCAGACTCTAAATTGTTATCCTGCATGTGGCCCTATGCCTTAGAAAGAACTGAGTTCCGAAAGGCTGCATGGCCATGATCACAAAAACCAGTAGGCTCAAACTGAGTGTATGTGACCTTTCTGTAGTCATAGCTGTCCATTACACATAGGAAAGTAAACATAGGATTTAGAATCCAGAGTGATGCCTTGATGTGCTCCTAGGATGGATTTACTGTGGAATTATTCAGAGTGAACAACTACTTTCTAAATTCCTCATCTGGCATTAAAAAGAGCAAGCTGTCAGGCTGTGATTTTAGCTGATCTTTTGTGCTCTGTATTTTCTGAGCAGCTGAAACTAGGTCATCCACTGAAACTCGAATCAGAGCGGAATATGGCCACCTTTCATTAGGCTGTGTCTCTTGTCTTAGAACATTTATTAACAGCTGCTGACAAAGAGACTCAAACTGTCTTCCACAATAATGCACAGTGCAACGATGGGCATAGCCTGTAATGAGCAGGGTTATTATTTTTACCCATGTTCTCAGTTGTACGAAATATAAACAGGAAAAAAAACCACATTTCCATTTTCTTCCTTGTGTTCTTTTATAGGACAAGATAGATCTTGCCAGTTTTTTACTATATGCAGGAGCCCATGGTCTCTTTAGATCTTCCTCTGAGCTGGGGTGCTTTTTGGCACGTGCCGCACAAGAGACCTATATCCAGGTTGCCTCTCTGGAGAGGCTGCTAGGGATCCATCACAGATGTTTTTAGGCTGTGGTGTTGGAGGAAGGGCAGAATTGTCTGCTGTTGTGGGGGCAAATCCTTCTACTACTACTACTTCTACTGAGCATTTGTATAGCTAGCTTAGTAGCAGCACTGAAACGGTCATCTGACACTGAGCAGGTTTTTCCTCTAGTCTTTGGTCAGTAGGAAGACCTATGTAATCCTGGCAAGTCATTTTGAGTAGGGGATGGTGGTAAAAAAAAGATGGGCCAGCTGTTATCTTGCCTTTAAGGGATGTGGGCTATAAAGAATTGTTTCCTGTGCAGAACAACCCCATGCAGGTGTTTTTGGTAAAAATATAGCACTGACATTTTATTCGTATTGGTTACTAAACATTAAGCAGCTGATGCCGGTGATACTGCCAAGAAAACCCAGGAGCTTCTGGGTCGCCCGGAGTCAGGACTGACTTGAAGGCACACATTGCATTTGCATTGCATTGTTCAAAGCTCTTATCCAGACAGCCCACAGGGGGTTATCCAAATAAGGGCACTGAGAGAGAGATTCAGTGGCACCATCCAGATAGTGCTGCTGACTAGCTCCACAGTTTGCCCCAGCACTAGGCAATTCGTGCAGGGAGTCTGTGGGTAGTACTACCAATATCCACAAAAGTGTCAACCTTATCAGTATAGTGTTTTATGTCTCTCTGCAGCTTCTCTTACTCGTGGGCTTGGGTTGCTTTTCTATTTTGTCTTCATATACAGATCTGCACCAAATAGCATTCCATCACATGCGTGCAAGTACCAAGCTGTGTTGGGGTTTTTGTGTGTGTGTGTGTGTGTGCAAAATATAGATGATGCTAACGCAGACCCACATACCCCTGTGCCTGGCTTGCTTTCTCGTTTAGTGCAGGCGTCTTGTGCACAGTTCATTCGCATACTTCTGCATTAAACTTGCATTGACAAACCCTGCAGTGTGCGCTAGAGCTTTAGTTCATCAAGATCATTGTCTGCTGATGTCTGTTCTTCTAAGTCCTAATGCATTCTTACTATGCAGTAACTGAATCTAATTTGGTGTTCATAAACTTTTATCTCTAGGAACAAGTAGGAATGCAGTCTTCACATATCGGTAAATGCCACCGACGAAGCCCATGAAGGAACGCTCCCCAGCGTCCAATAGGAAAGCCTTTGGGAGCACTCCATCACACTTGCGCATCTGTCTTCTCACCTGCCCATCTCTTCTTCTCAGTTCTTTATTTTCCGCGGAACCAACAGGTCACTCTGTTTCCTGTCACCGCTGAAAAACGTTTTATTTTCTTCAATAGTTGTACTTCTGCCTTCCTGTCAATGCCAGTACCGTCAAAGCCGCTTCCAGTCCCGTTTTATATTTTTATTTTATTTTTATTTTCTTTCTTTCTTTTTATATTTTTCATCATGGTTTTTACCGCCAGTTTATGTCTACAGGCCTCCATTGCCTTTTCGTCTCACCTGACATTCACCAGTAAGACATGGATAAACCACATAGTGGGTTTAAGAAATGTACAAAGTGCTTGGCCACAATTTCAGTCTCAGACAAACATGACTGGTGCCTCTAGTGTTTGGACCTTGAGCACCAACCCATTACCTACTTCCCCTGTAAACAAATGATAAGGAGAAGCCTGCAAAACAGTGCCAGACAATTTGGAACTTTGTTTGCCTCGGACTCTGTTTTAGTGGCTTCCACATCATTGAAGGTCTCCACTTCCACATGGGTATCCTTGAAGTCCAAACACAAGGTTAAGTCCAAATCATCGATATCAATATCCAAGACCGATTCCAATAATAGAAAAAATTCCCATCAGCATCGAGACTCCCCTAGGGGTGCCTCAGATGCTGACCAGCCAGCCAAACAGCCCTGGTGGGAGGATCCTTCCTCCAAAGCACAGGTGGGGCTCTGGGATGCTCCTGAGGCATCAATCTCTGGAGAGCTACTGGTGTCATGCTCTGGGACGGTGGCCCAAAGCCTCGTTGCTGAATCCACCCAGTCATCGGCAGTTTCCTCCTATCAAAAGAAGTTTGGCTGCACTTCTGGCAGCCTCAATACCAATATCATTGAGAGCACTGGGAGTGCATATGTTGGCCTCCAGCTGGAGACACAAGCATCGGTACATGTACCAGAATCAGTGTCACTGGAGCCCTCAGCATTGACATTGGCACCGATCGATGCAGGTGATGCACAGCAGCCTCAAGTTGACAAACTGCCTGGTTACAACACCTCCAAATTCCAATGTTGGCATCAACCTTCCATGTCCAAGGGTCATCGAGGCACATCCAAGGACTGTTGATACTTCGACTTCCTCACAAACTCAGACTCCACTTCTTCTGAGTCTGAACAGGAATCTCTCAATTCCTGAGGTGTTCCTGATATCCTGTCAGACCTTTCACTGTCTCACGAATGGTGCTAATCCCCTCCAGAAGACACGTCCTTCCAGGACTTCATCAGGGACACGGCAGCAGGTCTTTCCATCACTGTGGTATTGGAGAAAGAACTGAGGGCAGAGGAATTGGAAATTCTCCAATACCTTCTGACACCCAAAGAAGCAGCTACCCTGCCGGTGCATCGCATCCTCCAGGATCTAATGCTCTGCATGTAGTAGGCCCTGCTCATGGTGTCCCCAACCAGTAAGAGGCTCAATACAGCGTATCGAGTACCAGAGTCTCCAGGTTTCCAGAAACCTCAGCTCCAATATCACTCAATGGTAGTGAAATCAGTGAAGCTCCGAATAAAGAGTTCCAAGAACTACTCTTCAGTTTCACCGAGATGAGAGCTCAGAACACTCGATGCTTTTCAAGATGTTGCTTCCAGACATGCATGCTAACATCCAGAATTAACTCCTATGGGCATGTTCCTAAAAGACATCAACAGGGATCTGGATGCCATTACTGCTTTGATTCCAGACAACAAGCGGAGTGCTTATCAAGCACTCATTCGACATAGCCAAAATACATCCAAATTTCTCACAAGAGTCTCTTTTGATGCCTTTGACTCGACCAGTAGAACATCCTCTATTTGCAATGGAGCTTGCAGGATGGCTTGGCTACAGGCCTTAGATTTAGAACAATGGGTACAGGATAAATTAGCCAACATTCCCTGTACAGGTGAGAATCAATTCGGTAAGGGCTGGAGAGAAAAAGCAAGGAAGATAGAGACAGATGATCTCACCCTGAAATGTCTCTCCAGAAAAACTGCTGATCTCTCCAAGAGGGAATCATTTACCAAAAAGGCTCTCTACCCCAAAAAGAAGTACTACTATCCTTCTTATACATCTTTTACTCCCTACCATCCTCAGCAACCTCAACAAAGGCAACAGGTTCCTCGCCAGCAGAAGTTGCCTAAGGCCGCAAAACCTCAGCCACCAGCGCAGACTCAACCTGCACCTGGATTTTGACTCTTTCATGCATTCTGCTTCTGGTGGGACCCTAGCCCTTTCACAAAGCAAGCAGATTTTGCCATTTTGCCCACAGGTAGCATCTCATCACAAAAGAACAATGGGCACTCCAAATTGTCCAAAGAGTGTTACCCCCCACCAGCTTCATAGGAGAGTACCTCTCTCAACCCCTCTACTAAAAGAAGAGGTGACCACCTTGTTGGCACAGGGTGCCATAGAAAGAGTTCCTCCTTCAGAAGAATGGATGGGCTTCTACTCCCCTTATTTTCTCATCCCAAAGAAAGCAGGGGGATTCAGCCCCATCTTAGATCTCAGGGACCTAAACAAATTCATGGTCCAAGAAAAATTCAAGATGATTTCTCTGGGAACTTTTCTACCATACCACCAGCATCAAAATTTGTTCTGCTCTCTGGACTTAAAGGAGGCATCACACACTTACTAATCTATCCAAAGGATGATCTTGCCAAACAAATCTGATTGAGTTCTTTAACTGGGTGACCAGAGAACTAGATCAAGGGCATGCGATGGATCTGATCTACCTAGATTTCAGCAAAGCCTTTGATACTGTTCCTCATAGGAGGCTTATCAATAAACTCAGCAGCTTGGGGATGGGTCCCAAGATGGTGAACTGGATCAGAAATTGGTTGACTGACAGACAACAGAAGGTGATGGTAAACAGAACTCACTCAAATGAAAGGAAGGTGATTAGCGGTGTGCCCCAGGGTTCGGTCTTGGAACTGGTACTGTTCAATATATTCGTGAGTGATATTGCTGAAGGGCTGAATGGAAAAGTCTGTCTTTTTGTAGATGACACCAAAATTTGCAACAGAGTGGACTCCCCTGAGGGAGTAGGGAACATGAGGAAAGATCTGCAAAAGCTGGAAGAATGGTCTAATGCTTGGCAGTTAAGATTTAATGTGAAGAAATGCAGTGTCATGCACTTGGGAAGCAGAAATCTAAGGGAATTGTATGCAGTAGGGGGCGAGAGATTGGTGTGCATGGACCAAAAGAAGTACCTCGGTTTGATTGTTTCTGACAATCTCAAGGTGGTGAAACTGTGTGACAAGGCGGTGATAAAAGCCGGAAGGATGCTGGGTTGCATACAGAGAGGAATTACCAGCAGAAAGGAAGAGGTACTAATGCCACTGTACATATTGATGGTGAGGCCTCACTTGGAATATTGTGTTCAGTTTTGGAGATCGTATCTCGCAAAGGATATTAAGAGGCTGGAAGCGGTTCAGAGGAAGGCGACCAAAATGATTTGGAGCCTGCGTCAGAAGACTTATGAGAAGAGGCTTGAAGACCTAAATATGTACACTCTAGAAGAGAGGAGGGACAGGGGTGATATGATTCAGACCTTTAAATACTTAGAGTATTAATGGACAAACAAACCTCTTTCAAAGACAGTAAAGCTGTAAAACTAGAGGTCATAACATGAAGCTGCAAGGGGTAAACTGAAAGGCAATGTCAGGAAATACTTTTTCACTGAAAGGGTGGTGGATGCTTGGATGCCCTCCCGATAAAGGTGGTGGGGGCAAACACAGTGACAGAATTCAAACTGGCATTGGTCAGACAAAATGGATCTCTTCATAGCAACAGGATAAAATCAAAATAAGCATAACTATCTCTTATATCTGAACAAATAGGGATGACCTACATGGAGTGGTGGGTACACCCCTAAACAAAGGCATGGTGAGGGGTGACCTGCACGGAGTGGCAAGTGCACCTACTCTTGCCACCTTACTGGGCAGACTAGATGCACCATACTGGGCTTTATCTGCCATCATATACTATGTTGCTATGTTATACATCTCATAGACAGTATATGCACTTCATATATCAGAGAGATCACTATCAATATCGCGTTCTACCCTTTGGCCTCTCCTCTGCCCCAAGGGTCTTTACAAAATGTATGGCAGTGGTTGCTGCTTACCTGTATACCTTGGGGATATTTGTCTTCCCTTACTTAGATGATTGACTGAAAAGGGGAGAATCCCCTCAGGAAGTAACGAACGCCCTTCACTGTACCATAAGAGTGCTCCAACACCCGGGCTTCATCATAAACTTTCAGAAGTCTCACCTCACTCCAACTCAAAAATTAGAGTTCATCGGAGCACTTCTTGACACCCTACAGGCCAAGGCCTTCCTTCCTCAGCATCGTTGTTCCCACCTCATCGAGCTAGCAAGAGGCATGCAACATAAAGCACAAGTAACAGCTTGAGAAATGCTACACCTCTTGGGTTACATGGTCTCCACAGGCCATGTAGTCTCCTATGCTCGCTTGCACATGTGCCCAGCATAGTGGACACTCTCTTCTCAGTGGATACAGGCAAGCGGGTGTCTCAGAGACAAAATCCTCATCACCTCTCACTTGATCAGGTCACTGCTGTGGCGGTGTCTCCCCCAAAACCTACTTTTCGAGTCTCCTTTTTGGATTCCTTCACCTCAATGCACACTGACGACAGATGCGTCCAGATTGGGTTGGGGTGCCCATCTGAATGACCTCACTCAGAGATTGTGGACACCACATGAATCTACTCTACAGATCAATCTCCTAGAGCTACGAGCTCTCACAAATACTCTGTGGGTTTTCAGCACCAGTTTTCAGGCCAACCTGTCCTAGTCAGAACGGACAACCAGGTTGCCATGTTCTATGTGAACAAGCAGAGGGAGGACAGGATCACACCCCCTCTGCAACGAAGTGACTTGCCTCTGGACATTTGCCATCTCATACCGCATTCATCTCAGAGTGGTATACCTTCCAGGCGAGCTCAATGTGCTTGCGGAGAAGCTAATCCGTAACCTCTCTCTACACGAATGGACATTGCATCGGGAAATGGCTGCCCACATCTTCCAGACATTGGGAACTCCACTCATTGATCTCTTTGCCACTCCGAAGAACACACAGCTTCCACTCTTCTGTTCCAGGACCCTGTCAATACACCAACAGGCCTCCGACACCTTCCTTCTCCATTGGGGATCAAAGATTACTATACGCGTTCCCACCCACATCCCTGATACCCAAAACACATTTCAAGATACAGGCGTACAGGGGCTAGATGATCCATGGTTATCTCTGCTTCTTCAACTCACACAGGCACAACCACTCAACTTGGGATGCGCACCTGACCTCCTCTTCCAGGATAACGGGACACCTCTCCATCCCAATCTCACTCCCTATGCCTGACATCTTGGCTCCTGAAAGGGTAGTACTCGCTGACCTCGGCCTTCCACAGGAGGTCAAGGATATCCTCCTTGCATCCTGCAAATATTTTACTAGGTGATCTTATGCCTTCAGATGACGCAGCTTTGCATTATGATGCTCCACAAAGGACATTAATTATTTTGCTCGCCATTGCTTCAGTATCTCCTCCACCTATCCCTGAGAGGATTAAAACTAACTCGGTCAGAGTGCATCTTAGTGTCATAGTGACATCTCACAAGACTCTGGATGGATGGTCTATTTCCTCACACCCTTTAGTGCCATGCTTCATGAGGGGTCTCCTGCAATCCAAACCCCCCATTAAGCCACCACCAGTGGCCTGGGATCTCAGTGTGGTTTTGGCTCAACTTTTGAAGCCACCCTTTGAACCTTTCGCCACCACTTCATTAATGTTCCTCTCTTGGAAGGTCATCTTCCTCATTGCTCTCACTTTGGCTCACCAAATCAGTGAGCTACAAGTCCTGGTAATGGATCCTCCCTATACTTTTTTCTACCATGACAAGGTGGTTCTCCATACTCATCCATACTTTCTTCCAAAGGCAGTTTCTCTGTTTCATCTGAACCAGTTATCCTGCTGATCTTCTTCCCCACACCACATGCGTCTCAGGCTGAAGCAGCACTGCACACTCTGGATTGCAAGCGAGTGCTCACTTTTTATTTGAACAGAACCAAAGATCACAGGAGGTCTTCTCAACTGTTCATTTCCTTCGATCCTAGTCACCTTGGTCTCCCAGTGACCAAATGTACCTTCTTAACATAGATAGCAGATTGCATCTCTTTTGCCTGTGTTTAGACAGGACTCTTCTTACAGGGTCATGTAACTGCTCATAACGTACAGGCTAAGGCAACTTCTGTAGCCAATCTCCATTCAGTGGGTATTGAGGAGGTCTGTCAGGCAGCCACCTGGTCCTCAATACACACCTTTGCAGCCTATTATTGTCTGGACACAGACTCCTGCCAGAATGAAGCCTTTGGTCAAGCTGTTATCCAGCACCTTTTCGGGACTTAAAACTCAACTCCTACCCTCTGTCCTGAACTTCTCAGGTTACCAAACTACCATTGCACTCATGAAACCAAGTCTGATGGCCCTCAAACATTTCATGTTCCTTGGCTAGAGCTTTTTGACTAGGGGATCATTCTTCTCTCCCCCATACCAGTCTGGTACTTGGCAGCTAGTGAGTCCTATACATGAAGACTGCATTCCTGCTTGTTCCTGGAGATAGTATAGTTACTCACCTGTAACTGGTGATCTCTGGGAACAACAGAAATCAGTCTTCACAACCCATCCCCCTCCTCCCCTAGGAGTTGCAGGGTATTTTGATTTCTCATCTTCTTTCAGCTACAAACTCAACAGAGGAGAGGAGATGGGAAGGCAGATGCGCAGGTGTGATGAGTACTCCCAAAGGCTTTCCTATTGGATGCTGGGGAACGTTCCTGTGAGGGCTCCGTTGGTGGTGTTTACCCATATGTGAAGACTGATTCCTGCTGTTTGCGGTGACCACCTGTTAAGGTGAGTAATTATGCTTTCTCCGGAAACAAGCAAGATGTCAGTCCTCACATATGGATGACGTTGGCACCAATGAAGCCCACGCAGTAACCTCTCCCCATCTTTCAAAGAAAACCTCTGGGAGATCCACCATGCATGAATGGCTGTCTTCCCGCTCAAGGGTGCCATCTTGCTTCAGTCTCCTTATTTCCGCGGAGTCCATTGGACGTTTGTCTGCACCCTGTAAAAGGTTGATATTTCTTTTTTCTCTCTCAATTTTTTCCTTCTCCAGTATGCGTGCCAGTTCCTTCTTGCCTTCCTGGGTCCGCTGCCGCCTCGGCACCATGTTTTTCTTGCGTCTTTTTGCCCTTTGGGGTCTTTTTCTTGATGTGTGGGAATCCTCGCGTCCTTCCTGGCTGGGACACTTGTTTGATCTCATGGGCACCCTCTTCCCCGCTATATCCTTGGCCAGTGAGTTCAAGCATTGTAAACGCTGTGAGCGCACCATATCCTGCACAGACCTGCATGATTGCTTTCTCTATTGCCTCGGTGTGGACCATGATGACTCCTCCTGTGGGATATGTCAGCAAATGACGAGCAAAGGATGAAAGAACAGTGCGATGCAGCAAGAGTCCATATTCGGGAAGACCTCTGTTTCAGCTCCAGCATCACTCACGGAGCCAGCACCCTCGGGGGCCACTCTGGTGGCATTGGCCTTGCGTGCTGGCCATGCCCATTCTGAACCCTGAGGTTGCAGGGCATCGGACAGGGGATCCTCTTCCAAGGGCCGTCAGTTAACAGACCTCCAAGCTGCCTCAGCGGGAGAAAGTGCCATCAGTGTCAGGAGATTGACTCCAGTCTCTCAAACCCATCCTCATCCAGGAAATCCCCTTGATGAAGCTGATGTCGGACCTGAACCCTTTGGTGTCCAAGCTGGTGGCTGCAGTGCCTTCTGGTCTTGAGGTCAGAATGGCGTCCCTTGAGCACAGCATCGCTGCCTTTTTGGCCCAGCAGCATGAACCAGTACCCTGTTCTTCCAGGTCATCGTTTCCATCCACCAGACTCTCCACCACAAGGGTATCTCGGGAGGTTGTGGAACCAGTCCTCAAGTGCTATCGGCCTTGAGGTGATTCCAGGCCCCATTCTCGGTTCTGCTGAGGGTGGATGACTTCCCCGGCCTGCACCTCCAGTTCCGACCACAGGGGACTCCGGGGGCCTCATGGCACTGGTGACCCAGCACGACCCCAAGGCCCAGATGGTTCTTGAGGTCTCCTTTCTCTCAGAGTCGGACTGGGAGACCAATGACCGGTCCTCTGATACACGCTTCCATTGGGATGTCCCTTCAGACCCTTCCCCTCCAAAGGACCAGCGCAGGTCCCCTCCTGAGGACCTTTACTTTCTGGATTTTGTCCGAAACATAGCGAAGGCCTTAGCTTCAACACAGAGTCCGAGGAGGAGCCTCAGGCAGAGGACCTTGAGATCCTCCAGTATGAGATCTCTCTGAATGAGGCATTTATAGTGCCAGCTCCCCCCCCATCTTGGAATGGTTTCTCTTCCGCATGTGGGAAACCCCCGACCCCAGTGCCGATTGTGAGCAGGTGTCTCAGTGCCATGTGCCAAGTCCTCAGGAACCCCGGGTTCCAAAAGGCATAGCTACCTCATAACTCCATAGTAGTGGAGTCGGCCATGCGCAGGATTAGAAGCCAAAAGACACACAAGTCGGTGCGCCCCCAGCAGGGAGACCCACTCCATGGATATCTTAGGCAGAAAGTGCTACCAGGGCTCGATGTTCGTCAGCCGGATCTAGGCTTACCAGCTCTGTATGGGCATGTACTTGTGAGACATGGTGAGGGAACTCATTGGGTTCTCTACTGGGCTGGCGAAAGGACCTCTTCAGTGGTTTTGGACCCTGACCTCACTGGTCAAGGAGTGCTCCAAATTCATCACTCGTGCAGCCTATGACGGCTTTGAGTCAGTGGCCAGGGTAGCTGTGGTGGGCATTAGTGCCTGCCGCCAGGCCTGGCTACAGTCCTCCAACCTGGAGCAATGGGTACAGGACAAGCTGGTCGATGTCCCAGGCTGGGGAGAGAAGCTCTTCAGCAAGTCCATGATGGGAAAGGCCACCAAACTGGAGTCCAAGTTCCTGACCAGGACCAGCTCTCCTAGAAAACCGCTGACCGGTCCCAATATAAGGCTCCCGACCAAAAGCCCCTTTACTGGGGTATGGCCCATTTAAGCCTAAGGCCCCCAAACATCGGTCAGCACCCCAACCGCAACCTGGTGGGGGCTTTTAACTCCTTGGGCATAGCCTCTCCTCCTCCCCCAGGAAGTCTAGTCCTGCAGCATATGGGGGGGAGCCATCTGGTGGTGTTTGCCAACCAGTGGCTCAGCATCGCTACCAACACCTGGCATCACTCAAGGACTCCACCCGGTGAGTGTATGCCTTCAAGTGGCATTGCGTCTTGGTTTGGTGTGCAGAAAGGGGTGCCAACCCCTTCTCCTGTTCTGTACAGCTGGTGCTGCAGTACCTGCTGCAGCTGTCTAATGCTGGTTTGAAGTCTAACTCCATCATCTCAGTGCGCTCTCGGTGCACCATCACCTCATTGAGTGGAAACCCCTTTCCGCCCAGCATCTCATGGCTCACTTCCAGAGGGGGCCTCCTGCTCTCTCAGCCACCCATTCGTGTGCTAGTGGCAGCGTGGGATCTCAATGTGATCCTCTCAAAGCTCATCGCTTCACCCTTTGCTGGCTTCCTGCCACCTCAAGTATCAGTCCTGGAAGGTGGTCTTCCTCGTGGTGCTCACGTCTGCCCGCAGGGTCAGTGAGCTCTAGGTTCTGGTGGCTCATGTCAGGTTTCACAGGAGCAGGGTGATGCTCCAGACAACACCCTAAGTTCCTCCCTAAGGTTGTCTCCCTGTTCCACCTCAACTAGGAGGTGGTGCTTCCCACCTTTTTCCCGCATGCTCATGCCAGTAGGGCAGAGCCGCTGTCTGTACACTAGACTGTAAATGGGCATTGGCCTATTATTTAGAGCGGACTAAGCCCCATCACTGCTGCTCCCAGCTCTTCACCTCCTATGACCCTAATCACATGGACATAGCGGTCTCTAAGCATACTTTGTCCATCTGGGTGGCAGACTGCATCACCTTCACCTATGGTCAGACCGGTCTGCACTGAATCGTCATGTCACGGCGCACAGGCCATGGTGGCTTCTGTAGTGACCTCCACTCAGTTCTTTTAACAGAGATCTGCTGGGCCGCCACCTGGTTCTCAGTTCACACCTTCACAGCACATTATTGCCTGAAGGAGCCTTCAGCCAGGCGGTATGCCATCATTTATTTGGGGTGTAAGGCAACTCCTGCCCTCCGGCCCTTCTGTGTGTCCATACTACCGGAGAGCTGGTTTCCTCGCTGACGTTGGGGTCACTTTTGAGGTCTTGTGACCAAACTGTACTCTTGCTCTTCCTCACGGTTCATTTTATGGGGCCACCCGTGGCTTACAGGTTTTTTTGGTAGCCTGTAGCTAGGGAGTCCCATATGTGAGGACTGACTTCCTGCTTGTTCCAGGAGAAAGCATAGTTACTCAACTGTAATAGGTGTTCTCCAGGGACAGCAGGAATCAGTCTTCACAATCCTCCTTCCTCTCCATGGAGTTGTTTTTCTTTTGTTTGCCATCTTGAGTGAGCTATGTCATCATACTGAGGCAAGATGGCACCCTTGGGCGGGAAGGCAGCCATGCATGCGTGGTGGATCTTCCAAAAGCTTTCTTTGAAAGCTGGGGAGAGGTTACCACACGGGCTCCATTGGTGCCAATGTCATCCATATGTGAGGACTGATTCCTGCTGTCACCAGAGAACATCTGTTATAGGTGAGTAACTATGCTTTACTGATCCATATAATTATGTAATTTTAGCCTGTTAGGCTGCCAGATACAGCTGTGAGACAGCAGTCTTATGAGGTCAGCTTGACAGTTTGTTTTAGTTTAGTAGAGAACACTTTTAATCCTTGCAGGTTGGTTTTGAGGTATTCCCATAGAACTACACTAATCCGTGAAAATAAGACCTGCAACTTTGTTTGGCATACCACCGAATTTCCAGGTTATGTCTACTCAGCTTCCTGGGTAAAATTGCTTATTTTACCTCTGGATTACCACTGTTCATCAACAGTAGCATGCAGAATTTAGGATGCATTCATTGCTGAGTTGCTGACATGAGGTAATTCAACAGTCTCTGTATAATAGTGTCAGGCATGAAGTCCAAGAACCTCTAGATATAATGTAACCTCACACAGACTTTCTTTCTGGATTTAGAGACTGCAGCCGCAGTGCAAGCTAAAATAGAGTCTTTAAAATACCAGTTGGTTTGTTTTCTGCAGTTTCTCTTACATTTGAGCTTGGGTAGCTTTTCTGACACAATAAATTTTTGGTTTATCTCCTTATCCACTTTAATAATAATTTATGAACTTTTCCTCCAGGAACTAGTACAAACCTATTTGTTAAGCCCAACTACACTAATAGCTTTTACTACATCCTCTGGCAATGAATTCCAGAGCTTCATTACACATTGAGTGAAAAAATGTTTTCTCTAGTCGTAAAATGTACTACTTTGTTGCATCATTGTATGTCCCCTAATCTTTATATTAAGCAGAAGCATGTCCTGCAATTTTTTAAACATTAGCATTGCCATATTGCATTGCTTCAGGAGATGCACATGCATTCTGAGGAGCATGAGGAACTGAAGCAGCAGGGGTGGTCTGTACATTTTCCTCACGAGCCTAATCCAAATGCTTGAGATGTACCAGTTTGTGGATATCTGGAAACATCTTTACTCTAATAGGAAAAATGGCACCTATTATTTCCACAGTCACAACATGTACAGCAGGTTACTCTCTTTTTTATGCTCACAAGTGGCCCTGCTTTGGATTATAGACTGGGATATTTTGCCTTGTTATTTGGCACTGAGCGGTAAGATCATTGCATACACCAGTGCCCTCAACAAGGAGCGGTGGGTTAGACAGGTGCGTTGATCCAGTAAATAAAATATCTTCAGGTGGAACATAAGAGAACATGTTCTAAGAAGGTCTATCAAAGGTTGGTGTGAGAGAGAGGAACTACAGTGTTAGCCAACTGAGTGGATTAAACAGAGACTCAGGTACTGTATACTAATTTGACCTAATATGAGCTTTTCTGGCCTGGCTGATCAGTAAGCGAAGGTGCCCGAAACCTACTCGTTGCATTTGAGAAACCTCTGGGGTTTGACTAGTCAATTCTGTACTTATCCGAGAGGCCATGAAAGATAATTTTTTAGTACTGTACCTGGGGGTGGGGGGGCAGGGAGGGAGCCTTCTGGGGAGGCAATTGCCTCCTTTCTGGATGATTTTGAAGTTCTTTTTTTTTTGACAGAGGGACAGATTGAGTTGTTGAAGACTGAAATTACTATGCAGGAGATTCAAGCAGACATGAAGGCATTGCCCAAGGGAGAAGTATATTGATCTATATGGATTTCCCAATGAATTCTATAAGCGGTTCCAGATACAGTTAGACTCTTTATCTGGAGTCTCTTGGATTGGTAATCCTGTAGATATTCTATAATGCTGATATATAAAAAGGGCACACATGAAACAGATTGTAATGCATATCATCCTATATCACTTTTGAACAATGATATTAAAATTTTAGCTCAGATTCTTCAAGTGAGAATAGAGGAGATTTTGCCCTCTCTTCTACATCCTGTTTAATCTGGGTTTGTGAAGAGGTGCTTATCAATACATAACACTAAGTGTCTGTTTAATATTTGTCATCTTATAGGTTTGGAGAAGGAGTCTGTGCTATTTTGGTGCTCAATGCTGATAAAGCCTTTGACCAGCTGAGCTGGTCAAGTTGTTGGCAACTTAACACTTTTTTGAGGAGTTTGTAGTCTTAGTTCATGCTATGTATATAGGTCTAGAGTCCGAGTATTGGTGAATAGACCCTTTTTTGGAAATATTTTAATATCAGGAATGATACTAGGTAGGGGTGTATTCCCAAACAGGCCCACACTGCACCTGGCCAGCATAAGCCTCACTGCAAGCCTGCCTCACCACCTCACCTGTACATAGCAACAGGAGCATTTTCCCTCCCTCCTGCAGCTTTGCTAACCTGCAGCCGCCACCCCATTTCACTATTAAAAGTACAGCGATGCGATCATGTCAGCGGCTGCAACTTAGCACAGCTGTGGGAGTGAAGGGAAACACTCCTGCAGCTGTGTAGTGACTGCAGCAGTGGCAAGTCCACCAGAAGGAGGAAGAGGATAAGAGGTGATTGGCTGGGAGGATCCTGGCACTAGAAGAGGACTGCTGCTGGAGGGCTAGGACTGGAAGAGAGCTGATTCTGGGAGGGACAAGGACTGGAAGGGAGCTCATGTTAGGAGGGGCTGGGACTAGAAGGGGGCTGATGCTGGAGGGAGCTGGGACTGAAAGTAAGCTGATGCTGGGGGAGGACTGGAAAGGAGTGATACTGGGGATGGGGAACTGACGGGACAGATGCCTGGGGTCAGGGTGAAGAAAAAGGCTGGGGTAGTGAGGATGGAGAGGGGGACAGATATTTTGTGTAGGAGGGAAGAAACAAGGTCATACAGAGTGAAAGGTTGAGAGGGAGAGGCATAAGATGGATGGAAGAGGATGGGCAGGGTTAATGTATATGTGAGAAGGAAGGAGCTGGATTAGTGTGAAGAAGGGATATAGGATGCAAGAGAGTAGGTACTGGGAAGAAGGAGAGGGGGGAGAAGATCTGAGGGGCATGGTTTTACTATAAGCAGATCTTGTCAGACAGACCTAACTAATTTCTTTGACTGGGTGACCAGAGAGTTGGACTGAGGTAGACGTTGGTGTATATAGATTTCAGTAAAGCCTTTGACACTATTCCTCACAGGGGACTTATAAATAAATTGAATGCCCTAGTAATGGGACTCTAAAGTGACCAACTGAAATTGGTTAGAAATTGGTTGAGTGGGAGACAACAAAGGATACAGGTAAATGGAGCTCACTCTGAGGAGAAGCATTTTACTTGTGGTGTATTGCAGGGATCTGTTCTTGGTCTGATACTTTTAACATTTTTGTAAATTATATTGGGGAAGGGCTAATGAGGATAAGGTTTGCTTCTTTGTGGATGATACCAAACTCTGCAATAGAGTAGATACTCAGGAAAGTGTAGATAACATGCATTGAGATCTAGCAAAGCTTGAAGAATGGTCAAGAATTTGTCAGCTGAGATTTAATGCTTAAAAAAATTCAGGGTTAGGCATTTGGGCTGCAAAAATTCAAGAGGGCGATACAGTGTAGAGGATGAAGTACTTCTGTCAATGAAAGAAGAATGGGACCTGGGGGTTATTGTTTCTGATGATCTTAAGGTGGCTAAACAGGTAGAAAAGGCGATGCTTGGGTGCATGGGGGAGGAATGGTCATCAGGAAGAAGGAGGTGATAGTGCCTCTGTGTAAGTCTTTGGTGAGATCTCATTTGGAGTATTGTGTGCACTTCTGTAGACCAGATTTTCAAAAGGATATAAACAGGATGGAATACAGAGGGTTGCTACTGAAATGGTCAGTGATCTTGGTGATATGGCGTATGGGGAGAGACTTATATATCTCAATAAATGGTCAAAATGGATGACCGAAGAAACCCTGAAAATTGCCCAGAAACACAGAGAAACTAAAGCCAGAAGAGAAAGAGAGGTAGTCCCAGAACTTAACTGAGATTTCCAACGTGCAGCAAGATGAAACAAGAGGAAGTACTCTAATGATGCATGCAAGGAAGAAGAATCAGAAATTATTAGAAGAAGAACAAGGTAGGCTTTCCTAAAGCTACAAGAATTAAAAAGAAAATTCCAGCCTTATATTGGAATGCTAAAAGATGCTCAAGGATCCATGTTGAATGATGCTGAGAAGATCAAGATAAGGTGGAAGGAATACACAGAGTACATTATACTATAAAGATTAAGTGGATCAACAGCCTTTTCTATTTGTACATTATGATCAGGAGCCGTTGGGTGAAGAACGAGAGACATTGTTGTGGATATGAGATGGATCCTTAAAAAGACAAAAGAATCCAAAAGAATATCTATATGTGTTTTATTGACTACAGCAAGGCCTTTGACTGTGTAAATCATGAGAAACTCTGGGCCACATTAAGAAGCATGGGTATACCAGAACACCTGATAGTTCTCATGCACAACCTTTACGTTGATCAAGAAGCAACAATTCAAACAGAACAAGGAGAAACAGAATAGTTTAAAATCAGCAAAGATGTATCTTTAATTTATATGAAGAACAAATTATCAGAGAAGCAGAACTATATGAAGTCAACCGAGGTGTGAAGATTGGTGGAAGACTCATCACAACCTTCACTATTCTGATGACTAGAATAACTAGAATTCCCTCTGTGTAACTAGGGACCAATGGAAAGTACTAATACAGCCTAACCTATAATAGGCAAATGAAAACATCCAGGAATCTGCAAAAGGGAAAATTGCAGGCAGCTTAACGACATCTGTATAATTTATTTACAGGTACCATTTATTATAGGGATAAAAGTATTGGGGCTGATATTCAGAGCAGAGTTAGCAGAACTGCTAGCCATGTTGTTTGTGGCAACCGGGATATTCAGCAGCACTAACACGGTTGGTGCTACTGAATATCCCCAAGTGCCGTCAATAAATGACCTGATGCTAGCCGGCTAGCATTGAGGCATGATGGGGGATGCGGAGCGGAGAGGCAGCACCCGGGGATAACCGGACAGCAGTGATTATTCAGCCACTGCCCGGTTATCCATAAGTGGTGAAAATTAAACACCTTAAAGGCTGGCCGAACTTTCATCACAGAAGCCAACCGGGCAGTGGCTGAACAGCGCTATGACCTGGTTAGCTTTGCCACTATCTGGCTGAACCGGATATTCAATGCCAATGGCCAGATCTGGCTCCAGCACTGAATATCTGGATTTAAAGTTCAGCCTTGACAGCTAGTCTCTTTACAAGGGCTAGCCGCTGCTGCTGAATATCGCCTCCATTGGGTCTACAAATGCACTCCATCTGAATGCATGCGGAGTGGAGATCGCTAACAAGCTGCCTGCCCACAAAGTCTGCATATTCCCTCTGTCAGCAAGCCCAAAAAGATGTCATTTGAATTTGCGAAAGGTGCAGCAAGCAGGCAAGGAAATATATTTAATCTTTTCTTAAGTGTGTCAAAATCCGAGAGAAAAGAGTATCCTGACAAAATGCTGAAACTGCCAGTACAGGAAGGTAAGCTAACCTCGGCCTGCTCCTATGATGACAAAATCAAACCGATTCCTAACATGCAGCAATGTAGCTCCCAGGGGGAGCAGGGAGAGTAATACTGCCATGGCAACCAACCAGGCCTGTCTTCTGGCAAATCTGAATGAGCGTTCAGGAGGAGATTAATTCAAGGCACGAAGCAGTGAAAGGGCTCTTGAGATTCATAACTGTCTCACACAAATTACGCTTATTATGTGACTGAGTGTTTAGAACAGATTGCACATTATCTATATCGAAGCAGGACTTTGCGCTACAAATGTACACAAAACAGATTAAAATTCATACAACATGTCGTCATTTTAATCTATTGAACCAAAATGGTCTACTAAAACATGTCCAGAGGATTCTGTCAGTGGCTCAATTCATTTTTAAACATTTTAACGGTATGTGTCAACCTTTTGAAATATCTATGTACGAAAGCACTGAAGTCACTAGAGCAAACCATTTCTATCAAAGCATTGTTGACTTTGGAGAGACAATTTGGTTTGGTTTTAGTCTGCATACAGCCTTGTAGACTTACTTGGAAACTTGTTGAAAAATTCTTTCTGAAGTGAATAGGAGGCATGAGAAATTCCCCACTGTTTTGGAACAAGCCCTTTAAAGTCCAAATGAGAGCTTAGTTTAACAATGACCTGGATTCTTGGAAAATGACTTTGGCAGCAGTGCTGAGGCTTTTTACTCCCTCTCAGCTCCTCCTTCCGTGGCTAGCAGAGCCACTAACTGTGACTCTCTGATGTAATTCACAAATAGTTTTATTTATTTATTTAAAAACTTACTAAACACCCTCATGGCCCAGACTGGTGTACAGATTTAGACTCCAACTAAAATTCCAAGAAAAAAATAAAATACAATTAAAAAAAAAACAAATATCAGTGGTTTGACTCGCATACATGGGTGTAGTTGGGGGAATGTGGGATACAGTGCCTCCCCCAAACTGCTGGTGACTGCCCTTAAATTCTATGGTGCTGTGATCAACAAAGTATTGTGAGGGGAAATGACAGCATATTGCAGTTTGACTGTAGGGAAGAACATGGCAGTGGACTGAGAGAGAAAATAACTATAATGTGCTGGGTCTGAAAATAGATCCATTTCTGGAGTGTGGGGTACACGTGCGCACCCCACTAGCCTTGGACAGACATGGCAGTATGGGCCATACAAAGGCTGAAAAATGGCACTGCCAGATGTGTGCTGTGGGCACTGAAACATGAAGTGAAGGGATGGGAAAGAGACAGAGTGGGTGCAGTGATGGGGGATGAAAGGCAGGCAGATAGTAGAATTCTGGGGTGAGGGGTGGGGGGGGGCAGGCAGGGAGGAGAGAGAGAAAGTACTGGCTGTGAAGAGGTAGGGTATTTCAGGTGTCTGGGGTAGCAGGACAGCAGGTGAAGATCTACGGCAGTGGCATGGCTGGGGCAACTGGTCATGTATCACTCAGTTACAGGGAGAGACTTGAGTAGAGACATGCCCTTATCAGATCAGAAAGCCACGCTGAGGGCTGCTTTCCAGCATTTTATGTGTCAGGTTTGAGGGAAGAAGTAAATCAATAAATATCTTGGGCCCGATTTTCAATTAGGCAGGCTATGCGCCCCCATGGCACACAGCCTGCCCGCCAACCCCCTTAACCCGGATTTTCACTTCCGTGGTGGCAGAAGTGAAAATCTGGGTTTGTCTGGATGAACCGGCAGCCGCCGAGGCTAAACAGGTAGCAGTTCCCCGCTTAGCCCCTGTGCCTTAAAGACAGGCGAGGAAAAACCTTGCCTATCTTTAAGGTGCAGAGGGCTAAGCTGGCCGCATCAAAAATCACTGCTACCCGCTGAGCCCTTTCCTCTGCCCCCACGCCACCTCAGAACGCTCCTGACACGCCCTGATGCTAACCGCTTAGTGTCTGGGTGCGTTAGGGACTTATCCAGGATTTTTGAAAGGCACTACTGTATAGGTGCCCTATAGGTGCCTTTTGAAAATCCCAGATAAAGCATTTACAGGGGCAACTAGGGCAGTTACCTATGTAAACGCCTTTGAAAATCGGGCCCCTTGTCTTCAGTATTTCCAGACAAAACAGGAAACTCTGCCTGTGCTCAGGGCCCATAGCAAGGGCTGTGCGAGAGGTGCGGCTGCACAGGGCGTAAGTACAGATGGGGCACTGATGTCATCACTGGGCGTCCGGGAAGCTTGACAGAAGGGAGTTTCTGCATGAAGCTGGGTGGGCGGGGAGGGGGCCACCAGATTCACCAGTTTCACAGGGCACATTGCTAGCTTGGTACGGGGTCCTGCCTACGCTTACAAAATCACAACAGGAGGAGCTGAGGACGAGGAGCAAGAGGCCACCTGCCAAAGGTCGTTGCTGGCATTTTCTCACACACAGTCAGTGCATGAACAGAATCATAACTTCATCTCTTTTTGAAAGACAGATTGGGACAAATATTGTTTTGAGCCACAAATTATTCAGATTGTCATTACTTTCCAATCTCTCTCACTGATGACAGAATGTAAATACATTTACTATCCTTTGTTTTCGGGGACGGTAATCTCAACGAAAAATGTAGCTTTATTTCTTAGTTCTTATTCATTTTCTCCATGCTTTTTTATTGATTGTAAACTGCTCTGATGTTAATAGCAAAGGACTGTATTGCAAATACAAACATGAACCCCTTCTTTGCCACCTTCCCTCTCATCCTTCACATCCCATCTCCCATTTTATCCCACTCTGCCCTTTCCTACCCCTCCATCTCTTCTTGCATCTTCCTAACAAACTCCTTCTCACTGTCTCCCCCCCCCTTACCTCTCACTCATTTCTCAAATGCTTCTATCCCTTTGTGTGTTTTCTTTTTCCCCCAATGACTCTCCTACCTTCACATCTCTGTTTTTCCAATCCCTGGGTATTGTTAGTACTGTCTCTCCTCCTCCTCCCCCCCCCCCCATACTTCTCTGCCACCCCTACCTCCCCTGAAGTCTCCAGTGCCCCTCTCCTTCCCTTCCTCCTCCAATCCAACCCACAATTTTTCTGTTTCTCCTATTCCCTTCCCTGTGGTTTAGCTCTGTTGCAGCCCCATCTCGCCTGGACTACATGGTTCATAGTGGCAGCCAACACGTCTTTGGCCTCACAGGGCCCTGAGAAGCCGGAAGCAGTGTGGAAAGCGGTATGTCTTCAGTCTTACTGCCTTGTGGGTAGCCAGAGTGTCTTTGGGGACTCTGGGAAGCCAGGAGCATGCAAGAAGCCCATGTGCTTTTAGCCCTGTCAACCACCTTCAGAGTTTTGCTCTAGGTAGAGGCTGAGTGTGCCTGTGCTAAATTCAAGCTTGCAGCTAAGAGTGTCAGTGCAGGATTATGGACAATGACACTGTGCTGTCCCAGCATTTCATGTGGTTGCCCCTTCTTCTGTACCTCCAGCAAGTGCTCCACAGCTAGAGGTGAAGGAGAGACAGTCATGGGGGTAGCTGTGTATTCAAAAATGTGCATCTTTGTTCAATATGTGAATGTATATATATGTGTGTGTGTGTGAGTGAGTGAGAGAGCACAAATCCAAACATATGAGTCCTGTGCTCAGTATGGCCACTGAAATGTTTCAGAGATGCCAAGTCTCACTTATTAGGAGTGTGTCATTCTCATTTGAAGTCATCCTTCTCTCACTCAGCAGAGTCTTAGTACCAGTGTGCTTTTCCTGATCATTGCTTTCATGAGAGGAAAGCCTAAGAGAAGTAAAACCAAGTGGCCCAGCCAAGGGAAAGAAATCTGAACACACTTTCCTGTGTACTATTTCCCCTACCCCATCCTTATCCCAACATTACACGTATATGCCCTCTGAAACCTGCGCACATACTTTTAGCCACTGAGTGGAGGGCAATTTGCAACCCCCAGAGATTTATCCAGGTAACTGCTTATTGTCTCCACTCTGTCTCTATCCTTTCAGAGACATTAAAAAAATCAACTATTTTATGCTGCTTTTTTTTTTCAATTGTAAAGCAATACTACACAAAGTTATCAAGATTTATACCCTAGACATATCATCTGAAAAATTTCACACTCTGGTCTTCAATCACACTGGGGCAGAAGAACTCACTCTTTGAGACAGTTCACCCCTTGGCATCTCTGTTGTCTCGTTTTTATTGTCAGTCTCTTGTTAAGAAACCTGCATTTTTAACAGCGAGTCTGTGGTCCTGCTCCTTGGACTACTGAAATCTGAACTTCAGTAATTCTCGCGTTCAACACACCCACACACCCACCACACACCCACACACACACACACCCCTTTGGCCTTCTACAATCTGAAATATGTATCATGCTGGCGTCCAAGATGGTTACGTGCAGTCAACAGAAGTAAGTGCAGTGGCTGGGATGCCCTCTCTCTGTTTCACAGCATCCTGAGTCCTCATAACCTCAATGAGGAGAAGCTAGGTCTAGGAACAGAGCACAGAGTCTCTCAACGGCATAAATCAGCGCTGCCACTAGACCAAGTTAAATCCCAAACTACACAATGTAGCAGTGCCCTTCCTTAAACAGAAGACAGGGCCCAGTTATTCAAAGTTTTTACGGCTTATACTGCTAAGTTGACTTCTTTGAAAATATACTAGGGTGGAGTGTCAAAATTTATACTCAAAATTTCACTAAGAAGGTTATATTAGAAGCCTTATTCGCATTTTACAGGTGTATGTTCTGGCACATGTACATGTAAATGGCGTTCATGTGTAAGTTACACGGAGGTGTGGATAGCTGTGGTCAGGGCGGGTCAACAATGTACATGTGCATAAATTTAGACACCCAGCCCTAGTAAATTTTCAGAAGCCAATTTAGGAACATAAGTCTTAAAATTGGGAGCGTGTATTCCTTGTTACAGATAGGGAATACGATGTATGACTGCAGTAGCGCATATAGTTAAGGAGCAGCAGCTACACATTTAAGTTTGCAAAATAGCTCAAATAGATGTGTAAGAGCTGACATTCACACGTTCAAGCTGTGAAATGGCAGCACCTGTACATGTGAGTTGGATAGGTTTCCTCTGTAGCTTTTTCCCGCTTGTAATTTTGCAAAATGGCTCCTCCCACTTCAGGCGCATATATGTCCTGGAAAGTGCTTTACGTTTAGCAGAGCTGTTTCTGAAATAGCGTCGGAAATGAGTATGTCACAAACGCGACATCTCAGTTTTGATCTCCGTGTACTATCTAAAGCGTGCCTTCACACTCCTGAATTTAGGAGCATGAAAAGCGCTCGGCAACAGGGGTGGATTTAGGGTGGGAAAAAAATAGGAGCTTAGCACTGTTTTTCAGCAGTAGGCTCATAAATTAAGCTCATAACTCTAGGCAGTTGAATAGCATGCCTGAATGTATCAACATAATTTTAAAGAACCTAAATTAAGATGAATTTTCAGCTGAAAACTTAGGAGCCCTTTTACTAAAGCTCGCTAAGCAGTTAATGCACATTTTACTGGGTGGTAACCATCAGCATGAGGACTGCATTGACAGTTAAAGCATGGGCATGACAGCTACCAGCCACTAAAACACTCATTAATTGCCCATCCCGCGAAGGTGCAGGGAATGAGCAGTGTATGGATGGAGTGTCAGCATGTAGAGCGCATTGCAGTTAGCTTGGGGCTACATGCCATGTGTTGTCAGTTTGGGCAATTAGCACAGGTGCACATAACGATACCTCTTATGGGTGCCGTTAGGTACACCCAAGTTAACATATCTGTGCGCTAACCCTGCATACATACTGACCCTACCCCCGACAGTTACCATGGAGGCTTTGGTCCCAATTCTGATTCTGACCTGGACATACAAAGGAGATTGCGATTCTGATCCTGCAGGACATCTCTAGCCCCGCGGGATCAGAATCGTGAACAGGCCTATACATGCAAGCCGGGACTGCAGTTCAGTTTCTGCCTGCACGTACAGCCTTAGCCCAGCTAACTCAACCAGGGCTTTTAAATGGAGCCGCAGCACCATGGTGTCCTGGTGCCATGGCACTGCAACTCTATGGCGTCCTGTTGCCATGGCACTGCAACTCCATTTAAAAGCCGCGATGCCGGCTGCTGCTAAAAGAATTAATTCCCCGCGGTCCAACCCTCGATCTGGCCTCCTAAGGCCAGGATCGGGCTGCGGGGACTTAACTGCCCTCCCAGCCTTTTCCGTGCCCCAGACTGCTTAAAAGAACACGACCAGGGGAGTTATTCCACCTCGGAGGTGGAATAACTTCCCTGGCCATTTTGCCAGCCCTGGACATACAGGACCGACATTAGAATTGTCCTTGTACATCCAGGGCCGGCGACCAACCACTGCTCGTCCACTCTCCACCCCCGTGCCACCCCTTCCCCGCCCCCGTCTAACTTCCTCGCACAACCGGCGAGGAAGTTAGATAGGAGGGGAAAGCTGGCACAAATAGTGGTGATGGATGTCCTGTTGGGACATCCATCCCCGCTATTCGTGCTTCAGAATAACTCCCTTTGTATTTAGCACATATTAATTTTTGCACTAAGCGCACATTAAGTAGAAAATCCCAACTTAGGAGTCTAAATTTAGAGCTACGATATTTAAGCAGCAAATAATTTCAAATATAGCTATTTTCCATTATCATGTATTTTAGCATTGATTGGCAATTTGCACGGAAAACATAAGAAACAAAAGAAATAAAACATTATGAAATTATTCAGGCAGGCGAGCAATTAATAGCAAAAGTACAAGACTGAAATTTTCCATTAACAAACAAATTTCATTAACAAAGTTCAAAATCACAAGAAAACAAATTAAGCTACCATTTCCAAGCACAAGAAGAGGGGGAGGAGAGTGTTTTAACAACCCTGTGAGCCTTCAGAAGTTCAGAGATCACCCCTGAAACTTGAGGTGCAGAGGTGCGACGCAGGCATTCTGTTTGAAAGCTCTGCTGACAGCTGAGGAATGATTTATTAGAGATGACTCCGCATCTTGCAGGCACACCACGCTGACATGCTCACCAGGCCCTGCTCCGAAAATGAACTATTTTCAGCAGTAACCAGGTCATAGTAATTAGACAAGCACAAACATGTGCTCCCTCTACTCACCCACCTGAAATGAACAGCAAAGGTCAATATCAGAGTGCAGCAGGGGGCTTGCAAAAGAATTTTTTTTGTCCCCACTGCGCATAATTTGTTTGAGTGATAGTTTCCTTAATGGCAAAGACGGCAGCACTCTGTGATTCAGGCAGCAGTTTGAAATTTCCTGGACATGGTATACAGACTGCAGCCGAGGCACATCACATGCTGCTGACATATGCAACTCAGTGCCAGCCTATTTACATTTTATGGGCTTTTGCATTCAATTTGTTTGCATTAGGTTTTCCTCTAAAAGTAGAACTAGTCTCATGGAAAACAAAGTATTGTTCATATTATGACAGAGCTGTAGAATTAATAATGGGAAATAAAATTTAGTTTTATCTAGTTGGAAGTCAAGGAGATTTGTGCTGACTTGTAGGGCATGAAGCTTAGGGTAAAAAGCTGCTTGTGAGCAAGCATTACAGTTGTTTTCAGGTCCATATTTTCTAATCAAATCAGTATGATACCAAAAATTAGATAGGGTTAGCCTGACTATTGATTTGCTTGCTCTGGGAATGTTGGCATTTATACCTTGATTTCCTGGGTTTGTATTGGTACAATGTAACATAGTAAATGACGGCAGATAAAGACCAGTACGGTCCATCTAGTCTGCCCAGCAAGGCGGCAATAGTAGGTGCACCTGCCGCTCCGTGCAGGTCACCCTTCCCCATGCCTTTGTTTAGGGGTGTACCCACCGCTCCGTGTAGGTCACTCCTATTTTTTCAGGTATAAGAGATAGTTATGTTTATTTTGATTTTATCCTGTTGCTATAAAAGGATCCACTGTCTCTGTCCCATGCCGTTTTGAATTCTGTCACAGTGTTTGCCCCACCATTTCCATCGGGAGGGCATTCCAAGCATCCACCACCCGTTCAGTGAAAAAGTATTTCCTGACATTGCCTTTCAATGGGTAACTACAGTCCAGTAAACACTGGTCTCTGAAGAATGGATGGACTAGTAGCATAATTTTAAGACTGCAGTTTCTTGATTCATCTCTCGTAGTTCCTATTTCAGCTAAGAATAGAGGCAAAGCACAGCCTTCGACTTCACAGTCACATGGGATTCAGAGAAAGCCAACTTTCCCTCATACATCGTTTGAAGTTAATAAATAAAAACAGAACAAAAGAGGATTAAAAGGCACAATTATAGTGTGACAAGATAGTGTGTTTCCCCTGCAGGTAGGTATGTGTGATGGATTTGGTGAGGAGAGAACTGATAATGTATATCTCGTTAGCATGGCAGAGGCAGTGGGGCCACATGAGGTATGTATGTATATCTGTATCTATCTTTAGTGTGGTAGGTGTAGGTAGGGCATATGTGTGGGCTGGAGCATGTTGATGTGTGTGTGTCTGTATGCAGGCTGGAGTATTTTGGCGTGGGTTGGTTTTATTATTTTTATTTTTTATTTTATTATTTTATTTATTACAATTTCTTATATACCGCGCTATTCGGTATCAGCGCGGTTTACATCATAACACAACGACCATAACAACAAGCTGTTTGGTTTTACATTGAACAGGGTTGCAAACTTGGATAACAGGGGTGAACTATATACATGAGATATTTACACGGAACAAGGTTAGGTTTAGGGTGTGCGTGCATGTAGGGTGAGATGCTTGGGGTATGTAGGGATAGTGAGGAGGAGTGGGATGTGGACTCATTCTGTCCTCCTCCACTGCATGCACTTCTTGAACCTCTACCCTCCCTCCCATCCTCCTCCCCCATTCACATTCTCCCCCTCTTCTTTCTATCCTCTTCCCTCTGGTACTTTCTCCACCCCTTCTACAGTCACACTCCCTGTTTCAACTCTCTCTCTCTCTCCCCCATCCCCTTCCCCCTTGCACTCTCTTTTCTCCTTTCCTCTCCCCTTTTGTTATAGTAGATCCCTCCTCATGTTATCCACACCTTCCAGGACATCTACCCTGTTGCAGATTTTGGTATCATCTGCAGAGGCATAGGTTTCCCGACAGACCTTTAACAATATTACTTACAAACATGTTAAAAAGCATAGGACTAGTGGCATCCTTAAGGCATGCCACTAGCAACACCCCTATCTTCAGGGTGAACTCCATTTGCTTCTACCCTTTGTCGCCTCCCACTCAGTCACCATCAGTCACTTTAGAGTCCACCCCAAAGGCACTCAGTTTATTTATAAGTCACCGATGTGGAAAGGTGTCAAAGGCCTTGCGGAAATCTAAGTATACCACATCTAGCACTCTCCCCCTATCCAATTGTGTGTCACCCAGTCAAAGAAATAAATTAGATTCTTCTGACAAGACCTAACTCTAGTACAGCCATGCTATCTCGGATCCTGTAAAGCTCTGTCCTCTGCTTTAGTAGCATTTCCATTAATTTACTCATCACAGAGGTCAGACTAACTGGTTAGTAGTTATCAACCTCTTCCTTACTTTCACTGTTGTGGACAGGCACCACATTCGCCCATGCATGAGAAGAAAGCTATGCTAAGGAAACACAATTTCAAAGACAAACTGGAGTAGAAAAATATTGGAAGTATGTTGCGAATAAACATCTTTCAATATGCTTGTTATTTTCCTTCCAGAAATCATGTGTTTTGAATCAATATAAATTTGTGTTTGATTAAAGGAAATTAATTTTAAAAATTGCCATTATTTTTTCTGTGGTTTTCACTCTTTCCCTCTCAAACTGGTTGACCTAGGTATCACTAATCTGTCCTAATAACAAGAGAGGTTTTTCTGTGCTGACCATTTGGGGGGTTGTACAGGTCATGAAAGCAGCATAGATGTGTAGGAGTTTTCTAGCTGGGCTCCTGTAAGGGCAAATCAGAGGAGGAGCTCAGAGGTCACAAAAGCTAGAGTTATGGCGGAAAAATGATGTTTTGCCGCTTTTCTGAAATCCAGCAAACAAGCACAGACCAGCAACCAGCTGTTTCAGGCCTTGTTAAAGGGGGTGTTATGTATGTGTTGGGTGCCGTTGAGTCAAGACTGACTCCTGGTGATCCATCCTCGGGATTTTTCTGGGTTTTCGTGGCTGGGTGTGACCCGAAGTAGATTGCTAGGCCTTTCTTCCTCGCAGTAAGTCTACCGCACCTGGTATTCCAAGGTACGACCCTAATATACCGCCATGGTCTCAGGACAAAGGAAAAGGAGAGCAATCCCAGAGAGAGAAACTTGCCTTTTTTCTGCCTCCTAGAAAAAGGCTTAGAACTGTCTGCTCTGGGGTCCTGTGCATGGAACAGGAAACATTTCTCACTGCTGCACTGAGGTACTGGTGAGTTGTTTAGTTAATTAAAGTTGCTAAGGGAGTGGGGGTATTTAAACTAATATAAAGCCCCTTAAGTCTATTAGGTATATTTTATGCTATTTATATTTTTTGTTTGTGTCAAGATAAATTGTGAGGATGTAGAATTACTCTTTTGCTAAGGGTTAATCACTTACTGATGAAAATCTCCAGTTAAAACTTGTGGTGAAAGATTTTCCTTTTATCCTCTGAATTGGACTAAAAGCCTATAATCAAACTGAGCTTGGGACAGACATGAGGGAATCAAACACTAATTCTACTATATTGTCCCCCATCACTCAAAAGTAGAGGCTGGGAAAATCTTTATTCCACTAGCCTCCATATACCTCGTACTATTCCAACTTAATTATTCTAGGTGATTTTTACATACCCACAGACCACCCAACTCGTCTCCAAGATGTTCAGTTTGTAGATTTATCAACAATCTCCAATTCCAGCAAACCAACCACCTTCCCAGCCACTATGCTGTCACACCTTGGACACTATTTTTACACAGAGCTCAAATCATGCTTCTATTTATGACCTACTGTATCTTCATTAGCCATTAGCTAGCCAAACCACTTTCTGATCCTGTTCTTCAGTAATATCCATGGTTAATAGAAAATCACCAACCCCAACAGTTGTCAATGATACTCTCTGGTTTCCTAACCTGCAGTTCTTCCCTAAACAATTACCATCTTTCCAGGAGACTTCCAGCAAATATCCATTACAGACCAAGTTAAAGCATAGACCGCACATCTGTCTAGTACAATCCAGCAAATTTTATTTATTTATTTTATTTTATTTATTTATTTAGCAGTTTTTCTATACCGCCTTTGTCCAAAGCGGTTTACAAGGAACATCATAACAATTGCAGAAGTATCGTTTTACATTAAACAAGGGAAGACAACTTGGAGATAAATATGGGGTTAACTGTGGGAAAGGAATGAACTATGTACATGGAGAAGTAAACTTCATATACAGGGAAGGAAAAATGCAGGGATGAACTGAGCAGCCAAATGGGGTAAGATGTGTAATGTCATTGGGTCCATAGTATTCTCTGAAGAGGAGTGTTTTGAGTAACGTTTTTAGATCTGTGATGGATTTTGCTACTCTTATGTTTCTCCTCATAAAAGCTTCCATCTAACCAGAAAAATTCCACTCCCTGGTATCACGCTGGTCTGAAAAGCTTAAAACACCAGCTGCGAAAGGCAGAAAGAGACTGGATAAGCTAAAGAACAGGGGATCTGCCCACAGAGGTCAGAAACAAACAACGTGCTACCAGGCAAAACTAGATGAAACAAAAAATAACAATTTTTCTAAACAGATTGAGCAGGCCCACAATCAGAAAAGACAGCTCTTTGCTCTACTTTCTCATTTAATCACCATCCCTTACCCGACTCCTGCTCCCCCCCCCCTTGTGCTTAAGGTTCAAATAACTCATTTCCAGCAGCATTGGAACTAGCTATAAGCATCCTCAAAAAGTTAATGGATATTCAGGCCACACTGCCCCATGCAATCGCCCCTCCCCTAGCTACACTTTCTAATCAGCAGCCCTCAACAAATTCTCCACAACATCCCTCCTGGACAAACTTTAACCCTCTTACTAAACTCTTGCAAGTGATAAGGCCGATTACCTGTGCACTTGACCCTATTCCATCTAAGTGCCTGAAAAATCCAGACCTGGATCTCTCTAAACCAGTCCTCACAATGATAAACAATAACTTACAAGCAGACTTTGTTCCAGGTGATTGGAAAAAGGCAATAATCATACAAAAACTAAAGAAACCATTGCTAGATCCAACGGAACCAAATAACTAGCGCCCTATTTCCAATTTACCTTATCTTTCAAAGAAATTTCAGTGAAATGGCTTTTTGGAAAAAAACATCTCATACCCATACCAAGCCGGTTTTCAGACAGGCTTCATCTCCAAAGACACAAATTATAACCCCCCACCCATCATAAGAGTAGCAGAAGCACATCTAAAGGTAAAATCCGAAGTTTGGTACCTCAGCATAACCATCGACCAACATCTAACGTTACAACTGCACATCAACAACATCACCAGAATCATATATGACAAAATAAAATCAGTATAGCACCTGCGAACACTACTGGACTTCAAAGACTACAGCACAGTCTTCCAAGCATTAGTCCTATCCCACCTCGACTACTGCAATATCTTCTCCCATGCTATGCACTCTACTCCCTACAACTTGCACATAACACAGCTGCTCGTATCTTAGCCAGCTCCACCCGGATCGAACATATAACCCCTATACTTAAGCAGATACACTGGTTACCTGGCAAAGTCAGAACAAAATATAAGGTCATATTAACGACATTCAAAATATCCTAAGGCCTATCCTCAACATACTTTCGCTCCATACTCCAGAAAACTCCCAACAATAGGGCCAGAAGAATGCCCCAACAAAGCATGCTTTTGGTACCTCCCACAATCTCGAAGAGCAACAGGACCACAACCAGCAAGGCCTTTTCTCTCTATGCCCCAGTTATATCCAACACCTTATCTGACCACATAAGTGAGATAACGGATCTAATGGATTTCAAAAAGAAATTAAAAATACATCTTTTCACTGAACACTTTGGTAATAAAGACTAACCCTTACCCATGCTCCCAAGTCCTGTAACCCCTAGCAGATCCAAACATGTTCCAATTATGTTCTGTTCCTATCAAGTTACATATATACTTGTAAGTTAACCCAAGTTAGGTTATGTTCTTATCTTATTATGTTACATATTTAAGTTAACCCAAGTTACGTTATTCCTAATCATGTTCCATGTATAGTTTTGTTCTATGTTCAAAGTAGTTCTTCATAAACCACCTTGGCTTTAAGATTAGGTGGTATATAAACAGCCTAAATAAATAGTACAGAGGCATTACTTTCAGCTTTGCTTAGTGATAATATTCACAACCATCTAGGTTCCATACAGTTAGTGCTTCTAGTATCACTTGTCTTATCTGCTGCTTTTAATCTGGTTCATCACCAGTCTCTTCTAACACAGCTGTCTCATGTTGGCATTTCAGACATTATTTTATAATGGTTCACACGTTCAAGTCAAATTCAAGTCAACAGTATCTGATATCCATCAGATAACATCCGGAGTCCCCCAGGATTCACGCCTCTCCCCTTAGGGGATTATTGTCAGTAGCAAATATATGATAAGTATTTACTACTCAATAGGTCCAGGGGTATTCTTACTTCCCTCTTTTTGCCCAAGATTCTATGGGACTGCTGGCAAATGAACCATATGAGAGAGAGAAAGGGAACCAATCTTGTGTCTATATACAAATTAGACTTTATTGCTGATAGAAAAATAATGAATATATAGAATAAATTAGAATTATGAGGTAGCAAGTTATGTAGCCCTATGATTTCAATTGTGCCAAGATCATAAATCACTGTTTTAACAACCAAAGTCATTGATTCACTCTGCACTTTAGAAGAATAAATAGCTGTCTAGCTAACATACACCACCCTCCCCCTCAAGAGAATTGTAAGGCTAATACCTCAGTGCTGTACCGGGAGAACAATTGTGGCTGAGTCCGAGAAGTCTTCTGGAGCAGCAAGGAATTCAAGGGTGACAGTCGTCCAGAGCAGGCTGCATCTGGTCCATGCGAGCTGCGTGATAACACAGAGCTTCAGATCTTTGGGAAAGACTCACTCCTGCCTGAGGTTAGTCCTTGGCCTTGCACATTGTCTGACTTTCCAGCTGAAGAATGCAGAATGTGGCAGAAAGTACAAAGTGAGACCAAAGTAGTAGTGTACAAAAGTCTCTAAAAGTGTCTGCATCCCTCTGTGCCCAGCATATAATTCCTTGTCCTGAATTTCTCATCACAGCTAGTCTCAGATACTTATCTTCACCGAATCAGGTAACAGTTGTCATTTGATCCTTCTCCAAACAAAGGTCCACGGTGAGAGAAAGATTCTGTTATGCAGATTCATACATTGTTGCAAATGTTAGGACCAATAAAACAGTCTCTGGATGAGACAGCCTCAGGAGCAAGTTCTCTTGCACATAGCCTATCTGGAAACAAAAACTTTGCTGTACAATATGTGCTCATAAACTTGTCAGGTAATTGCTAGAAGTCAACAGGTTTAAAGCTTTAAAACAGCAGAAATTACTTGTACCAGGAATCCATCTTGGATTCATGCTTTGGTTCAGGCTTTTGATGTCTGAGCAGGCCACAGGTACCAGCCCTACATTTCCTCACTGCTCAATATCTTTCTTAGCTCTCTTGCAGTTCTCATACAGGATCATGCCAACAACAGCTACTACTATGCAGATGATATACAGTAGTTAGTGGCATACACACGTTACCAGAATCCTGATCTCCAACACTTCAAACCCTGTTTCCAAGACATCATCAACTGGCTCTCTATACAGCAACTCAAAATTAACCTCTCAAAAACAGAAGCTATATGGATTATAGATTTGGGCTCCTCCCCAGCTCTCTGCCCACATAGGAAATCACTCAATAGACACAGTCAGCTCCTTAGAAATTCTTGGTTTTATGACTGATTCCAAGCACTCATTACACCACAGCTTGATTATGGAAACTCACTATATCAAGGCCTTCCTCAGCAGACACTCCACCCACTACAGATGGTACAAAACACCACAGCACGCATCATCACAGACACTCCAAGGACCAAGCACATCACTCCTGTCCTACAACTACACTGGCTCCCAATGGTGGCAAGAGCGAAATACAAAACAATCATGATCATCTTCAAAATCATTCACCATCTCTCAGCAGATGTACTCCAAAACGTTATAACAAGGGACATCAGCAATAGACCAAGAAGAACCAATAACGACAACATAATCGGCACACCTGCAGACTATCCCAAAACCAAGCAACATCAAAAAGAGCGCCATCACTACTAGCATCCATGCTATGGAACTCCCTCCCAACGAGCCTGAAGGCGTTAGATGACCTCACAGACTTCCGCAAAGACCTCAAAACATTGTTATTTATAGAAACCTATGAGCATTCAGGCAACATCCCCTACCCAAACAGAAATGCTACTACCTCCGCCAACTAAACACACACCCATCCTATCCTCACAAACAAGTCTATCATATCACATTATTAAATACCTTCATGTTAAATGTTACCTCAATTGTACTGTCTAAATACTGTTAAGTAAGTGTACTGTCTAAATGTTTTCGCGTGCCCTAATGTTAAATGTAACACTCCAGTTGTTATGTGACATGACCACCTTGCTTGAAGGAAAAGGTGGCATACAAATCTGTCTAAATAAATAATCAATCCCCATATATTGGCTGTAATAAGGAGTTCTTTTCTTATGTTGCACAAACTCCTTTATATAAAAATATTCCTTACCTCCTCTGCCCTTCATACACCCCTAATAAGCCTGGTCTTATACCATATAGATTATTGTAATAGCATCTTACATGGCATTACTGCAGCAAACATGTCCAAACTTCAGTCCATACAAAACATGACAGTGAAACTCTTTCATAACGCTTCAAAATTTGATCACGTCACTCCTCTGCTAATGAAAAAACCATTGGATTCCCCTTTTCTACCAGATAAAATTCAACGGGAGGATATTCAGCAGTGGAAGCTAGCTGTTCTAATGCAGCTAGCCACCCCCACTGAAACTTAAACCCGGATATTCAATGGTCGGGTCCTATCCAGTCCCAGCATTGAATATCCAGGTTGTCCGAATTGGCAGGAAGCTAACCGGGCAGTGGCAATATTCATCTGCTGCCCAGTTAGCTTCCATTATTGCAAAATAACTATTACTCTACGTAAAAACTATTCATAAACAAAAATAGAGCAAAAACCAAGAATCATGAGCAAAAATGGATATATGTGAATGTATTAATGTTGGAAGGTGAGCCATGAGGATACCAACTACCTCTCGTGGCTATACTTCTGTTTTACTCAATTTTAATTAGCCCCACACGGAGCTTTAAAACGTAGGTAAAAACACCATAAAATAGTGTGCCCTACACCAAACGTGTTCAAAATATATTACTTCCAACTTAACATATAAACCGTTACGAAGACATTGACAGAATAGCTACCAAAGAAGGGTTACTTATCTGATGCCCAAAATGGAACTGAATCATAACAGTTTTCAAATTCAGTCAAAATTTGCAGGAGTCGACAGTTTTCCATCAACTCTCCCAGGAGCCAGCAGCTTTTGACCAGGTACACAGTACTGCGTTTTGGGCATACAAATCGTAATGCCCTGTTTCAATGCTTAGCTTAACTGCAAACAAACATTCGGCTTCCCCACTTCTTTGGAACACCAGCGCATGCTCATTATCGATGCCAATGCCACCATGTAGGATCTTTAATTAAATGCTACTTCAAGCCAATCACCGCTCTACACGTCATGCAATGCTAGATTTGGATTGATCACAACAATCCAGTGCCTCAAAGAAGGCTAGTCCAATCCAATTCTTTGTTAAGACCCAATGGTTCCACCATAGATAATCTAAAAATCCATGATTGTTCGAGCATTTGAAGACGTTGTTCACGATCGCCTCCTCGAGGATTTTCCGGTACATGATCTAAAGCCCTCCAAGAGATATCCGTAAATAGGTGGTGAAAATCCAGACAGTGTTGAACAATGGGGGCAGATGTAATTTTATTTTTAATTCTGGATGCATGTTCACCCAATCGAATCCGTGCAGGACAAATTGTCCTCCCAATATATAAAAGGTTACATGGACATACTAAAACATAAACCATATATGAAGTGGAACAGGTAGTATGCCATCTAGCCACATGAGAAAAAATGGAATTGGGTACCTGCCATTCTAAGCAATAATCACAAGCATCTATCAATTTTCTGAAAAAACGATGTAAAGATAATCTTATTTGAAAAGGATTATAGTGAGTCACCGGCACAAAAGAAAGACCTAAACTCAAAAGTGATTGTTGCTCCGCTGTTAATGGTGTGGGCAAAATATTCACTACTGTCGTTTGGACCGATTCCTGGTTATCGGACCTTGAGGATGATCTTGTTGAAAATTATCTTGAGATTTCCATATACGATCGTGTTGAAAACTGTCTGGAAGTTTCCATGCTCGATTTTGACCCCCAACACGATCGTATATGGAAACCTCAAGACAATTTTCAACAAGATCATCCTCTAGGTCCGATAACCAGGAATCAGTCCAAACAACAGTAGTGAATATTTCACCCACACCATTAACAGCGGAGCAACAATCACTTTTGAATTTAGGTCTTTCTTTTGTGCCGGTGACTCACTATAATCCTTTTCAAATAAGATTAGCTTTACATCGTTTTTTCAGAAAATTGATAGTAACTCAATTTTGTGCCACACATGATATGGGCACGGATATTTCAGTGGTTCGAGCACCTTCCAAATGGATACCTTTTGGCAATTTGGATCCTCTTATTGAAACATACCAAAAATTGGTTCTCCATGATGTGGTTGTTCTCGAACAAACTGGTTTAAAATCTCGATATCATAATTTAACCAAAAACCAATGGCATGCTTTATGTGAATTACGGAACAATCAAGATATAGTTATCTGCAGAGCTGACAAAGGTGGAGCTACAGTTGTGCAATCATCATCCCAGTATAGATCCCATCTTTTGGATCAATTAAATGATACCAGATATTATGCAAAGATTCCTGAGAATCCAATCATTAGCTTGCAGCAAGAAATTCGAACCATCATGCAAGAAGCGTTATCTAAGAATTGGATAACTAAACATGAATTTAATTTTCTAACTATATCACATCCATTAACTCCAATCATATACACAGTTCCAAAAATTCATAAATCTTTGAATATGCCTCCGGGTAGACCTATTGTATCTTGTCGAGGATCGGCATTGGAACCACTTTCCAAATTTTGCGATGTGTTTTTACAACCATGTGCTCAAAAAGTACTGTCTTTATTAAAGGACACTACTCATTTCATCACAAAACTTGAGGAAGTTACAGACGTGGTTCACACCTTATGGCTTGTATTGCTTGATGTAACAGCGATGTATACAAATATTGATCAAGATCAAGCTTTGGCTGTTATTTCACAGTTACAACTTACACTGCCAAATAAAATCCCTCAAGCATTTGTTCTACAGCTCCTTGGTCTAGTACTCACTAGAAATTATTTCCAGTTTGAACAGCAATATTACCATCAAATTCAGGCAATTGCTATAGGGGCAACAGTTGCCCCATCCATAGCCACATTGTACATGGCCAAGTTTGAGTCTTCCCTGATTTATCCATCTCCATGGTTTAAAGAAGTGGTCCTGTGGGTTAGAGTTTTAGATGACATATTTTTTCTATGGAAGGGATCAGAGGCGAATTTACATTTATTTACACAATGGTTGAATTCTTTACGACCTAATTTGTCTTTTACTATGCATTACCATTTTTCTGAATTGGAATTTTTAGATGTTTTAATTTTGAAGCGTGACAATGTGCTTCACACTACTCTGTTCAGAAAATCTGTACAAAGGAATATATTATTGACTTTTTCTAGTTTTCATCCTATGTCCTTGAAAAAAGGTCTCCCATTTGGACAATTTCTACATTTATGACGAATTTGTTCAAATTTTGATGATCATTTAAATCATGCATATGAATTGTCACATCGTTTAGCACAAAGGGGATATCCTAAGAAAATTATTAAACAGGCATTCTTGAGAGCCAAATATACGCATCGGGAATGGTTATTCCCTTTGGTGACTGAGACAGAATCAGATAACCAAAAACCAATATCCCAAACTGACACATTTGTGTGGGTTTTACCACACATGTCACATACGGAAAGTATTAAGAAGATTTTTTTCAAACATTGGCATATTCTTCAGTTACATTCGTGTTTTCAGAAAAGGTTGCAAATAGCCCATACACGAGGTCCAAACCTCCGTGATTTTGTTGGCGTTACTACTTCTCCTTTAGACAGACATATTTCTGGACAGCATATTACCTTAGGTCATTTTTCGTGTACCGCTTGTGATTATTGCTTACAATCTATTGTAGGCAAAGAATGGCAGGTACCCAATTCCAATTTTTCTCATGTGGCTAGATGGCACACTACCTGTTCCACGTCATATGTGGTTTATGTTTTAGTATGTCCATGTAACCTTTTATATATTGGGAGGACAATTCGTCCTGCATGGATTTGATTGGGTGAACATGCATCCAGAATTAAAAATAAAATTACATCTGCCCCCATTGTTCAACACTGTCTGGATTTTCACCACCTATTTACGGATATCTCTTTGAGGGCTTTAGATCATGTACCGGAAAATCCTTGAGGAGGCGATCGTGAACAATGTCTTCAAATGCTCGAACAATCATGGATTTTTAGGTTATCTATGGTGGAACCATTGGGTCTTAACAAAGAATTGGATTGGACTAGCCTTCTTTGAGGCACTGGATTGTTGTGATCAATCCAAATCTAACATTGCATGACGTGTAGAGCGGTGATTGGCTTGAAGTAGCATTTAATCAAAGATCCTACATGGTGGCATTGGCATCGATAATGAGCATGCGCATGGTGTTCCAAAGAAGTGGGGAAGCCGAATGTTTGTTTGCAGTTAAGCTAAGCGTTGAAACAGGGCATTATGATTTGTATGCCCGAAACGAAGTACTGTGTACCTGGTCAAAAGCTGCTGACTCCTGGGAGAGTTGATGGAAAACTGTCGACTCCTGCGAATCTTGACTGAATTTGAAAATTGTTATGATTCAGTTCCATTTTGAGCATCAGATAAGTAACCCTTTTTTGGTAGCTATTCTGTCAATGTCCTCTTAACGGTTTATATGTTAAGTTGGAAGTAATATATTTTGAACACGTTTGGTGTAGGGCACACTATTTCATGGTGTTTTTACCTACGTTTTAAAGCTCCGTGTGGGGCTAATTAAAATTGAGTAAAACGGAAGTATAGCCACGAGAGGTAGTTGGTATCCTCACGGCTCACCTTTCAACATTAATACATTCACATATATCCATTTTTTCTCATGATTCTTGTTTTTTTGCAGTTACCATCCGTGGCAAAAGTTAGGCCAGCCTTTGCTGTGCCTTACTTTTGCCGCTTTGCCATAACCAGGCAGTGGCTCAATATCACTGCTGCCCAGTTATGGCCAGGTGCTATCCCCTTAATGCCCCGATACTAACCGGCTAGCATAGAGGTGTGCAGTGCAGTACCCGCGTATATTCAGTAGCATTAATCATGTTAGTGCCGCTGGCTATCCTGGATAGAAACATAGAAAAATGACGACAGAAAAAGATCACATGGTCTATCTAGTCTGTTCTTCCATATCAACAACTACAACAGTCCCCTTTTTTCCTTTAGAGATCCTCTGTGTTTGCCCCATGCTTTTTTGAATTCAGATACTGTCCTCATCTCTACCACCTCCACTGGGAGACTATTCCATGGATCTACCACTCTTTCCGTAAAGAAATATTTCTACATATCACTCCTGAATCTATCCCCCTTTGCCCTCATCCCATGTCTCCTCGTAGCAGAACTTGCTTTCAATTGAAAGAGGCTCTCCCCCTGTGCATTTATCCCATGGAGGTATTTAAACATCTCAATCATGTCACTTCTATCCCGCCTTTCCTCTAAGGTGTACATATTAAGATCCTTAAGTCTGTCCTCATATGTTTTATAATGAAGACCACTAACCATTTTAGTAGCCACCCTCTGTACTGACTCCATCCTGTTTATATCCTTTTGAAGGTGCAGTCTCCAGAATTGCACACTATTCTCCAAATGAGATCACACCAAAGACTTATACAGAGGCACTATCACCTCCTTTTTTCTGCTAGCCATTCCTCTCTGTATGCACCCAAGCCTCCTAGCTTTTGCCGTCGCCTTTTCTACCTGTTTAGCTACTTTAAGATCATCAGACACAGCCACGTCTAGGTCCCGCTCTTCTTTAGTGAACAAAAGTACTTCACCCCCTATACTATATTGTTCCCTTGGATTGTTGCAGCCCAAATGCATGACCTTACATTTTTTAACATTAAATCCCAGCTGCCATATTCTAGACCATTCTTCAAGCTTAGCTAGATCCCTCCTCATGTTATCTACACCTTCCTGGGTGTCTACTCTATTGCAGATTGTGGTATCATCTGCAAAGAGGCAAATCTTACCCAACAGCCCTTCCGCTATATCACTAACAAAGATGTTAAAAAGAATCGAACCGAGGACAGATCCCTGGGGCACACCACTGGTAACTTCCTTCTCCTCAGAGTGAGCTCCATTTACCTGTACTCTTTGTCGCCTCCCACACAACCAATTTCTAACCCAAGCATTAACTTTAGGGTCCATTCCTAGGGTGCTCAGTTTGTTTATAAGTCTCCTGTGAGGAATGGTGTCAAGGGCTTTACTGAAATCTAAATATACCACATCTAGGGCTCTCCCTCAGTCCAACTTCCTGGTCAACCAGTCAAAGAAATCAATCAGATTTGTCTGATAAGACCTGCCTCTAGTGAATCCATGCTGCCTCGGATAGAGGGATTATCATAGTTAGCAGCTTTGCTAACCGTGTTAATCCCTTTGAATAACAGGCCCAGCATATTGCCCATTGCCCACATAGTAGGTACCTCCTGTATTTGACCAGCTATTTAATTCCCTACTCACCCAGCTGTACTCTCTGTTCATTAAACACTCATCTATTAGTAGTTCCAGCCAGACGCACAACTGGACTAGTAGCCACCTCTTCCTCAGCTTTCTATGTCTTGGCATCCACAACTGTGGGATTCTCTTCCCTTAGATCTTCAAGAAGAACCATCTCTTAAGAAGTTTAAGAAAGGGCTAAAGACATAGGGCCCAATATTAATTTGCAGTGGCTATCGCCTTTAGGGTGCATAGCTGTCACCACCAAACTTTAACCCTGGATATTTAGTCCGGGGCCATATCCAGCCACCGGCATTGATTTTCCAGGGTTGCCGCACACGGTGCAGAAGCTAACCATGCAGCGACGATGTTCAGCCACTGCCCGGTTAGCTCAGGCGGTGAAAGTTAGGACAGCTTTTGTTGCACCTAACTTTTGCTGCTGAGGGATAACCGGGCTGCGACTGAATATCGCCGCTGCATGGTTATCCCCAGATAGCGCCACCGACATGCCGCAATGCTAAGCAGTTAGTATTGGGGCATATAATGGCATTACTTGGGGATATTCAGCGGCACTAACCATGTTAGTGCTGCTGAATATCCCACTTAGGGGCATTTACATGTTTTACAGCTCTGTAAACCATGTAAATGCTTTCAAATATTGTGCCCTTACTTTTTTGAACTTGCCTATAACCAGTCACCTGACCCCTAATCCACCCTTTCCTGTTTTCCCCCTTTTCCCTGTTATTGTAACCTTTTCCTTTTCTGTTCCCGCTGTTCTTTCTTTCCTTTCATGGTGTCTTTTTAAAGTTGCATTAAGAGCCTCTCTTATTTTATTTGTAAACTACCCTGATACAATGTGATAGGGCGGTATATCAAGTTTTCAATAAGCTATAAACTTTAACAAAGCTTCGCTACTTAGCCTATTTTGAGCTGACTCTTTAAAGAAACACAGAATTTGAAATAGATATAGAATGTATCAGTTTAACCAAAATCTCCCTTTTCCCACATACTTTGAAGATAATTTCCAAGCACGCAAATTCTTCTTCAGGCAGATTCCTTACCACAGCAGCAAGTCCTGTCTCAGCACGCATTTGTTTCCTTATGCACTGGTTATCAACAGAGTTTGAATGTTCAAACATGTAAGGCAAATTATATTATGACGCCTGTGCCAGAGGCAGCCAGTTTGTCTGAAAGCAGCAGAATAATGAAGGCATCGTGCTTATTCTATATTGTTGCAGGAAGAAGGGGATATGTTGACATCACTGTTTTTCTGCTGTCACACAAAATGGTTCCACTCATCTTGGGTCTAATACATATTTCCCAGCTGAAAGAATAATTTCATGTGGCTGTATAAGTCACTTTCAATTTTGAACATAAACGTTTTCTTCAAAAACATTGGGGCCAATATTCAGCGAATCTCAATCTGCTTAAAGATATCTGGATGGTTTATCTGGTTATCTCTAAGCAAACTTTTAGCTGATTTATCCACTCATGTCAGGCCACTGAATATGCGATTTAGTGATGGTTTAGGTAGCTCTTATGTTTGCAGCTTTTATGTTTCTATTGATGAAATTGTTACTTTATGTTTATTCTATAGTGTGAGAAAGTGCCTTGAAGCAATTGGTATGATGAAAAGCGAACTACGGATGAAAAATTTCATTGAAAGAATAAGTTATCCAGTTAAGGCAGGCTTGCTATTTATGTAATCTCACTTAAATAAAGTTAACTGTATGGCGCTGAATATTGATGATATAAGGCTAACTTATGGCATTACCCCTGGAACACCTGCCAATGTGCCTCCGCCTAACCGCATAACTTCTGGCCAGACAACAAGATGTTCAGCCAATGTTATGTGATTGTTGGGACCAAAATGTTCACAGCCAATGATTTATGCCATTACTAATTCCAACGGAAGTTCTGGAATGACTTCTCTAATTAGATGCTAAATGAGTAATTCCTCTAACCCATTAAAGCAATTAAATATTCAAATTAATTTTTTACATGGCACGTCAAACAAACTGACATCAGAGCAGAAACAAATATGCTCTGGAAAACCTTTGAGGTTACAGTGGTATGACTAACCTTTGAGTCAGACAATTCCTGGAAACTGATACTATTGTTTGAATTGATTGAAGTGTTCTAGCTAGGACACGCATTTCCAGGATGTGTCTTTTCCATATACAAGTGATTCAGGGAGGCCAATGAGACATGCAACAATCTATTCTCAAAATCATTGCATTTGTCCTCTTTTTTGGCTACTTTGGTTTTTAAGACCATGAGTTCTGTAACCGTGTCGTGCAATGAATTATTCATTCCACCCACCCCCCCTCTCCACTTCCATCATGTGGTTGCCAGAATCTGAAATTTTAAGGACACCACCGTTAATTGCTCCCCAAGCTTCTTAAAACAAAGATTCAACGCCAGCACCACTGCTTCTGTGAGTTGTCGCAGCTCATCTCCAGAATCAGATGCTATCTTAGGGTTGGCCACCCTCTGTTTCTCTCTTCCTTGAAGCGCTGAATAAACCTGTCCATTCACTTAGTCAAGACTTAAACTGGCCAGAGGAGCCATTCCAAGTGCAAAAACAAGGCAGGTTGGGGGAGGATGGATGGGGAGGCTTAGGAGCACAGAAACATTCCTGCTTCTCTACATCACATGATGCTCCTATAAATATCCTTTAATACACTTAATCTGCAGCATGCACTGGGTAAAACCTCTCCTCTGTCGATGCTAGTGTTTCAGTAATACCATCACCTGTCTCAAAGAGGTTCTTTGTTCTTTTGAAACAATTTTATTAAAAAGGTCATAGTATACCATTGTATGTCCAGCACTTCAAATTCAACCATGTATCCTTTCAGCATCTGCCTTCCAAAAGTTTGCCAAAGGTTGACAGAAGAGAGATTTTGCCCAGTGCTGTTTGATAATATATTAAAAGCATATTTATAGAAGTGCAGTTAAGTATGAAGTTTAAACATTCTTTTAATAATGTAAGAACATAAGAAATGCCATACTTGATCAGACCAAGGTCCACAAAGCCCAGTATCCTGTTTGCAACAGGGACCAATCCAAGTTGCAAGTACCTGGCAGGTAACCAAAAAGGCACACAGGTTCCACAATGCTCGTCCTGGGGTAAGCAGTGGATTTCCCAGGTTCTTTTTAATAATGCTTTATGTACCCTTCCTCCAGGAACTTGTCCAAACCTTTTTTAAACCCAACTACAATAATGGCTTTTACTACACCCTCTGGTAATGAATTCCAGAGTTTGATTACGCGTTGAGTAAAGCTATTTTTCCTTATTAGTATTAAATGGGTTACATTGTAGTTTTATTGCATGTCCTCTAGTCTTTCTAATTTTTGATGGTGTAAACAACCAATCTACATTTAGCCTTTCTATTTTATTCATTAATTTTAGACCTCTATCATATCCCCCCACAGCAGTCTCTTTTCCAAGTTGAAGAGCCCTAACCTTTTTAAAGCCTCTCCTCATAGGGGTATCCTTCCATTCCCTTTACCATTTTGGTGGCTCTTCTCTGTACCTTTTCTAATGCTAAGATACGGCGACCAGAATTGCACACAATATTCAAGGTGCGGTCACACCATGGAACGATACAGAGACATTATAATATCCTTGGTTTTATTCTCCATTCCTTTCCTTATGATTCCTAGCATTCTGTTTGCTTTCTTGGCAGCCACTGCACATTAGGCACAGGGTTTCAATGTGTTATCCATGATGATGCCTAAATCTTTTTCCTTGGTGGTGGTTTCTAAGGTGATACCTTGCATCGTGTAACCGTAGTTGGGATTGATCTTTCCTAGGTGCATAACTTTGCACTATTCCACATTAAATTTCATCTGCCTTTTGGACGCTCAGTCTTCCAATTTATCAAAGTCCTCTTGCAGTTTTTTACAATCTTTTTGTGTATAACAACTTTGAATAGTTTTGTGTCATCTGCAATTTTGATCAACTCGCTCGTTATTCCCATTTCCAGGTCATTTATGAATATATCACAAAGCAACGGGCCCAGCACAGGTCCCGTGGTACTCCACTATTTACCTTTTTCCATTGAGAAAATTGGCCATTTAGCCCTACTCTCTGCTTTCTGTCTTTTAACCAGTTCCTGATCCACAATGCTACACTGCCTCCAATCCCATGACTTTTTAATTTTGCCAAGAGTCTCTCATGAGGGACCTTGTCAAAGGCTTTCTGAAAATCCAGATACACTATATCAACTGGCTCACCTTTGTCTACCTGTTTATTCACACCTTCAAAAAATATAATAGATTAGTATGACAAGATTTTCCATGGTTAAATTCATGTTGGCTTTCTGCCATTAAATCATGAGCAGTAATTTTATTCTTTATAGAAACGTAGAAACATGATGGCAGAAAAAGACCACAATGGCCTATCTAGTCTGCCCTTCCATATCAACTACAATAGTCTCCTTTTTACCTTTAGAGATCCTCTGTGTTTGTCCCATGTTTTTTTGAATTCAGATACTGTCCTCCTGTCCACTGCCTCCACTGGAAGACTATTCCACGCATCTACCACTCTTTCCATAAAGGAATATTTTTGCATATTACTCCTGAGTCTATCCCCTTTCACTCTCATCCTGTGTTCCCTTGTAGCAGACCTTGCCTTCAATTGAGACACTCCTGTGCATTTACGCCACAGAGGTATTTAAAGGTCTCTATCATATTGCGTCTATCCCGCCTTTCCTCTAAAGCAGGGTGGGTAATTCCGACCCTCGTGCATCACAATCCAGCCTGGTTTTCATGATGTCCCTAATGAATATTCATGGACCTATTTCCATACAATGGAAGGCAGTGGATGCAAATAGATCTCATGAATATTCATTAGGGACATCATGAAAACCAGGCTGGATTGTGGTGCACGAGGGCCGGAATTGCTCACCCCTGCTCTAAAGTATACATATTAGGATTTTTAAGTCTGTCCTCATATGATTCATAAAGAAGACCACTAACCATTTTAGTAGCCACCCTCTGCACCAACTCCAACCTGCTTATATCCTTTTAAAGCTGCAGTCTCTAGAATTGAATCATACATACCTTGTACATAGTTATAATCCTGTTCTTTGTACATAGTTTACAACTGCTAATTGTAAGTTTGATCTGAACTTTTGTAGTTTCACATTGTTATATGTAAAAACAGCATTGCCTTGTTTACAGTTGTTCAATGTAAACCGCAACTGATCATTGGAAGGTGCGGTATATAAAAACTTGTTAATTAAATTAAATTAAATTAAATTGCACACAATACTCCAAATGAGGTCATACCAGAGACTTATACAGAAGCATTATCACCCCCTTTTTTTTCTGCTGACCATTCCTCTCCCTATGCACCCAAGCATCCTTCTGGTTTTTGCATTCGCCTTTTCTACATGTTTAGCTACTTTAAGATTGTCAGATATAATTACACCCAGGTCCCGCTCTTCTTTTGTGGACTGAAGTACTTCACTCCCTGTACTGTAAAGCTCCTTTGGAGTTCTGCAGCCTAAATGCATGACCCTGCATTTTTTAGCATTAAATTTCAGTTGCCAATTTCTAGACCATTCTTCAAGCTTAACTAGATCCCTCTTCATGTTATCGACTCCTTCCTCTATCTCTGCTCTATTGCAGATTTTGGTATCATCCGTAAACAAGCAAAACTTATCCAACAGTCCTTCCGCAATATCACTAACAAAGATGTTAAACAGAATCAGACCAAAGACAGATCCCTGCAGCACACCACTTTAAGATGTTTTCTACCATTTTGCCTGGTATTGACGTCAGGCTCACCAGTCTGTAATTTCCAGGATCACCCCTGGAACCCTTTTTAAAAATTTGAACTTCATTGGCCACTCTCCAATCTTCAGATTATCTCAGTGATAGTATACAGTTTACTAATAGTAGGTCTGCGATCTCATGTTTCAGTTCTTTCAACACTCTCAGGTGTATACCATCTGGACCAGGTGATTTGCTACTCTTCAGTTTATCAAATAGTTGTAATACATCTTCCATGTATATCGATATTTCTTTCAATTCTTCTGATACATGACCTTTATATACCATTTCAGGTATGGGTAACTTCCCTACATCTTCTTCAGTAAAGACTGAAGCAAAGAATTCATTCTCTCTCCACTATGGCCTTGTCCTCACTTAGCACCCCTTTTACCCCTTTATCATCCAGTTGTCCAGCTGACTCTCTCACAGGATTTTTGCTATGAATGTACTTGAGAAAGTTTTTATTATGTGTTTCTTGCTTCCACGACAGATTTTTTTCAAATTCTTTCTTTGCCTGCCTTATCAGTGCCTTCATCTAACCTACCAATGCTTATGTTGTTTCCCATTTTCGTCATTGGGCTCCTTTTTACATTTCCTGAAATATGATTTTTTGGCAGCAATAGCCTCTCTGACCTTGCCTTTAAACCATGCTGGCAGTTTTTTGGACTTCCTTCCACTTTTCTTAAAGCGTGGAGTACATCTGTTCTGGGCTTCCAGGATAGTACTTTTAAACAACGCCCATGCGTGATGTAAATCTTTAATCTTTGCAGCTGCTCCGTTTAGTTATTTCTTAACTGTTTTCCTCATTTTATCAATCTCCCTTTTGAAAATTAAAAGGTAGCATTATGGATTTCCTTGCTGTCCTTCCTGCATTTATTAAATCAAACGCAATCATGCTATGATCACTATTGCCAAGTGGCCCCAACACCCTTATCTCTTGTGCCAGATCCTGCATTACACTAAGAACCAGGTCCAAAATAGCTTCCCCTCTTTTTGGTTTATGAACCAGCTGCTCCAGGAAGCAGTCATTTATTTCATCTAGAAACTTTATCTCCCTAGCATGACCTGCTTTTCGATTGACCCAGTCGATACCAGGTAATTGAAATCACCCATTATTATTGTGTTGTAACTTTTGTTAGCTTCCCTGGTTTCTTTCAGCATTTCATCATCCATCTGTTTTTTTGGACAGGTGGTTGGTAGTATACCCCCCAGTGCCATCGCCTTCCCCTTTTTACATAGAACTTCTATCTATATCTGCAGTTTATTTTGTTTCCTGAAAAACTTTAATCCTATGTGACTCAATGCCCTCTCTAACATAGAGCACAACCCTTCTACCAATTTGATCTACCCTATCATTGCGCTGTAGTTTGTACCTATCTATCACAGTGTCCCATTGGTTGTCCTCCTTCCACCAGGTCTCTGAGATACCAATCATATCTAAACTTTTCATTTAGTGTTATATATTCTAGCTCTCACATCTTATTTTTCAGACTTCTAGCATGTGCATACAGGCATTTGACAGGTTGTATTTTATTCATATTTATCTGGTTATCAATTGATAGGGGTAATTTGGAATTTTTAGCTATGTACTTAAGGGCATCTGGGTTACTTTTATCTTTATTGGAACGTCCCTGTTGGGATTATAGATTTAAAAAAAATACAACAGATGCTTAAGATGCGGAGGAATGCAAAAAGTACCACCAATAATTCTATCAGCATATCAAGATATGATGGCACATTATTATGTAAAAAAAAATATTTAATTCACAATTAATCAATTTTTGAAAAAAAATATTTTTAAATTAGGGCATAGGACAGTTGCACTTACTGCATGTTATTTTTTGCACCTAACATGCAAAAACTTCAAACACTAGTAAAAGGGCCTCTATACGTGCTGGATGCAGACAATTAGGATATAACTAGTTGATCTGCATGAAAGAGAGAAAGTCTTTTTTGATTCATCTTTATATATTTGTGATTTTGAGTGATAAGGTGAAAAACACCATCTGTTGGGTAGTCACTTTTTGTGTATATCCCAAGAGTAGCCAGATTCCATGCTATCTATCCCCAGGGATAAGCACTGTCTTTCATGGCATGCCCCTAGTCTTTGTACTTTTTGAAAGAGTAAAGCAGCAATTTGCATTTTCCTCTGGAAAAGAGAAAACCGTTGATTTCCATTCTACTCTGGATTTTATAGACCTTTATTATATCTCCCCTCAGTCATCTCTTCTCCGAGCTGAAGAACTCTAACTTCTTTAGCCTTTCTTCATTGTTCCATCCCCTTTATCATTTGGTCACTCTTCGTGGTACTTTTTCTAATTCTGTTATATCTTTTTTTCAGATACCGTGAACAGAACTGCACACAATACTTAAGGTGTAGATGTACCATGGAGTGTTAGAGGCGTTATGATAATCTTTGTTTTATTCTCTATTCCTTTCCTAATAATTTCTAACATTCTGTTTGCTTTTGGCCACTGCTGCACATTGGGCAAAAGACTTGTACTGTCCACAATGATGCCTAGATCCTTTTTCTGAGTGGTGACTCCTAATGTGGAACCTAGCATCATGTAGCTATAATTTGAGTTATTCTTCCCTATGGGCACCACTTTGCACTTGTCCACATTATACCGTATTTCATCTGCCATGTGGATAGGAAAGAACGATGAAAGGAAGAGATAAATATCGGAGAAGAATGAAAGGAAGGAAGTGAAGACAGGAGGAAAGAGAATTGGCCAATTGGCAGTTGACCCTAGAAAGAAAGCTGAGAGAAGGCAGTGGAAAGAAGCAAGCAAGGACTGAAACCAACACATTTAGAAAAGTAAAATAGCTAAACAATAAAGTTATAAAAAAAAATTCTTCTCTAAACAACTGGAGTATATCAGTTTTTGGAATGTGTATCTACCAGAGCCAATTTTAAGACATGGTTGGGGCCCAGGGCAGAAATTTGGGAGAGGACCCTGAAAGCCCACTAGTAGGTGATATCTTCTTGAGCTTCAAGCAGGTTTAAGATTCTCTCTGGACTAGGGGCCTGGTTGCAACATTAACCCCCATCCTCCCCAACACCAGCCCTGACATCTGCTGTCTTTATATTTTGCATAGTACAGAGGAAATGCATCACTATTTCTCTGGTGTTTCACTGTATCTGGCTTCTTAGAAATATAGAGACAAAATTTAAACTGAAAAATATTGTCAGCTTGTGGTCACTTATTCTGTATTTGGTGAGGGGCTATGTTCTCTGCATGTGACCGAGGCCAAGTATTCTGTTAGCATGGATTTTTAATGAAGCGATCTGCAATAATCCTGCTTGTTAGGTTTTCCTACAAGGTATACTGATGGTCTAGGGCCCAGTGCAGTAATTTGGTGCTGCCTTTTCCTATGTAGGGTCCTTGTTGCGCGCATTTTGAAAGTTAATGCTGGCATGGTAGATTTGTTCTAGATCGCAAGTGATTTTTTGTAGAGTTTTGTATTACTTCATAGTATGCCTAGTACTAAAAGGGTTTAATTTGCTCTTACCAAGATGACACTTGAATCAAGAATTTTTTTGTATGGTAAGTTCTAAGGGGAAATGCAACCATTGTTGGGAGTCAAGGCAAGGGGAGAGGGAGGGAACTAACAAAGCCCCAACTGATGCAGAAACTATGTTAAGATTTAACACTCTATGGGCAAGCATATGGGGGTTATTCTGAGCCATGAATAGTGGGGATGGACGTCCCAACGGGCCATCTATCCCCGCTATTCATGGCTTCTCCTGCCCTCGAATAACTTCCCCACCGGTTGTGGAGGGAAGTTAGATGGGGGTGGGGAATGGGCGGCCTGGGGGTGGGGAATGGGTGGCCCGGGGGAGGAATCTGGGCAGGCAGTGGGCGGTAACCAGCCCTGGACATACAGGGCCAATTCTAATGTTGGCCCTGTACGTCCAGGGCCAGCGAAATGTCCGGGGAAGTTATTCCACTTCCAAGGTGGAATAACTTCCCTGGACATATTTTTTTGAATTGCCTGGGGCGCGGATGGGGCAGGGGGGGGGGGCAGGGTTTGCGGCTAGCATCGCAGCTTTTAAATTGAGCCGTGGTGCTATGGCGCCACAGCTCCATTTAAAAGCCCTGACTGAGTTAGCTGGGGATAGTACTGTACGTGCAGGGCTATTTGCGATTCTGATCCTGCGGGGCTAGATGTGCCCTGCGGGATCAGAATTGCGATCCCCTCTGTGCGTCCGGTGAAGGGTTTTTCGTTTTGAAAAGGTTGGCAACCCTAACAAATCCCCAACTGACGCCTCTCTTTTTTTAATATGATTTTTGGAAAATGGTTGTTCCTGCAACCTTATATGTATTTTGCAAAAGGCTCCGTGTTCAGTGAGCCTTTTGTAACATACCTTGCAAATATTTACACAGCCCAATCTGGACACTCCTTTTCCAACCTAATTGAGCTTCAGGTCAGAACATCTCTTCCACCCATCCCACACTGAATGAAAGTGTGACAATATTGTATTTTAAGGAAGGATATTTTGTTACATAATTTATTGTTTTAAAGATTATATTGCATTTTAGTTGTGTTATGGATCATTTTTACAATGACAATCTGATATACAACTGTTATAAATGAATGAATGACTGATTTCTGGAGCAGAGCTAGTCTCCAAACACTATGGTGCAATTCTCAGCAAGGTTCCCATTGAAGATCATCCCACAGTACTATGGGGTAGATTCTTTCTGTGACCCTCAAGCACCTGCCAGAACATTATAAATAGATTGGTCAGTTGGCTGTATTGGGTTTTTGCTGGTAGTGATGGAGGGTGTGAGGGAGAGCTTTGAGCTTAAGGAAACTGCCCCATTATCTCTACCGAATGTTTATTTTCCAGTAATTTGGCTGCCAATTTTCCCTTGTTCCTATGTTGTTTTACTTTTGAATATGATGATTATTCTAACATTCAGAATTTGAATTACTGGATATCTGGATATGGGTTTATCTCCAGGAACAAGCAGGAATGAGTCTTCACATATGGGTACGTCGGTACCGACGGAGCCTGCGCGGGAACGCTCTCCAGCGTCTCAAAAGAAAGCTTTTGAGAGCATCCCACACGCATGCGCGCTGCCTTCCCGCCCAAATACTTCCCTCACATCAGTCTTTTGTTTTCTGCGGAGCCGACAGGATGTGTCCCTGTCACCGCAGAAAAGTTATCTTTTTTATTTTATTTTTTGTGGTTGCGCCTGCCTCTGCCCGACGCCCACCGGTACCGCTGGTGTTTTTCTTTCTTTTTCTTTGAAAATTTCTTTTTTCCTGAAGAATTTTTTCTCATTTAGTTCCTGACTTCTGGCCACTAGGCCTCCATTTTTCCATTATGGAAAGACCAGCCACTACCTTTAAGAAATGTTCAAACTGTGGCGGTACACTTAAGTTTCACACTCAATTTTGGTGTCTGCCATGTTTAGGTCCTGACCATTGTCCTAAAGTCTGTTTTTCTTGTAGGAATGTAACCAGAAGAGATCTTCAGAACCGAGTACAACTTGGGACCGGATCTACATCTACCATGAGATCACCGGGCAGACTTTCTTCTCCTTTCCACGGTCAGGTAACCAAACAACAGTCTGTTAAGACTAGCCAGTCCTCGAGAGGTAGATCTCTTGCTAAGCATCGAGATGCCCCTGGGCTTGCCCTCGAGGACACTATGGCTCAATCCTGGCGGGAATCTTCGGGCTCCAACGCATTAACGGGATCCCAGGTTGCTCTCGAGGTTTTTACCTCCGTAGATGCACCTGGGCCATGCTTGGTGGTCCGGACCGCTTCGAGCGGTACCGGTACCTCCGCATGGACTATGGTGTTGGATGAAAAACTCCTCACCATGGAACGTAGTCGGGCGTATCTCTCAGTTACTTCAGTACCGTTAGAGTCGCCGCAGACCGTTCTTCGACCACCGGTACCGGCGTCAATGCCGATGCGGGTATTGTCTTCAGTGCCAGCACCGGTTCCGGTGTCGGTACGCGTACCGACATCAGCGTCACCCCCGGTACCGGATTGGTCATCGATGCAGATGCCGGGACCGACATCGGTGACTTCGATGCCTCTTCCAACAGGCTCGTTTCCTTCGATGCCGAGCCTGGAATTGCTATCTAGCTTGGAAGATTCGGTACCGACTCCTCTCGGTATCGACATCGAGGAGTACCGAACGCACCTCGTTCCAGAGGATCCGGTGCGTCATCCTCCCCGGTTTCCCAAGCCCGATGTTGCAGATGCATCTATCGGTACCGTACCTGAATTTTCAACAGGTCCAGTTGTTACTCCTCATTGCAGAGAATTTCTCTTAGAGGAGAACTCTTTTCAAGCTTTTCTACTTGATATGGCAAGAATACTCGCCATCTCTATGCCTGGGAAGGAGTCTATACCAAGGGATTCAGAAATTCTGCATTCCCCTTGGTTTCCAGAGGAGGCAATCATGCTTCCCCTACACCACATCCTACAGGATTTGTTATTTAGAATGTGGAAAACTCCCTTAATGGTATCTCCACATTCCAAAGGGATTGACACTATCTATAAAGTGCCACCTTCTCCAGGTTTTCAAAAGACTCAACTCCCTCATCATTCTATAGTAGTGGAATCAGCAATGAGGTGTGTTAGGAGTGCAAAAAAGCACTCCTCCTCTCTGCCAGGTCGTGAGTCTAGAACCTTAGATGCTTTTGGGCGTCGATGCTTCCAAGCATCTATGCTTTCAGCAAGAATCATTTCATATATTTTCTATATGGGATTCTCTCTGGAACAGGTTGCCAAAAGTTTGAAACTTTTGTACCCTTTCCTTCAGGAACATAAAAGAGCTGACTATTTATCACTAGTCAATTATGCTCATGATATTTCTACATTTCTTTATCGTGCTTCCCTGGATTCTTTTGAATCTGTTAGCAGATCTTCTGCTATAGCCATAGGGGCACGACGTTTAGCCTGGCTCCAAGCTTCAGGTTTGGACAAATGGGTACAAGAAAAGCTGGGAAATAGTCCTTGTACTGGAGAACATCTCTTCAACAAGGATTGCCTATTTCAAGCTAGTCAGTTAGACACTGATACTGCTACCTTAAGGGACTTCTCAAAACTTCCCTCCGTTACAGCTGATAATGGATCTTCTAAAAAACTTTATTCCTCTAGGGGGAAAAGGTTTTACCCATCTTCTTCCCCTCAGACAGATGTTTCCCAACAAGGGCAACATCCAACCAGGCTAAGACAACAGAAACCTCAGCAGATTCAGCAAACCCAGTAATTACAGGGTTTCTGATTTTTTTTCTGTCATTATGAGGTTTTAGAACCTGTAGTTATGCCTTTTTATCAAAACAGACGTCTGGTTTGGCTCTCATCTATGCTGAGACCACACTGAGTTGCCTCTGGGTATAACTCTCTTATTTAAGAGAACTTTACTCTGACAGCTCCAAGAGCTCTTGAGATATTTCAGGCCTACAGGTAATAAGTTTCTACTTCCCTATTTAAAAAAAAAAAAAAAAAGAAGGGAAGAACAATCACGAAACTTAACAAGTTGAGTAATAACTTTCACCTTTTTTGACAGTTACCTGTAACACCTTGACTACAGAGGATTCTATCTATAAGAACTTACTAAATTGTAAGTTTTTCAACTCTGTGTTATATTTTCCTTTTAGTTGGGACATCCAGTCTCCAACCTGAATGTTATTCAACTGGAGAGCTTCTTCTGAAGCTATATAAAATTCCTACTCCAGTAAATCTTGTCAATACAGAGTTTTTTCCTGTTGAGGTATTTCTGCACTTGGGGTTTTTACAGGTTGCAATCTAGCATTCTGAAAGCCCCTATCAGATTGTCCTCTATACATTTGAGCAGAGTCAGCTCAAAAAACATCTAAACCCTCCATAATACAAATATGAAGAACCCACCAGGTGGGTTAGATGAGATTCTTGAACAGATAGCTCACATGGGTTTCGGCCTTTTTCTACACTGCTTGTGTTTTAGAGCTGACCTCTCAAATACTCCTTTATGACAGCTCACCAGACAGGAATTTAGTTTCATCATTCCTAATAATGTCTGTTAGTCCTTTCCTTAATCTACATGGGACCTCTTTTCTGCTGTCTTTATGACAGATGGCTCCACAACGTTTTTTGAATCCCTCTGTTTAATTGATCATTGCAAGGTAAAAAAAAAAAAAAAAAGCCTATCACTATTTTTACCATCTTCACTTCTGTCCTAACAGAATTGATTGAGTTGCAGACTGGCTACTCAACAGCCAGATCTCACCTAAGCAACCTATAACATGCTCTCTGCAACTCTGCAATGAAGCTCTGCAACTATGGGCCTTTGTCAGAGAGCATAGTAGTCCACCCCTGGTAGGGAACTTCCAGGTGGTCAGACGACCTTGACTGTTAGGCCCTGCTCATTCATGCTCCCACATGGCTGGCTGTTCCTATTTTACTATCTTCCTTAAAAAATTTTCCTTTAAGGAAAGGGAGCCAGGGCCTAGACGACTTCAAGTTAAGGAATAGCACCACTTCCTAGGTTCCATATCCTTAAAGGATCTTTCACCAGGGATGCATTCCTAATTATTTCAGTTGATCCTCATCTACTGGAAATTTTTTTCTCACTATCTCATTGAAGTCTACCAGAAACAAAGAACGCATGATACTCATACTGCTCTCATAGAGAGTCAGACAAGGGATTTCCTTACATTGCGTTATTTCTTCCAGCTTCTATCCTGAAGTGGTAAGAGGATCCAGATCTTTTATCTTAGGATTAAAGATCTCCTCTGCACTCCTTCGGGTATGTTTCAAGGCCTAGTTCTCTGAGGACTAGTCTTTTAAGACCTAGACCTCTTGTCAAGGGTAAGAAGCACTTTACTGGTTTCCAACAAACCTTGCATAAGATTTTTATACCTTGACTAATAAGTGATTCCCACTAACTATTGGTAAGAAGGTCTTAACCCTTCTTGTTGTTAGACGAGTCTCCTTATACAATCTGACCCTAAAATATTCTAACTGTCCATATCAATGCTCTCAGCATGCCATAAAGTCTTAAATGGACATCCAATTTATCTGGTAAAGATAGGAAATTCTTTCTTTACTGTAACCTTTTTTTCTATCAAAATCAGGTTACCTTACATCTGAAGCTTTCTAGGTAAGTTGTTAGCCTACGTGCTATCACTTACGCAACACACATTACTGATCTTCAGAAAATGGGGGCTAATCGCCCAATACGTTATTCTTGTCTGGATAAAGGGGTTTCAGGAACCCATCTCCTTTTCTGTAAAGGCTTTTTAACCTTTTCATCCAGACTAGTCGGATTTCTCTTTTCTTTTCTTTCCCAAGGTACCATCCTGCTCTAGGGACAGAAATATCTTCAACTGTAGACTATAGAGAAGTTTATCTTCTCTCATGGTCCCAACTTCTTGTAAACTCCCCAGTTTCCTGGGGTACTCCTAGACAATGATATTTTTCTATCTTTGTCTATATGGCAAATTTCAATTCCCTCTACTCCTCACGGTAAGGGAATTCCATATGAGGACAATGTGATGGTTCTTTACAACAGACCCATGTCTACTTCCCCATATGTGTAATTTTTGTTTGTGATACTTGGATGACATCCCTTTTCAAGAGTTGGGACTTCCTATTCTTACTAACAGTTATCTCTACACAAGGACACTTTTTTCTGCATTCCTTGTTTAGTTCAGCTGTCCACAGCACATCATTTTTACACTGTTAGTTCAACTCCTACCCTCCATCCCTTGGATGCCTGAGGTCCTTAGGAGGAAGCATGTCCCATCCATTAGTTTTTGCTACATGCTGGGCCTCTCCCAGGCATCTCAGCTTGGGAGACCCCATATGTGAAGACTCATTCCTGCTTGTTCCTGGAGATAGCAGTTACTTACCTGTAACAGGTGATCTCTGGTAACAGCAGGAATAAGTCTTCACAACCCACCCACCTCCCCTAGGAGTTGCTCTCTCTCTCTCTCTCTCTTTATAATTTGTTTACTTCCCTCCTTCGGTCTCAGCTACAAACCCAACTGATGTGAGGGAAGTATTTGGGCGGGAAGGCAGCGCGCATGCGTGTGGGATACTCTCAAAAGCTTTCTTTTGAGACGCTGGAGAGCGTTCCCGGGCAGGCTCCGTTGGTACCGATGTACCCATATGTGAAGACTTATTCCTGCTGTTCCCAGAGATCACCTGTTACATGTAAGTAACTGTGCTTTACTGCTGCTGCTACAGGACATTTATTTAGAAGTTGGCAGCGGGGAAGCATTGAATAAATGAGAGTTTGACGCATTTTTCACATTACTGGTCATGCTGAAGGCATGAACAAGTCAGATGCTTTAATCACCTTGTGCATGAGAAACCTTTCATTTCTCTACGAGCAATACATATGCAAGTTCCTGATATCACAACTGAATGTCGCGGATGCACACAATATTATTAATAGTTTCACTTATGCTGAGGGAAGCTATCTTACTTGCCTTATTATGTTAAAACTGCTTCACCTGGTAGTTTTCTCAACAAAAGACTGCAGAAGACTATTAACAAAGAACTTCATAGACCAATTAATAACAATAATGGCTGTTTAATGCTATCTATGTGCTATATGATCATTAGCATAAAAACACCTTGTGCTATTCTTGACCTAAAAGAACTGGTATTGAACAGTAATCGGCACTGCATTTCGTCTAGCTTCATAAAATGAAATTCATAGCTCTACACTGCACACATACACAATCCACAGAGGCAACTTGCATGAAGGCGCCTATGGGGGTCGTGATCTGGACGTCCGAAAATGTGCATGCAGATGTCCAAATCATAGCGACATTCCTGAAACCATTTTACAAATGGCTTTTAAAGACATCTCGAGTGCGGGGATGGCCAAATAGGCGGGAGGCATGGCAGAGACGTGTTTGGGGTGGTGCAATGGACCTAGACGTCCCCACTTGATTTCAGAAACGTCAGAGATGTCTGCAACCCTGTCCAAGTTTATGCCTACTCCAGGCACAAATAGGCATCAGGACAGTGCTTGTCTTGGCCATAAATCATGCAGGGGGTACTCCGCACAATCACAATGACAGCAGCAGTGGCATTTGAACCCTGGCCTCCTTGGTCCTTGCTCACCACTCTAACTATTAAGCTATTCCTAGATGTCCACGGTCTTGAATACTATTCTGGGGATGTCTATGTAGATGCCCCCACTGACATTAATATTAGGCACTTCCAGACATTCTGGCCTGGACGTCCCAGATTACACTTGGACATCATTTGTAAAATGTGTCTTCACGGGCCTACCCCCCTTTTTCCTGTGAAAGCAGACTTCACAAGAAGATCTCCTACATCTGCCTGTGTCTCTTTTGAAGAAGAACTAATTTATGTCACTGTGGTTTGGCTGGGGAGCAAGAGAGAGATCGAAGCCTTGCTGGTGCGGAGCCTGAGGTACCGAGGTTGTATGCTATTTTGAAAACAAAATGCAATCAAATACAAGTTAACTGCATTTAGAACATACGACTAATGATTTAGGGCAAAAGTAACGTACAAAAATGAGGCGTGACTTAAAGCTCCGAGCATCAATTTTTAGGTCAGATTTCTATAGGCTTTTCCAAATATATTTATGATACAATGCTTGCAAAATGTACATAATTTGGGTAATTTTAACACTGCCTGGATATGTGCCAAGTCTCTGGCTACGTTTTACCTGTGGACTCTATACCAATTTCCAAAGTAATATATGCATGTACTGGGCTTTTGTGTGTACTTTTATAAGCATACACGGTAGGAAATTTTCTAAAAGCCTATTTCCACAAATAAAGCAATGTTTTCCCTATGCAAATGATTTTTAAATTACTCCAGCTATGGTTAATGACGCAACCCTTGTTGTGAACTCTTACTACCCATAATGATCCGTTTAAATGCAGAACAGTGGAGGGCAAGGCATTGTGAGGCGCATTTTGGGTGTAACTGTGAACAAATATTCTCAGGAACTTTGCTATAATGAAAGCTCTCGTCATGGTTTAATTAGAAATAATAATAAAGGAAACAATGTAAGGCTAGTGCCAGCATATATGACAGTAGAGCAAGTTGTGGTTTAAAATTTTAATTACAAAGTGCCACATTTCTTTAGGTCCTTGGCAGTAGAAGGCTCAGTAAAACAGTTTGTCCTATAACAGATATTTATGATGGCCCCAGTCTAGGCCCTGCAAGCCCCTTGCTTGAACCATATCACATAATCTCAGCAGTCTGTCATAGTTCCATTACCAGAATATACTGATTTACTTTTACATCCACTATGATCACTAAAAAGAACGCTTTTTATGATGTCTCTGCTTACAAACTCCATTCTTTCTCACTCACCTCTAGTAGCTAATCTAAAATATGTTTTTTTCTAAAATCTATTCTAAAAATAGATCTTTAGGGGGCATTTCTAAAGGCATTTACACAGTTTGCAGAACTACAAACTGTGTAAATGCCACTTTGGGGGATATTCGGCACCACTAACACGGTTAGTGCTTCTGAAGTTCCCCAGGATGTTGCCGCTACACGCCCCAATGCTAAATGGTCAGCATCAGGGTGTTCCAGAGCGGAACAGAGCAGCACCCATCGCTAACCAAGCAGCGGCAATATGCGGTGAAAGTGAGGAGCAGGAAACCCTGGCCTAACTTTTGCCGCATTAGCTAACCAGGCAAGCGGCTCAATATCACTGCTGCCTGGTTAGCCTCGTGGCAATACAGCAAACCAGGATATTCAATGCTGGGGGTCAGATATGACCCCAGTATTAAATATCTGGGTTTAAGTTTCAGCACCGGTGGCTAGCCGCGTTAGCAGTGCTGGCCACCGGCACTGAATATCCCTACTTAATCTTTTAAATGTTTAAAACATCCAAGCACAGCCTTCACAATCAGCCTTTTAATTCTTCCTCTTCTAGGCCACCCATCCTGACTCTATCCTGTAATTTTTTTGTTAATTGGTTACTTCTGCCTCCTGAGTTGGGCCAGTTCGAGGCAGTTTGCTACCTGAAGTGAGAAATGAGCTAGTCTTTCCCCTGTCCACCCCATCACCAAAAGAACCCAAAATTGGGGTGGGATTTCCTCGGACATCCAGTCAGGGAGAAACAGGTCCCCTCACTCAGAACACCAGTCAGGTTGTTGCCCCAAGAAAAAAGAAAGCAACATAGTCCCTGGTTATGTAATGTTTTTAAAAAATCTTTACAATGCTGTTTGATATAAAGCCAAAATTCTAGCAGTTTAATTATGCAGCCTGGACCCTAACATAAAAGATATCAACTTCTAACACTGCACACTGGAATGGCACAGTCTGAAATGTAAATATATATACACACCAAAGAACAAAACAGAAAGTGAGAACCACAATAGTATGGTTTATAACACCAAAATAAAATTATTACAACTAATTTTATTTTGGTGTTATAAACCACATAATGGTTCTCACTTTTATTTTCTTGATCATATATACTCCATTCACTGAAACGCCTCTCCCAACAGTGAGTGTAGAGCAGAACTAGGACATTCCCCCATAGATCTCAACATATCAAAAGAAATTCTGATTGTGGTGTCATCTCAGTGACAGCAACATAAATTTTCTCTGGTAACTCACATATTATGAAGTAATAATAAGATCCTATGGAAAAGCCACTCAGAACCTATAGAGCAAATCTACTAATCCATAACAGCACTAACTTGCAAGTGTCACCCAACAAGGAGCTTGTCCAGAAAAAGGCAGCACTATAAATACTGCACTGGGTCATAGAACATCCATATGCTTACTGGGAAAAATGAACAAGCCAGATTACTACAGATCTTTACACTGAAATTCCATGCTAACAGAATACCTGGCCTCAGTCACACACTTAGAACGTAGATAGACTCTCACAAATTAGATAGTAAGTGACCACAAACTAACAGAAATATGTCGACAAAAATTAAACTGAAATCCCAAGAAACCAGACTCTGCATGCAGTGTAACACTAGGGAAATAGAAAGACATGCATCTATATAAGAAATACCATACTGAGTCAGACCAAGGTCCATCATGTCCAATATCCTGTTTCTAACAGTGGCCAATCCAGGTCACATGTACCTGGCAGGTTCCCAAAAAGGAACACAGGTTCCACAATGCTTGTCCCAGGGCAAGCAGTTGGCTTCCCGGGTCCTCTTTAATAATAGTTTATGGACATTTCCTCTAGAAATTTGACCAAACCTTTTTTAAACCCAGCTACACTAACAGTTTTTACTACTCTCTCCATTACGAATTCCAGAGTTTGCGTATGTGTTAAGTAAAATAACATTTTCTCTTATTTCTCTTAAATGGGTGACATTGTAGCTTCGTTGTGTACCTCCTAATCTTTCTACTTTTTGAAGGAGTAAAAGGCTGATCTACGTTTACCTATTCAACTCCATTCATTAATTTATAGACCTCTGTCATAGTTCCCCTCAGCCGTCTCTTTTCCAAGTTGAAGAGCCCTAACCTTTTAAGCCTTTCCTCATAGGGGGATATCCTTCCGTCCCCTTTACTATTTTGGTGGCTCTCCTCTATATCTTTTCTAATTCCGCTACATTCTTTTTCAGATATGGCAACCAGAATTGCTCACAATTTTCAAGATGTAGTTGCACCATGGAACGATACAGGGGCATTATAATATCCCTGATTTTATTTTTCATTCCTTTCCTTATGATTCCTAGCATTCCATTTGTTTTCTTGGCCACCGCTGCACACTGGATGGAGGGTTTCAATATATTATCCACGATGACGCCTAAATCTTTTTCCTGGGTGGTGGTTCCTAATGTGGAATCTTGCATCGTGTAACCATAGTTTGGGTTGTTCTTTCCTAGGTGCATAACTTTGTACTTGTCCACATTAAATTTCATCTGCCATTTGGATGTCCATTCTTCCAGTTTATCAAGGTCCTCTTGCAATTTTTCACAATCCTTGTGTGTTTTATCAACTTTTAATAATTTTGTTCTTCAGACAGTTCATGTTATAGACAATATTCTTTACCAAGACCATAATTCAAAGGCATCGATGTTCTTCCTGTCTATCTTTCTCACTGTCAAACTTTGAATAAGGGACAGCAACCTTGGGCCAAAGGGACTGGGGTTTCTAGTCCTATAGGTGCTCCTTGTGGCCTTGGGCAAGCCACTTAACCCTCCGTTGCTTCAGGTACGCATGTAGATTATGAGCCCTTCGGGAACGAGAGAATGTATCCAGTACCTGCTTGTTGTGTGTGGAAAGCCCTTCATCCTGGGTGGTATATCAAGAAATTGCATAAACATAAACATAATTTTGTGTCATCTGCAAATTTGATCACCTCACTCATTATTCCCATTTCCAGGTCATTTGTGAATATGTTAAAAAGCAGCGAGCCCAGCACAGATCCCTGGGGTACTCTACTATTCACCTTTCTCCATTGGGAAAATTGGCCATTTAGCTGTATCATCTGCTTTCTATCTTTTAACCAGTTCCTGATCCATAATTGTACACTGCCTCCTATCCAATGACTTTTTAATTTCACCAAGAGTCTCTCATGAGGGACTTTGTCAAAGTCTTTCTGAAAATCAAGATACACTATATCAACCGGCTCACCTTTATTGACCTGTTTATTTACATCTTCAAAAAAATAAAACACATGAGTAAAGCAAGTTCTTCCTTGGCTAAATCCATGTTTGCTTTCTCCCATTAAACCATGACTACCTAAATGTTTGGTAATTTTGTTGTTTATAATGGTTTCTATAATTTTGCCAAGTACTAAGATCAGGCTCACCTGTCTGTAGTTTCCCAGATCACCCCAGAACCCTTTTTAAAAATTGGCATTACACTGGCTATTCTCCAATCTTCAGGTACTACAAATGACTTTAATGATAGTTCACAGATTCGTAATAGTAGGTCTGCAATCTTATATTTCAGTTCTTTCAACACCTTTGAATGCAGACCATCCAGTCCAGATGATTTGCTACTTTTTAGTTTATCAACTACATCTTCCCGGTTTATCGAAACATCACCTTTAAATACCATTTCAGGCATGGGTAATTTTCTTACATCTTCTTCAGTGGCCTTGTCCTTCCTTAACACCCCTTTTACCTCTCTATCATCTAATGGTCCAGTACAGTTTTTTTGCTACAAATGTACTTGAGCAAGTTTTTATTGCACAGTTTTGCTTCCACAGCAAGCTTTTTATCAAATTCTCTCTTTGTGTGCCTTACCAATGCTTTGCACCTAACTTGCCTGTGCTTATGTTTCCCATTTTCATCTTTTGTTTCCCTTTTCCATTTCCTTAAAGATGTTTTTTTGGCTATAACAATCTCTCTGACCTCATCTTTAAACCATGCTGGCTGTTTTTTGTCCTTCCTTCCACCTTTCTTAAGGCATGGAATACATGTGGTCAGGGTTTCTAAGATAGTATTTTTAAACAATGCCCATGTTTCATGTAAACCTTTAACCTTTGCAGCTGCTCCTTTTAGTTTTTTCTTAACTATTTTCCTCATTTTATCATTGTCTCTCTTTTGAAACTTAAAGGGTAACACTGTGGATTTTCTTAACGTCGTACCCTCTATTAAACCAAATGCAATCATGCTGTGATCACTATTGCCAAGTGGCCCTGTTATCTCTTGCACCAGATCCTGTGTTCCACTAAGGACTAGGTCTAAAATAGCTTCCCCTCTTGTTGGTTAATGAACTAGCTGCTCCAAAAAGCAGTCATTATTTCATCTAGAAACTTTATCTCCCTAGCATGTCCTGCTGTTACATTGACCAAGTTGATACCGGGGTAATTGAAATCACCCATTATTACTGTTTTGTAACTTTTGTTAGCATCCCTGTTTTTTTTTGGGTTTTTTTTTAGCATTTCATCGTCCATCTGTTCATTCTGGCCAGGCGGATGGTAGTACACCCCCACTGCTATTTCCTTCCCCTTTTTACATGGAATTTCTATCCAGAGAGATTCCACATTGTGTTTTGTTTCCTGCAAAATGTTTATCCTGTATGATTCAATGCCCTCTCTCTAAGTAGAGTGCAACCCTCCACCAATTTGATCTACCCTATCATTACTCTATAATTTGTACCCAGGTATCACAGTATCTCATTGGTTGTCCTCCTTCCACCAGGTCTTTGAGATGCCAATTATATCTAACTTTTCATTTAGTGCTATATATTCTAACTCTCCCATCTTATTTTTTAGACTTCTAGCATTTGCATACAGGCATTTTAGAGGTTGTATTTTATTCATATTAACAATCTGGTTATCAGTTTACAAGGCTAATTTGGAATCTTTTAGTTTTGTCTGTTCTGTACTTAAAGGCATCTAGGTTACTTTTATGTTTATTGGAACCTCCCTATCGGGATGCCTTAACTTTACTTTTTTGCTAGTATACTTCAAGGATACATCCTTTTGAACCATGCGCTTTTGGGTGAACGTTAACTTTTCCCTGTTATCTAGTTTAAAAGCTGCTCTGTCTCCTTTTTAAGGGTTAATGCCAGCAGCCTGGTTCCATCCTGGTTAAGGTGGAGCCCATATTTTCAGAAAAGTCCTCCCCCTTTGGAAGAGCTCCTCCTTTCCCCAGAATGTTGCCCAGTTCCTAACAAATCCAAAACCCTCTTCTTGCACCATTGTCTCATCCACTCATTGAGACTCCAGAGCTCTGCCTGCCTTTTGGGTCCTGTGTCTGGAATAGGAAGCATTTCTGAGAACACTACCCTGGAAGTTCTGGATTTCAACTTCCTACCTAAAAGCCTAAATTTGGCCTTCAGAATCTCTCTCCCACATTTTCGTAGGTCATTGGTACCAACACATACCAAGACAGTAGGCTCCTCCCTAGCACTATCTAAAATCTTGTCTAGGTGGCACGTGAGGTCTGCTACCTTCGCACCAGGCAGACATATTACCAGGCATCCTCATGTCCACCAGCCACCCAGCTATCTACATGGCTAATGATCGAATCGCCAACTATAACGGCCATGCTAACCCTCCCTTATGGCCACATAGTTCTGAAGAAACTACCTCAGTGTGAGAGGGTTTTACATCACCTGGAGGACAGGTCCTAGCTATAGGATCACTTCCTGCCACACCAAGGTGATACTCTCCTTTCACATGACTTTTCTCCTCCATGCAAACAGAGAGGCTGCCAGACTGAAGGTGGGACTTCAGTACTATGTCCTTGTAGGTTTCATCTATATACCTTTCTGTCTTCCTTAGCTCCTCCAAGTCTGCTACTCTAGCCTCCAGAGATCAGACTCATTCTCAGAGAGCAAATAGCTCCTTGCACCTGTGTACGCTTGGGACCTCTCGCCAACTGGGAGAAAAATCATGTGTCTAGCATCTTTCCTCATCTTTTTCTATCTCTTGTGTCTAGCATCACCTCTCTGACTCCCTATAAGCCCCTCTCTTGTGTCTCCCTTCTGTCTCTTTATTCCCCCTACCTCATGTTGAGCATCCCCCTCCCTATCTCCACTCCATCTCCATATACCCCTTTATGTGCAATATCTCCCTTCCTTCTCCATGTCTAGTATCTCCCCTGTTTTCCTGTGCTCCGTTTTACCTGCATCTCCATTCTCTTTATCTCCCCCATGTCCTGCATTTCTCATCCAACTTCCTATGCCCCACATCTCCACTTCTGTCTATTTCCCCCTGTGTCCAGCTTCTCCCCTCCATTCCCCAATTCCCCTCTCATCTGTGTCTCAAATCTCACTCCTCCTTTTCTCCTCCCTCATGTGTGATATATCCTGTCTCTCTTCCCTCTCTATGCCATGTGGTCTTGCGTTCCCCTTCTAAATACCCTCCCAGCCCTACTTTCCTTTCAGCTTCATGGTTATTGGGACACTACTGCCAGATCTCCCCAGCCGTGCAGAGGCAGCAGCAATAGCAATAAGATAAACTATAAGCATGGGGCTTCTGAGATCCATTCACACCTCAGAGAAGCACTGGATTATGGTTTCTCTTAATGCTGCCATTAGGCGAACTGAGGCGGTCGCCTCAGGCAGCAGATTCTAGGGGGTGGTACTATTTGTTGCTCCCTAGAAACTGCCTATGATAGAACCGCCCATCCACAAAGATTCATCTTTTAAAATGAAATGAAAGCAGCCGCGGGAACATTTCTCTGTTCCCGCGGCTCTGCTTTCAAACTGCTTGGCCCGTCAGTCTTCGTGGAGCCGGCGGGGGGGCTGAGGTCGTCGCTTTCGCCGCCCTTCAGCTTCTGCTGGCTTCTTCCTCCTTCCTCCAAAATGAAAGCAGCCATGGGAACAGAGCCGCTTTCATTTTGGAGGAAGCAGCCAGCAGAAGCGGAAGGGCTGCGAAAGCGACAACCTCGGGCCCCCCCTGCCGGCTCCATGAAGATTGACGGGCCAAACAGTTTGAAAGTAGAGCCACGGGAACGAAGAAATGTTCCTGCGGCTGCTTTCATTTCATTTTAAAGGATCAGTGAAATAAGGAGGGGGGGGGAAGCAGACAAGGGGGGGCCTGGAAGGGAGCAGTCAAGGGGGGCCTGGAAGGGAGCAGACCAGAGGGGACCTGGAGGAGAGCAGACAAGGGGGGGCCTGGAAGAGAGCAGACAAGGGGGGCCTGGAAGGGAGCAGTCAAGGGGTGGCCTGGAGGGGAGCAGACCAGGGAGGGGCCTGGAGGAAAGCAGTCAAGGGGGGGCCTGGAGGGGAGCAGACCAGAGGGGTCCTGGAAGGGAGCAGACCGGGGCGGCCTGGAAGGGAGCAGACCAGGGAGGGCATGGAGGGGAGCAGACAAGGGGGGCCTTCAGGGGAGCAGTCAAGTGAAATAAGGAGGGGGGGGGGAAGCAGACAAGAAGGGGCCTGGAAGGGAGCAGTCAAGGGGGGGGCCTGGAAGGGAGCAGACAAGGGGGGGGCCTGGAGGGGAGCAGTCAAGGGGGGGGCCTGGAAGGGAACAGACCAGGGGGGAGGGGAGCTGGAAAGAAGCAGACATGGGAGGGGGCTGGAAGGGAGCTGATACCCGGGGATGGCACTGGAAGGTGGATGGACAGGGGAGAAGTGGAGCTGGAAGGGAGCTGACATGGGAGGGGGCACTGGGACTGGAAGTTCGCTGATACCTGGGATGGTATTTTAACTAGAAGGAGCTGGATGATGGGGTAGGAGGGGGACCCGAAGAGAATAACCAGTGGCGATACTGGAAAGGCAAGGGGGTTGGTACTGGGAGGGGAGGCTTTAAAGGGGGCTGATACTAGGGAGAGTTACTGGGACTGAAAAAGGCTGATGGAAGAAAATGAAGAAAGCAAAACGAGAGACAAGAAATAGCAGATGGACTATAGACCATAGAAAAAAGAGCTAAGAGAAGACAGAGGAAAACGGTAATCTCAGATTGGGACCAGCATGATCAAAAATCATCAGACAACAAAGGTAGAAAAAAATATTTTATTTTCAATTTAGTGAATGGACTTTGTGCTATCTATATTTCACACAGTATGGGGAACTGCATCTCTTATCTGGTGTGGCACCGCATGCGGAGTCTGGCTTCTTGGGGTTTCATTTTAATTTTTGTCTACATATTTTTATTTTTGCTTTAGGTTGTGGTCACTTATTCTGTACTTGGTGAGGGTCTGTGTTCTGAGTGTGCGACCAAGGCCAGGTGTTCTGTTAACATGGAATTTGTATGTAGGGATCTGTATTGTAGTAATTTGACTTGTTCAGCTTTTCAAATAAATGTATAGATGTTTTGGGGCCCATTGCAGTGTTTATAGTGCTGCTTTTTTCTTGGTAGGCCCCTTATTATATGAGTTTTGGAAGTGTATGCTGGTATGGTATGGTAAATTAGCCTTGCAGATCTTAGTGACTTTAAGTAGGGTTTTATATGAGCCTGAGAGCTTTAGAAGACCTCTCAGACTTCCGCAAAGACCTCAAAACATGGTTATTTATAGAAACCTATGAGCATTCAAGCAACATCCCCTACTCAAACAGCAACACTGACATCACCGCCAACTAAATACACACCCATCCCAATCACACGAACAAATTCATCACACCACGTCAGTAAATACCTTTATGTTAAATGTTACCTCAACTGTACTGTCTAAATACTGTCACATAACTGTACCGTCTAAATGTTTACACATACCCTAATGTTAAATGTAACCCTCCAATTGTGTTGTGACGTGACCACCTTGATTGAAGGAAAAGGTGGCATACAAATCTGTCTAAATATTAGTTCCCAATATGCCTGATACTGGAGAATTTGTTGTTGGTGAGATGACCAGAATCAGCTTTTTTATTTTTTTTAAATATATTGAGTTCTGTGGGTGAATGTCCTACCTCTGCTCTGCACCCATTGTTGAGGAGGGGATTCTGTGAATGCAAAATGTATGTTCAAAAAGAAAAAGCAAGCACCATAATGCAGTTTATAACAAAATACAAATGAATTATAATTTGGAGTTATAAACTGCTGTGGTTCTCGCTCTTTCTTTTAGTTCCTTGGTGCGTGAACATCTTGTATTTGTTCCACGTTATCTAATTGACTTTTTGATTTGGTTCAGTCCCTGACTGGAGTTTTGAGAAAGATCCCCACCCAGGGAGGGGGGGGCACGCAAGGTGGGGGGGGGGGACGCTATCTCATCCCTCGCCTCAGGCAGCAGATTGCCTTGAGCCGCCCCTGCTGCCAACACTGCTGGAGAGAAGTCATAGGGGAGACCCTGACAACTTTTTGCTTATGAAACTGACCCAGCTTCGAGCTGGAAACAAAGTGAGGTAACTGCTGCCAGGGTGTTTTGGGGGCACTCGCTGCCATCCCTAAAAATTTGCCACCCGAGACTCTATCCTGAGCTAACAAATCTAGGAAATCACATTTTATTATATTCATTTAGATTTAGTTGACCTTTATTTACAAAATGTGTATATATCAGTACAAGGTGGTTTGCATCAGGTAGTGAGATTACAATTTAGGATTTGAATGTGATGAGTCCAATCTGCCCCTGGTCAGTACAACTGTCAATCTTTAGATATGAGATGCTCAACTGATTACCTCAAGTCACACATATTTAAGGTCACTATAACAACTTACTGACAACTTATAAAAAAAATAAAATCATTGCGATATAATGATGGCTTTTAATGTTAGGTTTGTACCCAATAAAGCACCACTGCTTCTAGTTCTTTCTCAACCCTTCCCAGGCTTGCCTTGAATCCTTCATTCAATGTTTGTGTTTTTTTCTGCACTGATGCTACTTAAGTGACACAAACATACATATTTGATTACACCTGAAAATGTTCCCAGCAATAGTGCCTGTGGCACAAAAAAAACAAAAACCACAAAATTGTTTGTGCCCTCAAAGAACCCCTAAATACAAAGCCAAAGTATAATAAAAATATGGTGTTTTAGACCTGGGAATCAGAAAGTGGCAAGATATCGTCTGAAAGCATAATGCAGACTATTAAAAGTTACACTATAAATATGGACCTTGATATACCGCCCTAGGCTTGAGGGCATTACACCGGTTTACAATTTCAGAAGGCTGTATAAGAAAAGGAAAGAACACCATAAATCGGGCAGGACAGCTAAGGTAAAAGGACAGCAGGCGTAGAGGCAGGAAGTCTATTAAGAACCAGAGAGTGGGAGGTCAAACGCAAGCTGAAATGAGTGAGTTTTGAGCAGGGATTTGACCTGGAAGAATGAGAGCCCAGAGCGCAGGGTGGATGGTTTCATAGAGCAGGACCCAAGAAGAAAAAGGCAGAGTGTCGTGTCTTGTTCTAAGTGTGCCCGAGAAACGGAGGGGAGTGCTAGGGAATGAACATGAAAGGCTCTGAGGAGGCAGGGAGGAGTACAGAACTGGAAAAGATCAGCCAGCTATTGCGGAGTGCCAGTGTGAATAGCTCGATGAACGAGGATGAGAACTTTGTAGTCAATGCGGTATTTGAGTGAAGCCAATGGAGGTGGAAAAGGAGTGGGGTGGTATGGTTGTGGTGAGAGGAATTAGTAAGTAACCATGCAGCTGTGTTTTGGAGGAGTTGCAGACCAGCAAGTGTGGAATTACAAAGGTCTAGCCTAGAGATCACTAATATTTGGTAACATAGTATATGACGACAGATAAAGACCAGCATGGCCCATCTAGTCTGCCCAGCAAGCCGGCAAGACTAGGTGCACCTGCCACTCTGTGCAGGTCGCAACCTCCCCATGCCTTTGTTTAGGGGTATACCCACTGCTCCGTGTAGGTCACCCCTATTTGTTGAGATTTAAGAGATAGTTATGCTTATTTTGATTTTATCCTGTTGCTATAAAGGGAACCGACTTGAATTTACTCCCTTGCAGCTTCATGTTATGCCCTCTAGTTTTACAGCTTTCCCGTCTTTGGAAGAGGTTTGTTTGTTCATTAATACTCTTTAAGTATTTAAAGGTCTGAATCATATCACCCCTGTCCCTCATCTCCTCCAGAGTGTACATATTTAGATCTTCAAGTTTCTTCTCATAAGTATTCTGACGCAGGTTCCAAATCATTTTGGTCGCCTTCCTCTGAACAGTTTCCAGTCATTTTATGTCCTTTGCGAGATATAGTTGCCAAAACTGAGCACAATATTCCAAGTGAGGCCTCACCAGTGACTTGTACAGTGGCATTAGTACCTCTTCCTTTCTGCTGGTGATTCCTCTTTGTATGCAATCCAGCATCCTTCTAGCTTTTGCCACTGCCTTGTCGCACTGTTTCGCCACCTTCAGATCCTCATAAATAATCACTCCAAGGTCCTTCTCCTGGTCCATGCACACCAACCTCTTGCCCCCTGTCACTTACAATTCCCTTGGATTTCTGCTTCCCAAGTGCATGACACTGCACTTCTTCACATAAAATCTTAACTGCCAAGCATTTGACCATTCTTCCAGCTTTTATAGATCTTTCCTCATGGTGTCCACTCCCTCAGGGGAGTCTACTCTGTTTCAAATTTTCGTGTCATCTGCAAAAAGCCAGACTTTTCCATTCAGTCCTTCAGCAATATCACTCACAAATACATTGAACAGTACTGGTCTCAGAACCGAACCCTGGGGCACCCCACTAATCACCTTCCTTTGATCCAAGTGAGTTCCATTTATTATCACCTTCTGTCGTCTGTCAGTCAACCAATTTCTGATCCAGTTCACCATCCTGGGACCCATCCCCAAGCTGTTGAGTTTATTGATAAGCCTCCTATGAGGAACAGTATCGAAGACTTTGCTGAAATCCAGGTAGATGACATCCATCGCATGCCCTTGATCTAGTTCTCTGGTCACCCAGTCAAAGAACGCAATCAGATTTGTTTGGCAAGGTCGTCCTTTGGTAAAACCATGTTGCCTCGGATCGTGCAACCTGTTGGTTTCGAGAAAGTCCACTATTCACTTTTTCAGGAGTGCCTTCATTATTTTTCCTGCCACCAAGGTACCTTCTTCCCTATTACCACTTTTGTGAAGAGGTACCATATCGGTGCTTCTCCAGTCCTGTGGAACTGCCCCTATCTCCAAGAATCTATTAAAAACATTCTTTAACAGCCCTGCAAGAACCTCTATGAGCTCTTTCAGTATCCTGGGATGTATCGCATCCGGTCCCATGGCCTTGTCCACTTTCAGTTTTTCTAGCTGTTCTAACACATCATCTTCTATGAATGGTGTGGTATCTAGTCCATTCCCATTTGTACAGGGTGGCCCAAAAAAAGTGAGAACATCTCGTATATTAAAAGCTTAAATAGTTTACTTTTTTATCTTTTTTAGCTATATAACATCTTTATTTTGACAATTTCCGGTTGCCATCTTTTTTTTTTTTAAATTTGTCAATCGTTTACATCTGTCTTTTTGAATTTTTAAATAACTTATATGCTACAAGATGTTCTCACTTTTTTTGGGCCACCCTGTATATTTGAGAATCACAGGTGGTCCTTCGCCAGGATTTTCTTTAGTAAAAACAGAGCAGAAGTATTTATTTAGCATTTTTGCTTTTTCAGTGTCACTTTCCACAAATCCGTTCCCAGCACTTTTGAGTCCTGCAATTCCACCTCTGATTTTTCTCCTCTCCTGAATATACCTGAAGAAAGTTTTGTCGCCACACTTCACATCTTTAGCCATCTTTTCTTCTGCCTTTGATTTTTTATCCTTATTTCTCTTTTTGTCTCTTTTAGTTTGATCCTGTATTCCTTTCTGTGTTCCTCTGTTTGTGAACTTCTGAATTTTGTGAAAGCTGTATTTTTTGCCTTTATTAGTGCAGCCACTTCTTTGGAGAACCAAATAGGTTTCCTTTTCCTCTTGTTCTTATTAACTTTCCTTACATATGTATCTTTTGCCCCTTTTAATTGCCTCTTTCAGTTTAGCCCATTGCAATTCCACTTCCCTTATCTCCTCCCATCCTGCCAACTCCTCCTTCAGGTACTTGGCCATTTTACTGAAGTCAGTGTTTTTGAAGTCTAGGACTTTGAGCTTGTTGTGATTGGACTCTACCTTGGCTTTTTTCTCAGACCACAATGTGTGATGATCACTGCTGCTCACAAGGGCACTCACCTGGACATTCGACACACTATCTCCGTTGGTGAGCACTAAATCCAGCATCGAGCTTTCCCTGGTCGGTTCCAACACCATTTGTCTAAGTAATGCATCTTGGAAGGCATCCACAATTTTTCTACTTCTTTCCATATTTGCAGAAGGAATACTCCAGTCCACATTGTGTAGATTAAAGTCACCCAATATGATCACTTCCCCTTCGTGGCTATCTTTGCAATATCTATAATCAATTCACTATATAGCCTCTTATAAAATTGCTGAAAACCGACCTATATTATGTAAATAAGCAGTTAGTATAACTCCATGTACAAATTTATACTATACTCTGTGAATAGTTACTTTGTAAATAGTCACCCCAGTTACCTCCAAGTTATCTTGTCCTTATTCAATGTAAACTCAACTGTCATGTGACATTGCAGTATGTTTTGTTCAGTTGTAAACCGCACTGATTTTAATAGCGCGGTATATAAGAAAAGTAAATAAATAAAATAATAAATAAAATACTATCTATTTCTTCGGTTTGAGTTGGAGGCCTGTAGACTACACCAGTATGGATGACAGTGCCATCTCCTCTTTCCAACACATTCCACAACACTTCTTCTTTTCCCCACGTCCTCTGCATTTCAGTAGCTTTAATATCGTTACACCTCCTCCTTTTCTACCCTCTCTATCTCTTTTAAATAGATTATAGCCAGCTATGGCTATATCCCATGACAGGAGAAGGGTTGTGAGGGAGTGAGTGTCGAGGAAAGGACGAAGTGCATGGATCTGGCGAAGAGAAAAGAATGAGTATTGAACCAAAGAGGACACATGTTTGTGGAAAGACAGGGAAGAGTCCAAGATGATCTCAAGATATCGGAGCGACTAAACTAGAGCAACAGGCGAGTTGGCTAACAGAGGACTCACAGTAGGGGAGGAAGTGTTGAAGTTAAACCAGATGGCGGCACTCTTGGGGGAATTGAGGTGTAGATGGTTCATAGAGAGCCAGGGGCTTGAATATCTTCTATACCTCTCAGAGTCTGGACTTAGGTCCAGCTACGTCAGGGTCCACCTCCAGTGCAATTGCAGCTTACCATCGAAGTGTGGGAGTCAAGTCCATCTCATTACAGCCTTTAGTTGTTCACTTTATGTGGAGCTTACTTCTCTTGAGGTCTCTCTACAAGCCTCCCGCAATGTCTTGAAGAATTACAAAAGGGGGCTGCTACTTCTAGAGAGAGATCTGCAATTGTGAGTATATACTTCTGGGAGTTTTCTGAATCTTGAGGAGAAGGGAATTCTTTGGATTAAAGCTGATTAATCTGTGAACCTAGTGTATTTGTTAAATCAGTCAGGGCCTAGTAGCAGCAAAGAGTTTTCAGTTTAAATTTAAAACACAGAAGAGAGCTTTCTGGTTAATTTTATAACCCAGCAGAGAGCTTTTAGTTTAAATTTCATACTCGGTCAGGGCCTTGTAGCAGCAAAGAGCTTTAATTTAAATCAACTCAGAATATAACTTAGCATAAAAGGCAAAACATGGTCAGTATTCTTTGAGCAATAAATTATTCTAGAGACCTTTACAAAGAGGCCTTCTACCTAGGGGGCAAGAGAATGAAACTTTTAAGTAGGTGTTAAAGCCAGGTGGCAGATCAAAGGGCCATTTTGAAAGACTCCTTCTAGCCAGGCAAGGACTGTTAATCACCCAGGAAATTGGTCACAGATTACCTTAGAAGCACAGGACAGGGTACTCTGTAGCAGTCAGCTTTTAATAAGTCTTCTTTCCCTCCCCCCCTCCCCAACACCCACTCACCATGGGATAATCATAGCTTTATTGGTACTTACACATCTTAAAGGAAAGGAGCTGCTCTCAGGTGCAGCTGTTTATCCAAATCAGGCATACATTAAGGACCTGAGATTGATTAAGCTTCAGGTGAACAAGGTATGTTAAACGTATTAGGTATAGTTTTATTAGTATAAGTATCCCCAGCAACCCTTAGTAGATAAAGAAATTAAATATCTAACCACATCCTTAAAACTAAGATGCAGACAGCAGTCCAGCAGCTAGATGGGGACATTCCAGTCTTTTGCATTGAGTGTCACATGTATGATTTTCTCCCAGTTGGTGAGAGGTCTTACGTGTGCACTAGGTACAAGGAGTTCTTTGCTCTCAGGGAACAAGTCCATTCTCTAGAGGCTAGAGAAACAGACTTGGAAGACATAAGGAAGACAGAGAGGTAGATAGACGAGACCTACAGGGATATAGTCCTAAAGTCCCACCTCCAGTCTGGCAGCATCCCTATTGCCATGGAGGAGAGAGGTCACGTGACAGGAGAGCATCACCCTGTTGTGGCAGGAAGTGATCCTGTAGCTAGGACCTGGCCTCCAGGTGATGTAAAACCCTCTCGCACCGAGGAAGTTTCTCCAGGGCCGTGTGACCATGAGGGAAGAGTTAGGACAGCCGTTATAGTTGGTGATTCGATCATTAGGCATGTAGATATCTGGGTGGCTGGTGGACGTGAGGATCGCCTGGTAACATGCCTACCTGGTGTGAAGGTAGCAGACCTCACATGCCACCTAGACAAGGTCTTAGATAGTGCTGGGGAGGAGTCTGCTGTCTTGGTACATGTCAGTACCAATGACATAGGAAAATGTGGTAGGGAGGGTCTGGCTAAATTTAGGCTTTTAGGTAGGAAGTGTGAAATCCAAAACTTCCAGGGTAGCGTTCTCCAAAATGCTTCCCGTTGCACGCGCAGGACCTAAAAGGCAGGCAGAGCTCCGGAGTCTCAATGCGTGGATGAGACGATGGTGCAAGGATGAGGGTTTTGGATTTGTTAGGAACCGGGGAACATTCTGGGGAAAGGAGGGGCTCGTCCGAAGGGATGGGCTTCACCTTAACCGGGATGTAACCAGACTGCTCGCATTAACCTTTTAAAAGGATATAGAGCTGCTTTTAAACTAGATAATAGGGGAAAGCCGACAGTCGCCCAAGAGCGCATGGTTCAGAACAATGTATCATTGAAGGATACTACCAAAGAAATGAAGTTAGGGCACATCAGCAGAGAGGTTCCAATAAAGAGTAAAGTAGCCCAAAGGTCCTTGAGTATGGAGCAGGGAGAGCTTAAATATTCCAAATTACCCATGCTTACTGATAGCCAGATTAATATGAATAAAATACAGTCTCTAAAATGCTTGTATGCAAATGCTAGAAGTCTAAAAAATAAGATGGGAGAGTTAGAATATATAGCACTGAATGAGAGGTTAGATATGATTGGAATCTCAGAGACATGGTGGAAGGAGGACAACCAGTGGGACACTGTGATACCTGGGTACAAACTACGAGGGTCATTTTTAAAGTAAGAACCGATTGCGCATCATGTCCGCGCGATCTGTCAAGTGACGTCCGTTCAAGGTCAGCCACTCTTGGCCAGTCTCTCACTATGCCGCCATTACGTTTCACGTCTCTGCCAGTGTTGGTTGTATGGTTATACTGCTTTGTTTGTCGCCATGTCAATCAGTAATCCCTCCGATTGTGAAGTGCGCTCGGTTATCCGTTTTTTAAATGCAAAACAAGTTCGTCCAGCTGAAATTCACCGGCAGCTTGTTGAAGTGTATGGGGAATGTGTAATGAATGATGTTTAAGGAAGGAAGGACAAATGTTCATGATGAAGAACGATCTGGACGGCCTACTGTCATGAATGAAGACCTGACACAAGAAGTTGATAAGGAAATTCGCCAAAACAGGTGCTTCAATATAGACGAGCTGCATCAGACATTTCCACAAGTTTCAAGATCAGTAGTTTATCACATTGTTACTGACAAACTGCACTACAAAAAAATGTGTGCGAGATGGGTGCCGAAAATGCTGGATGCATGATCGCATTTGATTCAATAAGTGGAGGAGGGATGTAAGGAAATCCACAGTACCACCTTTTGACTTTCAAAAGGGAGACTATGATAAAATGAGGAAACTAGTTAAGAAAAAACTAAAAGGAGCAGTTGCAAAGGTTAAAGACTTACATCAAGCTTGGGTGTTGTTTAAAAATACTATCTTGGAAGCCCAGGCCAGCTGTATTCCAAGCTTTAAGAAAAGTTGAAGGAAGTCCAAAAAACTGCCAGCATGGTTTAAAGGTGAGGTCAGAGAGGCGGCTGTTGCCAAAAAAGCATCTTTCAGGAAATGGAAAAAAGAGCCAAACGACGAGACTTGGAAACAGCACAAGCACTGGCAAGTCAAATGCAAGGCATTGATAAGGCAGGCAAAGGGAGAATTTGAGAAGAAGCTTGCTGCGGAAGCAAAAATGCATAATAAAGACTTTTTCAAGTACATTCATAGCAAAAACGCTGTGAGAGAGTCAGTTGGACCATTAGATGATAGAGGGACAAAAGGATCCAGAGTGGTAAAATATCATAAAGAACAGCAAACACACTCCACGAAAACAAGCTAGGTATGTTGTTGTAAAAAAGTGGAAAAAACTTCCATCATTCACCAAAGTTTCTTTGTAAAAACCAACAAGGGAGGTCTCAGAACTAATGGGCTTGCAGCTGATTTATAGAAAATCTGTATAACATTTGCCCCTTTGCATCAATGACCATCCCTTGTGGATAACACAAGCAATACACAGAAGAACGCATCCGTATAACTTAGCTTCATAAACATCAATCTGATGCCCCAACACCTCAATCTAGCGCTCTTCAAGTGTTTCACAATGGAGCTTCATCAGGGGAATATTGCCAACTAACACAAAGAAACATAAACACGATATTAAAAACTCATCTATCAATACCACATACCAAACCATATCATAATCCCAAGTTACACTCACCCAAAGAACCGAATCACGCTGCACAACAGATCAAACTTCGGCTTCCTTCAACATGGCCGATCAGACCTCAAAAACGCCACATATGCGGACTACCAAACAATCCTATCTATCAAATACACAACATTTATGACGTCAGGGATTCCTTAATTAGAGAAACTCCACACCTAAAAATAAACGTAACGTAATGCATCAAGCGGCTTACATATGCAAACCGCCAGACACACATCACAACATCCAGAAAACGTCAGAGATTCTACAACACCATCAGTCAGACACATACCCCCCAGTCATTTTGAATATTCAAACCTTCTGGAACCACTGTACGCACACAGAAAATCCACCTTTGCTCACAAAACAATAAAGATTGCTCTTTTGTTTTTCCTTCCCTACCTACTAACACTTCATCCAAACAAAAACATCTCAAATCAGTAAAGGAATGCCCAAAATCCAAACAATGTTGTACTAATGGAGCCTTCCACACTTGACAATTTATCCTACTTTTATGTTCTATCATCCATTTCTGAAACTGTCAATTAGTCTTGCCAATATACAACTCACACGGGCATAGGAACCCATAAACAAGAAACACAGAATCACAAGAAGTCTGTTTTCTCAGTTTGAAACTTCTACCTTGATATACCAGTTGAGTAATATTACAAGAGACCACACAAATCGAACAGCCACCACATTTTCTATGTCCCCCAGGAGCAACAGCTATTCTTGATAAGGGACGTAACACTGAGGGATTCAATTTCTCTTGCAAATTACGATGCCACCGCCAAACACATCTGACGGTCTTTGCTTCCAAGCCAGGGATAGTACGCAATACACTAGCATGCCTCTTAATAATCCGTTGTATGCAATGTGTGCCTTCGAGTCAGTCCTGACTCCTGGCGACCCAGAAGCTCCTGGGTTTTCTTGGCAGTGTCACCGGAAGTAGATTGCCAGGCCTTTCTTCCGAGGCAATGGAGGGTTAAGTGACTTGCCCAAGGCCACAAGGAGTGCTAGTGGGAATTGAACCCTGGTTGCTTGGTTACTAAGCCAGTGTTCTAACCACTAGGCTACTCCAGGAACTAAAAGGGGAATATTTTGTTATCAAATTTATATAATCCGTGTCCTCACTCCGACCTGGACTAGTATGGGAATTCAAAAGAAGTGCTCTGTTATACAATACTCTTCTATAAGCCTGTTTTACAACCTGCATCGGGTAACCCCTCTCAAGAAAATTAGCTATCAAAACTTTAGATTGTTGTTTAAATTCAAGCTCATCTGAACAATTTCTACGATATCTTATAAACTGCGAAAAAGGCAACCCATTCCTTAGCCGCACTGAATGAGCACTATCAAAATGAAGAAAAGTATTTCTGTCAGTAGTTTTCCGATGCACTGTTGTAATCCAGCCATTCACACCTTTACGTACCACCAGATCTAGAAACACTATCTTATTATAGTTACAAACACTAGTAAAATGGATATTAGGATCACAATCATTAAGCCATGATTTAAGAGGGGTAAAATGGGCACTAAGAGGGGACAAAGCCATAGCAGAGAGACTGAATGAATTCTTTGCTTCGGTCTTTACTGAGGAAGATATAGGGATGTTACACATGACTGAAGTGGTATTTCTGACCCGAAATCTTACCAGCCGATCTCGAGTTTGCCATTCATCTCCAAAATCATCGAGAAAGTAGTACAAAGACAACTACAGGATCACGTGGACCTTCATGCTCCACTGGACCTGCTTCAAACCGCATCACAACATAGAGACTCTGCTCACCTCCCTCTTTGACAACCTACTGAAAGGAATAGACAACATAAAGAAAGGTTTCCTACTAATTTTCATTGACATCTCAGCTGCCTTTGACACAGTAGCACACCCCATACTCCTACAGTGCCTCCAAGAAATGGGATTACGCAGCAACACCCTGAAATGGTTCACCTCCTACCTAAACAACCACACTCAGCAAGTAAAATGCGGGGAAAAGAAATCAGCCCAATTCACCACCACATAAGGAATACCACAGGAATCGGCCCTCTCATCAATACTTTTCAACATCTATATCCAGCCCATATGCAGCATCATCAGACAACACAACATACAATATCACCTGTACGTAGACAATATAATGGTGTACACCCCAATCAACCTGAGCACCCCTGACATAACCTCAATGACCAACTGCCTCGAACACATGGCTCGCCGACAATAACGTCAAGGTAAACTTTGATAAGACTGAAGCAATATTTATTTCCAGGAGCACAACATTCAACCCACCCCAAGAAATCAATATACTACACAGGACAATCACAACAAAGAACGAAGTAAAGTATCTCGGTGTCATCATAAACAAGAACCTGAATCTCCATTCCCACATTAACAAGACTGCAGCAAAAGCGTACCACCGTCTAAAGATCATCAGATGACTCAAGCCACTCCTCAGCCAAGAACATTTCCGCACAGTATGCCAGGCAGTCATCACCCCCATACTGGACTACGGAAATTCACTATATCAAGGGTTATCCAAACACTCTGTACACCTACTACAATTGGTTCAAAACACTGCAGCACGCATAATCACAGGCACATCCAAATATGAACACATTACACCAGTACTCCGAAATCTGCACTGGCTAACCATAATGGCACAAGCAAAATTTAAGGCAACACTAGTCATCTTCAAGACCATACACGACTGCTTAGCAGAAATTCTACAGACCACAACAACCAAAGACACAAGCAGAAGACCCAGGCGAACTCAAGGCAGCAACAGACTCCACACCCCAGCCGGATACCACAAAATGAACCAATCCACTTCCAGAAGAGCCTTCTCACTCTCGGCTCCGGAACTATGGAACTTACTCCCTGAGGAACTAAGAGCACAAAAGGACCTCAAGGACTTCCACAAATCCCTCAAAATCCACCTGTTCATGGCCGCATATGAACAAGCACCTTAACTCCCAACCAGCGCAGTCATGTCAATACAGACACCAAACACAAACAGCTCAGACCTGGGACTCAACCCCTGGAAATATGTTTGTTTGTCACCTATGTTGAATGTAGACCCCTCGTTATATCCCTAACCTCTTTGATTGAAGGATAAGGTGGTATACAAAACTGGCTAAATAAATTAAAGGTGATACTGCAGAAGAATTGAAGGAAATATCGATACATCGGGAAGATGTTTTACAAATATTTGATAAACTGAAGAGTAGCAAATCACCTGGACCGGATGGTATACATCCAAGGGTGATGAAAGAACTGAAATATGAGATTGCAGACCTGCTATTAGTAATCTATGAACTATAATTAAAATCATCTGTAATACCTGAAGTTTGGAGGATGACCAACGTAACACCAATTTTTAAAAAGGGTTCCAGGGGTGATCCGGGAAACTACAGACCAGTGAGCCTGACGTCAGTACCGGGAAAAATGGTAGAAACCATCATAAAGAACAAAATTGCTGAACACGTAGATAGTCATGGCTTAATGGGAGACAGCCAATATGGCTTTAGACCAGGAAGATCTTGTTTTACTAATCTGTTATCTTTTTTTGAAGGTGTGAATAAACAAATAGACAAAGGTGAGTTGGTTGATATAGTGTATCTGGACTTTCAGAAAGCCTTTGACAAGGTCCCTCATCATAGACTTTTAGCAAAATTAAAAAGTCATGGGATAGGAGGCAGTGTACTATTGTGCATCGGGAATTGGTTAAAAGATAGAAAGCAGAGGGTAGGGCTAAATAGCCATTTTTCCCAATGGAGAAAGGTGAATAATGGAGTACCCCAGGGATCTGTACTGGGTCCGCTACTTTTTGACATAGTCATAAATGACCTAGAAAAGGGAATAACGAGTGAGGTTATCAAATTTGCAGATGACACAAAACTTTTTAAAGTTGTTAAAACTCATGACGATTATGGAAAATTGCAAGGGGATCTTAATAAATTGGAAGACTGGGCATCCAAATGGGAGATGAAATTTAATGTGGACAAGTGCAAAGTTATGCACCTAGGAAAGAACAACCCAAACTATATTTACACGATGCAAGGTTCCATATTAGGAACAACCACCCAGGAAAAAGATTTAGGCGTCATTGTAGATAACATGTTAAAACTCTCTGCCCAGTGTGCAGCGGCGGCCAAGAGAGCAAGTAGAATGCTAGGTGTCATAAGGAAAAGGAATGGAAAATAAAACAAAGGATATTATAATGCCTCTGTATCGTTCCATGGTGTGACCACACCTTGAATATTGTGTGCAATTCTGGTCACCGTATCTTAAAAAGGATATAGCGTTATTAGAAAAGGTTCAGAGAAGAGCCACCAAAATGGTAAAGGGGATGGAAGGATACTCCTATGAAGAAAGGCTAAAAAGGTTAGGGCTCTTCAACCTGGAAAAGAGACGGCTGAGGGGAGATATGATAGAGGTCTATAAATTAATGAACGGAGTGGAACGGGTAAACGTAGATCGATTGTTTACATCATCACAATATAGAAAGACTAGGGGACATGCAATGAAGCTACAGGGTAAACTATTTAAGACAAATAAGAGAAAATATTTTTTCACTCAACATGTAATCAAACTCTGGAATTTGTTACCGGAGGATATAGTAAAAGCTGTTAGTGTATCTGGGTTTAAAAAAGGTTTGGACAGGTTCCTGGAGGAAAGGTCCATAAACCATTATTAAAAGGGACCCAGGATATCACTGCTTGACCCAATACAAGCATTGAGGAGCATGTGTTTTTTGGAGAGACTGCTAGGTACTTATGACCTAGATTGGCCACTGTTGGAAACAGGATACTGGGCTTGATGGACCTTGGTCTGATCCAGTATGGCATTTCTTATGTTCTTGGGACCTCAGTGTGGTTCTTGCACTGCTCATGAAGCTCCCTTTGAGATGCTCAGTTCGTGTTTGCTGAAGTACTTGACTGGAAGGTATTGTTTCTGGTGGTGGTCACTTCAGCATGCAACAAGCTTCAGGCTCTAGTGGTTCATTTGCCTTACACCAAATTCCAGTATAAATGAAGTGGAGTCCTTTGTACTCATCCTAAATTCCTTCCAAAAATGGCATTGAATTTCCATATTAATCAGTCAGTTGTTCTTCCAACATTTTTCCCCAAGACCTCATACACACGAAGGGGAAGCTGTGCTGCACATTTTGAACTGCAAGCAAGCCTTAGCCTTCTATTTGCAGTGGACAAAAGACCATAGAAAGTCCTTCCAGATTTTTGTTTCTTTTGACCCCAATAAGCTAGAGGCTGCTGTTTCGAAACACTCTCTTTTAATTTGGCTGGCAGACTGCATCTCTTCTGCTTATGCCCAGGCAGGCCTGAGCCCTGATGGTCATGTCATAGCTCACAAGGTCAGAGCTATGGCTGCATCAGTGGCCAACTTATGCTCAGTCTCCATGAAAGAGATCTGCAGGGCTGAAATGTGGTCTTCGTTCCACACATTCACATCTCACTACTGCCTAGATGGGGATTCCCAATGCAACAGCAACTTTGGTCAATCTGTGCAGGGATTAGAATCCAACTCCATGATCCATTCTATTCTGTCCAGGTTACCAAAAAAAAAACAGGAGATGAGAGAATTACTGCTATTGTGCATTGCTGGTCTCTTTGCCTTAAGGCATGTTGTTATGCTGCAGCTGAGTTTTGTCCCTGTTGGGCTTCTCAGTGGCCTCCTCGATTTTTGGTAGCAACTCATTCCTGCTTGTCTATGGAGAAAAGGTAGTTACTCATATGTAGCAGGTGTTCTCTGTGGACAGCAGGAATCAGTCCTCACAACTCTCCCACCTCCCCAAGGAATTGTCTTTTGCTAAAGCTTTGTTATCAATCTGAATCATGATAGTGCTGTGGTGGCAGGCAAGAAGGAGGCGTGCAGGTGCTGTGGAGCCTCCCAAAAGTTTCTAATAGAAGCTGGAGAATGTTCCCATGTGGGGCTCCATTGGGACGTCGCTCATACATGAGGACTAATTCCTGCTGTCCATGGAGAACACCTGCTATAGGTGAGGAACTACCTTTTATTTGCCATCCTATGTTACTATGTTACTAGATTAAGGGATCTGGCTGACTTGAGCTGCAACAGCAGCACAGACCAGAAGGTGCCACTGGAATCTTGGATTACTACTGCTGCTACCTCTTCCATGCTGAAGTGGGGAAAAAGGTTCTGCTACCCCTGTTAGCTACTCTCTGGGAGGCTGTTTGTGTTCTTAGCTCCCTTATGCAGCCATAGCTTGGCATTTGAACTCCTGCTTGCCTCAGCAACTTTCACCTTCCTTTATGGCAGATCTGTGCACATGGTTTTCTTCTTCAGCTGACGAAGGTGGGAACCTTGCTGAGTCTTTGCTACTTTCACCATTGGCTTCAGCAGATCTAAGGTAGTGGGGCCAGGACACCCTACCATCCTGCCCTTTCTCCTGGCATCACACTGGTTCTAGCAGATCTTCTAGTGGCACTATCTGAGCTTCTTACTATTTTGCTTTTACCAATACCACGTAGGTGTTCCCATGACAAGGCCTAACCTCCCCATCACTCCTCAGCTCACTACTTCTGCTTTCTAACCAGGCTTAGTCCTTACACATCTGATTGTGCATGTCTAAACAAGCAGACGCATCTGTACAGATAGATGGACTGACCCTCAACAACAGGTGCTCTTGCTCTGCAAAGCACACCTAAAAAATGGCTATCAAATAGGCATGCTGATTGAATTTATCTCCCAACATCATCTGTGTTTCTAATACCAACAGGATTTTTTTCATAAGTATCTTAATTTAAAGAATTAATAGCATTTTCTGTTTAGCTGCTCTATGCCTGATCCAAAGCTAATTGACTACTTTGCTCAGCAATTGTATTATTGTGGGGGCAATTTTCAAAGGAATTCTCCTTGGGCTAAATGGATTTTAACCCTGCAGGGTGTGGGGGGGGGGGATCTCAACCCCTTCAGGACAACATCATCCATCCCCAAGTAATAGCAGACTTTCTCATATCTAAGCACAAATACTCCAGCTTAACTACATTAACCATACCTCCTCCTACCACCTCAACCTCCGCAACTCAACCATGGACCTCATTCCGGGATGTTCCTCCTGACGAACTACAGATCATCACCACTCTCATCAACGCCACCACCTCCCCCCTTGATCAATGCCCAGTAACATGGATTAAGCAAATAAAGACCTCTGCTCTCATGTATCTCTACAATCCTTCACAGCTCTCTCAACCAAGCCTACCTCCCCCCATCGCTCAAGCTAGCCTCTGTGAGACCTCTCCTGAAGAAACCCAACCTTGATCCCACCTTACCCACCTCCTACAGACCCATTGTCAATGTTCCCTTCCTCTCCAAAGTTATCGAAAAAGCAGTACAAATTCAGCTCCAGGAGCACCTTTACAGATTTGCACCTCTTGACCACAACCAGCATGGCTTCTGTCCATTCTACAGTGCTGAAACACTCCTGACATCCCTCCTAAACACACTCATAACTGGAACAGAAAAACCCCGCTCAGGTTTTATCCTACTATTCCTCGACATTTCTTCAGCCTTTGACACAGTATCCCAACAGACTCTCATCAATCAACTCAACCACATTGGCATCCAAGGCACCCCCACTCAAATGGATTCACTCCTACCTCTCCCAGCGAACTCAACAAGTGAGAACTTGCAACCAATCCTCATCACTCTTCCCCCTTCCCCAAGGAGTACCTCAAGGATCCGCCCTCTTCTCCCTCCTCTTCAATATTTATATCAGACCCTTCTGTCACATCCTCCAGAGCCTCAACGTTGGATACCAACTCTATGCAGATGATATAATGATCTTCACCCCTTTCAACACCACCTTCCCAGACTACTCCACCCTCACAGCCTGTTTCACAGAGATCATTATATGGTTACAGCAATACAATTTTTCAATTAACTTCAGCAAAACTGAGCTCTTTCATGTCTCCAGGGATCCCAGCTTTATCCCCCCCACAAAGCATCAAACTGGGTAACACTGAAATTCAAGTCAAACCACAGATCAAGTACCTAGGCATAACCCTTGACCGCTTCCTGAACTTCCAACCTCACATTATGAACACTACCAAAAACATCTACTTTTTAGAATCAAAACTCTCCGCAACTTAAGCCCCCTACTACCCTACAACAGCTTCCGCATAGTTTGCCAAGCCTCCATCACCCCTCTCATTGATTACTGCAACTCCATCCTCCACGAGCTAACCAAAACCACCCTTGCCCCCCTTTAGCTTGCCCAAAAGACAGATTCTTGACTTATTGCCGGAGCGCCCAGACACTCCCACATCACCCACATATTAAAATCCCTACACTGGCTCCCAGTTGCATCCCGTATCAGATTCAAGACTCTTGTCATCACCCACAGAGCCGCCTTCAGTACCACTGTGGAGCAGCTACAATCTCTGGTGCATCGACCTGACAACAGCAGACTCCGATGTCAAAATGTAACAAATCTTCTCCTACTACCAGCACAAAGTACCAAAAGACCTCAGCACATCTACACAAGGGCTTTCCAATTCTACACCCCCACCAACTGGAACAAACTACCCCCCCACCATATGCTGCCTCCAATCCCACACCCTTTTCAAAAAACACCTCAAGACCTTTTTCTTTGAGGAACACTTTAACACATCCACTGCTGCAAATCTCACCGCTCCCACGACCCACCCCCTTCCACCCCTTCCATGCCTGCCTCCCCACCCTCCCAGAAGATGAATGAAACGCCTAACCTCACAATATCTAAGCTGCATGTAAATAGTTTCATTAGTTCTATGTAAACATACTTGTGTTGAATTGTTTAATTACTTTGTATAAAAGTTGGCCTGTACATTGTTTCAACCGTTCTATGTAAACATTCATTTCCTGTTCATTGTAAACTGTTTTGCATCCTAGAAAAATGGTATATAAAAACAGTTAAAATAAAAAATAAATAAATAAAGCTGGCCAGCGAAAGTAAGCATGGAGACAGCAAAATACCTACTGTACTTGAATGTAATTCACTGTGAGCTACCTCTGATAAAGGCATGTGCTAAAATCCAAATAAATTCATTTTGAAATTCCTGCACCTGCTTTTTACGGGTTTGCATCTGCAAAGTATAAGGATTAAGAGATTGCCAAGGAACTGAATTATAATTATCAGCTGATTTTTAAAGGGAAAATCTGCAGGCCTGAAAGCATTGCTTGGGACTGAAAGTTACCTTCCCCATGACGTACTGAAATAGGACCTTTGTCTATCAGCCAGTTCCATGTTCTCTCCTACCCCCATGACTGTCATCAAAATGGCGTCAAGTCACTAGAGATAGAGTGAGCTGGTTCATGCTTCGCCTCTTTACATCGGTGGATTTGCAAGAAATATATAGAGGGTTACAGGTCCATGCCCTGGATGAGACAACATTTCTGGTTTTGCGTATGGCAACATGAAGTCACCTGCTGATCATACATTGAAGAGATTCCACTTGCACATGTAGTGGAATCCTGGCATCTGACTAGTACTATCTGATTGCACATTTAAGAGTGCTTTTTCTTTTTTCTCCTCCCTATTCCTCTACAAAATCTGTCTTGTAGGTATTTAAAGTCTTAAGTTTTTTAGCTTGCCTGAATTTTACTAGGGCGTTTCCTGTGGAATCTGCATGCTTCCACTTAGCTGCCTTCAGCACTTGCCTAGGCCCTCACCCTGATGGGGCTTTGTTCAGAAGCTTTCCTCTCTGAGCATGAACTGCTGAACCTCCATTTGGAGGTTGCTGCTTGGTAAGAGCACCCTCATTGCAAGTCTCTGCTAACTTTATTTGCTCTGTTCAGGCATTTTCCTGTGCCTGTTTAGAACTAGCTTATTTATTGATTTGTCTATATTTCTGTTTTGTCAGTGTGTGTCCTATCTTCTGTCTGTCCTTTACCAAGCTCCTGCTCTCTGCAGTGCTGTCTCTCCCTTCTCAACACTTTATTACCCACCACCCCCCTAAACCTCAGCCCACCGAACCCTTGCTTAACATTCTTTCATAGCCTTCCTCTACTCATTGATGCAATTACTCAGGTGCACCTGAACCTACCAGGATTCTCTCCTCCCTCTCCACTTGTACCTCCTTCGATTTGCGTTCTCTCCTCTTCTTCCTCTCCGATGGCTCCACATCACTTTGTGTTCTTGATGTTAACTCTCCCTAATCTATTCCACTCATTCTAATTCCATGGCCCTACTTCTCATAACCCACTCTTTACTGTCCCCATCTCCCCTATCATTTTGTCTTCTATGTTATCATCTGCCCTTGAGCTTCACCATTTTCTTCCTCTCATTCAGCCATCTCCACTATCACTGAGGGAACCTCACCCTCGTTCTATCGTGCTGCCTCCTCTCTCCCCCGTTCTCTCCTACTGCTTCTCCTTCTCTCATCTGGAGATGTCAACCGCAATTCTGACCACCCTAGTCTTTTTTCACACTCCCAGGGCAGATCAGTGCGTAACCTTTCTAATCTTGTTCATATCCTCCTCCTCCTCTCTCCCTCTTCTCTCCCTTTTTCATGCACATTGTGGAATGTGCATTCTGTCTCCAGTAAAGTTGCCTTAATTCATGACCTCTTTATCTCTAATACTCTGCATCTCCTGACTCTTACTGAAACTTGGCTTCTTCCTGAAGATTCTGCTTCAGTCGCTTCCGTTTGTCATGGAGGCTATCTATTTTCCCACATATCTCGGTCCATTGGCCATGGTGGTGGTGTTGGGCTCCTACTCTCTCATTTTTGCCATTTTAGCCTCTCCGTCTGCCTCTATCTAATTCCTTTACTTTCTTTGAAGTCCATGCCATCTGCCTATTTTTTCCACTACCTCCCTGGGTAGCTGTCATTTATCAACCCCCTGAATGAGTCCGCTTCTACTTTTCTCACAGACTTTGACTCCTGGCTCTCCTCCTTTCTGGATACATCTTCCCCTTCCCTTTTCTTGGGGATTTTAACATTCATGTTGATGACCTTTCTGACCCTTATACCTTAACCCTTTCCAGGCCAAGCCCAAAACTCTCGGGATCGAAAATTCTGACTAAATATTCCTATCAAATGGTATATAATACATGACCATAGCAGAAGGAAAATCACTATTAGAAAATATTGAATAAGACGGGTACAATTTTCCTGAAATATGCAAAAATTAACCCGGCTGCAGAATATGGATTAACATTTTAAAGTAGGCCTTCAAAGGGTTAAAGCTCCTTTCCCTAACCTCCAGTTGTGCTCTACTGCTCCTACTCACAAGCATGGCCACTGCCTTGACCTCGTCTACTCCTCTAACTGCTCACTCTCAAACTTCTCCAACTCAGTTCTACCCTTATCTGACCATCACCTGCTAACCTTCACCCTTAACCACCCCCAATCTTTGTCTTGCCCGATCTCAATCAACATGTTTAGAAATCTTCACACTATCGACTCCAGCTATCTCCACTGCTGTCTTATCACCTATTTCCTCCACTATGTCATCTGAATCCATTGATGAGGCCGTATCTTTCTATAACACTATTCTCTGCTGTGGATGCTCATGCTAATCCCATGACATGTTCTGTGAGACGTACTGTACCTCATCCCTGACTGTCCTCGACAACTCACTACCTACATTCCTGTGCCTGCTCAGCTGCGCATCTTTGGCTTAAATCATGTACCCTTGCTGATTACCGGAAGAACACAGAAAAGAGCACTCGCTCTTGCAGTAAAGTCCAAGGGAACACAAGGAGCAAAAGACGTAAAGCGGTCGTAGATGGCTTTATTGGTGAAGACCCCAATGCGTTTCGGCAAACGCCTTCCTCGGGGGGCATGCAGCTTAACAACAAAATAAAGTAAAGGTGACATGAATAAAAATGAATAAAATGACATAACATATGTTACATTTGGAAATCATATAAAACAACAATTGTTAATGTCAAACACATAAATTAAAAATCTCCATAATGGGGAATATAATAATAAATAATGATAAAATTAAATACAATATAAAACTCTAAAATAACATTGAAATAAACTGAGGTAAAAATGCAGGGCAGCAGAAAGGCAAAAAATAATGAACATTATAAAATGCATACTTACAAATATCTGTATGGATAGACACATTCTTTGCCTTTCTGCTGCCCTGCGTCTTTACCTCAGTTTATTTCAATGTTATTTTAGCGTTTTATATTGTATTTAATTTCATAATTATTTATTATTATATTCCCCATTATGGAGATTTTTAATTTATGTGTTTGACATTAACAATTGTTGTTTTATATGATTTCCAAATGTAACATATGTTATGTCATTTTATTCATTTTTGTTCATGTCACCTTTACTTTATTTTGTTGTTAAGCTGCATGCCCCCCGAGGAAGGCGTTTGCCGAAACGCGTTGGGGTCTTCACCAATAAAGTCATCTACGACCGCTTTACGTCTTTTGCTCCTTGTGTTCCCTTGCTGATTACCTACATTTCAAATTCATGCTAACCTCTTTCCAGTCAGCCATAGCACTCATCAAGAAAGAGTACTACGTTTATCTGGTCTGACTAACTCTCTTGCCTCTGACCCTCCCCGTCTCTTTGCTACACTCAACTCTTTCTTCAAGGTTCTTCCTCCCCCAATCCCCCCTTCACTGTCTGTCCAGACCTTGGCTGACTATTTCCATGACAAAGTCCAGAAGATTAGATTTGAATTCTCCACAGGGTCACCTCCACCTCATCTTCCCCCTCTTCAATCCCAAATCCTTCCCTCACCTTCGGTCACCCTTTTTTCATTTTCTGAAATCACTGAGGAGGAAGCTGCAAATCTTCTCTTCTCCTCCAAATTGACTACCTGCTCCTCTGATTCCATTCCCACACATCTACTAAGCTGTCATCCCTTCCATCTGTCATATCCTTTACCTATCAACTATTCCTGTGGCCTTCAGACATGCTGTGGTTATATCTCTCCTCAAAAAGCATTCAGTAGATCCTACCTGTCCTTCCAGTTATTGGCCTATCTCTGTCCTCCCCTTTGCTTCAAAACTACTTGACCGAGTGGTGCACCACTGCTGTCTTGAGTTTTTTTCCTCTCAAGCTCTTCTGAATCCACTGCAATCTGGCTTTCGTTCTCTACATTCCACAGAAACGGCTTTTGCCAAAGTCTCCAGCAACTTGATCCTCACCAAATCCAAAGGCCTCTACTCAGTTCTCATCCTCCTTCCTGATTTTTTCAAGTATATTCGTAGCAAAAAACCTGTGAGAGAGTCAGTTGGACCATTAGATGATAGAGGAGTTAAAGGGGCACTAAGAGGCGACAAGGCGATAGCGGAGAGAGTGAATGAATTCTTTGCTTCGGTCTTTACTGACGAAGATGTAGGGATGTTACCCATGACTGAAGTGGTATTTAAAGGTGCGGAGGAATTGAAGGAAATATCGATACATCGGGAAGATGTATTACAACTATTAGATAAACTGAAGAGTAGCAAATCACCTGGGCTGGATGGTATACATCCAATGGTGTTGAAAGAACTGAAATATGAGATTGCAGACCTGCTATTAGTAATCTGTGAACTATCATTAAAATCATCTCTAATACCTGAAGATTGGCGGATCACCAATGTAACACCAATTTTTAAAAAGGGTTCGAGGGGTGATCTGGGAAACTACAGACCGGTGAGCCTCACGTCAGTACCGGGAAAAATGGTAGAAACCATCATAAAGAATAAAATTACTCAGCATGTAGATAGTCATGGCCTAATGGGAGACAGCCAACATGGTTTTAGACAAGGAAGATCTTGTCTTACTAATCTGTTATGTTTTTTGAAAGTGTGAATAAACAGGTGGACAAAGGTGAGTCGGTTGATATAGTGTATCTGGACTTTCAGAAAGCCTTTGACAAGATCCCTCATCAGAGACTTTTAGCAAAACTAAAGAGTCATGGGATAGGAGGCAGTATACTACTGTGGATCAGGAACTGGTTAAAAGATAGAAAGCAGAGGGTTTGGGCTAAATGGCCAATTTTCCCAATGGAGAAAGGTGAATAGTGGTGTACCCCAGGGATCTGTGCTGGGTCCGCTGCTTTTTGACATATTCATAAATGATCTGGAAAGTGGAATAACGAGTGAGGTTATCAAATTTGCAGATGACACAAAACTATTTAAAGTTGTTAAAACCCAAGAGGATTGTGGAAAATTGCAAGAGGATCTTGATAAATTGGAAGACTGGGCATCAAAATGGCAGATGAAATTTAATGTGGACAAGTGCAGAGTTATGCACCTAGGGAAGAACAACCCAAACTATGGTTACATGATGCAAGGTTCCACATTAGGAACCACCACCCCGGAAAAAGATTTAGGCGTCATTGTGGATAACATGTTAAAACCCTCGGCCCAGTGTGCAGCAGCAGCCAAGAGAGCAAATAGAATGCTAGCTATCATAAGGAAAGGAATGGAAAATAAAACAAAAGATATTATAATGCCTCTATACCGTTCCATGGTGAGACCGCACCTTGAATATTGTGTGCAATTCTGGTTGCCGTATCTTAAAAAGGATATAGCGTTATTAGAAAAGGTTCAGAGAAGAGCCACCAAAATGGTAAAGGGGATGGAAGGATACTCCTATGAAGAAAGGCTAAAAAGGTTAGGGCTCTTTAACCTGGAAAAGAGACGGCTGAGGAGAGATATGATAGAAGTCTATAAATTAATGAACGGAGTGGAACGGGTAAACGTAGATCGATTGTTTACCTTATCAGAATATAGAAAGAATAGGGGACATGCAATGAAGCTACAGGGTAAACTATTTAAGACTAATAAAAGAAAATATTTTTTCACTCAACGTGTAATCAAACTCTGGAATTTGTTACCGGAGGATGTAGTAAAGGCTGTTAGTGTAGCTGGGTTTAAAAAAGGTTTGGACAAGTTCCTGGAGGAAAGGTCCATAAACCATTATTAAGAAGGGACCCAGGATATCAATGCTTGACCTAGTACAAGCATTGCAGAACCTGTGTCTTTTGGGGAAACTGTTAGGTACGTATGACCTAGATTGGCCACTGTTGGAAACAGGATACTGGGCTTGATGGACCTTGGTCTGACCCAGTATGGCATATCTTATGTTCTTATGTTCACCTTTCTGCTGCCTTTTGACACCATTGATCACCACCTGCTCCTCGATGACCTGTCCTCACTTGGATTTAGGAGCTCTGTTCTATCCTGGTTTTCTTATCTCTCCCATCACACATTTAGTGTATGTTCTGGTGGACACCCCTCTACTGCCATCCCACTTTCAGTTGGTGTACCTCAGTACTCTGCCTTGGGACCTCTTCTTTTCTCTTTTTCCATTCAGTCCCTTAGTGCACTTATTTTCTCCATTGTTTTTCAGTATCATCTTTATGCTGATGGCTCTCAGATCTACCTTTCTGTGCTTGAAATCTCTCCAGGAATCGAGGCCCGGATCTCTGCCTGCTTATCAGACATAGCTGCCTGGATGTCTCACTGCCATCTGAAACTGAACATGGCCAAAACTGAGCTCCTTATTTTTCCCCCTAAACCGATCTGCCCTCTTTCCTCCCTTCTCTATTTCTGTGGATAACATTACACTCCTCCCTGTTTCCTCAGCTCACAACCTTGGGGTCATCTTTGACTCTACGCTCTCTTTCTTTGCACACATCCAACTTGTCATTTCTTTCTCTACAACATTGGCAAAATTCATCCCTTCCTTTCTACACACACTACTAAGACCCTCATCCACTCACTAGTCACTTCCCATCTTGACTTTTGTAACCTGCTCCTCACTGAATCATCTTTCTCACCTTCAATCTGTTCAAAACTCAGCTGCATGGCTTATCTTCCACCAATGTCACTATGCTCATATAACCCGTCTTCTCAAGTAATTTCACTGGCTCCCTATCTATTTCCGCATCCAGTACATACATCTCCTACTTACCTGCAAGTGTATTCAATTTGTGGCTCCTCGCTACCTTTCCTCTTTTATCTCTACACTCCTCCTCGGGAATTCTGCTTCTCTGGCAGATCCCTTTTATCTGTGCCCTTCTCTGCTAACTCCAGACTTTGTTCATTCCACCTTGCTGCTCCATATGCCTGGAACAAATTACCTGAGTTGCTGCATCAGGCTCCTTCTCTAGCCCTATTAAAGTCCAGTCTGAAGACCCACCTCTTTGAGGCTGCTTTTGGATTGAGATGCTCCTCATTCTCTTGTCCATTACTTTTGTGTATCTTTCCATACTCTATTCTCCAGTTTTGCAATGTTTTCTTCATCTTGATTAGTTTGTAAGCTCTGATGAGCAGGTACTGTGTCTAACATCTAAATGTACAGTGCTCCGTAGACTTTGTAGTGCTAGACAAATTATTAGTAGTAATAGCAGTAGTATTCATTTGTTGCTCAGAGAAAGTGAAATTGTTAGATATTCAGCTTGCTGGTAATGCAGATATTTTGGGATTTAAATACTTTCTTTCAGAGTTGGACTCCCATTTATATTGAATATTTTTTAAAGATCTGACTCCCTCTAGAACCAATTCCGTAAGCCTTCTAATAACTCGTATAGTATATTTGGAAATAGCCTTTATATCCTTGAGATTTTAACACCATTCCTGATTACTTTGTCCTCGGGGTCTGTGAAAGGTTATTTCCTCTGACAACAAAATACTTCCTTCATTTCTTCTCCTATTGCCAGAAGCATTTTTTTCTCATTTATGTTAAGAAAACCAAACCTGCATTTAAATCTTTGTGCTGTGGACCACAGTAGGGATATGAAAACTATTTGAACTGGAACTAAACCTGGTTTGAGTTTGATAGAAAACATGGACTTTTCCTGAGGTCAGATTTTCCTGTGAATGTGCCGGATCCACTGTGAATTTTGTCAGATGTGCTTTGGATTTACTACAGATGCTTTTCAGGCTTTGCCACAGATGTGACTTTTGCTTTAAAAGATGATGTTTGAATCAATTTCAGTGATCCCCTGGCTTTAAAGGAAATTCAGACATCTCTACAGTGCGCAAGGCTGGCATGAGGGGGATGCAAAAGGATGTGAGGCCTCATTTATTTATTTATTTAACAGATTTTATATACCGCCTTATCCTTTAATTTGCATAAGTCAATAGTGCTGAAAATCAGGGCCATGTGCAAAAACACAGTCTCTCAATGGTGAGTCCGGCACTGACAGTACGATATTTTAAGTGGGCCATATCTATTTTTGTTTTGGATGAAACATCAACCATGGTGTGTTACATTATTGTCTTACTATTCAAAGTTGTACCACTGATATATTATGTTTCCTGTACAGTAAATGGCACATAGGTGAGAGAGAGAGGCATTTATAGACTGCAGAAAAAATCAGGTCTCAGGAAATGGGCTTCCAGTTTCAGAGAACAGGACGAATAAACTGTCAGCTGCAAGACATCTGAGACCCTGTGAACCCAAATAGAGAGCACTAGCCAGAGAGGCAGTGAAGGAGCAGCAGATGCTCTTTGATAGCCAGAATTCCAACAGTGGGATCAGATCCAGCTGAGTGCTGCCAGACAGCTTCCGCAGACCACCGGCCAGTTACATGGAATTACTTCAGCTTCATGCTTAGATAACACATTACTTGGAATCTGAGCATTGGAGTATGCACCACTTTGGTTTGCACGAGCTTTTGGCAAATGTGTAAGGACAGATTGATAGTAGAAAAATACTGACTCCAGAGCGAGAGGATAGTTGCCCTAGAAGTCAGTATTGCTCATGTAAGATAAAAATGACTTTCCCCCAGTCTCATTTTTATTCTAAAGGGGGTAATTTTATAACAAGACACCTATACAAATGTCCAAATACCCATGTTTTATAAAGGCAATATAGATGCCTTTGTGCCTTTATAAAATAGGCCCCAGTACAGCACAAATGCTTTTGCACAAATTTACACCTGCTTAAAGGCAAGTACAACTATGTGCTTGTACACTCTGGTCCTGATTTTATTGCAGGCCGTCTATATGAGAAGTCCGAAAGGATGCCTATTTTAAGCACATTTGCCCTCATAAAATAAGAACCCAGATCCAGCCCCAATAATGCGCAAATGCCAGTGCACACGTTTTGTGTATTTTCTAAGATATGCATGTACATCATAGCTGTGCCTCCACGCAGCCCAAATGGTAGCCCAAGGAATGCCTGCGTGCAGATCGTTTGAAGTAGGCGAGTACACTTTCCATGAACATACATTTTGCGCATGTGTGCAGCCATGCCATTTTATAAAAACCCTTTTCCATGTATATATAGCAGGCTTTACATTTGGAAAAAGCTTTATAAAATTACGCTCACGTATGTTACTACTTAAAATTGGTATTGTGCTACAAGGCGTACACAGTGCCGTACGTAACATCTAAGAGAAAGACCCCGCTCACAGGAACTCACAATCTATCAGGATGGATGCAAATGATTAAGATTAAGGTAGAACAAAGGGGAAATGGTTATAAGACACAAGGGTGGTCAAAGGAAGACTAAGGAGTTAGGATACTAAAGCAGTCTCAAAGAAATGCGTTTTTAGTATGTACATTGTCATACCCCTTGCCTAGGGCCAATGGCTGAACGGCAAAAGGGCTGCCTTATTTGTTTTCGAGCAATGTCTCAAGCCTAGTGCGCCAGCGATGGATGCTGGGACTTGTAGTTTAATTACTCTCCAACAAAGTATTGTGACCACACGGGGTTCAAGGCAAACAAATAAATTTTATTCAGGGTTTTCCCCCTCGCATAGAATTCTTAACGCAAGACATGGCATGGATTATTTCTCCAAAATAATAGGATAACAGGAACAACTGAAAGTTGAGAATCAAATGACAGTAGTACTGTTTCATTCACAGCTCTGCTCAGGCTTCTCTGCAATACCAGCTTCCCACAGCCAAGGCTGAAGAACTGATCAGACAAACTTAAAAGTTTCCACAAAATGTCTTTCTTTCTCAGGTTTAGAAACAGCTATGCACTTCTCTCATGCAGAGGTAACTCAGCGTAAGTCCAAGCTGTTTGCTTCACATAAAGAGCAATCCATTTCACATACGTCACTATCAACAGGTGCTTCATCAACATCTATTATCATATCTTCACAAGCTCCATTAGCATTCTCTTCTAAGGAACTTTTATAATCAGGTTTAAACTGAAGCTTATTTATAATCTCTTGCAGTTGTCCTATAAACTGTTCTCTCTGGTTTTCACGTACACTGCTTAGGGAAGGAGTTTGATTCTCTTGTAAGAATTTGAACACAGAATCTGAAGCTGTCTCAGGGCACTTACTTGGAATACTTTTACTCCTGGGTGGAGTTGGTTTTACTGCGTTCCTGTCCTGACTTTGCTCAGCGCTGAACCTTAGCTTCTTAACAATATCCTCAGCACAGCTCTTGTTAGGGACTGAAGCACGCGTACCTTTCCAACGTGCAATGCTTTCTCTACAGTCAGAGCTCTTTCCCTTGGTAAAGGTAAGCCTTTCTACCTTCTCTCTGGGTTGCTTTGGCAGAAGCTTCAGGTTTGTTTTCAGTGCTCCTTGAGAATAGGGATCAGCAGCCTCTCCAGAATCCTCCTTAGCTTCCTTAGCTTGTTCTGAGTTCCGTGATTTCCCTGCTAGTTCGCTTCCTGGATCACCTCCTGGCTTCCTTCCTCCTGGCTTCCTTTCTCCGGGCTTCCGTCCCTCCTGGCTTCCTCTCTCCAGGCTTCCCTCCTTTACTAAACTCTGAGGCAGCCTTAAAACGGCTTTTCTCACCAGCCACTCCCTCCTTGCTGCACATGTGAAGTTCGTTAGGGCTCAAACTAGCTCTTACGTCACTGCTGGGGCAGGGTTTAGCTCTAGCTAGTGCATGCTCTGAAAGCTTGTGGTTTCCATGGGAACTCTGTTTGCCTTTACTTTTAAAGGTGTATCCCTCATTTCCTTCCCATTCCATTCGGTCCACACAACTCTCCTTATCACAACATGCGTATTTTCAAAAGTACGTCTACCTCTCAGCATCACACAAATGCCTTCCCCAGTTATGTCTACACATTGACCATGCAAAAGAATGTGTCTTCTTGTCAGTACACATAATTGTACATATGTAAGAACATAACAAATGCCATACTGGGTCAGACCAAGGTCCATCAAGCCCAGTATCCTGTTTCCAACTGTGGCCAATCCAGGTCACAAGTACCTAGCAATTTCCCAAAAAAGATACTGTAATGGGGAAGATCCGTCCCTTGCCATGCAGTCAGAGGAAACTGAGGAAAGTACGTCAGATTCTGACAGCCAAGTAAAGTACATGGCTACAGGTTGCCAGGGGAGATATAAACAAACCCAGCCACGAGTGCAGCAGCCCCGCCCAAGCTGCAAACAATCCCCATGCCCTGAGTGTAATAGGATTCACCTGGGTGGGGGAGGAACGAAGCTAAGCCCTAAGGCTGATAAAAAGCACTCATTAGAAAGCAGTGAGAGTTCTGGAGTAGGAGTTGGAAGCAGTTCTGGAAGGAGAGCTGAAAGGGGAACTGAAACGGGAACTGGAAGGAGAGCTGTTAGAAGGACTGATAGCAGAGAGGCTGAGAGTGATTTAAGCAGCCCTGAGAACCGACCAGGAAAAGCTTCAGCTGAAAAGGTACAGAGAACTCAAACCCAAAGACTACAGGAAAGCTACTCTCAGTTAAAGCCTGGTGTTGAAGGTAACTGGAGAGAAAAGCCACGCAGAAAGTCAGTTTGGGTGTGCCCAGAAGCTCCGGTGAGAGGAAGGTACAAATCTCTAGACTCTGCTGATATTGAAGAAGCACTGCTGAGTAAACCTTACAGGCAAAAGCCAGAAAGTGGTTTCTGTAAAAGGAACAGGGAGAAAACAAAGAATACCAGTTTTCTCTGGGATAGTAAAGCTCTCCGGGACTCTCTAATTGTTTTAAATCCCTGTGTGAATGTGTTCCCATGTATCCAGCGGGGGAAGGGCTGGAAGATATGCAAGTTGAATCCATAGATGAATGTATAATTGATGAGCCTATGGATTGTACACTGACTATAGCAGATAACGTAGAATCACTTCGCTGAGTTGGATATATAAAGCTGTAGGAACAACATTGAGAAGCAAAGTGAGCATTGCTGCCTTTGAAAAGAAACGTTTATTGATTCCTGTGTTAAAAGACTGTATAGTGAAAGCTGGAAGAAAAAGGAGTTATTTTTCTTCAGTTCCTGATTTACTTTTCTTTGTACCAGAAGCATGGTTAATTTGTCCTAAGTTCTTTGTGCTTACCAAACCCCGGGACGGGGAAATAAAACCTCATTTTTGACCTTACCACTTTTGGTCACTTCTGTTCCTCTGCTTGGGGAGTGTTTGGGACTTCATTACCCAGAGGGTGTGTACTACTACGCCTGCACTACCCCCACTTCCTGGCTCAGGATATTCACCAGTCTGACCCTCTCTGCATGCCCTAGGACTCAGGGTAGGCCACTGGTGACAATACACAGGTTCCATAATGCTTGTATTGGGGCAAGCAGTGGATTACCTGGATCCTCTTTAATAATGGTTTATGGACCTTTCCTCCAAGAACTTGTACAATCCTTTTTTAAACCCAGCTATACTAACAGCTTTTACTACATCCTCCAGTAACGAATATCAGAGTTTGATTACGCACTGAGTGGAAAAAAATATTTTTGTTATTAGTCTTAAATAGGTTACACTGTAGCTTCATTGCATGTCCCCTAGTCTTTCTACTTTTTAATGGCATAAAGAATCAATATAGGTTTATCCATTCCACTCTATTCATTAATTTATAGACCTCTATCATATCTCCCCTCAGCCGTCTCTTTTCCAGGTTGAAAAGCCCTAACCTTTTCAGCCTCTCCTCATAGGGTTATCCTTTCATTCACTTTACCATTTTGGTGGTTCTTCTCTGTACTTTTTCTAATTCTGCTATATCTTTTTTAATATACGGCAATCAGAATTGTGCACAATATTCAAGGTGCGGTCGCACCATGGAATGATACAGAGAAATTATAATATCCTTGGGTTTTATTCTCCATTCCTTTCCTTATGATTCCTAGCATTCTATTTGCCTTTTTGGCTGTCACTGCACATTGGGCGGAGGGTTTCAACATGTTATTCATGATGATGTGTAATCTTTTTCCTGGGTGGTGATTCCTAATGTGGAACCTTGCATCGTGTAACCATAGTCCTAGGTGCATAAATTTGCACTTGTCCACATTAAATTTCATCTGCCATTTGAATGTCCAGTCTTCCAGTTTATCAAGGTCCTCTTACAATTTTTCACAATCCTCTTGTGTTTTAACAACTTTAAATAATTTTATGTCATCTGCAAATTTGATTACCTCACTTGTTATTGGCCATTTAGCCCTACTCTCTGCTTTCTGTCTTTTAACCAGTTCCTGATCCACAATACTACACTGCCTCCAATCCCATGACTTTTTAATTTCGCCAAGAGTCTCTTATGCGGGACTTTGTCAAATGCTTTCTGAAAATCCAGATATACTATATCAACTGGCTCACCTTTTTTCTACCTGTTTATTCACATCTTCAAAAAAATATAACAGATTAGTAAAACAAGACCTTCCTTGGCTAAAGGTCCCAACTTACCGATGCAAACTCTGTCAGATTGCTTCAATGAAGTCACATCCTGGCTAAATACCCACAATCTCCAAATAAATCACTCCAAAACTGAAGTGCTAATCGTCACCAAAAACCAATCCTATACTCCACCTACACACATAACACTTCAAAACCAAGAAATTAAAATAAAAAATGAAGTAAGATATCTAGGTGTTATTCTAGATAAACACCTTACATTAGACACCCACATTAGAAACACCACAAAGAAAATCCATTTCAGACTCAAAATCCTTAAACAACTAAGACCCCTTGTATACATACATGATTTCATCAGCATAATTCAAGCCATCATAACCCCCCACTTTGATTTCGTTAACCTAATTTTATTGGGTATAACAAAACAAAACATTAAAAGAATTCAACTTGCCCAGAATGCAGCAGCTCGGATAATAACGAAAGCACACGCACATCAACATATAACACCAATACTAGAATCCCTTCACTGGCTGCCTATACAAAGTAGGATAGTATACAAAACATTGATAACCACATTTAAAACTCTAAACGACATAGCCCCAGTCACCCTAAGTAACCTAATCAGCAAAGAGCACTCAAAATCTACTCAAAGAAAAGGACAAACAAATAAACTAAAAACTCCCAAAGACTTCATAAAAGCAAATATACTCACAAACAATAGAGCTTTTTCTCATGCAGCTCCAACAATCTGGAATTCCCTCCCAGATGATCTAAGATTGCTAACTGAGACCATCGAATTCCGCAAAAAAGTGAAAACCTATCTCTTTTCTAAACATTACAACAACTCAGATCATCCCTCAATAGACTTAGATAATGGCTAACCAGTTTTTATCTAACAAATCCCAAATGACCTACACATACAATTCTTCATAGCTGATACTGTACTTTGAATAACGCTTAAGCCCCACATAATGTGTATTTGTACATAATGTGTATAGTTTACACTGTTCCATACTGTTCTGTATTAACACTAGTTGTTTATCTTATTGTTATTTGGTCATATGATGTTTTATGTAAAACAAACTCCGATTTGTTAACTGTTGTTTATTGTGAACCGCAACTGAACTATGAAAGATGCGGTATATAAATCATTGTTAAATAAATAAATAAATAAAGCCATGTTGGCTTTCTCCCATTAAACCATAACTTCTACATGTTCAGTGATTTTGTTTTCTATAATCGTTTCTACCATTTTGCCCGGTATTGACATTACACTCACCGGTCTGTAGTTTCCCGGATCACCCCTGAAACTCTTTTTTAAAATTTGCCATTACATTGGCTATTCACCATTCTTCAGGTATTGCTGATGATTTTAATGATATTTAACAAATTACTGTCTGCAAGCTCATACTTAAGTTCTTTCAAAACCCTCGGATGTATACCATCTGGTCCAGGTGATTTGCTACTCTTTAGTTTATCAAATAGTTGTGAGACATCTTCCCAGTTTATCGATATTTCTTTCAATTCTTCTGTCATGGGTAAACTTCCCTACATCATCTTCAGTAAAGACTGAAGCAAAGAATTTCTTCAGTCTCTCCACTATGGCCTTGTCCCCTCTTAGTGCCCCTTTTGCCCTTCTATCTTCTAATGGTCCAACTGACTCTCTCATAGGTTTTTTGCTATGAATGTACTTGAAAAAGGTTTTATTATGTGTTTTTGCTTCCATAGCAAGCTTTTTTCCAAGTTCTCTCTCTGCCTGCCTTGCATCCAACTTGCCAGTATATGTTCTTTCCAGTTTTCATCATTTGGCCTCTTTTTCCATTTCCTGAAAGATGCTTTTTTGTTACAACAGCCTCTCTGACCTCATCTTTAAATCATGCTGGCAGTTTTTTGGACTTCCTTCCACTTTTCTTAAAACGTGGAATACAGCTGGTCTGTGCTTCCAAGACAGTATTTTCAAACAACAGACTTGCTTGATGTAAATCTTTAATCTTTGCAGCTGCTCCTTTTAGTTTTTTCTTTCCTCATATTATCATAGTTTCCCTTTTGAAAGTTAAAGGTAGTACTATGGATTTCCTTATCATCCTTCCTCCATTTATTAAATCAAACATGATCATGCTTGATCGCTATTGCCAAGTGGTCCCAATGCCCTTATCTCTTGCTCCAGATCTTGTGTATCACTAAGGACTAGGTCCAAAATGGCTGCCCTTCTGGTCGTTCATTTAAACCAGCTGCTACAAGAAGCAGTCATTTATTTCATCTAGAAACTGTATCTCCCTAGCTTGACACTGAACCATTAGATACCAGGGTAATTGAAATCACCCATTATTATTACTGTGTTGTAACTTTTGTTAGCTTCCCTGATTTCTTTGAGAATTTCATCATCCAGTTCGATAGTACACCCCCACTGCCATCACCTTTCCTTTTTTACATGGAGTTTCATTCCATAGAGATTATACAGTCTATTTTGTTTCCTGCAAAACTTTAATCCTGTGTGTCTCGATGCCCTTTCTAACATAGAGTACAGCCCCTCCGCCAATTTGATCTACTCTATCATTGCTATATAGTTTGTACCCAGGTATCACAGTGTCACACTGGTTGTCTTCCTTCCAGTGTGACACTGTGATACTTGGGTACAAATTTTATCTACATCCATCATACATCCGCCCCCCTGCAGTTAGTGGATGAAAGCCACATGGTAGCATGGAGACTGGCCGCAGGTGCAACTAACACCACCCAGTGAGGTGGCATTAGTTTCACCCGCACTATCTGCGCCAAGTGCAGTTAGAGCAGGCCACTAATGCCTGAACTAGCCATGATGTGCTGGGATTGCCCATGCCCTGCCTAGTCACTGTCCCGACGAGTGCTGCCAGGGTAGCATCGAGTTCCCACGCTATTTTATTTTGCATGGTACCGAAACCATGTGCTATTCCTGCACTAGCCTGGTAGCGCACTTTAGTAAACATGCCCCTAACTGATAAGAAATGGAAAACAACATTTCACCGTACCACATTAGACATGCAACACAGTAACACAACCAAAAACACATACACTTCAATAAGGCACCCAAAAATGGCATTGGTAACTGGAGCTAATCATGGCAGACAGGGCCAAATGAGCCCTAGCACTAATGGCCTCAATGAACAGCAAGGGCTCCAATCATAAATCCCGTAGTCCATAGTACCAATGCGACCGTACTACTGCAGAGTGTATCGGATTATTGAGTATTTTAACTGGTGGAGAAACACAGAAAAGAGGTGAAAGTATTTTGATACTTGTGCATTTTTTTGTTGTTGTCAGGGCCGGCCTGTCCATTGAGCGAGAATGTTTTTTGCACAGGGCCCCGCGTTTCAGGGGGCACCACGCAAACAACATTCTGCTTTAAAATTAAATTAAAAAAATAAAAAAAAAGCTGCCTGCTGCCGCTGCTGCCGTGGCAGTGGCAGAATTGAGTGTCCCAGCGGCTCCCCCTGCCCGGCAGAGCCCTCCCTCCCTGCATCAGTCCCTCAAGAAACTCTCCCTTCGTGGCTGTGAAAGCCGCCGCGAGAGGGACTGATACAGGGAGGGAGGGAGGGCTCTGCCGGGCAGGGGGGTCGCCGGGACACTCGATTGGGGTGGGAGATCTCTGCACCTTTACCAGAGCCATCTAGCTGCACAGCGGCTCAAGACGTGCATTCTCTGTCTCCTCTGCCAGCCACACTCTGGAGCTCCACGTTCTTGCATCGGCCTTGGCGACCACCGGTGGGAGGCGGAGGAGAGGCAAAGAGCAATACTCCCGCCCACGTCCTGCCATGAGCAAGAAGGGATGTCGAGCTCCCCGCTCCTTCCTCTCAACCACCGAAGCGCGTGGCACAATGGGCCGCCGGGACACTCAATTCTGCTGCTGCCACGGCGGCAGCAGCCAGCTTTTTATTTTTTTATTTTCCCTGGGCTGATGGGGGGGGGGTTAGGACTGGTAATGGGCTATGTGGGGCTAGGACTGGAGATGGGCTGAAGGGGGGGATTAGGACTTGAGGTGGGCTGATGGGGTTAGGACTGATAATGGGCTGTGGGCTGATGGGGGGGGTTAGGACTGGTAATGGGCTATGGGGGGGCTAAGACTGAAAATGGGATGATGGGTTAGGACTGGAAGTGCGCTGATGGACAGTTAGGACTGGTAATGGGCTATGGGGGGTCTAGGACTGGAAATGGACTTATGGGGGGGTTAGGACTTGAGGTGGGCTGATGGGGTTAGGACTGGTAATGGGCTATGGGGGGGCTAAGACTGAAAATGGGGTGATGGGGGTTAGGACTGGTAATGGGCTTATGGGGAGTTAGGACTTGAAGTGGGCTGATGGGGTTAGGACTGGTAATGGGCTGTGGGGGCTAAGACTGGAAATGGGCTGAAGGGGTTAGGACTGGAAGTGGGCTGATGGGGGGCTAGGACTGGTAATGGGTTGGGGGGGTTGCTAGGACTGGAAATGGGCTGAGTGGAAGGGGAGGCTTGAACTGCAAATAGATGATGGGGACGGGGGCTTGGAATGGAAATGGGCTGAGTGGAGGGGAGCTAGGATTTGACATGGGCTGATGGTGGAGCTAGGAAAGGACTAGAAATGGGCTGATGGGGGGCTGGGATTGGAAATGAGCTAATGGAGGGACTCGGATAGGACTGGAAATAGATGGGGAAGCTAGGACTGGAAATGGGCTGATGGGGGGCTAGGACTGGAAATGGGCTGATGCGAGGACTAGAAGGGAGCATATGCTGGGTGGGGCTGGAACTGGAAAGGAGCTGATGTTGGGGGAGGATTAGAATGGGATGGGGCTGGGAGAGTGAAATGGAGAAGAGAAAAATATTTTGTGTGGGAGGGAAGAAAAATCTACAATTGGCCGGGTATTGGGAGAGTAAGTGGGGATTGAGGATGGAGGGGTAAAATTTGAGTGGATGAAATAGGAATGAGGAAAGAGCAAAAAGAGAAAGATTAGTATGTTAAAGCAGATATAGAGAGAGAGAATGGAAAAAACTAGGAGAGAAGAAAGGACAAATGGACAGCAGACGATGGAGAGTTAGCAGAAGACACGAAGAAACCAGAAGAAAGTGGCTGGAGCAATTGCAACTGAAAAAAATGCACAAAAGGTAGACAGATATGTCTTTATTTTTAATTTATTAACTGGAATATGTCAGCTCTGGGAAATGTGCATCATTAACGTCTGCGCTTTGTTTAGTACAAGAGGAAATTAATTTATAGTTTTATTTCTACAGTGCTGTTGTACATTCCAAGTTTTGGCTTTTGGGGTTCCCAGTTTAATTATAATTATTGTCTTCCTGTTTCTAAATTGTGGTTCCTTGTTTGGTGATGGTGTATGTTCTGCATGTGTAACTGAGCTGAGGTATTCTGTTTATGTAATTCCTATTTGACATTGCTACTTGTTCTCTTTATTTATTTAAAAGTATTTGTATCCCGCTTTATCTTTGAATCAAAGAAGTTTCACTGCAAACCAATCAAGTGGGGTGGTGCGGGGGTGTGGGCATGTAGTGGTTGTGAGGGTAGTGTCTGTGAGTGAGTGAGGGTAGTGTCCATGAGTGAGTGGATAGGTACATCTTGATTAGGGGTGTGATTAGGTCTTGTATTGTTATTCTCTGAAATGTATTGGTTTAATATTTGCAGTGTTGCCTTTTGATAGGTAGGGTATGGTGCTTTGTGAGTCCTGGTAGTGCTGTTACAATATGGCGGGTTTGCTATGGGTTCTAAATGGGCAGTGTTTGTAGTAGTTCCTAATGTGCCTGGCGGTTGGCACTGGAATATGGTAATGTAGAAATCTTTTAGTCTTTCTTTATTCATACACTCATTAAGAGGCATGTTTACTAAAAGTTAGTGTATGGTAACATTATGCAAATATTTATGCAAATGAGGCCCCGCACCGAGTCTCCGCACATGGCCCCGCACCCCCCTTGGGCCGCCCCTGGTTGTTGTATGAGTATGTTTTGCATGTGTGACTGTTGTGTAGCTGTATTGTATATGAAACGGTGTTATGACTGTGCAGCATAAATTGTAGTAATGTAGATTGTGTGTTGTGTCAGCACATTAAATGAAATGCTGAAGTCAGAATTGTATTTTTAGTTTGATCACATAGGTATGTTGCAGTTACATTCTACAACACGTCAATTGGTGGAAGAAAGAAAAGAGAGACTATCCAGAAACTTACTTTACTTTCATGAGAATGAACGCAGATAATACTGTTTCACAGAAAAGCCTCATCAAAAATACAAGAATCTAACATGTCGTCAATCAGTTTTCTAAAAGGATGGATTTCCCATCTTAATTGAAAACTTAGGTCACAGTTTGTGCTCAGTAGGGTATGTCAGATTACAGTGGAAGAGTTAGTACATTACTATACCCCTGTAGGCTCACATTCTGTGCTTTTATGTTCTGCTCTACTCATTCTCCATGACATTTAGGTCTAGAGGGCAGAGCTTCTTTGATTTCTTTTTACCTTGATCTCTTCTTTATTTTAAACTTCTTTTTATGTGCTCTGTGGTTGTACTGACTGACAGTGCTTTATAAATAATAAACACTCTACACAAGTTATCTGAAAAGCAAGAGATGCACATCAAATAAACCCCTCTTTCTAATGAAATCTTGCTGAGGCCTAGGTGTTTGACACACTGGTAATCAGCGGTAGTTATCTCCATTCTGATCAATAATTCAGTAGGCAGCACCACGGACTTGATTTCACATAAACTGCAGAGGCTATAGATTTTTGGACACTTGGCAAATAATCTGTGTGAGTTTTACTTTGTTGAAGTAGCCTAGAAATCCATCATATGTTGGGAATGTTTGACCACGATTTTAACTTAGCAGGCCAAAGGGGAGGGGGGGTGGTGAAAGGGTATAATATATCTATAATGATGAGAAAATGTTTGGCATAGCTTTCAGAAATAAGTGTGCAAGTTTCAAAGTAAAACACCCTTCTATAGGAGAGGTATCTTTTAGGCAACTGGTGCCATACGAGAAATGTTATGATCAATACTTGCATTATATTACTCTTTGAGTAGGTCTGGGACTGGTTCGGACAGAAGATCTTATATTTGTATCAAAATGTATTAGCCAAAATGCTTATGGAAGCTTCCCCTGCTCTTATCCTTAGCAGACCCAATGCTGAATGCTCTTTTTCGTTCCTCAGCCTCATGAATACTAATACTGATTGAAAAACACCCTTCTAAAACACATGCTAGAGTGGGTCATATTACATATCCCTAAATGTCAGAAAGGGATACTCTTTTGCCAGAGAATATTTGGCAACGATAATGGACTTTAAGAGGTAATTTTATAAATGTTTATATTGTAAACCGCTCTGATTGTACTTTGAGCAGTATATCAAGTCTTAATAAACCATAAAGCATTTTCTGTCTGGAAAGCACATTTTACTTAAGGAAAATGACTCTTATGAAATTGCATGACTGAATATGAGTGTACTTGTGTACTTTTATGCATGCTTCCTGTTCCCAGGTGCAGATCTGTGATATACACATGCATTTTATAACCTATGAGAGTACCTCGTATACCTTCTTTGGGGCAAGTGGAAATTTGTGCACTTCTGGGGGACATTGTACAAACCTATTTTATAAAAGCAAATACATAGGCGCCTATGTTGCCTTCATAAAATACACACATCAAATCAAAACTTCATCCCATTCAAAAATCTTTGAAAATAGAAAAACTTAGAAAAAACTTCTTCTTATTGCATTGATATACATGTATGGTGACTTTTTGTCAGATCCTTAGCTCTATATGACCCTTCCGAAGTAAATCAATATGTCAGTGGTCCATTTTTATTTTAATATAACAAGTGGAAATAATTAAAAATCATCAAAACAGCATGTAAGTGGAGAAATAATCCTATACAGTATAATTCTGTTTAGGTCGATATCTGCAAGCCTATATGTTGCAATTCTGTTCTTGATTTTCAAATATTTTCGGATGGGACGAGGTTTTGATTCGATGTGTGTATTATTTCCTACCTTTATCTTTGGACATATTTATGTGTGTGCCTTTATAAAATAGGCACCTTCCCAAACTTTTCACATAGGCACTGTCTGATAAAATTAATTCTCAAATGGGCAAGACAATCCCACAATGGGGCATTTTGATTTAGTAGGACATAGTTATCTTTGCAAGCCAGGAGACCTTTTATTGGACCCATCTACACTTTATCCACAAACGCAGATGTACATGAGGTTTGGAAATCTGAAGTACTTTATTCATCCAAAGAATGAACCTACATGGTCCCAAAAGATCGCTTCTGTCATCATCTTGAGTAATTATTTTTTTTTTAACTTACTTATACTGAAAAGATTTAGATACAGTGCTAATATACTCAACGTAGATCAAAGAAATGCAAGCATAACTGATGTAAAATAAACTCCCTATACAGAACAGATGTATAATAAACTGTCTATACTGAAAACTGATCAAAGCCAGCTAAACTGCAATCAAAATGGAACTTTGTGTGGTTCTTTATTTATCAAATTTTACCCTATCACTACCTGTTATTTGGTTTACCTAATTACTATATAAAGAAAACAATTTTCAAACTGCCCACAGTGCTGCAAAGTCCCTGGAGATGGGGCCTTATAAATTTCAAAGTGGTCTCTACAGTCGATGAAGCATGACAGTCATATTCACCTAGGATCTTGGTGGAGGAATAGCCTACTCTTGATAGAGAAGCCTGGCAGATCGAAAGTGTTTCTACAATGGGGCAAGTTTAAGTCAAGTGAATGAACATCCTGGTAAAGCCTAAGACAATATAATTTTAGATTCTCTTTGGGCTGAATTTGAATCTTTGAAGCAACATATCTTTAAACATTTTGATAGCATCTCATTTACACAATTTTACCATGCAAATAAACTGGAAACTTTTGAGTTCCAGTTGTTGGAGAATCAGGGTGTAAATTCTGCTTTGATTAATGGAAATCAGACACTCAAATCTAAAAAATAAAATCTCAAAAACATCAATAGGTGCCTCAATTTAAGGATCTTGAACCTTAGGTGATTGCTGACAATTACAGTGATTGTACATTTCTTTATGGAGATTTTTAACATTACAACCATAATAGCATAGGAAAACAAAGAAATAAAAAAATCCAAGACTATTACAAGTATAATAAAGTACTAGAAAATATCACAGCCCACCTTAAGAGAAGAGAGAAGAATTCAAACAAGGTACAAAAGAAACAGAACAATAAAAATAGAGGAACTAATTTCATTGTAATGTACCAGATTGATTGAGTCTATAATGCCTATCCACATGAGAACTAACAAGAAGCTTTCATTGAGTCCAGGATAATTGAGATCCAAAATGTAGAAATTTCTCCAACTTCATAGGATCTAAGAAAGCATACTGTATTGCATTCCCAAATAACTAAACAAATATTTGCAAGGAAAGTGCATACAGGGGCATGTTTACTAAAGGGAGAGTACCCAGGTAGCGCGGGGTTAGTATGCATTTTTGGCGCCATGCTATAAAGTAGCACAGTATCTTGTGCTACTCAGCATGCGTATGGGTGATGTGTGGGGGTTTCTGTCATGGTGCTGCTAGCCAGAGCTTTGAAACCTCATGCTGCCGACATTTGGCAGGGAACAACTACCGCCAGTGCAATGGGTGGTGGTAGTTGCTCCCTGTTTATTTATTTATTTAGCTGTATTTATATCCCGCTTTTCACCGGGTCAAAGCGGTCAATTGGGAGATACATTTAACACGAGGGGATATGACACACATACGCTAATACTTACAGGGAACATGGGCAATGGAGGGTTAAGTGGCCTGCCCAAGACCACAAGGAGTGCCTATAGGACTAGAAATCCCAGTCCCTCCGGCCTGAGATTGCTGTCCCCAGGTGGGACTTGAACCCCCGGCCCTCCGGCCTGAAGTACCTTGTCCTAACCACTAGGCCACTCCTCCCTGTGGTGGTTTTAATGCAGTGAGTTGTGCTAAATTCAGGTTGTCCTCACCCCCTCCTGATTTAGTGTGATGCGCTGCACTAGTAATGCGGTCCAAACTTGCTTTACTAGTGTGGGCTTAGTAAACATGCCCCATAGTAAGACGTTCCTAAACCTAATACCTGGACTCGCTGCTGCAAAAACACCCTCCTACACAACGGAGTTGCAGTTTTGAATTTCTGCCTTCAAAACAAGCAATCTTTAACTTTAAAATAGGCTTTAAGCACTTGCCATTTATCTTGTTCCTTAAAAAACATTGGAGGGGGGAATTCAGTGGCAGCAGCTAGTGCTTGTAAAATGCCTCGCAGTCGCCGTTGAATGCTAATTCCGGATATTCAATGTCGGAGATAAATCCGGCCACTGGCATTGAATAACTGGGTCACTGCAGAAATCGGAAGCTAACAGGACAGCGGTGATATCGAGCCACTTCCCAGTTAGCTCCCATGAGTAAAGTTAGGCCAGCATTTGCCACACCTGACTTTACCCACGTGTCACTAACCAGGCAGCGGCTCAATATCGCTGCTGCCTAGTTAGCGATGGGTGCCATCTCTGCTCCACCCTGGAACGCCCCTGACGCTAACCACATAACATGAGGGCATATAGAAATTTTCAATAAATAAATAAATAAAATAAATATAGTGGCGGCATCCAAGAATATCAAATAGCACTAACCATGTTAGTGCCGCTGAATATGTCATTCGGTAATATTTACATGGTTTGCAGGTCTGCAAACCGTGTAAAATGCCTTTGAATATCTTCCCCATTATTAACAGGGTAATCCTTTCTATTACATCATCATGGGAAGACTCTAAAAAACCCATATGAACAAACCCACCTGGGTTACAGAGAACATCAGACTCCCTTTCAAACTCATTAACCAAACAGATTGTTTGTGGAAGATAACATTTGGTTATCCCAATCTCCTCTGAATCCATCAGGATTTCCTTAAAGTATTATTTAAGTGAACACACTAGTGAAATCAGTCGGTTAATAGGAAACTTCAAAAAATGCACATTTCTGGTATGGCAGTATTTTCAATAGCCTCCAGCTTATGAAGAATCATTAAGTTGTCTTTGATGCAGACAAGCCTATCAAATATTCAGCTAAGAGGCATTATAAACAGATGAAGTCCTGGAATCAGTCTCCCGAGTGAATTCACACAGCTGGAAATGGTCCTTTAATAGTCTCTCAGTCCTAGTGATTACTGGCCAACTATCTAGCAAATAAACAATAGTGTTCTCCTTAACCACATCGGTGATAACCGGTGGTACCACGATCTTCGGAATAGCTTCAGAGTAGCCACCAGAAGAAACTCACTTACCCATTAGGGTCCATATTTGGACTGCTAGTTCCCACTTCATCACCAAGGCCAGGGGATATCAGAGACACCATAGGTAGTAGGGGTGGAGACCTGTCTGCAGAACTCAAGGAGATTCCCAACTCTCCCAACACACCTGTGTAAGAGGGTCCATTCCTAATTCCCAGTCGGCTGTGGTAGATGATGTTATTGGGGGTTGTCTGCTTTCAGCTGTTCCTCCAGGAATGATGGGATTAAGAGAGGTCCCATCTTCAGCATGCAGGCACCACTCTGTCCTCTCCTCTACCTGCATACTGCCACGCTCAGGAATTTATCCTCCCAGTCATCCCAGTAGATGACGCTACCAGGCATTGCCTGCTCTCAGCTGTTCCTTTGGGCATGATGGAATAATGAGAGGTCCCACATTCATCACACCAGCATCACTCATTCTCCTCTGCTCTCTGTAACTGTATATTTTAAAACAGCTCCTTGTGATGGTGCTGGGATATTAAGTGAAGGCCCCAGTATCAATCTCAAAGTTTACAATTTATCTCCAAGCAAAACAGGAGGATGAGTGAAGACTCCCCCCATATTGGGTAATCATCTTTGGAGAGCCCTTTCTGGGTCATGCCACATCTTGGTAAGTGGCAGGAAAAGTGCAAGTAGGAATTCTGGAGGGAGGGAATTTGGGTTTTAGCAAGAAGATTGTTGTGACAATCTCAGGTTCTGGAAGGTGGAAAAAATATTTTGTTTTTGGCCTCAGACCTTTTAGCACTAAACCTCTGTGGTGAAAGATGGTTTGCCATGCTTTGTTAATGGTAGCCAACATTTTCATGGAGTCTCCTGAATCCCCTCTCCTGGACAATGCTAACTAAAACCCAAACTCTGGGTCCACTATGTAGATGACACATTCGTCATTTGGCCCCATGGACTGGACAATCTTGAAGACTTTCTGAATTATCTGAATTGCAGCCACCATAACATAAAGTTCACTATAGAGACCACAACCAATGGATCCTCTCCCCTTTCTTGATGTAATGATCAAAAAGTAGACAGATGGAAGCCCTAGCCACACCATATATAGGAAATCTATCCATACCAAACATTATGTACATGCAGAGTCACACCACCATCCATCCATCCACAAAAAGAGGGATCCTGGGGAGCGTGAGGAGGCAGCTGGAGCTGGTGCCCGTGATCATCGGGAGGAGGAGCGGTGCTGCCCGCCCCCCCAGGACCTTTAAAACCTTTTGGTCCACCGCGGACGCGACCCGTGGTCGCGTGACCAAAGGGGCAGGCCACGCCCCTTTGGAGCCCCTTCAGAGCAATGAGGAGGAACAGAGGAACTCTTCGGGCTCATGGGAAAGCGACAGAAGAAGACTTTTCCTACAGTGAGCACTCAAAAGGCTCCTAAGATCGTGGGCCCAATGGACCTTCATCTCCAGAAAGCTCAGGTAGAGCAAGAGTCACCAGACTTGACCCACGGGTCCGTGAGTACTACTTCTGACTTGTCTCCTAATGCGCAGGGTGTTACCCTACCCAGTCAGGAAGTCATGACTGAGAGGGTGTTTTCTCCCAGAGTTGATAACCTGGCTGTGAAACCCTCGTCGGGTGATTTGGACTTTTCCTCTTTATTAGCGGAGGAGGATAAATGTAAATTGTCTTCTCTTCCATCTGTATTGGAATTCCCTATTTCTGTTCTGCCTGTGGTTTCCCCTGTTGATGTTTCTTTGAGGGACGTGTGGGAAGTGGTGACACGCATGGAGATGTCCCTGCGTGTGTCCCTTTCCCAGGTCTCTCAGTTTTCTAAGGATGTGGTACAGAAGTTGGGTGTTCATGAGGAGGCTAGTGCTAAAAATAATACTACCTTGAATAAATTAGAGGGGCAGGTTTCTGTTATGCAGGCTGTTGCCTCTTCGTCAATTAGGGATAATCTTAGTATACACCATCAAATAGAGTCCCTTGAAAATGTTGTACGTGCAAAAAATTAGAGATTTTTAAATTTTCCACAAACTCATTATCTTTCTCCCTCTATTTTGTTATATAAATACCTCAGGGAGGTTCTATTAATTGATGATGTGAATTCTATAAAATTTTCCTCTGTTTATTATGTTCCTTTATTGTCCTCTACAGAAACCTCCTCCCCCATTGCCAAAGACGCAGAGAATCTGTTAGTATCTCATTCATTGTATGTTTCTGATTTATTGGAATCTTCAACTGATGAGATTACTAGATGTGCTACACTAATTGTTTCTTTTGTTTCTTTATCGGATAAAAATCTAGTATTGCGGTCATATTTTCCTAAAAAGGATCAATTGTTTTGTGGGAGCACAGTTCAGGTTTTTCCTGATGTATGCAGACTTACTCAAAGGCAGCGAAAAACTTTTTTAGCATTAAGGTCTCGCACCCTGGCAATTGGGGCCTCTTTTTTCTTAAAATATCCGTGTAAGTGTATCTTGATTTATGAGTAGACAAAGTATATGTTTATGGAATCCGATCAATTGAATGTGTTTCTCCTTAGCAAAGAAAATGGATAAAATGTTGCTGCTTCCTTTCTAAGTCAGTAGGGTTAGTAGTTTTATCACGGGCCCAGTATATATTAATGTGGAATATTTTATCTCCAGGAACAAGCAGGAATGAGTCTTCACATATGGGTACGTCGGCACCGACGGAGTCCGCGCGGGAACGCTTCCCAGCATCCAATCAGAAAGCCGTTGGAAGCATCCCAACACGCCTGCGTGCTGCCTTCCCGCCTTCCCAACTGTCTCTCCTCAGTTTTCGTTTTTCCGCGGAGCCGGCAGGACGTCCTCCTGTCACCGCAGAAAATTCTTCTTTTATTTTTTAGTTTTCTTGTGATCGCGACTGCCTTCCCCGACGCCACCGGTACTGCCGGTGTTTCTTTTTTCTTTTCTTGTAAAATTTTTCCTTTTTAAGGAATATTTTTTCCTCCTCAGTGTCTCACGGGTTCTAATGCCTGTTAGGCCTCTCCTTTTTCCTTCATGGAACCGCCAGCCACTATCCCCAAGAAATGTACAAACTGTGGCGGTACAAACTTATTTTTAGACACTCACAATTGGTGTCTAACCTGCTTGGGTCCTGACCATTTTCCTCCGGAGCCCTCTGGCAATAGTATTGTGAGAAGAAGTTTTCAATATCGATTTCCCCTCGACACGCGGTCGCCATCCAACTTCAGGGAACCGACCATATCTTCTTCTACACAAGATCAGGTAACCCAAAAACAGTCTGTTAAGACTAGCCAGTCCTCGAATGGCAGTTCTCATGCACAGCATAGAGATGCCTACGGCCTTGCCCTCGAAAAACCACTGGCTTCAAAACCCCGGTGGGAGTCTTCGGCCTCCAAAGCCTGTGTGGGGTTTCGGGTTGTTCCTGAGGTTCACCCCTCACAGAACATACCTGAGCCATGCCCGGTGGTGGCATCTGCTTTGAGCGGTACCGATACCCCGGCATCGGCAATGGTGTTGGATGAAACATTCCTCACCAAGGATCGTCGCCTGGCATCCTCGGTACCTACGGGGCCATTGGATACGCTCCAGACCGACCTTCCAGTATCGGTACCGGTACCGATACTAGTACCGACGTCGGTACCCTCCAGATGTGCATCGATAGACTCGCTTCCTTCGATGCCGAGTCTGGAATCGATCTCTAGTCTGGAGGACTGGGTACCGACTCGCCTTGGTACCGACACCAAACGGTACCGAAGGCTCGGTTCCAATAATTCGGATCCGCAACTCTCGGTTTCTTCGATACCGTTAGAGTTGCCACCGGCTGGCCTTCATCCACCGCTATCGGATACGGTACCGAAGTCGGTACCGGTATCCACATTACCATTGCTGTCGGTGCCTTCCATGCTTCTCTCATCAGGCTCGCTTCCCTCGATACCGAGTTTGGAATCAATCCCTAGCATGGACGATACGCTACCGACTGTTGCTGGTCCCGACCTCCTGTGGTACCGGTGACCATCCTCTAAGGACCACCATTCAGGATCTTCTATTCCTATAAAGTTGGATAGATCCCTTGGTGCCAATGCTAGTTCTTCAGCAGATCTAGCCTGTCCAAAAGAATTTCCCTCTGGGGATTTTTCTTTTCAAGCTTTTCTCCTGGATATGGCAAAATCACTTGCCATTTCTATACCTGGACAAGATCCTACCCAAGGGAATACAGAATCCCTGTATATTCCTGGAAGAGCAAAGGAGAACATCATGCTTCCTTTGCATCATTCCTTGCAGGATCTCCTTCTACGAATGTGGGAAGCTCCTTTAAAGGTACCCCCACTTTCAAGAGCAACTGATCTTCTATATCAGGTGCCCCCTTCTCCAGGATTTCAAAAGACTCAACTTCCTCATCATTCCATTGTTATAGAATCAGCAATGAGGCGGGTGAAGAGTACTAAAAAGCACTCTTCTTATCCGCCAGGTCGTGAGTCTAAGACTTTAGATGCCTTTGGACACCAAACTTTCCAGGCATCCATACTTTCAGCAAGAATTCTCTCATATATTTTTTATATGGGCTTATCTCTTGAGGAGGTCACAAAGAAATTACATCTTTTGATTCCTCTTCTTCAAGAGCCCAAGAGTGCAGACTATTCCTCACTGGTTAGTCATGCTCAAAATATCTCTAGATTTCTTACTCGTGCTTCCCTAGACTCTTTTGAGTCTGTTAGCAGGACTTCTGCTATAGCTATAGGAGCACGACATAAAGCCTGGCTCCAAGCTTCAGACTTGGACAAATGGGCACAAGTTAGACTGGGAAATACTCCTTGCACTGGAGAAAATCTCTTTAACAAGGAGTCTTTACTCCAGGTTGCTCAGTTAACAATTGACTGTCCTGTTTCTAGAGGCTATTCTACGCCTTCTTCTTTCCCAGTTGGTAGGAAATGGCCTGCCAAGATTTCTTCCCCTAGGGGAAGAAGATTTTATCCATCTTCTGCCCATCATACAGATGTTCCCAAACAGGGGAAACATCATCCTGGTCTGAAGAATCCACAAACTCATCAGGGTCAACAAACCCAGCAGTCGCAGGGTTTCAAATAGATCATCATTGCCACTCTTGGTTGCTGGTTAGAGTAGCAGTCTGCTTCTTTTCATTTGCAGTATCTGCACTAAATTTACTCTAACCTTCTTAGATATCTCTTCATGAGACATCTTTTCTTTAACTTTAAGAGTCTTATGATGATCATGCCCATAATTAACAGGGTTTTCCTCTTCCTCTTGGAGGAAAGCGAACTAACAACTATAAATAGACAGTTGTTTTCCCTGTACTGGCATGTATCATCTCACCTGTCAGAGACTTCCTCCTTAGTCAGTCTCTTTTAACTCTGTCTTACCTCCCTCTTACTATAACATTTGGTTTGTAAGAGGGACCCTTTTACACTGGTAAGCCCCTATGGTCCTCTACCTGTTCTACCGGGGGATTCTTCCTTCTGGAGTTGTCTCCCCCCTTGTTACCTTAGGGCAGCCCATCAGACAATAGGAAATCCTATCAGGTCTGTTGTTTCTTTTTCCCAATCTAAAAGAGGGAGAGGGAAAAGAAATTTTCTCCGCTGCCCTGGTACGTTGCTGCAGATACAGCAATTCCTAGTGGTTAAGCCACTGGTTCTGTCCACCACACAACCAGGGATTCTCCTCCACTAGCAATCCTTCTAGCCTCAGTGCTAAGTCCCAAACAGGTTATCAACCTCGTTTGGGAAACCCTCTTATCACAGCCTGGTTGGTTAACTTCTATTCTTCCCCCCTTGTCCTGGACAGAATACTGGTTACCTGCTGGCTTTCCACAGCCAGTTTTTCTTCTAACCAACCTGCAGCATGCTCTCTGCAACTCTACAGAGTAGCTTTGCACTATGGGCCCTTGCTAGAGAGCATTAGTATCTTGCCTAGCAGATAACCCCAGATGGTTAAAAGGGGTTCCCCCAGTCATGTTTCCATGACTGGTAGGTATTTCCTACCCTTACCATCTCATCTTAAATCTCTTTTGAGACATCAGTCTCAGGCCTTTCATTACGTGAAAACCTAACGAAGGGCCAATTCCCTGGCTTGGCCCATATCTCCTTTGGTCTTCTCGTCAGAGATAATTTTCTTCAATGGCAGCTAGAGGACGCCCAATACCCCCTTGCCCTCATAGGCAAGTCACTAGGGTATCTTCCTCCAGTGGCGTCCTCTATCCATTCTCCATATGGCAATTCTGGAGACATCTGGACTTCCTGCCTACAGTCTGAAGTTATCCTCTGCCTTTTTCACGTAGGCCATCCTGGTTATTCAAGCACTCAAATTCTGAAAAGAATCCAGACTTCTTCTTGTCAGGGAGATCTCTCCTCTGACTCTGCCAATCATAACCAGGAAAAGAGATTTCTCTGTATATCTATTCAAGCAGGTATTAACCTTCTTGCTCTTAGATGAATCTTCCTCTCTCCCTATATCCCTAGGGGGGATCAGCTTCTATAGACCTCTCTCCTTCCACATTCCTGGAGATATGTGTCTATATGGCTATATATTCGTGTATATATATATACACACATATATATATATGTATATTTATATTCATCTATATCTATCTGTGTGTCTTCTGCCCCTACATATCTCCTATAGATATATGCATATGTACCCTATATGTGTATATATTCAATGTATATATACATAGATATATTTATAGATCTACTGAGATATATTTTTAGATAGATATGTATCCATATACTCATCTATCTGTTCTGTTAGGTTCAGATATCCTTATTTCTATATGATCCTGACAGATGGGCACTACCCCTATCAATGCTATGCCAGCATACTTAGGGGGCGACACTTATAACCACCCCCTGTGGTAATTAACAAAATTTTTCCTTACCATATAGGTTGGGTACTCCTGAAGCTCTCCATGTACCTTTCTTCTTTCCTAATTGACCCCATTTAGGAAAGACATTGCGGAGCTTCAGTTAACCTAACGCTTAGCGCTCCTGAGTCTGTCCTTACTTTCTTATCAGATACAAGGGTCTCCATACCCTTTCTCCCCTACATGGACTGATTCCATCCCCAGTCCAGTTAGGTCAGACTCATTTTTTCTTTGGGTCCTAAATTTATACTGTTTTTGGACCTAAACAGCTTAAGCTTTCTCTAATACTACCTTCTGCGTCTCCGCTGAAGCTCTACCTCTTATACTACCCCAGTCTTTCCCCCTGGGGCTATTTCTCACCCTGAAGGGTTCTGACCTCCACTTGTTTTTCTCTGCTTTTATTACCTCTACTTCTCAGTGAGGTACCACTTGAGCACATTCACTGGTTCTTCTAATAGATCCATATGTACCTCAGTGGATTTGTGCAAGGTCTACAAGGGAGGCCCAGATTACAGTATTTTACTACAAAATACCCTCTATACAGGGTCTTCCCCTTTAGAAACCCTGTTCTAGCCAGCTGTTCCACAGCTCCTCTTCTGTATTCAACTTCTACCCTCCATCCCCAGGATGCCTGAGGTCTTAAGCAATAGCATGGCTCGTTCTAGACTTGCAACATGCTAGGACTCCCTCTGGGCATCTGAGCTTGGGAGTCCCCATATGTGAAGACTCATTCCTGCTTGTTCCTGGAGATAGCACAGTTACTTACCTGTAACAGGTGATCTCTGGGAACAGCAGGAATAAGTCTTCACAACCCACCCACCTCCCCTAGGAGTTGCTTTTTCTCTATCTCTATCTTTCCCTTCCTTGCTCTGTCTCTCTCTTTGTCTCAGCTTTCAAACTTAACTGAGGAGAGACAGTTGGGAAGGCGGGAAGGCAGCACACAGGCGTGTTGGGATGCTTCCAAAGGCTTTCTGATTGGATGCTGGGAAGCGTTCCCGCGCGGACTCCGTCGGTGCCAACGTACCCATATGTGAAGACTTATTCCTGCTGTTCCCAGAGATCACCTGCTACAGGTAAGTAACTGTGCTTTATTTGTGTTATTTCTTTGTTTTTGCCCCTTGCTCTCCCCTTGATGTGGACTTGATTGTAATTCCATTTCATTTTTGAAATAAAGATTGTTAAATGAAAAAAAAGAGGGATCCTTCTCACCCTAGTAAACAGGGCATTAAGAATCTGCAACAGTATCCAGGAAGAAAGGAACATTCTCTGGGACATGTTCTCAGCCAATGGCTACAATGAAATGGCCATCCCCCAATCCTTAAAACCTTTGGACAAACCAATCCACAAGAATAGCAATCACCAATAAACATTGGACAACAACTCCATGACAGAACAATGATTTGTGTGTTCCCCTAGTAGCAGATTACATAGGTAAACTGCTTAAAAAGAATAATATCAGAACAGCATATAGCGCACCACAGAAGCTCACTCACACAGGTGAAGGATTGCATATCCCTGCTCCATACCACTGGAGTCTATGAAATTCCATGAAACTGCGGCCAATCGTATATAGGCAAAACTGGCCTCCCTATAGAAGAAAAGCTACAAGAGCACAAAAGACATTATAAACTCTGCAGCACAGAGAAATCTGCTGTAGCTCACCATGCAATGGAAACTGGTCATACTATCACTTTGATGACACAAGAATCCTGGAAAAAGAACACTGGTGGCCAAAGAGGATCAAAGAGACAGTAGAGATAGCAAGACACCCATGAAACATCAATGGAGACAAAGGACTTAACATCAACAAAGCATGGCAACCCCTCTTTCACAGAAAGTTTAGTACTACAAGGTCTGGGGCTGAAGACAAAAGATTTTTTCCACCTTCCAGAATCTGAGATTGTCACAGTCCTCTTCCTGCTAAAACCCAAATTCCTCCCTCCAGGATTCCTACTTGCACTTTTCCCGCCTTTTCTCCAACAGGCCTTTCCACCAAAATTCAAATTTCAAAACTCCCACTTTTTTCCAACAAACTTTCCCTCCAAAATCCAATTCAAATTTCCCGTCTTTTCTCCAACAAACTTTCCCACCAAAACTTCAAATTTCCTGCTTCAAACCCACCAATTCGGTTTGAGAACCATTGTATAAAAGAGAAGACATTCACTGCATAACCACTTCACCCTGAAGAAAGCCACAGAACGATGGCTGAAATGTTGGTTCCACTTACCAAAACACAGCATGACCTGGAAACCTGCAAAGATCACCCAATAGCTTTGTCTATTGTCACTGAGTTGTGTGCTTTGATATTCTTGCAAGTACCTTATTACATTTCAAGGAAAGATTTATCCCAGCCACTGAAGGTCTTCAGGATAAAACCAGTGACAAGTTCTCTCACTTGACGTATATCTCTTTGTGATATTGCTGGGGGGGGGGGGGGAACTGCTATAAACTGCTTTCTCATTATTACTTTAATGTTTTTTTCTTATTTTCTTTTGGTTTGTTTCAAATTTAATGCTAACAGAAGCTGTTATCACTTTTATTTCTACGGTTGCCTTATTTGGGTAAGAGGTTTAGAACGTTTGCTATATTATTTACTAGTGGCCATAATGGTCCAGATATTCAGTTAGTCAGGCTATGCGCTGCTACGGCACATACCTGTGCTTGCCAACCCCTAACTCCGGATATTCAATGCTGGGGTCATATGCAGCCCCAGCATTGAATATCTGGAGTTTACTGCACATGCTGGAAGCCGTATTAGCTGACCGAGCAGCAGCGATATTGTATGCTGCCTGGTTAGCTCCTGCGCCCTAAAAATAGCTGGTTTTCCTCGTCTATCTTTCTGGCGCAGGTTGCTAACCGAACAGCATGCAATATTGCTACTGCCTGGTTAGCACTTGTTGCCACCTCTGCTCTTTCCCGGAACACCCCTGACATGCCCCGATGCTAAGCGGTTAGCATCGAGGCGTCTTAAGGGAGATAATCGCGGATATTCAGCGGCACTAACCATGTTAGTGCCATTGAATATCTCTCTCAGCGGCAGTTTCACGGTTTACAGGGCTGTAAACTGTATAACTGCCCTTCAAATATTGGGCCCAATATTTCTTCCCACTACACCGTTCTGTATTTGAAATCTTCATTAAATATAAAACTTCAAAATGCCCCTGGTAAAAATGATGAATTATTTAATTTGATTAGCCTGTTCTAAACTGTTGAATATATAATCCAATCTGGTAAACACATTGACCCTGAAATTAAAATTAAAAAAGCCTAGCTCCTAAATTTGTCTCCTATTTTCAGTCAAACATAAATGCCTAAGTCTGCTGAAAATTCACCTAAATTTCGGAGTTTAAAAGCTATGCTCTGAAATTTAGGTCTGCCATTCATTTGCCTTGTTTTGGAAGCCTAAGGGGCATGTTTACTAAAGTGCGGTAGGGAGCACTGGGTTATCATGTGAAATTCCTATGTTAGTACTGCACGGGAGCCCAGCGGCACTGGTAAACACTAGAGGTGTGGCCGCAGTACATTGCTACTGCCGACGGCATTAGTGCAATAGTAGCGAACACACAGGCAGCGAGTACTCACAGTGTTCATGCATGGCCAAGTTCATGCTCACAGTGTACGGTCTTTACAGGCATCGGAAAATAGAATGTTATAAACCGATATGGGGCGCCTGTGGGCTGTGGATTCACTGTGGACAGTAAGAACTGTGCCCCTAAGCACCCATACAGGAAGGTAGCAACTGGCCAGTCCAGAACAAACTGATGACTGGGAGTGGCCTGACTAGCCAGCATAACTCAGAGCACAGGGGCTAAGTACAAGAGAGCGGGGCATGGAAATCAGAAAACAAGCACATGCAGAGAGTATATGCTATGTCTCAAACCGCAGGTGATAGGATGCAAATGTGGCATCTGGAGATGCAGGAGGCCATGTATAGGATCAGGCAAGATGTCCACAGTGTCCATTCTGTGGGTCAGGGATATGGACCCCCCTCTCCCCACTCTGGCTGCAGAGAACACAGTTCAAGGCCTTTGGAAGGAAGGCAGCATGGCAAATAGAGTAAAGTAACTTTGCCATGCTGCCGTGTGGGTCTTCTTCCTGTCCGGGCTCTCCTACATTTCGGGGAGCTGCTTGGGAGGAATTTATGCTGCTGGGGAGCACCTTAGCCTTTGTGGAGTGAGTTTCCCAATGTTGAGGGGACGGGGGCTGCAAGGGCCAGGAGGGTCTGGAAAGTGAGCACAACCAGCCTGCACATGGGTGCCATAGCATTAAATAGAACCCCCCTCCCCCCTTTATAGAAAACCTACTCCTGTGGTCTAATAGCTATTAAAGTGTGTGGGGGGGGGGGGCCTGCTATCACAGCCATCTACCCACAGAGGGCCCCCTTCATGCCCCCTCTTTCTGGGAGGGGCTCTGGTGGTACACCACATAGAGATGGTTAATCCCACACAGCTCACAAGATGAGCACCCCAACAATCATGGCTCACCAGACTTGGGAAGATCGAAAGAGCCCCCTAAGTCCATCGATTGCTGAAACTTCGGTGCAAGGGGTCCAGGCAAGGGACACCAATCAACAAGCTCCAACAATGGAGGCCCACATTCCGTGTTAGAACTATTATTTTGCTGCTCAGAGCTGATTAGGCCTCAGCCCCATCAGCCCACAGGTACATGGTCCATGGCACCAACGTGGTCCCCCAGGTGCATGTATTCACTGCAACATGCACCCCCCGCACAGGGGAAAAGGTCAGACAGCTCCTGTGCTACCACCCTATCATTTAGCCATGAAGTGCATCACCTAATTTGCATGCCTCTCCCCCGACAGTACTCTTCTGGCTTCAATTCTGCCTCTGAGGCAAGTACTGACTGCAGCACAGACCACAGGCCGTATCTCCTGACATCATCACAGCACGCAACACCAGCAGTCCTCTGAGACCTATCCATTGCATATGTAGATATGAACAGCAGTCCATCAGGACAGCTTCTGCTATCCATGGATGTTTGCCCACTGTACCAGCAGGGTGACCGCAGAGCTGCAAGCTGTGGTGTTGAGGTTATCAGGCTGGCGTGCAGGAGCATGATGAGTGCCGCTAATGCCTATCAGAGGCTGGTGTTAGCTGTGGCAGCGCTAGCAGCATGGTTCTGTAGCTAGCGCTTGACTACTGTGTCCACCACAGCCATGCATCCTGACTCCATCCTCTCTCTGCCCAGTCTCTGCCTTGGCCCCACCTGCTCGCATGTTGCTGCGGTAGTGTGGGATTTTTAGTGTGGTAACATTTTCCGTGTGCACTTCTTGCTGCAGCACCGCCCAACCACACGCTAGCTCACTTTAGTAAACAGGCCCCTAAATTAAGTCTCTAGGCCTAAAAATCAGTGCTAAGCTCCTGACCTTTCTACCTGACCTTAAATCTACCCTTTTTGTTATTCACTTGTTAGGCACTTAAATTTAGGAGTTTAGTGAAATTTGAGCATAAATTTACACACTATCCCTAGTACATGTTCAAAGAAGTCAATTTAGGAGCCTGTCTCTGAAAGTTAGGAGAATATTAGCCTTTGAATATCAGCTTTGTCCAGTGTTGGTGACTAAATGGAGGCTGTCCTATTAAGAAGACATTGCTGCTAGCCAGCAATGTTGTATCTAAGCAGTGTAGAAGTTATTGACATCCTCCTCCTGCACTTGACACCGCTCCAAGCATTTTATAGCTTGAGCCACACAGAATTAAACTGTGCAGTTATAGGGGGAAATTTATAAAAATATTTGCACCGCTTGGAGGTCTGCTGCAAACAAATTTTCAAAGGGAAAAGCCCCATAGAACTTTCATTTAAAAATTAAAGGCAAACTGATGCCATAGGCCAGCGATGGCGAACCTATGGCACGCGTGCCAGCTGTGGCACGCGAAGGCCTTGCAGCTGGCACGCGGGAAGGTCCGCTAGGACAGGTGTCTGCCTCCCTTCGTCTGCAGCCGCGGCTCCCTGCCTGTTAGGGAACCGCGGCTGTGCTTGTAAAATCGTTGCGGAGCCCTTCCTGTCTTGACGGGCTCCGTGCAGCATTGTCCCGCCTCTAAAGGAAGTTGTAAGTACAACTTCCTTTAGAGGCGGGACAATGCTGCACGGAGCCCGTCAAGACAGGAAGGGCTCCGCAACGATTTTACAAACACAGCCGCGGTTCCCTAACAGGCAGGGAGCCGCGGCTGCAGACGAAGGGAGGAAGACATGGGGAGAGGGGGGGGGCTACCATCGACATGGAGAGAGGGGGGGGGCTACCATCGACATGGGGAGAGGGGGGGGCTACCATCGACATGGGGAGAGGGGAGGGGGACTACCATCGACATGGGGAGAGGGGGGGGGACTACCATCGACATGGGGAGAGGGGGGGGACTACCATCGACATGGGGAGAGGGGGGAGCTACCATCGACATGGGGAGAGGGGGGGCTACCATCGACATGGGGGGGGAGGGGGGCTTACATGGAGGGAGGGAGCTGATATGGATGGATGGAAGGAGGGGGGGCTTACATGGAGGGAGGGAGCTGATATGGATGGATGGAAGGAGGGGGGCTTACATGGAGGGAGGGCGCTGATATGGATGGATGGAGGGAGGGAGGGAGCTGATATGGAAGGATGGAAGGAGGGGGGCTTACCTGGAAGGAGGGATAGATGGAGGGAGGGGGCTGACATGGACAGAGGGGGGACTGACATGGAGCGAGGATGACATGGACAGTGGGGCTGACAGGGAGGGAGGGAGGGAGCTGACATGGACAGATGGAAGGACGGGGGCTGACATGGCGGGAGGGCGGCTGGCATGCACAAAGGGGAGAGACAGGGACATACTGGACAGACGGGATAAATGCTGGAGAGAGGCGAGAGACATTGCGGCTTAGGATTATAATGGGCTGATGGGGGAGCTAGCACTGGTAATGGGCAGATGGGAGGGGACTAGGACTGGTAATGGGTTGAAGGCTAGGACTGGGAATGGACTGATCAAGGGGGGGGGTTGGGACTGGTAATGGGCTGATAGGGGGGTATGACTGATAATGGACTGATGGGGGGCTAGCATTGGAAATGAGCTGATCGGTGAGGTTAGGACTGGAAATGGGCTGATGGGGGGATAGGACTGGTGATGGGGGGGGTAGGACTGGTGGTATTGGGCTGATTAGGGGAGGCTAGCACTGGTAATGGGGTTGAGGGGGGATTAGCACTGGAAGTGAGCTGATTGGGGGGCTTTGACTGAGAATGGGCTGATTGTGGGGAGGGGAGGATAGAGCTGCTGGCCCTGGAAGAAAACTGGGGGCTAAGGCTACAAATGGGCTGATGCGAGGGGATGGGAGAATGGAACTGGAAGGGAGTGGATCTGAGAGGGGCTGCCATGGTATTTGTACTAGAAGGGACTGGTCAGTGGGGAAGGAGGGGGACTGGAAGGGAATGGACACCAGTGGCAATCATGGGAATGCAAGTTGACATTGGAAGGTACTGGGAGTGAGGACTGGAAAGGGGCTGATACTGGGGAGGGTTACTGGGACTGGAAATAGGCTGATGGAAAGAAGTGAAGAAAACGAAAGAAGAGATAAGAAATGGCAGATGGACCATAGACCACAGAAACAGAGCTAAGAGAAGACAGGAAAGCAGAAGCCTCAGATCGGGACCAGCATGATCAGAGAATAAATTGGTCAGACAACAAAGGTAGAAAAATAATTTTTATTTCATATTAGTGATTTGACTACAAAATCATCATAATTTTGAAATCAAATATTGTTACTTGTTATGATTAATTAACCGTATTTTCCGGCGTATTTTTTTTGGTGTGCGCTGGAAGAGGGGTAGTCTTATACGGCGAGTATAGGCCAAACACCTATATTTTAACAGGAAAAGTAGGGGGTCGTCTTATACGCCCAGTCGTCTTATACGCCGGAAAATACGGTAAGTAAATTTAACGTTTTCTATGAAAAGTAGTTCTGAGGGGGGTCAAAAAAATATTAAAAGAAAAGTGACAATAATAATCATATATTTATAATGTGGATTACATTTGGGCCCTCATATTTACCTCAGGCTATGATTGTGATTGTGATTATGATGGTACACTGTAAGAAACAATATATGCAGTGTTAGATTTGTTTTAAATGTCGCAATGGTTTTGCGGCTCCCAGTTTTTTTTTTTCCCTTCGGAAACGGGTCCAAGTGGCTCTTTATGTCTTAAAGGTTGCAGACCCCTGTGCTAGGAGAAAGGCCCCAGCCCGGCCCCGCGCTTCCCCTTCCGGTCGGAGCTTCTGCGCGCCTCTCGCCGAGAAGCTGCACGCTAGGGCTCGTGCGCCGTCCTCTCGCGAAATTATAGGACCCGCGCGGGAGCTGGGTTCCAAAGAAGAGCAAAACCTACCACTTTCATGATGAATGGGAAATGGACTACTTCTTCATCATGGTTAAAGACAAGTGTTGTGTAATTTGTAATGCCCCAGTATCCTTGCCCAAAATGGGTGATCTGGAACATCATTATAAGGCTCTAAAATATTGTTGTTAAGGTTTAATTGACGTGCTGGCACTTTGAGGAAATTCTTTGGTTTTGTGCGGCAGTTTGGGCACTCGGGCTCAAAAAGGTTAGCCATCACTGCCATAGGCCTTTCTATGATGTTCAGCTTTGCACTTGCTTTGTACAAGGTGTAAAGTCAGTGCCATAAAGCACATGTAAGATTTCTGAAAACAAACTCCCATATATTGCTTGCTGCCCTGCTCCTTTGCAGTATGGCTAAGGTGAAACAGGGCAGGCACTTGTAGAGGGGAAGGTAATTCCTAATGACCAGTTTTATCCAGGTAAAATAATTTCAAAATCATTCTCACGTTTTATGTATTTGTTTTTTGCCCTGGCAGTTTCTTTCTGCTCCTTTGTACCTACAGCTCAGTTGGAATCAAGGCTGGGACTTTATTCCATGTGCCTTCTTTTGCAACTGCTTGGGGATTTGTCTCATTTTTTTATATTCTGTTCCACCCTGGGTCAAGGATCATGCATCATGTACTAGGGCTCCTTCAAGAACCCTGCAATCATGGACCTTAAGTCCAGAACACTCTTCCCTCAGGAACCATAAAAGCTGCCTTCCCAGGATCCCCAACCACACCTAGGAGCGGAAGACTGACTCATGGACTGAACCAGGCACCTTCCACATGGCTACTGAGCCACGTGGTCAACCCTTATATGCTTTATACAACCAATGTTTCCTACAACACAGTAACGTCTAATAGTAAGACTATTAGTACTCGAGGATGCATAATGATGAACTATATGGTGTGGGCAGACTAAGTAAAATAAAATCACAAATCAAAACAGTGCTGCTATAATGTAGATGAAATGCAATGAAGTTGTGGATGCGAATCAGAATAGTAGGAAATTCATACAGTCTTATTTATAGGCTTTACTTCTCCAAGTGGCTAGCCTAGCCATCAATGCAGCAGTTCTCTATTTAAAGGGCATTAACCACAGATCCTGCCAGAGCACAGCACAAGAACGTCCTTAAGTTTGTCAGCAGATGAGAGTTGAGCAATGCTTTGATACTCCCTCCCCTTTCTCTCATCCCTGAGAGATGAGAAGGCTGACTCTGAGGCATCCTCAGCCCCTTTTGGCCCAGAGAGGCTAGGTTAGGAACCAAAACCAGGTCTCCTGCATGGCAGTAACAAATGTTGCTGCTAAACCAGTAGGCCAGCCCCATAGTAGAAAACTCCCCCATGCCCATAATTTAATTTTATTTATTTATTTATTTATTTAATGTTCCTTTTATACCGCACTATTTAACATCAGTGCGGTTTACAGGTAACATATTTGTGCAGTGCAGGCAGGTCTGCACTGGAGTTACAATAAAACGGGGTTCTTTATACAGGGCTAACAGGAAAACTATGTACAATTTGGCTGTCACAGGCTATATGGGCAGCTCAGACAGAGAGCCCATTGGCAGGGGAGTGGAGCAGGAGTGCTTGTCCAGCAGCTCGGGGCCAGACATCACATCACCGGTGCAGTGGCGTCTGCTTAAGGCCGCAGCAGTTGGGGATTCGTCAGCGGGCTCAGTAACGGCGACAGGAGCTCAAGGAGGTCTGTTTCCGGTTGCTGGAGAGTTGGCCACAGTGTGTGTAGGAGAACAGCGTGAGAGTGTGTTTGCTCCTCCGGACCAGCTCCCAGTTGCTTGGTCTTTACAATCAACTGCTGAAATAGTGGCTGGATCTATGGCCACTACAGGAGACCTACCCGCAGCTCCTCAGGCTCCAGGGAACAGAGCAGGAATGGTTGAGACTCCAGGTCCTTTTGACCTTGCTCGCCCGGCAGTTTTTACTTTGGAGGCAATTTGGACAGCCATTGCCAGCCTTGGGGAAAAGCTGTTCCAACAGGTACAGGCTTTGCCTGGGCAAGGGCAAGAGCATAAGCAACAATTGCAGCAACATACTGAAGTATTTTCTTCCATACAACTTTTAACAACTGAGACTCAAATCAAGACGGCTGTTGTGGGAGATTCTGTTAATGCTATGTGTAAAGATGCTCTTATTTTGCAAGCTAGGACTGAGACATTGGAGAACTATGCTAGATATTCTAATTTGCATATTATTAAGTTTCCACGTTCTACTCTTATAAGTCCAGAGAGCTCTTTAAGCAGTATTTATTAGAGACACTTGGTATACCGGTTGAATCCCATCCTCCTATAGCAAAATTGTATTATCTTCCACTTGGTAGAAGGTCTCTTGGTGGTGGAAAGATTCCTGATGTTCAACCAGTAGATTCATTGGATCTCTCTGTGCTTTTGGAATCTTCAGATGTGGAGACATTTAGTTCTGCTACTTTGTTAGTTACTTTTTCACTATCAGACCGGAGCTGGTTTCTTAGGGTTTATTTACGTAAGAGAAGTATAGCCTTTAAAGAGTTTAATGTCCAGCTTTAAATGGACTTTTCAGTGTCTAAGCAAAGATGAAGGAAGGAGGAACAGCTGGGAGGACAATTTTTCCTAAAGTTTCCTTGCAAATTCTTGGTTAAATTTCAGTCTAACTCTTATATTTTTTATGATCCATCCCAACTGGTGGCACTCTTGGTTCACGTAGAGCTGCTGTAATACTGTGGGAAATACAAAGTGTTGCTCCAGGAATCCTTTGTCATAAAGACCAGATACGTGAACATTTAAGGAGAGGTGAAGTAAAACTGAAGGATGAGAGATTGATAGCTGCAGCCCAGGACAGCGGATTACGGATGAGATGGTTTACATCGAGCATTGAAAAACAGATGTATGTCGATTCTGTAAGAATGAAATGGAAACAGTGACTCATCTCATAGCTGGCTGCAAAGTTCTGATGGCAGAAAATGTCTGTACAGAAAGGCACAATAAAGTAACACGACTCATCCATTGGAAACTCTGTAAACACTACAACATCACTGTAGTGGAAAAGTACTGGGATCATGGTCATAAGAGAATTATGGAGAATGAAGAGTTTATGTTTGTCTGGAATACTCCCGTTCCAACTGATAAAAAGCTGGATGCAAGAAAGACGAATATAGTGGTAAAGGAGAAGGACACCAAAATGGCACTGATTATACTATTACTACTGATCATTTGTAAGGGTGTCGGTGCCAAGCGACTATTCTGTGAATCGCTTTGAGACAGAGAAGATCCTCAAGTACCAATAAATGCAGTCAGAGACTTTGATTGAAGGATAAGGTGGTATACAAATCTGTCTAAATAAAAAAAAAATATGGCACAAAGATTCAGAAATATTTCTCATCATATTGGGAGCCACTTTGACAAGTTGCCTGCACATGTTACATTTCATGAGTAACTTAGGAGTGGAGGAGTAGCCTAATGGTTAGAGCTCTGGCTTGGGATCCAAGAGACCAGGGTTCAATTCCCACTAGCACTCCTTGTGGCCTTGGGCAAGTCACTTAACCCTCCATTGCCTCAGAAAAATCCAAGTTATCAATGTCCCTGTTTAATGTATATTACCAAGTTTAAGTTACAATGTAAACCGCTTTGACTGAAATGATAAAGCGGTATATAAAACCTGTTAAATAAATAAATTATGAACTCCACAAGGAAGCTCTTGTTGGCACAAATGCAAGTATTACGGCCAGTGTTAGCAGTAAATTTGAAAGACTGAAATCATACTCCACATATTCAGGGCTTAGGAGTAAAGTTCATGATTGTCATGGTATGTGCAAAACTACTTCTAACCCATTTGGAGAAATTGCCCCCAAGATACAAACTTGTAAAGCTAAAAAAGGATGCTATTTCACAGGGATTCCTATAGATTATGTTAAAGAAAAAAAAAGTCAAATCAATTCAGAAGCAATGGAAGGGTCTAGCACAAAAATTTGCACTTGACAGGTAAACAATTTACTCCTCTACATTAATAAAAATATTTGCTAGCATCCCTCATGCAATAAAAGAACAATCATATTAAATGTCATCATTAGACTTAATTAAAATCTTAGGAGTAGAAGGCCCAGACATTCACAGATTTCCTTTCTCCACCACTATTCAGGATAAAATCCATCCTGCAGTAAAATCTGAGCCCTGAATCACAGTCCTGCAATACTATGTCATAGGAGGTTAGCAAGATCATTTACAACATGCGGCACAGCTCCATTGCAACTTCCACTGAAATCTGTATCAGGAACTCAACCGTTCTCCAAATGAAACAGATATGAAGTCTTGGGAACACCATTACTGCAATTATAGTAGTTCCAGTGACATAACCATGATGTACAATTTTCCTTCCCACTCTGAGGACTCTGTCACCACAGAAATGGAAGGACAGACTAGATAGGCCATGTGGTCTTTTTCTGTCGTCATATTTCTATGTTTCTATTCTAAAGGAAAAAAGGGGACTGTTGTAGTTGATAAGGACAGACAGACTAGATAGGTCCTGTGGTCTTTTTCTGTCGTCATATTTCTATGTTTCTATGAAATTGCTTTCATGCAGTAACATAACACTATAAGAGTACAACATTAAAAAAAAAGATTAAAAGGGCAGATTTTAAAGACTGTTTCCAATAACACAGCTGCCTACAGAAAGTGAAAACCATGTTTGTTTACAGATGTATTCTTTAAGAGCTTTTTGGTAGCTCTACTTTTTTTTTATAGCTCTAAAGAACACATCAAGAGAACAGAAACATTGCAATATGTACAAAAAAGAATAATAGGAATATTACAAAACCTCCCCACAAAAAAGCAGAACAACAGGAACAGAGAAACATGACGGCAGATAAAGACCATATGCAGCTGTCCAGTCTGTTTTACCATACCAATTACTAAGTTTTGTAAAATGCAATCTCCAGGAACAAGCAGGAATGAGTCTTCACATATGGGTATCGTCGGTACCGATGGAGCCTGCGCAGGAACGCTCCCCAGCGTCCAGTAAGAAAGCTTTTGGGAGCATCCCACATCGCCTGCGCGCTGCCTTCCCGCCTTTCCTAACCGCCTCTCTCCAGTTCTTCTTTTCCGTGGAGCCAACAGGTCGTGTTCCTGTCACCGCAGAAGAATTTCTTATTTTCTTTTATTTCTTTGGTCGCGTGTCTGCCTTCTCGACACCGGACCGGTACCGCCGGTCTTTTCTTTCTTTATTCTAAAAAAAAAATAAAATAAATAAATACTCTTTTTCTCACTTCAGTGCATTTTTCTTTCTCTGGCCTTAGGCCTACAAAAATTATTCCTCATGGAAAAGCCCGCCTCCGGGTTTAAAAAGTGCACGAAGTGCAGCGGCACTATTTCTGTCACCGACACCCATGACTGGTGTCTAAAATGTTTAGGTCCTGACCATTCCATTGCGGACTGTGAGTCCTGTTTCATGATGTCTAAAAGAGGTCTACAGAATCGAGCAGCCAAGCTCAGTACCCTGTTTCCCTCTGATGCAGCTTCAGTGGCATCGATGTCTTCCAGGGCTTCTTCTTCCTCCCATGGATCTCAGGTAACCAAACTTAAGTCCAGCCGGTCCTCGAAGAGTAGATCTCCCTCTAAGTATCGAGATGCCTACGGGCTTGCTCTCGAGGAATCCGCACTGGCAAAATTACCCCGGCGGGAGGCTCCGGCTTCCAAAGCTTTATCTATGGGGTCACAGGTTGACATCGATGGCTCGGCCTCGACCGATCACCTGTTGCCATGTTCTGGGGTACCGGTGGTTCCCACTGGTACCGATATCCAGACATTGGTGGCGTCGATGGATCAGAATATTCTGACCATGCAGCGTGCCATCAGGCATTCATACAAGCTGCGACGCCTTCGGTACCGCAACAAACTCCGTTGTCGGTACCGATTCCGGTACCGGAACTGATATCAGTTCCGGTGCCGGTACCGATTGCATCGACATCAGCTTCGGTGTCGACGGCAGCGGTACACTGTTCTGTGATGCCCATCGGTACCGATCACTGCCGATGTCGATACCACCCGGTACGCGTATCGGACTCTGCAGGAGCATCCAGACAGGCGATACTTCGATTCCTCTGAAAACTCTGATGAATCAGAGGCCTCTATCGAAGCATCGATGATCCTTCCTCAGGAGCCCTCTTCTCCAAAAAGGAGAATGTCTCCTCCAGAAGACTTGTCTTTTCAAGACTTCATTAGGGAAGTGGCCAGGGGCCTTTCTATCTCAGTGGCCCCTGAGACAGCGCCTAGAGCCAAAAAATTAGATATTTTACAATATCCTAAGGCTCCTAAAGAGGCAGCCACTTTACCAATACATGAGATTCTTTATGATCACATGTTGGGCATATGGGAGACTCCTCTCACCACCTCCCCTCATTCTCGTAGGTTGGACACCATGTATCGTGTTCCTCCTTGTCCTGGCTTTCATAAGACTCAGCTTCCTCACCACTCCATTGTGGTGGAGTCTGCTATGAAAAAGATCAAGAGTGCTAAAAGGCACTCTTCTACTCCTCCAGGAAGAAAATGCAGAACCTTAGATGCCTTTGGCAGGAGAATTTTCCAGGCCAGTATGCTTGTTGCCAGAATCAACTCCTATAGTCTCTATATGGGGATGTTTCTAAAGGAAGTTACAGATCATCTGCAAACCTTGTCTCCTTTTATTTCAGAAGACAAAAGGGAAGAGTTTCTCACCTGGCTTAAACATGCCCAGGATATTTCCAAGTTTTCCAACCGTGCAGCCTTTGACTCTTTTGAAGGTGCCAGCAGAGCCTCGGCTATTGCCATAGGTGCACGCAGAGTTGCTTGGTTACAAGCTTCTGATTTGGAACCCTGGGTTCAGGATGGATTAGGAAACCTTCCTTGTACAGGTGAAAACCTTTTTGGTAAATATTGGCAAGCAAAGGCCACCCAGATGGATGCAGAAAATTCTGCTTTAGATAGACTTTCAAAGTCTACTTCTCCTCCTTTTAAAAAAAGGTTGTTCAAAAAGGGATTTTTCCCAAAAAAAGGGAAGTATTATTCTGCTTATGGTCAGCAGGCATCTTCTGCAGGTCATTTTGCTACAAAGAGACAGCAACAACCGAAACAGGCCAAGCCTAAGGCTGCGAGGACTGCTACTGCCCAACAGCCTCAGCCTCCTCAGGGCCTTTGACATACAACTAGAGAACTTAGCCTTTCTGGCTCTAGAACATCCAGAGCCTCTCACCATTCCAGGAAGGTTAGCTCATTTTGCTCCCAGATGGGAACAAATCACAGCAGAGCAATGGACCCTCTCCATCATAAGAGACGGGTACAAGCTTCATTTCTTAAACCTTCCCCCTCTCACCATGGTGAGACAGTTCAATTCTCCAACATCTCTCCTCGACCTTCTGGGTCAGGAGATTGCTACCCTTCTTGCCCAAGGGGCAATAGAAGAAGTACCCCTTCTTCAACAGGGCTCAGGGTTCTACTCCCCCTACTTTCTCATCCCAAAGAAAACAGGAGGCTACAGACCCATTTTAGATCTCAGAGAATTGAATAAGTTTCTATGCAAGGAGAAATTCAAGATGACTTCTCTCGGTACTCTCCTTCCATACCTCCAGAGTCAGGACTGGCTTTGTTCTCTAGATCTCAAGGATGCGTACACCCAATTCCTCATCCATCCAACACACAGAAGGTTCCTTCGGTTCCTTTTCCAAGGAAAGCACTATCAATACAGAGTGCTTCCCTTCGGTCTGGCCTCTGCCCCAAGGGTGTTCACAAAATGCATGGCAGTAGTAGCTGCATTTCTACGCACTCTAGGAATATTTGTATTCCCATATCTGGACGACTGGCTCATCTGAGCTCCATCCCAGTCAGTGGCCCAGGCTTCCCTGACCTACACAAGCCATATCCTTCAATATCTGGGACCTGTAATAAACATCCCAAAATCCCATCTCACCCCTACTCAATCTCTGGAGTTCATAGGGGCCTTACTGGATACCACCACTGCAAGGGCCTATCTTCCCCAGGGCCGTTGCCTACACTTGGTGCAGTTAGCCTCCCAGATTCAGTTAAAGTCCCACTTAACTGCTCGAGAGATGTTACAACTGTTAGGCCACATGGCATCCACTGTGCATGTGGTCCCTTATGCTCGCCTTCACATGAGGGCAGCTCAATGGACTTTGTCCACCCAATGGACCCAGGCATCAGGGTGCCTGTCAGACAAAATAGCAACTTCCAGTCATCTTTTTTGCTCTCTCCAGTGGTGGACGTCCACCCAAAATCTGTTGCTGGGGTCCCCCTTTCAACAAGTGTTACCCCAAGCAACCCTCACAACAGATGCCTCCCCAAAGGGTTGCGGGGCTCATCTACAAGATCTCTCCACCCAGGGCATCTGGTCTCCACAGGAGACATCTCTACATATCAACCTCTTAGAGCTCAGAGCAATTTTTCTAGCTCTCAGAGTCTTCCACACCCTGCTCAGCTACAAGACAGTCCTCATCCACACAGACAACCAAGTAGCCATGTTCTACGTGAACAAGCAGGGGGGAACTGGCTCTCTGTCGCTTTGCAACGAAGCTCTGAGATTGTGGGCCTTCGCCAGAGAGCATCAAATTCATCTCATGGCAGTGTATCTTCCAGGGGTTCAAAACGCTTGGGCAGACAGACTCAGTCGAGTTCTGCTTCCACACGAATGGTCCCTCCATGGGGACCAGATAACCAGGATCTTTCAAATTTGGGGAACCCCAGACATAGACCTGTTTACAAGTCCGTGGAATGCCAAACTTCCCCGGTTCTGTTCCAGGATTCCGTGTCAGGGAGTTCAGGCCAGGGATGCCTTCCTCCTTCATTGGGGGCAAGACTTCCTCTATGCCTTTCCACCCATTCCCCTAATTCCCAAGACACTGTTCAAGCTTCAGAGAGACAGGGGGTCTATGATCCTCATAGCACCACGTTGGCCACGCCAAGTGTGGTACCCTCTACTTCTGCATCTCTCTCAAGCTCCCTCCCTGGACTTGGGATCTGCTCCAGACCTCCTCTCCCAGGAGGAGGGAACGTTGTGGCACCCAAATCCCCAGTCTCTTCATCTCAGGGCCTGGTTGCTGAAGGCCTAGACCTTCAAGATTTACATCTTTCTCAGCAAGTGAAGGATATCCTTCATGCTTCCAGAAAGCCTTCCACCAGACGTTCCTATGCTTTTAAATGGAAGAGGATTACCATTTGGTGTGCAGAGAAGGGTCTTAACCCTCTTGCAATACCTCTGAATTCTTTACTAGAGTATTTGCTGCATTTATCCCATGCAGGCCTTAAAACGAATTCAGTAAGAGTCCATTTGAGTGCTATTGCAGCATCCCTTAAGCCTCTCAATGGACAGCCTATTTCCTCTCATCCTTTTATAGCAAGATTCATGAGAGGCCTTCTTCTGACTAACCCTCCCATTAGACCACCTCCAGTGGCATGGGACTTGAATCTGGTTCTTGGCCAGCTTATGAAGCCACCCTTTGAACCCTTAGCCACTACCTCCTTGAAATTTCTTTCCTGGAAGGTTATTTTTCTCATTGCAGTCACTTCAGCTCACCGCATCAGTGAGCTGCAAGCCTTGGTGGCTAATCCTCCTTATACAAGATTCCATCATGACAAGGTAGTCCTCAGGACCAATCCACACTTTATGCCTAAAGTGGTTTCACCTTTTCATCTAAATCAGGAGGTATATTTACCTGTCTTTTTTCCAGGACCTCATGCATCAACTGCAGAGAGGAATCTCCATACCCTGGATTGTAAAAGAGCGCGCACTTTTTACTTACAAAGGACACAGCAACATAGAAAGTCCTCTCAAATCTTTGTTGCTTTTGATCCCTCTCATTTAGGACTTCCAGTCTCTAAGAGAACTCTGTCCAATTGGATTGCTCAGTGTATTTCCTTCGCCTACCAGAGTAAGAACCTTTCTCTTGAGGGCCATGTCGCTGCTCACAATGTGAGGGCCATGGCAGCCTCTATGGCTCATCTAAACTCTGTGTCCATCGACCAAATCTGTCGAGCGGCCACCTGGGCCTCGGTTCATACCATTAGAGACCATTACTGCTTGGACAAGGACTCCCGCCGGGATGCCTTGTTTGGTCAGGCTGTTCTCAAACACCTGTTCCATACCTAATCAACTCCTACCCCCCATCCCTGGTTGGATGCCCGAGATCCATGGGATGAGGTAGAGCCCTTCTCAGGGACTCACAACTTTGGAGATCTCCCTGGCATCTCTAGCTGGGGAGTCCCCATATGTGAAGACTCATTCCTGCTTGTTCCTGGAGATAGCACAGTTACTTACCTGTAACAGGTGATCTCTGGGAACAGCAGGAATAAGTCTTCACAACCCACCCACCTCCCCTAGGAGTTGTATCTCTCTCTCTATCTATCTTTCCTTTCCTCTCTCTCTCTTTGTCTCAGCTTTAAAACTCGAACTGGAGAGAGGCGGTTAGGAAAGGCGGGAAGGCAGCGCACAGGCGTTGTGGGATGCTCCCAAAAGCTTTCTTACTGGACGCTGGGGAGCGTTCCCGCGCAGGCTCCGTCGGTACCGACGATACCCATATGTGAAGACTTATTCCTGCTGTTCCCAGAGATCACCTGTTACAGGTAAGTAACTGTGCTATATGTGCAATTAAGTCAATGCTTACTCCTGTCGACCAGGCCCTGGGTTTTCTTGGCAAAGAAGTAGATTGTCAGGCTTTTCTTCCGTGCAGTGACTTTACAGCCCCCTACAGTCCCTTTTTTTCCTTTAGAGATCGTCTCTGTTTTTCTCATGCTTTCTTGAATTTAGATAGTCTTTGTCTCTACTACCTCCAATGGGGAGATTATTCTATGCATCTACCACTCCATAAAGAAATATTTCCTCAAATTCCTCCTGAGTCTATCCTCTTTCACCTTCATCCTTTGCCCCTTCATTCCAGAGCTTGCTTTTAATTGAAAGAGCCTCTACTCCTGTGAATTTATGCCACAGTCTCTCCTGCCTTTCCTCTCAAGTATACATGTTGTTGTTAAGTACTTTTAAGTGCTGAGTCATGGCGACCCTCTGGATAGTTGTCCTAAATTGTGTTCAATCTTCAGTCAGGTGGCTAATTGCTGATAGAGTGGTATCCATAGCTGCTGTTATGGTATCGATCCATCTCATTGCTGGTCTTTTCTCTTCTGCATTGACCTTCAACCTTGCAAAGCATGATGTCTTCTCTAATGATCTCTCTCCTTGCATGATGTGCCCTAAATAAGAAAATCAAAGTCTTGTCATCTGTGTTTCTAAAGAAAGCTTAGGTTTGATCTTCTCTAGTACCGACTGGTTTGAATATAAGAACATAAGATATGCCATACTGGATCAGACTAAGAGTCCATCAAGTCCAGTATCCTATTTCCAATAGCAGCCAATCCAGGTCACACGTACCTGGCAGGGTTCCGAAAAGCTACACATATTCCACAGAGTAAGCAGTTGATTTCCCTGGTCCTCTTTAATAATGGTTTATATAGTTTCTCGAAACAGCTTTGCCCGGAATTGTCTCAGCGGAGTGCTGAAGTTCTGATCTCTCCGGAGTTGGGAGTTTCAGAGGCTCAGCTGGTGCCGCACTCGCCGAGGATATTAGAGGGTGATTTCTTTCTGCTGGAGCAGCCTTCCGAGCTAGCATTTGAGACTGGGAGCTCTGCTGTTGTAACCAGCGATTATGCCAGAGTTCCCCCCTTGGTCCCACGGCCCAGTGGAGTTCTGCCAGGCGTTAGCGTCGGGTAGTGTGTTCATTTTCCTTGCAACGACCGGAACACTTCACCCTGGAGTCTATTTGGACTGCTATTAACCATCTGGGAGAATTCTTCACGTCTCAGATCCATGGAATTCAAGAGCAGGTTGTACAGAATACTACAAATCTGGCACAATCTGTGCAGGACTTGAGTTTGATGAAAGTTAAGGTGGAAGATGTTTCCGAGAAAACCAATCATCTGGAGACTTTGTCTGAAATGTTTGTTAAGGATTCAAATCAGTTAAAAGTTAGGTTGGAGCAATTAGATAACTATTCTAAATTGGCTAATCTTTGTTTGGTAAATTTTCCTAGCTCACTGACTCTTTCAGCTAAAGAAATGTTTAAACAATATATGGTTGAGATTTTGGGGGTCCCAGTGGACTCCTGCCCTCCTATTGTAAAGATATATTATCTTCTTATGGCCCGGAAGGCCCCGGTCTCTACCGAGGCAGCTGGACCTGGGCAATTTGATGTGTTAAATATTTCTGAATTGTTAGAAACCTCCGACACTGTTTAAGACCTGCAACCTGTTTAGTAACATTTGCTTTAATTTCAGATCGAGAATGGCTGTTAAGACTTTTCTTTAGGAAAAGAAATGTGTTATTTAAAGGGTGTCTGGTTCGGATATTTCCTGATCTAGCTTGGGAAACCCGTCGACACAGAAAGAGTTTTTAATCCTGCGACCGCGGGTTCTCCAGCTCGGTGGTTTATTTTTTCTAAAATACACATGTAAATGCCTGGTGAAATTTCAGGGAACTTCCTTTATTTTTTTTTATCCCTCTCAGTTGATTTCCTTTTTAAATTCCAAGGGATCTGTTGGGGGTGAGTGAGCAGGTTTCCTTCAAAGTATTAAGGTTTTTCTGGCTGTTAGCGTCTGTTAGGTTTCCTTAGATATTAGTTATAGATTTCTTTACTGGATCTCCCATAATAGAGAGTTAGTGGAGGGGTTTACTTTTTGACTATTTGCTGTTTGTATTTTCTTTCTTGCATTTTTTCTGAAGTGTCCCCCATTTCCGTTGCAAGTGTGTTAAATTTGTGATGTATTTTGAAAATTAATAAAATATTAAATAATAATGGTTTATAGACTTTTCCTCCAGGAACTTGTTCAAACCTTTTTATACCCAGCTACATTAACAGCTTTTACTATATTCTCTGGTGATGGTAATGAATTCCAAAGTTTGATTACACATTGAATGAAAAAATATTTTCTCTGACTAGTCTTAAATTGGCTACATTGTAACATCAGTGTTTGATCCCTAGTCTTTCTACTTTTCGAAGAGTAAACAACCAATCTACATTTACCTGTTCAACTCCATTCATTATTTTATAGACCTCTATCATTTATTTATTTAACAGGTTTTGTATACCACTTTATCATTTCAATCAAAGCGGTTTACATTGAAACTTAAATTTGGTAATGTACATTAAACAGGGACAGTGATAACTTGGATTTTTCTGAGGCAATGGAGGGTTACGTGACTTGCCCAAGACCACAAGGAGTGCTAGTGGGAATCAAAGTCTGGTCTCTGGGTTCACAAGCCAGTGTTCTTAACCATTAGGCTACTCCTCCACTCCATCATATCTCAGCCGTCTTTTTTCCAAGTTGAAGAGCCCTAAGTCTTTCCTCGTAAGGGTATGCTTCCAGCCCCTTTACCATTTTTGTCACTCTTCTCTGTACCTTTTCTAATTCTGCTATATCCTTTTTAAGATATGGTGACCAGAATTGCACATAGTATTCAAGGTATGGTCGCACCATGGAATGATACAGAGGCATTATAATATAGTCTCCATTCCTTTCCTTATAATTCCAAATATTCTGTTTGTTTTCTTGGCCGCAGCAGCACACTGGGCAGAAGGTTTTTATTTATTTTATTTATTTACATTCTCTTATATACCGCGCTATTCTGCATCAGTGCGGTTTACATTGAACAAACTGAAATTACATTGAACAGGGCATTATAACTTGGAGATAACTATTTTACAGGTGACATGGGCTATGGAGGGTTAAGTGGCTTGCCCAAGTCCACAAGGGGCACCTATGGGACTAGAAATCCCAGTCCTTCCGGCCCAGGGTTGCTGTCCTTTAGTGGGATTTGAACCCCTGACCTTCCGGCCTGAAGTACCTTGCTCCAACCACTAGGCCACTCCTCCACTCTTTTGATATATTATCCACGATGACGCCTAGATCCTTCTCCTGGGTGGTGATTCCTAATGTGGAACCTAGCATCATGTAATCATAGTTCTTTACCAACACCATAATTTGAAGACATCAATTTTCTTTCTGTCTGTCTTTCTCAGTATCAAACTTTCACATCCATATTATGTTATTGAAAATACCATGGCTTGGACAAGTTGAATTTTGTATGGAAATATACATCTCTGCTTTTGAGAATCTCATCTAGGTCCTTAACAGCCATTCTGCCAAGAGCAATGCTTTGTCAGATTTCTTGATTGCTTGTCATTCCTTTATTGATTATTGATCCAAGCAGGTTAAAGTTGTCCACTATTTCTATTTCTTCTCTATCAACGACGAACATATTGATTTTGCCTTTTGTCAGGATCTTTGTCTTCTTCACATTAAGATGCAGGCCCATTTTAAGATTGTTCCTTGATTTTGAGATGCAAATGTTTCAGATCGTCTTAACCTTTAGCAAATGGGGCTTTAATACCTAATTTATGGCACTTCCCAGGTATCAGGGGCAGCCTGAGGGGGATGCAAAGGAAGCGGGGCCTCATTTGCATGTCAGTTGGGGTTGAATAGTGGGAGTGAAAAGTAGGGCCATGTGCTCAATGGTAGAGCCGGCCCTGACAGGTATGAGCTCTCTTGCCCTCAAGATAAGTGAGCCTTTTAGAGAGGGGGCTCCCATGGATTTGTTAGTGATAGCATTGAAATTTGAATCAGGAGAACGCTTTTGTTCGAGGAAGATGAAATAGAAGTGGAGTACACCATAACATAACTCAGGGTGCATTTAAGCCCACCCCTCTCACCAGCATGACACTGCTCTAGGCCAGATTACAATCCTCCTCCCTGCCTCAGTTACTAAATTGCTGTTACTTAATTAAATTATTATTCCTATATAAAAGTGAAAAAAATGTGTCGCCGGGTCTATTCATAGCAAAACAGGGTGAAGCATTGGGGCGTGGCTCAACCAACATTTTACCTGAACTGCATCAGCAATTAGAGAGCTTTCAAGGGGGGCGAAGTTCGGTTGGTTGTCTACCTCCCTCTCCAAACACAAGGTATTCCACTGGCCCTGAGTTCATTCTCCCAGAGGTGTCATTCCACAGTGGCTTATAAAATCCTATATGAATGAAAAATGGCACACAAAATTCAGATTAATATTATATTTGCATAATAGCTTTTTGTCCTAATTGTAAGCGCAGTGAAGGTTTGCATTGTTAACTGTGTGTTTGTGGGTGCACTGCACGCAGCTCTGAATATTTGTCTTGTGTAACTATGATGTGCAGCTTATTTTCTGCTTGCATTTAGTTGCTGCTGCCTCTTCTTTCCAGTGTGAGGGCCTATCCCCCTTGTCAAGGTCTGTTTATGTGATGGATTGTGTACATTTGGCTTGCTAATAATCCTGCGTGCCACTATCTCCTCTTGTTCTGGCAGGGTCATCAGTGTTTCATTAAGCTCTGTACAGTGGCCTGTCACTTCAGTAGCAGCATCGCCAGCAGTCACATTTTCTCACACTTCTATTATTCAGAGGTTCACGCAAACAAACATACTAAGAGCTCTAGAGCAATGAGAAAATGCCCAAATATATATATATATTTTTTTTTTTATGAAGAAGCCAAAATGTTGTATCCAATTCTTCTGATTTGCTAAGAACAGTTTAAAGTAGGTTTTTTTTTTTGGTGGGGTGAGCGAATCATGATGGAGCACTTCCTTAACGGATTTAAATGATATGTGCCATATTACGTCCGCTCTGATACACTGTGCACCTTATTCAGCTACTTCAGAATGTGGAAGAACAATGGGTTCTTTATCCTTGTCCTTCTGGATTTTGGGCCAGTCATGGCATGGAAATGGTTACATTGGCCATTGTGACCTCAGAGGCACTAAGTGCCCTAGCCTTTAGGGATGAGCTTTGTTAGGAAATATCTAAGTAATAATGGGGGTTTTGGGAGAGAAATATTCAGTGGCACCAACCAAACAGTACTGCCGAATATCCCATCTAACTGTCACAGCACTATCCAGGCAGGGTGAGCGGTGCTCCCAGTACTTATCCTATTAGCAGCGATTTTTAGTCCGCTAACCAGATAAGTGCCTGTATAAAGTTAGATCATCTCAATAGCTGTCCTAACTTTATACAGGTGGCTCTCTGGAAAGCGGAGGAATATTGCTGCTGTACGGATAGCCGTGCCAGTCAGCACTGAACCTGGATATTTGGCGCTGGAGGATATCTGGATTCCAGTACTGAATATCCAGTTTCACGTTTGCCCGTGCCAGCCAGATGCTTTAAAAACGCTGACTGCCATGGACTGAATATTGGGCCCTATCTTTCTAAGGGTTGTGCTGCAGGATCTCAGGCCTGGTTATGACTGAAGAAGGAAGAAGACTTCTGACTCATAAAAGGGGAAGAGAAGGAATTTAGCTCATGGCTTTTTCAGTTGTAGCTCAAGGCAAGTTACTTTCGGACACAGTAGGTATTTTCCTATCCCCAAAAGGCTTATAATCAAATGGGCCGATGCAGAAAGACTCGTGTGCTCTTTGTGTACAGAGAATGCTACTTATATGCACAAGTTCTACCACGACAAATGCAGAAAAGAGCTTGATGTGCATGTAAAGGGAGTAAAAGCATGCGCATCCAGCACAGCCAAGCGTATTTAAATTATATGCAAATGAACTGTGCATATTAAAATGAGATAATAAGATCTGCGCTTAATGCAGAGAAACATGTAGAGGATTACATAGCCAGCAAGAGCGCCAATATCTCTACGCCTGGCCTGAGGTGACTTATACATCTTGCGTATGTAGGGAAAGAATGTTTCAGGATATGTACCGGCGAGCAGTTACCTTTGACGTGAAAAGTTTCTGTGTGTATCTTTCAGCATATAAGCAAAAGTTCAGCGTTCAAGAACAAATGTCTTTTGCTTCTTATCCTTGTGTATTTTGTGGACCCACTTATATCATTCTTCATTTATTGTTAGATCTCTTGTGATTTCATAAAAAAATGTTTTGGGGTGAAATAGTATTGATTATTATGGGTTGAGTGCCAAAAGAACCTGAACGTCCTGTGTGCATAATGTGAATGTTTGGCATTTACGTGCATGCACACATGGTCACTTGTAGCACATCTCTTGTTTGCGCATACACTAGCTCCCCTCATTTCAACTTTACGCTGAACTTTCACATTTGCTCATGAAGTTTTGCGCACAGCTCATTTGCATATATGCTCTTTGCTGCAATCGGCATTCTAGGAAAATGCATACACCGCTAATAGCACGTGACTTCAGCGCCAGCTTTCTGCTTCAGCCTGTAAGTTTGTACCTAATGCATTGGCGAGTAAAGTTAATAATCTGTATAGCCCTTGGAGTCTAGTTATCTTCCTCCTATAGCTATGACGTACACTAAATGTATGCTCTAGGTAAGAAAGTGGTTCTCAAATGTGACCAGAGCCGGCCCAAGGGTTTTTGCCACCCTAAGGCAACTGGCCTGGATGGTGGTGGCAGCGGCACACATGGGTGGCCATGCCGCTCCCCCAGCTGCCGCCGATACCGTCTCAGAAGGGGTGGGGGTGGAGGCAAGCAGCAGCAGTATTTCCAAAAGCAGCACCTTTTTGCCACTGCTTTTGGAAATACTGCCGCTGCCCACCTCCCCCCCCAAATGGAATTGGTGGCAGCTGGGGGAGTGTGCCACTGTTCTGTCACCAACCTGTGCCACTGCTGCCGCTGCCCACCCAGACTGACCGTCTAGTGGACGGGCCGGTCCTGCTTGTGACACGCCCAATAGAAAATACTCATATATGTGACACATTACCCATGGGAGCATTGTGTGTTGGGGGGGGGGTGGCATGTGGCGGTCCCTGTAGTCATGCAACAGACCATTCCCCTGTCTTACATGCTGTCACACTTTCAAATACATATAGGCCCTCTCTCTCCATTCCCTCAGGCTCACCCTTTCTCCTTCTCCACTTTGGAATGTCCCTTGCTTGTTTCCTTTTTTATAATGCTTCTTGCTTTGCAGCCAGCAGTGGCAGTGATTGTAGCCAGGGGCGAGACAGCAAGATCCCATATTTCTAGCTCATATTGGTGGGGAAGCAATGATGGGAAGTGGCAGAGATTTCAAAGCTCTGTATTCCTATTCTACACTCCTTTCAGTCAGCAGGCACATGTGGCCATTTTGGGGGCTGCTGAGTACCTCAAATTTTGGTGACACACTAATGTGTCCCAACACCCTGGTAAGAACTGCAGCTCTGTGTTCATAATTAGCTGTTTTGTCATGGAAATAAAGGTTGAAAATGGAGAGGGAGAGCAGAGCCTCAACATTTACCTAACAGCAACATCTTTTGGTCTCATTCATGGTGCATATATACCAAATTTCAGAGGGAGCAATAGTCATTGACTCTTAGCTGAGGATTACCACTGCAGACTGCTAGGCTATATGGCAGGCGGAGGGTTGTGCGGTTGGGGTTGGATTGAAGACTTGTAGCTCTATAATTCCAGTGCAGGCCAGGCCAGTTTTGACTGAGCTGAAAGTCCAAATAACAAAAACTATTACAATAAGTAGGGTGGCATATTTTGTCATCCAGTAAGTATCATGTCATAAGATATCACATTTTGCCATATTGAAATCTTTTATGTAATAATATCAAGAACAAATTCAGTATTCCAGAAAAAAGAATGGCAATGCTAAACAAAGCAGGGGGTGTTTTGATTTATTATGGTGATTTAGTAGAGAGTATGAGGCTTGCTTTGAATCTCATTAATGATGCATATTGCAAGCTAAAAATGATCTCCAGGAACAAGCAGGAATGTAGTCTTCACATATGGGTATCATCGGTACCGACGCAGCCTGCGTGGGAACACTCCCCAGCGTCCAATAGAAAAGCTTTTGGGAGCATCCCACAGCGCCTACGTGCTGCCTTCCCGCCTTTCCCAACTGTCCCTCTCCAGTTCTTCGTTTTCCGCGGAGCCGACAGGTCGCACATCCTGTCACCACAGAAAATAATTCCCTTCTATTCTTCTTTTTTGTGGTCGCGTCTGCCTTCCTTCTATGCTACACCGGTATCGCCGGTGGTTCTTTCTTTTTTTTTAAAAAAAACCAAAACAAAACCTTTCTTCTGGAGTCTTTTCCAGTTATTTTCTTCTCAGGTGCCGCGCGCCATTTTGGGCACTGGGCCCAACTTTTTCCTTTAAAATGGAAAAACCCGCTTCGGGTTTTAAAACGTGTTCCAAGTGTGGCAGTACCATCTCCATCACCAACACCCATGATGGTGCCTCAAATGTTTAGGTGCTGACAACTCTATTTCGGAGTGTGTTGCCTGTGGGATGATGTCGAAAAGGGGCCGGCAGAACCGAGTTGCTAAACTTAGCACCCTTTTTCCCTCCAATGCAGCCTCTGTGGCATCAACGTCTTCCAGAGCTTCGTCTTCCTCCCATGGATCTCAGGTAACTAAACATAAATCTAGCCGATCTTCAAAGGGTAGATCTCCCTCTAAGCATCGAGATGCCTCTGGCATTGCCCTTGAGGGACTTTCCCCGGAAAAATTGCCCCGGCGGGAGGCTTCGGCTTCCAAAGCACTAACAGGGCTCCAGAATGTTCTCGAGGCTTCAACCTCGGCAGAACTGCTGGTGCCATGCTCTGGGGTACCGGCTGCTTCATCCGGCACCGATACCCAAGCATTGGCAGCGTCGATAGACCAGAGATTCTTGGCTATTGAATGCAGTCTGGCGGCTCTTCTCACGGCCTCGATGCCCCTGAAACCGCTTCAGACAATTCAGCTGGTACCGGCACCGACTCTGGTACCGGTACCAACTGCATCGACATCGGCAGGTATTCTACCGGGACCGAGTCATGCTTATCCATCCGGTATCGACAAGTCGGTACCGGACCCCTCCGATGCCCACTTTGATCGGTACTGGTACCGTCCCTTGCATGATCACCCAGATCAGAGATACTTTGAATCCTCGGATGAGTCTGAAGACTCTGAAAGCTCTGCCGATACCAGAGTACTTCTTCCTGAGGATTCTTCTTCTCCTCAGCGTAGGATATGTCCTTTCAGGATTTTATCCGAGATGTGGCTCGAGGTCTTTCCATCACAGTGGCTCCTGAAAAAGAGCCTAGGGCAAAGGAATTAGAAATCCTACAGTACCCTAAAGCTCCCAAGGAGGCAGCTACCTTACCTATTCATGAGATCTTGCATGAACTCATGTTAAGGATGTGGGAAACACCTCTAACCACATCTCCTCACTCTCGAAGACTCGACACCATGTATCAAGTTCCTTCTTGTCCTGGTTTTCAGAAGACTCAGCCACCACACCATTCCATGGTCGTGGAATCAGCTATGAGAAGAATCAAGAGTGCAAAAAGGCATGCATCTAATCCTCCAGGACATGAATGTAGGACTCTTGACGCCTTTGGACGTCGAACCTTCCAGGCTTCCATGCTTTCTGCTAGGATAAGTTCCTATATATATAGAGAGAGGGAGGAGTAGCCTAGTGGTTGGGGCAAGGTACTTCAGGCCGGAAGGTCGGGGGTTCAAATCCCACTAGAGGACAGCAACCTTGGGCCGGAAGGACTGGGGTTTCTAGTCCCACAGATGCTCCTTGTGGTCTTGGGCAAGCCACTTAACCCTCCATTGCCCATGTTCTCTGTAAGTATTAGTGTATGTGTCTCATATCCCTGCGTATTAAATTTATCCCCCAATTGTGTTGTGACCGCTTTGATTGAAGGATAAGGCGGTATACAAAACTGTCTAAATAAATATATTATATATGGGAATGTTCCTTAAGGAGGTCACGGGAGATTTAGAACTTATGAGCCCTCTCCTTCCTGATGATAAGAGGCAGGATTACCTCGCCCTTGTCAAACATGCTCAGGATGTTTCCAAGTTTGTGAATCGTGCAGCCTTTGACTGCTTTGAGTGCATAAGCAGAACCTCTGCTATTGCCATAGGTGCACGTAGGATTGCCTGGCTCCAGGCATCTGACTTGGAACTTTGGGTAAAGGATAAACTAGGGAATATTCCTTGCACAGGAGAGAATCTCTTTGGCAAGAATTGGCAGGAAAAAGCTAATGAGATAGATGCTGACAATATCACTTTGGATAGATTGTCTAACTCTACAACTGATCCTGCAAGGAAAAAATCCTACAAGAAACCATTCTTCAGTAAGAAGAAGTTTTATCCCTCCTATACCCAGCAGGGGCATCATTTAGGTCAGTCTGCCCAAAAGGGACAGCAGCAACAACCTAGGCAAAGAAAAACAAAAACTGCTAAGCCTCAACTGGCTCAGCAGACTCAGCCTCCACAGGGGCTTTGACTCCTATCTAGAGAACTTTGCCTTCCTGGCCCTGAACGGCTCGGAGCCTTCCACCATTCCAGGAAGGTTATGTCATTTTGCCCGCAGATGGGGGCAGATAACAGCAGAAAACTGGACTCTGTCTATTGTAAGAGAGGGGTACAAGCTTCATTTCCTCAGCATGCCCCCTCCTACAATGGTAAGACAGTTCAATTCTCAGACCTCTCTCAATGACCAGTTAGGTCAAGAGGTCACTATGCTTCTTGCCCAAGGGGCAATATAAGAGGTATCCATTCTCCAACAGGGTACAGGGTTCTACTCCCCCTATTTCCTTATTCCAACGAAAACAGGAGGACACAGACCCATTTTAGACCTCAGAGAATTGAACAAATTCCTGTTCAAAGAGAAGTTCAAAATGATTTCTCTAGGAACTCTGCTACCATACCTTCAGAGTCAGGATTGGCTTTGTTCTCTAGATATCAAGGATGCGTACACTCATGTTCTCATCCATCCAACTCATCGAAAGTTCCTTCGCTTTCTATTTCAAGGGAAGCACTACCAATACAGGGTTCTTCCATTTGGCCTGGCCTCGGCACCAAGGGTGTTCACAAAATGCATGGCTGTGGTGGCAGCATTTCTTCGCGCCCTAGGAATATTCGTTTTCCCTTACTTAGACGACTGGCTCATTCGAGCCCCTTCAGAGCCAGAGTCCAGGGTTTGTCTCTCTCGCACAATACTCATCCTTCAGTATTTAGGATTTGTCAGAAACTTCCCAAAATCCAACCTTGCTCCCACTCAGTCCCTAGAGTTTATAGGAGCTCTGCTCGATACCAGACAGACAAGGGCCTACCTTCCACAGCCCCGCTGCCTTCGCATTGTGCAGTTAGCTTCCCAAGCACTGCTAAAACCTCACTTCACTGCTCGGGAAATGTTACAATTGCTAGGCCACATGGCATCCACCGTGCATGTGGTTCCTTATGCTCGCCTCCCTATGAGGGCAGCCCAGTGGACTTTTTCCACTCAATGGACTCAGGCATCAGGTTGCCTGTCAGACAAAATAGCAAACTCAGATCGCCTTATTTTGTCCCTCCACTGGTGGCAATCACCCCAAAACCTTTTGGTAGGGTCCCCTTTTCAGCAACCTCCACCCCAAGCCACTCTAACAACAGATGCCTCACAGGTGGGTTGGGGAGCCCACCTGCAAGGCCTCTCTACCCAGGGTATCTGGACTCCACAGGAGACCTATCTACATATGAGTCTCCTGGAACTCAGAGCAATCTTCCTTTCTCTTCGAGTATTCCACACCCAGCTCAGCTACAAGACAGTCCTAGTTCAAACGGACAATCAAGTAGCCATATTCTATGTGAACAAGCAGGGCGGAACAGGCTCTCTGTCGCTATGCAACGAAGTTTTGCGACTATGAGCCCTCGCCAGAGAGCATCAGATTCATCTCCTTGCGGTGTATCTTCCAGGCATTCAAAACTCTTGGGCAGACCGACTCAGTCGAGTTCTGCTTCCACACAAATGGTCTCTCCATGCAGACCAGGTGGCCAAAATTTTCCAAATTTGGGGAACCCCGGACATAGACTTCTTCGCAAGACTGCTGAATGCCAAACTTCCCCGGTTCTATTCCAGAATTCCGGCTCAGGGTTATCAGGCCAGGGATGCTTTCCTCCTCCATTGGGGCCAGGACTTCCTGTTTGCCTTTCCACCCATTCCCCTAATTCCCAAAACCCTGTTCAAACTTCAGAGAGACAGAGGTCATGTGATTCTCATAGCTCCACATTGGCCATGGCAAATATGGTACCCTCTGCTCCTACATCTCTCTCAAGCTCCGCCTCTGGAATTAGGATCTGCTCCAGATCTCCTTTCTCAGGAGGAAGGGATGCTGTGGCATCCCAATCCCCAGTCTCTGCATCTCAGGGCCTGGTTGCTGAAAGCCTAGAACTTCACGGTCTTAACCTTTCTCAGCAGATAAAGGATATTCTTTATGCTTCCAGGAAGCCTTCCACAAGACGCTCATATGCTTTCAAGTGGAAAAGGTTTACCATATGGTGCTCGCAGAAGGGTCTTAACCTTCTTGCAATACCTCTGGAATCATTACTGGAGTATCTCCTTCATTTTTCTAATGCAGGGCTTAAGACCAATTCAGTGAGAGTTCATTTGAGTGCTATTGCAGCTTCTTTCAAGCCTCTAAACGGGCAGCCTATTTCCTCTCATCCTTTCATAGCGAGATTTATGAGAGGCCTTGTTTTGACTAAGCCTCCCATTAAGCCACCACCGGAGGCATGGGACTTAAATTTGGTTCTTGGGCAGCTTATGAAATAGCCTTTTGAACCATTAGCCACTACCTCCTTGAAATTCCTTTCCTGGAAGGTCATCTTTCTTACTGCAATCACATCAGCACGTCGCATTAGTGAATTGCAAGCATTGGTGGCTGATCCTCCTTATACAATGTTCCATCATGATAAGGTAGTCCTTAGGACTCATCCACACTTTATGCCAAAGGTGGTGTCACCTTTTGATTTAAACCAAGCGGTTTACCTTCCTGTATTCTTCCCAAGGCCTCATGCCTCAAATGCAGAAAGGAATCTTCATACTTTGGATTGTAAAAGGGCTCTGGGCTTTTACTTACAAAGGACACAGCAACATAGGAAGTCCTCTCAACTTTTTGTTGCTTTTGATCCTAGTCATTTTGGACTTCCAGTCTCCAAAAGAACACTGTCCAACTGGATTGCACAGTGTATATCTTGCCTATGAGAGTAAAAACCTTCCTCTGGAAGGCCATGTCACAGCTCACAATGTGAGAGTCATGGCAGCCTCTATGGCTCATTTTCCCTCTGTGTCTATTGGAGTCATCTGCCGAGCAGCTACTTGGGCTTCTGTTCATACCTTCACAGCCCATTACTGCTTAGACAAGGACTCCCGCCGGGATGCCTTGTTTAGTCTGGCTGTTCTTCAACACCTTTTCCATACTTAATCAACTCCTACCCACCATCCCTGATAGGATGCCAGAGATCCATGGGGGGAAGTGGAGCCCTTTCACAAGGGCACACAACTTCTGGGGTTTCTCCCTGGCATCTGCAGCTAGGGAGTCCCCATATGTGAAGACTACATTCCTGCTTGTTCCTGGAGATAGCATAGTTACTTACCTGTAATAGGTGATCTCCGGGAACAGCAGGAATTTAGTCTTCACAACCCACCCACCTCCCCTAGGAGTTGTATCTCTCTATCTATCTCTTTCTGTCTTTCCCTCTCTCTTTTGTCTCAGCTTTAAACTCAACTGGAGAGGGACAGTTGGGAAAGGTGGGAAGGCAGCACGCAGGCACTGTGGGATGCTCCCAAAAGCTTTCCTATTGGACGCTGGGGAGCGTTCCCACGCAGGCTTCATCAGTACCGACGATATCCATATGTGAAGACTAAATTCCTGCTGTTCCCGGAGATCACCTGTTACAGGTGAGTAACTATGCTTTGCCATTAAATTATGCTATAGTCTCTAAGAGACAATATGGAAATAGAAAGAGGACAGTGTGGAAGGAGCCACAGTGAACTAACAGAAGCTGCTTAGACAATTACATGTTACTATGCAGTAAAATTTAAAATGCCAAGAATGAATGAAAATTAAACAAAACCATTAGGTAACAAGCACAACATTTTGTATCTCCTGGGAAAATTGTCAGGTGTGGAGGAGTAGCCTAGTGGTTAGAACACTGGCTTGGTAACCAAGCAACCAGGGTTCAATTCCCACTAGCACTCCTTGTGGCCTTGGGCAAGTCACTTAACCCTCCGTTGCCTCGGAAGAAAGGCCTGGCAATCTACTTCCGGTGACACTGCCAAGATAACCCAGGAGCTTCTGGGTCGCCAGGAGTCAGGACTGACTCAAAGGCACACATTGCATTGCATTGCATTGGGAAAATTGTCTGGCAGGGGTTCATATCGAACAGAGATGATTGAAAGTGTTTACATATGGGGAGCAATTTTATAAAGCGTGTTAAAATTTGTCTAAAGCGTATTGTTGCATGCTGAAACTGGCTCTTATAAAAGTGCATATGGATATGCATGCATTGAAAGTAGGCACACTGTAGGATGCATCGTTTGGGCAGAGCTGGAGTGGCGTTGCGATATACAATGCATATTTTTACATGGATAGATTTTATGCACACATTTATACAGTCAAAGCAGATGTCAGATTGTATGACAACATCTATTGCTGCTGGCATCATAGTAGGAGCCTATTTTATGTCGACGCCAAGTTACTCCTGCCTCGGAACGGCCACTTTAGCCCCTGCTCAAAGTCCATAGCAGTATGACACAATATCTTTCACATCCAAATGCTGCTTCAAGGATTCTGTTACTATTTTCCTCAGCACGTTCATCAATGTCTCCTCCTCCTCTCCTCTAGTTGCAGAATATGTAAGGAGATGCTGATGAATATTTTGCACTGTTTTGCTAAATTGATTGCTGATGGGAAAGTCTAGGGGGAATGAAGATGTGGGGATTTTATGTACCTCTAAATTACTGTCTAGACTTAGCCATAAGGCAGTCTGTACACAGTTGGGGTGACACTGCTTGACATGCCACTGAGACACATTTGCTATTATCTCTACTTCTTCTTCTTCTTCTTGCTCCCGTCAGCATTGCATAAATAGACCGATCAGTGGGGGAAAAAGAAGATGATATCATCTTCTAAATATTGCAATTATGGTAGTCTTAAAGTCTGTTTCTTGACTTATTCAAGAACAAATATCTTTCTCTTTTTTTCAAAATTTCTATACTGCCAATACCACCAAATTGTTCACAACAGTTTATAAAAATAGCATATATTGTAAAACGATATGCACATTGTCATTGATAATTTTGTTCCCCTGCTCCTTGTTTTCTTTCTGTTTGTATTTATTGCAGGGGTGTCCCTTGTTTTGTTTTGTTTTTTCCTTTAATCACAATGAATATGCATGAGCGAGATCTGCAAACCATGGAGACAGTACATGCAAATCTCTCTCGTGCATTTGCATTCTGGTTATCCTGAAAACCTGACTGGCTAGGTGTGTCCTGAGGACTGTGTTGAGAGCCACTGCTCTATGAACTTACCAGCTACCCTTTTGGAGGGTAATTATATAAGGGGGTGCCTACGTAAAGCACCTTGTAAGGCACCTATGTTAAGCCTATTTTATACAGGTAAGTAAGTGCCTACTTGTCTTGATAAAATACAAAAGTAAGTTGCAGAACATAATAACCTAAGAACATAAGATATGCCATACTGGGTCAGACCAAGGTCCATCAAGTCCAGTATCCTGTTTCCAGCAGTGGCCAATCTAGGTCAATTTCCTCAAAAGACACAGGTTCCACAATGCTTGTATTGGGTCAAGCAGTGGATATTCTGGGCCCACTTTAATAATGGTTTATGGACCTTTCCTCCAGGAACTTGTCCAAACCTTTTTTAAACCCGGCTACACTAACAGTTTTTACTACATCCTCCACTTGCAAATTCCAGAGTTTGATTACACATTGAGTGAAAAAATATTTTCTCTTATTAGTCTTAAATAGGTTACCCTGTAGCTTCATTGCATGTCCCCTAGTCTTTCTATATTTTGATGGCGTAAACAATCGATCTAGGTTTACCCGTTCCACTCCATTCATTAATTTATAGACCTCTATCATATTTCCCCTCAGCCGTCACTTTTCCAGGTTGAAAAGCCCTAACCTTTTTAGCCTTTCTTCATAGGGGTATCCTTCCATCCACTTTACTATTTTGGTGGCTCTTCTCTGTACTTTTTCTAATAATGCTATATCCTTTTTAAGATATGGCGACCAGAACTGCGCACAATATTCATGGTGCGGTCACACCATGGAACGATGAAGAAGCATTATAATATCCTTTGTTTTATCCTCCATTCCTTTCCTTATGATACCTAGCAGTCTATTTGCTCTCTTGGTTGCCACTGCACACTGGGCAGAGAGTTTTAACATGTTATCCATGATGATGCCTAAATCTTTTCCTGGGTGGTGGTTCCTAATGTGGAATTTTGCATCGTGTAACCATAGTTTGGGTTTTTCATTCCTAGGTGCATAGCTTGCACTTGTCCACATTAAATTTCATCTGCCATTTGGATGCCCAGTCTTCCAACTTATCAAGATCCTCTTGCAATTTTCCACAATCCTCATGGGTTTTAACAACTTTGAATAGTTTTATGTCATCTGCAAATTTGATAATCTCACTTGTTGTTCCCATTTCCAAGTCATTTATGAATATGTTAAAAAGCAGTGGATCCAGCACAGATCCCTGGGGTACTCCTCTAGTCACCTTTGCCATTGGGAAAATTGGCCATTTGGCCCTACCCTCTGCTTTCTATCTTTTAACCAGTTTGTGATACACAGTAGTACTTTGCCTCCTATCCATGACTTTTTAAATTTGCCAAAAGTCTCTCATGAGGGGACTCGTCAAAGGCTTTCTGAAAGTCCAGATACACTATATCAACCAACTCACCTTTGTCTACCTGTTTATTCACACCTTCAAAAAAACATAACAGATTATTAAGACAAGACCTTCCTTGGCTAAAGCCATGTTGGCTGTCTCCCATTTAACCATGACTATCTACATGTTCAGCAATTTTGTTCTTTATGATGGTTTCTACCATTTTTCCCGGTACTGATGTCAGACTCACCGGTCTGTAGTTTCCCAGATCACCCCTGTAACCCTTTTTAAAAATTGGCATAACATTGGCCATCCTCCAATCTTCAGGTATTACAGATGATTTTAATGATAGTTCACATATTACTAATAGTAGGTCTGCAATCACATATTTCAGTTCTTTCAACACCCTTGGATGTATACTATTCGGTCCAGGTGATTTGCTACTCTTCGGTTTATCAAATAGTTGTAATACATCTTCCCGGTGTATCAATATTTCTTTGAATTCTTCCGCAGCTTCGCCTTTAAATACCATTTCAGTCATGGGTAACATTCCTACATCTTCCTCAGTAAAGACTGAAGCAAAGACTTCATTCAGTCTCTCCACTATGGCCTTGTCTCCTCTTAGTGTCCCTTTTACCCCTCTATCATGTAATGGTCCAACTGACCCTCTCACAGGTTTTTTGCTATGAATGTACTTGAAAAAGTCTTTATTATGCGTTTTTGCTTCCACAGCAAGCTTCTTCTCAAATTCTCTCTTTGTCTGCCTTATCAATGCCTTGCATCTGACTTGCCAGTGCTTGTGTTGTTTCCAGTTTTCATCATTTGGCTCCTTTTTCCATTTCCTGAAAGATGCTTTTTTGGCAACAACAGCCTCTCTGACCTCACCTTTAAACAATGCTGGCAGTTTTTTGGACTTCCTAACACTTTTCTTAAAGCGTGGAATACAGCTGGTTTGTGTTTCCAAGATAGTATTTTTAAACGACACCCAAGCTTGATGTAAATCTTTAAGCTTTGCAACTGCTCCTTTTAGTTTTTCTTAACTATTTGCATCATTTTATCATAGTCTCCCTTCTGAAAGTTAAAAGGTAGTACTGTGGATTTCCTTGCCGTCCTTCCTTCATTTATTAAATCAAACGCGATCATGCTATGGTCATTATTGCCAAGTGGCCCCAACACCCTTATCTCTTGCACCAGATTCTGGACCAGGGGCATGCCTAGACCACATATACAGAATTAAGTTCAAATGGGGTCCGTTTTTAATTTAGATGTGTCCACGGACCAGACATGCATGTTATCGAATCTGCCTCATTGTGTTTCTCTTCTTTTTTATTCTTATTTACGGTCCATAACAGTATAATAAGTTTTATTTGTATTTATCCTTCCTTCCATTTTTATAGCTCTTTTCCTTTATCGGGATTGGTTTATTAGGCTTTTTTGAAATTAGTACACAGTGTCATCTTGTCCTTTTGTGCTTATACATTTTATTGTTCAATTCCAAAGCATATAATCACAGTACCTGGTTTAGAATAATCTTGGGGTCTATACCTATCCATACTTCAATTATTTGATTATGTTTTATGATGTGACATATGACTCCATTCCTTCCCTCCCATTCTCCCCTCCCCCTTTTCCCATCTTTCCCTTCCACCCTTTCTCACCCCCCTCTTTGTTCATATTTGCTTGTGTCCACTTCATTCTTTGTTTTACTTTTCAGCTTTTAGCGTTGGCCATTTGGCTCCTCACTAACTACATTCCTCTTAAGAGGGTTAATACCCTGTTGTGAGTAATTTTATTTCTTTTACTCCCAGATGTAATTTTTGGCTTCTAAGATTAAGTTATGTGCTTTATTTGTTTTTATACTCATGTTTTTATTTTACATCTTGTTTTTTGGCATTTGTTTTTTTTCACAGTTTTAAGTTTGATTTGCTAATTTGCCTTTATTTCTAATATATTGTTTTCTTTATTATTGTTTCTTATTTTAAGTCTAATTAGATACATGTATTTAATGATGGACATGCATCTTTCTCCATTTTGAATTGGCTTATATTTTTTTTGTTTTTTGATTGTTGAAATTGTTTCATACTGTAATGTCTTTCTGTTCTCAAACAAGGTCTTGAGCCCTTGATGAAGGCTTTGAGCCAAAACACATGTTGGGACATACCTTATAGGCATTTTAATAAAGACATTTCAACAAGATTCCACTGTGTCCTGTAATACCTGCTCCTCCTTGGCTCTGCAGTACAACACCGGACAACTTGAAAAAGAGGCATATAAATATAGCATATATAAATTATAAAAACTGATATATTCCAGTCAATAAATCGAAAATACATTCTTTTCTACCTTTGCTCTCTTGCCATTTTATTTTCCTACTGATAACAGTAACTCTTTCCAGGGTCTTGAGTCCATCTGCTATTTCTTCTCTCCCCTCATGTCATCTTCATTGTCTCCTATATACATCTAAATATGCACGGCCTTACCGGAGTTTAGATATGATACCACATATAAACACAGACAACTCCACTACTTTAACCAAATGTAGCAATTGAATAATATTGCACTAAACAAGCTAACAATACTGTGGTGATAGGGGAGCACAGACCTCAGACAAAAGCCCCAGGTTCTCCGTAATACTTCAAAACCGGAAATACCGGATATCAGTAAAAACCAAGGGGAAAGATAGCATCAACGGTCTGTGACCTACCCCCACCATCCATCAACAGTACTGAAAAGCTTATAGACAAATACAATCCTGATGGGGCAACAGCTCTTACAAATTCCAATTATAATAATAACAGAGACATAAGATAAAATATATCATTAAAGTTGCTACGTAGTACATAATAGCTAATAACAGAGACTTTAAACCCTCAATAGCAAACAAACAGCATATCATATATCATATATCTCTTAACAGCCACTGCTCAAAACAGCACAAAAAGAGCAGAAAACCCATCAGTAAAAATGGCAGTCCTCAGCTTCAGTGTGACAGAAGATGTCATTAAATATCAACCCCGACGCCACATCAGACGTCCCTCTTAGCGTTTCGCAGACGCTGCTTCAGGGGGGTGAACTATAAAAACAAATAAAACAATAAAAAAAAGTGCTAAATAAATCAAACTACATATCAACTACTTCATTTTCAAACAGAGCCAAGCAAAGTCTAGAGTTCTTACCATGCCCGCACCGAAAACACGTATACATCAGAGAACTCAACTCACGTTCCTTATCACATCCACAAGCCAGATTAAATATCCAACATGTGGCGTCTGATGTCTAACGTCAGCACCCTGTCGCCTAAATTATCCAATAAGCCTGCAGAAAACCATGTCCCCATAATTGCTGTCAAACCAATCACTTCCACGCATAAAGAACACTCAAATGCAAGCCTGCCAATCAATAGTAAAATTTAATCCCCCGGGGGCAACCGTGTGGAGCAAAAATATCCACCGCTGCTCACGGAATATTAAGAATTGCTCTCGGGATAACCTCCTAAAACCCTGAAGTACTTGTTCAATACCAAAGCACACCAGATCAGTAAATACATGTCCAAACTCTAAACAATGACTAACCAATGGCGCTTCTCGTCTCTTACAGCGCAACCTGCTGCGATGTTCACCCAAACGTAGATTCAACTAATTTTACGGCGGCTGCTGCGATGTTCACCCAAACGCAGATTCAACGAATTTTACGGCGGCATAGTAATGTATTGCAGCCTTTGCCTGGTCTAGACAACAAGAATGTCCGTTGCGTCTGGCAGCGAAATCGGAACTTTAAAGAGATCTTGAGCCCCTCTAGGTATTCAAGTGTGGAACAGATTGAGTTCCAGGGACGGCACGTCCGATGTGGTGACTGTGCATGTTGTGGGGTCTGTTGGGAGACGGACCGTTTTGTTTATGCTGGGAAAGTTTATTTTCTAAAATCATGCACTTCCTGTAAATCGGATTACATTGTGTACGGGATTTTTTGCCCGTGCCGGCTCCTTTATATTGGGAAAACTATTCGTCCTCTATATATACGTTTGGGTGAACATCGCAGCAGGTTGCGCTGTAAGAGACGAGAAGCGCCATTGGTTAGTCATTGTTTAGAGTTTGGACATGTATTTACTGATCTGGTGTGCTTTGGTATTGAACAAGTACTTCAGGGTTTTAGGGGGTTATCCCGAGAGCAATTCTTAATATTCCGTGAGCAGTGGTGGATATTTTTGCTCCACACGGTTGCCCTCGGGGGATTAAATTTTACTATTGATTGGCAGGCTTGCATTTGAGTGTTCTTTGTGCGTGGAAGTGATTGGTTTGACAGCAATTATGGGGACATGGTTTTCTGCAGGCTTATTGGATAATTTAGGCGACAGGGTGCTGACGTTATACGTCAGACGCCACATGTTGGATATTTAATCTGGCTTGTGGATGTGATAAGGAACGTGAGTTGAGTTCTCTGATGTATACGTGTTTTCGGTGCGGGCATGGTAAGAACTCTAGACTTTGCTTGGCTCTGTTTGAAAATGAAGTAGTTGATATGTAGTTTGATTTATTTAGCACTTTTTTTATTGTTTTATTTGTTTTTATAGTTCACCCCCCTGAAGCAGCGTCTGCGAAACGCTAAGAGGGACGTCTGATGTGGCGTCGGGGTTGATATTTAATGACATCTTCTGTCACACTGAAGCTGAGGACTGCCATTTTTACTGATGGGTTTTCTGCTCTTTTTGTGCTGTTTGAGCAGTGGCTGTTAAGAGATATATGATATATGATATGCTGTTTGTTTGCTATTGAGGGTTTAAAGTCTCTGTTATTAGCTATTATGTACTACGTAGCAACTTTAATGATATATTTTATCTTATGTCTCTGTTATTATTATAATTGGAATTTGTAAGAGCTGTTGCCCCATCAGGATTGTATTTGTCTATAAGCTTTTCAGTACTGTTGATGGATGGTGGGGGTAGGTCACAGACCGTTGATGCTATCTTTCCCCTTGGTTTTTACTGATATCCGGTATTTCCGGTTTTGAAGTATTACGGAGACCCTGGGGCTTTTGTCTGAGGTCTGTGCTCCCCTATCACCACAGTATTGTTAGCTTGTTTAGTGCAATATTATTCAATTCCTATATACATCTGACACTGATCTTTTTCCTTTCAACTTTCTTCCATTTCTATTTCTCTCTCTATGAATTCAGATTTCACTCTTCCTTCTTACCATCCAGTTCTGTCTTCCTACTGTTTTTCAACTCTAACCCCAACCCTCCCATTCCCCATCTCTCTCTTCTTCCCCAGCCTTTCCTTAACTCTCCTCTTTCTTTTACCTGCTGTGTCCAGCATCTCTCCACTTCTCCCATTCTCCAATTGCAGCATCCCTCCCATCTAGAATCTGACATCTTTCTACATCCCCCTGTCTAGCATCCTCACATTCTCATTCCATGTCCTGCATCCCCCTTTCTCCCCCCATCCCTTCCCATGTCCAGCATTTCCATTCTTTTGCCCTATGACTCTTCTCTCCTGCATCCAGCATGTCCCCTCCACCTCCTATTTCTTCCTCCCATGTGTCTAGCATTTCTCCTCAATTTCCCTATAGCCCCTGTGTCCAGCATCTTCCCTCTATTTTCCTTTGCCCCCTCTGTGTCCATCTAACATCTCCTCTTTTGTACCACATGTCCAGCATCCCCCTTCTTGCCCCATTGCCCCCCCAAATGTATTCATCATGTCCCATTCATCTCCCTATTCACCCCCATGTATGCAGCATGTCCCCTCCATCTCCCTATCCTCCTTCCCCTGTGTCTAGCATGTCCTCTCCATCTCCCTATCCTCCTTCCCCTGTGTCTAGCATGTCCTTTCAGTTTCCCTATGCCTCGTGTCTATCCAGCATCTTCCCTCTTGTTCCTTATGGCCCCCTCCCCCGTGCCCATCCAGCATCTTCTCTTTTGCTGCCTGTGCCTTCCTTCCCTGTGCCCACTGCCTCCCCTATTCCTTCTGTGCCCACTGCCTTGTGTTTTGCATCTCACCTCCCACTTCACCATTTCCCATGTTCTTTAACTCCTTCCCTCGCCATTAGTCCTGCATTTCACCTCCAACCAGCCCCATTCTCCTTCCTCCCCACAGCACTTTCCTTTCATCAACTTCTACTCCTTCTCCTTCTTGTTCACCTCCTCCCTTCCCTGATCAACTGCCAGCTTGTGAATGCTGCTGCATTTCCTCAGTGCCACATCAACAGTGCTCAATGCCAATCCATTTCAGTTCACTGATACCCAACAGATCACTTAGGCATGTTACATTATGTTCTTGACCATCTCAAGATTCCCTTGGTTCATGCTTCTTATGTTCCATGTCCCAATATGTTTAACATTTTTGCAGTTTCTGACTCTCATTTCAAGTGAAGCAACATCAGCAGTCAGACATCCCAAGGGCTTTGTTCCAACTGCATTTCAAATGCTGGTTGTATTCTGAAGAGTCTTCAACTCTTCCCCACTGAGTGCCTTCCAACTAGGGGGGCTAATCTTCCAGCATTATATCACAATTTGTTTTGTTGAGACTATCCATTGAGTTTTCATGGCATGATACAGAAAAAGATTGCCAGACCTTTCTTCCATGCAGGTAATATCAGTGGTGTTGCCGTTGCCACAGAAATGATGGAGAGCACCAGGTGGTTCCCCACAGCCCAATCCCGGCCTTGACAGGCCCTTTCGGGGGTTGGGCTGCAGGGAACAGCAGGCTTGTTCAGTGGTGGGGAATCTAGATTTTCACGCAAAGGGCTTGGGCGGGCTGGACATGCCCTGATTCTGTGCTGCCGGACATTCAGCCACGACCCCTTCCTTCCAACCCAGCCAGTGCTCCTTCATGGGGCGTCCCGTGCTATGGCATCCTGTCACTATGGCACTGGAACACCATGCAGGAGCCCTGATTCTCCACCACTGAACAAACATGCTGTTCCCTGCTGCCCAACACCTGAAAGGGCCTGCCAAGGCTGGGATCGGCTGCGAGGAATTACCTGGTGCTCCTCACCATTTTGGGGGGCCCATCGGTGCCGATCTCCTCCTTCGTGGAGACTTATTCTACCTCCCAGGTGGAATAAGTCCCCATCTAAGTCCTCCATGTCGAACATACAGGATCACGACCGGAATCAGCCTTGTACTTCCGGGGTCATGATCCCTCCTTCTCTCCGCCCATGCTCCTCCTCCGGCTCACCCCATCCCATCCCAAGCGTTTGGTGGGGAATGTATGTCCAGATCGAACATTCATCCCCACTAAACGCTGCATGGAATGACCCCCATAGTGTGTAATTGAGCTGTGTAATCTGTTGCCAGGAAATATTGTAAAATGTTATGGCTAATAGAGCGGAGTTCAGAAGTAGTTTTGGACAGGTTCTAGAAGGAAAAGTTCATAAAAATAATTAGCCAGATAGTAAAATATAGTAACATAGTAAATGACAGCAGATAAAGACCAGTACGGTCCATCTAGTCTGCCCAGTAAGATGGCAAGAGTAGGTGCACCTGCCGCTCCGTGCAGGCCACCTCTCCCCATGTCTTTGTTTTAGGGGTGAACCCACCGTTCCGTGTAGGACACCCCTGTATGTTGAGAAATTAGTTAGTTAAGTTTATTTTGATTTTATCCTGTTGCTGTAAAGGGATCCACTGTGTCTGTCCCATGCCATTTTGAATTCTGTCACTGTATTTGTCCCCAACACTTCCATCGGGAGAGCATTCCAAGCATCCACCACCCTTTCAGTGAAAAAGTATTTCCTGACATTGCCTATCAATTTACCCCCTTGCAGCTTCATGTTATGCCCTCTGATTTTACAGCTTCCCCGTCTGTGGAAGAGGTTTGTTAGATAGACTTGGGAAAGCCATGTACTATGAGAAATAGATATACTTTTTGGAATCAGCTGGCTAATTTTGACCCAGACAGAATGCTGAGCTTGATGGATGTTGATCTGACTCACATGTGCTTTCTTATGTTCTAATAAATAGTGCTTCCTTATTTGGTTGGCTGGCCTCTAATGGTGCATCCCACTGTACTGCTAGGGGACAAGAGCTGCCATTTTTCTTGATGGTGGCAGGAGGAAAAGGATGCCACTTGGATGGCCGCGTAGGCAGTTCTGTCTCCAGATGCTGATTTTCTTTACGATTCTGAAGCCTGCAAGGATTTCCTCTCCTGCTGTTACCTTACTTGGTCCTTTGAATGCGTTTGTTCAACATTTGGAGAGTCCATTAGTGCAAGCCGGTGTGTCTTTGGGCATTGAGGCACTGGGGCTGGAGAGCTCGTGTCCTCAGCTGGATGTGAACTTACACCGGAGCTGCGCTTGCCTCCCGTTCCACCTGTGGGTCGGTCCCCCTCGGTGAGCTCAGATTGCCACGGAGTTACTCTGCAGTGTGGTTGCCGTCCAGAAGGAGGAAGCTTCTCCGATTTGGTGGTGGCTGCAAAACCGGCAGATTATACAACACCTTTGACCTCGGGAGATACTGTTGACCGGAAGGAGATGGAGAGCGAGCTGTAGAGGGTTATCCAGGCTCAAGTTGCTGGGGGTTCCTCGGTAGCGGTTGATATGCCTGTTTGGAGCCCATCAGTTTTTACTCTGGAGTCAATCTGGACTGTGATTTCTTCTTTGGGAACAATTTTGGTGCAGCAGATGAATAGCTTGGCAGTACAGGTTCAGTCTAATACTAAGACATCTTTGGTTAATACTACTGAACTTTCTGCAGTAAAAGATTTGATTAGGAATATACAAACAGAATCTCAGTAGCATGAGACTTCTTATATAGCAATTATGAAGGACATTTCTAGTTTAAGAGTTAAAAATGAACTTTTAAAGAACCAAGTGCAGTTTATGAATTTATGTCTTGTTAATTTCCCTCATTCACCTTTAGTATCTGCTAGGGACATGTGGAAAAAGTATTTGCAGGATGTTTTAAGGATTCCACCTGAGTCTCAACCCCCTTTAGCAAAAGCATATTATATACCTGCTCAGAAAAAAAGTTGCAGATGAGACTCAACAGGGTTCATTGTTTAACTTGCAACATGCTGATATTCATAATATATCTAACATCTTGGAGTCTTCTGACACTGAAACTGTAATACTTTCAACTTTGGTTATTTCCTTAGCATTATTGTCTGATCCAGAGTGGTTATTTAAATTATATTTTAAGAAGCGTTCTACTCCCTTTAAAGGATTGTTGGTTGCTATGTATCCTGATGTGGCCCGTGACACTCTGCGGTGCCGTAGAGAATTCCTAGTACTCAAGCCAGGGGTAATCCAGCTGGGTAGATTGTTTTTCTTAAAATTTCCATGTAAGTGCCTTGTGCGTTTGCAGTCTCAGAGTTTTGTTTTTTATGATCCCACCCAGCTGCCTGCCTTTGTTAGTTCGCATCTCTCTCTCCTATCTTTGGAGCGAACCAGTTAGGTTCTATTTTGCGCAGTAATGGAGTTAGTTTCGGATTAAACTGCTTACTTATGTTTTTCTCTCATGTTTGTAAGTTTCCCTATTTCCTATTTGATCTTGGCTCCTACTGGTTGCTGGGCTTGTAGGTATTCAAGGTGTCATTGTTTCTTGTTATTGTTTTTCCTTCAATTTGTAACCATGAGTGCCTTTTTCTTTACAAGTATTATGCTTGTAATTTTGTAAAATCTATAAATATAAAATTTTTTAAAAAATGTAAAAAAAAAAGGGGGGCCGCTTGAAGCCTCTTCAGGACCAGGCGACTATCAATGGTCCATAGGAATGCCACAGCATCAGAGGCTCTGTGGTCGAGAGCCTCTCTGACCACCGGTGCCCCGGACCTGCTAGCTTTAAGGAGAAGCCTTTTTTTCCTTTCCTCTTCCCAATGTGTGTGCCATTCTCCATGTGGTATTTAAGATCTATGATTTTCCAGTTCGGTACAGAATACTGAACAGTATTTGCTCACGCACGGACTCTTGGTTATCAAGCCAGTGCTCTAACCATTAGGCTACTCCTGCACTCCTTAGGCATGATACAGAACTAGAAGAAAGGTTTTCAACATTGATTGCTTTGCATTTCTTAACAAAGGAGCAAAGATACTGGTAGATCAGAAGCTTGCCTCAATATCCATAATTTTCTGCTTTCCACCTGCAAAAGCTTGGATAATTTTTGTATCCCATTTCTTAAATGGATGTTGAACTTATACAGGGTGCTGCAAAATATAGACTCTATTAAAGTACATAAGTAGGAAAAAAGGTCATCAAATAAGCTGTACATGAATTAGACCAGTTCAGTACGTTTGTGACTTGTTATGCTGCTTTGTTAGGTGACTGAGGAAACAGCACAATTACACTAGGATTGAATGATACTGTTATATATGAAGTACATAAGCATCATTTTAGAAAGCTGCTAATGCCTGCATGCTTCAAATAAATAGCAGTGGATAATTGTTTTGTTTTGCAATAGTTCTATACTTCCATTGACGTTTTACACTGCCTGGCATATTTATTTGTCCAGACACTGTTTAATCTCAACCTTCCCCCTACTGTTTACATCTAGCATATGGTCTGATGTGAAAGGAGGAAGTTTGGTAAGCCACAGACAAGTCTCATGTGAACGGGGTAGACCACATAGCAAAACCACTGCAGGCACTTGAACAGACTGTATCTGATGAAGAGTATCCCGCCTGGACTGAGACCAGATTCCCTTATCGCTGTTGGGAATGGCTTTCCCGATTTAGGTTAAGGCTCTTAGCGAAACACTGTGCAGAACTTGCCTTGTGTCTTTCTTGGACGGTCATAGTATGAGTTATTTCATGTTGTAACACTATTAGCTTCTACGTGTCATAATTCTACAACCAGTATAAATGGATGACCTATTGTAGGTTATTAATTATGTTTCATGAAAAGACTAATTCCTTTTGTTCTTGTTTTTTTTAATATGGTTGGTTTATGTCAGATGATAATGAAGATGGGAGAAAGGGCCAAACACACACAATTATCAGTAATATACTGTATTGTCAAATCACTGCCCTTGAGATACTTATGGGGCTTGAAGCAAGAGTAAGGCCTGAGTGTGGAAAATACTCAAGGGTCAGGAACTGCAAACGGTTTGCCAGAAGCCTGGATCTGGAACTTGAAGATAGTAAGAACCTGCACGAAACTGGATTCAAAGCATGCACTCAAGTCTGAAACTGGAGTCAGCCGGCAGTTTGTAGGGCTGGACCAAAGACTGGAGCTGGAGGTTAACTGCAGGCCTGATACTAAAGTGATGCAAGTCACAAGATGAAGCAGCATTAGGGGAACCAAGCAAAAGACTAGAGAATGAAACAATTGTTAGACAACTTATAGAAAGTTCAGTATCAGGAGGGCAGGTTAGTCTTCAAGATACTCCAGCTTCCTGCTTCCCAGCAAATCTCTGACCCCTAGTGGTGTGGACTAGAGGGCTGTCTGACACAGTCTTTGTTTATTTTATTTATTTATTATTTATTACAGTTTCTTATATACCACACTATTCGATATCAGCGCGGTTTACATTATAACAAAAAGACCATAACAACAAGCTGTTTGGTTTTACATAGAACAGGCGTACAAACTTGGATAACAGGGGTGAACTATGTACATGAAATAATTACAAAGAGCAAGATTAAGCAACAATAACATAAGGAAAATATGTGCATAAATTGCAGACGGGGTGCTGGCACTGTCTCAGAACTAACAATGGCGACTTTCTTAGGTGTGGTTACCTAAATTTCGTTGCTGACTGGCCTTATGGCCTTAGCTTATCCCATTCTGAACCAATAAGACCACCCTAGTTCAAGCTCCCATCAGGTAAGAGTGTAGCCTCCAGTTTGGTGTCAGGCCCACCCTGTGACATCAGACCAGTCGAATGAGAGGAAAGCTGGAGTGTCAACATTCGCACTGCCTTGTGCTCACCCATAGAAATCCCAGGCATCAGCAAAAAATTGGTACTGACTAAGCCACCCATCGGGGTTTGCCCTCACATATATTGAGTTTGAATCATTTGTTTTATGAATTAATTAGTGGTTTATGGTTATGGTTTATTACATTTGATACACCGCTCTTTACTAGTTGCACCAGAGCAGTGTACAATTAAAACAAAAGTGAAAAAATGGAAAACAGAAAGGAATGCCATTGCATGATAGGAAAGAAATTTAGACTTTATCTATGAAATCACTGTGTCTACACTCAGCATAGCACAATAATTATATAACCGCACATCTTGCTTACATTCACACAATCACCATATCCCACCCCCTAAAACAGAGTAAATTCCTAACATCAACATTAAAATAAAGAACTCCACAAATCTTTTCAGAAAAATGTTTACTAAACCATTTCTTTCTTATCCTTTTGCATACAACTAAGTAATCATGATACATTCAATGTTTGGTATTTGGAACTCATTACTAGTAGGTCCTGCCTCTCAAGTTGAAGCCAAGCACGCTAACCTCAGAGTAGATAAATAGAGAAAAATAAAAGTCACCCAAGAGGAGAGATAACTTGTACCAGTCCCATGCATACCTTTGAACATCAAGTACACAGGTCTAAGTCATACTCTTATTGACACTACAAAGTTGTTTCTGCATCATAAACCACCTTGATATCATGAAAGGCGGTATATAAGAAATGCTAAATAAATAAATAAATAAATAAAAAAAAGAGTGACACTTTACATATTTTAAATTCTATTTCAAGCACTTACCAGTGCCAAGCCACATACGCATCTATGAAAACAGTTCAACTATATTTAAAGATGTCTTGTCCCATAACTTAATTTAAACCTGACCAGACCCATGTCGTCTATAAAGACAACCACCTCAACATAATTCACTTCCTGCAAAATGTTCTAAAACATGTCTGATAAGACTAATTTCCATTATTCAGTACATATTCTTCAACTGTGTTTTAATTCCTCCTAAGTCTTCTTTGCTTTTTATATCTTTTGCAGTTTATGAACTCAAAAGAATATTGTGTAGAAAGCAAAGAACACTTACTGAAACATTAGAGCCCATCATGTACTAGACAAATAACTATAAATAAATAAAACAACAACAATCATAAGAACATAACAAATGCAATAGATGCAGCACAGAACCAGAATGTTTAACTTCACAGCCCAACATACAAAACAATTCTGTTAAGGTTCTTACGTCATCTCAGTAATGGCAACAGACAGTCCCTCTACTAGCAGACACTGTGAAATAGCACAAACCCTGCAAAAATACACTCAGAACCTTACCATACTATACCAGCACTAACTCCCAACATTCAAACAGCAACAACCTTATCTATGAAAAAGGTAACAATGAAAATATCACACCTAACCTTAAAACACCAATACATCACCTACTGAGAAACCAAAACAAACAGGCTGCTACAGATCACTACCCAGAAACCACATGCTAGCAAAATACACATGCATAACTCAAACAGAACCTCCTCAAATCTAAAAGAAAGAACTACAGATTTGTAACAGATATGAAGGCCAAAACTTGAAATGGAAAGCTCAAAAAGTCAGACTTTGCATGCACAGCCATATTGTACAAATGGGAAAAAAAAAATTTCCACTCGTACTGAACACAGTACAAAGACATCAGAGATGCACATTTCCCAAAGCTGGCATATTGCCATCAATAAATTCAAACTAAAATACTTTTTGCTAACCTTACTGTCTGGGCATTTTATTTTCCATTTCTCCTCACTACTCTAGGCTTCTTCCATTCCTGCTCCACATCTGTCTCTGATGTTGACCCTTCCCTTTCAACTTTTTCCTTAATTTCTCATCAAGGTCCATCAAGCCCAGTATCCTGTTTCCAATCTAGGTCACAGGTACCTGCCAGTACCTCTCACTCCCCAGCCTTTCTCTAGTCCTCCCATTTCCCCTGTCTCATGTCTTCCTTAACCATCTTTCATCCACTCTCTATTACCACATTTCAACCCTCTGTATTCACCCCCACCCCAGCTCTTATTTACTTTCCTCTGTCTCTCATCTCCTCACAAGCTGCAGCTCCCCTCCCTGTTGGTCATCCTCTCCAGTTCCCTTTTCCTATCTCTTATCCTTACCCAATCACCTCCCTAACTGTGTTTTCATCCTCTTTTCATTCATCTCCTTGCTAATCCCCCACCTGTTCTGGAAGAGCTTCAGAGATCAGCTGAGAGCAGGTTCATTCAGGACAGTTGAAGAACCCTATTGGGGAAACAACACATTTCATTCACTATGTGTGCTAAGTTGCATGCGATTGAGTTGCAGATCTAGCACAGAGCATCATTTTTATTCATATCTTATTTTGGTAATGCAATGTGTGCCTTCGAGTCAGTGCTGACTCCTGGCGACCCAGCAGCTCCTGGGTTTTCTTGGCAGTGTGACCAGAAGTAGATTGCCAGGTCTTTCTTCTGAGGCAATGGAGGGTGAAGTGATTTGCCCAAGGGCACAAGGAGTGCTAGTGGGAACTGAACCCTGGTTTCTTGGTTATCAAGCCAGTGCTCTAACTACTAGGCTGCTCCTCGGCTCCTCTTACTTTGGTACAAGCTGGAATTAGCAAGAGATTATGTTGGGAGGAACAGAATGAGCAGGAAGTTGTTCAAAGGATTAAATGACTGACTAGAAAAGATGGAGAGCCAGTGTAGAAAATAACAGTGAGTCAGCATGAGGATCTTGAATGGAATTCTATAAGGAAATAGGAGCTAATGTTCCTCCCTAAGTTACAGTGACGTAATCAAAATTTTTAGCTCTATGAATTAATACTATGGAGGTCATTCCAGAAAGGAATAAGGCTTTGTACATGTGCTGGGGACGTTTATCTCCTAAAATTGTCTACGAGCATATTCTGGTACATAGTGCCCATGAACGTTTATCTCACTAACACAAGGATCTCAGAATGTGTCAGGGAGAGGCGAAATGGGAGCATGGCCTGTGTACATCTGGGAGGTCCCTGCAGACGTGCCCGTTATACCTGCCAGAGACATGGAATAAGGCCAATATTTTGAAAATCGTCTGCTGTGCCTGTGTAAAGGTGGTGACTAGTCTGTTCTGAAATGGTGGACTGCAGTTTGGAAAAACACCACAAGATGCATGTATAAAGAACAGAAAGCAGAGACGTGGGAATCTTGTAAGCTAAAGAAGCATTATTAACTACACTGACAGAAATATTAAGAAGAGCAATAGTGATCATTCTGGCTATGCTGGCATTTACTGTTTGTGCTAAAGGAGCTAATCAGGGGGCCTCTAACAATTCATGTGTCCTGAAAAATGGGACTGTTGTTGTAGGAACAGTATGTGAGTGAGTATGGAAAGGATTCTTCTTTGGGTATGAAATGGTGATCCATATTTTCTCCAGGACCAAGCAGGAAGTCAGTCCTCACATATGGGTGACGTCGGCGCCGACGGAGCCCTCGCGGAGCAATTTTCCCCAGCTTTCAAAGAAAGCCTTTGGGAATTGCAGCGTGCATGCGCGGTCCCCTTCCCGCCCAAGGGTGCCATCTTAGCCAGTCTTCTTTTTTCCGTGGAGCCCTACAGACGTGCCCGTCTTGTCCCCGCTGAAAAAGTTGATTTTTCGTGATTTATTTCTATTTTTTCTTCGGTTCGACGCCGGTCTCTTTCCTGCCCGGACTCGCGACACCGTTGCGAGTCCTTCTGTTATTTTTCGGTTTTTCTGATTTTCTGTCAGTTTCGTTTTCGGTTTTTCGCTGGCAGCCCGGTCCTTTGACCTTGCAGGGGCCCTTTTTCCCCCGATGGCTGCCAGTGGTTTCAAGCGGTGTGTTCAGTGTGACAGAAATATGTCACTCACTGACACACATGATAATTGCCTCCGCTGCCTTGGCCCGGATCACGAGGAACTGATCTGTGGGGCCTGCAGCAAAATGTCCTCCAAAGCGTTAAGGAGTCGGCGGCATCAGCGGGAACGAATCTTCGCTGATCCCACCCGTACCCCAACCTCGTCGGAGGCCTCGGCGTCCAGAGGTTCCAGCTCTGACCGTCGCCGGAGTTCCTCCGACAGGGGTTCTCCCTCCGGGGACCATCATCGGAAGGTGAAACCCGCGAGGGCGGCGTCGGTGGACGCTCCTGGTTCCGCGAGGGCCAGGTCGCATAGCCCCGATAGCCGTCTCGGGTCTTTGGAGAAGGAACATCTCCCGAAGCGACCTCGTCTGGAGTCGGAGTTGCCTGCTCGGGTAAGTCCTGTAGTCCTCCTGGACTCGCCTCCGAGGGGTCCGACGTCGGGCCCGACGCCGTCGGGGCCCGAGTCGGAGGCTGCTGGGTCACCTGAGGTCGGACTCAGGTTGACGGCCTTGGAGAGCAGACTATCTGCCTTCATGGACCAGCAGCGGGCATTGATCGCTAGCCTCACTGGCGCCTCTGCCCCGACCGCCGGGACGTCGACGTCTAAGTCGACCCCGGAGACCGAGCCGATCCTCGAATCCATGCGGGCTCGAGTCGATCCTCGGTCGAGGTCACCCTCGGCCTCCCGTTCGGGACCGAGGTCGTCGACGCCGTCTCCCTCGGCGTCGGGGCGGCCGACGCCTCCGCCCGCCCGAACCGACCCCACCGATTCCTCCTCGGAGTCGGCCTGGGAGTCTGAAGAGGAAGAGTCACCTGATTCGTTTCAGACTCGGTGTGTCCCCTCGGACTCGCCTGAGTCCGAACCTCGGAAACAGTCCCCTCCGGAGGATGCCCGGTTCTCGGACTTTGTCAGGGATATGGCCAAGGCTTTGGCCTTCCCTGCGGATCCCGAGGAGGAGCCTCGAGCCGAAGAGCTCGCTGCCCTTCAGTACGACTCTCCCGCCAGGGAGCTCTTTACTGTACCGGTTCCTCCCATGCTGGAACGACTACTCTTCCGCATGTGGGAGAGTCCGGCATCGTCGCCGGTATTAAGCAAGCGGGTCGATTCCATCTATCGAGTCCGCAAGAGTCCTGGCTTCCAAAAAGCACAGCTACCGCACCATTCCATGGTGGTGGAATCGGCCATGCATAGGCTTAAGAGCCAGAAGATGCACTCCTCGGTGCCTCCTGGCAGGGAGGCCCGCAACCTGGATGGCCTCGGTAAGAAGTGTTTCCAGGGCTCTATGCTTGCTTGTCGGGTCCAGACCTACCAGCTCTACATGGGCATGTATCTCAGAGACCTGGCTAAAGAGATAGCCGGATTCTCCGCTGGGCTGTCCGAGGAACCTTTGCGGAGGTTCCTAGCCTTGACAACTGGTATTCGAGAATGCTCCAAATTCATGTCTCGAGCAGCCTATGATGGCTTTGAAGCATCGGCACGAGTGGCCGCAGCCGGCATCGGTGCCCGCCGACAGGCTTGGCTTCAGTCATCTGACCTTGAACCCTGGGTGCAGGACAAGTTGGTCGATGTCCCCTGCCGAGGTGAGAACCTCTTTGGCAAGCCCATGGCTGAAAAGGCTGCACAAATCGAGACGGAGACTCTCACCAGAACCAGGCTTTCTAGGAAGACCTCCGCCCCTTCCCAGAAAAAGAAGGGCTCGGGAAAGAAGTCCTTTTACCCGAGAAAGGCGGCTGCCTATAAACACTACCCTCAATATCAGGCCTCTGCAGCTCCCCAACAGGGTCAGCAGGCCAAGGGACGGGGTAACGGGTCCCGTAGGCAGCAAGCCCCCAAGCCTGCACCACCGGCCCCTGCTCAGCAGGGTGGGGTTTTTGACTTCATCAGCATAGCCTCTCCCCCTCAGCTGGTTCCTCCCAGCACAGGAGGCCGGCTGGTTCACTTTGCCCACAGGTGGTCCAACATCACTTCAGATGCCTGGGTGCTTCATGTTGTGAGAGAAGGCTATCTTCTCCACTTCCACCAGGTCCCTCCCTCCTATTTCCCGGGAGAACCTCCACGACTCCCTCTGCACAGGGACTTACTCCTTCAAGAGTTAGCAAGTCTTCTTCAGGAACAGGCTGTGGAACCGGTGCCCCACCACCTGAGGGGTCAAGGCTTCTATTCCAGGTATTTCCTAATACCAAAAAGAACGGGAGGCCTCCGACCCATCCTGGACTTGCGCAACCTCAACAAGTTCCTCGTCAGGGAGAAGTTCAAGATGCTTACCCTTGGAATCCTTCTGCCCTACCTCCAGCAGGGAGATTGGTTATGCTCCTTGGATCTAAAGGATGCCTACACGCACATCCTCATCCACCCAAGCCACCGCCAATACCTAAGGTTTGTGGTGGCAGGAAATCATTACCAGTACCGAGTACTGCCCTTTGGCCTATCCTCCGCACCACGAGTCTTCACAAAATGTCTCGCGGTGGTGGCGGCTTATCTCCGGCTTCACGGCCTCTATGTCTTTCCGTACCTCGACGACTGGCTCATCAGAGCATCGTCCTCTCCAGAAGTCACAAATGCCACACACCGCACTGTGACTCTTCTGCAGTACTTGGGCTTTGTCATAAACTTCGCAAAGTCCACTTTGCTCCCCTCGCAAGATCTCGAGTTCATCGGCGCAAGACTGCACACTCTTCAGGCACGAGCTTTCCTGCCTCTCGACAGGGCTCAACGGCTCAGGGACATAGCCGGCCGTTTTCGCAGCCAGTCCCTGGTCTCAGCCAGGCGCTTCCTGAGACTACTCGGCCATATGGCTTCCACCGTCCACGTGACCCCCAATGCCCGCCTGAATATGCGGCCTGCTCAGTGGTGCCTTCGCAAGCAGTGGCAACAAGCCACGGGCGGCCTAGCCGACTTAGTGCGCGTCTCCGGCCCGCTGGCCTCTTCTCTACAGTGGTGGCTTCATCGGCCGAACCTGGTGCTCGGAATGCCTTTTCAGTCTCCTCCGCCGGCTCAAGTGCTGACGACCGATGCTTCTCTCCTAGGATGGGGAGCGCATTGCCAAGGGGCATGTACTCAAGGTCTCTGGACCACATGGGAGTCTGCTCAGCAGATCAACTTCCTGGAGCTCAGAGCAATCCGTCTGGCTCTCAAGGCTTTCTCCCACCTGACTTCTCACCAGTCCGTCCTTGTCCAGACGGACAATCAAGTTGCCATGTTCTACGTGAACAAACAGGGAGGCACGGGCTCCTTCCTTCTCTGTTGAGAAGCACAGAAGCTCTGCTCTTGGGCCGTCAGCCACGGCATTCTTCTCAAGGCAGTTTATCTCCCAGGCCAAGAAAATTGCCTGGCGGACAAACTCAGCAGGATCCACCAGCCGCACGAGTGGCGCCTGGATCCCTTGGTAGTTCAGAAACTTTTTCTGAAGTGGGGCCTCCCCACGATGGATCTCTTTGCCAGTCCTCTCAACCGGCAACTTCCTCGCTTCTGCTCTCGTCAGCCGCATCCCCTTCGAGTAGCGGCGGATGCTTTTCTGCTCTCATGGTCGAAAAGCCTTCTGTATGCTTTTCCTCCCATACCGCTAGTCTCTCGAACTCTTTTCAAGGTTCTCCGAGACAAAGCTTCCATGATCCTGATAGCTCCTCGCTGGCCCAGACAGCCATGGTTTCCACTCCTGCTGCAATTAGCGGTAGAGGATCCGTTCCCTCTGGGGTTTCAACCGGATCTCCTAACACAGGATCAGGGGTCCCTGCTACACCCCAACCTCAGATCTCTACATCTGATGGCCTGGCTGCTGAAAGGGTAGTCCTTGCTCCCCTTCTACTGCCAGCAGAGGTGGAAGAGGTCGTCCTAGCTTCTCGGCGACCTTCTACCCGCAAATGCTACGCCCTTAAATGGCGTCGCTTTTCCACTTGGTGTGCCCAGCAGTCTCAGGATCCCTTCTCCTGCTCGGTGTCGGTGATCTTGCAGTACTTGCTCTACCTCTCTAATCTGGGACTTAAGTCCAACTCCGTCAAAGTTCACCTCAGTGCTCTTTCAGCACATCATGTGCCGGTGGACGGCAGACCTCTTTCCAGCGACCCTCTCGTAGCGAGGTTTCTCCGAGGTCTCCTTCTACTTAAACCACCTCTGCGCCCGCCAGCACCTGACTGGGATCTGAATGTGGTGTTACAGCGGATCACCTGTCCGCCTTTTGAACCTATGGCTACCTGTTCTCTCCGTTTTCTTTCTTGGAAAACTTTATTCCTGATAGCCCTCACTTCCGCTAGACGCGTAAGTGAATTGCAGGCCCTCGTGTCTGATCCCCCTTACACTCGTTTCTACAAAAATAGGGTAGTCCTACGGACTCACCCAAAGTTTCTTCCAAAAGTGGTCTCCCCTTTTCACATCAATCAGGAGGTGGTACTTCCGACCTTCTTTCCCAGGCCACACTCCAGCCGAGCTGAAATGGTCCTGCATACCCTGGACTGTAGAAGGGCATTGAACTTCTACCTTGACCGTACGCGGGAGCACCGTAAAGCTGCTCAGCTTTTTGTGTCTTTTGACCCCAATAAATTGGGGCTCCCGGTCTCCAAGCGTACTCTGTCCATCTGGGTTGCTGACTGTATCGCTTGGGCTTATGGGGCAGCCGGACTCTCGTTAGAAAGTCGAGTCACGGCTCATTGTGTTCGGGCGAAGGCTACGTCAGTGGCTTACCTCCGCTCTGTTCCGTTGGCAGACATCTGCCGGGCCGCTACTTGGTCTTCGAGCCAGACTTTTGCGGTCCATTACTGCCTCGAGAGGGAGTCCCGCAGGGACAGTGCTTTCGGACAGGCAGTTCTCCGAAATCTCTTCGAGGTTTGAGCAACTCCTACCCTCCATCCCAGATGGGGGCTACCGGTGGGTAATAATTCAGTGAAGATTCCTTCCTTCTGTACCGCTGAGCTAGAGGGAGCTCATTTTTGTGCTTAGGGTCTCCGGTAGCCTTAAGCTTGGGAGTCCCATATGTGAGGACTGACTTCCTGCTTGGTCCTGGAGAAAGCGTAGTTACTCACCTGTAACAGGTGTTCTCCAGGAGCAGCAGGAATCAGTCCTCACAACCACTGTTCCCTCTAAGCTGTGCGCGTGTGCGCGCGCACACACCTCACCGAGCGAGCGCACATACTTTACAACAGAGCGCACAAAAATTACGGTTCTGATTCTGATAGAAAACAACACAGACGTCTTAAAATTTAAAAGTTGTTGTGTATTTACGGGGTTTTCACAAGTTCTACAATATTTTCTAGTGCAATCAATGTGGTGTACATACTGTATTCTGACGTGTAATCAAATTTTAAAGAATATAACTCCGAGTGTCGTTATGTGGCGCACAAAAATTTAACCTTCCTTCAAAAGCTGCACAGCTGATATTTTATGCGCCCACAGCCTACAGAAAATTAGAGGGAACATTGCTCACAACCCTCCCTCCTCCCCTTGGAGTTGCAATCATCTGCTTTAGTTTTTTTGCAAATTTTTATGCTGTCTTTTAGCTATGTCATCTGACTGGCTAAGATGGCACCCTTGGGCGGGAAGGGGACCGCGCATGCGCGCTGCAATTCCCAAAGGCTTTCTTTGAAAGCTGGGGAAAATTGCTCCGCGAGGGCTCTGTCGGCGCCGACGTCACCCATTTGTGAGGACTGATTCCTGCTGCTCCAGGAGAACACCTGTTACAGGTGAGTAACTACGCTTTTAGTCCTGGGACTCCATGCTGTTCTGTTATACCAGCTGTTATTTATAGGTGCAGGACATCCTTTTGGCAGATTTAGGTTTTTCGTGACTGAAAGTGAGAGTGTGTGTGTTTGGTTTGAGGATTGAATAGGAGGATCTGGTGTGCCCATCTGCAATTCAGTGGGGACATGAATGCCTGGCCAGTACCTGGACCGTATGGATGACCGCAGCATTACCAGGGCAGGAAAAATCACATAAGGTTTGCCATAGTTAAATGTTAAAACATATCCCTTTCAATAATAATAGACCCTCAGAATAAGAGCATTCAACAGTGCAATTAGCATTGAAATATGCCCAAAAGCACCATTTTGTGTGAGGTTGGTAAGGTCCATACTTAGCATTGTAAAGACTGTTTTTAGAGACAACCCATGAAGGAATAACTAAGGATTTCTTCTAGACCCATGCATGTTTTGATGCAAGGTATGTCATGATAAACATATCACTTTCTACTTGCTGTTATATCTTTGAGTGCACTGAGATTACCTTGCATTGTTCTGGGCATGCAATAGACTGGTTTATCTAGTCGAGTTTGCATCAACATTTATGTATCATCTGTATTTCTGTGTAGTTTGCATCAGCACAATATTGTCAGTGAGAGGAGCAGCTTAGGAGATGCACATTTTAGCAGAGGAAGCGTGGCCGTCAGAGACGTCCACGGGTATATGATAGAGACGGGCAGGATCAGAATCATCTATCTTTTTAGAATACGGTGAGCGTGGGCATGTTCAAACCATTTGCTGCGTATACCCATGTCTCGCCATAGTGATTTGCTCGTGCCATGCCGGAAACGTCTATGTCCCCGATTCTGGAATGGCGGGAGCGTCTTACCTGCGGCTGTAGAATCAGGGTGAAAGAGGGCCTGTTTTCGATTTTTATGTGCCCACGGCATAGACGAGCATGTTATGGAATTGGCCTCCACGTGATGTTTTGTACCAATTGTGCTCATCTGATAGATGAGGTGTTAAAGCTCTATAGTAGTACATTCCCATAATCCAATCAGCTGATGATGAAAAGGATGTGGATGGCCTTTGTATCCAAAACTGAGCATACATTTCATATCAATTTTAGACAGTATAAAGGTTATTTTTTTCACTATGGAAGTGATATGAGAGGCAAAAGTAAGTTCCTTGACTAAGATGACCCCTAATATTCACAGCTAAGAGAATATAGGAAAATGGTATCCATGTACTTTTAGATTGTACAGTGATAGAGAAGAGTTACATTTAAAAAAGATAAGTGCTTCAATCTTAATTCTGTTTTAATTTGTTGTTCTTCAACCAAATAGTAATTTGAGAGAGGTTATCAATCTTTATCTTTATTGTCATTTGATATACCTCCCTAGGCAGCAAGGCATCAGAGCGGTTTACAATAATCTAAAAAAAAAAAAAAATCAGAGAGAAAAGTAAAAAAGCAAAATAGGGGAAGGCTAGACAGAAGGGAAAGGGAAAACTAAACTCGAGGGGAGGCAGGCTAGGAGGAAACTAATCAGGGGAGGGGGAGGGAGATCATAAGCAAGGATGTCAGTAAAGGGATGGCCTCTAAGGAATCAGAAGGGGCTAATAAATGAATGTCACCAGCGTAGAAAAAAGATGTGGTCTAGAGACTGAACTAGTGTAATCAAGGGAGCAATGAAGATATTAAAAAGAAAAGAAGTCAAATTGAATCCTTTGGGCACACTGCAGGGCACTGGGTGCAAGTTGGAGAGATTAGTATTCCAATAAACAACTGACGTCCTACTTTAAATAGGAATGGAGCCATTTCAGGGTTGTGTTTTTAACATCAAGATTTTGAAGGTATGAGAGTAACAAGATACAGTATGGTCTACCAGACTGAAAGTGGCAGAAAGAGCCAAGTACATTTTTCCATTCATCAGCAGTCATCTTAACATGATGAGTTATTCCTAAAAGTAGTTTCTGTACAATATTGGGGCCAGAATCTGGTCTGCCTAGGACGCAATGCATTTGTTTGGTCCAAGTAGTCAGATAGCTGGTGTGCCACTACTTTTATCAAAACGTTAGAGATAAATGGCAGGTGAGAGATTGGGTAATAATTAGAATGCACACAGGCAGGACTGTACTGAGCCCTGTGTGAGCGGTGCGGCCGCACAGGGTGCAAAGACTTCAGGGGCGCATTTCGGCTCTCTGCAGTGGTGGCAGGCAATGGCAGAGAGCCAAAATGCGCCCCCGAAGTCTTCCTGCCGGCACACTAAGCAGGTCTGGTCTCTCCGGGAGGGACCAGACCTGCTTAGCATGCCGGGCGGCAGGCGGCTTGCACATTGGGTGTGCGCCTCTTCTCTCCCGCCCCCATAAAGTGGCTAGATGGGGGTGCGGGGGGGGCGTGCCCCCGATGTGCAAGTCGCACAGGGCGCATTTCACCATCAGTACAATCCTGCACACAGGGGTCAACCTTTTAGTTGCCTGAATTTCCATTAGGACTTCTAGTTTTTACATTTTGTTTTTAGGCGCATATCACTCATACAGTAGTCTCTGTTGTGCAGGCCACTTCCATCTATCTATCATATGCTTGTCCTTCAGTGTAAGCACATAGATTTCTTTCTCTTGTGCCCACAGGCCGTCACGAAGAACAGCATTGCCTGCAGGTAGATATCACCAGGGACGGCCCAAGGGGGGTGCGGGGCCATGCGCGGAGACTCGGTGCGGGGCCCCATTTGCATAAGGGGCCTCATTTGCATAACTATTTGCATAATGTTGTCATACACTAACTTTTAGTAAACATGCCTCTTAATGAGTGTATGGATAAAGAAAGACTAAAAGATTTCTACATTACTACAATCCAGTGCCAACCGCCAGGCACATTAGGAACTACTACAAATACTGCCCATTTAGAACCCATCAAAATAGTAATAAATCCGAAATTCTGAAAAGCTCCCCTGAAATGGCACACAATGTTTTTGTCGGAGCTTGTCAGCCCAGTGCCAGGAAATTTTTCCAAACCACCACCGTGACCACTCCTTTTGTTAAATAAGTGAAAAGCATAACTTAGCTGTTGCCAAAGCACTGCCCAGCCGCTGAAAAAACTGAGTGACATCACTCAGTTTTTTCAGCGGCTGGGCTATGCTTTGGCAACAGCTAAGTTATGCTTTTCACTTTTAAACTTATTTAACAAAAGGAGTGGTCACGGTGGTTTGGAAAAATTTCCTGGCACTGGGCTGACAAGCTCCGACAAAAACATTGTGTGCCATTTCAGGGGAGTTTTTCAGAATTTCGGATTTATTACTATTTTGATGTTTCTAGACAATTCCGATTAGGTTCTACCTTTTTGTTACATTTAGAACCCATAGCAAACCCGCCGTATCCTAACAGCACTACCAGGACTCACAAAGCACCATACCCTACCTATCAAAAGGAAACACTGCAAATATTAAACCAATTCATTTCAGAGAACAACAATACATGACCTACTGGGGAAAGAGAACAAGCTGCAATGTCAAATAGGAATTACATAAACAGAATACCTCAGCTCAGTTACACACGCAGAACATAGACCATCACCAAACAAGGAATCACAATTCCTTTCTATAGCGAAAGGGCTGTCGGGTAAGGTTTGCCTCTTTGCAGATGATACCAAAATCTGCAATAGAGTAGACACCCAGGAAGGTGTAGATAACATGAGGAGGGATCTAGCTAAGCTTGAAGAATGGTCTAGAATTTGGCAGCTGGGATTTAATGTTAAAAAATGTAAGGTCATGCATTTGGGCTGCAGCAATCCAAGGGAGCAATACAGTATAGGAGGTGAAGTACTTTTGTCCAATAAAGAAGAGCGGGACCTAGGTGTGGTTGTGTCTGGTTGTGTAGCTAAACAGGTAGAAAAGGCGACGGCAAAAGCTAGAAGGATGCTTGGATGCATATGGAGAGGAATGGCTAGCAGAAAAAAGGAGGTGATAATGCCTCTGTATAAGTCTTTGGTGCGACCTCATTTGGAGTATAGTGTGCAATTCTGGAGACCGCACCTTCAAAAGGATGTGAACAGGATGGAGTCGGTGCAGAGGGTGGCTACTAAAATGATTAGTGGGCTTCATTATAAAGTATATGAGGACAGACTTAAGGATCTTAATATATACACCTTAGAGGAAAGGCGGGATAGAGGTGATATGATTGAGATGTTTAAATACCTCCGTGGCATAAATGTTCAGGGAGAGAGCCTCTTTCAATTGAAAGCAAGTTCTGCTACGAGGGGGCATGGGATGAGGGTGAAGGGAGATAGATTAAGGGGTGATATGCGGAAATATTTCTTTACGGAAAGAGTAGTGGATCCGTGGAATAGTCTCCCAGTGGAGGTGGTAGAGATGAGGACAGTAACTGAATTCAAAAAAGCATGGGACCAACACAGAGGATCTCTAAAGGTAAAAAGTGGACTGTTGTAGTTGTTGATATGGAAGGACAGACTAGATAGGCCATGTGGTCTTTTTCTGTCATCATGTTTCTATGTTTCTAACAGGAAGACAATAATTAAACTGGGAACCCCAAAAGCCAATTTGGAATGTACAACAACACTGTAGAAATACAACTATAAGTTAATTTTCTCTTGTACTAAACAAAGCGCAGACATTAATGATGCACATTTCCCAGAGCTGGCATATTCCAGTTAATAAATTTAAAATAAAGAGATATTTTTCTGCCTTTTGTGCATTTTTTTCAGTTGCAATTGCTCCATACACTTTCTTCTTGGTTTCTTCGTGTCTTCTGCTAACTCTCCATCGTCTGCTGTCCATTTGTCGTTTCTTCTCCTAGTTTTTTTCCATTCTCTCTCTACATCTGCTTTAACATACTGATCTTTCTCCTTTTGCTCTTTCCTCATTCCTATTTCATCCACTCAAATTTTACCCCTCCATCCTCAATCCCCACTTACTCTCCCAATATCCGGCCAATTGTAGATTTGTCATCCCTCCCACACAAAATATTTTTTCCTCTCTCCATTTCACTCTCCCAGCTCCATCCCATTCTAATCCTCCCCCAACATCAGCTCCCTTCTAGTTCCAGCCCCACCCAGCATCTGCTCCCTTCTAGTCCCCGCATCAGCCCATTTCCAGTCCTATCCCCCCATAAGTCCATTTCCAGTCCTAGCCCCCATAAGCCCATTTCCAATCCTATCCTAGCCCCACCATTAGCCCATTTCCAGTCCTAGCTCCCCCTTCCATTTCCATTCCTATCCGAGTCCCTCCATCAGCTCATTTTCAATCCCAGCCCCCCATCAGCCCATTTCTAGTCATTTCCTAGCCCCACCATCAGCCCATGTCAAATCCTAGCTCCCCTCCACTCAGCCCATTTCCAATCCAAGCCCCCCATGAGCCTACTTCCAGTTCTTGCCCCTCCATGAGTCCATTTCAATCCAAGCCCCCACCACAGCCCATTTCCAATCTTAGCACCCCCACCACAGCCCATTTCCAGCCCTAGCTCCCTCCCCTCACAGCTCATTTCCATTCCAAGCCGCCTTCCCCATCAGCTATTTGCAGTTCAAGCCCCCCTTCCACTCAGCCCATTTCCAGTCCTAAGCCCCCCCATAACCCATTACCGGTCCTAAACCCCATCAGCCCATTTCCAGTCCTAACCCCCCCATCAGCCCATTTCCAGTCCTAGCCCCCCATAGCCCAATACTAGTCCTAACCTCCCCATCAGCCCATTTCCAGTCTTAGCACCCCCATCAGCCCATTACCAGTCCTAACCCCATCAGCCTTTTCCAGTCCTAGCCCCCCCATAACCCATTACTAGTCCTAACCCCCCTATCAGCCCACTTCCAGTCTTAGCCCCCCCCATAACCCATTTCTAGTCCTAACCCCCCTATCAGCCCACTTCCAGTCTTAGCCCCGCTCCATAGCCCATTACTAGTCCTAACCCCCCCCATCAGCCCACTTCCAGTCTTAGCCCCCCCAGTCTTAACCCCCCCATAGCCCATTACCAGTCCTAACCCCCCTCCCCCCATCAGCCCAGGTAGATTTTAAAAAAACAAACCAGCTGCTGCTGCCGCTGCCGCCGTAGCAGCGGCAGAATCAAGCGGCCCGCAGAGCCCCCCCCTGCCCGGCAGAGCCTTCCTGCAGCATCAGCAGCTCCCGAGTCCCAAAGTGCGGGCTTTCAGAGCCGCGAGAGTTTCCCATCAGCCCCGGTGGGCTTAACAGAGCCGCAAGAGGTCAGAGAAGCCCACGCTTTGGGATTCGGGAGCTGATGCTGCAGGGAGGCTCTGCCGGGCAGGGGGGGCCCCGCGGGACGCTTGATTCTGCTGCTGCCATGGCGGCAGCAGCAGCCGTTTTTTTTTTTTTTTATGTACTTGGGCAAATGCAGAATGTTTTTTGCGCGGGGCCCTCTGAAACGCGGTGCCCTGTGCAAAAAACATTCTTGCTCAATGAACGGGCCAGCCCTGGATATCACATCTCCACCAGCACAAGAGTGCCCATGTGAGCAGCTGCACCCCAAACTATCTGTTTCCACCAGTGAGGACCCTATCCTTCACCAGCATAGGAGTGTCCAAGGCTGCTGCTGCTAAAACTATCCGCCTTTGCTGGCAGGGATCTCATTTCTTGCTGGCACAAGAGTACCCAAGGCTGCAGCTGCAGCCAAAACTGTTTCTGCCAGCAGAGACCCCATCCCTCGTTACTACAGAAGTGCTCGAGGTTTGTGACTATGGCCAAAACTCAGTTTCCGCCAGAGAGGACCCTATTCTCCTCCAGCACTGAAGTGCCCAAAGCTGTGGCTGCAGCCAAGAAGAGATCGACTCCCATGATAAGGAATTTTTTTAACTAGAGAGAAGAGAAAAGGAGAGCAGGGAGTCCAGAATAGAGGGGGGAGAGGAGGTGGTGAGGGGGTGAGGAATCCAGATGTAAGGAGAGGAGAGGCAGTGAAAGACGGAAGGGGGCCTGAGTGGAAGGCGGGATAAAGTAAGGTTATGGCATCAGGGCTGGAGGAGAGAAGGTGAAAATGTATGGGGTTGGAACGAAGGGAAGACTGCAAGAGGGCCACACCATTTCTTCTTTGTCTTTCATTTCCAGCATAGTAGACCATGTGATCACCAGATTTAAAGTGTCCAATACCAGTTCATTTCAGTTCATTGACGCCCAACAGATGGAATCATGCATTTTTCATCTCATTCTTGACTGCGTCCAGTTTTCCTTGGTTCATTCATCATACATACCATATAGCAATATGTAAGACTTCTTTACAGCTTCTGACTCTCATTTCAAGTGCAGTTACTTCAGCATAAATGTTCTGAGGGTTTTGCTTCTTCCACATCATAAATGCCTGCTTTACTCTGACGAGTCTTCAGCTCTTCCCCAGTAGCTCATTGAGTGCCTTTTGACCTGAGGGGCTCATTTTCTAGCACTGTTTTGCAATTTGTTTTGTTGTGACTACCAATGGGGCTTTCATGGCAAGATGTGGAAGCAGATTGTCAGGCCTTTTTTCTGCACAGATAATGCCAGTATTGTTGCCATTGTGACAGAAATGTGATACTCTGCTGCCAACACTGTCCCATACTGCTGCTGCCCAGATGGGTGGTTTGTCTTAGTCTGGCACCTCAGCTGAGGCCTGCTCATCTTGGGAGACACAGCCAGCAGTTAATTTTCCAATGGCATAGCTCTCAGCGTCACTGATGCACAAAGTCCTTATGAAACTGTAGTATTTATCCACTGGTATTATATGATTTTGATGTTTGTTGTTGGAATTGTGTTATAAACTGTTCTGGGTCTCTGAAGGACATCAGGATATAAGTTTAAAAAAAGAATAGAGTAAACCTATGAATCTTTCAGGTCCACAATGAGCAAAGCTTTCCCATAATAACTGCTCCCTCATTCTCCCCATACTTTGTTTATAGAATGTGTGCGTGTTTTAAATAATATTTGTCCTGCAAGTCCTTCCTTTTTTGTCTCTATACAGACGTCCTCCATCCTGTGTTTTTCAGTGTGATTTATGACTTAATCCCCAGTGATTGATTCAAAGTCTGTGTGGCACTTATGATATCAGACTAATAAATTTGTCATTAGCTAGTTCCATTCTGGACAGATTCTTGTAAATTGCTGCTGTATTACTCATTCTTTATTTTCTAGGCACTGTGATGGTCTTAATCTGCTTATGAATATTCTAAGTGAATGCCATCCAGACCTGGAGTTTAGCTGCAGTTGTATTAATCAAGTTATTTTGTAAATGTTTCCAATGTCTTCTTATCTTACACCAGTTTTCTTCATCCTTCCTAACAAAAACAGTGTTGGCTCTTGCATGATGGACTTGCTTTCTAGTTTTGTCATTAGGAGAGGAAATATCTAAGACCATTGCTGACTTGTCTATGCAAAGCAGGTATGAGATCTCTAATGCCGACATAGATTATCTCGAAAGATTGAGATTTGAGTGAATTTTTGCATTGAATTTATGTGAAAAAACAAAGGTAAACAACACTTCTAAATTTTGTGGGGTTTGTATTGTTGCCATTAAAAATTTTATTTCTGTAAGAACCTAAATATTTAACTTTGAATAAATACAATGGAAGAAAAGGCAGCAGTTATTTCTGATGGCCCAGGCTCAGAAATAACATGAGGTGGTTGGCGCTTTGCATCATATTTTAGAGAGCACAGGAAGAGAGGAGTGGGGTGATTAGAGGAAACATTGCCTTTGCTGCTGCTACCCACTACCACTGCAGTTTTGGCCAGGCCGCTCCCTTCCCCCTCTTCACCCCCCTATCCCCTCTCTGCATTTGAAGGCATATTTCATGCTGCTTGCCCTGCTTGCCAAAGTACCTAGTTACGGCCCTGCTCAACTTCAAAGAACTTTGCTTCATGTGAGAGGACAAAGATAAGTACTAGTAAGAGGATATTAACTGTATCCTGTAGAAAGGCAGGAACATTTTTCTTAGATTATTGCATTTTTATTTTATTTGTTTAGTATTTATCTCATGCCTTTCTAGTAGTAGTTCAAGGCGAGTTACAGTCAAGTACAAGTAGGTATTTCTCCATTGCTGGAGGACTTACAAGCTAAGTTTGTACCTGAGGCAGTGGAGAGTTAAGCATTGCCCAAGATCACAAGGAGTGACAATGGGATTTGATTCTTGCACAGTCTCTTTGGTCATCAGGCTGCTGCTCCTCCATTCCATTATTGTAATGTCTTTTACAATAGTCTTCCACTATCTTCTATAAAGCATCTTCAATTGGTTCAGTCCACATCAGCAAAAATGCTCCTCTGGACTTGTTCTTCTGATCATATCATCTTGATCTTGATATCTCAACACTGGCTCCTCATCACCACCCACTTGACGTGCAAAATTCCAGTGCTGACTCATCATGCATATTACACTGACAGCCTTCCCTATTTACCTTCTTCACTCACACCATATGATGCTTCTCATTCATTCCATTCTTCTCAGACTTCCTTGCTCCCCCTCATCTCCACCTTATGGCTTCTTCAGATTCAGCCTTCTCATACTTGGGACCTGCCCGCTGGAACTCCATGCTGTTATCAATTCATCTGGAATCTTCCTTCCCTAAATTCAAGTCATAAAAACTTGATTTCTGGGGTTAGCTTTTGGTGAACTCTTCATAGAATTTTGACAACCAGTTATGTCACACTGGCCAACTCAGGCTCGTAGACAGGTTATGCCATGTTTTCTCTCTATATCCTTCCCTCTTTGATCTTTTCCCCCTTTCTTTTTCCGCTACAGCTAGCTGCATTTTGGTTTGTAAACCTCTCTAATGTGCACTCCATGCTCGAAAAGCAGTATATTAAGTGCTGGAAAATAAATTATCTAATTCATTAAATTATATTATAACTAATTTCCCATCATTTCCACCATTTTGTGAAAAGACATTTCCATTGTTCCCTCTCTTGAAAATATGAATCTCAAAATTTCAGAACCCCAAATGATGAAAAATAGCCTAATGTAGACCCATTCTTGTGTGTGTTGAAGAATGATAATGAATAATGCTGATACCAAAATATTTGTGAAGCAATTACAGTGCCTGTGATTCAGTAATGTTGATATTTTTCTACAGGTTTGGGATATTTTACATATTTTTGGTGCTTGGCAAATTTGTTTTATATATTCCAGACTGTCTCCCTAAAACTAGAGACATTTAGGGAGGATTTAAACTGTTATCAGCCGATAAGGTAAATACAGGAAAAGCAGAACAGCAGGGGGAAGAAGTATGAAGTATACAGTTGTGGTCAACATTATTGGCACCCTTGCAGTTCAACACTTTAATGTCCAATAACTCCTAAAAAAAAAAAAAAGTGTTCAGTGAAATGGCTTTGTACTATATACTGTTTGCACACGTATTTGACAGATAAAAGAATCAAATAAAACAAGACCAATTAAAAAAGGAAATAGTAGAAAATCGTATAAAAACTGGTACATTGCCAGGACATGATTATTCCTTAAAGAAGGCACACTCAAAATAATCCCTAAAGTTTTATTTTATTTATTTTATTTTATTCACATTTATATACCGCATCTTCCAGAGTTCAGTTGCGGTTTACAGTTAACAACAATTAACAAAGCTAGTTTGTTTTACATGGAACGTCGAGATATAACAGCACGTATTTACAAGGAACATCATTTTAAATGTAGAATAAACAGTGTGATATAATACCAAACAGTGTGAGAACTATGTACAAATTTATATATGAATACATATACATGGTATAAATGGAAGGGAGGGGGACATAGGTCAAGAAGATCATCATGGGTGAGTGCTATCTGTGTGGGTTAAAGGGCTTTTGCATGGAGCGATCCGATTATCTCTTTAACCTTTGTCTAATGTTGATAATGAATTATCTATATTATAATGTTTGGTAAACAGATAGGTTTTCAATTTCTTGCGGAGTTCCATGATCTCTGTTAGTTTTCGTAGCTCCTCTGGGAGGGAATTCCAGATTGTAGGGGCTATATGAGAAAAGGCTCTATTGTTTGTTGATTTATGGGCTTTTGTAAAATCTTTCGGGATTTTTAATCTGTTTAATTGTCCTTTTCTGTGTGTGGACTTAGATGGTTCTTTGTGTATTAAGTTACATATCATGGATGGGGCCAGGTCATATAAGGCCTTGAATGATGTTATTATTATTTTATAGATTATTCTACTTTGAATTGGTAGCCAATGAAGGGAGGCTAGTATTGGTGATATGTGTTGGAGGGAGTTAATTTTCAATGTGATTCTGGCTGCTGCATTTTGTGCTAATTGCAATCGTTTAATGCTTTGTTTTGCTATGCCTATTAGTATTAGATTGGCAAAGTCAAAATGTGGGGTTATGGTGGCTTGGATTATGTTGATAAAGTCTTGTGTAAAAACTAGTGGACGAAGTTGTTTGAGGGTTTTGAGTTTGAAATAGATTTTCTTTATGGTATTGCTGATGTGTGTTTCCATCGTGAGGTGTGTATCTAGTATAACACCTAGATATCTTATTTCCTTTTTTATTTTGATTTCTTGGTTTTGAAGTCTTATGTGTGATGGAGGGATATAGGATCTGTTCTTAGTCACAATTAGAACTTCAGTTTTAGTGTGATTGATGTGGAGGTTTTGTGCTTTTAGCCAAGTTGTGATTTCATTATAGCAGTCCGATAGGAGTTGAAGCGGTAGGTTGGGAATTGTGAATGGAATATACATCATAATATCATCTGCGTATAGATGATATCGTACTCCAAAACTTTTGAAAATGTTACAGATTGGTTTTATGTAAATATTGAAAAGTAGGGCTGACAGCGCTGAACCTTGTGGTAATCCAATTTCTTGCTTGTATGTGGTTGAGTTTTGATTTCCAATTCTTACATTTTGCGTTCTATCATTTAGGTAGGATGAGAACCATTTATGTACTGTGGAGTTTAATCCTATTTGTTTTAAGTTATTGAGCATTATTGTGTGGTGTACGCTATCGAACGCTGCTGATATGTCGATGAAAAGTAGAATGAATGCCTGTTTATGATTGTCAATCCCTCTTAGGAGTGTATCTAATAAAACTGTGAGGAGTGTTTCCACTCCATGGCGGGGCCGAAAGCCATACTGTTGCTCATCAAGAGGGTAAGATGAGTCTAGAAAATCTTGTGTCTGTAATTGAACTACTTTTTCAATTATTTTGGCCAAGAATGGTATGCTTGAGATGGGTCTATATGATGTAGGGGATGTTTTATCCAGTTTGCTGTTTTTAAGGATTGGCCGTATTTGTGCGTGTTTGAGAGATGGTGGGAGGTAGCCTTGTGTAAGTGAGAGGTTTACTATTGAGAGAATGTAGGGTAATAAAGTTGGTAGTGTGTTTTTTATCCATGTTACTGGACATGGATCTAGATAAGATGTTGTGGTGTTGAGACCGGTGATGATATTTTTTAGTGTCTCTTTAGTTATGGGATGGAACTCTGACCATTCATCTAAATGCTGGTGTGACGCATTGTTAATGTCTATAGACATTGATGGCATTTTTGCTTTGTTTTGATAATGGTGGGCTAAAGTTTGAACTGAGATGTCGGTAATTTCGCTGTCTGTGGTTTGAGAGTTGGTTAGATTTCTGACAATGGAGAATAACTCTCTTGGCCTGTTATATGATTTTGAGAGTATTTTGGCATAATATTCTTTTTTTGTGCTGTCCAAGGTTTCTTTGTATTTAGTGAGGTGATTATTGTATATTTCTTTGTGTATCGTCAATTTAGATTTACGCCAGTTGTGTTCTAGTTTTCTAAGGTTCCTTTTCATTTGTTTTAGTGTGGTATTGAACCATGGTTTGGTGTTAGTGTCAGAGTAGTTGCTCTTTTTGTATATTTGATTAGTTTTGGCTGCATTGAAGATGGTGTCATGCCAGTTTTTGACAGTGTCATCTAAATTTGTCGCCGTTGTTACGAGGTGGGGGATTGTTAAGTCGATAAATTCTTCATTGTTAAACTTTTTAAATCTTGTGGTGGGGACATTTCTGTTGTGATTGTTAGTGCTAGTGGAAGGATATGTAAGGTTTAGTTTGATAATGTGGTGATCTGACCAGGGTATCTGGGTACATTCAACTGAATTTGGGTTGATTAGTTTGATGAGTGAATTAGGGAGAAGGACAAGATCAAGAGTTCCACCTTTGATATGTGTAGGTGTGTTTATTATTTGATGATATTCCATGTCTGAGATAGTGTCAAAGAATAATTTAGATTCCAATGTTGGTAGCGAGGGAAGGTTGAAATCTCCTAGCATAATTATAGGGTGCTGTTCAGTTGAGGAGCTGAGGAGTTCAATAAGAGAATCAAGGCATTCTGGTTTTTGGTCTGGGGGCCTATATACTAAGCAGAGTTTCATGAGTCCAATTTTTATTAATAGTGTGTCTATGTTGTTAGAAATATCGGATTGGATTGTCTTGGCACATAGTGCCTTTTTTGTCATCATTAATACACCTCCGCCTTTTCTATTAGTTCTATGTTTATAGAAAGTGTCATAGTCTTCTTTATTAAGTTGGTTTATATAGACTGAATCGGTATCTGAGAGCCAGGTTTCTGTAACGCATAATATGTCTGGGTTTAAGTCCGATATTAAGTCATTAAATATGGGTAGCTTGTTTTTCATCGAGCGTGCGTTGATAAGAATGCATGAGAGGGAAGGTGTGTTATTGGTGCATGTTCCATTGGGTGTTTGAAGTGGGTTTGTTTGTTTTATGTGAATTAGTCTATGTAAATTTGATCTAGTATGGTTGTTTGGATAGATGTGTCCAATATGGTAGTTGTTTCGCGTGTGCGTGTGAATAATGGGAATTGTTTTGTGGTTTTTGCTGCTTAGGCTTAGAGTTAAGTCAATGGTTAGTATTGCTAAGACTAAACCGATATAGTATATTTTCAATATCATGATGTTTGTACGTGGAATTTTTGAAGGGTTGGTGTTAGTGGAGCTAAGCAGTTATATACCAGGGTAGGAAGGTGTGAGCAAGGTAATCCACTGGGAAGTTGTGTTATGTAGAGCAGAGGTTTTCAACCTTTTTTGTACTGTGGACCCCACAGATACTTCAAGCTCGGGTGGCGGACCCCCATAACCCAAGGCGCCCTGGCCTCAACTTTTCGTACCTCAGATTGAGCCAAAATATGTCTTATTTATTTGCATGCAATCGACTTTGAATTTTGCTAAACGGTATAGGCCTATAGTAACTCTAGTTTAAGTTACGCGCGCAACATGTAAAAGTCAGTTCACACACCGGAATAGCTATATTTATTCAAAAAGTGAAACAGTCACCGATAATATATTCCAATGGTATGATTAATTACACACAGTGTTCTGTTCAGTGTGAAGGCTGTGCCTGTTTTGCGCTACAGAGTTTGTCCAAACGTGGTGATATGCGTGATAAACACACGCGTATGTCATGTTCAATGTCCAGCCTGGACCTGTACTTTGTCTTTATCGCAGTAACAGCAGAGAATGCAGTTTCGCACAAGTACGTCGTTGAAAACGGTAGCAGGACATTGATGGCTTTGTCTGACAGCAGCGCGTACTCCTGGACACAGGCTAGCCAGAACGACAACAGTGGCAGTCTGCTGAACTGCAAGCGCAATGTCCTGTCAGACGACAATTCAGCCAATTGTTCCTGTTCGCGACCAGTTAAATTGGTCAGCTCGCATTCAAAGGGATTTCGAATCCAATCAAATGTGCTGATATCATCGTCGCCGAAATACTGATGAAAGTAATGCGACAGCTGCTGTAGGTGGTTCAAAACCGTGTCAGAAATGACGCTTGTCGAAATATCGTTCACTGTAAGAAAGTCAGCCAACAACGGAAACATATCGTAGGTGCCCTCTTCACATCTTTTCTTCCATATACGAAGTTTCTTCCGGAAGGCATCGACTTTGTCATGCGTTTTCAGAACATTTGTGTCAGGTCCTTGCAATGACAGATTTAAACTGTTGAAAATGTTGAAAATATCTGCAAGATAAGCTAGTCTGGCAACCCATATTTCATCAGTAAAGAAGTGTGCCATCAATTTGTTATGCTGGTTTAGAAAAATAAGCAGCTCGTCTCGTAATTCATAAACACGCTGCACAACACGACCGCGTGATAGCCACCGGACTTCTGTATGTAGCAACAAATGCTTGTGTTCGGCTTCCATTTCCCCTCACATGTTTTCAAACAAACGGTGATTGAGTGGCCTAGCTTTGATGAAGTTAACAATTTTAATACATGTGGAAAACGTGTCAGCAAGATCTTCATTCATGTTTTTTGCCGCCAAGGCCTCACGGTGAATCATGCAGTGGGTTGATAGTATGTGAGGCGCTGCTTGTTTTATTCGTGCGACCAAACCTGATTTATGACCAGTCATCGCAGCCGCACCGTCCGTGCACACGCCAACACATTGTGTCCAGGCCAGTCCTGATTCTTCAAAAAATGCATCAAGTACACGGAAAAGTTCTTCGCCAGTTGTACGCCCCGGCAGCGACTTGCAGAACAAAAAGTCTTCCAATACTTCACTCTCGCAGCAGTATCGAACGTAAACCAACAATTGGGCTGCGCTTGCAATGTCTGTACTTTCGTCAAGCTGAATTGCGAATTTGACCTGCTGAAGGCATGCAACCAGTTGACAGCGAACATCTTCAGACATGTCAGTAATGCGTCTGCTCACTGTGTTATCAGACAGTGGAATGGCTTTCAGTTTTTGACTGTATTCCCTTCCTAGAACGACCTCGCACATGTCGACTGCTGCTGGTAAAATTAACTCTTCTGCAATTGTGTGAGGTTTTTTGGAACGCGCTATTCGTAATGCTACCAAATACGACGCTCGAAGAAGTTTCCCATTCACAGTAGTGCAGGCCGTCATTTTGCCTTTTTGTTTCAAATAGACCTCTTTCTGCCTCTCAAAATATTCCTTCGGTTTACTGGCAAGGGCCGAATGCATTTTAGTTAAATGGCGCCTCAATTTCGCAGGTTTCATCGCATCGTTCGATAATGTTTGCAAACACACGACACAAAGAGGTTGCTCAGCATCGGTCCCCACTGCGATGAAGCCGAATGATATATTCCGGATCATACTTGCGTCGTTTTCTTTTTCGTTCATCTTTGGCTGCGTTATCATCAGAATCTTCCAAATCCTGGTCAGCTTTCCTCTTCACAAATTTATTCATGTTAGTGGGCTTGGACACTTATACAAATATTGATAAACAAAATAATGCTAAAAAATATCAACAATGCACACACTTGTCGCGTTGCTTGCAATGGTTTTCACCACACACTGCTGCATGGAGCACCGTTGTTCAATCAAGAAGTCAATCGTCGTGCAAGTGGTAGTAGCGATGGCAATTGTGGCGAAGTGGCGGCAACTGTTGCAACATGTCGGGTGCAAACAATGCTTGCCGCGTTTGCGCACATCCGGATGGTTTAACGGTGACGTCAGAGTGCAGGTATGAGTAAGTAAGAAAAATTGTCAAGACGACATGGGTCTACTGAGCTAACTGCTAATTTGCTGCTAACCAATCAATCAAGCAAGAAATTGCAAGAAAAAATCTATCGTTTCCTTGGCTTGTCCACGGACCCCCTGGAAGCTCCTCGCAGACCCCAGGGGGTCCGCGGACCACAGGTTGAAAACCTCTGATGTAGAGGTTGCAAGGAGAGCTGTTAGGAACAGTATCAATCCTGATTGGTAAAGACTACTGACAACAGTATACAATTGCTGCTAGAAACAGTATACAATTGCTGCTGGAAACAGTATACAAAGCTGCTAGAAACAGTGTCAATCCTGATTGGTAAAGGCTACTGACAACAGTAAACAATTGTGTGATCGTAACTGATAACAATACTGATTGAAGATAATATACTACTGGCAACAGTAATAAAATGTTTGAATGTTACTGACTAGCTAGCTACTGGCAACGGTTTCAATTGATGGAATACTACTGGCAACAGTAATGAGTACTACTGACAACAATAATGCTATGAGAAATGACTATTTGCAAGCTAGATACTGATAACTGACAACGGTACTGGCTGTGGGTATACTACTGGCAACAGTAATAAGATGAAAAAATATTAACTATTTGCAGGCTGACTACTGACAACAGTACTGGTAGAAAATATACTACTGACAATGGTAATAGAATATGTGCTTGATACTGGGTGGCTAGCTACTGACAACAGTGCTAGATTAAGCTATACTGATTGTGGGAGTATACTTGCTGCGCTTGAAGAGTCTTTGAAGAGAATGATGTGTGCAAGCTCCACCGTTTTCTGATTAGGTGACGATTCTGCCTTTATAAGTTGCCTTTATAACCTCCCGTAACTTAACGGACAGAACGAACAATTTATTCCAATGATTTTTGTCGGATCGCCTGTAATGATGATGTCAAACATACTCTTGTAACAGGCCCTCCATTTTATTCAATTTTAAAAGAGGCCGTTCAGCCAACTTCGCATGAGGCTATACAGCCCAATGGACCAGCCCCCGCGAGCACTAACTTCTATAAGACTTATACTATCTTTGTTCAAGTCCCAAAACAAGCAAGAACTACTTCAAGGTATCCAATAGGAATATGAAACTACTCATCTGAAAGAGTGAAGCTTCTTGAGATGAGTTCAAAAGCAGAGACATATAGCAATCATCCTTCCTGTGAAATCCTTCCACCTGGCTCAATAATCGCTATAGATAATCAACGTCCATGCTGAAACGTTTTTCTGCTGAGCATATAAACATTCAGTCGGGTAACTGCAACACTGAGAATAAACACCACCAAATATTCAATTGGGACGGCTATGTGCCACTACAGTGCATAGCCATCACCGCCAATCTCTAACCTTGGATATTCAATACCGGGGTCATATGCAGCCCCGGTATTGAATATCCAGAGTCACTGCACAGCCTGCAGTGCTGCAGAAGCTAACTGGATAGCAGCAATATTGCACCACCACCCAGTTAGCTCCCACAGGTAAAACTAGGCCATCTTTTGCTATGCCTAGTTTACCCGCAGGATGCTAACCAGGTAGCGGTACAATATCACCGCTATCCAGTTAGCGACTGTCATCGCCCATGACATGCTCCGGAACGCCCTGATGCCTAAGGGGGATTGCCTTTATAACCTCCCAAAGGTATTGGGATGTATAGTGTATAGTGCCGTTAAATATCCCATTCAGCTGCGTTTATCTTTATGCAATTTCTTGATATACTGCCCAGACTGAAGGGCGTCAGAGCAGTTTACAATCACTACAAGCAGGTATTAGATACATTACCTCTCCCCAAAGGGCTCACAATCTACATGTATGCCTGAGGCAACGGAGGATTAAGTGGCTTGCCCAAGGCCACAAGGAGTGCCTATAGGACTAGAAACCCCAGTCCCTCCAGCCTGAGATTGCTGACCCCAGGTGGGAATCGAAACCCTGGCCCTCTGGCCTGAGGTACATTGTCCTAGTAAACCATTTAAATGCCTTAGAATATCGGGCTCACATCTCCAGCAAATTCTGCAACATAGGTCTAAAAATTCTTTCTTACCATGGATCCAGCAATCCATTCTTATCCCAAGATCAGTACTTTTTTCTCATTTAACGACATCATGATGTAGACCAATCACATTTTCCATGTCCTTTAGTCAGTGTTTAATGCCTTTGTTGACAAAGTGCTTCATACAAAATTATCTCATTTCTTAGTTTACAATTGCTCTTTTATTTATACAGTTGGACCTTCTTAATATTCAATTTCCTATTCTACTGAACACGTTTGGAAGTCTCATTCAGTTCAAATGCTCTACAGTGAAGTACAGTTATGGGACACATTCTTGATGAATTCTGAGAATAAAAAATTGTTGGCTAGTACAAATCAGCTTAATGGTCAAATTGAAGTACCAAGATGGTCCACATGAGTCAAGCCATAGAAACAGCAAAATTATCACATTAGATCCAACACAGCTGACAGTAGAAAAGAAGGAAGCACAGAGTATATCCTTTAGGTACATCCCCCAGTATTATTTATTCATTCGTAAAAATTTGATATACCGCTAGTTGTTTGCACATCATAGTAGTTTACAGTATCCATTCAGTTTCATATGGAAGGCAAACAACAACAACAACAATAAAATGGAACTTAAAAATACAAGAGACATCAGGGAAGGGTAATGCAGGGCCACAACAATTTCAGAGGATACTAATAAAGTTGGTGGAATAGGAAACAAAAAGAGGGGGGTGGGAAAGAGAAAAAAAGAAAAACAAGGTAAGAGCCTAAAAAAGCATTAAGTGGTCATTACTGGAAGGTCTGAGTGAAGAACCAGGTCTTCAGACCTGTCTTAAATTTTTTCCAAGAGGATTTGGCCCGGAGCTCTGTGGACAGTGACTTCCACAGATGAGAAGCCTAGTAAGAAAAGGCAATGGAGTGATAGTTTTCTAAGCACAGTATGCGCTTTGTAGGGACAATTAAGAGATTTGTATTTGGATGACCATAGAGTGCGAGAAGGACAGTTAGAAATAAGATATGAGTGAAGATAGGAAGGTAAACTGGTTTAGTAGGTATTGTCTGTCAACACCAAGAGCTTAAATTTTATTTGAAGTGCAACAGGAAGCCAGTGCTGATCGCATAGCAATGGAGTAACATCATCATAGCATAAATTAGCTCGACGACTGTATTTTGAATAATTTGAGGGGTTATAACTTCTCTTGGGAGATGCCTACCAGTAAAGAATTGCAATAGTCAAGCCTATTTATGACTAAACAATGGAGTAATATTTTTAGGACCTTAGTATTGAGAAAAGGTTTCATTGCCTTTATTCTTCTTAATGCAAAGAAGCAACTTGAACAGTTTGGAAACATGAGAGCTAAATGTGAGATGTTCGTCAAATAGGGCTCCAAGAGAGCTGATCAGATTTTTGAACGAAATGGATGAGGAGGAGATACATGGAAGATAAGGAGGTGGCTTATCATTATGAGATATCAAAAATGCTTCGGTTTTATCTGAGTTAAGTACCATTTTGTAAAACTGGTTGCTTTTGAATATAACTTTGAATCTACTTCAGCTGGAAATAAGGGTTCCCAGGTATTGTGGGCTACGATTAACTGTATATCATCCATGTAGAAATAAGAACTAATGTTAAGGTCTTGAATGGAAAGAGCTAAGTGAGAAATAAAAAGGTTGGAGTGGAGGAGTGGCCTAGTGGTTGGGGCAAGGTACTTCAGGCCGGAAGGTCGGGGGTTCAAATCCCACTAGAGGACAGCAACCTTGGGCCAGAAGTACTGGGGTTTCTAGTCCCACAGGTGCTCCTTGTGGTGTTGGGCAAGCCACTTAACCCTCCATAGCCCATGTTCCCTGTAAAATAGTTATCTCCAAGTTATAATGCACTGTTCAATGTAATTTCAGTTTGTTCAATGTAAACCGCACTGATGCAGAATAGCGCGGTATATAAGAGAATTAAAATAAATAAATAAAAAATAAAAAAATAAAAATAATATAAAAACATAACGGCAGAAAAAGACCACATGGCCTATCTAGTCTGTCCATCCATATCAACTACAATAGCCTTCTTTTTACCTTTAGAAATCCTCTGAGTTTATCCCATGCTTTTCTGAATTCAGATACTGTCCTTGTCTCTACCACCTCCACTGTGAGACTATTCCATGCATCTGCCACTCTTTCCATAAAGAAATATTTCCACATATTACTCCTGAGTTTATCCCCTTTCACTCTCATCCTTTGTCCCTCGTAGCAGAGTTTGCTTTCAATCGAAAGAGACTGTCATCTTGTGCACTTATGCCATAGAGATATTTTAACATCTCTATCATATCTCCTCTATCCTGCCTTTGCTCTAAAGTATACGTATTAAGATTTTAAGTCTGTCCTCATATGTTTAATAACAAAGACCACTAATCATTTTAGTAGTCACCCTCTGCACAGATTCCAACCTGTTATATCCTTTTGAAGATGTGGTCTCCAGAATTGCACACAGTACTCCAAATGAGGTCGCACCAGAGACTTATAAAGAGGCACTATCACCTCCCTTTTTTTTTCCTGGCCATTCCTCTCCCTATGCACCCAAGCATCCTTCTGGCTTTCACTGTCACCTCTTCTACCTGTTTAGCTATTTTAAGATCGTCAGACAAAATCACACCCAGATCCCACTCTTTTTTTGTGGACAGAAGTACTTCACTCCCTACACCAGGGGTCTCAAACACGCGGCCCGCGAGACAACTTTGTACGGCCCGCGACGGAGGAAAACAAAAAAAACCCCCAAACCCTGGCTTCTGCTGCTGCCGTTGCCGCCGTGGCAGCGGCAGAATCAATTGTCAAATTTTAAAAAAACCTGACTTCTGCTGCTCAAGCAGCTGTCCTGCGGCCCCTTCCCCTCTGCCCGGAGATCCGACTCTGCTCTATCAGCGGCGTGCTTTTCAAGCCGCGACGAGAGTATTCCCTTCTCGCGCGGCTTGAAAAGTGAATAGGCTTAAACCGCGCGAGAGGGGAATACTCTCGTCGCGGCTTGAAAAGCACGCCGCTGATAGAGCAGAGTCGGATCTCCGGGCAGAGGGGAAGGGGCCGCAGGACAGCTGATTTTGCTGCTTGAGCAGCAGAAGTCAGTTTTTTTTTAATTTGACAATTGATTCTGCCGCTGCCACGGCGGCAACGGCAGCAGCAGAAGCCAGGGTTTTGGGGTTTTTTTTGTTTCCCTCCTTCGCTGGCCGGTAATGAGCTATGGAGGGGCTGACTGAAATGGGGTAATGGGGGTTAGGACTGGAAGTGGGCTATTGGCAGGGGGGGGGGGTTATGACTGGTAATGGGCTGGGGGGGGGTTATAACTGGTAATGGGCTATGGTGGGGGCTAGGACTGGAAATGGGCAGATGGGGGTTAGGACTGGAAGTGGGCTATCGGCAGGGGGGGGTTATGACTGGTAAAGGGCTATGGTTGGGGCTAGGACTGGAAATGGGCAGATGGGGTTTAGGACTGGAAGTGGGCTATCGGCGGGGGGGGGGGTTATGACTGGTAACGGGCTATGGTGGGGGCTAGGACTGGAAATGGGCAGATGGGGGTTAGGACTGGAAGTGGGCTATCGGCGGGGGGGGGGTTATGACTGGTAATGGGCTATGGTGGGGGCTAGGACTGGAAATGGGCAGATGGGGGTTAGAACTGGAAGTGGGCTATTGGCAGGGGGGGTTATGACTGGTAATGGGCTATGGTGGGGGCTAGGACTGGAAATGGGCAGATGGGGGTTAGGACTGGAAGTGGGCTATCGGCAGGGGGGGGTTATGATTGGTAATGGGCTATGGTGGGGGCTAGGACTGGAAATGGGCAGATGGGGGTTAGGACTGGAAGTGGGCTGATTGGGGGGTTAGGACTGGTAATGGCCTATGAGGGGAGGTAAGACTGAAAATGGGGTGATGGGGGTTAGGACTGGAGGTGGGCTGATTGGGGGGTTAGGACTGGTAATGGCCTATGAGGGGAGGTAAGACTGAAAATGGGGTGATGGGGGGTAAGACTGGAAGTGCGCTATGGGGAGGTTAGGACTGGTAATGGGCTATGGGGGGTCTAGGACTGGTAATGGGCTGGGGGGGTTGCTAGGACTGGAAATGGGCTGAGTGGAAGGGGGGCTTGAACTGCAAATGGCTGATGGGGAGGGGGCTTGGAATGGAAATGGGCTGTGAGGGGAGGGAGCTAGGATTGGAAATGGGCTGATGGGGGGCTAGGATTGGAAATGGGCTGATGGTGAGGCTAGGATAGGACTGGAAATGGACTGATGCAGGGACTAGAAAGGAGCAGATGCTGGGTGGGGCTGGAACTAGAAGGGAGCTGATGTTGAGGGAGGATTAGAATGGGATGGAGCTGGGAAAGTGAAATGGAGAGGGGAAAAATATTTTGTCTGGAAGAGAAGACAAATCTACAATTGGCCAGGTATTGGGAGAGTAAGTGGGGATTGAGGATGGAGGGGTAAAATTTGAGTGGATGAAATAGGAATGAGGAAAGAGCAAAAGGAGAAAGATTAGTATGTTAAAGCAGATGTAGAGAGAGAGAATGGAAAAAAACTAGAAGAGAGAAGAAAGGACAAATGGACAGCAGACGATGGAGATAGCAGAAGACACGAAGAAACCAGAAGTGGCTGGAGCAATTGCAACTGAAAAAAAATGCACAAAAGGTAGAAAAATATCTCTTTATTTTGAATTTATTAACTGGAATATGTCAGCTCTGGGAAATGTGCATCATTAATGTCTGTGCTTTAGTACAAGAAATTAATTTATAGTTTTATTTCTACAGTGCTGAGGTATTCTGTGTAATTCCTATTTGACATTGCTACTTGTTCTCTTTTCCCAGTAGGTCATGTATTGTTCTCTGAAATGTACTGATTTAATATTTGCAGTGTTGCCTTTTGATAGGTAGGTCTGGTGCTTTGTGAGTCCTGGTAGTGCTGTTATGATACGGGGGGTTTGCTATGGGTTCCAAATGGGCAGTGTTAGTAGTAGTTCCTAATGTGCCTGGCGGTTGGCACTGGATTATAGTAATATAGAAATTTTCTAGTCTTTCTTTATCCATGCACTCATTATGCAACATTATGCAAATATTTATGCAAATGAGGCCCCGTGTCTTATGCGGCCCCCGGGTTACTTTACAAGTCCTCATTCGGCCCTCAAAGCAATTTGAGTTTGAGACCCCTGCCCTACACTGTAACGCTCCCTTGGATTTTTGCAGCCCAAATGCATGACCCTGCATTTTTTAACATTTTTTAACATTAAATCACAGCAGCAAAATTCTAGATCATTCTTCAAGCTTAGCTAGATCCCTCCTCATGTTATCTACTCCTTCCTGGGTGTCTACTGTATTGCAGATTTTGGTATCATCCGCAAACAGGCAAACTTTACCCAACAACCTTTCCGCAATATCACTAACAAAGATGTTAAAAAGAATCGGACCAAGAACAGATCCATGTGGCACACCACTGGTAACCTCCTTCTCCTCGGAGTGAGCTCCATTTACCTGTACCCTTTGCCGCCTCTCACCCAACCAATTTCTAATCCACTCAGTCACTTTAGGGTTCATCCCTAGGGTGCTCAGTTTGTTTATCAATCACCTGTGCGGAACGGTGTCAAAGGCTTTACTGAAATCTAAGTACATCATATCTAGGACTTTCCCTCAGTCCAGCAAACTGGTCACCCAGTCAAAGAAATCAATCAGATTTGTCTGACAAGACCTGCCTCAGATCCTGCAATCCATTGGACTCCAGAAACCTCACTCTTCTCTCTTTTAGCAACGTTTTCAATAATTTACTCACCACAGAGGTTAGACTAACTGGACTGTAGTTTTCAACCTCATCCTTACTTCTGATTTTGTGTAAAGGGACCACGTGTTCCTTTTTCCAGTCCTCTGGGACCAATCCCGACTCCAAAGAAGTATTGAAAAGGTCAGTCAGTGGAGCTGCTAAAATGTCCCCAAGTTCCTTCAGTATTCTTGAATATATCCCATCCAATCCTATCGCTTTATCTACTTTTAGTTTAGTTAGTTCCATAGGTTCGTACTTCCATGCTGGTCAGGCTGTCATTTATCAACCCAAGGACTATCAGAGCAAAGTGGTTGCAACAAGTTTGTAATAACTGAGGGGGAATAGCGTCTGCTAAAGAATTTGATGAGTTCAATGAATTGAAATGTTTGGTAAGATAAAACTCTGTCAATGGGGTAAAGGCTGGAAAGGTGCTGAGATGAACTCCTGGTGAGTCAGTTGGAGAGTGCTCAATGGAAAACAATGGGAGAGGGGGAAAGCTATGCGCCAATGCCTCTTCTCCATGTGTTGGTGGGGGACGCTGGCTTGCTGGGTGTATGAATGTGTGTGTATGCATCAGAAGATGTGGGGTTGAATGATGGACTTTGTGTGTGTGTGTTCATACATGAGAGGGTAGAGGATAGGGCTTGACTAACTGGGGGGGGGTGTCTCTGCATATGTGCATAGGGGGTAGGATTAGGGGCTGTGCATCTGTGTGCATGTGTGAAGGGTGAGTGGCTTGGTATGTGTGGAAGTAAGAAGGTGCGGGGCTTGGTGTGTATGGGAGTGAAAGGAGGCAGGACTGCTGAGTCCTCTGCAGGCATTCCTGCCGGTGGGGGGAGGTGCAAAGCAATCGCGCTTAAGGTCACACAGCATCAGCAGGCCCTTGAGACCTGCCTATGCCATGCGATCCTAAGCATGATCGCTTTGCATCTCCCCCCACCGGCAGGAACATTGGCTGTGTGTATATAGTGAATACAGACATTTTGGCCCCCCTTCCCCTATGCACTCAAATTGATATCCTCTTGTAGTTTTCTCTCCCTTCTACCTGCTCACCATACAGACTTTCTCCCTCTTTCTTCCAACCCCTGATCCCTCTCACCCCATCTTATTCCCAGTTCCACTCTGGCCCTGCCTCCCCTTCCCCCTCTGGCCCCCTCCCACCAGAGCCTGTGCAAGGGAATTAGATGCTCTAGTTCAAGGGTCTCAAACACGTGGCCATTTTGTGCGGCCCGCGATGCATGGCTGGCTGGCTGCTGCCACTGCCGCCATGGCAGCGGCAGAATCGAGTGTCCCGTGGCCTCCCCTCTGCCCGGCAGAGCCCTCCCTCCCTGCATCAGTCCCTTCGGCGCGGCTTTCAGAGCCGCGAAGGGAGAACTCTGTTAAGCCCGCCGGGGCTGATGGAAAACAGGAAATGCCCGTTTTCCATCAGCCCCGGCGGGCTTAAGAGAGCCGCGAGGGAGAAACTCTCTCTTCGTGGCTCTGAAAGCCATGCCGAACAGGCTGATGCAGGGAGGGAGGGAGGGCTGACTCTGCCAGGCAGAGGGGAGGCCGTGGGACACTTGATTCTGCCGCTGCCACGGCTACAGCGGCAGCAGCCAGCCAGCTTTTCTTTTTATTTTAAACTTTCCCTGGGCTGATGGGGGGGAGGGGGGTTAGGACTGGTAATGAGCTGTGGGCTTATGGGGGGGAGCTAAGACTGAAAATGGGGTGATGGGGGGTTAGAACTGATAATGGGCTATGGGGGGGCTAGTACTCAAAATGGGCTGATGGGGGGTTAGGACTCAAGGTGGTCTGATGGGGTTAGGACTGGTAATGGGCTGTGGGCTGATGGGGGGTTAGGACTGGTAATGGGTTGGGGGGTTGCTAGGACTGGAAATGGGCTGAGTGGAAGGTGAGGCTTGAACTGCAAATAGCTGATGTGGACGGGGGCTTGGAATGGAAATGGGCTGAGTGGAAGGGGGGGCTTGAACTGCAAATAGCTGATGGGGAGGGGGGCTTGAAATGGAAATGGGCTGAGTGGAAGGGGGGCTTGAATTGCAAATAGCTGATGGGGAGGGGGGCTTGGAATGGAAATGGCTGTGAGGGGAGGGAGCTAGGACTGGAATTTGCTGAGGGGCGGGGGGGCTAAGACAGGAAATGGGCTGATGGAGGGGCTAGGATAGGACTGGAAATGGGCTGTGGTGGGGGGTTGGATTGAAATGGACTCATGGAGGGACTAGAACTGGAAGTAGGCTCATGGGGGGCTTGGATTGGAAATGGGCTGAGTGGAGGGGAGTAGGATTTGACATGGCTGATGGTGGGGTTAGGAAAGGACTAGAAATGGGCTGATGGGGGCTGGGATTGGAAATGAGCTGATAGAGGGATCGGAGAGCCCGGTTTAATGGCGAAACTCACCCGTATTAAAAAAAGTACTAGTGAGTGCAGATGGAATGCAGGAGAGGCTGGCATGTTGAGGGGTGAATGAGGAGCTCTTGCTGTTGTTCTGGCCTGAGATTTGGCTGCCTGAGGGTGATTTTCGGTCCCTGGATGGCTGCGGCCATTACCATGAGGAGGTGGAACGCATGAGGGGTCCTGCGTTCCGCATGGCCAGAACGGGAAGCTGATCCACCCGGCGGAGACGTGAGACATCCGGTGGGTGATTCTGAAGAGAACACAAGGTAAACTCCCCCTCCGGGCACTATGAGTCAGCACTATGTTCTTATTATGTTGACTTTTTCATTGACTTTTTTCCATTGTAAAAAAAAGTTCCGACGATGTGGCCCGCGGGTTACTTTACAAGTCCTCATTTGGCCCTGAAAGCAATTTGAGTTTGAGACCCCTGCTCTAGTTGAACCTTCATCCTTGTGCCCCCCTGACAAATAACTTTTATACCGCTAGCACTCTCTCCCCCCTCCCCCAATAATGATGGTTAAACTCAATCATAATCATCTCAATGCCATCACTTTCAGAAAATCCTATAAAAACACATATTTGGGCATCATACTTTTAAATATTAGTCTTTGTTTTATAAATAGCTACATAATGAGAGAGATTTCAAAAAGCCACTTACAAGGGTAATGGACTATTTGCATATTGCCCATTCTTCTTGCGGGTAAAAGTACACATTGATGAGTTTGAGTTTCAGTGGCTGTTAGGACCCATTGTTTTGCTTTGACTGTAGTTGCTCTTTGCTGCTGCTGCCTCCCCCGCCCCTGATGTTACTGTCCTAGACAACTGCCTAGTTTGCCTGGTGGTTGGGCTGACCCTTCCACCCATTCCCCCCTCTGCTCTGGCTCTCTGCCCTTGCTTTCCCGTGTGTCTAATTTTTAAAAATCCACTTACCATGGGACTCCATTTCTTTTTGGCTGCAGCCACGGCTTTGAGCATTCCTATGCTGGCAAGGGATGGGATCCCCACCAGCAGGCCCCACCATTGCTCGCAGCAGTCTGTGGGATTTTACTGTATTAAGAACATAAGAAATGCCATACTGGGTCAGACCAAGATCCATCACGCCCAGTATCCTGTTTCCAACAGTGGCCAATCCAGGTCACAAGATAAAGACACACAGGTTCAACAATGCTCGTCCTGGGGTAAGCAGTGGATTTCCTGGGTCCTCTTTAATAATGGTTTATGGAATGTTCCTCCAGGAACTTCTCCAAACCTTTTTTAAACCCAGCTACATTAACAGCTTTTACTACATCCCCCGGTAATGAATTCCAGAATTTGATTACACATTGAGTGAAAAAATATTTTCTCTTATTAGTCTTAAATGGGTTACACTGTAGCTTCATTGCATGTCCCCAAGTCTTTCTACTTTTTGATGACATAAAGAATCGATCTACGTTTATCCGTTCTGTTCCATTCCATTTATTAATTTATAGACCTCTATCATATCTCCGCTCAGCCGTCTTTTCCAAGTTGAAGAGCCCTAACCTTTTTAGCCACTCTTCATAGGCGTATCCTTCCATCCCCTTTACCATTTTGGTGGCATAGGTTTGTTTGTGCAAATGCAAACAAACCTATGCATACAGACAGACAGATGGAGGGGGCCGCCACAGTAGGCGCTATCACTTTGGTGAAACACACCTAAAAAGTATTTATGGCATATTCTTAATGTGTGCTGGAGTTTTCTTCCTTTTAATTGGCAGCTTGTGCTCTTTTAATTCCTCTTTTTCAAATATTTCATTGCTTTCCTTGATTTTCGACAATCCTTCAATGGCTTCCACCCTCCCACCCCAGCTTCATTTTTGTTTTTTTTTCACAGTAACAACTGTTGCAGAAGTCCATTTGTTGAATTATATTGACCAGTTCAGAATCCAAGAAATTATGTTTAGTGCTGAGGTCACAAGATGCTGTGACATCAGTGCTGAATTGTACTAATCTGCACTTTCTGGGCCAGCCTGGAGTTTCTATGGCAGGCTGTGCAGTAGCAGGGGATTTTTTTGTCAAATTGGTCCATGTAGTATGAAATTTACGCTAACATTAAAATTTAACAAAATTCTAAACTGCAGTGACTGCAAATTTTAAAACTTTCAAAAATTCTTATTCAAGACCCCCTCATCCCGATTAGGAACACGCTCTCTCTTCTCAAGCCCCCCCCCCCCCATCCCCACCCTGCACATACACACATTTTCTTTCAAGCACTCCTTCATCCCCAACACACATTGTCAATCCACAAAGTACTCTTTTTCATAAATGCATAATATCAAAGATACTTTAATTAATCCAAAACCATTCAAAACAGCGAAAGGAGATGGGAGGAGATCCAGCAATAAACATTGTACCAAGAGTAAAAAACAAAAACCAACCATATATTAGCAAAGTTCCATCATGTAAGAGAAGAAGCAAGAGTAATATTTATTTATTTATCAATGCTGCTTTTCTCTGGGTCAAAGCGGTGTACACTCACTCAATATATGATATTGCAGACAGTAAGATTAGAATAGATTGCTAAGGTGGAAGATAACTGATGGTAAAGAAATATTCCATCCTCTGAGCCCTATTCAGCAAGAATCATGGCTAGATAAGTTTGCATTTGAATTGATTGTGAACTTATTTTAACTTTGCTAAGTTCAATTTTATTTTGAAGGTATTTTAAATTTAGTTTACTTGTACCTTCAGCTGTTTTCAGTGCATCGAGCTATGCCGGCACAAGTAGCGGCGGGATACTGAGCCAATGCTGCTGTGTGCTGTCACATGTCTCTGCCCCCGTTGCGCATAAGGTGGCTTAGGTGGATGGGAGACTTCAGAATGAGATGCTAATCCAGTGCCGATGCCTTGCCTACCTCTGCTCCACCTAGTGCCATAGCAAATTCATTTGCACAGCCACGCATTGCGCCCCGTGAGACTCAGAGACAGACTGTCAGAGGGGAGAGCTGAGAGCGGTTGCATTACCAATACAAATGCCTATCACATCAGCCTGCCAGAGGAAGACTGAAAAATTGTAACTTTTAAGGGAGTCATCATGTGATCAGCATCGCCTGCCCTTAGGGTATTCCGTCCCTGGTGCTGTGGATTGCCTTGCAGAGGAGCCGCTGGTTCAGTTTCCAGATTCGGCCTTCTGCAGCTCACGTCTGGTGGACATCAATAAGGACAATTCCTACCGGCTAGATTTTAGAGCCCGTGATACAAGATTCAGGAAAGAGCCTAGGTCTCAGGACAGTTGCTGCAACAATCAGACTAAGAACCGTTGGCGAGTGGGTCTATTAAGTAAAGGAAAAATAACCACTGGGTATTTCTAATGAAGGTTCATAGCAGCAGTATCTCAGCATTGGTTCTGATTTTGCTGGAAGAAGAAGCTGAAAGGAGGAACTATCAGCCAAACTAACAAACTGCAATTTCCTCTGTTTTCTGTCTAGAAAAATTACAACTATCCATATATAATGATAATTGATAAGAAAATCAGGACTTTCACTATAAATGAATTTCATTGTACACATAAACACGCAAGTAATTGAGGGTCGTATTAAATTTCAGACAAAATCTAGCCAGGCTTGATTGAGGCTCAGTTTCTTCTCTGAAGCGACAAGCTAGTTATAAACATCTATATACTTCTTCTCTGACAGAGCAACAGAAAGGTATAACTAACCAGTGCTTTTTCTAGTGACATGCCCTGGAATGGTAAACCTATACTTGGAGCTATGGAGCTGGCAGGCTGAGAAGGGAGGCAGGAGGTGGTAGCTGGAGCCACAAGGCCGGTGGTTGGTCCAGACCCTGCCAGCAGAAGAGGAGATATAGGAGCTGGCGATGTGAGGCAGAGGTATTGGAAGATGGAAATGGTCAGATGGAGAGTTGCAGTTAGTGATTAGAGATAAGAAGAACTGCATCACCCTTAAATGAATGTGGGTGGCCTGGGGCAAGCACATTCATTGACTCCACAGTGATCCTTCCTGGCTTTCATTTGAGTCAGGAGAGAGAGCCTAGAAATATTTATTGACTAAGTCCCATGCCACATTATAGTTGATCACAATATAATGGTTCTGCTGGTCCTAAAACTGTCCCTTCTGAAACTTTGCCTGGCCATTTCTAGAGCTTTCAAATTACCGAGTTCCAGGAGGAAGATTTTAGGCCAGTCTTATATTTCTGACAACACCATCTTGATCTACTATGGAATCTGCAGCAGGGATTTCAATAGGTAGAATCAGGGACTAGAAAATATTGCACTGCTATGGGATGTCATTTGGTGTGATTAGTGGAGAAGGGGCTAACTAACTGGATTTTAGTTTGTGGAATTCTAACATGCAGAGCTGCTAATGTACCCAGTTCCAGGAGGGAGATTTTGGCCAGCCCTCAACTAAACGCAAAAGGAATAGATTTTATTTTTTTCATGATTTGTATAGTGCTATATAAGGTGTGTGTGCTGCTAAACAGAGGCACATATGAAACAGTCCCTGCTCCTTTGAGTTTATAATTTAGTCAAGACAGACATACAGGACACACAGACAGAAAAAAAGAGTTCTGAGTTAAGATTTTGAGGCCTTGATAGGGAAGATCTAAAGTAGGGGCTATAGGTATGACTAATTGAGGAAGGGGCAACTTTTCATTGAATAAAGCTGAAAGAAATTAGGAATTTTAGGAGTTAATTTATGAAATCAGCCAGTGGAGTGGGTGAGGGACTTTTTTGTTTTTAAATTTAAGACTGATGTGTACCTGAAAAGCAACTGAATCACCACCTGGCTGCCCTGTCACAACTGGTTAAGCATTTTCCCCGCCTCTGGGGTGGGTGAGAGTGATTACAAGACAGCAAACAATCTTGATGGATGTGAGCATATACAACAAAATATAGCATGAAAAAAAATCCAGAAAAGGATGACGATAACAATAAAGTAAGTTACTGGAAATAGGCAGATAGCAAAGAACAGTTTATCACCCCAAAGAGAGCAAATTAATCAAGATGAATGTGCCATTGGAGCATTGGAATGGTTGTTGAACTGTGTGCAGTAGGAAGTGTCAATCTGACAAGATCCATGAATAGGCTGCCAGAGTATTGCCATGTATCTGTGTATAGTTAAACCTTTTACCTCTCTTTAAATGATCGGGTTTTTCAGTGGGAGCCGTCTTTTACCTTTGCTTTTCATCTGTCTCCCTTTGACCCTGTATAATCATATATAGTACATTTAACTGGATTTAGCCATATGCTGTGATTTTAATGCCCCTATTTAAGACTCCTGTCTAATCAGATACTTTCAGCGCCTTCACCTAAGAGGATCAGGATTGATTTTATGTCCCTTCAATGATTGTAAACAGACACAAAAACTCCTGTATGCCTCTGACTCCAAGTAAGTTAATTTGTAGTCTCAGGATGTTTGTGAGGTTTGATTAAAAAAGTGCTCTTAAAATCTAGTTTTGGAGGATGACACAGTGTGAGCTAAATGTATATATAAAGCTAGGATAAAGGCACGTTGGCAAGATGAGGAAGGCTTAAGAAGGAAATTCATCTTCATTCCATTTAGGTTGTTTCTGTTTGGAAGCAGAATCACTGAATTATATTAGATTTCTATATCTGGATTTAAAAAAAAATTGACTTAGACATGACGGCCTATCCTAATAATGACTTATGTCTCTTATAAGAGCTAGATATATTTAAAATAATGGATTACCCATTATATGTAGTACAAGTCACTCACTAAACATGGTGCAACTATATCTTGAATATTGTATGCAGTTCTGGTCACTATATCTAAAAAAGTAACAGAGAAAGGTATTAGAAAAAAGGTACAGAGAAGAGTGACCAAAATGATAAAACATTTGAAAGGATGCCCCTACAAGGAAAGGCTTTAAAGGTTAGAGCTCCAGATTGGAAACAAAACGGCTGAGGGGAGATATGATAGAGATTGACAAAATAATGAGTGGAGTGGAACCGATAAATGTAAATTGGTTGTTTACTCCTTCAAAAAGTAGAAAGACTAGAGGATACACAATGAAGCTATAAATGTAACACATTTAACATTAATTGGAGAAAATATTTTTTCACTCAACACATAATCAAACTCTGGAACTCATTGCCAAAGGATTTAGAAAAAGCTCTTAGTGTAATGCAATGTGTGCCTTCGAGTCAGTGCTGACTCTTGGCAACTCAGCAGCTCCTGGGTTGTCTTGGCAGTGTGAACAGACATAGATTGCCAGGCCTTTACTCCAAGGCAGTGGAGGGTTAAGTGACTTGCCCAAGGCCACAAGGAGTTCTAGTGGGAATCAAATCCTCATCTCATGCTTACCCTAGCCAGTGCTCTAACCACTAGGCTGTTAGTGTAACTGGGTTTAAAAGAGGTTTGGACAAGTTCCTGAAGGAAATGTCCATGTATCATTATTTAAGTGGACTAAGGAAGTCCACTGCTTACCCCGGGATAAACAGCATGGAATCTGTTTGTCCCGGAATTTTAAAAATATGACCTGGATTGGCCATTGTTGGAAACAGGATAAGTGGGCTTGATGGACCTTTGGTCTGACCCAGTATGGCATTTCTTACGAGCCTGATATTCAATTGGGCAGTCTATGCACTGCTACAACACATAGCTCTGCCCACTGACCCCTAACCCTGGATATTCAATACCACGGCGACGGCATTGAATATCCGGGTTTGGCACGGAGTGAAGGCAGAGACTGCCACTAACCAGATAGCGGCGATATTGCACCGCTACCCGATTAGCATCTGCGCCTAAAACTAGGCAAGCCAAAAGCTGGCCTCGTTTTAGCACTGGGTAGCAGTGCAATATCACCACTACCCGGTTAGCGGCAGTGTCTCCCTCAGCTCCGCCCTGGAACGCTCCTAACATGCCCTGATACTAACTGGATAGCATCAGGGCACATAGGGGAGTTAGCAGGGGATATTCAACAGCACTAACCGTGTAGGTGCCATTGAATATCCCCCATCCAAGGCATTTACATGGTTTACTGGGCAAATGCTGTGCAAATGCTCTTCGAATATCAGGCCCTATATTCTTATGACATATGTTAATCTTTCTACCAGGGTATGACGATATCTTTTAAGCCTTTCCCTTTAGTCTTACTGAAACTGTATAATTGTAAAAGAAAGTTATTTTGTTCATGAATAAAAGGTTTATTGGTATTCTGTTTCTGTAAGCCTAATCTGTTAGCGAGGCATGTTTCCAGGCTTTGGGAGGTCAGGCAGTGAGGACTTTGGGGCAGTTGCCTCACCTTAGCCCACCAGGAACCCCATCATTTTCCATTAGAATAACTCCCAAACACATTCTCCATACTCCTTCATGAATTCCGTCCAAGAGACTGTGTGCTTAACCCAGGGCTCAACAAATCCTGGGTGCCAGGTCACCATTGCTACCAAAAATTTTCATCTGGCACCTGGGATTTACTTGCCCCCCTAAACAAATCACAATTGCAGAGTAAGAACCCTTATGTCTGCTCAAGAGAAATCGATCCCTACAGGCAGAATAGAAGTGGATGGCTACGATGGCAGCCCTGATGCAAGTTATCTGCCTGCAGGGATCCGATCTCCTGTGGATAGAAAGCTTGCATCGGCCCCGCTATCGCAGCCATCCTCTTCTCTTCTGCCTGTGGGAATCTGATTTCCTGTGGGCAGAAGAGAAGGGGATGGCTGTGATCACGGGGCCAATGCTAGCTGCGGGAGATTGTACGAGCAGAAAGCTTTCACCTTGTAGGGGCCATTGCGGCCATCCCTTCTCTTCTGCCCATGGGAGATCAGATCACCACAGGCAGAACAGGTGGGGAAAGCCAGAATCACAGCTGCATGGCAGAATTAGAGATAGCAGAGAGACTGAATGAATTCTTTGCTTTGGTCTTTACTGAGGAAGATGAAGGGATGATACCCATGACTGAAGTGGTATTTAAAGGTGTGGAAGAATTTAAGGAAATATCGATACACCGGGAAGATGTATTACAACTATTAGATAACTGAAGAGTAGCAAATCACTTGGGCCGGATGGTATACATCCAAGGGTGTTAAAAGAACTGAAATGTGAGATTGCAGACCTGCTATTAGTAATCTGTGAATATTCATTAAAATCGTCTGTAATACCTGAAGATTGGAGGATCACCAATGTAACGCCAATTTTTCAAAAGGGTTCCAGTGAGCCTGACGTCAGTACCAGGAAAAATGGTAGAAACCATCATAAAGAACAAAATTACTCAGCATGTAGATAGTCATGGCCTAATGGGAGACAGCCAACATGGCTTTAGACAAGGAAGATCTTGTCTTACTAATCTGTTATGTTTTTTTGAAGGAGTGAATAAACAGGTGGACAAAGGTGAGTCGGTTGATATAGTGTATCTGGACTTTCAGAAAGCCTTTGACAAAGTCCCTCATCAGAGACTTTTGGCAAAACTAAAGAGTCATGGGATAGGAGGCAGTGTACTATTGTGGTTCAGGAACTGGTTAAAAGATAGAAAGCAGAGGGTAGGGCTAAATGGCCAATTTTCCCAATGGAGAAAGTGAATAGTGGTATACCCCAGGGATCTGTGCTGGGTCCGCTGCTTTTTGACATATTCATAAATGACCTGGAAAAGGGAATAACGAGTGAGGTTATCAAATTTGCAGATGACACAAAACTATTTAAAGTTGTTAAAACCCAAGAAGATTGTGGAAAATTGCAAGAGCATCTTGATAAATTGGAAGAGTGGGCATCAAAATGGCAGATGAAATTTAATGTGGACAAGTGCAAAATTATGCACCTAGGGAAGAACAACCCAAACTATGGTTACACGATGCAAGGTTCCACATTAGGAACCACCACCCAGGAAAAAGATTTAGGCGTCATTGTGGATAACATGTTAAAACCCTTGGCCCAGTGTGCAGCGGCAGCTAAGAGAGCAAATAGAATGCTAGGTATCATAAGGAAAGGAATGGAAAATAAAACAAAAGATATTATAATGCCTCTATATCGTTTCAAGGTGAGACCGCACCTTGAATATTGTGTGCAATTCTGGTCGCCGTATCTTAAAAAGGATATAGTGTTATTAGAAAAGGTTCCAGAGAAGAGCCACCAAAATGGTAAAGGGGATGAAAGGATACTCCTATGAAGAAAAGTTAAAAGGGTTAGGGCTCTTTAACCTGGAAAAGAGACGGCTGAGGAGAGATATGATAGAAGTCTATAAATTAATGAACAGAGTGGAAGGGTAAACGTAGATCGATTATTTACGTTATCAGAATATAGAAAGACTGGGGGACATACAATGAAGCTACAGGGTAAACTATTTAAGACTAATAAAAGAAAATATTTTTTCACTCAACGTGTAATCAAACTCTGGAATTTGTTACCGGAGGATGTAGTAAAGGCTGTTAGTGTAGCTGGGTTTAAAAAAGGTTTGGACAAGTTCCTGGAGGAAAGGTCCATAAACCATTATTAAGAAGGGACCCAGGATATCAATGTTTGACCCAGTACAAGCATTGCGGAACCTGTGTCCCTTGGGGAAACTGCTAGGTACGTATGACCTAGATTGGCCACTTGATGGAAACAGGATACTGGGCTTGATGGACCTTGGTCTGACCCAGTATGGCATATCTTATGTTCTTATGTTCTTACCTGATAGGGCAGCAATTTAAAAAAAAAAAAAGATTAGAAGGGAGGGGGGGGAGTAAAACTGCAAAATCCTAGAGACAGTAATAAAAAAATGAAGGAAAGAGGATGGGGAATATGAGTGCTAGGGGGAGGGAGAAGGGGAGAGAATCTTGAAGGGGAGCAGAGAGTGGGGAGGGGGGAAGGAAGAGTGCAAGGGGTTGGATGTTAAAGAGATGAAATCATGGGGACAAAACACACACACAAATACCCTACCTCCATAGGGCAGACATGCATTCCAGTTCTACACTATGTACACGCACACACATATAGGCACCTCACCTCCGCACCACACACGCACACATTCACACTCACACTCTCACACACAGGCACCCCACCTTTGCAAATCACACACATAGCTTCCTCAGTTCTGCATCCCACCCATTGCCACATTCCATGCACAGACAGGCACACCACCATTGCACCATGCACCCACGTAGACACTTGCCACCTAAAGATGATACGCAGTGTAGGACTCTGGCGCAGGTCTCATGAAACTTGAGAACATGAGATCAGCTCGAGAGACAACTAGGGGTTGGGTGGGAGGGGGCACGAGGAGGTCATAAACACTGGCTGCTAAGAGTTTGGCCTGGCTCCTAAATCCGCACAAGAGTTGTCAAAGCCTTGCTTATTGGGGCATTTCGCAAAACAAAAATACACTGCAACAGAAAGCGTAGACACATTTAAGATGGTATGAGGTACTTCGAAAACTAAAAAGCTTTTCAAAAAATCACTGTCCAATTTGGAATACACCTTGGGCTAAGCAGGTAGGCCTCATCTTCTGTAGGTTATTTGGGCAGATTATCTCCTGGCTGGCTATCAAGTTTAGGTTGTCCATTCATGCTGATCTTCTTTAGTAACAGACTACTCTTTTCTCTTGGGTCTCTGGATGGCACTCATTCTCCGCTTGGCTTGAAAGACACACAAAATAGAATCCAAAAATATTTAACACTTAACTTCTTCACTACTACCTGAACAAGGTATTTAAGTCATGTTTGTGGTAGGAGACTTTTGTCCAAACTCCAAAGAAATACTCTCCTCTTAGAGTCTGATACCTAGGGCAAAGGTATCAGGGAAAGACATCAGAAATTCTCTAGATCTTCCCCCTAGCTTCATAGGGTGCTCTGTGATTAGGTCTCACACAGATTAGCCTGGAATTTACAAGGTAGTTTGAAAGGATGCACCTTTCAGGTCCTGCAAACTGCCCAAGAATACAAGAAAAATCCTTACAGTGCAATTTTCAGGTATAATCATGATGGCTCCCTCCAGACTTTCTGCTGAAATTAATAGTTGAACACAGCTGGACATCCACGCTGCTTTAGACCTTCTAGGGTTTGTACTCCTTGACTCATCTCTTCCCCTGTTAGGCCTAGCCTTCAGGGGAAGCCACCTTCTGTAATTCCGTAGTTCCCTGAAGAGAAGGGAGACTCTCTTCTGCTTCTGTACAGCACACAACTCTGAGCCCTTTTCAGTTCTAATAACTACCTCCCAGCTTTAGATTAAGTAGGGTTTGTTAATGTTGTTTATTTATTTAAACATTTTTAAATACCACCACTTCCATCGATCAGGGGCGGTTTACATTGAACAAAGTTTCAAAACTCGGTTACAGAGAACATGACAAACTATAATACAATAAACTATTTACATGTCAGCTAGGCACCTATACATAGGTTTTCTGAATGCTGAGTCTGAACTATTTACAAATCTGTTGACAAACAGGTTACAGGGGAGTGTTTCTGCCAGGAGGAGGAGGTCCACGGTGGGAGGTGGGGCTATAGGGGTAGTGGAAGTGGAGGGATTGTAATGTTGTTTATAGTTCCATCCAAAATAGGGATAGCCACTCAGTGGGAGTGGTACCGTAGTCCCTCCTCCATTACCTCGCTCAGTGTGTTAGGAGCAAGAGCTCCAAAACTCATTTAATGAACAGTTGGGGAGTCCTGCAACATTTACAAACTTGCTTAGGCATTGCTTGTCTTTCAAAGCAGTTTTGTTTGTTTTCTTGCTTAAAATGACTGTTTATCAGTCTTAAACTGGTAATAATAAGAAAGGTATCATCATTTTAGGGCATTTTGCATCAAAGCATCCAAATTGAACGTTCTCAAGTTAGAAAGTTCAATAAATCCGTTCTAAAGAAAAAAATTTGAATCTGTGTGTGTGTATGTGTGTCTGTAAACAGGATACTGGGCTTCATGGGCCTTTGGTCTGACCCAGTATAGCATATCTTATGTACTTATCATTTTCATTTTTTGAGCTATTCATTTTGTATATATTTGAATACAGTTTTTCCCTTGCTGACATTTATTGATCATTAAAACCATCAAAGTGCCTCATAACTAGCTTGTTGCACAGTGCTGCTGCTTTGCACATTCCTATAGCCACATAGGGTTGCCAACCGGCCGGTTTTCATCCAGCCCGGCTGTTTTTTACATGACCAGACTGGCTGCCGGCAAAGATCTAAGACTGGCTATTGAAAAACCATTTTTTTCCTCTGGCCACGGGACCGGGAGTGCCAGAGCAGAAAACCAGCTTCTCATCTCTCTCCTGGAGCCCTTGTTTCCCCCCCCCCCCCGGCACAGCCTCACCCGCTCCACTGCACCAGCCACGTCTCCTGCTTCTTATAGAACCGTGGCTGTAATAGGGCTAATAATTTAAAATAAAAACAAAACCGGTGCGGAACATTCCAGCTCTATGGAAGCCCTGCTGCTACTGCAGAGGGTAGGACGCAGCCCGCAGGGGTTCCATAGGGCTGGAAGGCTCAGCACTGGTTTTGTTTTTATTTTAAATTATTAGCGCTATTGCAACCATGGCTCGGTAAGACACAGGAAAGGTGGCTTCCAGGGGAAGAAGGTAGCAGGAAGGGACTAACATTGGGGGGGGGGGGGGGGGGCTGGAAGAGAGTTTACATGGGGATAAGATGGGAGCTGGATGGGAGCTCAAAGAGGGGGGAAGGTGGGGGCTGGAAGGGAGCTGACAGAGGGGTGAAGGAGGTGGCTAGAAGGGAGCTGACATGGGGGGAAGGTGAGGGCTGGAATGGAGCTGACATGGGCGGAAGGTGAGGGCTGCTTGGGAGCTGACATGAGGTGAAGTTGGGAGCGGGATGGGAACTTGAAGAGGGTGAAAAAGGGGAGAAGGTGGGGGCTGGAAGGGAGCTGAAAGAGGGGTGAAGGTGGGGCTTAGAAGGGAGCTGACAGAGGGGAGAAGGAGGTGGCTGAAAGGGAGCTGACATGGGGCCAAGGTGAGAGCTGGAAGGGAGCTGACACGGGGAGGAAGGAGGTGGCAGGAAGGGAGCTGACAGAGAGGGAAGGTGGGGACTAGTAGGGAACTGACAGTGGGGTGAACGAGGTAGCTTGAAGGAAGCTGACATGGGGAAGGTGGGGGCTGAAAGGGAGCTGACATGGGAGGAAGGTGGGAGCTGGAAGGGAGCTGACATGGGGGGAAGGTGGGAGCAGGAAGGGAGCTGACATGGGAGGAAGGTGGGAGCAGGAAGGGAGCTGACATGGGGGAAGGTGGGAGCAGGAAGGGAGCTGACATGGGAGGAAGGTGGGAGCAGGAAGGGAGCTGACATGGGAGGAAAATGGGAGCTGGAAGGGAGATGACATGGGAGGAAGGTGGGGGCTGGAAGGGAGCTGACATGGGGGGAAGGTGGGTGCAGGAAGGGAGCTGACATGGGGGGAAACTGGGGGTTGGAAGGCAGCTGTCAGAGGGGGGAAGGTGAGGACTAGAAGGAAGCTGATAGAGGGGTGAAGGAAGTGGCTGGAAGGGAGAAGACATGGGAGGAAGGTGGGGGCTGGATGGGAGCTGACTTGGGGGGAAGGTGAGGGCTGGATGGGAGCTGGCATGGGGGAAGGTGAGGGCTGGATGGAAGCTGATATGGGAAGTTGAGGACTGAATGGGAGCTGGCATGGGGGCCGTGCGGGCTGGATGGAGCTGACATGGGGGAAGATGAGGGCTGGATGGGAGCTGGCATCGGGGAAGTGATGGGTGGATGGGAGCTGACGGGGGGGGAAGGTGAGGGCTGGCGGGGAGCTGGTATGGGGGAAGGTGAGGGCTGGATGGGAGCTGGCATGGGGGAAGGTGAGGGCTGGATGGGAGCTGGCATGGGGGGAAGGTGAGGGCTGGATGGGAGCTGGCATAGGGGGAAGTGAGGGCTAGATGGGAGCTGGCATGGCGGAAGGTGAGGGCTGGATGGGAACTGGCATGGGGGAAGGTGAGGGCTGGATGGGAGCTGACATGGGGGAAGTGAGGGCTGGATGGGAGCTGGCATGGGGGGAAGGTAGGGGCTGGAAGGGAGCTGACAGAGGGGGGAAGGTGTAAACTAAAAGGGAGCTGACAGAGGGGTGAAGGAGGGGCTGGAAGGGAGATGATATGGGGGATAGTGGGGGCTTAAAGGGAGCTGAATTGGGGGAAGGTGAGGGCTGGATGGAAGCTGACATGGGGGAAGGAGGGGTTTGAAGGGAGCTGACATGGGGGAAGGTGGGGACTGGAAGGCAGCTGACAATAGTGCTTTTGCATTTCCTCCTCTCACTAGCACTATAGAAACATGGAAACATGATGGCAGAAAAAGACCACATGGCCTATCTAGTCTGCCTTCGGTATCAACCATAACAACAGTCCCCTTTTTTCCTTTAGAGATCCTCTGTGTTTGTCCCATGCTTTTTTGAATTCAGATACTATAGAATCATAGAAACAAAGTGGGAATCGAACCCTTGTCCCCTGTTTATGGGGACATTGCACTAACCAGTATGCTACATCTCCATCTGAAAAATGTCTTGTCCCTCCATTTTATTGCATGGGCTATTACTTCTTCTTTTTGTATCTTTGCATATTGATGCTTGTTTTCCGCTTTCTGTGATCTCTTGTATTTTATGAAGGCACCCTCTTTGTTTCACCTTTTCTGCTACTTCTTTTGAGAACCATTCTGGCCTCCTTTTCCTTATACATTTATTTACCTTGCTAACAAAAAGGTTTGTTGTTCTTAAAATTTGGCCAAAACTTAAGATGACATTACACCCCTCCTAGCAGAGCAACATTGACTTCCCATGTTAAGCAGAAGGAAATATAAAATCCATTTACTTCCTTGCCATGCATTTTACCATTATATTTTGCATCATTATTAATTCCATATTCCATCAAGATCCTTTGGCTCCTCAAATGCACATCTGTTTGTTGTTCCCCTGTACTGTAAACTATGGGACTTGTTTACAAAGGCGCGGTAGCGGCTTCCGCTCAATATCGGAGCCGCGACCCCACTGAAATCAATGGGGCCGCGGCTTCGATATTGGGCGGAAACCGCTATCGCGGCTTTGTAAACAAACCCTTATGTTATAATGGATTTGCATCTCTCATTTTCACGTTCTGGGCCCTTATTCTCTGGAATGTTCTTCCTATTGATGTTCTCTCAGAGAGCTCGTATAATAAATTTTAAAAAAAAGTATTGAAGACCTGGTTATTTCAGAATTCTTATAAGGACTGTCTTCCTACTTGATGATGTCTTTCGGTTCGCATAGGGTGGAATCTGATTTTACCCTTCTCTTTTTTGTGTCCTCTGCAGTTTATAATGTCATAGGTTATTATTTGTTCTCCATGAACAAGCAGCAAGTACAGTAAGTCCTCATGTATGGGTGCCGCCACTGATGGAGCCCCGCACGGAACACTCCCCAACTTCCAAAGGAAGCTTTTGGGAGGTATGCCGTGCATGTGTGCCTGCCTTCCTTGCCATAGCGCCATATTCTCCCTTCTTCTTTTTCCACGAAGCCCCTAGGACAGCGATGGCGAACCTATGGCACGCGTGCCAGCTGTGGCACGCGAAGGCCTTGCAGCTGGCACGCGGGAAGGTCGCACATTAAAAAAAAAAAAAAAGCTGCCCGCTGCCGCCGCGGCGGCATGGAGTGTCCCGCGGGGCTCCCTCTGCCCGGCGGGACTCTCCCGGCGCTGCTCAGCCCCTCTCTGCCGGCTTGCAGAGACGCGAAGGGAGAGTCTCCCTCGGGTCTCTGTTAAGCCCGCAGGGGCTGATGGGAAATTTCCCATCTGCCCCTGCGGGCTTAAGAGAGACGCGAGGGAGACTCTCTCTCCCTTCGCGTCTCTGCAAGCCGGCAGAGAGGGGCTGAGCAGCGCCGGGAGAGTCCCGCCGGGCAGAGGGAGCCCCGCGGGACGCTCCATGCCGCCGCGGCGGCAGCGGGCAGCTTTTTTTTTTTTTTATTGCCATGAGCCGAGGGAGGGGGGTTAAGACTGGCAATGGGCTAGGGAGGGAGAGAGGGGGGTTAAGACTGGCAATGGGCTAGGGAGGGAGGGAGGGAGGGGGGTTAAGACTGGCAATGGGCTAGGGAGGGAGGGAGGTTAAGACTGGCAATGGGCTAGGGAGGGAGGGGGGTTGAGACTGGCAATGGGCTAGGGAGGGAGGGGGGTTGAGACTGGCAATGGGCTAGGGAGGGAGGGAGGGAGGTTAAGACTGGCAATGGGCTAGGGAGGGGGGGAGGGGGGTTGAGACTGGCAATGGGCTAGGGAGGGAGGGGGGTTGAGTGGCAATGGGCTAGGGAGGGAGGGAGGGAGGGAGGGGGGTTGAGACTGGCAATGGGCTAGGGAGGGGGGGTTAAGACTGGCAGTGGGCTGGGGAGGGGGGTTAAGACGCAGTGGGCTATGGGGGGGAGTTAAGACTAGCAATGGGCTGTGGGCTGATGAGGGCTGGCAATGGGCTATGAGCTGATGAGGGCTGTCTGGAAATGGGGTGATGGGGGGGTTAGGACTGGTAATGGGCTATGGGGGGTTAAGACTGGTAGTGGGCTGATGGGGGGGTTAGGACTGGTAATGGGCTATGGGGGGGTTAAGACTGGTAGTGGGCTGATGGGGGTGTAGGACTGATAATGGGTTATGGGGGGGCTAGGACAGGAAATGGGCTGATGGGGAGGGGTTAGGACTTGAGGTGGGCTGATGTGGTTAGGACTGGTAATGGGCTGTGGGCTGATGGGGGGGTTTAGGACTGGCAATGGGCTATGGGGGGCTGACTGGAAATGGGCTGATGGGGGGTTAGGACTGGTAAAGGGTTATAGGGGGGGGCTTAAACTGAAAATGGGGTGATGGGGGTTAGGACTGGAAGTTGATTGACGGGGGGCTAGGACTGGTAATGGGTTGGGGTGTTGCTAGGACTGGAAATGGGCTGAGTGGAAGGGGAGGCTTGAACTGCAAATAGCTGATGGGGAGGGAGCTTGGAATGGAAATGGGCTGTGAGGGAAGGGAGCTAGGACTGAAAATGGGCTGATGGAACAGCTAGGATAGGACTGGAAATGGGCTGTTGGGGGGAGCTAAGATTGGAAATGGGCTGTGGTGGGGGCTTGAATTGAAATGGACTCATGGAGGGGCTAGAACTGGAAGTAGGCTCATGGGGGGGCTTGGACTGGAATTGGGCTGAGTGGAGGGGAGCTATGATTTGACATTGGCTGATGGTGGGGCTAGGAAATGAGTAGAAATGGGCTGATGGGGGGGCTAGGATTGAAAATGAGCTGATGAAGGGACTTGGACTGGAAATGGGCTGATGCAGGGACTAGAAGGGAATGGATGCTGGGTGAGACTGGAACTAGAAGGGAGCTGATGTTGGGGGAGGATTAGAATGGGATGGGGCTGGGAGAGTAAAATGGAGAGGGGAAAAATATTTTGTGTAGGAGGGATGAAAAATCTACAATTGGCCAGGTATTGGGAGAGTAATTGGGGATTGAGGATGGAGGGGTAAAATTTGTGTGGATGAAATAGGAATGAGGAAAGAGCAAAAGGAGAAAGATTAGTATGTTAAAGCAGATGTAGAGAGAGAGAGAGAATGGAAAAAAAACTAGAAGAGAGAAGAAAGGACAAATGGACAGCAGACGATGGAGAGTTAGCAGAAAACATGAAGAAACCAGAAGAAGGTGGCTGGACCAATTGCAACTGAAAAAAAAATGCACAAAAGGTAGAAAGATATCTCTTTATTTTGAATTTATTAACTGGAATATGTCAGCTCTGGGAAATGTGCATCATTAACATCTGCGCTTTGTTTGGTACAAGAGGAAATTCCTATTTGACGTTGCCACTTGTTCTCTTTCCCCAGTATTCTCTGAAATGTATTGGTTTAATATTTGCAGTGTTGCCTTTTGATAGGTAGGGTATGGTGCTTTGTGAGTCCTGGTAATGCTGTCAGGATACGGCGGGTTTGCTATGGGTTCTAAATGGGCAGCGTTTGTAGTAGTTCCTAATGTGCCTGGCGGTTGGCACTGGATTATAGTAATGTAGAAATCTTTTAGTCTTTCTTTATCCATACACTCATTAAGAGACATGTTTACTAAAAGTTAGTGTATGGTAACATTATGCAAATATTTATGCAAATAAGACCACTTATGCAAATGACGTGCTGGCACTTTGAGGAAATTCTTTGGTTTTGTGCGGCAGTTTGGGCACTCGGGCTCAAAAAGGTTAGCCATCACTGCCCTAGGACATGCTCCTGCAGTCTGGAAAAAAGTTAGAATTTCTTGCCTTTGTGGCTGAGCTTTTGCTCATTTTTTCACCCACCTGTCATCTGTTAGCCTTTTTCTTAACCTTTGGGTGTTTTTTTTCTGTAGTCTTTGCACCTTTTTGGTGCTTTTTCCCAACCATGGCTGTTTTTCAATTTGATTTTGCCAAGGTGATATTTTTCAGCATGTCTAAGCTGGTGAGCAGCTTTGAAAAATTCACCAAATGTGGCAAGAACATTTCTGCTACTAACTGCCATATTGGTGCTTGCAATGCTTTGGACTCGACCACCATTCGGTGTCCTGCGAGCTCTATTTGCAGATGATGCGTTGAGGTCTGAAGGGTCGGGAAAAGCAGGAGTCATCCCTCTTTGGCTCATCTTATTCAGCATCCTCAGCCCTGACCCCCTCATCCAAGCCTGAGGTGGCCAAGGGAAAAGAGCAGAGGGCTCAGTCAAAGCAGAAGGGTTCAAGCGGAGAGGGGCGACCCTCTGCAGAGACCCTGTCTCTGTCAAAGGGGAGCACAAGGAGAAAATCTGTGTGTAGTGCCATCACAGCCCCTCTTGGCACAAGACAGACAGCGAGGGCTGGGAACGGAAGACCAAGCTTCCCTGGCAAGAGGACCCTGCCTGGACAGTGGAATCCATTCCCAGTGCCTAGGAGGGCAGCTGGATGTCTGCTGATGCTCCAGTCATACCGCCCAAGGGGTCACCAGCGATGTCCGCAGCTGTGGCATCGACATCCTTGTTGGTAGTGGTTCTGGAGGAACACCAATGAGTTTTAGAAGCTCACTTGGTGGCAGTGGAAGCCCTGTGAAACACAGACTTCACAGCACTGAGCACATCATCACTGCATTCCTTCCAGCCTATCCTGGAGACACATGCCCTGCCCATCATGGCTGGGATATCAGATGGGAGATCAGTATCTATGCCAGTTGCCGGAGCCATCTTCCTCTCCAGTGTGTTGAAGTCCAAGGCTCTGGGGCATTGCTATCGGTATGTGAGGTGCAAGGGGGACCATCGACATCCACCCTCTCCTGACCCATGCAGTCGGCACCTGGAGGAGACCTGGCATTACTTTGACTTCCTCTCGAAGTCCGAATCGGAATGGGAATCCGAGGCAGAATCGACGATGTTGGATCTTCAGGCCCAGGATCTCCTGTCCAACTCGTCACCCCTCCAGATCAACGGAAGTCACCCCCAAAAGACATGTCCTTCCAGGATTTTGTTCAATATCTGGCCAAAGCCATTCCCTTTTCTCCTGAATTGGAAGAAGAACCGAGGGTGGAGGAACTAGAACTCCTCCAATACACCTCAGCCCTTCATGAGGCGGTGACGGTCTCTGTCCACCATGTCCTGCAGAGGCTGCTGCTGCAGCTGTGGGAGGTGCCACTTACGCTTCTGGGCTTCAACTGCCAGCTCGACTCCCTGTATTGGGTCCAAAAAGCCCCTGGGTTTGAGTAGCCTCAAGTACACCACAATTTCATTGTGGTCTAGTCTGCCTTGAAGCATTCAAAGAGTGCCAGAATGCATTACTTGGTGCCACCCATGCAGGAGGTGAGGATCCTGGAATCCTTCTGGAAGAGGTGCTCCCAGGGTTCCATGCCGATAGCCCGGATCCTGGCCTACCAAACTTACATGGCCGTGTTCCTCAAGGATATTATGCTGGACATGGAAGACTTTGCTTCCCAAGGACCACCATGAATCTTTTTGAGGCCTTGTAGCTCATGGCAAGGATTGCTCAAAGTTTATGGTCAGGGGTGCCAATAGGGTTGCGGCCATGGGTATCACTGTGTGGCAGATGGCCTGGTTGCAGTCCTCTGACCTAGAATAGTGGGTCCAGGACAACATTGCCAATGTCGCCTGTCAGGGTGAGAACCTCTTCAGCAATACCGTGGAGGAAAAGGCCGACGAGCTGGGAAAGGAGCAAGTGACCTCACCAGGCTCTCCAGAAAGACTGCGGATCCCACGCAAATGAAACAGCAACCCAAGAAGACTTTCCTTCTGTGCCTGTGGCAGTAATTTCCATCCCAGCTGCAGGTGCAGCCTAAGGCCCAAGCTCCCCACTTACTGCGGAGGGAGAAAACCCCAAAGGCACAACTCGCCCCCCCCCCAGCCCAAGCCAGGAGCATAGCCAGCTGACCATTGTCTGCCGAGGTCCTCTCCGCAGGTGGGGGGCAGCATGTCCCCTTTTCCCATAGGTGGCCTCTTGCCACCTTGGACGCCTGGATGCTACAGATTGTCCAAAGCAGTTATCGGTTGCATTTCACCCAGCTGCTGCCCCCTTACAATCCCGGGGAGTACCCCATGGACACTGCACACCGGAGCCTTCTGCAGACCAAGTCATGACCCTGCTGGCTGATCTTGCCATTGAGCCAGTTCCCCTGGCCCAGATTGGGCAGGGCTTGTACTCCAGATACTTACTGGTCCTCAAAAGACTGGCGGGTTCTGCCCCATTCTGGATCTGCGAAACCTCAACCAGTTCTTAATGCGTGAAAAGTTCAAAATGGTCTCATTGGGGATGCTGCTCCCATTCCTTCTATATGCTTCTTGAATCTGAAGGATGCATATGCACATTTTCTGATCCACCTGCATCACAGGCAGTACCTTCAATTTTGTGCTGGACGACCAGCACTATCAGTACCGGGTGCTACCCTTTAGGCTAGCCACAATCCCCAGGGTCTTCACAAAGTGCCTGGCAGTCATGGCCACCTTCCTTCGGACCCGTGGGAGGGGGTTTGTCTTCCTGTACCTGGACAACTGGCTTGCAAAGGGTCCCACCCCAACCAGCATGTGGCAGTCCACTGAGCTCACCATTCAGGTGCTCGAAGGACTCTGCTTTATGATCAACTATCCAAAGTCTCATCTCCAGCCAGTACAACAACTGGAGTTCATTGGGGCCCTTCTCATACCACTCGGGTGAGAGCTTTTCTGCCGGCAGACCACCTGCAGCTAGTCATCAAGGTGGTGGGCATTTTTCAGCACCAGTGCCACAACACAGCCTGTGGGCTGCTGAGAGCCCTCAGATAAATGCCAGCCACAGTGCATGTCACCCCTCAAACTCACCTCTGCATGTGCCAGGCTCAATGGACTCTAGGCACACAATGGCAGCAAGCCTCACGCTGCCTGTTGTACAGAGTGGTGATAACTGCAGGACTCGCACAGTCCCTAAAGTGATGGCTCATTCCCAGAAACTTGCATCAGGGCCTCCTATTCCAACCAGCAGTGTCCTGCAAGCTGCTCAAGACAGATACCTCCAAGCTCGGTTGGGGCATGCATATGGATGGTCTCCACACCCAGGGCCTGTTGTTTGAGAGCAAAGGCCTCCATCAGGTCAACTTCCTTGAGTTCTGAGCCATTGCAAATGCTCTCCGTGCCTTTCAGGAACACCAGCAAACCAGTTGGTTCTGATCCAGACGGACAACCAGGTGGTCATGTTCTAGGTGAATAAGTAGGGGGACAACAGGCTTGTACCTCCTGTGATGGGAGGCTGTTCGCCTCTGGAAATTTGCCTTGCTCTATGGCATGAATCGCAGGGCAATGTATTTGCCTGGTGAGAGCAGCAGTCTAGCAGATCACCTCAACTAGGTTCTTCAGCCACACTAGTATCCCTTAAGAGGGAGATGGTGGATCGAATCTTCTGGGTGTGAGACATTCCCAATGTAGACCTCTTTTCTATGGCACAGAATGCCCAGGTAGCTTGGTTCTGCTCCGGAGGCTGGCTAGTAATTGCCCTGCTCTGGACCCTTCCTTATCCACTGGGAGAAAGGCCTGCTCTATGCCTTCCTCCCATGGTCCTCAGCCAGCTTATGTGGGCTCCTTTTGAGCTGCTGGATGCATGTGGTGCTGGTTCTTGACCTGGAAGGTCCTCTTCCTAGTGGCTGTCATGTTGGCCCATTGAATGAGTGAGCTCCAGGCTCTAGTCGCACACTCTCCATACACCAGGTTCTAAGAGAATTGGGTGGTGCTCCACACGCATCCGCATTTTCTGCCGAACATTGTCTCGACTTTTCACCTCCACCAGTCCATTGTCCTTCCAACATTCTTTCCCGAGCTTCATGCCAATCGCGGTGGGGCAGCATTGCACATGCTGGATTGCAAGCGTGTGTTGGTCTTTTACTTGGAACGCATGAAGGTGCACCTTCAATCCTCTCATTTGTTCATCTCCATCTACCCCAATAGGCTGGGTGTCGCTGTTAAAAGCATACACTATCCTCTGGCTCGCAGATTGGATTGCCCATACATATTCCTTGGCTTGCTGGTCTGAGCCTTGAGGGTCATGTCATGGCTCACAATGTCTGTACGATGGCTACAGCAGTAGCCAACCTCCATTTTGTCTCCACAGAGGAGATCCATAGGGCTGCGACATGGTCTTCAGTCCATACCGTCGCAGTCCATTACTGTCTGGATGGGGATTCCCGAAGGAATGGCAATTTTGGCCAGGCCGTGCTTGGCATCTCTTTGGGTCTTGAGGGTCAACTCCTGCTCACTGGCCCTTCTGTCTGTCCAGGCTACTTGCTCAAAATTCCCTTGGTTGATGCCGACTGTTGATACTGCATCAGATGAGTCCCTTGACAGGACTGCCTCTCTGGTCTTCCTGGCTTCTCTAGTTCTCGATGCCAAGTTGGGCTATTCTTTCTCCTCTGGTTCCTGTAGCTTGGGAGTCCCATATGTGAGGACTTATTTCCTGCTTAGTCACGGAGAAAGTATAGTTACTCACCTGTAGCAGGTGTTCTCTGTGAAGAGCAGAAATAAGTCCTCACATCTATCCCACCTCCCTGGGGACTTGCCTTTTTGGCTCCTGCTATGTGATCATAATGGAGAATATGGCATTGCGGCAGGCGTGAAAGCAGGCACGCATGTGTGGCGTACCTCCTAAAAGCTGCTTTTGGAAGCTGGGGAGCATTCCGTGTGGGGCTCCGTCGGTGACATCACCTGTATGTGAGGATTTATGCTTGTTATTCACAGAAAACACCTGCTACAGGTGAGTAACTATGCTTATGTTGCTCCAACCCTAATCCTCTTGTTTTTGTCCTATGTTAAATCATTTATCCATATTTTATTTATGCATGTCTTGGCCATTTTCGTCCCCATTTATTCATTTTAGTAAATCACCATGCTGTGCATAGCATTTGTCCAAATGGCAGTATACCCAATCGAAATAAATAAAATAACAGTAGTAGATTTAAAACAAAAGTATATTTTGGTACTCAGTTAACAAGCTGTGGACTTTGTTGCCAGAGGGTATAATTAAAGCATCTAGCATAGCTGGCTTTGACAAATTCCTAGAGAAGTCCATGAAAAAAGTATACTTTAAAGTTTCTCCTTATCCCTTAGGGAACTGCAAGAAATTGATCTAGTCTCTGAAATCTACCAGGTACTCCTGGTGAATTAGGTTGGCCACAGTCTATGGCAGAATACTGGGCCTGGTGTAGACTTTTGGTCTGTCCTAGAAAGGCTCGTCTTACGTTATTAAGTACGGATAACCTATGCTGTAGCAGTTTCACACCTCTTGAAAGTAGACCCAAACAATAACAATGCAACTTATTTATCCCAGAGCCCATGTATGAAGAGTAGTCCTTTGTGTAGCAGGTGATTTTGTAAATTAGAGAATATTCTAGCAAGGAAGTTTTGTTTGTTTGTTTTTAAATGTAGAAATCCTTCACATTTGAAAAGCACACTACAGTAAAAGAAAACTTTCTTTAGTTGGCTGATATGTACTTCTATTTGACATATTTAGTTTTTAATGATCATGTATTAAACTGTCTTCTACGTTATCTTTTGAAATATTAAGGAACGTGGTTTGTCTTGCTTTTATATACATAGATACATTATAAACATACATACACACACAATTTTCCGTCAATAAGCAGGATGGAGTCAGGTGTACAAGTGGGTGACATCATCTGACAGCACCAAGGTGGAACAACTCTCCCAGAGCTCAGAACTTTAGTGTAAAGTTCTGATCATATATGGCCCTTCATGCATACAGTGGTCTCCTTAGTTCTACAGGTTTTTTCCACTTTGCTAAATAGATCGAAAACAAAGCTCTCCCAAATTGTTTTGTCGTCAAAGTCTTTACAAAGTTTTTCGTTGAATTCATCTAGTCACCAAAGTCAGGTTTTCAGCCTTGCCAAAAATGCAATAGAAAGATCCAAAATTTCGACACTCATTCTAAGGGGCATATTTACTAAGCCCCACACTAGTAACGTGGATTTGGACCACATTACTAGTGCGGGGCACCGTGTTAGATGCAGGGGGTGGAGACAGCTGTCCCTCTGAATTTAGCACAGCCTACTAGGTTAATACTGTCGTGGGGAGCAGCTTTCTCCACTTGTGCTGGCAGTAGTTGTTCCCTGCCAACTGTTGGCACGCAGACTTTCAAGACCCACAGTAGCGGTGCCATGGTGGGAACACCCACGCCCACTCAGGCGCTACACAGATGCATGCTGCCTGGGTAGTTTGGGTTTTTTCGTGTGGCACTAAAAACGCGTGCTAACCCTGCAATACCCGGGTAGCATGCTTTAGTAAACATGCCCTTACCTGTAAGCATGTGCATACTTTCCATAGGCATGTGCATGAGGACAGTATTTGGGCAAAGCATAGACAGGCTCTAAATTCACGTGCACAGGTTATAGAATATTATAACCTAAGCACATTTCTTTGCCAGTCTAGTCATGTGCAGTTATGCCTTTTCTATAGAAGGGATAATTGCCTTGGGCTGGTGTACATCCCTATTTTATGAAGTAAAGCATGTGCTTGCTTATATTTATAAAATAGGCCCTAAAATATGTGCACACTAACCTGTTGCCTGCACAGGAGTTTATAAAATTACCCTCTTAGTGTCTGCCCTTGCCTTACCAGAGCCTTTACAGTACATTCTCATCTCTGCTCACAGCCATCTACTAGATGAACTTAGACTTTCAAGTGGAAAAGGTTTTCCATCTGGTGTTCCTCAAATGGGCATGAGCCACTTAAATGGTCACCCTCTACCATTCTTTAGTACATTTACTACTTATACCATCTGGGACTTCAGACATCCTCCATTAGAGTATATTTCAGTGCTGTAGCTGCGTATCATGCTTCAGTGGATAATCTTATATCCTCTCAGTTCAATATAATTGTTCACATTGTGAAAGATCTTCTTTATCTTAGACTTCCATTACAGAAATCTGCAGTTCCTTGGAACCTTAATTTAGAGCTCTCTTCACTTATAAAGGCGCCCTTCATACTGTTTGAGTCATCTATGCTCAAATTCCCCACCTGGAAGGTACTTTTCCTCATAGCAATTACTTCAGCTAGAAAAGTCAATGAATTTTGAGGACTGTTATTTGTCATACCTTCATAATAATATTTGAGGATTGGTATGACCCACACCTTCATCTGCATACAGGGCAAGCAGTGCCTGCAAATCTATCTAATGCATATTCATTCTAGTTATCCTGAAAACCTGACTAGCTAGGTGAGTCCCGAGAACTGGGTTGATAACCACTGTTCTGGATCAAGCCTCAGCAGAGGGCAGTGCTTTCAGTAAAACTGTGCTGGCTCATCTGTCCTTCTGACTAGCAAGTCTCACTCTCTTTGTTGCAGGCTGCTCTAAAGATTGAGAGTGGCATATTCAACAGAGGGGGGCAGCACTGGTCATCCCCACTTTAAATTATGCTCTGATGTTCAATGTCAGGGCCATATTTGGCCACTGGCATTGAATACCCAGGTTGCCTGATTAGCGTTTTAGCTAACCAGTCAGTGACAATATGCAGCTGCTGGCTGGATAGCTAAACTGGCTGAAGTTAGGACAGCCATTTTTCTGCCTAACTTTAGCCAGTTTAAATTAACCAGCCAGCAGTTGAAAGGATAATAGGATTGATAAGGCCCATCTACCTCCCCAAGAGTTGCATCTGTGATTAAGCCTTCTCGTAGATTGGGGAGCTGGGGACACTGCTGTGCACGCTCAGAACTTTACACTTACATTCTGAGCTCTGGGAGAGCAATTCCATCCTGGTGCCATCATTTCTGCTGTCTGTTACAGGTGAGCAACATTTCTTTCTTTCTTTAGTTTGAAAATCTTACAATACATTCATAACACAAAAGTAACAAAATAAACTTACTGCCCCCCTTTTCAGGAGAAACCAGGCAAAAGGAAAAAAACCAACATTCTGTTTCAAGCCCTCATCAAGAAGTACCGGGAAACCCTTACAAATCACAGGATATAAGTAACATTATGTACCCAAATTTTCTAGCCAATACAGAGAAATATGAAACTCAATATAATCAGAACTCAGATTAGCTACTTGTCTTGGAGAACGATCTCCAATTGTGATGGCTCAAAGAAAACATATTGTACACGTTGATAAACAATAATACATTTACAAGGAAATTTAAGGAAGAAGGATGCTCCCGGCACCAAAACCCTAGGCTTTTGAGCCAGGACGCCCTCCTCCTCGATTGAGTACTTTTAGATACGTCAGGAAATATATCTATCTTTTGACTACAAAAGGATAAGGCTTTCTTCTGAAAAAAAAAACATACATAAGATATTGTTACAATCCAAATCAAAATAAAAGGAAACAATAAGTGTGGCCCGAGAGGGAATATTATCAACTGAACTCGCCAGAAGAGTGGACAAAACCAAGCTATCCGCTGTGGAGAGCTAGTCTAAACCTGGCCCTGCCTGATCCAAATTTTTCTTTCCTTAGGAAGACAGTAAAGATTTGAGACCTTGACATCTTCCACATCCACTAAATTCTCCCTCAGAAACTTCTGAAAAAGAAGGTGAATTAAATAATCAGTTCATGGAACGTTCAAAAGTCTCAAATTCCTAGAATGATACTCATTCTGCAATGCCTCTAAGCATCGATGAATTAACAAACTATCTCTCATAAAGGAAGTACAAGAGACATGAACAATAGATAATTGAATCTTGGATTTGGACAAACTATCCTCCACAACAGACAGTCTAGAGTCCTGTTCTGATATAACTTAGCCACAGCATCCACTGTAAAGTTTGAAAAGTCTTTCAACGAAGAGCCCAAGGACACCTTTAGGTGAGTTACAGGAAGAAATACATGTCTTAAGGTAATATCAGTATCAGCAGCAACTAAAGAAGGCTGAACTTGTAATGTAGGAAAACATACCTCTTTAGGCAAAGACAAACCTGCTGTACTTACACCTGGTTCTTGACAAGCCAAAGAGACTTGACTACCAAAAGACAATGTAGCCTCGGCTGGTTGCAGACCTCCCTGGTCCTGGGATGTGTCACCAGCCGGATTTATTGTAGAATTGGATTGGCAGGGTGGGATATGAACACCCAGTCCATCGGAGGAGTCCAAAGTGGAGCCGGAATGTAAGGCGGGTGTAGAGGCCATAGGCAAGACATGACAGTCCATAGGTCCCACCAGTCACCACTTTCTTCTCTGACTATGGGAAAAGTTTCTTCTTTCCCTTCCCCATAGAATGGTCTCACCAGGCTCCGAAGGAGCTCCAAAGGAGCATTACTTGCTCCTTTAGAACGCACCTTTCGACACGCTTCACTGAGACGCGTCCACTTCCATGTTCCGCGTTGGGGCCTGTTTTTTTGAAGGCCCGGTACTGATGCTAGCAGGCTGAGGTGGTCTGGCTGCCTGACAATCTCACCAACAGCTTCCCAGCATAAGGGAGACCCAGAGCTCACTACTTTTGCAGTGGGGCCTGTTTTTCAATGTCCGGTGCTGACATCAGCAGGCTGAGGTAGTCCAGCTTCTCGACGATCTCACCGACATCTTCCCGGCAGTAAGAGAAACCCAGAGCTCCAGTGAGCAACATTTCTTTATGCACATTCCCTTTTGCATTGAGAAACCATCATGACAAGAAAAAGAAGCTAGTGCAGTTGAACCGAAACCCTTTGTTGCAGAGAGCAGAGTATGCCGTTGAGTCATTGCTGACTCCTGGCAACCCAGCAGCCCCTGGGTTTTCTTTGCAAGGTGTGACCAGAAGTAGATTGCCAGGCAATGGAGGGTAAAGTGACACCCAAGGCCGCAAGGAGTACCAGTGGGAATCGAACCCTAGTCTTTTGATCATGAGGCCACTACGCTTCTAGACATTTATTTATTTTATTTAGACAGATTTGTATACCACCTTATCCTATAATCAGATTGGTTACATCACAATTGGAGGGTTACATTTAACATGAGGGTATTTGACAGCATTTAGACAGCACGATTTACTTAACAACATTTAACATGAGGTTACATTTAAGATGAGGGTATTTAACAACATTTAGACAACATGATTGGAGGGTTACATCCTTTGTTAGTGGATATGAAAGGTCTTCCTTTATGATGCCGCTTAAAAGTGAGTGTGCTAAGTACATGTTGCTACTTAATATTTTATCATATTTTTCTTCTCACCCTCGTGTCTTTTGCAATGTGCTGCACTTAACATTCCAGTAATATAAACACAGCCTCACTCCATTGTCTCTCTGACCAAAGCACCCCACAACAGGAGGAGGGGTGTGATGAATGACAGGACTTTGAAAGGCCTCCTGTACTAGAGCCAGGATAACTTTCAGCCAGAAGCAGGATACTAATGAGCAATGTAAGGTTAGTACAAAAAACGTTTTCCCGAAATGAGCTGAGATGTTTTGCCACCTTATTGTCATTTTTTACTCAAGTTATAAGGGGGACTAGAACCTTTGAAAGAAAATAACTGCCCCTAAAATAAAGGTATAAGTCTGCACCATGGTTCAGAATGGTAGTTACCGAGATCACAAATTTCAAATTTGCCACATCATTGCCAAGAACAGGAGTGCAAAATGCCAGGCTCTTGAAGTGGATCATATTTTTTCATGCAACACAATTGCCCAACATTGCCGGGAAGTAAAGATGCCCACCAGGTTAGGATGCATTGAGATTTCTGAAAGCAAATGCCTGTTCTCCTTCCCTTAAAACTACAGGGGTAGAAATTCTTAAACTTCTGCTGCAGTCTACTAGAAATTCAAAAGTCTATTTCAATAATTTGATTCTCACATGTCTCACAGGGAAGACAGTGCTCTTAACTTCAAACACTAGATTAATGCAATTGAGACTGACTGAATGGCTGCTGGATTATCTCCAAAATGTAGACCTATTTGCCTGTAAGTTCCAAATGACATTAAAATCCAGTTAGTTGTGATACCATCATTTCTGCATGATGGTCTATAGGAAATTGTGCTTCCTTCTAATGGGTACAACAAAGCATTCTACATTTATCCCCTTTAATAACCACAAAAAGTGTTAGAACGCAATATAATTGTATCTATAAATCTGCTCAGACTGAAAGTTAAATTTAAAAAAAAAAAGAATAAATATTTGATTTCATAAAATCAATCTAGAATTGGGCGGTCTACCATTTGTGTTCCATGAGAGTTAAGGAAACAAATTTTCCAAAAACATATGTGAGCAGTAGAGAAACTTGGAGCCCCCAAGAGAAAACAGAGTAGAGTCAATGTCCAAAGCAAAGAGGAAAGAGGAGAGCTGCCAAGAGGAGCCAGAGAACTACAACTTAGGGACTTGGAAACAGAAGGGCTCAGCAGGAGGAGTCTGCTTGTGGAGACTGAGGGAGAGTATTTTGAGTATCAGCTGGGGAAAAAGTAAATGGATTGAGCTGAGAATGACAGAAAGGACCAGGGAGAAAGGGGGCAGTATGACTAGTGCTACAGGGAGAAAGAGTAGTTACTCACCTGTAACAGGTGTTCTCCAGGAGCAGCAGGAATCAGTCCTCACATATGGGTGACGTCGGAGCCCTCGTGCGGAGCATTTCCCCAGCTTTCAAAGAAAGCCTTTGGGAATGCAGCGTGCATGTATTTATTTATATATTTATTTATTTCTCTTATATACCGCGCTATTTGATATCAGTGCGGTTTACATGGAACATCAAGGTATTTTACGGTGGGGGATTACGCCGTAATTACAAATAACAGGGATCTCAACTTGGATAACCATATTAACTATTTACACATATATTTACAGGGAACATGGGCTATGGAGGGTTAAGTGGCTTGCCCAAGACCACAAGGAGCACCTGTGGGACTAGAAACCCCAGTCCTTCCAGCCCAAGGTTGCATGTGCGGTCCCCTTCCCGCCCAAGGGTGCCATCTTGCTCAATCTGATGACATAGCTAAAAGACAGCAAAAACAGAAAATAAATCATATGACTGCAACTCCAAGGGGAGGAGGGAGGGTCGTGAGGACTGATTCCTGCTGCTCCTGGAGAACACCTGTTACAGGTGAGTAACTACTCTTTCTCCAGGACCAAGCAGGAAGTCAGTCCTCACATATGAGACTCCCCAGCTTCAGGCTACCGGGAACCCAAGCTGAAAAATAAGCTCCCTCTAGAGCATCAGCATCCGTGAAAGAATCCTTTCTGAGAATGCCCCCGTACAGTAGCCCAACACAAGGGCCAGAGGGTAGGAGTTGCCTAAACCTCAAAGAGATTACGGAGTACCGCCTGTCTAAAAGCACTGTCCCTATGGGACTCCCTCTCGAGGCAGTAGTGGGCCGCAAAAGTCTGGCTTGAAGACCAAGTAGCGGCCCGGCAGATGTCCGCCAACAGAACAGAGCGGAGATGAGCTACTGACGCGGCCTTCGCCCTGACATGGTGGGCCGTGACTCGACCCTGCAAGGAGAGGCCAGCTGCCCTGTATGCCCAGGCGATACAATACGCTACCCAAAGGGACAACGTATGCTTGGAGACAGGCAACCCCATTTTATTAGGGTCAAAAGATACGAAGAGCTGAGGAACCCTTTGATGCCCCAGTGTACGGTCTATGTAAAAGGACAACGCCCTTCTACAGTCCAGGGTATGCAGGACTGTTTCAGCCCGGCTGGCATGCGGCCTGGGGAAGAATGTTGGAAGAACCACCTGATTGAGGTGGAAGGAGGAGACAACTTTCGGAAGGAACTTAGGGTGAGTCCGCAAGACCACCCTGTTCTTATAGAACCGTGTGTACGGTCTATCAGAAACCAGAGCTTGTAGTTCACTCACACGCCTGGCCGAGGTAGAGCCACTAAGAGCAATGCCTTCCAGGAAAGGAAGCGTAAGTGACAGGTAGCCATCGGCTCAAACGGTGGGCAAGTAAGTTGGTGCAAGACCACATTCAAATCCCCTGTTATGGCTGACCACCTGTGGGCGTACAGTGTCAGTCGGCCTCCTGTGCTGAGAGGAGCCAGCTGAGGAGGAGAGGCTATGCAGTGGGAGTCAAAACCCCGCTCCCTGCTGTGCAGGAGCCGGAGTTGATAGCTTGGGGGTTTTCTGCCTATTGGGCCCATGTCCCTGCCCCTTGGCCTGCTGACCCTGATGGGTAGCTGCAGAGGCCTGAAAATGAGGGTAGGATTTGTAGGCAGTAGCCTTCCTCGGGTAAAAGGGCTTTTTCCCCGAGCCCTTCTTCTTCTGAGAAGGGGCAGAAGTTTTCCTGGACAGCCTTGTCCTGGTGAGAGTCTCAGACTCGAGTTCCGCAGCCTTTTCAGCAATGGGTTTGCCAAAAAGGTTCTCACCTCGGCAAGGGACATCGACCAACTTGTCCTGTACCCATGGCTCGAGGTCCAATGACTGTACCCAGGCCTGACAGCATGCACCGATGCCGGCCGCGGCTACTCGGGCCAAAGCCTCAAAGCCATCATAGGCTGCTCGAGAGATAAACTTTGAGCACTCTCGAATCCCAGATGACAAAGCCTTAAACCTCTGCAAAGGTTTCTCGGAGAGGCCAGCTGAGAACCCGGCAATCTCCTTTGCCAGGTCTCGGAGGTACATGCCCATGTACAGCTGGTAAGTCTGGACACGACAAGCCAGCATAGAGCCCTGGAAGCACTTTCTACTGAGGGCATCCAGGTTCTGGGCCTCACGGCCGGGGGGCACCAAGGAGTGCATCTTCTGACTCTTCATACGATGCATGGCCGATTCTACAACCATGGAGTGGTGCGGTAGCTGTGCCTTCTGGAACCCAGGGCTCTTACGGACTCGATAAATGGACTCAACCCGTTTGCTGAGAACCGGCGCCGAGGCTGGTGCCTCCCACATGCGGAAGAGCAGCCGTTCCAGCATCGGAAGAACTGGTACAGTAAAGGCCTCCTTAGGCGGAGAGTCATACTGGAGGGCCTCGAGCTCCTTGGCTCGAGGCTCCTCCTCGGGATCTGCGGGGAAGGCCAAGGCTTTGGCCATGTCCCTCATGAAGTCCAAGAACCAGGTATCCTCCGGTGGGGACCATCTCTGAGGCTCGGACTCCGGTGAGTCCGATGGGATGCACCGGGTCTGGAAAGTGTCCGGGGACTCCTCGTCCTCCGTCTCCCACTCGGACCCCTCCGAGGAGGAATCAAGTGGCTCCGGCTAGGCATCGATGCCATCTGCCCCGACGCCGAGGGCACCAGCGTCAACGACCTCGGCCCCAAGCGGGAGGCCGAGGGGGACCTTGGCCAAGGATCGACTCGAGACCGCATCGACTCGAGGATCGGCTCAGCCTCCGGGGTCGACTTGGACGTCGAGGTCCCGGTGGTCGGGGCAGATGCACCGGTGAAACCGGCGATCAGTACCTGCTGCTGCTCCATGAAGGCAGCCAAGCTGCTCTCCAAGGCCTTCAACCTGAGACTCAGCTGCCCCCGACTCGGGCCCCGACGGCGGCTCCTCCAGAGGGGAGTCTACGAGGACAACAGCACTCATGTGACTCGGGGACTCCGGCTCCACTCGAGGCAACTTGGCAGGCCTCTCTGACTCCGAGGACCCGGGACGGCGGTCGGGGCTATGCGACCTGGCCCTCGAGGGGCCAAGAGTGTCCACCGACACCGCCCTTGCGGGTTTCTTCTTCCTTCTGTGTTCCCGAGAAGGAGGCCCCCTTTCAGAGGAGTTTCGACAGTGCTCTGGGTCGGACTCCCGAGATGTCGAGGCCTCTGATGAGGTCCGGTCCCGGCCGGACGCGGAGTCAGAAAAAAGTCTTTCACGCTGATGCTGATGGCTCCCCAGCGCCTTAGAGGACATTTTGCCGCACGGGACACAGACCACTGGGTCATGGTCGGGCCCGAGGCACCAGAGGCAGCAGTCATGTGTGTCGGTGAGAGACCTTAGCTTCTTACACCGATCACACTTCTTGAACCCGCTGGCAGCCATCGGGGGAAAAAGGACCCCTGCAAGGTCAAAAGACCGGACTGCCAGTGAAAAAGAGAAAAAAAGCGGGAACGCTAGTCACGAAGGACAAAAACCGAAAAACTAGCTCCGGGCTCGATACCGGTGTACCAGGCCCAGGCGGGAAGGGGAACCGGCGTCGAACCGGGCAAAAACCACGAATCCAACGCTGCAAAAAATCAACTTTTACCGGGTGACAACGACGCACGTCTGTCGGGCTCCGCGGAAAAAAGAAGACTGAGCAAGATGGCACCCTTGGGCGGGAAGGGGACTGCGCATGCACGCTGCATTCCCAAAGGCTTTCTTTGAAAGCTGGGGAAATGCTCCGCACGTGGGCTCCGTCGGCGCTGATGTCACCCATATGTGAGGACTGACTTCCTGCTTGGTCCTGGAGAAGGAGATTGAGACAAAAATAGAATAGAATTCCAAAAGGTATGGGATAAACACAGAGGTCATCTTAATAGCAAGAGCATGGAAATCAAGCATTGGGTGCCTCAGCTCAGAACAGCAGTGAAATAACTGGCTTTCATTTTAAAGAAGATGGCGGGAAGGGAGCTGATCTGCATGGAGCAACAGTTACAAATCTAGCCACCCTACTTGCTAGCAGGGCCAGTGCTACCCAGTAAGCTAGGTAAGCGTGCCAGAGGTGCACCAGTATTCAAGGGCTCCACGCCAAAGTTGCAGCTGCAATTGCCGACAACAGCACAATGGTGTTCAGTGCCTGTGTGAACAGCCTGTCCCACGGGCCGAAGAAGAGCAGAGTGGTGTTCTGCTCTTCAGCCTGCAGGACAGGCTGTTCCCCCGGGCACTCAACACATTGCTCTGCTCTCCACAATTACAGTATTCTTTTCATCTTCTGCCCACGAGACAGGCTGTTCCTGCAGGCATTGAAAAAGGCCGAGATCGCATCCAGTAACACAGTAATGATAAGTGCCTGTGGAACAACCTGTCCTGGGGGCGAAGAGGAGAAGACTGCAATTGCAGACAAGAGCATTAATGGGAGAGGAGCTGGGGCCAGAAACACACAGGAGGTGGTAGGAGGGATAAATGTAAAGGTATAGCAGATTTGGGAAAGAAAGACAGGGGGAAGAGAATGGAGGGCAAGGGGTGAGAATGCTAGGGGGAGGAGGAAGGGAGAAAAGGACAGAGTTGGAAGAAGGCACCAAGAGAGGGTCTGCAGCCAGTGGTGTACGATTGCAAGAGTTGGAAGTTGAAAAGAGGACAGAAAACAGCACAATGAATATATGCTAAAGGGTGCAGCCCCTGCAACCACCCCCACACCACACCACACCACACAAACATACACACAGAGGCATGCCATCACCGCAGCATACACACATACACAAAGACACATGACCCACGCAGCATGAACATACACAGAAACTCCACAGACACACAGGTACCCCACCCGCACACCACATACCCATTCTGAAGAGAGAGACATGTATATAGACAACACTATTTATAAAATCCTCATTCAACCCCTACTACCATAACGAGGCACACTTTATCATCTCCCTTTGACCTCTTCCTCCACACACAAAACACAGATATGTGCAAATGAAGGAAAGGGAAATATGTCACTTTGTCACACAATAAGCGTGCTGTTTCACATGCACACACAGCCCCCGACAGATATTAACATATACAACTCTGCCCCAACACTCCTCATGATACACAGAAGCACACACATGCAGCCCCCAAAATTCTCCATGACACACACGTCTCCCTCAAAAGTCCCCATGACACACACACAGACATTCACACATGCATGTGTATAGCACCCGATAGTCCCCATGGCACACACAGAGACACACACGGTTGTGTGTAGCCTCTGGCACTCTCTGTGACACACAGAAAGACACAAACACATGCACCTACTGACAGTCGCACATACACGGACCCCTCAACACTTCCTATGACACACACAGATGAAGCCCCTGAATGTCTGATCCTATGAGGGAGGGAAATGTGCCATTGTGTCACACTGTACAATGTGAACTTTTCAACTTGTTTCAGCTTTGCTGTAGGCCATCAAAGACAATGGACCTTTCTTCTTTCCTCTCGTGACATGCTAGGGTAATATTTACCTTTATGTCCCAGCTAGACTCAGAAAATAGAGGGCGTAGGGGAACCTCCAGTACAGCGAGTTGGTCAATAGAATCGGACACACATGTGCTGCTGCACAGGGCATGAAGCTTGTGGTTAGCATAACTGTCAGTCCACTACAAGGAGCACCACCGCTGGCTCTCATGGGAGACTACATTGATCTTTCCACTTTCAGCCGGCCTGGCTGCAATGCCAGCAACGTCACTGCATGTTTCACAGTTGTTTCACAGTTGCAGCAGGGAAGCAGCGCTCTCAAAGAAATCCCAAAGCCCAGTCAACTAGTGTTTCTCACATTGATGCTGCCACCGTTGGCTGTCGGACTGCTGACATGAGCTCTGGGATTGAGTCCTGTCTCTTAGTGCTTACTGCTTATTTTTTAATGTTGTTGTGATTATTTTTTGATTTTATTGTAAACCGCCTTGGATGCTCCACAAAGGGTGGTCTATCAAGATATATTAAACCATAAACTGCAGCTTACACCCAGGGATAGCAGTGGCTTTAGGTCTGTCTTAAAAAGTCTATTGATGTTTTCTCCAGGAACTTGTCCAAATCTTTTTTAAGCCCAGGTACACTAACTGCTTTTATCACCTCCTCCTTATTTATCGGATTTATAAAAGAGTTGCACAACCATACATGCAGAGATAGAGCTGCGGTAGTATCTGTGGCAACAATAACAGGCGGGAAAAGAGGCAGGAGAAGCTAAGTGTTTGTTACTTTTGTAGATCTTTTTTGGTTAAATAAGAAACACATTGATTGTGTTTGCTTCAATCACATTAATCCTTTGCTATCACAGCCTGTTCATACAATGTTAAATATTTACTTCTCAGTACTTCTTTTTATTCCAGCTATGTATTTATTTATTTAACCAGTTTTCTATACCACCTTATCCTTCAATCAAAGTGGTTTACCTTATGAATCACTACAAACAGGTACTGGATGCATTCCCTTGTCCCTGAAGGGCTCACAGTCTGTGTGTACCTGAGGCAACAGAGAGTTAAGTGGCTTGTCCAAGGCCACAAGGAGTGCCTATAGTACTAGAAACCCCAGTCTCTCCAGCCTGAGATTGCTGTCCCCAGGTGGGACTTGAACCCCTGGCCCTCTGGCCTGCGGTGCTGTGTCCTATCCACTAGGCCACTCCTCCCTCCCTTCAATGCAATTTTCTTCTTACAACATTTCATTATATGAAGAAATATTATCATCATGTGAACAAAGTTCACAAAGGAGGTTTGGGAAAGAGGGGGGTGTGGGGATGCAACCTGTCATTAATAGTAATGAGGCCAGGGGTGCCGATCTATAGGTTACAGGAGGACACCAGAGCCGCTAGCACCAGTCCTGCTTGCTAGATATACCATTTCAGCTTTTTTGTGCCATCATCTCCAATGTACGTGCCTCAAATTTGCCTACTGAAATCTGATGCCTTATCTTACACAGTAGTACACAGGCTGAGTGGATTTGTGAGGCATATTTTAAGCAGAGGTCAGCCACCTGCAAAAATCCTCATTTTCCCTTCTGGTATTTGTTGTCTGTCTTTAGAGTACTTTGTCCTTTACTCTCATTCTCCAAATGTCCAAAATCCTAGGATGTGCCAGATCTGTCTCTTGTGAGTACTGGTTGGGTGAGGGCTGTCACATAGCAACTAGCAGAAGGTGTAGTACTGCCGGTGGTGTGAACTAATAGATGTGTTGGTATACGCTGTACTACACAATGCGCATTCCTGATGCTACTGCCAATGTTTCATGTCTGCCTTTGACAGCAGCATACATGACGACACTTGGCATTATGAGGAAGCATGTATGATACTGGCAGTACCTCAAAAGACTAAAATATGGTACAGTGAAGATGATGGGTACATCGGCCTAGTTCTGGTGTGGTTCATTCTGACAGATGATGTAAATTTGCTTCACTGCAAGCTCTACCTGCCTGCTGCCCTGGTGCCTGCTGCTGCCAGTCAGTGATAATATCTGACACTTTTCAACCAGTCTGACTTTTGAGTCCCCTGAGCAACAGCAAAATTGGGGCAATAAGACTCTGCCACAATCTGGGCATACTCTGTGGGGAGACGGGTAGAGAAATATAATGCCTGCAGGTCTGTCCTGGTCTTAGTACGTAACGCGTCTAGGATGTTGATAGCATCTGCATAACCAGCAAAAGCATTGGTGGCAACTCCACAAATGTTTCCTGGAGAAGGGCCCCTTTTGCAATTTTGGTGACAACTGTGATTTGATAAAACAGGCCTATATGTGTTCAGATGAAAATTTCAAATGTTCTTAGAGTTCAGTGGAATTTCTTTGGATTTTTTTCTAAACTTTCAAAGAATTAACAAAAATGTATGGCAGCTTTTCTGAAACATTTCACACATGCCTAATAGACCCTGTTTGCCTTTGTTCTCGTCATTTAGAAGATCCATTTCACTACTGCAGGGTTTTCCAAACATATCCTGGTGACTCCCACAGCCCATTTGGGTTTTCGGGATATGCCTGAGATACATTTGCATGCACTGGTGATGCAGCATATACAAATGTATCTCAGGCATATTCATTGTGGATATCCTGAAATGTTGACTGGCTGTGGGGTTACCAGGATAGTTTGGGAAGCCCTACATGAGTGTCTGTGCAGGGCAGAATAATACCATTTCTGAACTATTACAGTCAGCAATAAATAGTACCTTACTTAGCAATAATGCAGAGGATTTGAGATAATCTTCCTGCAATAATGGCCCGATTCTAGATGGGGGAATAGCAGGGCAGCATGTCCCGCTATTGGCCCTGGCGGTATTCTGCCTGACACCCCCGCTGCATGCAGCGGGATACATGGACGTGATGGGGGAGGGGCATGTGTGGGCCCAACCCCCAGACGTACAGGGCCGATTCCATTGACGGCCCTGTATGGCCAGGTGTCACCAGGGGGGCGACCTGGTTATTTTACCTCAGGGGTGGAATAAGGGCAGCCCCCCCCCCCCCACCGGAGTGTGATGGTCCACCACCAGAGCTGTTTCCCACCACCCGATCCGGGCTCTGGCAGTCTCCGCCAGGGGTCGGGTGACAGGGTAAGTGCTAGGACAGTTCAGGCCTGTGGGGTGGACATCCTGCTGGCCATGTTGGATCACGCCGGGCCGACTTTGGTCCCGATTCTTTATGCTGCGGGAACATTTTGCTCCCACATTATAGAACTGGGGCGGAAATATGATAGAGGTGTATAAATTAATAAGTGGTGTAGAATGGGGAAACATAGATCGATTGTTTATGCCATCAAAAAGTTGAAAGAATAGGAGTCATGCAATGAAGCTACAATATAACCCATTTAAGACTAATGAGAGAAAATATTTTTTCACTCAACGCATAATCAAACTCTAGAATTAGTTACCGGAGGATGTAGTAAAAGCTGTTAGTGTAGTTAGGTTTAAAAAAAGGTTTGAACAAGTTCCTGGAAGAAAGTTCCATAAACCACTATTAAAGAAAACTTGGGCAATCCACTGCTGACCCCAAGACAAGCACTGTGGAACTTGTGTACCTTTTTGGGGAACCTGCTAGGTATTTGTGACCTGGATTGGCCACTGCTGGAAACAGGATACTGGGCTTGATGGACCTTGGTCTAACCCAGTATGGCATTTCTTATGTTGGTTTGAGGCCAGTCTAACTGTGAAGAAAAAAAAGCCAGTTGGATTTTGAAGTGGAGGAGTAGCCTAATGATTAGAGCAGCGGGCTAGAAACGGGGATGCCAGAGTTTGACTCCCACTGCAACTTCTTGTGATCTTGGGCAAGTCACTTAACCCTCCATGGCCTTGGGTATGAACTTAGGGGCCAATACAGAAACATTAGTGCACCTTTTCTGTGCAAGTAATGTGACATCTATACACAACTACTGCCAGTGAGTGATGCAGAGAAAAGATTGGCGCACGCATTATCTGTGCAGAAAGTGGTGTGCGTACAGCAGCACGATGTGTATTAAAATAATATCCAAATGAGCTACGCATATTTTTATTTATTTATTTATTTTATTTACAGTTTCTTTTATACCGCACTATTCGACATCAGCGCGGTTTACAATGAACAGAAACTACACTTACCAAATATTGATCAGTGCTTACAATGAACAGCTGGGTATACATTAAACAGGTTTACATTCAACAGGTTTCATAAACAGAGGAACATAATAACTATGTACAAAAAGCAACTATGTACAGAACAGCTAGGCGCAGCTATATGTTTCTTGATGAGGGAAGAAGCAAGGTGAGATTGCAGCTCTTCGCGTTAAGACTATGGAGAGCATGGGTTTAACGTGTTGACATGGGGTGTAGAGGTAGATTGGTGTGAGGCAGTGTCTGAAATATTGTAGTGCTGCAAGAACAGGTGATGCTTCAGTGCCTTCCTGAACTGGGAGAGGTCACTGATGGTTCTGATTTCTGTTGGTAGGGCATTCCAACATGATGGTGCGAAGTAAGAGAAGGCTCTGGATCTGGTGGCTTGAGAGCACTTCGTGATTGCCTTGGGTAATACAAGAGAATTGCAGGCAGTTGATCTCCTTGCGCGATTAGGGGGTGTAGTTGATATCAGGTCGGTGATAGAAGATGCGGAGTTATTATTGATCGCTTTGTGAGTCATGGTAAGGATCTTGAAAGAGATCCTGGAGTGCATAGGAAGCCAATGTAGCTGTTTCAGTATTGGAGTGATGTGGGTTCGCTTATAATCCATTAAGCACTTTGCTCTGATGCAGAGGAATGTGCAGAAGATCAGAAGGTGGAGTGCAGACAGGGCCAGGGGCCGTCCACTGGGCAGGTCAGGTGGCCGCTCTTGGTGGGCTGCTTTGTGCCACCGCTTTGTTGCCTGTGGCAGGCCATGTGCTTCGGCACTCATGACCTGCCACTTCTGATCTCTCTCTGATGCGACTTACATAGTCTGCCACAGGCAACAAAGAGGACAAATACATAACAGCCACTTTTAAAATACTGCCCCTGCCCCTCTCAACCCCCCCCCCCCACAAGATGAAATCGGTGGCAGCGGGGGACAGCACGGGCAAGGTTTCTGCTTGGGGTGGCAGAAACCCTTGAGCTGGCCCTGAGTGCAGAGCTCAGTGGCTCCATTGTTCTAACACCTTGTTGCAGGTAATGCAAAATTCTGTTGCATGTAGGAAAAGATAGCGTTGGTATGTGTGTGCTGGCAAACAGTCGTTTCTTTAGCATGAAGCTTGCTTATATAAGAGAAACGTTTGGCGTGTAGAAGAAATAGAACTGCCATCTTTTGTTTCTTTTACGCTCCTTGCATGGACTAGAGCTCAACATGAAAGAAATGGATAAAATGACAGAGAACCGAGCAACACGTTAGTATGTGAAATCTATGCGCATGCGTGCGGCACCACTGGTAGCACATCTGTTGTCTGCACATGCATCTACCTTCCTGCATCTCATTTTGCACTGATGTTTTGTGCATACCTTATTTGCATGTCGCCTTTGCTGCATATTGGCATATAACTTTGGCATTTCTCATACACTAGGAAACCTTGCGCACAGCTAGTAGCATGTGATTTTAACGCCAGCTTTCTGCATCAGCCTGTTAAATTGTAAGCCCTCCAAAGAACAGTCAAAAAAAACCCTACTGTACCTGAATGTAATTTGCCTTGAACTTCTGAGGAAAGGCGTGAGTTAAATCTATTTCCCCCTTCCTTTCCTCCCCCCCTTACAGTAGGCAATTTTCTCAGTTTTGTTTCTTTAGCATTTGATTAACAAAGGAATGCAATACCCCCCACCCCCGCCCACACACACATTCACCCCTGCTACTCCCCAAAACTCACAGTGATTGCTTTGCATTTTCAACATATCCTTCCCAGACATGACAAGTAGAAATGTCTTTGAAGATGTAAATGGGAGGGAAGTTGAACAGGGTGGGGAAAGAGTTGTGGTTATTTGTCGAGTTTGTGAAATTTCCAGGGTAACAGCACTTGACGTTGGAGTCCTACTCATCAACAGACCAGGCAGAGTAAAGGAGTTCTCAGTAGTGGAAACCTCTGTAGCTCCGCCAATGTACATCTGTTTAGCTCTGTATGGATCACATTTAGTGGTGCAGAATTAGATTAGTTTTTATGCTTGCTTAATCTTCACCTCTTTACTGAGGTTGCAAGGTAATTGACAACTTTTGATGGTGTTTTTTTTAGTGATGTGTGAACTCATTCACAAGTAGAACACTAAGTGATATGTTTCCCAGCTTTTGCTTAATCAGCTGATTCATTTAGTCTGAGAATATAATATAAATTCCATATTGCCCTGCTAGACCAGTCCAGACAAGTGGATTGTAGTCCCCTACCAGCAGATTGGTGGAGACAAAGAACCAATGTAAAAAAGCCAAGGTTTCAATGACATCATTCCTATGACTCTATTCGCCTCAGCCACCAGAGGTCCCTTCAGTATTTCTTTGTCTCCAGCAGATGGTGGATGGATTTTCTCCTCTGTGTAGAAAATCTGAGTCTTGAGAGGAAAAGAGATTGATTAAATGCTTGTGAACAACCACCTAGAGTACAGAAAGGTGGCTCTCTCACTTGAACGCAACGTGGGAGACTCCACTAGACTGCAGTCTTTTCAGTAGCCATAGGAGAAGGGGAAATTGGTTCAACTCCACACTCTTATTATGATAAAGACCTGTTGAGCAGCCACAAATGGGAAAGAACAGCAGCCTCACACAACCTCAGCGCCCCTCCCTCCTCCTCTGTCCCCCCCCCCCCCTCCCCCAGCTCTCTCACAAAGATCGCAGAAGGCTCTCACAGAGATCTGCCTGCCAGCCACCTTAAAAGCAGTGCTGCAATGCCAGGCAGTGAAACAATTTCAGGGGAGTAGAGCTGAGCCCAGCACAGATTCTCTGACCGGGACTTTCAGAGGGTGAGTACCAAAGCTTGACCTCGTCATTGACTTCACTACCTTTCCTCTCTTATCTCTCCCTACACCCCTCCTCAGAAACTCCTCTCTTCTGGCAAATTGCTTCTATCTGTGCCCTTTTCTTCTGTTGATAATTCAGACTTTGCCCCTTTCACCTTGCTGCTCCTTATGCCTGGAACAAACTATCTGAGTCTGTACATCAGGAGCCTTTTCTGACCCTTTTCAAATCCAGGCTGAAAACTCATCTCTTTACTGCTGCTTTCAGAACTTGACTCACTTGATCTCTGTGTTCCCTTACCATTCCCTCTAGATGTATCTCATGTCTACAGCTACTGTGTTGTCTGTCTTGACTAGATTGTAAGCTCTGATAAGCAGGGACTGTCTCTTACATGTGTCTGTGCAGCCTTCTGTACGTCTTGTAGTGCTATTGAAATGTTCAGTAGTAGTGGGTCGTAGCTGGGGGTTCCTGATTCTGTCTTCTTGGGACGCGATTCAGGGTGACTATTGGAGTGATGTGGGGGTTTCCCGCCATTTTATGCACACATTAGTGACATTTTTATCTATTGTGCGCCTGGTGATCTCACAGTCCTAGTGTGCATTCCACCCAAGTGGCTCCAAGATATGCTCCTTCCCTAGCACCTGTAACGCATGTAATGCAAAAACACAGTTAACATGATTTCAGGCTGATGCAGCCTTAGTGCATACTGTTGTGATACTTGCCCTAACTATCTTCTTCCAGGAAACATTATTTGACCTGTGGCATGCAAGGTATCTCATCCCTGGATTCTGGACTCTGCCTGCTTTCCTCCTCTCAGCCGAGGGATACAGTTAGTCTGACCTTGCCTGCCTCAGGGCAGGAGGTGACGGATGGTGCTTATGAGTAAGGATATTCAGCCGGCTGGAGGCCCCGGTGACCATGCTGTGAGTCCTCTAGGGTCTGTGATGGCTATGCCCCCTGGTGTTGGGGAGTCATGTCCGAGAGGAGAGCTTCCGGACTCTGGATTGTTTTTTCTGAAATTATTTTACCTTCCAATTCATACTGCTAGACCAGTCCAGACAAATGGGTTGTGTCCCCCTGCCAGCAGATCCTGGAGACAGAGAACTCTACCAGAGCTCTAATAGGCTGATCCCTGGTGATGCTGCTGAGATGATGAGACTGTACCCCAAGGGGTCTCCCCCAGTATTTCTCTGTCTCCAGCAGACCTGGTAGCTTTTTTGTTTTGCTCCTTTGGAGAAAGGATTAATTTCCCTATTTCAGGACGAAGCTCGGGAGCTCCTCTACTTTGAGAGTGATCCCCTCTATTGGCAGGGTGTTTCAGCTGAGCTCCTGTATAGAAACAGTGACGTTCGCTGACTGAAGGCATTCCCAGCAGCTAGCCATGAGGGCAGCCTTGGCTGGAAGAAGGGCTCACTAACACTCGAGGGTTACCTCTGCGTTAGCGCTCGCTTGGCATCAGATGTGGTTTTCCTGATCCTGCCCTTGGAATCCCTGCACTGGCCGGCATCTGTGAGTACAGTTTTACTTTGTTTAATGCATGCTGAAGCTCCTGAGGGGTCCAAATCCGCCAAATTTTCGCGTTCTCAGAATTGTCCCATTTTTGGCACAGGGGTCAATCCTGGCCTGGAGAGCTGGTTTCTGCCTTTTTTTCAAAAATTTGCTGCTTTTTTGACCTTTTATTTAACTCATCCTTATCTTTCTTTCTCGTCGGAGGGCGTGACTCTTCGGATAGTTCCATCCTTTTTGCCCAAGGTGGTTACGCCTTTTCATGTCATTCAGCCCCTCTTCTTGCCGTCCTTCTCTCCAGAGCAGTGTACGGGTCGGCGTCGACACTTACGTGTGTTAGATCTTAAACGGGTCCTCTGTCGGTATCTTAAAGTCACCAATTCCTTTCGGCAGACGGATCATCTCTTTGTCCTTCTTGCGGGCTCCCGTCGAGGGTTTGCAGCCTCTAAGGCTACTATCGCCAGGTGGCTAAGAGGAGCTATTGAAGAAGCCTATATTCTTCAGCGCAAGTCGGTGCCTATAGGGCTCCGAGCACACTCCACGCGGGTGCAGGCAACGTCTTGGGCCGAGTGTTCCCATGTGGCACCCCTCGACATCTGCCAGGCGGCAACTTGGTTGTCGCTATCGACTTTTGTCCGTCACTATCGATTGGACATCCACGCTCGGCAGGAGATGAGTTTTGGCGTGTCAGTGCTTTCGGCGGCTTTGGACCCACCCTAGAGGTCGGTAGCTTGGGTACTGCCCGTTTGTCTGGACTGGTCTAGCAGTATGAATTGCAAGGTGAAATTTCACTTACCTTTAATTTCCTTTCCTAGAATACTGCTAGACCAGTCCAGTACCCACCCTGCTGTCAGTCTCAGTCCTGCTGGTGCAGCGGAGCCGCCGTTATCTTTTGCTTTTGTTTTTTCCTTCCGTAGGCCTGGCAAGTGAGCCTCTAGTCCCTTTGTCCTTCTCGGCGGCCTTCAGTTTCTGGGAATGCTTTCAGCACCTTGTACATAGTTGAGGCCGGGTCCGTTGACTGGCTGTATGTAGTTGTTTAGTTTTCATGACGTTCAGCTTGTGGATGATACTGAGGGAGACCCCTTGGGGTACAGTCTCATCATCTCAGCAGCATCACCAGGGATCAGCCTATTAGAGCTCTGGTAGAGTTCTCTGTCTCCAGGATCTGCTGGCAGGGGAACACAACCCATTTGTCTGGACTGGTTTAGCAGTATTCTAGGAAAGGAAATTAACGGTAAGTGAAATTTCACCTTTTGCAACAGGCCTGGTCCTTATAACATGGAAATTCAGACCCTGTGGCCTCTAGGTGCCCCCAGGTGTAGTCTCATGCAGGGCAGGCTGAAAGTGGAAGCCCTGTTTGATTACCTTCGGCTAAATGTCCCTGGCGAGGCGTGCTCTCTGGAGATCGGGAACAGCTGGGAGCTATCCAGATGTTGACTATGACTCGGATTCATCTGGCTTGATACTGGGCTCTGATGTAGATGAGTATGTGCTCTCACCTTCAGAAGATTATGCAGAGGTTGGCATGATTCACCTGTTTCGGAAGGAAGAGCTGGCAGTGTTGATTGCCAGGGTTTCATCCGCCTTGAACTTGATGCTTCTGGCTAAGGAGCAGGAGCTGAAGGTACACTCGCTCCTTCAAGGGGTGCAACAATCCACTACTGTCTTCCCATTCCCGGATGTGATCAAGGATATGATCTGGTCGGAGTGGGACTCTCCTGACTCCCTACCTAAAGGGTTAAGGGTGTGTATGAAAATCTGCGCTCTCATGGAGGAGGAGCGTGCCGAGTGGTTTGGAATTCCCAAGGTGGAAGCGCAGGTCACAGGGGTTACCAGACGGACCACCACTCCTGGGGAAGGCGGGTCAGCTTTAAAGGATTTTCTGGACAGTAAGGTGGATTCCTTGCTGAGAAGCCAGTTTGCCATGGCAGCGGCTATTCTGCAGCTGGTGGATATGTACTAGCCTGATGCCTTGAGCCCTACTCTAGTGGATTAGTCTCTACTGCCGGATAAGAAATGCCATACTTGGTCAGACCAAGGTCCATCAAGCTCAGTATCCTGTTTCCAATAGTGGATAGTCCAAATCACAAGTACTTGGCAGGTTCCCAAAAAGGTACACAGGTTTCACAATGCTTGTCCCAGGTAAGCAGTGGATTTCCTGGATTTATAAACCTCTCCTCCAGGAACTTATCCAAACCTTTTTTAAATTCAGCTATACTAACAACTTTTACTACATCCTCTGGTAACGAATTCCAGAGTTTGATTATGCATTGAGTGAAAAAATATTTTCTCTTATTAGTCTTAAATGAGTTACATTGAAGCTTCATTGCATGTCCCCTAGTCTTTCTACTTTTTGATGGCATGAACAACCAGTCTACGTTTACTCGTTCCACTCCATTCATTAATTTATAGACCTCTATTATATCTCCCCTCAGCCATCTCTTTTCCAAGTTGAAGAGCCCTAACCTTTTAAGCCTTTCCTCATAGGGGTATCCTTCCATCCCCTTTACCATTTTGGTGACTCTTCTCGTACATTTTCTAATTCTGCTACCCCTCTTTTGGAGTTGGCTATGATCTTCCTTTCTGATGCCATGTAATTTTGGCAGCCAGGGATGGTGCCCTGATGATGGTGTCATGCTATTGGGTTTGACTCTGGCACTAGGCAGCGGACACATCCTCCAAAGTCTGGTTGACCCAACAGGCTTTTAAGGGGCAGCTTCTATTTGGAGCTGAGTTAGAGAAGTTGGTGAAGGGCCTGGATGAAAGAAAATCTTACCACTTTCTGTAAGACAGATCCAAGGGGCCCATGAAATGGGCTGGTAACCATTTCTTATCAGCCTCCGCCCGTACACTGGCCGGAATCCTGAGGGTCACGGGGCTCTGGTCATTACCGACTGAGAAAACCTTTCTTCACCTCTGCTTTCGGGCCTCAGGCTCATTCTCAATCCTTTTGTGGAGCGCATAGGCCCTAGGACTCAGTCCCCTCCAGAGGAGGATCCTCTTGGGCTGTGCAATGAAGGTTTGGGGGCCCATTCCCTGGTTCCTCCAGTGGGAGGCAGGCTTTGCCTTTTCTTTCAGGAATGGGGTCGAGTTACCAAGGATCACTGGGTGCTAGATACCATTCAGTTCAGCTATGTTCTGGAATGCAAAGAGCCAATTCTGGATGCTTTCATTTCCCCTTGTGGGTCTGCGATCAGAAGTGCCGCCGTATGGACCACCTTTGACAAGCTGCTATGCCTGAAGGTGGTGGTGCCCATCCCTCTGGAAGAGCATGGCAAGGGCAGATACTCCATCTATTTTGTGGTGCCAAAAAAGGATGGTTCCTTCTGGCCCATTCTGGACCGCAAGGGGGTCAACAAGCACTTGTACGTCCTGCACGTCTGGATGGAAACCCTGTTCTCTATGATTCAAACAGTGCACCAAGGGGAGTTCTTGGCTTCTCTGGATCTGGCCAAGGCATATTTTCATATTCCGATCCAGGCGGATCAGAGGAAGTTTCTGCATTGTCCTGTGCTTGGCTCTCACTATCAGTTCACCACCCTCCCTTTCAAGCTACCCCCCGCCTCAGGGACATTCTCCAGTGTCATCATAATGGCAGCTGTAGCACCAAGGGATCTTTGTCCATCCCTATCTGGACGACTGGCTCATCTGAGCCTGTTCCCTTTCAGAAGCATCTCGGGTGGCGTCCTTTTTGGAAAGCCTCAGCTGGGTGATCTGTCAGGGAAAGAGCAAGCTGTTGCCTTCCCAGTCCGTGGAGTTTCTGGGAGCGCGTTTTGATATTCGAGTGGGCAGAGTTTTCCTTCCAGAGGAGAAAGTCAAAAGACTTGGATTGCCTGACACTATTCTGTGCATAGCAGGCTCCCAGAGCCTGGGATTATCTTCAGCTCAGATTGATGGTGACGACCATAGAGATGGTGCTGTGGGCGCATGCTCATATGCAACTGCTCCAGTGCTTCGTATTGACTCAGTGGTCCCTAAGTTCTAGGAGTTTGAGCACAGGCTTCATTCCCCTTGATGAAGGCCAGCCTGTAGTGGTGGCAGCAGCCCTGTTTTATCTGAGGAAGGGCATACCTCTGGACGATTTCACCTGGATCCTGCTGACAACTTATTTATTTATTTAACATTTCTTATATACCGCGCTATTTCACATCAGTGCGGTTTACAATGAACAGAATATTTGGACAAATCGTCAACGTTTACATAAAACAGGATTTTTAAACTTGAGTTAACTGGGTAAAACTATATACAAACAAACTATATACATACATATAACAAATTTTACCGTTGGGATTAGACTATAACATTTTTGTATTTAACATGGTGATGAGGCATTAATGACCACTTATGCCGGTCTCTCAGGCTAGGGAGCCCATTGCCAAGATTGTATGGCCCATCAACTGCCTCGAGGCGAGGGCCGTCAGATTGGCTGTTCTGTGTTTCCAGCACCTAAGGGAGGACTGTTCGAGTATTTTAAAACAGCACCATGGTAGGCCTTATGTCAATCAGCAAGGCAGCACGAGAAGCACTGGGGTAGCTCTGGAGATGGCTCTCCTGTTTGTCTGGGTGGAGAAGGACCCCCTAGCTTTGTTGGTCCAACACATTGCCGGATGGACATTGTGCAAGCAGACTGCCTCAGCCAGCACATTCTGGAGAATGGGAGTTGAGTCAGGAGGCGTTTCAGTTGATTCTGTGCCACCAGGATCGCCCCAAAATGCATCTGATGGTGACCCACTCCAGTGCCAAAGTTTACTGCTTCTTCAGTCACTACACAGAAGTGGAGTCCAAGAGCGTCGACACCCTGACCCAGCCTTGGCCAAGTCTGCAACTGCTGTAGTGTTTCCTCTGTGGCCACAGGGGGCATATAGAACACCACCTGGGCAGAATTGTTCTAGTGACACCAGATTGGTCGAGGAGAGCGTGGTTCGGAGACCTGATGCGGCTCCTGCAGGCACCTTCTCTTTGGTTGCCTCTGTGTCTATTGCAGCAGAGGCCGATTGTCCTGGAGAGCCCAGTTCCTTTCTCACTCTTGAAAGGAGATGGCTAGCTGGTAAGGGCTACTCTCCAGCAGTGGTCTGTACTCTGCTTGAGGCCCGGAGGAAGTCTACCAAGCTAACATACGTATGGATATGGGCCTTTTTGAACGTTGGTACAGCACACAGCAGTTGACTACAGAGGTAGTCCTCCCTGTTGGCCTTTCTTACAGGATAGCATAGAGAAGGACTTGTCCCTTAGCTCCCTGAAAGTTCAGGTGGCAGCTGTGGCCTCTTTCTGGGGTCTAGTGGTGGGCAAGTCTTGCACCTGGTTGTTTCATGTTTTCTCCAAGGGCTTTGGCATCTGCATCCTCCCCTTCAGTCTATGATCTCTTCCTGGGATCTGTGTCTGTTGCTCAGGGTCCTGATGGTGGTGCCCTTTCAGATATTGAAGCATGCTTCCTTAAAGGATTTGACACTCAAGACGGTCTTCTTGGTCACAATTTGTTCTGCAAGGCGGATTTCCAAGCTGCAGGCTCTGTTTTGCCAAAGCCCTTAACTATCCATTTTGAAGGAGGCCATTTCCATTCGACCTGTGCCTTCCTTCTTGCTTAAGTGATTTTTCCCTTTCACATAAACTAGATGTTCTGCCTGCCCACCTTCCTGAAGGAGCAGTATTGGGGGAAAGAAAAGGATCTTTGCCTGGTGGAAGTCCGGAGGGCTGTCCTCCGGTACCTGGTGGTTACGAATTCCTTTCTTAAGTCTGATCATCTTTTTGTGCTGTTTGTTGGCCCATGCAAGGATTAAGCGGTGACAAAGTCGACTTTGGGGTGCAGGATTAAGGATACCGTTGCCTCTGCATATCTGTTGTGGAACCAGCTGGTTCTAGAGAGTTTGTGTGCCTATTCTACCTGAACAGAAGCATCCTTGTGGGTGGAGCAGAGCAGAGCTCAGTAGCCTCTGCAGACATTTGCTGGGCGGCAATTTGAGAATCGCTTTCCACTTTTGTCAAGCATTATTGCTTGGATATCCAAGCACAGGCAGACATGGCCTTTGGCTCAAGGATTTTGCGAGCTGCTGTGTCTTCTTCCCACCCAGTGGAGTTGTAGCTTTGGTATACCCCACTTGTCTGGACTGGTCTAGCAGGACAATATTGGGGTGACTTTTTACTTAGCAGTTAATGTCCTTTCCTTGAGTCCTGCTAGACCAGTCCAGGGCTTGCCCCTGAAACTATTCATCTGCTGTGATACCCTTGAGTCCACTATGATTTTTATACTTGCCTCTGCAGGTTCATCTTCTACTGATAGTCTTCTGTTCTTGCTTTCCTACACATGGTTCTCTACTGTTGATTACTCATTGTTGTCCACAATTGAGGTTGTGTGAGGCTTTTCATGTTTCTCCCATATGCTTTGGGACAAATACTGAAGGGACCTCTGATGGCTGAGGCAAATAGAGGCATAAAAGTGATGTCATTGAAGCCATGGCTTTTCATTGGTTCTTTGTCTCCACCAATCTGCTGGTAGGGGAGCACAACCCAGTTGTCTGGACTGGTCTAGCAGGACTCAAGGAAAGGACATTAACCGGTAAGTAAAATGTCACCTTGTGAAGTTAAAAAGAATAACTTTAATTTTTTCCAGAAACCTGCAAACATTTCTCCACACATTATTCACCACCCAGTCCCTTTGCATACTGCTTTATGATGTTGGGTTACAAAATTGATTCCTCTTTATCATTTGAAATGAAATTCTTAGCAGTTCTTAAATCCTCGGGTAAATACACACTGTGAAACTGTTTTTGGATATAACTGACCTTAAAACCCCTGGCTTTGATTCAGTTCATAATGAAGATGACTGTGGTATTTTATATGGCTTAATAGAAGAGCAATCTACTTTTGGTCATGTTCAACTTTGCCAAAACTCAGCTACTAGACTCCTGACAAATAAGAAAAAAATGTGGTCACATTTCTCCTACTCTAAAAAGCCTCCACTGGCTTCCTTTATCTTTAGGATCCAATTCAAAATATATTTGATTATATACAAAGTTTTGCATACATAGTAACATAGTATATGATGGCAGATAAAGACCAGCATGGTCCATCTAGTCTGCCCAGCAAGGTGGCAAGAGTAGGTGCGCCTGCCGCTCTGTGTAGGTCACCCCTCCCCATGCCTTTGTTTACAGGTATACCCACCGCTCCATGTAGGTCACCCCTATATGTTGAGATATAAGAGATAGTTAATTTTATTTTGATTTTATCCTGTTGCTGTAAAAGGAGCTACTGTGTCTATCCCATGTCGTTTTGAATCCTGTCACTGTATTTGTCCCCACCACTTCCATCGGGAGGGCATTCCAAGCATCCACAACTCTTTCAGTTAAAAAGTATTTCCTGACATTGCCTTTCAGTTTACCACCTTGCAGCTTCATGTTATGCCCTCTAGTTTTACAGCTTCCCCGCCTTTGAAAAAGGTTTGTTTGTTTGTTCATTAATACTCTTAAGTATTTACAAATCTGTATCATATCTCCCCTGTCCCTTCTCTCCTCTAGCGTATACATATTTAGGTCTTCGAAATGGTCTCGAAAACTGAACACAATATTCCAAGTGAGGCCTCACCAGTGACTTGTACAGTGGCATTAGTACCTCCTCCTTTCTGCTGGTAATTCCTCTCTGTATGCAACCCAGCATCCTTATGGCTTTGGCCACCGCCTTGTCACACTATTTCGCCACCTTGAGATTCTCAGAAACAGTCACTCCAAGATCCTTCTCCTGGTCCATGCACACCAACCTCTCACCCCCTATTGCATATAATTCCCTTGGATTTCTACTTCCCAAGTGCATGACACTGTACTCTTCACATTAAATCTTAGCATTAGACCATTCTTCCAGTTTTTGTAGATCTTTCCTCATGTTGTCCACTTCCTCAGGGTCGTCCACTCTGTTGCAAATTTTTGTGTCATCTGCAAAAAGACAGACTTTTCCATTCAGTCCTTCAGCAATATCACTCACAAATACATTGAACAGTACCAGTCCCAGGACCGATCCCTGGGACACACCACTAATCACCACTTACATGTGTTGCCTTTTTATAAGTGCATATGGTATATCAAATGGTTATTTAATTGTGGATTATCTTGGGAAAAGTATGCATATTTTATTCATGCAAAGTTCGTGGGACATCATGTATTATCAGTTAGGTATATCTATAGCATTACTTTGTAATGAGATGCAAAGTATAAGGGATTGGTTTACTAAACCACACCAGGCTTTTGCAGCTAATGCGGAACGAAGTGCAGATAGCACCACGTGTATACTGTACCTGAATGTAGCTCGTCTTGATCTTCTCCTGGAAAGGTGTGAGTTAAATACTAATAGAACTATGAATAATAATAATAAAAACCTATGCATTTATCCATTGGGGTGTGTGCACAGCAGTTCCCCAGCAGACAGCACACCAAAAGTGCAGAGAACATGGTCAGGCAGCATCATGGATGCAGCTGTTGCCACACATTGAGGTGGCGTTAACTGCACCCATGCCTTCTGCAAATCTGACGGTTAATGCATGCAGTTGAGGACCATAGAAAAAACAAGTTGCAGAAATACCCACTGGCTGCCGTAATCCTACCCGCTCTTTCAGATAATGCACTTTCTGCAAAAAGCACAGAAAAACGCTGCATTATCTACAATTGCCCTTTGTTACCTGCTATCACGACCAGTCGGCGTGGTCCTAGCCTATTTATCAGAATTATTAATTCCATATAATTTGCCCTGTCCAATTCATTCTCATTGTTCCAATCAATTAATTCTTCCAACTGCTTATAATCTTTATCTTGATGCAGTTACACATACAGCCTTTTCATGTTAGGGTGTTCCAGAGAAGCGGGCCATATCTCATCACCTGAATTCTCTGTGCTTCTAGTCTGCTCTGAAAACTTACCTGGTCACCCTAGACTTTGGCGAGTCACCAGACCCAGACTTAGGGTGAGATTGAGCTAGATAAACCCCAGCACTGTGTCTTCCTCCTCTTCCCATCTTCTCCCTATCTCTTCATTTTCCTATTACAATAGAGATTGAAAGTCCCAGAATGTTTTGAGATGGCAATTGAGGAAAAATATTTTCCAGACTATGAAACACAAACTAGACTTTAGTCACAGGTGTGCCTAAGGCACTGAATCCAATCTCTCCAAAGTTTAACTTCTTCCAGCAAGATTTAACATTTGTGAGTCTTGCCCAGGTTAGCAGATGATGAGCAGTATTGATCAGATTCGTCTCCATTTGAAATGGTTGATCAACAGTGAAAGTGAAATGCAGTGTCTTATTTCTTCTCAACTCTAGCACAAAACAAAGAAAACCCAAAGTCTTGATTAGGAATGGAGCAAGAGATTGAAGGCAGTAAATGAGGTGGAAGGGGCTGAAGTATGTTTATGGGCATTATAAAGAGTGCTTTAGTACATCTCCACAGAATTTTACAGATAAGTTGAATGACCAAATTGTAAAGACCATACTGTGCCTTGCATCTTTTTGACTAATACCCTGTATTATTGCACCTAGATTGTAAGTTCTGATGAGCAAGACTCTGACGAGCAGGGACTGTCTCTTGTATGTTTGACTGTACAGCGCTGCGTGCGTGGCGCTATATAAGTGCTAAATAGTAGTAGTAGATGTAATGAGTCTGCCAGGAATAAGGAAATTGCCAAAAGGGTAACTACGTTAGTCTAGAATAGCAAAAATGACAGAGGCAAGTGGCACATTATAGACTAACCAAATTTATTGAAGCATGAGCTTTCAAAGCCAAGGACCATTTCGTCAGATGCCAGGAACAAGGGTTTCTTTGCAACTTATCCATTCAAATCATGATTTAACAAAAAAATTACTCCAGCTTCATATGTCTCAGTAATTTATGGTGCATTTAATTAAGGTTAAAATACAGTAGTATGGCTGAACTATAGGAATAGAATAAAATCCCATTCTATTCAAATAACTCCACTGTGGACGTCACAAATGACGACAAATACTTCACAGCTGTGTGACTTTAAAACAGTCTTTGGACGTTATCGGTTAGGTTTTTTGACAAATAGAAGTTCATTTTGTGAACATTTGGAAAGGAACAGAAATAGCTTTGCTTCGGTTCAAAGATGAGTCAAATCCTTTGTTTTGCCTCTTCATGTGGATTATTGCTTTGAAGTAGCAGTGGAAAATATTACATAAAAAATAGGCAACGGCATTGCCAGTTCATTAGCAAACGGTCAGACAACTTAAATGGTGGCAATTCTAGTACTTTGCCTGGGGTCCCTAATTTGCCAGGGATGCTGCAGGGGGAGCTCTCACAGCCCCTTGGCATGGGGATGAGAGGAGAAACAATCGGTTACTGCAGAAGCGACACATAGCGGCTACACTGAGAATGAAACTTTTCACAGGTTCCGGAGGGAGCTGTGGTTTGTGGACTCTGACTGAGGACTTTCACTGCAGCAGCTGGGCTGAGTTGCGAGGATTTAGAATATTTATTTAATTCATTTATTTGCTTTTATATACCGCACTATTTAGAAATCAGTGCGGTATACAAGAAACAAAACCAGTAATTACATAGAACAAGTTTTAGAGAACAAAAACAGCAAACATCAACAGTTATTAAAGCTAACAGTTGGTAGATTAAACAGGGGAGTCATATTGGGTTGTAATTGGGTGAACGATATACATTGTGAGTATTAGGATAAGGTAAGTAAGTAGTTGGATCTGGTTGAGGGGTTTGGATCAAGGCAGCTTAAATATCTAAAGAGGGAACTAGCCAGGCGGTCTATGTTACTTGCTCATAACATAATTGGAAAAGATGTGTCTTTAGTGCTTTCTGGAATGTAGACAAATCAGAGATGGCGCGGATTGGGGAGGGGAGGGAGTTCCAGAGAGGTGGTGCATATAGTTTGAATGCTCGGCTTCTCTCAGACTGGGAGCTTTTTCTTATGATGGATTGGGACTGAGAGACTGTTTGCCATAATAGACCTTCTGACTCTGTTGTCTGGTGTTCACTGTAAGAACTCTTCAAGGGCAATTGCAGAGAGGTTGTGTAGTATTTTGAAAGTCATTATGAGGGCTTTGTACTTGAAACGGCTCGAAATAGGGAGCCAATGGAGTTTTCTCAAGATAGGAGTTGCATGTTCCTATCTCAAGGCTCCAACCAGGGTTCGTGCTGCAGTGTTCTTTGGCATTTTCAGGGGATGAATTACGCGGTCTGGCAGGCCATGAAAAATGATGTTTGCATAATCAAAGTAAGAAGTGCCTGGAATACAGTGCGGAAGTTGGCAAGGGACACAGTTGACAAAGGGTCTGTAGCTTTAGGTATACTGCTCTAGTGATGTTATTTATGTGCGGCTCCATTGTTAAATGTTGGTCTAAGCAGCGATCCCCAGGTACCGGACCTCTTGCTGAATATTCAGCTCAGCATCCTTTACTTGTAAAGTGGGAAGAGGTATGAATGATAGGTCCTTTGCAATGAATAAAACTTCAGATTTCTTGCAATTCACTCTTAGGTTATGTAGTTTCAGCCAGTCTGAGACTGCATTAAAACAGTCTATGATTCCAGAGTAATTTGGGTTATCTGTGGAGAAGGGAGTGTAAAGCAGCACATCGTCAGCATAGATGTGGTAAAGTATGTCGTACGATTTGATAATAGAGCAAACATGCTGGATGTAAATATTGAAAGGTAATGTGGATAAGGAAGAGCCTTGCAGTATGCCCTGAGTTTGAGAGTAACTGGATGAAGTTTGCGTACCTATATGTATCATTTGTTGTTGGTCTGGTAAGTATGATCTGCACCAATCTAAGGCTAAGTTTTGAATGCCTTTCAACTGTAGTCGGGTAAGGAGGAGGTTGAATGTATCAAAGGCAGATGCAATATCTAAAAAAATTAGGATAAAGCTTTGTTTGGTTTTGTTCATGCCTTTGACTAGATTGTTTATCAGGGTGACAAGCAGAGTTTCAACCCCATGCTGTAGACATAATCCATGCTGGTTATTGTCTAATGGAGAATGGACATCAATGTGGTCTTGGATTTGCTGTTGCACTATCTTCTCAGTTTTCTTAGCCAAGAAGAGCGGGCAAGTTATGGGCCTATAGGAATTTACATCGCCCGGATCCAATTTGCAACTCTTAAGTAAGGATCTGATAGTTGCAGTTTTTAGAGGAGCTGGAAACCAACCTTTGGAGAAGGAGAGGTTTATAAATCTATAGATGTAAGCACTTAGTTCAGAGCAGGCTGACTTAATCCAATAGGAGGGACATGGATCCGCTGGAGAGGTGGTAGAGTTGAGCCCTCTTATTATGTCCTGGATTTGTTCTGCTGAGTAAGGCCTTTAACACAGGGCTGGTGGAGTCATCACTAGGAGGAACGGAGGCACTTAACACAGGGATGTTGGAGTCATCGCTTGGAGGAATGGCTACTATAGGTGTATCGACTGATGGAGTAATTACAGCTTTACGGGGGATCCCATTGTCTTTGTTCTTAAAGTAGATAGCGAAGTCCTGTGGATGTGGTGTGTTTTCAGTGTATTGCTTTGTCTTGTCTTTTATAAGAGACTGAATGATTCTGAAAAGCTCACAGGGTGTGTTAATAGAGCGCTTAAAGATGTTGGTATGATATTCCTTTCTTTTCAGATTGACTGCATTATGATGTTCTTGTAAGGTCTTCATGTAAATGGTGCGGTCTTGTGGAAGTTTTGAGTGCCGCCATTTTCGCTCCAACTTCCTGAGATGTAGCAGGGACTCTCTTAAGTCAACTGTGTACCAGATAACTGTTTGGTTATGCTTAGTGGCTCTTGTATGGTGTGGTAGGAGTGCAACCTTGCTTAGGGTGGAATTCCATGTATGTACCATTTCAAATATGTCATTTTTAAGGTTGGGTAGGGTTTCCTCAAGGAATGCTTCTTTGATGAAAGGCTGAAAATGGCGAGGAAGAGGCACAGTAGAATTTGAGGAAGACACAGGGTTCATTGTGGATGAGGGGATGTAGAAGAAAATGGTCTTATAGTCTGACCATGGTACTGGTATGATTTGTGGTTGGTGCAAGTTGCTGGCAGAATGAGTGGGTGAAGGCGTGAAGATGAGGTCCAAGGTATTTCCTCTAGCATGGGTAGGGACCTGTATTTGTTGATTATAGCCTAGTGAAGACATAGCCTCTAGAAAGGCAGAGGAGTGCTTCATTGAGAGTGCAAGGAGATTGAAGTCTCCTAGTAGCCAGAGTGGCTTACTCTTAGTTGAATGATTGCATGCTGTGTCGAGGACAATGTCGAGGTCCTCAGCACATGTGGAGGAGGCTCAGTAGAACAAGGCAGTTGCTAGGTGCTTATTCGAGATCATAATGGCATCCAGGTTGTTAGAATTGTGTATAGTATGGCATTGGAATTGGAGATTGCATTTAGACATGATAAGGACTCCTCCGTCTCTTTTATTAGATCTTGGACAGTTAAAGAGGTTTTAATGTTTATTTATTTGATGTACCGCCTTTCGTAGTTACAGCAGAGCGGTTTACAATATTCAAATTATAAGGAAAAAGGCCACTGGCCGGAAAAGAGGAAAATAAATTACAATGTTGACAGGACAGTTAGAGGACAGACATGCATATGAAATAACAGAGAAAACCAAGACAAGAAGGGGAATGGTAAGGGGTGATATCACACAAAAGGAGAGGGGAGGTCAAAGGCTTCAGAGAAAAGATGGGTCTTCAGGTGAGTTTTGAAAGTAGTGTGGTGTTGCTCGAGTCTGAGCGAGGTGGGCAGGGAATTCCAAAGTGCAGGTCCAATGAAAAAGAGAGCAGAAGTGCGGGTGGACTGGAGGTGAGCGCGGGGGGGGGGGGGGAGGGAGGTGAATACGATTAATGTGTAAGGACCGTAGGGAGCGACTAGGAGTATGAAATTGGATAAGGTCTGCCAGGTATTGCGGTGTGTGTGTATAGAGGACTTGATGAACTAGGGTGAGGAGTTTGAAACGAGTGCGAAAGAGAATGGGCAGCCAGTGAAGGTGAATCATAGTTAGGGAGCTTTAGTTGGCTTGTGATTACGGTATCCGTGTCAGTTAACTATGATTCAGTTATGGGATTCTACATAGTCTATGATTACTGGCCATTTGTTTCGGATGGAGAATAGGGAGAAACATCTTCGGTGGCTGTGGATAAAGGCTTATGCCACCGTTTCCCAGTAGAAGCCGGTTCTGATTGAGCTGAAAGCCCAAAAGAGTAGGAGGAAACTACAGGGCTGAAAAATAAAATGAAATTTTCCAACAATACATCTAGAAAACTTGAATTTAAAAATAATTATTTTTTTGTTGCAATATAGCCTGGGCCATCTAAAAGCCAGAACTGCATTATCTATGGATTCTTCCTCTTTCATGCTTTTCTGCACACTGATTTTTTGCAACAGGAATGTAGCTGCCACAAATCAGGACCTTCCCAGGATCATTTTCATGAGAAATAGAAATGGTTCAACTCTGCAAAGCATCAACTTTCTACTAGTTACTGCATGCACTGAACACAAACACATTCATATTAGAATATGTGCATTTTACCATTTAGTCATTCGGTTCAGCTGACTTTGTGGGCACCTGCCTCCCAGTAAGATCAGTAAGTAGCCTGCTTGTAGCTAAGCCTTATTTGGGTCAATAAGCTTGAAAAGCACACTTTAGAATAGCACTCTATGTTCTCTGTGGGTATACAGACTTGGAAAATGAGTGTTTAATTACAATGCGGTCTGTTTTAATAATGCTTAGCGTTTTGGATTACATCTGGTCAGGATCATTGCAGCAGATGATCATTCTGTTTTTTTTCTATATGTTGTTGTCAAATGCCATTGAGTTGATGTCAGTTCATTACAACTCTGTGGCTAGTTGTCCTAAACTGTGTTCGGTCTTCAGTCAAGTGGCTAATTCTTAATAGAATGGCATCTGTAGCTGCTGTTAGTGTATCAGTCGATCACATTGCCGGTCTTCCTCTTTTGTGCTGACATTAAACCTTATTCTTTCTCAAATGATCTTTCTAAAGTATGAAAGTCAAAGTCTTGCCATTTGAGCTTCTAAGGAAAGCCTAGGTTTGATCTCTATTACCAAATGATTTGTTCTTCGGGTAGTCCATGGTACAGTATTCCTCACCAACACTATAATTCAAAGGCATCAGTTTTCTTCCTGTCTTTCATCTTCACTGTACAACTTTCGCATCCGTATGATGTTAGTGAAAATACCATAGCTTGGACAAGTCAAATCTTTGTATACAGAAATACAGCTCTGTACTCTTCATGGCCATTCTGCCAAGAACAATGTGTCATCTGATTTCTTCACTGCTTGGCGTTTCATTGTTATTGATCCAAGCCGGTTAAAGTTGTCTACTATTTCTTTTCTCTATCAAGGATGAAATTATTGATTTTGACAGTTGTCGGCTTCTTTGTCTTGTTCACGTTAAGGTGCAGGCCCATTTTAAGACTATGTACTTGATCTTGATAAGCAGATGTGTTAGATCGTCTTCACTTTTAGTCAGTAATATGGTAACATTAGCATAATGAAGATTGTTGATGAGTCTTCCATCAATCTTCACATCTCAGTTGTCTTCATACAGTCCTGCTCCTCTGATGATTTGTTCTGCATGTAAATTGAAAAGATATGGGGAAAGTATGCAGCCATGTCATCCATCTTTGCAGATTTTTTTTCCATTTAAATTTTTTATTAAGCTCTTCAATAAGCCATACAAACCGCATTTTGCTCAACAATAAACATCAATGAACATGTAACATTCTCCCCAAGACGTGCCCATTAAAGCATACAATTCCCCACCCGACCTATATACCGTCATCCTTTACATCTCTCCTTAGTTCTTCCCCCCCCCACACACACACTTTCTCATCATTCATCCCTTCATCTCCCTTTCCTCCTTCCTCTAATATAAATCTCCGCTCTTTGAACTCATTCATCATTGGCTCTGACTCTGTGCCAGACGCCCTAAACTTTATTAGTTAAGATGCAGCCATCCCACCATCCTCCTTCCGCTCCCTCTCCGCCTCTCTCCGTGTTTCCAACCACTTCCACACTCCCATCCATTGCTCAGTGCTCCTCTCCCCTTTCCCCCATCTCAGCTCTGTCAATTTGGACATCAAGCTCACCTCAGCCACTCTTCTTACAAATCCTGCAGTTGTTGGGATGCCCGGCCCCACCCAGTGCTGTGCTATCTCACATCGTGCTGCTGCTATACAATGATGCAGCACCACCTCTTCCCTACTGGAAACATCGTCTTCTAATTGATGCAATAAACATACCTTCGGCTTGCTTTGCAATCTATAGCCAGTCATATCATGTACCATGTCAATAATCTTTGCCCAATAGAGTTGTAACAGTGCACACTACCACCACATATGTAATCAGTCCCCTCTCTCTTGACACTCCCTCCAACAATGGTCATTGCATGCCTTACCCGCTCTTTTATTGCGGACTGGCGTCCAATACCATCGATATAGCACCTTATATGAATTCTCTTTATTTGAGTAGCAATAGAAATGTTGGCCATGGTCTGTATGATCCTGTCCCACACTTCATCATTCCAGCTCACCCATTCCAGCTCACTCCACTCTCCTCCCATTTTAACATATATCTCAATTTGCTCTCCCCTTTCTCCATTAAACCTTAAACCAATCTGTTTCTCCTTATTCCATTCAAAATGATGCTTTTCCATCAATGTAAAGGTTGTGCATGAGAACTATCAGGTGTTCTGGTATACCAGTGCTGCTTAATGTGATACAGAGGTTTTCATGATTTATGAAATCAATGACCTTGCTGTAGTTAATGAAGTACATGTAGATATCCTTTTGGTATTCTTTTGTCTTTTCAAGGATCCATCTCACATCTGCAATGTCCTTTATTCCTTGACCTTTCTTGAATCCTGCGTGTAGTTTGGGCAGTTGTTGTTCCAGGCATGGTTGTTATCTTCACTGAATGATCTTGAGTAGAATCTTGCTGGTGTGTGGGATCAGAGTGATTGTGCAATATTTTCCTTTCATATCACCTTTCTGCAGTATTGGTATGAGCACAGATCTTTGATAGTCAGTCAGCCATGATGTTGTCTTCCACATTTCCTAGCAGAGCCTTGTAAGTATTTTAACAGATGTATCTGATTGATGTAATATTTCAGTGGGGATGCCATCGATGCCCAGTGCTTTCTTCTTTAATAATGCTTTCAATGTTACTTTGACTTCTTTCATCATCAATGGTTCCTGATCTTAAGGTACAGGCTGAAACAACTGTTGATCACTTGATCTTTATGGTATGATGACTCTGTATTTTCTCCACCTTTCCTTGAACGTCTCAGCATCATTCAGCATGTAACAAAGAAGCCCAACAGCTACCTCAACAGACTAAACATGTAAGGTCACTAAAAACCTCCTTTGCAATGATATTGTACATAGTTCTTTGTATATAGTTTAAACATGTTAAATGTATATAGTTCCAGTGTTTAATGTAAACGTTGTGGTTATGTTCGATGTAAACCGCCTCTGATCACAGGAAGAGGCGATATATAAAACTTTGTTAAATAAATAAATAAAACATGTATCCTTGAGCATCTTTAGCATTTCAATTTGAAGCTGGAATTTTCTCTTTAACTCTTGTAGCTTTTGGGAAGCCAGTCTTATTCTTCCTCTAATAATTTCTGATTCTAGATCCTTGCATGTGTAATTGTAGTACTTCTCTTTGTCTCATCTTGCTGCACGTTGGAATTTCTGTTAAGTTCCGTGATTACCTCTCTTTCTCCTCTGGCTTTGGCTTTTCTTGCATTTCTGGGTAATTTTCAGAGTTTCTTTGGTCATCCATTTTGGCCGTTCTTACTTTTTTACTTTTTACAGAGACTTTTTAATTTATTCGAGCTCACATTTCTTGATGTCATCCCACAGCTCCTTTGGTGCTCTGTCATTTGTATCTAAGTGCTGAATTGATTTTGCAGGCAGTCTTTATATTCTGGTGGTATATTTTCAAGATTACATTTTCTTACATTCATGAAGGCTTGCTCTTTTTGAACTCTAGCTTAAGTTTGCTGGTGATCCGTACCACAGTCAGCTCCAAGTTTTCTCTTGGTTGATGTTATTGAGCTTTTCCATCGTTGACTTCCACAAATGTGGTCAATTTGATTTTTGTAAGTCCATGCTGGAAGAAGGTGCTTGAGATGAATTCCTGGTATAGTGCCAGTGTATCTCTGACTCTCCCTTCACATCTTTGTGATTTGGATCCTCTGTGTTTATCCCCAGCTCTCTTGAATTCCATTTTTGTTTTCATCCCCCAGCAGGAGCCCATACCACTTATCTACCACCCTTTTTCATAATGAAATATTTTTAGTTCTTAACAACTGGAGTCTCATGCAATGACATCTTGTAATAGAACAAAAATATTTGTTTCTTGGTCTTTTACACCTTTGAGATATTTAGATGTGTCTCTCTCTGCCCCCTTCTATTCTCTCTTCTCCTCTCCTCCTGGGCATTGTTTTTTTGCATAGCCCTTGGAGCATACCCAGCCAGTCAGATTTTCAGAAAAGTCTTAATGAATATGCATGAGTTAGATCTACATACTTAGAGGTGCTGCATGCAAATATATTATGCATATTAATTAGAGATATTATGAAAACCAGAGTGGTTGATTGCGTTCTGAGGACTGCATTGAAAGCCACTGCTCTGGGAGATGTGGGCCCGATATTCAGTGGTGGTGGCTAGCACTTCCAAAGCACATAGTCATCGCCGCTGAACCTTAACTCCAGATATTCAATGTTGAGGCCATATCCGAAGCCAGCATTGAATATCTGGGTCTGCCGCATGTTGTGGAAGCTAACCAGGCAGTGGCGATATTGAGCCACTGCCCAGTTAGCTCCCACAGGTAAAAATAGGCCAACGTTTCCCACGCCTGTCTTTAGCAATGGATTGGTAACCGGACTGTGGTTCAGTATTGCTGTTGTCCGGTTAGCGATGGGTGGTGCCTCCACTCTGCCCCAGAATACCCACATCACACCCCGATGCTGCACGGTTATCATGTTAGTGCCACTGAATATCCCTCTAAATGCCATTTACACGGTTTACAGGTTTGTAAACCATGTAAATGCCTGTGAATATTGGGCCCTGTGGGGGTTATTCTGAGCCACGAGTAGCGGGGATGGATGTCCCGACGAAACGACCATCCCTGCTATTCATGCCAGCTTCTGCCCCTGACTAACTTCCCCGTCGTGTGTGTGGGGAAGTTAGACGGGGGCGGAGAAGGGGCGGCCCAGGAGCAGAATCTGGGCGGTCACTGACCCTGGATGTACTTGAGCGATTCGAATGTCGACCCTTACATCCGGGGCCAACAACATGTGCGGGGAAGTTATCCACCTCCGAGGTTGCGGATGAGGCAGGGCAGCCGGAGAACATTCCCCGCAGCTCGACCCTGGCCATAGGAGGCCAGATTGGGGCTTGGACTGTGGGGAATTAACTTTATTCTCCGGCAGCTGGCATTGCGGCTCTTCAATGGAGCCACAGTGCCATGGCAGCATGATGCCATGGCACTGGGGCTCCATTGAAGAGCTTTGACTGAGTTAGCTGGGTGCAGTCCTGCACATGCAGGCTGGTCAGATTCTCAGTCACGGCCTGCATGTGCAGGACTGTTCGCAATTCTGATCCCATGGGACTAGACATGCCCCGCGGGATCAGAATCATGATCCCCTCTGTGCATCCGGTTCAGATCGGACGCACAGAGGGGATCTATGTGCGGGACGGAATCGGGCCCTGTATATTTAGGTTTTGAAATCTTCTCTCGTAATATCTTTATTGCAGATCATACATCATTTTGGTAGCCCTCTTCTGGACTGCAGTACAACTTTCAGGACAGGACATATTATTGCAGGTGAAGTCTTACAGAGGTTTTATCACCTGCTTTGTTTAGGTGCGTTCTGCTAGTGCATAGCATCTATTGGGTAAGGGTCACATACATGGATGCGTTTGCACATGCATAAACAAACACATGTATAGTGGTAAAGAGAAGCCTAGTGGACAGGGTGGGCCCAACCATTAGACGAAACTAGTGGACACCTACGACAGTAGCTTATGAGGGGTTGCAAAGAACAGCAGCAGTCAAAGCAAAGCAATAGATCCTGAAAGCCACACAAACTTAAAGAGCCCTCAGCACATTCTTTTACCTGTAAAGAGAATGAGCACACACATACATACACAGCAAATTTTAATATTTAAAAGAATAATGTCCAGTTATGCATTCTTACAGGAGTACTCTGCTATGGGAGGCGTGATCTTGCAGTTATCATGATTGATGCGTTGAATTATCAAAATCTCGGATGAATGGGCTTATAATAGCAGCTAGATAAGGCAGTCAGGGAGATGCCACCTACTTATTTACATGCACACATACAGATTAAGTCTGCCACTCTGCTGCACTCATGCATGCACAAATACCTCTCCTACTCTGCTGCACTCTAACACTAACACACATGTACATCACGCACATACCTCTGCCACTCTGATGAACCCACACACATGTACCTCTGCTGCATTTACATACATGCACACATACCTCTGCCATTCTGTTGCACTCATACATACACACACCTTGGCCACTCTAATGCACACGCACACCACTCGGCTGCATGCCTACATACACATATGCACACCTCTGCCACTCTGATGCACAGCCACATGCGCACACCCACACACTCTGCTGCACTTGTGCATGTGTATACACACACACACACACACACACACACGTCTGCCACTATTTTGCACTCTACTGCACTCATACATATGCATATTCTGTCATTTTGCTGCATTCGTGTACACACATCCATATTCTGCCACTCTGCTGCACTCATCTACATGCACATACACTCTGCCACTCTGATGAAGTTACACACACACATTCTGCCACTGTGCTGCAACCCCCCCCCCCCACACACATACACATTCTGCCACCCTGCTGTGCTTGCATACACACACATGTATGTCTATTACTTTGTTGCTTAGACCAATATTCTGCCACTCTGGTGTGCACACACACATGCATATATATATATATATATATATATATACTGCTGCACATACACACACACACACACACACATACACTTCTGCCATTCTGCTGCACTCACATATAAACACATATGCACCTTTCCTTTCTCCAGGACCAAGCAGGAAGTCAGTCCTCACTTATGGGTGACATCGGCGCCGATGGAGCCCCCGTGCGGAGCATTTTCCCAGCTTTCTAAGAAAGCCTTTGGGAATACACGCATGCGCGGTCCCCTTCCCGCCTAAAGGTGCCATCTTGCTCAGTCTCTCTTTTTTCCGTGGAGCCCATCGGATGTCTGTCCGAGTCACCCGGAAAAGATGACGTGTTTTGCAACGATTACTTTGTTTTTTTCTCCGAGTTCGACGCCGGTTCCCCTTCCCGCCGGTTTCGGTACACCGGTATTGAGCCCGTTTTCTATTTTTTGGTTTTTGCCCTTCGTGGCTGGCATTCGCACCTTTTTTCTGTTTTTCCCTGGAAGGCCGGTTCTTTGACCTCGCGGGGGCCCTTTTTTCCCTGATGGCTTCCAGTGGTTTCAAGAAGTGTGATCGGTGCAAGAAACTAATGTCTCTCACCGACACACACGACTGCTGCCTTCGGTGCCTCAGCCCAGATCATGATCCAATGATCTGTGGCCCGTGTGGCAAAATGTCCACCAAGGCACTTCGAAGCCATCAGCACCAGAAAGAAAGGATTTTCTCGGATTCTGCCTCCGGCCGGGCCCGGACCTCGTCTGAGGCCTCGACGTCTCGGGAGTCTGATCCCGAGCATCGCCGGGGTTCCTCGGACAGGGGGTCCCCCAACCGGGAACGCAAGAGGAAGAAGCGGCTCATGAGGGCGTCGTCGGAAGAGGTCCCTGGTTCCTCGAGGGCCAGGTCTAAGACCCCCGACCGCCGTCCCGGGTCTTTGGAACAGGAGAAGCCATCCAAAGTACCTCGAGTGGAGCCGGAGACCGTCGGGCACGTAAGTCCTGTAGTCCTCGTGGACTCTCCTCTGAGGGAGTCCTCCGAGGGAGCTGACTCCAAGGGAGTCTGTGGCTGCTGAGTCTCCTGAGCTTGGACTCAGGCTGACAGCCTTGGAGTGCAGATTGTCTGCCTTCATGGATCAGCAGCGGGTACTGATGGCCAGCCTCGCTGGTGCATCTGCCCCGACCACCGGGACATCGACGTTGAAGTCGACCCCGGAGACCGAGCTGATACTCGAGACCATGAAGGCTCGAAGTCGTCCTCGGTCACGGTCCCCCTCGACCTCCCACTCGGAACCGAGGGCGTCGACGCCGGTACCTTCGGCGTCGGGGCGGGTGCCACCTCGACCCGCGCGGTCAGAGCCCCTCAACTCCTCTTCGGATGAGTCAGCGTGGGAGACGGAGGACGAGGAGTCCCCCGACACCTTCCAGACTCGGTGCGTCCCTTCGGACTCAATGCAGTCCGAGCCCCGGAGTAGGTCCGCCCCGGAGGACACCCAGTTCTCGGAGTTCGTGCGGGACATGGCAAGGCATTGGCAATCCCCGCAGACCCCGAGGAGGAGCCTCGAGCCGAGGAGCTCGAGGCCCTCCAGTATGACTCTCCTCCAAAGGAGGCTTTTACTGTACCGGTTCCTCCGATGCTGGAACGGCTCCTCTTCGGGATGTGGGAGGCACCTGCCTCGGCGCTGGTCTTGAGCAAGTGAGTCGATTCCATCTATCGACTCCGTAAGAGCCCTGGCTTCCAGAAGGCGCAGCTGCCGCACCATTCCATGGTGGTGGAATCGGCCATGCATCGTCCGAAGAGCCAGAAGATGCACTCCGCGGTGCCCCCCAGCAGGGAGGCCCGGAACCTGGATGCTTTCGGCAGAAAGTGCTTCCAGGGCTCGATGCTTGCTTGCCGTGTCCAGTCCTACCAGCTGTACATGGGCATGTACTTACGAGACCTGGCGAAAGAGCTTGCTGGGTTCTCTGCTGGCCTCTCCGGGGAGCCTTTGCAGAGGTTCCAGACTTTGTCCTCAGGAATCAGGGACTGTTCCAAGTTCATGTCCCGAGCGGCCTACGATGGCTTCGAGGCTTCGGCTCGTGGCAGCAGCCGGCATCGGAGCCTGACGCCAGGCATGGCTGCAGTCATCGGACCTCGAGCCCTGGGTGCAGGACAAGTTAGAAATATAGAAACATGATGACAGAAAAAGACCACAAGGCCCATCTAGTCTGTCCTTCCATAACAACAACTACAACAGTCCACTTTTTACCTTTAGAGATCCTCTGTGTTGGTCCCATGCTTTTTTGAATTCAGTTACTGTCCTCATCTCTACCACCTCCACTGGGAGACTATTCCACGGATCCACTACTCTTTCCGTAAAGAAATATTTCCGCATATCACTCCTGAATCTATCTCCCTTCACCCTCATCCCATGTCCCCTCATCGCAGAACTTGCTTTCAATTGAAAGAGGCTCTCTCCCTGAACATTTATGCCACGGAGGTATTTAAACATCTCAATCATATCACCTCTATCCCGCCTTTCCTCTAAGGTGTACATATTAAGATCCTTAAGTCTGTCCTCATATGCTTTATAATGAAGACCACTAATCATCTTAGTAGCAACCCTCTGCACCGACTCCATCCTGTTCACATCCTTTTGAAGGTGTGGTCTCCAGAATTGCACACCATACTCCAAATGAGGTCGCAGCAAAGACTTATACAGAGGCATTATCACCTCCTTTTTTCTGCTAGCCATTCCTCTCCGTATGCACCCAAGCATCCTTCTAGCTTTTGCCGTCGCCTTTTCTACCTGTTTAGCTACTTTAAGATCATCGGACACAACTACGCCTAGGTCCCGCTCTTCTTTAGTGGACAAAAGTACTTCACCTCCTATACTGTATTGCTCCCTTGGATTGCTGCAGCCCAAATGCATGACCTTACATTTTTTAACATTAAATCCCAGTTGCCAAATTCTAGACCATTCTTCAAGCTTAGCTAGCTCCCTCCTCATGTTATCTACACCTTCCTGGGTGTCTACTCTATTGCAGATTTTGGTATCATCCGCAAAGAGGCAAACCTTACCCGACAGCCCTTCCGCTATATCACTAACAAAGATGTTAAAAAGAATCGGACCAAGGACAGATCCCTGGGGCACACCACTGGTAAGTTGGTCAATGTCCCTTGCTGAGGTGAAAACCTTTTTGGCAAGCCCATGGCCGAGAAGGCGACTGAGCTCGAAACCGAGCACCTGACTAGGACAAGGCTGTCCAGAAAGACTTCTGCCCCTTCTCACAAAAAGAAGGGCTCGGGTAAAAAGCCCTTTTACCCGAGAAAGGCAGCTGCCTACAAACCTTTCCCTCAGTACCAGGCCTCCCCAGCTCCCCAGCAGGGGCAGCAGGCCAAGGGGCAGGGACATGGGCTCCGTAGGCAGAAGACCCCCAAGCCTCCGGCTCCTGCTCCTACCCAGCAGGGAGGGGGTTTTTGACTCCCACAGCATAGCCTTTCCACCTCTGCTGCCCCATTCCTGCACAGGAGGTCGTCTAACCCTGTTTGCCCACAGGTGGCCACCCATTACAGGGGATGCTTGGGTATTAAGCATAGTCCACAAGGTCTATATGCTCCATTTCCAGCAGTTACCCCCTGCCTACTTCCCAGGAGAGCCTCTAAGGCCTCTCCTGCACACAGACCTCCTACTTCAAGAACTTCAAGGTCTGCTTCTGGACAAGGCGGTGGAGCCTGTACCTCCTCGCCTACAGGGGCACGGTTTCTACTCCAGGTACTTCCTAGTGCCAAAGAGAACCGGGGGCCTAAGGCCTATTCTAGACCTCAGGAATCTCAACAAGTTCTTGGAGAAAGAAAAGTTCAAGATGCTTACTCTTGGAACACTTCTGCCCTACCTCCAGCAGGGAGATTGTCTATGCTCCTTAGATCTAAAGGATGCGTACACTCACATCCTCATTCATCCAGACCACAGAAAGTACCTCAGGTTATGGTGGGAGGAAACCATTACCAGTACAGAGTACTGCCTTTTGGCCTGACGTCCGCCCCACAAGTTTTTACAAAGTGCCTTGCTGTGGTGGCGGCCTACTTGAGGACTCAAGGTGTTTGTCTTCCCCTATCTAGACGACTGGCTCATCAGGGATCAGACTTACCAGGAGGCCAGGCAGGCCACCTTCAGAACTGTATCACTCCTTCAAGACCTAGGCTTTGTCATAAACTTCGCAAAGTCCACTTTGCTCCCCTCCCAGAACCTAGAGTTCATAGGAGCGCGGCTGGACTCTCTGCAAGCAAGGGCTTACTTTCTAGAGGACAGAGCTCAAAGGCTCATGGAGTTGGCATCCTGGTTTCTCAGCCTGCCAAGGGTTCCTGCCAGGCTCTGTCTGCAGCTCCTAGGACACATGGCATCGACTGTACATGTGACCCCCAATGCCCGCCTCCACATGAGGCCTGCACAGTGGTGCCTCAGAACTCAGTGGAAGCAAGCCACTGGGAACCTAGCAGACAAAGTCAGGGTGTCAAAACCATTCCTGACTTCCCTTCAGTGGTGGCTGCACCCCCCCAACTTGCTTCAGGGGGTGCCTTTTCAGGTGCCTGTCCCCACAGTGGTGTTGACAACAGATGCTTCCTTACAGGGCTGGGGTGCACACTGTCAGGAGAGCTGCACTCAAGGCCTCTGGACCCCATGGGAAGCCACGCAACAGATCAATCTACTAGAACTTCGGGCTATTCGCTTAGCCCTCAAGGCTTTTTCTCACACTTTAGCTCACCAGTCTGTTCTAGTTCAGACGGACAATCAAGTAGCCATGTTCTATGTGAACAAACAGGGCGGCACTGGGTCCAAGCCCCTGTGCCTGGAAGCACAGGCCCTTTGCTCCTTTGCCCTCAGGCACCAGATGTTGCTGAGGGCTGTTTATCTTCCTGGCCAGGAGAACTTTCTGGCAGACAGATTAAGCAGAATTCTGCAGCCCCATGAGTGGCAGCTGCACCCGTTAGTGGTTCAAAAGATTTTCCTGAAATGGGGACTTCCATCCATGGATCTCTTTGCCAGTCCCCTGAATCACCAACTGCCCAGGTTTTGTTCCAGGCAACCGCATCCCCTAAGGGTAGCGGCGGATGCCTTCCTGATTTCCTGGTCCCAGGGCCTACTCTATGCGTTTCCTCCCACACCTCTGGTGGCCCGAACCTTGTTCAAGATTCTCAGGGACAAGGCCTCGGTCCTTCTGGTTGCTCCCAGGTGGCCGAGACAGCCCTGGCTCCCACTCCTGCTTCAACTGACAGTGGAGACTCCACTGCCTCTGGGGTTCCAACCCGATCTTCTCTCTCAGGATCAGGGTTCCCTTCTGCACCCCAATCACAAATCTCTCAATTTGATGGCCTGGAGGCTGCAAGGGTAGTCTGTGCTCCCTGGGGCCTACCTCGGGAAGTAGAAGAGGTGGTCTTGGCCTCTAGAAAGCAATCCACCAGGAAAACATATGCCCTGAAGTGGCGGAGGTTCTCCTTGTGGTGCCAGTAACGCAAGGAAGATCCTTTCGGCTGCACTGTGCCAGTAGTGCTCCAGTACCTTCTGCACTTGTCCAATCAGGGCCTTAAGTCCAATTCTGTTCAAGCACCTCTGTGCTCTGGCAGCTCACCACTCAGTGGTGGAGGGACACTCTTTGTTGGTTCATCCCTTGGTGTCCAGGTTTCTCAGAGGCTTACTATTGCTCAAGCCTCCTCTCCGTCCACCGGCCCCTGAGTGGGAGTTGAATGTGGTCTTGCAGCAACTAACTCTCCCACCTTTTGAGCCAATGGCTACATGTCCTCTACGCTTCCTTTCTTGGAAGACTCTATTCCTAATGGCCTTGACCTCGGCCAGGCGAGTGAGTGAACTTCAAGCCCTGGTCTGTGACAGGCCATACACTCACTTCTATAGGAACAGGGTAGTCCTTAGGACTCATCCTAAGTTCCTCCCAAAGGTTGTCTCCTCTTTCCATCTCAACCAGGAGGTGGTTCTTCCAACATTCTTCCCTAGGCCCCATGCCAGCCAGGCTGAGACAGTCCTGCATACCCTGGACTGTCTTCGTATCTTTTGACCCCAATCACTTGGGGGTGCCTGTCTCCAAGCGTACCTTGTCCATCTGGGTGGCTGACTGTATCACCTGGGCTTACAGGGCAGCTGACCTTCCTTTGCAGGGTCGGGTCATGGCCCACCGTGTCAAGGCAATGGCTGCCTCAGTAGCTCATCTCTGCTCTGTACCGTTGGCAGACATCTGCAGGGCTGCAACTTGGTCCTCAAGCCAGACTTTTGCGGCCCATTACTGCCTGGAGAGGGAGTCACGTAGGGACAGTGCTTTCGGTCAGGCAGTGCTCCGGAATCTCTTTGAGGTTTAGGCAACTCCTACCCTCCAGCTCTCTGGTTGGGCTACCGGTAGAGGTATGTTTCAGTGAAATCCTTTCTCTGATGCTGAGGCTAGAGGGAGCTCATTTTTCAGCTCTGGGTCCCCGGTAGCCTGAAGCTGGGGAGTCCCATAAGTGAGGACTGACTTCCTGCTTGGTCCTGGAGAAAGAGTAGTTACTCACCTGTAACAGGTGTTCTCCAGGAGCAGCAGGAATCAGTCCTCACAACCCTCCCTCCTCTCCTGGAAGTTGCAGTTGTACATAGTTTATTTTTACATTTTTGTGTGCTGTTTTTTAGCTATGTCATTTGACTGAGCAAGATGGCACCTTTAGGCAGGAAGGGGGGACCGCGCATGCGTGCAGTATTCCCAAAGGCTTTCTTAGAAAGCTGGGGAAATGCTCCACACGGGGGCTCCATCGGCGCCGATGTCACCCATAAGTGAGGACTGATTCCTGCTGCTCCTGGAGAGCACCTGTTACAGGTGAGTAACTACTCTATTCTGCTGCATTCACACACACGCACACATACCATACACACATATGTACCTCGGGCACTGTGATGTGTACATGCATACACTCACACTACCACATTCCTTTACCACTGTGGTACAGACATACACATGCCCCCCAAACATGTACCTCTGCCACTCTGCTGCACCCGCACACAACACTTCTTCCATTCTGCTGCATTCACACATATGCACACACACCATAGACATGTATCTCTGGCACTGTGTGGTAAACATACATATAAACACACATGTACCTCTGCTACTGTGGTGCAAACTCACCCAGACACTTCTGGCACTGTGATGCACTCACGCACACCACACACACAGTTCTGCCATTGTGCTGCTGACATCCAGTACACACACCCCACACAAATGTACTTCTGCCACTGTATGGCAAACACACACACACACCCCATATACATACCTCTGCCACTGTGGTGCAAACACAAACACTTCTTTGATGCTATGGTGCACTCACACACACTTACCTCTGTCATTGTGGTACAGACATACACACATGTTTCTCTGCCACTGTGTCACAAACAGTCACATACACTTGTACCTCTGCCACTGTGGCATACATATACACACCAGATACCTATGCACACACACACACATTTGGCAGAAGAGCACCTTTTTGTGTGATGGGGCCAAAGAAACCAATCTCAAGCTCTTTATTTGCTGATATTGTGTTGGGCAAGATATCGGTGGCTATTCTGCTGCCTGTGCAAGTACACCTGTCACTTTGCGGTACTATGTATAGGCTCCCCTCCCATTCACTCAGCAAAATGCTTCTAGCATTCACTTTCCAACTTATTTTTGATGGTTTTGCTTTCCTTAAGCACCCTAACATCTCTCTGGCTTGTACCACACCATTATCATACTGTTCCACTGCTTCAAGATCTACCTGCGGTCCCTTTTCCTGGAATCTGCTGCCAGAGGACATCATCGAGACAACTAACATAGTGGTGGCAGGGAGACCCAGGAAAGCCAATGAGCTATGAGAAATCTGATCTGCTTTTTGAAATCTGTCAGGTACTTGTGATTAGGACTGTTGTAGACAGGATACTGGGCTCAAAGGACCTTGGTCTGACTTGGCATGGCTCATTTTATGTACTTATGACTTACTGCAAAGCAACATGTTGAAAGTAATGTAGTTTAATAGTTCAAGTTCTAACACTATGTTATCTGTAATAGTTTTGATTCTTGGTTTAATGTAAAGTGCCTTGATGCTGGAAAAGCAGTATATAAGAGCACGTAAATAAATAAATAAATAGTTGCAGGAAACCATTTTTTTAACCAGTCCTGATTTTGAACTTGCATTCCGATGCAATGTGGGATTTCTAGTTCCTGATTCTCCCCACTGAAATCAATGCTGCAGGTTCCAGAAAGCATCAGGATAGAGTTGCTTGAAAACCAGGACTGGCCTGAAATCTCCCTCTTGAAATGGATAAACTGGCAGATCTGCTGTTGACCCTTGCTTCTATGTTGGCAACACTATATATTATTAGGGCTTACAGGTCTGGAATTTATATCCTTTCCAGGTATTTCTCTTTGCTTTGTCTTTCCTGTGTATAGCCTTTTATCTGATGCTGACAGGTAGTCTTATGAGAGATCCTTGGATTTGGTTTTCTCCACTGACTTTGTTAGACTGCCAAGGGTGAAGATTCACCAGACCCTTCTCCTAGGTTAAATTCTTGTCAGTGTGCCCATGTCTACCCTCACAAACATGGATAGATTTGACTTCTGGCTGGCCACTACTTTGCATAGATTTAGTATAAGCATTCCAGAATCCCTGTAGAATTGGTCTTGTTTCTTCTGCTAATAAGATTCAAATGCTTTATATACTCTGTCACTGTAGGACATGTTTCATTGTAATACAAACACAATTGGTCTCTGTATGTTCCATTGTTCAAGTGCAATGGTTTGAAACTCTACAACCATAGTTGTGGGCAGGTCTACATTATTTCTGCAGGAGAGCAGAAAAGTTTCCATGCAAGCCTAAAATATCTCTGTGCCTATAGCAGAGAATAGTAAAACTAAAAGAGCATGATGAGTAGATGTCATAAGCTGAAGTGTACCTGCTTCAGGTTTGCCACTAAGAAGTCTGCCAATTGCAGAATTATTGGTGGATTACAGTGTAAATAGACATCATAATACATAAAACAGACCAAACAGACAAAAATAAACACCAGGAACAAATGTATTTAATTTTATCTTTATTAGATTTCATATTATACAATCAAGATAAATCTTCTACATAAAAAGGAACACTCAAGAAAATAATAATTCAAAAGAGAACAGTATAACAGGAATTTAAACTCAGAGAGCTTCCTAAAAGTCCACAAGTGAAGGGGGGGGGGGGGTAGGAAAGGAAAAAGGAGGGAGGTATGTCACCTCAAATCCAAAAGAATCATTTATCCCTAAGAAAACAGGCAATGTGAGCTGGCCAGAGCAATATTCTCACTTAATATGGCTTAGTCACCTCTGCACTAAGAGCAGTCCCAGATGGTATGGGAATCTTAGCATTAATAAAAGCGCCTAGGTTTGCCCGACTGGTAGAAAATATAGCATACTGACTGATAGGAAATTACACATTTGCATTGAAATTTCAAGTGGAAACTAGAACAATCTGCAATATGTCAGGCTTCAATAAAAGAAACAGTTTATGCCGCTTTTGTCTCTCTTGCTAAATCGGGAAAAACAGAGATCGTAAAGTCACAGAAAAACACAGTCCTCTTTTTGAAATATAGTTTAAGAATCCAATCCCAGTCTACCACCAGGGCACAGGAAACCAATAAAGTAGCTGGCGCACACATTTTAATATCAGATGTTTCCAAACGTTCAAAAATGTTAAGAGTATCGATATTTGAGCCAGAAACTTGGCCAGAAGTTTCTTTTTTGGCCGATGGCAAGTAATAAATCTTAGTTATAGACAGAGTTAATGCCTTTGGCACTAAAAGAACTTCTGCAGGATATGTTTTAAACATTTCCAAAGGTGATACCCCAACAGTTCATGGAAAGTTCAAAACACGCAAATTACATGCTTGGGTAGCATTTTCCAATCACTCGACTTTAAGGTTCAAAGCAATATTGTCTTTAACCAAAGCCACATTAGCATCTGCGAGCACTGAAATCTTCTGAGAATGTTATTGAGTAAGAATAGTTAACACTACCACAGAACTAATGGTAGACGAGATCTTCTCTGTGTTCCGCTGAACCTTGGTGGAGAACTCCGTTGTTTGTTTGGAAACATTGTCAGATAGGAGGACAATGGCATCTCATATGGCTTCCAAGGTAAATCTCTTAGGTCTGGAGAGAGAAACTAAAGCTGGTGGTGGTGGTGTATCTTCTTCCACCTGCAACTCTCCCGAGGTGCCTCTAGATAAACTAGAAGCCGCCCTCTGCAAAGCATCCGGCTGCTCCCCTCAAACAGGGTCCACACAGCTGCCGACTGGTGATCTTCGGAATGCTGGGCTTCTGGGTATAGGGAGGTGTCCCCTGGGCATGGAAGCAGTATCCATGCATCCAGGGAAAAAGATAGCTCCGCATTGCAAAGCATTGATCAGTCCTCTTTGCTCACTACCGCCTCAGCCAACCTCAACCCAGTCATTGCTGCCCCAGACACTTCCTAAAACCAATCCATTGGACCAATAACAGGAGGCTGAGGCTCCGAGGGTTGCTGCTTAGTCTTCCCTTTTTGCTTAGGCATAGAGGTAATATGAAGCACCGGGACTACGTGGCCATCTTGAACCACGCCCCCCACCAAGAACAAATGTAAACGAAAATGCATTTAAAAACAAAACAAGGTTAACACAAACAGGTTATTTATTTATTATTTATTATTTATTTACATTCTCTTATATACCGCGCTATTCTGCATCAGTGTGGTTTACATTGAACAAACTGAAATTACATTGAACGGGGTATTATAACTTGGAGATAACTATTTTACAGGGAATATGGGCTATGGAGGGTTAAGTGGCTTGCCCAATACCACAAGGAGCACCTATGGGACTAGAAACCCCAGTCCTTCCGGCCCAAGGTTGATCCAGTTCTGGTTGTGTCTCATTATATGCATAGAAACATCCAAATTTTCTTAAGGAAATCAGAACTACAGCACCCTGGGGCAAACCCAGGACTGGATCAGCCTGTGTAGGCTGACCTGGGTGGGGTGGTAGTCCTATGATGCAAAGGACACTATTACTATTAGAAAACAGAACAACATTTAGGAGCCCTTTTAGAAGGTTTAGGAAGCATTTAAATATGTAAAATGCTAGTATACATATGTATTTAACAATTTTAGAAAAAGCATAGTTACTCATCTGTAACAGGTGTTCTCTGGGGACAGCAGGAATCAGTACTCACATATGGGTGACATTGGCACCGACGGAGCCCGCACAGAAGCCTCATCCCAGCTTTCAAAGAAAGCCTTTGGAAGATGCATCACACAGACTTGGTCCCCTTCCCGTCCAAGGGTGCCATCTTGCCTCAGTCTGACATAGCTAAGACGTCAAAAATAAAATACAGTAAAGAAGCAACTCCAAGGGGAGGAGGGAGGGTTATGAAGACTGATTCCTGCTGTCCCTGGAAAATACCTGTTACAGGTGAGTAACTACGCTTTCTCCAAGAACAAGTAGGAAGTCAATCCTCACATATGGGACTCCCCAACTACAGGCTACCGAGAACCTGTACAAAATGCCACAGCGACCAGAGAAGGTGAGCCGTGAGCTGCAGCAGTTGAAACACAATTGAGAGACTCTCGCAAGACCCAAGTGTCCAGAAGTTGCCTATCTCCCCCCCCCCCCCCCCCCGAAGAGATTACAGAGCATGGCCTGCCAAAAGGTGCTGTCCTGTCAGGACTCCCTCTCCTGGCAGTAGTGAACTGCAAAGGTATGGACTGAAGACCAGGTGGCTACCCGGCAGATTTCCGTAATGGGTATAGAACGCAGATTTGCTACAGAGGTAGCCTTGACTCTGATGTGGTGCGCCGTGACCCAGTGGTCTAGTGAGTTCCCAGCCTGCTCATAGGTAAGGGCAATGCAGTCTGCCATCCAAGTGGACAGAGTTCCCTTAGTTACTGGAAGCCCAAGTTGACTGTGGTCATAGGAGACAAAGAGCTGCGGCACTTTGTGGTGGCCCTCAGTCCATTGTAGATAGAAGGACAGGGCTCTTTTAGAATCCAGAGTATGGAGAACAGTCTCTGCCTGAGGCCTCAGTAAGAAGGTGGGGAGCATCACCTGCTGATTGAGGTGGAAGGGGGACACCACCTTTGGCAGAAACTTGGGGTGTGTGCGGAGCATCATCCTGTTCTTGTAGAACCTCATGTAGGGCAGCTCTGCCTCACAGCCTGTAGCTCGCTGACCCTGCTAGCCGACATGAGTGCCACGAGGAAGACAACCTTCCAGGAGAGGTACCTCAGGTGGCAGGTAGCCAGGGGCTTAAATGGCGATTTAGGGAGCTGTGAAAGCACTACATTGAGATCCCACACTGCGGTTTGTGGGCAGATGGGGGGCTTGCACATCATAAGGCCCCACAGGAAATGAGATAAGGGGCTGAGCCAAGAGAGGCTTGCCCTCGACAGTGGTGGTACGCTGCAATAGTGCTCAGGTGCACTCTGATTAAGTTGGACTTCAGTGTCACCTGTGACAGGTGGAGTAGGTACTGGAGCACCAGCTGCACCGAGCAGGAGTAAGGGTTCGCCTACCTCTTGGTGCACCACACCAAGAATTGACACCATTGGAAGGCATACATCCTTCTTGTGGAGGCTTTACAGGAGGCCAAAGGACCTCCTCCACGTAATATGGGAGGTTGAAGGAAGCTAGCACTATCTTTTCAGCAGCCAAGCTGGGAGCACTAGGGACCCCAGGTTGGGGTGCAGGAGAGAGCCCGCCTCCTGTGAGAGTAGTCCTGTGGCATAGCCCAGGGGAATCAGAGGAACCACCAACAAACAGAGAAGCAGCGGGAACCACGGTTGCCCGGGCCACCAGGAGGCTACCAGAATCAGTGATGCCTTGTTACGCTGGATCTTGATGAGGGTCTTGATGATCAGTGGTGTCAGTAGGAAGATGTAAAGGAGGCCTTCTGTCCATGGGATCTGCAGCCACCCAGGATGGATGCAGCTGGCATGAGCAGAAGCGGGGAAACTGCATGTTGTCGGGGCTGAAAAACAGGTCCACTAGGGGGACTCCCCAAAGTCAGAAAAGCTGGGAGGCCACTCTGGGGTCCAGGCAACACTCATGCAGCTGGAGGACTCTGCTCAGCTGTCTGCCAGGGCATTGTCCAGGCCCGGGAGGTAGACCGCCCGTAGGAGCATCCCATTGCATGACACATATGAGGAGAGGGCTACTGCCTCCTGGCAGAGGGAGTATGACTTTGTGCCTCCTTGTTTGCTGACATAGAACATTGCAACTTGGTTGTCTGTCTGGACCAGCACTGACTGGTGCTGCAACCGGTGGCAAAAGGCTCAGAGGGCCAGAAATATTGCCCAGAACTCAGGAGATCGATCTGCTACTGGCACACCATCTGGGACCATGTGCCCTGGGTGCAGAGGTCCTCGCAATGAGTTCCCCATCCTCGCAGGAAGGCATCCATGGTAAGGACCCTCTGGGGAGTGGGTGCCTGGAAGGGCATCCCGGCCTGAAGGTGGCAGGGGATCTGCCACCAGTTGAGGAAGTCTGTCAGTTGACGGGTCACTTTTACCCTGTCCTAAAGTCTGCCTATGTCTTGTGTCCACTGGGAGCGGAGGCACCACTGGGCTACCCTGATATGCAAGCAGATGTACAGGGTTACATTAACCATGGAAGCCATGTGGCTCAGCAGGCGGAGGAGAATGTAAGCTGGCACCATCTGGTGGTGTTGCACTTCTGCAGCTAGCGCCCTGAGGTGCTCTGTCCACTCTGGAGGGAAGAAGGCCATTGCCTGGAGAGTGTCCAGCTGATCCCGTATGAACTCCAGGCACTGTGCCAGAGAGAGTTGGGACTTAGGGTAGTGGGATGACAAACCCCAGATGCTGCAGGATGTGGATCGTGTGCTTGATAGCATGGTGCACCTCTGCAGCTGTGACTCCCCTTATGAGCCAGTCATTCAGGTAGGGAAAGACGAAGGCCCCTTGGAGAAGAAGGTGGGCTGCGACCATCGCTCGGCACTTGGTGAGGATGCCAGCCCAAAGGGTAGCACCCTGTACTGGTAATGACCTCCTCCCACCATGAATCGGAGGCATTGTTGGTGATTGGGAAGGATCAAGATGTGTGTATAAACATCCTTCAGTTCAAAGGAGCATAGCCAGTTTCCCTGCTGGAGGTAAGGCAGCAGTGTTCCAAGGGAGAGCATCTTGACCTTCTCCCTCACCAGAAATCTGTTCAAGTCCCGTAGGTCCAGGATGGGCCTGAGGCCCTCTGTTCACTTAGAAATAAGAAAATATCTGGAGTAGAAGCCTTTACCCCAAAGATGTTTGGGCACTGGCTCCACCGCCTTGACCGTGAGGAGGCCTGCGAGCTCAGTGAGAAGCAGAATCTGGTAAAGTAGAGGCCTTACCGGTTCTCCTGGGAAAAACAAGGGTGGCATCTGTTGCAGGTGTAGGAGGTATCCCTCCTTGACTTCTTGCAGCACCCAGGAGTCAATGGTGATGGAGAACCACCTGTGGGCAAATCAGGCCAGATGCCTCTCTGTGAGCTGCTGAGGGCCTCCTGTGGGAAAGGAGGCCATGCCCAAGGAATCAAAAAGTCCCTCCAGGCTGGGCTGGGGCCTTAGGGGTCTTAGGCTTGCGGGGGCCGTAACCCTGCCCCTTGGACTGTTGCCCCTGCTATGGAGCAGAGAAGGCCTGGTACTGTGGTATGCTACCAAACATCCCCTTCTTCCTTGGGAAGAAAGACTTTTTCCCTGAGGTCTTCTTTGAGAGTCTGGTCCTGGTCAGGAACTCAGTCTCTGTCTCAGCAGTGTTGTCTGACATGGACTTTCCAAAGAGGTTCTATCCGGTGCAAGGGACATTGATGAGTTTGTCCTGGACCCATTGCTTGAGGTCAGATGACTGCAGCCACAACTGGTGTTAGGCCCCAGTGTTCATGGCAGTTACTCTGGCTAAGGATTCAAAGCCATCGTATGCTGCTTGAGACAGGAACTTCGAGAACTCCTTGACTGCCGAGGCCAGTGACTTGAATCGCTGAAGGGGTTCCCATTTGAGGCCTGCAGAGAAACCGACAAGTTCCCTTGCCAGTTCCTTCAGGTACATGCTGATATGCAACTGGTAGGACTGGACTTGACAAACCAGTATCGAGCCCTGGTAGCATTTGTGGCCGAGGGTCTCCAAGTTCCAGTCCTCTCTACCTGAGGGCACGGATGCACAAATATTTTGGCTCTTGAGTCGCCTCATGGTCGACTCGATGACCATAGAATTGTGGGGGAGCTGGGCTTTCTGGAACCCCGGGCTTCAGCGGACTCTGTTCATGGTGTTGAGCCGTCTACTCAAAATAGGCACTAATGCCGGTGTTTCCCACATACGGTGAAAGTAGTGCTTGAGGATTGGAGGTATGGGCACCATGAGGGCCTCCTTCGGAGGTCCTTATGCTGGAGGATCTCAAGTTCCTCCGTTCGGGGGTCCTCGGTCTTGAACGCAAGTGCCTTTGTCATATCTCACACAAAGTCAAGGAAGGCAACATCTTCAGGTGGGGAACGACACTGGAACACTGGTTCTCAGTCTTCCAATCTGACTCGAAATCAGAAGAATCATCTAAGGCTCCGCAGTTTCCGTGGTTGGGTACCGAGCCTGAAGGCCTGCGACCCCCGGAATACCTGTGGTCCGAGCCGTGTGCACTCGCTAGGGAGGATCAGTGTCCTGAGGAATGGGACCAGGACTCCTCCAATGCCGATGGGTCTCTCGAGGCGGTTGGCACTTGAGGATCGGCTTGATGACCAGGGAAGCCGCCAAGGGTCCGATTGTCGGGGCGGATGAACTGGAGGAACCGTACATCAGCACTTTCTGTTGTGCTGGGAGGGCAGTGATACTGCACTCTAAGGCTGCTATTCTGGACTCCATGCCAGATTGTTCTGCAGCCTTTGATGCGGGCACCGAAGACTTTGGGCCCGGCATCTGTTTCATCGAAGGGGAGTCCTTGACCAGGATGGCTTCGGGGGTCTGAGGCCGATCATCCAACACTGATGGTGACTCCTGGAGCAGCTTGTGAGGCTGCTTCTCCAACCCCTTGGACTCATGCTGGGGACTGCGGGGCCTGGTGATGGATTTACCTGCTTTTCCAGACCTGTCCTCTGATGTGGTCTTCGAGGGCTTCGAGCTCTTCTTGTGTTCCACCTCCAGGGTGTTCCTTTCTGAGAAGCTGCAGCCGCGGGACTCCAAGGCAGCCCTGGCATTGCGGGGCACCAAGGTACCAGAGGGTGCCCTGGAGCGTGGCGTCGTCAGGGACTGCGATGCAGAGTCTGATCTATGGAAGAACTTTTCCTGCTGCAGCTGGCAGCTCTTGAAGGCCTTTGCGGACATGGACTTACAAAGGTCGCAGCCTGAATCATCATGGTCCGGCCCGAGGCAACGGAGGCAGCAGTCATGTGGGTCAATGAGGGACATCATCTTACTGCACCATTCACATTTCTTGAAGCCACTGGAGGCCATGGGGAAAAATGGGTTCTTGAACCCAGACGAGGATCCAAGACCTGCCGGCCAAAAGGGCACAAAGCGCCGATCGAGGGACCTCTCAGGAAAAACTAAGAATAATGAATCCGAGGAGCGATGCCGAAGCGAGTTGGCTCAGGGGCAGGAAGAGGAATCAGTACGCATACTGGAAAAGAAAACATTTTAAGACAAAAAAGACAAACTTTTTACAGGGAAACAGGACAGATGTCCAGTGGGCTCTGTGGAAAAAAAGGAGACTGAGGCAAGATTGCAGCCTTGGGCGGTAAGGTGGACCATGCATGTGTGGTGCATCTCCCAAAGGCTTTCTTTGAAAACTGGGGAGATGCTTCCATGCGGGCTCCATTGACGCAGATGTCACCCATATCTGAGGACTGACTTCTGCTTGTTTCTGGAAAATCTCTATTTACACATTTCATGGGGCATGATCTGGGTGTGGTGTTGGCAGATTTTGAAACTATACCTGTACTGCTAGTTTCACAAGCAGAATATAATTGTGGTCAACATTATTGGCATTCTTACAGTTCAAGCCTTTAATGTTCAATATCTCCTAAAAAAATATAAAAAGGTCAGTGAAATGGCTTTGGACTATATATGCACACATATTTGACACATAAAAGAATCAAATAAAACAAGACCAATTAAAAAAGAATACAGTATAAGAGCTGGGACGTTGCCAGAACATGATTATTACCCCTAAACTTTAACCCCTACTATATCTCCCACAAATATACTTCTACAAACAAGGGAAACATACACGCAAACAAATTTTTGTGGGAACTTACACCATGAAGGAAAACAAATCCTTCTTGTAGTGTGATGTTCCTTTTTATTCTTTTTTAGGGACGCAACCCTAACATAAGTTTTAAGGGGACATTAACCCCTCAACACCAACCGGTAAAACCAAATGTCTTCATCATAGGTAAAAAAAACACAAAAAAGTCACTTAGCTGATCAGACTTTCATCCCAAGTGTAGGTGTCTTAATGACTTCGTTCTTCTGAAGGTCAGGAAACCAAACCGCAAAACTCCCCCTCTAATCTTGGGGAAGACCTTCACGCCGTCCCGAAACATACAACTGGAAATGCAATGAAGTCATAGCTAACAACGACTTTCCAAACCTCCTTTATGGCAACCCTTTCGGAATCAAAATCCCGAATGCAGTAACCCAACGTTGTGTTTCAAGCCTAAGATTCTCTTGGCCCTTCTTCAACACAGGGAGCAACACAGTTTGAAGACCTTGAGTTAATGAAGACGTAAGTGTACTCATCTTTCTGGCTTTAAAAAGCACCTGAAAAAGCCAAACATTGGAAGTGTGGACCTCTGCTCCTCTTGTACTTGCAGTTTTGCAAATATCCAGCCCTTACACTTGTTAAGTGCTGGTGTAATGTGAAGCCATTCTGGTTTTTAAATGTTTTTTCTTCTATGTGCTGGACATGCTAGTAAATGTACGAGGTGCGATCAAAAAGCATTGAGACTTGTACAATAACACAAGAAGTATAACACTGACAGTTATTGCACTCAGTCTTCTTCAAAGTAGTCCCCTTCCGATAAAACACACTTCCTCCAGCATTCCTGCCACTGTTGAAAACAGTTTTGAAATGCCTCTTTCATTATGCTGTGAAGCTGCTGTGTCAAATTTTGCTTAATTGTTTCCAAATCATTGAATCTCCTTCCTTTCGGTGGTAATTTCGGTTTTGGAAACAAGAAAAAGTCAGACAGTGCAAGGTCAGGTGAGTACAGAGGCTGACAGACTTGCTCAATTTGGCTTTTGGCCAAGAACTGCTGGGCAAGATGTGATGTGTGAGCTGAGGCATTATCGTGATGAAGCAACCATTCACCAATCCTTGCAACTCAGATCTCTTACGATGAACTCCATCTCTCAAATGAGTCAGAACTTGGATGTATTACTCCTTATTGATGGTTTGGCCTTTTGGAGCATACTCATTACGAACAATTCCCTGGTAATCAAAGAAAACTGTGAGCATAACCTTGACATTGCTTCTCACCTGATGGGCTTTCTTGGGTCTGGGAGAATCTGGAGTCTTCCATTGTGAGGTTTAAGCCTTCGCTTCCAGGTCGTAATCATAAACCCTGATTCATCACCTTTTTGATGAAATCTGAGTCATTTTCAAGGGATTCCAACTCCTCCCTGGCTGAGTCAATCTTCTTTTTGGTCAGGGGACAGGAATTTTGACATGAATTTTGCAGACAAATGTCTCATCACCAAATTGACAGTAAGAATAGTCTGTACTGACCCAAAACTGATGTCCATGTCCTCAGCTAGCTCCCTGATAGTCAATCAATGATTTGAGCATATTGCGGCATGCACTGCTTCAACTTTGTCTTCCTTACTGCTTGTGGATGGCCTTCCAAAACGTTCATCACTGTCAACACTTTGGTGGCCCTCTTGGAAACATCTGTCATAAAAAGTCATAAGCTCGAGCACAACTTATGCATTTATCGCCATACACTTTCTTTAATTTGTCATAAGTCTGGATGAATCAACAAGTTTCTGGCAGAATTTAATGCAAATTCGCTGTTCAATTTTTTCACTCATCGTAAATCTGACAAACTGCTTTTACACGATACCAAACATCACGTGATTAAAAAAAAAAGTACAGGTGTGCTGCAGCCATGCTACACTCTGCACATGTAGAGCACATAACTAGGTCACTATATTCTTAATAGCATCATGGTGCAACATATTGTTATATAGCTATACAAATCTCAATACTTTTTGATCACACCTTGTTTACTTCTGCACAAATTTATATGTATTTTATAAAATCTTTTACATTCAGCAAGCCTTTGGCAAATTACTCAGGAAATCTTGAATGTCCCAACTTTGATGAGACATCCTATGCTAAACGGGGCTTCAGATCTGATATATAGATTTTTTTCTTTCTTTCATTCTTTTTTTTAATACTACACAAACAGCTAGATTTATCAAGACTTTTAGTGTTCCTGCACACAAAATCTGAGCACTATGCTCTAATTGATAAGGGTGTGTTTGTGCACATCTAAAATGAAATTTCCCCTATTTTCAGGTCTATTATGTATGTTCGTTTCACCTATTTGTTTTATAGGAAGACACTATGTGCACACAGGAACTTTTAAGTTCATAATCAATTGTACGCATGTTAATTTGTAGGTGTGTGCACATACAAACAATTTGCACACACTTTATTTGGTTAGCTTGGCCACCTAAAAATGTAAACACTCCTCCTAATCAATGCTAAAAAGTTTGCAGTGGCTGTACCTCTTAAGAACAAATGCCCTATAGACAAATATTAGCTTTATATCAGCTCCCCAGGTTTACAGGAAAACGTAGTTAACCATTGTTATCGTTTAAGGGTTTGTGTTTAAGCAGCCAGGCTTGAATGTTCCCATTGAAACCAGGGAAATGGTGCAGTTCTTGTAGATTAATGCTCTGTGTGCAGAATGTTACCGAAACATTCATTTGGCTTGTGCCATCATGTATCTGTGTGTGACGTGCTACTTCCTGTTGTTGTTCCACTTTGATTTGTGTTATTTTACTGCTGTCATTGTATTTGTTCTTCTGTTGCTGTTTTCCTTCCAGTCGGGAAACTGCTGATGATCTGAATCAACACTAGAAACCTAAAATGAAAGTGTATCCTGAGAGATGAGGCCAGCATTTTAACTCTTGTCAGTGTGTGTGAGAGCAGCTGGCTCTCTGGCTTTGCCATTTGATGATGGGACGCTTCTTTCCTTCATCCTCTGATTACTTTGCTGCCCTAAGCTTAGTGCAGATAGCATTATAACAGATATATTCTGCATAGAGCTGTTGGCATTATTGGGCTGGAACCAACAAATGCCTCTAGCATGCTTGAGCACAAGGCTCCCACAGCCGGAAAGAAAGAGCTGCAATTGGAAAGTTTGAGAGGATGTACCACGGAGGGAGAGGGGGAGGAGGCACTCTGTAGCATCTAGGGAGTGGGCAGCCACGACGGACTTGGCTGCCTTCTGCTGCTGCCCTAAGCAATTGCCTAGGTCGCCTGGTGGAAGGACTGTGCTTGGAGAGAGTTAGTCTGTGTTCAACATGTGTGACCAAGGCCAGGTGTTCTGTTTAACATGGAGTTTCTACAGCAATACAGCTTGTTAAATTTTCCCAGTATGCCTATTGATGGTTTAGAGCCCACTGCAATATTTTCTGGGTAGGCTCTTTGTTTTGTGTGTTCTGGTCCTCATTGCTTTTATAGGGTTTTATATTACTTCATAATATGCCTGTTACTGAGATAAAACCAGAATTGAGCATTTCTTTTCTATGGCAAGTCCCATGCAAAAATGTCCTAGTTTGGCTCTGCATACATTGTTGGTTGAGGGGTACTTTGGTTGATGCAGAATATATGCTTACAATTAAGACCATGACAGTGTAGAGTCAGTGCTCTGTACTTTTTATATGTATGTATAAAATACTTATAAATTACCTTCCTGTTTATAACAAAGTAAAATTACAGAAGTCAAAACCCCAACACCTATTCTCCTGAAACGATGCCGTACTCTACACCCTTCCCAGAGATGAGTCCCAAGAACCCATTACTGACCCACTGGTACATTAGAGTCCTATGCTGCATAGTTTATACTCAGCAAAAACTGTAGCAGTTAATCAGCAATTGCAAAGTGATCATTTCTTTGTGATATTGCCTGGCACTATAAGATGCCTTCTTGTTGCTTGGGAACTGCCTGGATAGTGTTCTGAGTGAAGGTACCCACTCTCCTCTGCTCCTAATGAGAGGCTGTGAGGGGGCTTTCTCTTTTGGGTGCTTGGAGGGGGCATCCTCTTTTACCTTGCCTCAGACAGAAGATTGCTTTAAGCCAAATCACTCCTAGGGGTGGAGGAAAGGAGACCACACAGCAGAAGATTCATCTAGGATGTAAGAGCCCAGGGCTACATCTTCCACCTCAGAAGCCGTGGCTTAACTGTGTGTATCCCAAATAGTTCAAATCAGCAGTTAGGTCCCTGGCAGCAAAGATTACAGCCTGATGTATAGCTGCTGTCATCCTCAGGGATGGGACTTCGCACAAATTAGTATTCAACCTTGCCTTCTGGTCTCTGTGCCAATTTCAGCATTGCACAGAGCTGCATTCATGTTCAATGTCAACCGCTTTGATTGAAGGATGAGGCAGTATAAAAAACAGTTAAATAAAATAATACCTTCCACCCAAGAAGACAATTGGGTTTTAGAAACAGCCATAGTACTGAAAGCGCTGCTTGCCCTTTTAAATGAAATTACCATTTATCTGGATAGTTTGAAGAACATCATGGTGCTCCAATAAAACCTTACAGCAGGATTTGACACTATAGATCCTCAATATCTGAGTGATCATCTTATACTTTATTCACCAACAAGAACCTTAAGGTCATCCCAAGGGAATTACCTGGCACTACCAGCAAAATTAGATTGAGACTGGTTTTCTTTAGGTAAGTACATAAGTTATGCTTCCAAGAATCACCCACATGTAACCCTTTCCCATGTAAGTTCTTCGTAACGGTTTGAGCTGTAATGTAAACCGCTTTGATTTTAGGATAAGGTGGTATAAAAAAATGTGTTAAATAAATAAAATACTCATTCTCGTAGTTTGCGCCCAAGCTATGGAACGCTGTCCCTCAGGAGCTACAGTTGGAGAGCTTATATAGGAAGTTCAAGAAATATCACTTGTTTTAAGGTCTTTCTTCATCTACTTATTTGGTTGTGATCTGTTTAATAGATTCATTGAAGACATCTGTTCCTGTTATTTGTTGGTGATTGGAAAGATCATTGTGCTGTTCATACCCTTCTATTTGTATTATGTTTTTTGCTTTGTAAACCACCATAATGTACAAATCAAATGATTTATTTATTTAAAGAATTTGGTATACTATCAATCAATCAATCAATAACCTAGTAACTTAAATTTTCCATTTCAGCATATCATAGTAATACATTTCTATTTTATATCTGTAAAATAATAAAAAAAACCCTTTTTATTTGATGAACCTTCTGATCCATTAGTGTTACCTCCCAAAAGCTAGTCAGTATTTCTGTTTGATTAACTTAATGCATTGCTTATCACCATATATATTTATACATTTTTCAGTAAGTCTACTTGAATGCAGTAATAAGTTACCATAGCGACCACCCTATTTATTGTTTTTGGTAATAGTCTAAAGTGGTGGTGTTGCGAGAAGAGGGCAGAACACTGAAGTGTTACCTCAGGAAAACAAAGTCCTAGGAATGAAGTTTGGTTTCTGCTCCTCTTCCCCTTACTACTGTATTTTCAGTTGAAATTTCATCTTAATTTAGGAACTTAAAAGTTATGGGCCCGATATTCAGTGACTCAGCCTTGAATATCCAGATTGCCATGAAGCTAACAGGCAACAGTGATAGCGAGCCACTGCCCAGTTATCTTCAGCAGCAAAAGTTAGATCAGCCTTTACTGCACCTGACTTTTGCCATGTTGCAGTAACCAGGCAATGACTCAGTATCGCTGCCCCTGGAACACCCCAGTGGTAACCAGTTAGCATTGGTGGCATGCAGCACCCACAGATATTCAGTGGCACTAACCATGTTAATGCCGCCAAATATCCCAGCCCAGGAGGTTAACATGCTTAACGGGTCTGCCAGCTGCATTAATCCTTTAAAATAGTGGACCCAAGGCTTCCAACTTTAGTACTACCATTCATTTGCTTAGATTTGAGGCTAGAGCTGAAAACTGATTGTACGCTTCCAGTTTTGTCCCATCCTAAATCAGCTTCTCTTGCCACCCACTTTTTTGTGCTCCAAAAATTAAGAGTTTAGTGAAATTTGAGTATAAAAACTTCAACACTCAGCCCTGGAAAATCTTCAGAGACCCATTTAGGCAAATAACTCTCCACAGTACAATTATAAATGCTGAGAATATCGGGCCCATTGTGTTACGGAAGTGCAGCAGTGCGTAAGAATTAGATTTCATATACAGTGCATCTTTCCAGTTTGACATTCTGCTTCTGCTATTTCTTACAGCATTTTAAACAGTGATGCAATTCCTGTTTACACATAGGTGTTTTTTGTTCCTTCTAGCAAATGAAACTTGCTGCTGAGTCACTTAAGGAGGAAGAAAGCAGAGACTTTTAAGAGATGATGCTTCTCTGGAAAATAATATACACCACAGTTGCCGGAAGTTTACTGTTTGCATGCCACAGAATATTGCTCAAAGATTATGTATTATTAATACTACAATATTAAAATATATATCATGCCATGTCCATGGACTTTTACTGCTGGAGGTGGTTGATGCAATCCTTTCTTTAACAATGATGGATTCAAAAGGGGTTAGGATTAGCAAGAGGATGGAATCCATCTATACAGCATTAACAGTAAATCAAAACTTAAATGACTTTTGCATTAAAAAAAAAAGACAGAATGGGGGAGGTGCTTGTCCTGGTAGTTAAAACCTTAATCAAGCTGGAAGAGGAGCAGCAACCTGATCTCTTTCCTCCTGTTGTAGTTTGTTCTTTTTTTTTTTCTCTTTACTGATAAAATAATACACCAATTGTTCATCACGGGTATTAAAAAGCTTGAAATAGAAAGCCTAACTGTAATTCCTAATACAAGCCCCAGCTCAATCTATTTAGAGAAAATGTTGACCCTTAGAGCTTATACAGTTTTTAAAAACGAGTGAGTCCATGTGACTGATTTAAAATTACAATACACTGTAAGATTAGTAAGCCCATTGTTTTATGAATTGGCATAGTTCATAATCCTGCTGGCCAACTAGTCCAGTAGTAGCAGCAGAGTAGAAATATTTTATTAACTAAAATCATATTAAAGATAAAATACCCCACTTGACGTAGTCCAAACAGTCATATGTTCACTTGAGTTGGGAGGGGGGGGGGCAGCAGGGCGGCGCACTAAAGGGAAAAACCTTTCTAATACACTGATTTAAATATCTTAGAAGAAAAACATTAGCTTGTTTGACAGTGGGAGTAACATCCTAGTGATTAGGACAACAGGCTTTGAACCAAGAGCTCAAATCTCATTGCCAGTCCTTGCGATCTTGGGCAAGTCACTTAATCAGCTGCTGCTGCCACTGTAAACTTAGATTGTAAGCCCTCCATGGACAGGAAACTAATGTATTGCACCTTGAGCTTCTCTTGAAAAACAGTCAGTATACATCATGAGGAAACTGGAGAGGATCCTGTGTGTAGCCAAGAACTTACTGTCTTAAGTACTAGACCTGGCCTCCCACCACTGAACAATAGTAGAAGACCAACAAAAGGCAGTAAAGGATCAGACCATAGGAGAGCCTCTCAAAACCAGAGCTCTAACGAGAGATAATGACATCAAGAACAAACCAAACATTTATTTTTTGTTTTACAAAGGGGGGGGGGGGAGGAGTAAGGCAGAGGAGGTATAGAAGAGGCTTGCTTTTAAATATGCTTAAATGTTGTTGTTGTTGTTGTTAAGTGCCGTCAAGTCAGAGTCAATTCATGGCAACCATCTGGATAGCTATCCTAAATTGTGTTCGGTCTTCAGTCAGGCGGCTCATTGACAGACTGGTACCCATAGCTGCTGGTTTGCAGCTTGTTGTGTTGTGAGGGCTTGTGTGCATCCATGATGCTGAGAGCTAAACTATCAGTAGTTTAACTACTGGCAGGGTCTCCCAAGATGGACAGGTCTCAGCTGAGATACCAGACCAAGACAAACCACCCATCTGGGCAGCAGAATGGGATAGTGTTGACAGCAGAGGATCACATTTCTGTGACACCACCACCAAACTTAAACTGCACGGAAGAAAGGCCCAGTAATCTACTTCTGTATCTTGCCATGAAAACCCAATGGATAGTTAAATAAATAGCCTATATTAAAAATGTGTAGTTATGCTTGCATCAATGCCTATGGATAGTTGTACATAGATGAAGAGAATGGCCCCATGTCACACACGACAGTAGCATTCACTCCTGTTTCTTGAGAGCTGCCGGTGTGTCAGGACTCTCTCCTACATATTCATTAGGGATATCATGAAAATCTGGCCTGTCAGAATGGGACAACATACCACTGTCAAAAGAGGCATCTTAAGAAAACAAAGTTGCTTACTTGTTAAGAGGTTTTCTCCACAAATTAGACACAGCTTCCAAAGTAGGAAAGATCAACCCTCAGGAGACATGTGGGTTTGTGAGGACTAATATGCTGCTGTAATTCAGGAACCTCAGTTGCAGGTAAACAGTGGGGAAACCCTAGCTACAGTAGACCATTTTTATCTTAAGGTTAGTTACGTGGGATAAATTTGGGATCCAAACCTCAAAGAGATTCAGCAGGACAGTGGCTAAACCTATTGCATCAGGAATCCCTTTCTAAACAGTATCATCATCTGAGCATTTGGACAGAAGGCCAGGTCAACAGGACTGGCGCAACCACTAGACAGTCACCTAGGGCAGTAGCTTCTTGGGAGGGGAGAGCAAAGAGTAGCTATAGTCAAAGTAAACAATGTGTCCTAGCAGCCACACAAAGACTCCATAAGTGCTTACTTTTACCCACAGGAAGAACAGGCAATTTGCAAGTAGTGGCTTTTGGAAATTTCCCTCATTATGTATATATTTACAAAACAAAGTTTAATATCTAAAAGGGTATTAGCCAACTATCTATTTGTATAGGATTTTCTGGGAGGGATGGTGTTAAGATGATTATGATTGAGTTAATTATCAAAATCTTCAGGGGGCAGGTTTGGGGGTCTAAAACCTAATTGTGAGGGGATGCAATTTGCAGATTTGCCTAGGGCATTGAATATCCTTGTACCAACCCTGCAGGTCAAGCTTACAAATCTCTTCTATGGAAGGTGACCTCAGATAGGCCGCCACTCTCACAATGTCTCTCTGATTCTATAAGTCAACATGGCCTTCCAGGCTCAAACGTAGATGAGCATAAAGTAAGAGACTTGCAATTTGGTATTCAGCATACAGTTGGCTACAGTAACCCCAGGACTGTAGGTTAGAGGAGGGGGAGGGATTTTAAGATAAAACCTCATGGACTTTCTAAAACCTGGTACCACATCCAGGGCTTTTTCTCTTTTTCGATTGTAAGCCGCTTTGAGGAGTTTAATTAAGCTCAAGAAGTGGTCCAGTAAATAATATCTAGTGTACTGCTCCCACTGGCATTTCCTCCTTCCCCATCATTTAGTGACACAGTAGAACCACAGATGCTTTTACTATTGCCACAGAACACACACATCGTTGAACTATGTGGGGCTCTAAAACATGCCTCCAGTTCCCTGTTCTGCTTCCACAGTGATCGGGGTGTGTTGACACCCGAGTGCTTTTACTGCCTGGTATGATGCCTTCCAGTGGGACAGGAGTCATCACAAAAACAGACGTTTGCAGTTAAGCTACTGCCTGAGGACCAGCACCTTCATCAACTGGCTCCTGCTACAGCCAAAAATCTCATGGGGCTCTGTAGGTCCTGCTGCCCCCTAAGGGCTTTTGGTCTTCCACTAGTAGCAGACTAGACTCTCTTGCAATGCAAGATGTACGATGTACAAGGCATAACAGAATAGTGTCCAACTACTGTACACACAAAGGACCATCCACACACACAAGCCATCGCCTTATGTACACCGATGATGCACGTTATTATGCAGCTCCTTATAAATTACCTCATAAAGGCCCAGCTAATGATGGTGCATGGTAGATGGGTAAATTCATCTCAGCATGCACAACAGGGACCCCTAAAAACAAACATAATGCACACAAACTGAACCACCATTTATATAAGGATGATATAACGTCTCTCTACAGAGAATTTGTATGTACTAATGCATGCGTTTCTAAAACCAGTACAGAAGCTGACCATGCCCATGGCAGTGTCCTGAGATAGATTTCAAATGGCAACACTAGGGGATGACTGAACATTTGCCAGTTTTCTCAATGTTTAAAAAAAATGGAAAAGGTTAGGAGAAAGGTCTTGTTCCTAGTGCATTAAAAAAAATCTGTATCATTGGAAACTATTTGCTTTTAAATTCCTCTGGAGGTTGCCTTTAAAATTGATGGTCATCATCCTTTGATGGTACCATAAACCTTATCCATTGTAGGATGATATTTTAGAGAGAACAGCAACTTAATTAAGCTGTGGAACGACACCAACCCATCACCTGATTGCCCAGAAATCCATTCCGGTCCTAGACTATTCACCTGTTGTCTTTAGTTAACAGAAAGAGGCAGACCATGTCAGCTCCTACTGTGATAGGCACAACAGGAGCCCCACTACCTGCAGACAGGACTATGATATGCTGCTGCCTCTACCATCAGCCACAACAGAGGGGGGAGGTAGGAGGCCATGTTGCCAGTTATATGGCAAGACAGAGTGATTAGTTTTCCCACTTAAGGAAAGGTACTAAAGGCAACAGCTTAGAGCTAGTAGGGTTGTAACTCAAGCAGAATTGTGTCTGGGATATGGTATTATGTACCTTCATTCACAGCCATCCAGAGATTTTCCCCTACTTTATATTCCACCTCCCCCACACAGGGCCGGCCCATCCACTAGACTGGCAGCTAGGGCAATTCTGGCCTCGTGCACCAGAATCCAGCCTGGTTTTCATGATGTCCCATATGAATATTCATGGATTTATTTCCATACAATGGAAGGCAGTGGATGCAAATAGAGCTCATGAATATTCATTAGGGACATCATGAAAACCAGGCTGGATTCTGGTGCATGAGGGCCAGAATTGCCCACCCGTGACCTAGGGCAAAAGACCCTGGTGGGCAGTGTGGCTTCCCCCATCCCCTCCAAAAGTATCCGTTTAAAATGCTCAGGCACATGTGTGCAGTTACAGCCTGCCACTCCTGCCCCCTCAGGAAGTTGCATCGGAGGGGAGCAGGAGCAGCAGTCCATGAGCATGTAAGCGCATGGCCACTTTAAGGCCTGATGCACTGAAATGACAACTGAACTGCTGCTTTAGCACAAGAAGGGATGCTGTGCCACCTCCCATGCAAAGAAATGGCTGTGCACACATTGGGGGGGGGGGGGCAGTGCAGAGGGTCTGCCTCAGGTGGCAGAAAGCCTTGGGGGGGCAGCCCTGACTCTACACCACTGCAGTCATTAGAGTGATGGTCTTGTGCCAGGAGGGCATCAGGGCTCCTTCCTGAACCCAGATGTTTGCTTAAGAATGACACCTAGCGTCTATCACTGCATCTCCTCCCCTCCTCAAGGGTGGTAAAACATTACCTCCATGGCCACCTCAGTGCAAAACTGAAAGGAGAGATTGTAGAGGCAACAAATCTATTAAGTTTAAAAAAAAAAAGGCTACTCAAGTTTTCAAAAGCAGTAGCTGAGACAGGCTAGTAGTCATAAGAAGAGAGATAATATCTAGGAAAGCTAAGACAAGCTGGGGAAATATCTAGGAAAGCAAAGATGCAAATGGAAAAAAAATACATTTAAGTTACATAGGAAACATGAGGAAGACTTTTTTTTTTTAAAGCTATATTAAGAACAGGAGGAAATGCAAAAGTGCCATTGTGAGTTTAAAACAGAAAGGGGAGAAATATGGAGAAGCTGACAGGGATAAAGCTCACTTGATCAAAATTAATTTTGCACTGTGTTCTGAAGAAAGGCCAAGAACAGAATTGCAAAAATAAAATTAAAATGAAATGGAAGAGAAATAGAGCATCAGTTTTCAGAAGACTGTTAAAAGTAGAAAAAGCAATGGGGTCAAGTGTTATACTTTCTAGAGAGTAAAGGAACTTAGGTAGCTCTGCTGTCTGACTTGCCAGTGCTTCTTTAAAGTTGTTAGTGGTCCTAGAGCAGAGGTACTCAAATCCAGTCCTGGAGGGCCGTAAACCAGTCAGGTTTTTGGGATATTCCTAATGAATATGCATAAGATAGATGCAAATACGATGGAGGCAGTGCATGCAAATATATCTCATGCATATTCATTAGGGATATCCCAAAAACCTGACTGGTTTGTGGCCCTCCAGGACTGGATTTAAGTACCTCTGTCCTAGAGGATCAGAGACAGGCAAATGTGTTTCCTCTTCATAAAAGTGAAAGCAAGAAGGTTGCAAACCTGAGGCTACTTGGTCTTGCTTCAGTGGTAAGCAAATTAGTGGAACTGCTTCTAATACAGAACCTAGTGCAGTTACTGAAAGAAAAATGGCTTACCTCCAAGACAGCATAATTTTCCTAGAGGGAGGCCCTGGCAGACAAATCAAATTAATTTCTTAAAGTGAGTGGCCTTAACTCATGGGCTAACACTAGCTGTGGTGTACTTAGCTTATTTATAAGTTTTACATGTGGAATCAGATTGAAGGCCTTGCCAGAATCGGAGTGTCTTTGGAAGAGAGTTAGTAAACAGCATTACCAGTGGTATGCCACAGGGACTGGCCCTTAGTCCTTTTCTTTTCAACATTCACTTAAGAGCTATTCCAGAAGGGCTTTTGGGAAAGGTTTACCACGTGGTAGGTAATAGAGCATAAGAGACCCTGGAATGTGTGGATAACATATTTATATGGGATGGGAGGGGGGGAGGGGAGGGGAATCCAGCAAAGCTTGAATAGTCAAGTTTGGCAACTAAGATTTAATGCTTAAAAAATGCAGGATGATGCATTTGGGCTACAACCCAAAGAAGCAAGTACACAAAAGAGCACGATCTAGGGATGATATCTGTTGAGCTGGGGGTGTCCAAACAGGTAGATAAAAAGGTGGTGGTTAAAGCCAGAAAGATGCACAGGGAGAGCAATAGCCAGGAGGGGGGAAGGAAAAAAAAGTGCTGATGCTTCCATATAAAAGGTAGAAGTGTGATCACTTTGGAGAACTGTATCCAATTCCAGCAATCAATAATCTACAAAAGGATACAAAACCAGATAGCCAGTCCAGAGGGCAGTTACTGAAATGTTCAGTGACCATCATAAAGCATATGGGGAGAGAGTTAAAGACCTAACTCTATATACTTTGGAGGTATTCAAGGGTATCTGTTATGTCTCCTCTTTCTTCCAGAGTATATAAAGCCACAGGAGGCAAGCCTGTTTTGATGGAAGGGATGCTCTAGAACCAGTTGTTATACAATGAGGGTGACAAGGCAGTAGCTATATATATAAGCTAAAGGACAATGGCTGTATGGAGGCAAGAGCAGCGTCTGAATTAATAGCAATGGGGGCATGACATCAGGGACAGGAAGAAACTGCACAATATAGCTGGATGTGTGTCTATTACCAATCTGGCTGTTAACATTGATAAAAGCATTGAATTTCTGCAGTGAAATCGCAGTAGCTTTATCTATTGAACTGTATTCCTATACTGACATAGCAGACAAGTCCCAGCTGTCACAGTAATTACTATCAGAAATCAATTAAAAAGTACCATGCTAAACAGAGCAATGGCCAGCACCATAGTTTACTTATAGCCCACTGTAGGTTGATTGGAGGAAGGCAGTGATAAGAATAGAAGAATCCTAACTCAACCCTACTCTACATTCACCAGGACAGCGATGCACAGAAACACGGCACTTCCTGTTGCCCAAACTTCCTGTCAAGATTGGAAGTGTAGTGCTGTCTCAGTGCACACTGGCACATAGGCCCCAGCCTGTCTGTTATTGCTGTCTTCATGGCTTGGTAAGGGGGAATACAGAAAGGATGGGTGGAAAAAGTAGTTTTCATCAGCAGCTGGAGTCACGTGAAATTTTTAATTGCTAATATAGAGGCATAGTTCATCAAAAAGGTTTGGGAAGCACCGCCAAAGGCTAGGTAAAGCTATGAATCTAAGTAATTCCAATCACACCTATATCAAATAAATACAGCATCAAACCCACCCACAGCCATTAGCTACCCCAGTCACCTAGTATATAACGCATTGTCCATCTAGTCTGCCCAATAAGGTGGCTAGAGTGGTTGTACTTACTGCTCCATGCAAGCGGCTCCCCCCTTACCCCCATTGCTTTTAGTTAGGGTCATCTCCTCTATTTATACAACATTGCATAGTCAGATTTAAGGCCTATGATTGAAGGGTTGCAGTTAAAGCATAGTTACTCACCTGTAACAGGTGTTCTCCAGGGGCAGCAGGAGTCATCACATACGGATGACATCGGTGCTAACGGAGCCCTACAGAAGCATCGCCCCCAGCTTTCAAAGAAAGCCTTTGGGAGATGCACCACACATGCATGGTCCCCTTCCCACCCAAGGATGCCATCTTGCCTTAGTCTAATGACATAGCTAAGAAAGCAAAAAATTAAAATATGGTAAAGCAGCAACTTTAAGGGGAGGAGGGTTGTGAGGAACAATTCCTGCTGTCCCCAGAGAACATTTGTTACAGATTAGTAACTATGCCTTCTCCAGGAACAAGCAGGAAGTCAGACCTCACATATGAGACTCCCCAGCTACAGACTACAGAGAACCTGTAAAAACACCACAGCAACATGCAAGGAGAGGAGCTGTGATCAGCAGCAATCAAGTCCCTACTGGGAGACTCTCACAAGACCCAAGTGTCCAGAAGAGAACCAGCATCCCGGTAGCCTGAACAGAAGGGTCAGATAGCAAGAGTGGCCTACACCCTGAAGAGATTATATGCAGTACGGCCTGGCCAAAGGCACGGTCCTGTCAGGACTCCCTCTCCAGGCAGTAGTGAGCTGTGAAGGTATGGACCAAAGACCAGGTGGCAGCCCAACAGATTTCCATCTTAGGGACAGAATGCAGATTTGCCACAGAAGTAGCCATGGCCCTGATGCTTTGCACCGTGACTTTCTGGTCCAATGAAATCCCCACCTGCTCATAGGCAAGGGTAACGCAGTCTGCCACCCAAGCAGACAGAGTTTGCTTAGTCACTGGGAGCACCAGACAACTGGGGTCATAGGATACGAAAAGCTGAAGTGCTTTTAGGTGGTCCTGGGTCTATTGCAGATAAACGGGACAGGGCCCTCTTAGAATCCAGAATATGGAGAACAGTCTCCACCCTGCTGCTATGAGGCCTCGGAAAGAAGGTGGGGAGTACCACCTCCTGACTGAGGTGGAAGGGATCACCATCTTCGGCAGAAACTTGGAGTGGATGCAGAGCATGAACCTGTTCTTGTAGAACCTTGTGTAAGGAGGCTCTACCATTAGGGCCTGCAGCTCACTGACTCTGCAAGCTGATGTAAGTGCTACCAGGATGATAACCTTCCGGGAGAAGTACCGCAGGTGGCAGGAAGCCAGAGGCTCAAACAGTGACTTGGTGAGAGCCCCACATTGAGATCCCATGCCGCCACCGGAGGGCAGATGGGGGGTTTAGATAGCATGAGGCCCCGCAGGAACAGAGATACAAGAGGTTGAGCTGAGAGGGACTTCCTCTCAATGGGATGGTGGTGCGCCACAATAGTTCTCAAGTATACTCTGACCGAATTGGACTTTAGTCTCACCTGCGATAAGTGGAGCAGATATTGGGGTACTGTCTGTACCAAGCATAAGAACAGGTTTGCCTGTTTTTCGGTGCACCACATCAAGAAGCGGAGCTCTTTGAATGTGAACATCCTTCTTGTGGAAGCCCTATGTGAAACTAGGAGAAACCTCTTCCATGTCCTGTGGGAGGTGAAAGGAGCTAACACTACCCTTTCAGCAGCCAAGTTGTGAGTGACAGGGACCACAGGTTGGGGTGTAGGAGAAAGCCCTGCTCCTGTGAGTGGCCCAGGGGAATCAGGGACATCATCAGGGCTGCCTGGGTCACCAGGGAGCTATCAGCATTAGTGATACTCTGTCACGCTGGACCTTGAATTAGGGTCTTGGCGACCAGAAGTACCTGTGGGAAGGTGTACAAGAAGGTCTTTCGTCCATGGGATGAGGAACACATCTGCTGCCACCCAGGACGAGTGTAGCTGGCGGGAGCTAAAATCGGGCAACTGCATGTTGTGCAGACTGGCGAACTGTTCCATCAATGGGACATCCCAGAGACAGAACAGCTGGTAGGCTACTACTGGATCCAGGCGCCACTTGTGCGGCTGGAGGACTCTGCTCAGTTTGTCCACCAGGGGCATTGTCTTGGCCTGGGAGGTAAACCACCCTTAGGAGCATCCCTCTGTGTGCCGCATAGGAGCAGAGGGCTACCACCCTGTTCCCCCTTCTTTGTTCACACAGAACATTGCGACCTGGTTGTTGGTCTGGATAAGCACTGAGTGGTGCTGCAGCTGGTGGCAGAAGGCTCAGAGGGCCAGGAATATCACCCAGAGCTCTAGCAGGTTGATTTGCATCCAGGATTCCCTCTGGGACCAGCCACCTTGCATCTGGAGTCCCTCGCAATGCGCTGCACTACCCAGCCCAGAAGGGAGGCGTCCAAGTGAGGACCTTCTGAAAGCTGGGTGCCTGGAAGGGCATTCCGGCCTTAAGGTGGAGTCTGCCACCATCCAAGCGAGTCTGCCAGCTGACAGGTTACCTTCACTCTGTTCCTGAGCCTGCCTGTGGCTTGTGTCCACTGAGAGCAGAGGCACCCCTGGGCTGCCCTCATGTGCAGACAGGCATATGGGGTCATGTGGACCGTGGAGGCCATGTGTCCCAATAGGTGGAGTAGGCCGGGCACCTCTGTGGCTAACTCCCGAAGCAGTCTGACGTCTCATGAGGGAGGAAGGTTTTTGCCTGGAAGGTATCTAGTTGGGCCCCTATGAACTCGAGAGAGGTGGGACTTGGGGAAGTTTATGACAAATCTCAGATGCTGCAGGGTGTTTATGGTGCGCCTGGTGGCGCATTGTGCCTCTGTAGCTGTGCCCCCCATTATGAGCCAGTTGTCCGGATAAGGGAAGACAAAGGCCCCCCTTGGAGCCGGAGGTGGACTGCAACCACCACGAGGCACTTTGTAAAAACCCTTGGTGATAAGGCCAGACCAAAGGGCAGCACCCTGTATTGATAGTGCTGTCCCCCGGCCAGCACCGGGAACTTCGGAGTCTTTTGCTTAGAGACCATGCCTCTGGCCTTTTTGCTGCTGGTTCTGTTGAGGAGCCAAGGCAGCCTGGAAATGCGGGGTACCGCCAAAGCCTCCCTTCTTCCTTGGGGCTTTCTTCTGGGGTTGTACCAAGGTCATCTTCGAAAGCCTGGTTCTTGTCAGGAACTCAGTTTATCTCTGCAGCCTTGTTTGCCATAGATTTCCTGAATAGGTTCTCTCCTATGCAGGGAGACATCAATAAGTTTGTCTTGCACCACTGTTCTAGGTCAGATGACTACAGCCATGCTTGGTGTAATGCCCAGATGCCTGCAGGGGCCACCCTGGCCAAAACCCCAAAGCTATCGTAGGCTGCTCGAGACAAAAAACGTCGAGCACTCTTACCACTGAGGTCAGGGACTTAAACCTCTGCAGGGGTTCCCCATCGAGGCCTGCCAAAAATCCATCAATCTCCTCCGACAGTTCCTTCAGGTACATGCTGATATAAAGCTGATAGGACTGGATCTGGCAAGTTAGCATCAAGCCCTGAAAGGCCTTCCGGCCGAGGGCATCAAGGTTTCGGGCTTCCCTGCTGTGTGGCACTGACAAATGAGTTTTTTTACTTTTGAGCCAGCACGTGGCTGACTCACAGGTGGTTCACGACCATTGAGCTGTGGGGAAGCTGGGTCTTTTGGAACCCAGGACTTCGGCATACCTGATACATGGTGTTGAGGTGCCTACTAACAATTGGTACCAATGTTGGTGTTTCCTACATCTGGAGGCAGCGGCGTTTGAGGATCATAGGCACTAGTACCATAAGGGTTTCCTTAGGGGGGTGCCTCATATTGAAGTATCTCCAGTTCCTCAGTGCACGGGGGTCCTCCTTTGCCTCGGTCTCGATAGCGAGAGCCTTGACCATTTCCCGCATAAAATAGACTAAAAAGACATCCTTGGGCAGGGAACAGTGTCAGGGCATATGGGTCTGAGGGCACGTCTCTGTGTCGCCTCATGTCCGGTGACTAAGTCCTCGGTCTCCCATTCAAACTTGACTTCTGAATATGAGTCCGATGCCACACGATCAACTTGGTCCGTGATCTCCAGAGGATCTGCGGTCTGAGCCACAGGTGCTCGCCAGAGAGGAACGGTGCCCTAGGGGATGGGACCAGGACTTCATCCGGTGCCAGGGACTCAAGGCCCTCATTGGGGCAGATGAACTGGAAGAACCAGACATAATGTCCGCTGCATGGCCATGAGGGCAGAGATACTGCTCTCTAAGGCCACCATTCTGGTCTCCATACCAGTTTGCCCCGCAGCCTTTGAGGTGGCAACGAGGGCTTCAGGCCTGGCTTCAGCACTGGTGGAGGGGGAGTCCTCTATGAGGATGACCTTGGGGGGGGATCTGTGGCCTGTCAGTGGGTGCCGATGACTCCTTGTAAGGAAGTTTGTGAGGCTACTCCTGCTCCTCAGACTCATGCCTGGTACTTGCGGAGCCTGGAGTGGGATTTCCCCTTCTTCCCAGACCTATCCTCAGAGGCAGTCTTCGAGGGTTTCATCTTCTTGCGTTCCATCTCTGGGGAATTCTGCTCAGAGGAACCGTGGCTGTGGGACTCCGAAGAGGCTCAGGCTTCAAGGGCACTGAGGTATCAGAGGGTGTCCTGGAGTGTGGTGTCACCGGAGAATCCGGCATGGAGTCAGATTTCTAGAAAAATCTTTCCTGCTGCTTCTGACGGCTCTTTAGAGCCTTTGATATCATAGTTCTGCAGAGTTTGCAGTCTGAGTTGTTATATTCCAAGCCGAGACACCGAAGGCAGCAGTTGTGCAGGTCGGTGAGGGACATTTTGCTACACCAATTGCACTTCTTGAGGCCATTGGAAAAAGAGGATCCCTGCTGCTGAGCAGGGGTCAGAGGCCTTTGGTTGAAAGAGGGTGTAAATGCCAGTCGAGGGACACCTCTATGAAAAAAAACGAATGAACGAACCCAAGGAGCAACGCCGAGGTGAGCTGGCTTGGGGACAGGAAGGAACCGGTATGCAAACTGAACAAAAACATTACAAAAATCACAAACGTCCAGAGGGCTCTGTGGAAAAAAAGAGACAGAGGAAAGATGGCATCCTTGGTCAGAAAAGGGACCATGTATGTGTGGTGCATCTCCCAAAGGCTGTCTTTGAAAGTTGGGGAGATGCTTCCGTGGCGCTCTGTTGGCGCCGACATCACCCATATGTGAGAACTGACTTCCTGCTTGTTTCCGGAGAAAATGTTTTCCATTTGGGAGCTGGAAAACGATCTTAAGAACTAGTCTTAGCCAACTTAGTGCTGATACTCATCATCTTTTAAATAAGACTTTGTGCCTTCCCTTAAGTTTAGGCCATCACTAATTTTTCCTGCTCAACTTGACACATTATCAGAATTCAAAAACTACAGCACTCTACAACCTAAATGTATTGTTCACTTTTACCAGCAAAAGCTCTAAATGTAGCAGTAGTATTCAGAGAATGAAGTTTTACCTCAAATGCTTAGTCTGAGTACAATGTAATTGCTTTAATGCGAAACAAAACTCAAAATGACCCTTCCAAATGAATACAAGATTAGTGCACAATTGTATTAGATCTGGAAAAGAACTTTAAGTTCTTAAAAATTTGCCATTTGTTTGAGCTCCTAGTTACAGTAAACAATACTTCTGTAACACACACACTAAATGCAAACTGTTTGAACTTAATGCAAGAGGTAGCCCAAGTAATTAACTCCAAAAAGGTACTGGCCACTATATGTCATGTTCCTGCAAATTTGCTGCTCTGAAAAATCTTACCATGTTATCTATTAATTCTCCAATATTAAATAGTAGTAGACGGAAGTTTCATGTAACTAATGTTTTTAAGGCTTAAAATCTAGAGCACTGCTTCTCAACCTTTGCCACATCCACTAGCTTGTCATGGACTCTAAGCTACCACTCCTACCAACATGTCCTTGCTTTGAAACCAAATTATTGTGTAAAACAATCAACCTATTTAACTAATTCTGCCCCAGAGCAGAAGAGCCAATTAGCCTGAGGAACCTTCCTCCACCCACCAAAAACTGATTTTGATTTTACTGCTAGGATGGAAGCTAGCTGCCTCCTGTTAGCAGAGAATGGAAATGGCCAGAGATATAAACAGTGCCGGGTGTATGGTAAGTTGTTTTTGAAGCAGGGGGTGTGAAGGGAGCCTAGGAAATTCAATCTGAAAAAGCTCAAGTTAACACAACCTAGTAAAAGAAAGAAGTTGGCCTTACCTGCTAAATTTTCTTTCCTCAAGTCTACCAGATCAGTCCAGAACAAGTGGGTTGTGCACAGCCACCAGCAGATGAAGACAGAAAAAAACAAAGTTTATGAGCTCTACCCTTTATAGGTCATTGTACAGTCACGTGCTCTTTAGAATTCATTGTAAGAAAAGCTGGAAACCACACCCTAATATCGAACTGCACACGAGGAAAGGTGGGAAATATTTTGAGAAAAGCATACAAGTAAATTTCCAGGAATTGATGTTTATGCAACTCACAAAATTTATCTATAGCAGCAGTTAAAGACAAACATCAAAATCACCACCAGAAACACGTAATCTGGGCCTCTGGCCTGGTCTGGGGAGCTGAAGAAAAGTTAGTAGGTAGGACCAAAATTTTCCTTCCTTATCTCAGAACTGTTCAGAATGAGTAGGATGTAAAACACTCCTCTTTCAAACTGCCACTATCTTGGGGAACTCTCAAGACCATAATGCATGCAGAACAGCGGCAGCCACAAATATGTCAGAACTCTGGGACTCCATCCACATCGTGGAATCACTGACCAAGATGCTACCCCTGTAAAAGAAAAAAAGGTGGCTGAGGAATTGTCTATCAATCCAGCCAGGAAGGGATTCTGCAGCAATTTTACCCTCCTTGGGCACTTAGAAGAGACCAACAATCTACCAGAGATTCAACACTTAAGTTAGGCAGTGGCCTACTAGTATGCTAAGAGTACAACTGTGGAGATAAGGACCTAACAAGATTCCTCACAACCAAGTGCAAGCAGCTGGGAGACAAAAGAACTTGACTCCAGACCCCTGCATAGACAACACTGGGGAAGGACCTCTACCTAGGTACATCAAGCACCTGGAACAGAGGGTTGATGCACACTCCTCAAGGACACCGTCTCAATGTTAAACCCTTACAATCATATCCTCTGAGACAGCACCTAGGGATTCCTAGATTTTCTAAGAACTGCATCAAAAATCCCCGGCTCAGAATACTAAACGTCAAGTAGGAAAGGAAGAACAACAATCTGTTCCAGACAGACTGTTTTGAGAACCTTGCCAACACCTTGTTTCCTAACACCATCTGAAAGAATTGCTAGCTGCATCCCCTATACTTCCCAGCCAGCTTGAGACTGAATACATTCTGGACCTCCTCTTCCAACAAAGAATCTATGCAAGGAAACCCAGAAAGGAAGATCTTCCACTCCACATCCCAGGCTTGCCAATCTATCAAAACATACATATAAAGTAAGCTTCCTCCATGGCTTATGGCACTCGTTCCTTTCTCTTAGCCCGGTGGCACTCTCCACTTGCTCGTCCTGGCAGATAGCTGTAGTAAAAATCACAGAGATGGCTTAGGTTGGCTATCTTGCAATCTCTCTGCAACATGGATAGGAAACCATAGAGACACTCACGTCAGCATCCAGGTCAAAGGGACTGATGACCCCAAAGTACCATACTGCAGAAGAAAAATCACCCAAAAACAAGCTGGGCACCTACAACCTCAAGAGTATAGCACTGCAGAAAGAAAGTACCATTTTCGCAAGGTTAGTGCCAGAAGGGAATGAGCTCCATCTTGTAGCTGTCCTAGCAGTGGCAGATTCAGTCATTCTCCCAGAACAAGCAGAGCATGGGAAGAAGACAACAGGTAGGGTCACTGTTTCCTACTGTCATCAGATAGAAGCCTCTTTAAATTATCTAGAGTTCTTTTCACTTTATTAGCCGAGTTACTACTACTAATCATTTGTGTAGCGCTACAAGGTATACACAGCACTGCACATATAGATATACAGTTGTGGTCAACTGTATATAAGGACTACAAAAAGGGACTGCTAATTCTGGAGAGAGATCTGCAATTGTAAGTATTTACTTCTGGGAATTTTTCTAAATCTTGGGGGGAAAAGGAATTCTTTATATTAAAGCTGATTAATCTGTGTAAATTATAATCCAGTGTATTTGTTAAATCAGTCAGGGCCTAGTATTAGCAAAGAGCTTTTAGTGAAATTAAAAACACAACAGGTAGCTTTCAGTTTAAATTTAAAGCTCAGCAGAGAGCTTCCAGTTTAAATTTAATACTCAGTCTGGTCCTAGTATCAGCAAAGAGCTTTAATTTTAATCAAATCAGAGTATAACTTAGCATAAAAGGAAAAACAGGATCAGTATTCTTTGAGTAATAAATTGTTTCTAGAGACCTTTACAAAGAGGCCTTCTAGATAGGTGGTGTTAAAACCAAGTGACAGATCAAAGGGGCATTTTGAAAGACGTCCTCTATCCAAGCAAGAGCTGGGTGAATCACTCAGGAAATTGGTCACATATTACCTTAGAAGCACAGACAGGGTACTATGTAGCAGCAAGCTTTTAATAAGTCGTCTTTCCCTCCCACCCAACCCTGGGATAATCGTAGCTTTATAGGTGCTTAAACCTCTTAAAGGAAAGGAGGTGCCATATTCACACTCAGGTGCAACAGTTTATCCTCATCAGGCATATATTAAAGACCTGAGATTAATTAAGATTGAGGTAAACAAAATCCATTATACAAGGCAAAAACAGTACAACGCCTCAGCCCTCTCATCGAACTTCAGGACGCCTGAGACCTCTCATCGAACTGCAGGAATTCAGGACTGCAAGCCATGACACTCCCCCACCTGGACTACTGCAATATAATCTACCACGGACTACCTGCCACCCACATCAACCCACTACGAACTGCCTTAAATACCACAGCAAGAATTATCCAGAAAGCAAAAAAACAAGATTACATTACCCCAGTACTGAGGGAGCTGCACATACTCCCTCTCGAAGCAAGAATCAAATACAAATCTGCCCTACTTATTCACAAAGCACTCTACCAAACTCAGACTTCCCAGCTCCGCACTCTACTGCCCCAACCCACCCACCACACAACCAGACAAACCACCAGAAACTCCCTCACCATCCCCCATAAACGGACCAAATACAATCAATGGACCTGCAACAGAGCCTTCGAACTCTACGCACCATCCCTCTGGAACTCTCTAGCAAGTCATATCAGAAGCAACGGAGATCCCTTGACATTCAGGAAACAGCTAAAAACCATCCTATTCCAGGAATACCTCGGACCAGAAACAAACACCCATCACTGACTACCCACAGACCCCCTAATCATACCCTCATATCTATTTTCTAAGAGATTGATTGTCCATTGTCTATATCCTTAATATCTGTTCAGATCATTAATGTTGCCCCCCCCCCCCCAGTGATAGCCCCAACCCTAGAATTAATTATTGTCCCACACCCTTTAATGTTAAACCGCTTTGACCTAGTGAAAAGCAGGATATAAATACAGTTAAATAAATAAATAAATGTATTAGGTTTAGTTTTATTAGTATAAGTAACCCCAGCAAACCTTAGTAAGTTAACAACTTAAATACCTAAACACAACCTTAAAACTAAGATGCAGGTAACAGTCCAGCAGCGAGATGGGGGCTTTCCAGTCTTTTGCATCGAGTGTCGCATGTATGATTTTCTCCCAGTTGATGAGGGGTCTTATGTATGCACTAGGTGAAAGGAGCTCTTTGCTCTCAGGGAACGAGTCCGATCTCTGGATGCTAGAGTAGCAGACTTGGAGGACATAAGGAAGACTGAGGTACATAGACAAGACGTACAGGGATATAGTACTGAACTCCCACCTCCAGTATGGCAGCAACCCTTTGCCCTGGAGGAGAGAGGTCACATGATAGGAGATCACCACCCTAGTGTGGCAGGAAGTGATCCTGTAGTTGGACCTGTCCTCCAGGTGATGTAAAACTCTCTCGCACTGAGGAGGATTCTCCAGGGCCATGTGCTCATGAGGGAAGGGTTAGGACAGCAGTTATAGTTGGTGATTCGATCATTAGGCATATAGATAGCTGGGTTGCTGGTGGACATGAGGATCGCCTGGTAACACGCCTGCCTGGTGCAAAGGTAGCAGACCTGTGTCCCCTAGACAAGGGCTTAGATAGTGCTGTCTTGGTACATGTCGGTACGAATGACATAGGAAAGTGTAGTAGGGAGGTTCTGGAGGCTAAATTTAGGTTTTTAGGTAGAAAGTTGAAATCCAGAACTTCCATGGTAGCATTCTTTGAAATGCGTCCCTTTTCACGCGCAGGACCCAAAAGGCAGGGAGAGCCCAGCGTCTCAATACATGGATGAGCCAATGGTACAACGAAGAGGGTTTTGGATTTGTTAAGAACTGGGGAACATACTGGGGAAAGGAGAGGCTCTTCTGAAGGGATGGGCTCCATATTAACCAGAATGGAATCAGGCTGCTGGCATTAACCTTTAAAAAGGAGATAGAGGAGCTTTTAAACTAGATAATAGGGGAAAGCAGACAGTCGCCCAAGAGCACATGGTTCGGACCAATGTATCCTTGAAGGACACTAGCAAAAGAATGAAGTTAGAGTATATCAGCAGAGAGGTTCCAATAAAGACAAAAGTAGCCCAAATGCCCTTGAGTACAGAGCAGACAGAGCTTAAAGATTCCAATTACCCTTGCCTACCAATAGCCATAAGAACATAGGATATGCCATACTGGGTCAGACCAAGGTCCATCAAGCCCAGTATCCTGTTTTCAACAGTGGCCAATCTAGGTCATACGTACCTAGGAGTTTCCCCAAAAGACACAGGTTCCACAATGCTTGTATTGGGTCAAACATTGATATCCTGGGTCCCTTTTTAATAATGGTTTATGGACCTTTCCTCCAGGAACTTGTCCAAACCTTTTTTAAACCCAGCTACACTAACAGCCTTTACTACATCCTCTGGTAACAAATTCCAGATTTTGATTAAACGTTGAGTGGAAAAATATTTTATTAGTCTGTGACAAGAAAGCCTGTTTTGAGCCTATGAGTATAGAAAAGGCCAATGACTTTAACTTAGAGAAAGGAGAAATCCCTGCAGGGCATGGGTTTCAGGCCCCTCATAGAGAAAGAAACCTGAGGGAGAGAAAGTTCAGGCAGCCACACCCTAACTCCTATGATGTAACTGCAGGCTTGAGAGGAGATTACAATCACCTGGGAGGAGTGGAGGAAGGGCTGGAGCCCTGGAGATGGAAATATAAATCTCTGCTAAAGCAGAGAAAAGAGGAAGCTCAGAGGGAAGCTCGGAGGAAAGGAGAAACTCAGAGGAAGGAAGAAGCTCTGGGAAGGCAGAGGTCTCAGGAGGTTCGGAAGACTCAGAGGATTCAGGGGAATCAGGAGTGGAACCAAGAGCACCTGCAGATCTCCAGGAGAGAACCCAGAGAGGAATACAGAGAGCTGTTCCAGAAAGGCTGGAAGGAGACAAGGAACGGTAGCGAGCACAACCAGGGAGAACTGCCCAGTGCTTCTGGTACTGACTGTCTTTATCGGGGAGAGTTGAGCTCAGGAGAGACATTAGATCCCCCAGGGAGGCTGTATTCTGAGCACTGTGTCCAGAGCTCAGAACAGGACACTGCCCTAACACCAGAGGATATGCAGATTGAATTGGCCGGGGAGGAATTGCAATATCTAGATATCCCCATGGACTGTACCCTGTGTCAAGCTACAAGCATGGAATCATTATGCTAAAGGCTAGCATTGAATGAGAAAGTCTCCTAGAAGCAGGTAACTGGAATTAAGCCAGGAAATGGGTTTGAAGAAAACTCCACGTGTTTGCATTTCTCAGGCAAAGTGCTGAGTCACGCTGCAGAGAAAGCTTGTGAATGTTTGTTACTTGTTTTCTTTTATTGAGTTTAAGAACCTATCCTGAAAGGAAGGAGGGAAAAGAAGAGGTTGTTCCAGAGGAACTGAGTTATTCTTTTGTTGTTAAGTGCTTCACAAACACAAGGTTAAAAAGAAGTATTTTTACCTTGCTGAGCAGAGCTGTTTTCTCTAAGATTGAGCAACATTGTTAACCAGCTGCATGTGTTTAAAAGACTGTGAAGCAGTTATACTGATCTAAATGCTCTGTTGCAAACAATCCTGAATGGACAAAATTCCTGTGTACAGTTTACTTGAACCTTTACTTTAAAATAAATTCTGTCATTTGCCTTAACATCGGACCATGACTACACTTCTTCTTAAGAGCCAAACTACATGTCCCAGAATCCACCTGAGGAAAAGCTAGTTTATTTGAGCTCACCAAGAGAAGTTCTCTGTTACCTCGCCCCTCTAAGCCAGAGGCCAGGGGCAAGGGCGTGACAGTGGCGTAGTTGTACGGATTTTGTTGCCTGCATCAGGATATACAGCCACAGGATTTACAAAACAAGAGCGGAGATCTGGGTTGTGAGCTTCACTGGGATTCACTGGCAAGGTCGACCAGGACGATGCAGCGGTTCCATGGAGACACCCTTTCTTTTTAAGGCCAGAGTCAGCACCTGACCCAGGTAAAAGGTACCTAGGAGGGGGTCAACCTGGATCAGAGTAAAAGGGGAGGAAATGTGAAAGCGTCCAGATAAAAAGAGCGCATTAGAGCTGTAGCGTGGTACCGCGCTTGGTGGTTTTCTCTTTTCTCTTGCAGGTAGTCGCTGAGATGGAGTCCAAGGAGCTGATCCAATGGATGACCCTACAGTTCCAGAGACAGCAAGAGATGGCCCAACAAGCGCAAGAGCAAGCAGCAGCTGCTGCTTTACAAGCACAGCAGAAGCCAGTGCTAGACTTGGTAGAGGCACTGATTGCCAACCAGCGAGCAGGAGCTGGAGGTTTGCCAGCCCAGCCAGAACTAATAGTGCCACAGAATGTTTGTATGGTAGGACCACAAACAAGTGGGACATTGTCTTTTGGCAAACTTTCTGTGGAGGATGACATTGATGACCATTTAGAATCTTTTGAAAGAGTTGCTTATGATATAGGATGGCCAGTTGAGCAATGGGCTGTAAGGCTAGCCACCTCTTTAACAGGGGAAGCATTGGCTGCCTATAGGGCCATGCCAGCTGCCCTAGCCACGAATTATTCTGAAGTGAAAAATGCCATAAGAGATCGCTTAGGTTTAACCAAAATGCTATATCACCGCATGTTCAGAGCCACGTCCCTGAAAGCTGGAGAAACACCTAAGGCCTTAAGCCAAAGGATAATAGGCTTAGCCTTAAAGTGGTTGGTCCCAGAGGGGAAAACTGTTGACATGGTGGTGGATACAATAGTATTGGAACAGTTTATGGCTGCAGTCCCTAAGGACATACAATCTTTTCTGATACAGCAAAACTGCCAGAGCACGAGAGAGGCAACCCTTCTGACGGAGCGCTATTTAGAAGCTGAATTAGCTCGTCATCCAAAAGGGGGTGCTCCAAAAGCAGGGGCAGAGGCCAGTTTTGGTCAATCAGAAAAGAGACAAGGGAACAATGCAGAATGTATGAAAACTAGTATGCCTGTTCAAAAGGAAAAGTGGGTTGAGAAAAAATGCTATCGTTTTGGGAAGATGGGACACCTACAGAGGGGGTGCAAAGCCCGCATAGGATTGATGGGTGCTAATGTGAAACATCTGAGAGAGGGTTTCCTCTTAGCTGTTAACATCCAGGGGATCAGTACCAACGCTCTGCTTGACTCAGGGGCCGACCAAAGCATGGTATCACGGAGGCTTTGGCGAGCAATTGAAGCTCAGGATAAGTCGGTCCTGAGGAGACCAGAGGGTAGAATCCAAATTAGATGCATCCATGGGGCTGCCTCTTTCTACCCCATATATAAAGGTAGTGATAAAAGGGTTAGGGGTACAGAAGGAAATCCCTGTGGCAGTGCTCCCAAATCTCCCCCATGACCTAGTATTAGGGAGAGACTGGCCCCAATTTAGAAAACGGATAAAGAAGGGACTTGGACAGAAGCTTGGGCTTGTGTTTACCCGGTCCCAGACTATGACCAATGACCAAAGGGACGGGTCCCCAGAGGGTTCCCTAGGAGCTTTGCCCTCCCATGATGACCTAGTGGCTTCCCCATCTTCTAGGATTAAGAAGGGGAAAGCTGTGAAACGTCGCGAGGGGAGAGGTAGGACTCAGGGGAAGGCTGGGGTGGTAACTACCCAAGGGTTACCCTGGGTGCCTGCAGAGTTGATTGCGAAGTTTCCGACTTTTCCAAAGGAACAGCAGGGAGACCCGGCACTCGCCCGAGCATTTGAATATGCTCAGGTAGTGCGAGACACCCTTCCGAGATTTCTTTTAGACAAAGAGACTTTACAGGCTAGTCAAACTCGCCAAAAGGAGTGATATGACCAAAGGGCAAAACCCCGCCAGTTAGTCCTGGGAGAGAAAGTCCTAGTAAGGGTGGCAGGCGCCACACTAAAATTTGAGTGATCAGACAAGTTGGTCCAGTGTCTTATGAGGTGGAGAGTAGGACAGGTCGCAGACAAGTTTATCATATAAATGTACTTAGGCCCTGGCAGGAAAGATCGGCAGTGGCCTGTCTATCCAAGATAGAACATAGGGCAGGGAAATTACATCAGAACGCAGATGCCTTATCAAGGATTACGGACTGTTCGGAGGAACTTCCGCCAGCCCGTAATATATTTAGTAGGGGGGTATGTGACAAGGAAGCCTGTTTTGAGCCTATGAGTATAGAAAAGGCCAATGACTTTAACTTAGAGAAAGGAGAAATCCCTGCAGGGCATGGATTTCAGGCCCCTCATAAGAAAGAAACCTGAGGGAGAGAAAGTTCAGGCAGCCACACCCTAACTCCTATGACGTAACTGCAGGCTTGAGAGGTGATTACAGTCACCTGGGAGGATTGGAGGAAGGGCTGGAGCCCTGGAGAGGGAAATATAAACCTCTGCTAAAGCAGAGGAAAGAGGAAGCTCAGAGGAGAGAAGGAAGCCCAGAGGGAATCTCGTAGGAAAGGAGAAACTCAAAGGAAGGAAGAAGTTCTGGGAAGGCAGAGGTCTCAGGAGGTTCGGAAGATTCAGGGGAATCAGGAGTGGAACCAGGAGCACCTGCAGATCTCCAGGAGAGAACCCAGAGAGGAATACAGAGAGCTGTTCCAGAGAGGCTGGAAGGAGACAAGGAACCGTAGCGAGCACAACCAGGGAGAACTGCCCAGTGCTTAAGATACTGACTGTCTTTATCGGGGAGAGCTGAGCTCAGGAGAGACATTAGATCCCCCAGGGAGGCTGTATTCTGAGCACGGTGTCCAGAGCTCAGAACAGGACACTGCCCTAACACCACCAGAGGATATGCAGATTGAACTGGCTGGGGAGGAATTGCAAGATCTAGATATCCCCATGGACTGTACCCTGTGTCAAGCTACAAGCATGGAATCATTATGCTAAAAGCTAGCATTGAATGAGAAAGTTTCCTAGAAGCAGGTAACTGGAATTAAGCCAGGAACTGGGTTTGAAGAAAACTCCACGTGTTTGCATTTCTCAGGCAAAGTGCTGAGTCACGCTGAAGAGAAAGCTTGTGAATGTTTGTTACTTGTTTTCTTATATTGAATTTAAAAACCTATCCTGAAAGGAAGGGGGGAAAAGAAGAGGTTGTTCAAGAGGAACTGAGTTATTCTTTGGTTGTTAAGTGCTTCACAAACACAAGGTTAAAAAGAAGTATTTTTACCTTGCTGAGCAGAGCTGTTTTCTCTAAGACTGCGCAACGTGGTTAACCAGCTGCATATGTTTAAAAGAATGTGAAGCAGTTATACTGATCTAAATGCTCTGTTGCAAACAATCCTGAATGGACAAAATTCCTGTGTACAATTTACTTGAACCTTTACTTTAAAATAAATTCTGGCATTTGTCTTAACATCGGACCATTACTACACTTCTTCTTAAGAGCCAAACTACATGTCCCAGAATCCACCTGAGGAAAAGCTAGTTTATTTGAGCTCACCAAGAGAAGTTCTCCCTTACCTCACCCCTCTAAGCCAGAGGCCAGGGGCAAAGGCGTGATAAGTCTTAAATAGTTTACCCTATAGCTTCATTGCATGTCCCCTAGTCTTTCTATATTCTGATAATGTAAACAATTGATCTACATTTACCCACTCCATTCCATTCATTAATTTATAGACTTCTATCATATCTCCCCTCAGCCATCTCTTTTCCAGGTTAAAGAGCCCTAACCTTTTTAGCCTTTCTTCATAGGGGTATCCTTCCATCCCCTTTACCATTTTGGTGGCTCTTCTCTGAACCTTTTCTAATAACGCTATATCCTTTTTAAGATACGGTGACCAGAATTGCACACAATATTCAAGGTGCAGTCGCACCATGGAACGAGATAGACACATTATAATATCTTTTGTTTTATTTTCCATTCCTTTCTTTATGATACCTAACATTCTATTTGCTCTCTTGGCCGTCGCTGCACACTGCGCGGAGGGTTTTTAACATGTTATCCACGATGACACCTAAATCTTTTTCCTGGGTGGTGGTTCCTAATGTGGAACCTTGCATTGTGTAACCATAGTTTGGGTTGTTCTTCCCTAGGTGCAGAACTTTGCACTTGTCCACATTAAATTTCATCTGCCATTTTGATGCCCACTCTTCCAATTTATCAAGTCCCTCTTGCAATTTTCCACAGTCCTCATGGATTTTATTTATTTATTTATTTAACTGCATTTATATACCGCTTTTCACCGGGTCAAAGCGGTGTAACATATAACATGGGGGGGATAGTATTTTATAGGGTGGGGCCATCACCAGGGACAACAATTAGTGATTTTGGGTGGACATAGACATGTACACTTCTGTTGAGTCAAGGTATTAGATCGTGTGGGTAGGGTGGAAGTTTCTGATCAAAGGTGCTCACGGAATAGGATTGTTTTCAGCTGTTTCTTGAATGATGTGATGTCATCGTTGTTTCTGATGTGGTTTGGTAGAGAGTTCCAGAGGGATGGGGCATAGAGTTCGAAGGCTCTGTTGCAGGTCCGTTGTGTGGACTTGGTTCTTTTGTGGGGGACGAAGGCTCTGTTGCAGGTCCGTTGTGTGGACTTGGTTCTTTTGTGGGGGACGACAATGGAGTTATTGGAGGATTGTCTGGTGGATCTGTTGTGAGATGGGCGAGGCAGAAGGTGGTGGAGTGAGGTGTTCCGCGTTTGGTGGATAGTCTTGTGGATGAGTAGGATCGCTTTGTACTTTACTCTTGCTGGGATCGGCAGGAAGTGGAGGTCTCTTAGGATTGGGGTGATGTGATCCCGTTTTTTCGCATTCTGAATAATCCTTGCTGTGGTGTTTAAGGCAGTTCGGAGGGGGATGGTGTGTGAGGCGGGTAGTCCATGGTAGATTATGTTGCAGAAATCCAGGTGAGGTAGAGTTACCGCTTGCATTACTGTCCTGAAGTCGTGGGGTTTCCAGAAGGGATCGGAGACGTTGCACAGTTTTAGCTTTGTAGAATATTGTCCCAGCGGTTTTGCTGATTTGTTGTTTAAAGGTGAGAGCCTGATCAATGATTACGCCTAGATACCTTATTTGGGGCTGTATTTGGATTTGTGTGGTTCCCATGTTGAGGTGGGTAGGTGGTTTGAAGTCCTGATCCTTTGTCACTATAAGGGCTTCGGTTTTCTTTAAATAGTTTTGTCTCATCTGCAGATCTGATAACCTCACTCATTCCCTTTTCCAGGTCATTTATGAATATGTCAAAAAGCAGTGGACCCAGCACAGATCCCTGGGGTATACCACTATTCACCTTTCTCCATTGGGAAAAGTGGCCATTTAGCCCTACCCTCTGCTTTCTTTTAACCAGTTCCTGATCCACAATAGTACACTGCTTCCTATCCCATGACTCTTTAGATTTGCCAAAAGTCTCTGATGAGGGACCTTGTCACAGGCTTTCTGAAAGTCCAAATACACTGTAACAACCAACTCACCTTTGTCTACCTGTTTGTTCACACCTTCAAAAAAACATAACAGATTAGTAAGACAAGATCTTCCTTGTCTAAAGCCATGTTGGCTGTCTCCCATTAAGCCATGACTATCTACATGTTCAGCAATTTTTTTCTTTGTGATGGTTTCTACCATTTTTCCCGGTACTGCCGTCAAGCTCACCAGTCTGTAGTTTCCTGGATCACCCTTCAAACCCTTTTTAAAAATTGGCATTACGTTCGCCATCCTTCAATCTTCAGGTATTACAGATGATTTTAATGATAGTTCACAGATTACTAATAGCAGGTCTGCAATCTCATATTTCAGTTCTTTCAACACCCTTCGATGTATATCATCCAGTCCAGGTGATTTGCTACTCTTCAGTTTATCAAATAGTTATAATACATCTTCCCGATGTATCGATATTTCCTTCAATTCTTCTGCACCTTTAAATACCATTTCAGTCATGGGTAGCATCCCTACATCTTCCTCAGTAAAGACCGAAGCAAAGAATTCATTCAGTCTCTCCGCTATCGCCTTGTCGCCTCTCAGTGCCCCTTTAACCCCTCTATCATCTAATGGATCAACTGACTCTCTCACGGGTTTTTTGCTACGAATGTACTTGAAAAAGTCTTTATTACGCATTTTTGCTTCCGCAGCAAGCTTCTTCTCAAATTCTCCCTTTGCCTGCCTTATCAATGCCTTGCATTTAACTTGCCAGTGTGCTTGTGTTGTTTCCAGTTTGTGTCGTTTGGCTCTTTTTTCCATTTCCTGAAAGATGATTTTTTTGGCAACAGCAGCCTCTCTGACCTCACCTTTAAACCATGCTGGCAGTTTTTTGGACTTCCTTCCACTTTTCTTAAAGCATGGAATACAGCTGGTCTGGGCTTCCAAGATAGTATTTTTTAACACCACCCAAGCTTGATGTAAGTCTTTAAGCTTTGCAACTGCTCCTTTTAGTTTTTTCTTAACTATTTTCCTCATTTTATCATAGTCTCCCTTTCAAAAGTTAAAAGGTAGTACTGTGGATTTCCTTACCATCCCTCCTCCATTAATTAAATCAAACGTGATCATGCTATGATCACTATTGCCAAGTGGCCCCAACACCCTTATCTCTTGCACCAGATCTGGTGTTCCACTAAGGACTAGGTCTAATATGGCTTCCCCTCTAGTCAGTTCCTGAACCAGCTGCTCCAAGAAGCAGTCATTTATTTCATCTAGGAACTTTATCTCCCTAGAATGTCCTGCCATGACACTGACCCAGTCAATACCGGGGTAATTGAAATCACCCATTATTACTACTGTGCTGTAACTTTTGTTAGCTTCCTTGATTTCTTTGAGCATTTCATCATCCATTTGTTCATTCTGACCAGGCGGTCGATAGTACACCCCCACTGTCATCGCCTTCCCCTTTTTAGATGGAATTTCAATCCATAGAGATTCTACAGCAAATTTTGTTTCCTGCAAAACTTTAATCCTTTCTGACTCAATGCCCTCTCTAACAGAGTGCAACCCCTCCACCAATTTGATCAGCTCTATCATTACGATATAGTTTGTACCCAGATATCACAGTGTCCCACTGGTTGTCCTCCTTCCACCATGTCTCTGAGATTCCAATCATATCTAACCTCTCATTTAGTGCTATATATTCACTCTTGTGCGACTGTTGGCTTTCCCCTATTGTCTAGTTTAAAAGCTGCTCTGTCTCCTTTTCAAAGGTTAATGCCAGCAGCCTGGTTCCATCCCGGTTAAGGTGAAGCCCAGCCCTTCAGAAGGGCCCCTCCTTTCCCCAGTTCCTAACAAATCCCAAATGCTCATCATTGCACCATTGTCTCATCCATGCATTGAGACTCTGGCGCTGTCTGCCTTTTGGGTCCTGCGCGTGGAACGGGTAGCATTTTGGAGAACACTACCCTGGAAGTTCTGGATTTCAACTTCCTACCTAAAAGCCTAAATTTAGACTCCAGAACCTCCCTACCACATTTCCTATATCATTTGTACCGACATGTACTAAGACAGCAGACACCTCCCCAGCACTATCTACGACCTTATCTAGGAGGTGCATGAGGTCCGCTACCTTCGCACCAGGCAGGTATGTGACCAGGCAATCCTCACATCCACCAGCCACCCAGCTATCTACATGCCTAATGATTGAATCACCAGCTATAACGGCTTTCCTAACCCTTCCCTCATGGGCACATGGCCCTGGAGAAACGTCCTCAGTGCAAGAGGGTTTTACATCACCGGGAGGACAGGTCCTAGTTACAGGATCACTTCCTGCCACACCAGGGTGATGCTCTCCTGTCACGTGACCTCTCTCCTCCATGGCAACAGGGATGCTGCCAGACTGGAGGTGGGACTTCATGACTATATCCTTGTAGGTCTCGTCTATGTACCTCTCTGTCTTTATGTCTTCCAAGTCTGCTACTCTAGCCTCTATAGAACGGACTCATTCCCTGTATATATGTGTATATATAATTAAAATATTATGACATATGGTTGGAGTATTTCCAATTTCTCAAGATATTGTACACAATATATCTAAAATGTATGGGTGCCAATGACCACAACTGTAGATAGTGCTCAACCTTAGCCTATCAAAACCAGAGACATACATCACCACCTGTCCATCTCCATTATTAAGTAAAGTTACACTGTGCCATTTCAATGTGCACTTGGATACTTGATAGTGTATTTCAAGGTTCCCACACTGGCATCAGTTTTTCATGTATACCCATTGCACCAGCTCTTACTATTCAATTATATTCCAGTCCACGAATAAACTGACATTTTTATTTTCATTTTGAAAATGTAAAAAAAAAAAAAGAATTAAAAAAACTGGTACACATTCATACATGAGGAACTAATGCTCATTTTATAACTCTGAAATGCACTATGAAGGTTCCAAGTGTTGGCAATTTTATTTATTTGTGAGTTTTATATACCGCTATTTCAGATAATCATAGCGGTTTACATTTGGAACAAGTAGTACATTAAAACAGGTTAACAATGTAACAGGTGCTCAAAGATCACATAACACTGGTCAACATTGAAATCGTTACTGACTTTAAAAGGCCCTAATCTGCAGTATCTTGGTGAGCTGAACACGAATATAAAACATTAAAAAAAATTTATTGGCTCTCGTTTTGAAGATATTGCATGTAATTCATTTTTGACATGTCACCGTGTAAATTTATCCAGTAGGACATCAACAACATCCCAAATAAGCCTTGAATGATGTAATATTGCATCACATTGCATAATACCAGCATGCACACATCATCCAGAGTTGATTGCATCATTTTCTGATGCAATGCAATACTACTGCCAGACGGCTGCTGAAGCCATCTGACATCAGCAGTATACTATACGCAGTCGGAAAGGAAAGTAATCTGGTATTCTGTTCCGATATTGAAAGCCTCATGAATGCCTTAAAAATCACTCATGACCCACAAGACTGGAGACTATTTATATACACTTTTCGAAACTGAGTCTGAAGGCTGTGCTTTTGAACAATGGAAACCATCTTCCATCTATTCCAGTAGCGCATGCCGTCCACATGAAAGAGACATATGATAACTTAAAGCATCTACTGACTTCCACTCCTTTCGCACTCAATTCAAGTTACTTACTCTAGTTCACAGGGCTCTTCACACTAGTACTCCACAATACCTGGCAGACCTTATTACAATCCACACCGCCAGACACACTCCCCACTCCTTCCACCTTAACCGCCTTAATCTCCCTTCCCCCTCCCTCGCTCACCTTCAATCCACCCGCTCCTCTGCTTTCTTTTTCATTGGCCCCACACTCTGGAATTCACTCCCCCACCTCCCTCCGGTTAGAACCCCATCATGCCACCATGAAGCGAGACCTAAAAACCCACCTCTTTTCCTTGGCCTATGACCTTCCCTCCCCTCTTGTCTGATCCTGTCCCCTACATATAGTCCTGTATCCTTTCTCTCGTTCTATTATATCAACAATTGTAACTTCCTTTCCTCCTTTCTGGCCCTGTGCCTGTTTCTAATTGTTTGTGAATTGTAAATCGCTCTGATTGATAAAGTAGGGCAGTATATCAAATAAACAAACATACAGCTGGCACCTCTGTGGTGACTTGATGGGACTGCAGCAGGGATATATAAAATACATGTGTTTCTTATGTGAGTGGGATAGCCGAGCAAGGGATTGGCACTACTTGCGGAAGGAATGGAATCACAGACAAAATGTAACAGTTGGAGAGAAGAATATCCAACACCCAGCTCTGGTTGAGGCTCACAAAATCCTGCTACCACCCCTTCACATCAAACTAGATTTGATGAAAAACTGTGAAAGCCATGGACCACACTTCGCCAGCTTTCCGATACCTGCATGAAAAATCCCCTCGACTCAGCAAAGCAAAGATTAAAGGAGGAGTTTTGTGGGTCCCCAGATTCGAGAGCTCTTCAAAGATGACCGGTTCAACAACTTGCTACAGGGTGATGCGAAACAAGCATGGAATGCTTTTTGCCTAGTGCCAACAAACTTTCTCAGGACTGTTAGGCAAAAAACTACAAGGAACTAGTAGAAGACATGCTGATGCAGTATCAGAAACTTGGCTGCAATATGTCTCTAAAGATCCATTTCCTTGATTCCCATCTCAATTTCTTTCCTGACAACTGTGGTATGGTTAGTGATGAACAGGGCGAATGTTTTCACCAGAATATTGCAGCGATGGAGCAAAGATACCAGGGAAAATGGTCCACTACAATGCTGGCTGACTACTGCTGGACACTTCCCAGAGAAGCTCCCGAACAGCTGTACAAGAGACAGGCAAAAAAAATCTAAGAAGTAGTTTATGACTTGTTTTTTTACAGGTATTAACCAAAGGCCTATTATATTTACTATTGACATGCATTTTGTGATGTAAACATTAATTCTTGTAGATTACAAAAAAACTAGAGCCAACTTTGCAATTTCACTGTCATATTTGTGTTCAGCATATAAAAATTGATAAGAAATGACTATTTTTATTTCAGTAACATGACTTTTGTAAAAATTTGTTGACCAGTGAAAATTTACAAGATTCAACAAAACGGAGTAACGTATTTACATTTTAGATAATAGGAGGGGCAGGGGTAAAGAGTTGTGAGTGACAAGGAATGCTATCAGTGTTCGAGGAAGGGTAGTGAGCAGAGGTAAGGGGTGAGTTGGGAATCTAATTGTTTAGGTAGATGAGTTAGTCAAAAAACATATGTGATGGAGGGAAGAAATTTATGGAGGGTGATTACCAAGACCAAAGTGATCGATAAATAGATAAGTTTTGAGGTAAAACCGGAACAAGGTAAGGTCAATGATTTTTTTGGAGTGCTTCAGGTAGCAAGTTCCAGAGCAACAGAGAGACATATTCAAATGCCCTGTTGCTAGTATTTTGTTTAGTGCTTCGAAAGTCAGTTGTAGTAGTGAGCATATTGTTGGTTTGACCTTGTCTTAGCAGGTCATGGGGTGAAGCTTTGCCATATGCGATAGAAATGGGGATGCCAACTTTCTAATGATTTTGAATGTGATTAATAAAAGTTTATATTTTATACAGTTTTGGATAGGAAGCCAATTTAAGTTGTGCAGAATTGGGGTGATATGGTCAATGCAGAGAGAATTGTAGACACTTGGAGTGGCAGTATGTTGGGCCATTGCAACTGGATGTACCATTATTTAGCTCTTTAGTTGTGTTGCTTGGTGCGAATAATAATCTAACACTTGAAGAGAACAGATACAAACAGAACTGCACAATCTACAAATCTATATGCAAGGCCTATTCAGTACTGAAGTAGATGATGGATTACAGAAAACTGTATAGAAATTGTTACTTTCCAACATACTTGTTCTCATCATTCTCCAGGTCCACAATTCTTGAATACTGCAGATGACATTAAAAGATTTCAAGAATAGCAGCTCTTTCAAATATACGTTTAATTCTAAACCCAGTTGTTTGTCATACACCTGTAGAAAAATATACCCTGTGGATAACTCAATTATTTCACATCTTAAACAGATATTTTAGACATGAGGCCATTGGTAAAAAAATATAAACCAATACCAAGGCCCTTTTGATAGCTAAAATCCCTTTCGATTACCAGTTTGACACTTCAGCATGTATCTTCCCACAAAGCCAGTTATGACAGCCCCAGGCCAACAGAAGGAATCAATAATCTTCTCCCATTCTGTGCTTATGTGAAAAAAATATTTTGATAAAGCAGAGTTTAATCCTTTTATTAAAAATGCTTACATAGGATTGTTTTTCCCCCAAACATAGTTCTAGTACAGTAATCTCTCCAAAATGTCTGAAATCTCTTTAGTAAGCAAAGAAATGAAGAATCACTTGTGAGGCAAAATATTTTAGAGATGACAGTGGAATTTACAAAAACATCTCTCAGAAGAGAGCTCTGGGGAAACAAATATCACTACTTAAATTAGGGATATACAAGCCCAGCAGATCTCCCATAATGGATGAAGATCTCTTCATGCAAGAAATCAATTTGGGGCTTTGGTTACAGTTTCACCGAGTGAAAGCATTACTTGCAGTAGAGCCGTATATGTTCTTATGACAGCCGGGTTTCATTTCTTACCACTGTATTGCCAGCATAATTTTGTTAAATAAAATATTTTATAGACTTTTAACATTAGTCATCAAGCTGTCAGTGGTTTTTGCAGAAGAAAATCAGATTCATTTTATCCACCACTAGTCTTAATTGCCCACTCTAAGCCAACCACTGACATTATCCTGTCGTAAGGGGACAGCAATTGAGCTACACGCACCTAACCACAGAGCATATTAAAAAGTTGAGGGAGGACGTGATGTCAGCCCAACTTTCTGACTGCTTAGGGGCTTCGCATCTCCAGTCTGCACAAACAAAAGCACTAACAGCTAATACCTGTGGTGTGAATAAGGTGACCCTGGTTTGCGTGAAAAATCTGAGGTATGATGGCTGCAAAGGCAAAAGCGGCGAATGGTAAAGAAAAGCCACAAGCGTCTCGGTATTTGCTTGGCAAGGCCTGTCCACACGTAGAGTTGCCTGCCAGTATGGCATCAGATGTGGAGGAAGGAGAAAGTGGAGGGCAGGCAGGAGACTAAGGTAGAGGGGCATGCCAAAACACTGAATGACTTGCAGTGTGCAGTTGATGGGCACAAGCAGCAGGCCTTGGAACTGATTTATAAGCTAGATAATATTGAACATAGAAGTAGGCACAATAATGTGCACATTTGGGGTGTTCCTGAAACTAATGGAGAGGAAAATGTGGAAGACAATGAGAGCTATCTGCAAGGACCTGCGGCTGGGGGGGGGGGGGGGGGGGGGACAGGAACCCCGGATAGCAGCAATGGAAATTGAGAGGCCATTTCACCCTGGGTAAGCCCCCTGAAAATAAGCTGAGAGTGTGATTCCTGCAATTCTTGGATGCGGATTTACAACTGCAAAGAGGCCAAGAGGACCTCACAGTTTTGAGATGCCCACATAGCGTTATACCAAGACTTACCAACTTTCATCTTCATGAGGAGAAAAGAAATGAAGCCTGCAATTGATGTACTTACTAGGGAAAAGAGTCCCTATTCCTGCTCTTTCCCCATTAGAATGAACTTTGCTATTGCTGGCAAGAAGCTTTCAGTTAAGGATTTGTCAGATGTTTAGAGCATTGCGCTTGGCATGGCTGGTAAGAGTAGTTACTCACCTGTAACAGGTGTTCTCCAGGAGCAGCAGGAATCAGTCCTCACATATGGGTGTCATCAGCGCCGATGAAGCCCCAGCGGAGCATTTCCCCAGCTTTCTATGAAAGCCTTTGGGAATGCAGGCACGCATGCACGGTTCCCTTCCCACCTAAAGGTGCCATCTTACCTCAGTCAAATGACATAGCTAAGAACAGCACACAAAAATGAAAAATAAACTATGTACAACTGCAATTCCAAGGGGAGGAGGGAGGGTTGTGAGGACTGATTCCTGCTGCTCCTGCAGAACACCTGTTACAGGTGAGTAACTATTCTTTCTCCAGGACCAAGCAGGAAGTCAGTCCTCACATATATGAGTGACTCCCAAGCTCTGGGCTACCGAGGAACCCAGGCTGAACAAGAGTACTCCCTCTAGTCTCAGCAGCAAAGAAAGGCTTTTCAAGGACACAACCTCCACCGGTAGCCCAACAGAGGGCAGGAGTTGCCTAAACCTCAAAGAGATTCCGGAGTACTGCTTGGCCAAAAGCACTGTCCCTATGGGACTCCCTCTCCAGACAGTAATGGGCCGCAAAAGTCTGGCTTGAAGACCAAGTTGCAGCCCTGCAGATGTCTACCAAGGGTACAGAGTGGAGATGAGCCACTGAGGCAGCCATTGCCCTGACACGGTGGGCCGTATCCCGACCCTGCAAAGGAAGGTCAGCCGCCTTGTAAGCCCAGGTGATACAATCAGCCACCCAGATGGACAAGGTACGCTTGGACACAGCCATCCCCCAACTTATTAGGGTCAAAAGAAACGAAGAGCTGAGTAGCCCTTCTATGCCCCTGAGTACGGTCAAGGTAGAAGGATAAGTCCCTCCTACAGTCCAGGGTATGCAGAACTGCTTCAGCCTGGCTTGCATGAGGCCTAGGGAAGAATGTTGGAAGAACCACCTCCTGATTGAGGTGGAACGAGGAGACAACCTTTGGGAGGAACTTTGGATGAGTCCTGAGGACTACCCTGTTCCTATAAATCCTAGTGTAAGGCCTATCACAGACCAGGGCCTGAAGCTCACTCACTCGCCTAGTCGAAGTAAGGGCTATCAGGAAGAGTGTCTTCCAGGAGAGGAAGCGTAGTGGGCAAGTAGCCATCGGCTCAAAAGGTGGGCGAGTCAGTTTCTGCAAGACCACATTCAACTCCCACTCAGGGGCAGGAGGACGGATTAGAGGCTTGAGTAAAAGCAAACCCCTGAGAAAGCGGGACACCAAGGGGTGAACCGACAGAGAATGTCCCTCCACCAGTGAGTGGTGAGCTGCTAGAGCTGAGAGGTGGACCCGAACAGAATTGGACTTGAGTCCCTGATTGGACAAGTGGAGTAAATACTGAAGCACTACAGGAGAAAAAATCCTCTGTACGTAGCTGACACCACACAGAAAACCTTCTCCATTTGAGAGCATAGGTTTTTCTAGTGGACTGTTTCCTAGAGGCTAGGACAACCTCCTCAACTTCCTGAGGCAGGCCCCAGGGAGCCAAAAATACCCTTGCAGCCTCCAGGCCATCAAATTGAGAGCTTTGAGATTGGGATGCAGAAGGGAACCCTGATCCTGAGAGAGAAGGTCGGGTTGCAACCCCAGGGGCAGTGGGGGATCCACTGCCAGCTGAAGGAGAAGTGGAAACCAAGGTTGTCTCGGCCACCTGGGAGCCACCAGCAGGACCGAGGCCTTGTCCTGAAGAATCTTGAACAGAGTTCGGGCCACCAAGGGCGTGGGAGGAAACGCATACAGGAGGCCCTGAGACCAGGGAATCAGAAAAGCATCCGGTGCTATTCTCAAAGGATGCGGTTGCCTGGAACACAACTTTGGCAGTTGTGTGTTCAGTGGACTGGCAAACAGATCTATCCAAGGGAGACCCCATTTCAGGAAGATCCTCTGAACTACCAAGGGATGCAGTTGCCACTTGTGGGGCTGCAGAATCCTGCTCAACTTGTCAGCCAGGTAGTTCTCCTGGCCTGGAAGGTACACAGCCCTGAGGAGCATGCTGTGGTTTAGGGCAAATGACCAAAGGTCTTGAGCTTCCCGACAAAGGAGCCTGGACCCAGTCCCGCCCTGTTTGTTCACATAAAACATGGCCACCTGGTTGTCTGTCTGAACGAGGACAGATTGATGAGCCAGGGCAGGAGAGAAAGCTTTGAGAGCTAGGCGAATAGCCCTGAGTTCCAGGAGATTGATCTGCTGTGCCGCCTCCCAAGGAGACCACAGGCCCTGGGTGCACTTGTCTATACAATGAGCTCCCCAGCCCTGCAGGGAGGCGTCGGCGGTCAGTACCACCGTGTACCCATGAATCTGAAAGGGCACTCCTTTTAGCAGATTGGGTGGGTGCAGCCACCAGCTGAGGGAGTTCAGAAAGTGTCTGGACACCCTTATCCTGTCCCTGAGGCTGCCTGTGGCCTGTGACCACTGAGTCCGAAGGCACCACTGTGCAGGCCTCATATGGAGCCTGGCATTGGGGGTCACATGTACTGTCGAAGCCATGTGGCCTAGAAGCCTCAGACAGTCTGGCAGAGACCAGCGACCTGTTGAGAAACTGGTTTGCCAAGGCTATCAATCGTTGTGCTCTGTCTTCTGGCAAGAAAGCCTTTGCCAGGAGAGAGTCCAGCCTTGCTCCTATGAACTCCAAATTCTGGGAGGGGAGCAAAGTGGACTTTGCGAAGTTTATGACAAACCCTAGGCTTTGAAGAAAAGCAACAGTTCTGAGGGTGGCTTGGCCGGCCTCCTGGCACGTCTGACCCCTGATGAGCCAGTCGTCCAGATAGGGGAAGACAAAGATTCCCCGATTCCTCAGGTAGGCCGCCACCACTGCCAGGCATTTGGTAAAGACCCTGGGAGTGGAGGTCAGGCCAAAAGGCAGTACTCTGTACTGATAATGGTTTCCTCCCACAATGAACCTGAGGTACTTTCTGTGGTCGGGGTGAATGAGGATGTGAGTGTACGCATCCTTTAGATCTAAGGAGCACAGCCAATCTCCCTTCTGGAGGTAGGGCAGAAGCGTTCCAAGAGTAAGCATCTTGAACATTTCTTTCTCTAGGAACTTGTTTAGGTTCCTGAGATCCAGAATAGGTCGAAGGCCACCGGTTCTTTTGGGTACCAGGAAATACCTGGAGTAGAACCCCCGACCTTGCAAGTGGGGAGGCACAGGTTCCACCGCCCTGTCCACCAACAGACCTTGAAGTTCCTGAAGGAGAAGGTCTGTGTGCAGGGAAGGCCTTGGAGGCTCCCCTGGAAAGTATGGTGGAGGCAGTTGGTGAAAATGTAGTGCATAGCCCCTGTGGACTATGTCCAACACTCAACTGTCCCCGGTGATGAGGAGCCACTGGTGGGCAAAGAGGGCGAGGCGACCTCCTGTGCAGGGTTGGGATAGCAGGGACGGAAAGGCTACGCTCAAGGAGTCAAAAAACCCCACCCTGCTGAGTGGGAGCAGGGACCGGAGGCTTGGGGGTCCTCTGCCTACGGGGCCCATTACCCTGCCCCTTGGCTTGCTGACCCTGGGGTGCAGCTTGGACAGCCTGATACTGAGGGTACTGTTTGTAGGCACTGCCCTTCCTCGGGTAAAAGGGCTTTTTACCCGAGCCCTCCTTCTTATGAGAAGGGGCAGAAGTCTTCCTAGACAGCCTTGTCCATGTAAGGTGCTCTGTTTCGAGCTGGGCGGCCTTCTCGGTCATGGGCTTGCCAAAAAGGTTTTCACCTTGGCAAGGGACATCGACCAACTTGTCCTGAACCCATGGCTCGAGGTCCGATGACTGCAGCCATGCCTGTGTTAGTTGATTTATTGAATTATTCTGCTTAGTCTTTTAAACCCTTTGTTGTACAAGTTAAGATGTTCTATGTAAAAAGTTATAATTGTTCTATGTAAAACAAGCTCTGCATTGTTAATTGTTGTTAATTGTACACCGCAACTGATCGCTGGAAGATGCGGTATATAAATAAGTGTTAAATAAAATAAATAAATAAAATAAACTCGGGCCGAAGCCTCGAAGCCATTGTAGGCGGCGCGGGACATGAACTTCAAGCAGTCCCGAATCCCCGAGGACAAGGGCTTGAATCTCTGCAAGTGTTCCCCGGAGAGTCCAGCAGAGAACCCGGCCAACTCCTTGGCCAGGTCCCACAAGTACATGCCCATGTACAGCTGGTAAGACTGGACACGGCAAGCAAGCAAGCAAGCATCGAGCCCTGGAAGCACTTTCTACCGATGCCATCGAGGTTCTGGGCCTCCCTGCCGGGAGGCACCGCAGAGTGCATCTTCTGACTCTTCAGACGATGCATGGCCAATTCCACAACCATGGAATGGTGTGGTAGCTGTGCCTTCTGAAAGCCAGGGCTCTTTCGGAGTCGATAGATCGAGTCGACTCGCTTGCTTAGAACCGGCGCTGAGGCCGGTGCCTCCCACATCCGGAAAGAGTAGTTACTCACCTGTAACAGGTGTTCTCCAGGAGCAGCAGAAATCAGTCCTCACTTATGGGTGTCATCGACGCCGATGAAGCCCCAGCGGAGCATTTCCCCAGCTTTCCATGAAAGCCTTTGGGAATGCTGGCATGGATGCGCGGTTCTCTTCCCGCCTAAAGGTGCCATCTTACCTCAGTCAAATGACATAGCTAAGAACAGCACACAAAAATGTAAAAAGTAAACTATGTACAACTGCAACTCCAAGGGGAGGAGGGAGGGTAGTGAGGACTGATTCCTGCTGCTCCTGGAGAACACATGTTACAGGTGAGTAACTACTCTTTCAACAGGACCAAGCAGGAAGTCAGTCCTCACTTATGGGTGACTCCCCAGCTCTGGGCTACCAGGAACCCAGGCTGAACAAGAGAACTCCCTCTAGTCTCAGCAACACAGTAAAGGCTTTGCAAGGACACACCCTCCACAGGTAGCCCAACCAGAGGGCAGGAGGGCAGGAGTTGCCTAGACCTCAAAGAGATTCCGGAGTACTGCTTGGCCAAAAGCACTGTCCCTACGGGACTCCCTCTCCAGACAGTAGTGGGCTGCAAAAGTCTGGCTTGAAGACCAAGTAGCAGCCCTGCAGATGTCTTGCAGTGGAACAGAGTGGAGATGAGCCCCTGATGCAGCCATTGCCCTCACACGGTGAGCCGTGACCCTACCCTGCAAAGGAAGGTCAGCTGCCTTGTAAGCCCAGGTGATACAGTCAGCCACCCAGATGGACAAGGTACGCTTGGACACAGGCCTCCCCAAGTTATTGGGGTCAAAAGAAAGGAAGAGCTGAGAAGCCTTCCTGTGACCCTGCGTACGTTCAAGGTAGAAGGATAAGGCCCTCCTACAGTCCAAGGTATGGAGAACTGTTTCAGCCTGACTTGCATGAGGCCTAGGGAAGAAAGTAGGAAGAACCACCTCCTGGTTGAGGTGGAAAGAGGAGGCAACCTTAGGAAGGAACTTAGGGTGAGTCCTGAGGACAACCCTGTTCTTATAGAACCTGGTGTAAGGTCTATCACAGACCAAGGCCTGAAGCTCACTCACTCTCCTAGCCGAAGTCAGGGCTATCAGAAAGAGAGTCTTCCAGGAAAGGAAGCGTACAGGGCAAGTAGCCATAGGCTCAAAAGGTGGGCGAGTCAGTTGCTACAAGAGCACATTAAGCTCCCACTCAGGAGCAGGAGGACGTATGGGAGGCTTGAGCAGAAGCAAGCCTCTGAGAAACCTAGACACCAAAGGGTGCACAGACAAGGAATGGCCCTCAACTAGGGAGTGGTGAGCTGCCAAAGCAGAGAGGTGGACCTGAACAGAGTTGGACTTGAGACCCTGATTGGACAAGTGCAGCAGGTACTGAAGCACTACTGACACAGCATAGGAGAAAGGATCCTCAGCAAGTAGCTGACACCACACAGAGAACCTTTTCCACTTGAGAGCATAGGTCTTCCTAGTGGATTGTTTCCTGGAGGCTAGGAGAACTTCCTCAACCTCGGGAGGAAGGCCCCAGGGAGCCAACACTACCCTTTCAGCCTCCATGCCATCAGATTAAGAGCTTTGAGATTGGGATGCAGCAAGGAGCCCTGATCCTGAGAGAGGAGGTCGGGCTGCAATCCCAGAGGCAGAGGCAGATCCACTGCCAGTTGAAGCAGGAGGGGGAACCAAGGCTGCCTTGGCCACCTGGGAGCTACCAAGAGGACTGAGGCCCTGTCTCAGAGAATCTTGAACAGTGTTAGGGCCACCAGAGGGGTGGTAGGAAATGCATAGAGGAGGCCCTGAGTCCAGGGAATCAGAAAAGCATCTGCTGCTACTCTCAGAGGATGCGGTTGCCTGGAACAGAACCTTGGCAGCTGGTTGTTCAGTGGACTGGAAAACAGGTCTATGGAGGGAAGCCCCCATTTCAAGAAAATCTTTTGAACCACCAAAGGATGTAGCTGCCACTCGTGTGGTTGCAGAATCCTGCTCAATCTGTCGGCCAGGGAATTCTCCTGGCCTGGAAGATAGACTGCTTTGAGGAGCATGTTGTGTTTCAGGGCAAAGGAACAGAGGTCCTGGGCCTCCTGGCAAAGGGGCTGGGAACCAGTCCCGCCCTGTTTGTTTACATAGAACATGGCTACTTGATTGTCTGTCTGGATCCAGACAGACTGTTGTGCCAGGGAAGCAGTAAAGGCCTTGAGGGCCAAGCGAATAGCTCTGAGTTCCAGCAGATTGATCTGCTGGGATGCCTCCCAATGAGAGCACAGACCCTGGGTGCACTTGTCTAGGCAGTGTGCTCCCCAACCCTGCAGAGAGGCATCGGTGGTCAGTACCACTGTATGCGGTGGGATCTGAAAGGGCACCCCCACCAGCAGATTGGGGGGGGGGTGTAACCACCAGTTGAGGGAGGCCAGGAAACGGTGGGAAACACTGATCCTGTCTCTGAGACTGCCGGAGGCTTGTGACCACTGAGTCAGAAGGCACCATTGGGCAGGCCTCATATTGAGCCTGGCATTGGGGGTCACCTGTACCGTCGACGCCATGTGGCCCAGAAGCCTGAGACAGAGTCTGGCGGAGACCAGGGACCTGTGCAGAAACTTGCTGGCGAGGTCCATGAGCCTTTGTGCTCGGTCCACTGGTAAGAATGCTCTTGCCAGCTGAGAATCCAACCTTACCCCTACGAACTCCGTTCTGGGAGGGGAGCAAAGTGGACTTTGCAAAGTTGATGACAAAGCCCACCATTTGGAGCAGTTCTATGGTCCTGTTGGTGGCCTGTTGAACTTCCAGGGAAGTCTGGCCTCTGATGAGCCAGTCGTCCAGATAGGGGAAGACAAAGACTCTCTGATTTCTTAGGTAGGCCGCCACCACTGCCAGGCATTTGGTAAAGACCCTGGGAGCGGAGGTGAGGCCAAAAGGCAGTACTCTGTACTGATAATGGTTTCCTCCTACAATGAACCTGAGGTACTTTCTGTGGTCTGGATGAATAAAGATGTGAGTGTAAGCATCCTTTAGATCTAAAGAGCAAAGCCAATCTACCTGCTGGAGGTAGGGCAGAAGTGTTCCAAGAGTAAGCATCTTGAACTTCTCTTTCACCAGAAACTTGTTCAGGTTTCTGAGATCCAAAATGGGTCGAAGACCACCGGTTCTTTTTGGCACCAGGAAATACCTGGAGTAAAACCCGTGACCTCGGAAGTGGGGAGGCACAGGCTCCACCGCCTTGTCCAGCAACAGACCTTTTAGCTCCTGGAGGAGAAGGGCTGTATGCAGGGGAGGCCGGAAAGGTTCCCCTGGGAAGTGTGGCGGAGGCAGTTGGTGAAAGTGCAGGGCATAGCCTCGATGGACTATGTCCAGCACCCAACTGTCTTGGGTTATGAAGGGCCACTTGTGGGCGAACAAGGCTAGGCGGCCTCCTGTGCAGGGCTGGGTCTGCAAGGGAGGAATGGCTATACTCAAGGAGTCAAAAAACCCCACCCTGCTGAGTGGGAGCAGGGGCTGCAGGCTTGGGGATCCTCTGCCTACGGGGCCCATTACCCTGGCCCTTGGCTTGCTGACCCTGGGGGGCAGCTTGGGCAGCCGGATATTGTGGGTACTGTTTGTAGGCAGTGCCCTTCCTCGCGTAAAAGGACTTTTTACCTGAGCTCTTCTTCTTATGAGAAGGGGCAGAGGTCTTCCTCGACAGCCTCGTCCTCGTGAGGTGCTCCGTTTCGAGCTGAGCGGCCTTCTCGGCCACAGGCTTGCCAAAAAGGTTTTCACCTCGGCAAGGGACATCAACCAACTTGTCCTGAACCCATGGCTCGAGGTCCGATGACTGCAGCCATGCCTGGCGTCGGGCCGCGATGCCGGCTGCCACTACTCGGGCCGAAGCCTCGAAGCCATCGTAGGCGGCGCGGGACATGAACTTAGAGCATTCCCGGATCCTCGAAGACGAGGACTTAAAACTCTGCAAGGGTTCCCCGGAGAGACCCACAGAGAATACGGCCAACTCCTTGGCCAGGTCTCGTAAATACATGCCCATGTACAGCTGGTAAGTCTGGACACGGCAAGCATCGAGCCCTGAAAGCACTTTCTACCGACGCCATCAAGGCTTCGGGCTTCCCTTCCAGGAGGCACCGCAGAGTGCATCTTCTGACTCTTCAGACGATGCATGGCTGATTCCACAACCATGGAATGGTGCGGTAGCTGTGCTTTCTGGAAGCCAGGGCTCTTTCAGAGCCGATAGATGGAATCGACTCGCTTGCTCAAAACCGGCACCGAGGCCGGTGCCTCCCACATCCGGAAGAGGAGCCGTTCCAGCATCGGAGGAATCGGGACAGTAAAGGCCTCCTTCGGAGGAGAGTCATACTGCAGAGCATCGAGCTCTTCGACTCGAGGCTCCTCCTCGGGATCAGCCAAGATAGCCAGGGCAGCGGCCATATCGCGGACAAACTCCGAGAACCTAGTATCCTCCGGAGGGGATCTACTCCGGGGCTCAGACTCAGGTGAGTCCGAAGGGACACACCGAGTCTTGAAGGTGTCAGGAGACTCCTTGTCTTCGGTCTCCCAAGCAGACTCGTCCGATGTCGAGTCGAGGTCCGACCCCACGGGGCCTCTAGGCACCTGCCCTGACGCCGGTGGCACCACCGTCGAGACCCTCGGTCCTGAACGGGAGGTCGAGGGAGACCTCGACCGAGGACGACCTCGAGCCACAAGGGACTCGAGTATCGGCTCGGTCTCCGGGGTCGACTTCGAAGTCAATATCCCGGTGGTCAGGGCAGATGCGCCAGACAGGCTGGCCATCAGTGCCCGCTGCTGATCCATGAAGGCAGACATTCTGCTCTCCAAGGCTGTCAACCTGAGACTCAGCTCGAGTAATGCAGCAGCCCCCGACTCGGGCCCCGGCGGCGCCGGGCCCGACGTCGGTACTCAGGGAGGCGAGTCCATGAGGACAACAGGACTTACGTGTCCAGCAGACTCCGGCTCCATGCGAGGAACTTTAGTTGGCTTCTCCTGGTCCACGGGACCGGGACGACCGTCGGAGGTCTTAGACCTGGCCCTCGAGGGCTCAGGGACCTCCTCCGACACCGCCCTCGCGAGCCGCTTCTTCCTCCTCCTGTCCGAGGAGCTCCGACGCCTCTCGGGATCGGAATCCCGAGATGTCGAGGCCTCAGACGAGGTCTGGGCCCGGGCAGAGGCAGAGTCCGAGAAAAGCCTTTCACTTTGTTGCTGACTACTTCGGAGGGCCTTGGAAGACATTTTTCCACATGGCCCGCACGTTTTGGAATCGTGTTCCGGGCCAAGGCACCGAAGGCAGCAGTCATGTGTGTCGGTGAGAGACATTATCTTCTTACACCGATCACACTTTTTAAAACCACTGGAAGCCATCGGGGAGAAAAGGGTCCCCGCGAGGTCAAAGGACCGGCTTTCCAGGGAAAAATCAAAAAAGGGCGCAAACGCCAGCCATGAAGGGCAAAAACCGAAAAAGAAGAATCGGGAGAAAAAATAGCGAGTATCGCCGAAAAAAATCAACTTTTATCCGGGATGACAGGACACACGTCCGGTGGGCTTCTCGGAAAAAAAGAGACTGAGGTAAGATGGCACCTTTAGGCGGGAAGGGAACCACGCATGCGTGCCTGCGTTCCCAAAGGCTTTCATAGAAAGCTGGGGAAATGCTCTGCTGGGGCTTCATCAGCGCCGATGACACCCATATGTGAGGACTGACTTCCTGCTTGGTCCTGGAGAAAAGGAAGATGCAACGCCCTTGGTAAAGCCACAGCAGGTCTCTCTTAAGAAATGGAGAAGAGTGGGGGATAAATGTTTGTGACTAGCTGTGCTGCCCTAAGGATGCATCCAGTGGATTATTTGCCATAAGGTACCCTGTGGTGGCTAATTATAATTAGCAAGTTGTTTTTGCCCTTGGACTGCTCTGTTAAGTGTGAGAATTACTGATTCTACAACTGGGACAGTGTCCCTTACTAGACACTGTGAACAGTGTGATCTATTCAGACCTGGGGGAAGGGTAAAGTGGATTGGAGAATGTATCTGTATAATATGAAGCACAGCTTGGCATAAGTGGGGGAGCCTGAGGGCCTAGAGCAGTGAATAAATCGGTGGGGTGGGGGGAGGTCCCAGGAAATGTCTGTATGACAAGGTAGATAATTTGTATGCGCCTTGTGAGACTGTTAATTCTAACTGGGGGTAGCATTAGATATTATGCCGCTTTTTGTTTGTGTATGCGCATATCATTATCTTGAGAGTGATGGGGCAACGCAGGCTCGCGAAGAGGAATTCTTCTTGGGCTGCAAAGGTGTGTTAAAGAATGTTTCCTTTGCTCTGCTTATGGATAGGATGGGGGATTTGATTGGGTGGGAGGGGTAGGTATAGATCACAGTTCGGGAGCTATGAGGGGTTTAGTGGGGGAAGGGAGCAGGATTCTAGGTGTATGTGCAAGTATGAGGGTTGGGTTAGGCACGTCATTTTTGTATGGATGTGTTTGTGAATGGCTTTGGCCGTAAAGGTTAAGTGGCCTGAACTCACCCAAAACGCAATCTCTTGTTTAAGGCGCTGAGACTCGGGGGGGGGGGGGGCATGATCCTGTTACAAGAGACACATCTTAGGACAGACTGACATAACTGGCCAAAGAGAAAGCCTTTTGGGGAGGTCTGGGCAGCCTCTGATATATAGGGGAGTAAAAGGCATGGGGTGGAAATTTTATTCTGCCAGACCATACAAACAGCGATGAAAGAGGTGCAAAGAGAAAGTGGGGAGATAGATTTTTTTTTTTAAATGTGAAGATTGATGGAGACCTATATACGGTGGCTAATGCATATGCTCCTAATGGGGGCCAGATATTTTTTTTTTTGATGAGCTGAAGACCTCACTGGCAGCATTTGCTAAAGGTTAGATAATATTGGGAGGGGATTGTCTAATGTGCTTGCAGCCTCAGCTGGACTCAACAGGTAGGGGAGCGCAATGGGAGGGAGAGGAGAATAAGGCATTGAGGGGGGTTTGGACCTCCAGAATGTGTGGCAAGACTTGGCATCAGGGGTAGCAGGGCTACACTTATTTTTTGCTTGTACATCAGATTTACATGTGCATAGACTCTTTTGCTTGACCAGCGGTTGAAGGGTTGGGTGTGGGAAGCTATGGTGGGCGCAGTAACCTGGTCTCACCATGCTTCCTGCTAGGTGGATTTAGGATGGTGCAGAATTACAGTTAGGTGGTAGACCTTAAATAATTGCTTGGTCTTGCGGGAAGAGGTAAAACGTTTTCAAAGTCAGCATAAGAAAACAGGGTCGAAGCAAGCTGGGAAGCAATAGCTGGCCGTAAGGGCCAGGCTGAACATGTGCAGAGGAATTTACTACTATGGAACACTTGTACAGCACTACAAGACATACACAGCACTGCACAGACATGTAAAAGACGGTCCATGCTCATCAGAGCTTACAATCTAGTCAAGACAGACAACACAGTAGCTGGGATACATCTAGAGGAAATGGTATGGAAACATGAGGGAGGTCAGGTGAATCAAGATTTGAAAGCAGCAGCAAAGAGGTGAGTTTTCAGCCTAGATTTGAAAAGGGTCAGAGAAGGCACCTGACATACAGACTCAAGTAGTTTGTTCCAAGCATAAGGTGCAGCAAGGTGAAAGGAGCGAGTTAGCAATAGAAGAGAAGGGTACAGATAGAAGTGATTTGTCAGAAGAGCAGAGTTCCCAAGGAGGGGTGTAGGGAGAGTTAAGAAAGGAAAGGTAGTGGGGAGCTGCAGAGTGAATGCACTTATAGGTCAGCAGGAGAAGTAGTAGTAATATTCAGGCCGCTTTTACTGATCTTCTAGAGCAATTATACTGAGAGGAACAAGTTCCTCAGAAGCGGATTGAGGATTATCTTAAGGAAGTTATGTTGGAGATCGTAATCCCACAGAACAAGGACGGTTAGAGGGTGGAGATAACAGCAAGCCATTAAGGCTCTACTGGTGGGGGAAGGCACCTGGAGTCTATGGATTTACCCCCAAGTTTTACAAGAAATTTGGGATGCAGAAGTTTTCAATGCGGTACTAAAAGGGAGCAAAACTTTGCCTCCCTCTCAGATGGAAGTAGTGATATCCTAAGCCTGGGAAATTTAAAACTAAGGTCTCTTCTTACAGGCCGATACTGCTACTGAATATAGATGTAAAGATATTAGCAAAGGTGTTGGTGACTTGGCTGAATCTGATTCTCCCTAGATTGGTTAAAGGTGACCAGGTGGGATTTGTAGTGGGAAGACAGGAGGCCGACAGTATCTGTCAGACGCTTCAACAGATGCATGCAGCTCACATTAGGAAACAGCAGGTGCTTTTGTTTGGGGTGGACGCAGAGAAAACCTTTGATATGGTAAACTGGGAGTTTTTGTGGTGCGTGTTGGCAAAGATGGGGTTTGGGCTGAACTTCCAAGGATGGATGCATAGTTTGTACCACGAGCCTAAGGCATGTGTTCACGTAAATGATGGCAGCTCAGGATTTTTTTCAGTTGGGGTGTGGAACTCATCAGGGCTGTCTATTGTCCTCTCTTTTTGCTTTGGTTATGGAACTGCTGATCCAGCAAAATGGAGCTTCGGCTGATGTCAGTGGAATCCATGGCAAGGAAAGAGTATAAGGTAGCATTAGTTGCAGATGACATAATGTCTTTGACAAAGGCCCTTATGTCTCTACCTAACGTAATGAGGGTATTTGAAGATTATTCCAAGGTTTCAAGTTTCAAAATCAATTACTCTAAATCCAAAATGTTAAATATTAATGTTGAATTGGTGGTGTGTTCTCATCTCCATGAGTGCTTTCCCTTCAAGTAGGTATGTTGCTCTGTGTTACTTAGGAGTAAATCTAACTGTGAAACCCATAGCACTGTAAAAAGCACATTATCTTCCTCTGACTGAACAAGTGACCAGAGACTTAGAGGTTTGGTCGGGGTTGACGCTGTCCTGATTTGCAGAATGGTCGTGATAAATGTAGTGGTTCTCCCATGTCTTATATCTCTTTCAGGTTCTGCCAATAGCATTGCCATCTGGGATGTTGGAGAAGATGAATTTAGACTTATCTACTAATTGTTGTTCCTTGAGGAACTCCAGTCTAGGCCTGACCTCTGGAGTTAAGCACCTCCTCCCACAGCTTTGGAGACTGAGCACGTCACTCTTTTGGTGACTCCTCCATAATAGGCTAGGATCTGCCTCCACGCTCTAGTAACCTATTGGCAAAGCAGACTCACGAGAGCAATAACTAAGTTGTTAAATACAACAGTAACTAACACTATACAACACACACTTCCAAAGGCCCTCTGAATAGAACCCCTTACCAGCAGCCTATTCTGCAGTAGGCTCTCTCAAGTTCTGCTGGGGCTAACCTCCCATTCCGAGGAACCCCAGGAGTGGCATACATCCCCCGTAAATCACCTACTTACCTCCCCTCATGGATCGCCACCTTTATAGACGTGTCCGCCACTGACCTAGGCCACTGTCCTCTGCTTCAGGCCCTAGATCAAGACCCACACCAGGGAGGGATACAGGACTAGACTGGAGTTCCTCAAGGAACAACAATTAGCAGGTAAGTCTAATTTCATCTTCCTTATCATCCCTCCAGTCTAGTCCTGACCTCTGGGGATGTAACAGAGCAGTAAATCAATCCAATTATCAGGAGGGCCCTGCTAGACCAGCCTGAAGCACCGCTGATCCAAAACAAACATCCCGTTCCGCTTGAACATCCAACCAGTAATGTTTCACAAAAGAATGAAGCGAAGACCATGTCGCCACCTTACAAATCTCCACCGCCGGCACTAAGCTGAACTCCACCCAAGAAGCCACTCGTGCCCTTGTCGAATGAGCTCTCAGCCCCATCGGAACCATCTTCCCTTTCAAGATATAAGCCGACACAATAGTCTTTCAACCACCTTGCAATAGACAACTTTGACAACACCTCGGCCCCCCAAACAGGACAAATAATCTGTCTGACTTACAAAAGAGGACCGTCCTCTGCAAATACTTTCGCAACACACACCTGACATCCAGCCTATGAAGCCGACCTCTGGCCTCCTGCTTGTTCTTGAGAACAAAACTTGGCAACACCACTACCTGATTTAAGTGGAATGCCAACACCACCTTAGGCAAGAAGGATGGCACCATTCTCAAGAGCACCTTCTGACTCTGAAAGGACAAGAAAAGCCCCCTGCACGACAAAGCCTGCAACTCTGAAATCCTTCTAGCCGAACAAATAGCCACCAAAAAGACGACTTTGAGAGTGAGATCCTTCAAGGTAGACGAACTCAAAGGCTCAAACTGCTCCCGCACCAGAGCCTCCAACACTAAATTGAGATCCCACGCCAGCGCCGGCACCGCCACCCTGCATGGAGGTCTCAGCAGCAACGCCGTTCTCAAAAAATGCTTCACATCCGGATGAGTCCCGAGACTCCTACCTTGTACCTTTCCACGAAAACAGGACAGCGCTGCCAGCTGAACTCACAGGGAAAAGGCCACCAAGCCCCTATCTAAACCATCCTGCAAGAAAGACAGAACTTGCAGCACAGACGCCTTCAAAGCTGTCGCTCCCTTATCTTCACACCACGACTCAAACAGCCGCCATACTCTAACATATGCCAACGAGGTAGAGAGACACCTGGACCTCAATAAGGTAGAAATAACCTGTGGCGAGTAACCTTTCACCCTTAACCTCACCCTTTCAAGAGCCAAGCCATAAGCGAGAATCGATCCACCTGAGGCATATTCAACGGCCCCTGCACTAACAGATCCCTTCTGTCCGGCAGCCGGCATGACTGCCTCACCAGAAGCCGCATCAAGTCTGCATACCATGGCCTTCGAGGCCAATCCAGAGCAGTGAGGATGACTTGACCCTTGTGCCTCTCTATCCGCTGTAGCAGCCATCCTATTAACACCCAGGGCGGAAACACATACAGCAGCTGTTCGTCTGGCCAAACCTGCATCAAGGCATCTAATCCTTCCGACATACTTTCTCGCCTTCTGCTGTAAAATCTTGCGGCCTTCGCCGACGCGAATGTCACCAGTTGATCCATCACCGGCATCCCCCAACGACGCACCACCAAGTCGAACACCTCCTGATGAAGAACCCACTCTCTGGGATCTACTCTACTCAAGTAATCGGCTGTCACATTGTCCACCCCCGCTACATAAGCTGCCAATAAAGCCTCCAGATGTTCTTCGGCCCAGCCTAAGAGCTCTCCTGCCTCGTCCTCCAGAGCTACGCTGCTGGTGCCCCCTTGGCGATTGATGTATGTTACCGCTGTGGCATTGTCTGACAGCACCCTGATCGCCTGTCCCTGCAGCCTGTGCTGCAAGGCCCAAAGTGCTAACTTCACCGCTTGTAGTTTCAACCTGTTGATGGACCACTTCCTTTTCCGTTTCCATCCACTGGCCCTGCGCGAACTGTCCTTCGAAGTGTGCCCCCCAACCGAATAGACTGGCATTTGTCATCAGAGGCATCCAGTCCGGCGACTCCAAAGGCATTCCCTTTTGGAGACTTCTGGGCTCGAGCCACCACTGCAGGACCTCCCGCGTCTCTTGCGGGCAGGGCAACCTCTGGGTCAACCGACCGGATTGATGTGATCATCTTCTGAGTAAGGCCCTCTGCAGCAGCTACATGGGCTCTGACCCATGGTACCACCTCTAGGGTCGCCACCATCTTTCCTAACAGTTGCAGATAGTGCCACGCTGTGGGAGCCCCTCTTTTCAGAAAGGTGCGGATCAGCTCCCTCAGACCCTGCGCTCTGTGGAGTGGAAGAAAAACTCTCCCCTCCCTTGTGTTGAAGCAGGCTCCTAAGTACTCCAACTCCTGAGAAGGCACTAACCTGCTCTTTTCTGCATTGACTACCCAGCCTAGACCCTGCAGAAACAATCACGCGGCAGGTAGCCTCCTCGCTTTCTCTTTTAGACTTCGCCCGGATCAACCAATCGTCCAGGTAAGGATGCACTAACACTCCGTCTATTCGCAAGGCCACCGCCACCATCACCACCATGGTGAAGGTTTGTGGAGCTGTTGCCAACCCGAATGGCAATGCCTGGAAAGCGTAGTTACTCACCTGTAACAGGTGTTCTCCAGGAGCAGCAGGAATCAGTCCTCACATATGGGTGACGTCGGCGCCGACGGAGCCCTCGCGGAGCAATTTTCCCCAGCTTTCAAAGAAAGCCTTTGGGAATTGCAGCGCGCATGCGCGGTCTCCTTCCCGCCCAAGGGTGCCATCTTAGCCAGTCTGATGACATAGCTAAAAGACAGCATAAAAATTTGCAAAAAACTTAAGCAGATGATTGCAACTCCAAGGGGAGGAGGGAGGGTTGTGAGGACTGATTCCTGCTGCTCCTGGAGAACACCTGTTACAGGTGAGTAACTACGCTTTCTCCAGGACCAAGCAGGAAGTCAGTCCTCACATATGGGACTCCCAAGCTTAAGGCTACCGGAGACCCTAAGCACAAAATGAGCTCCCTCTAGCTCAGCGGCACAGAAGGAAGGAATCTTCACTGAATTATTACCCACCGGTAGCCCTCATCCGGGATGGAGGGTAGGAGTTGCTCAAACCTCGAAGAGATTTCGGAGGACTGCCTGTCCGAAAGCACTGTCCCTGCGGGACTCCCTCTCGAGACAGTAATGGACCGCAAAAGTCTGGCTCGAAGACCAAGTAGCGGCCCGGCAGATGTCTGCCAGCGGAACAGAGCGGAGGTAAGCCACTGACGTAGCCTTCGCCCGAACACAATGAGCCGTGACTCGACTTTCTAACGAGAGTCTGGCTGCCCCATAAGCCCAAGCGATGCAGTCAGCAACCCAGATGGACAGAGTACGCTTGGAGACCGGTAGTCCCAATTTATTGGGGTCAAAAGACACAAAAAGCTGAGCAGCTTTACGGTGCTCCTGCGTACGGTCAAGGTAGAAGTTCAATGCCCTTCTACAGTCCAGGGTATGCAGGACCATTTCAGCTCGGCTGGAGTGTGGCCTGGGAAAGAAGGTCGGAAGTACCACCTCCTGATTGATGTGAAAAGGGGAGACCACTTTTGGAAGAAATTTAGGGTGAGTCCGTAGGACTACCCTATTTTTGTAGAACCGAGTGTAAGGGGGATCAGACACGAGGGCCTGCAATTCACTTACGCGTCTAGCGGAAGTGAGGGCTATCAGGAATAAAGTTTTCCAAGAAAGAAAACGGAGAGAGAACAGGTAGCCATAGGTTCAAAAGGCGGACAGGTGATCCGCTGTAAAACCACATTCAGATCCCAGTCTGGTGCTGGCGGGCGCAGAGGTGGTTTAAGCAGAAGGAGACCTCGGAGAAACCTTGCTACGAGAGGGTCACTGGAAAGAGGTCTGCCGTCCACCGGCACATGATGTGCTGAAAGAGCATTGAGGTGAACTTTGATGGAGTTGGACTTAAGTCCCAGATTAGAGAGGTAGAGCAAGTACTGCAAGATCACCGACACCGAGCAGGAGAAGGGATCCTGAGACTGCTGGGCACACCAAGCGGAAAAGCGACGCCATTTAAGGGCGTAGCATTTGCGGGTAGAAGGTCGCCGAGAAGCTAGGACGACCTCTTCCACCTCTGCCGGCAGTAGAAGGGGAGCAAGGACTACCCTTTCAGCAGCCAGGCCATCAGATGTAGAGATCTGAGGTTGGGGTGTAGCAGGGACCCCTGATCCTGTGTTAGGAGATCCGGTTGAAACCCCAGAGGGAACGGATCCTCTACCGCTAATTGCAGCAGGAGTGGAAACCACGGCTGTCTGGGCCAGCGAGGAGCCACTAGGATCATGGAAGCTTTGTCTCTGAGAACCTTGAAAAGAGTTCGAGAGACTAGCGGAATGGGAGGAAAGGCATACAGAAGGCTCTCCGACCATGAGAGTAGAAAAGCATCTGCCGCTACTCGGAGGGGATGTGGCTGACGAGAGCAGAAGCGAGGAAGTTGCCGGTTGAGAGGACTGGCAAAGAGATCCATCGTGGGGAGTCCCCACTTCAGAAAAAGTTTCTGAACTACCAAGGGATCCAGGCGCCACTCGTGCGGCTGGAGGATCCTGCTGAGTTTGTCCGCCAGGCAATTTTCTTGGCCTGGGAGATAAACTGCCTTGAGAAGAATGCCGTGACTGACGGCCCAAGAGCAGAGCTTCTGAGCTTCCCGACAGAGAAGGAAGGAGCCCGTGCCCCCCTGTTTGTTCACGTAGAACATGGCAACTTGATTGTCCGTCTGGACAAGGACGGACTGGTGAGAAGTCAGGTGGGAGAAAGCCTTGAGAGCCAGACGAATTGCTCTGAGCTCCAGGAAGTTGATCTGCTGAGCAGACTCCCACGTGGTCCAGAGACCTTGAGTACATGCCCCTTGGCAATACGCTCCCCAACCCAGGAGAGAAGCATCGGTCGTCAGCACTTGAGCCGGCTGAGGTGACTGAAAAGGCATTCCGAGCACCAGGTTCGGCCGATGAAGCCACCACTGTAGAGAAGAGGCCAGCGGCCCGGAGACGCGCACTAAGTCGGCTAGGCCGCCCGTGGCTTGTTGCCACTGCTTGCGAAGGCACCATTGAGCAGGCCACATGTGTAAGCGGGCATTGGGGGTCACGTGGACGGTGGAGGCCATATGGCCGAGTAGTCTCAGGAAGCGCCTGGCTGAGACCAGGGACTGGCTGCGAAAACGGCCGGCTAGGTCCATGAGCCGTTGAGCCCTGTCGAGAGGCAGGAAAGCTCGTGCCTGAGGAGCGTGCAGTCTTGCGCCGATGAACTCGAGATCCTGTGAGGGGAGCAAAGTGGACTTTGCGAAGTTTATGACAAAGCCCAAGTACTGCAGAAGAGTCACAGTGCGGTGTGTGGCATTGGCGACTTCCGGAGAGGACGATGCTCTGATGAGCCAGTCGTCGAGGTACGGAAAGACATAGAGGCCGTGAAGCCGGAGATAAGCCGCCACCACCGCGAGACATTTTGTGAAGACTCGCGGTGCGGAGGATAGGCCAAAGGGCAGTACTCTGTACTGGTAATGATTTCCTGCCACCACAAACCTTAGGTATTGGCGGTGGCTTGGGTGGATGAGGATGTGCGTGTAGGCATCCTTTAGATCCAAGGAGCATAGCCAATCTCCCTGCTGGAGGTAGGGCAGAAGGATTCCAAGGGTAAGCATCTTGAACTTCTCCCGCACGAGGAACTTGTTGAGGTTGCGCAAGTCCAGGATGGGTCTGAGGCCTCCTGTTCTTTTTGGTATTAGGAAATACCTGGAATAAAAGCCTTGACCTCTCAGGTGGTGGGGCACCGGTTCCACAGCCTGTTCCTGAAGAAGACTTGCTAACTCCTGAAGGAGTAAGTCCCTGTGCAGAGGGAGTCGTGGAGGTTCTCCCGGGAAATAGGAGGGAGGGACCTGGTGGAAGTGGAGAAGATAGCCTTCTCTTACGACTTGAAGCACCCAGGCATCTGAAGTGATGTTGGACCACCTGTGGGCGAAGTGAACCAGCCGGCCTCCGGTGCTGGGAGGAGCCAGCTGAGGGGGAGAGGCTATGCTGATGAAGTCAAAAACCCCCACCCTGCTGAGCAGGGGCTGGTGGTGCAGGCTTGGGGGCTTGCTGCCTACGGGACCCGTTACCCCGTCCCTTGGCCTGCTGGCCCTGTTGGGGAGCTGCGGAGGCCTGATATTGAGGGTAATGTTTATAGGCAGCTGCCTTTCTCGGGTAAAAGGACTTCTTTCCCGAGCCCTTCTTTTTGTGGGAAGGGGCGGAGGTCTTCCTAGAAAGCCTAGTTCTGGTGAGAGTCTCCGTCTCGATTTGTGCAGCCTTTTCAGCCATGGGCTTGCCAAAGAGGTTCTCACCTCGGCAGGGGACATCGACCAACTTGTCCTGCACCCAGGGTTCAAGGTCAGACGACTGAAGCCAAGCCTGTCGGCGGGCACCGATGCCGGCTGCAGCCACTCGAGCCGATGCTTCAAAGCCATCATAGGCTGCTCGGGACATGAATTTGGAGCATTCCCGAATACCAGTTGTCAAGGCCAGGAACCTCCGCAAAGGTTCCTCGGACAGCCCAGCGGAGAATCCGGCTATCTCTTTAGCCAGGTCTCGGAGATACTTCTATGTTTCTATATGGTCTAGAATTATTTCTATGTTTCTATATGGTCTAGAATTTGGTAGCTGGGATTTAATGTTAAAAAATGTAAGGTCATGCATTTGGGCTGCAGCAATCCAAGGGAGCAATACAGTATAGGAGGTGAAGTACTTTTGTCCACTAAAGAAGAGCGGGACCTAGGCGTGGTTGTGTCTGATGATCTTAAAGTAGCTAAACAGGTGGAAAAGGCGACAGCAAAAGCTAGAAGGATGCTTGGGTGCATACGGAGAGGAATGGCTAGCAGAAAAAAGGAGGTGATAATGCCTCTGTATAAGTCTTTGGTGCGACCTCATTTGGAGTATGGTGTGCAATTCTGGAGACCGCACCTTCAAAAGGATGTGAACAGGATGGAGTCGGTGCAGAGGGTTGCTACCAAAATGATTAAAGGGCTTCATTATAAAGCATATGAGGACAGACTTAAGGATCTTAATATGTACACCTTAGAGGAAAGGCGGGATAGAGGTGATATGATTGAGATGTTTAAATACCTCCGTGGCATAAATGTTCAGGGAGAGAGCCTCTTTCAATTGAAAGCAAGTTCTGCTACGAGGGGACATGGGATGAGGGTGAAGGGAGATAGATTCAGGAGTGATATGCGGAAATATTTCTTTACGGAAAGAGTAGTGGATCCGTGGAATAGTCTCCCAGTGGAGGTTGTAGAGATGAGGACAGTAACTGAATTCAAGAAAGCATGGGACCAACACAGAGGATCTCTAAAGGCAAAAAGTGGACTGTTGTAGTTGTTATGGAAGGACAGACTAGATAGGCCATGTGGTCTTTTTCTGTCGTCATATTTCTATATTTCTATACATGCCCATGTAGAGCTGGTAGGTCTGGACCCGACAAGCAAGCATAGAGCCCTGGAAACACTTCTTACCAAGGCCATCCAGGTTACGGGCCTCCCTGCCAGGAGGCACCGAGGAGTGCATCTTCTGGCTCTTAAGCCTATGCATGGCCGATTCCACTACCATGGAATGGTGCGGCAGCTGTGCTTTTTGGAAGCCAGGACTCTTGCGGACTCGATAGATGGAATCGACCCGCTTGCTTAATACTGGCGACGATGCCGGGCTCTCCCACATGCGGAAGAGTAGTCGTTCCAGCATGGGAGGAACCGGTACAGTAAAGTGTTCCGTGGCGGGAGAGTCATACTGGAGGGCGTCGAGCTCTTCGGCTCGAGGCTCCTCCTCGGGATCCGCAGGGAAGGCCAAAGCCTTGGCCATATCCCTGACGAAGTCCGAGAACCGGGCATCCTCCGGAGGGGACTGCTTCCGAGGTTCGGACTCAGGTGAGTCCGAGGGGACACACAGAGTCAGAAACGAATCAGGTGACTCTTCCTCTTCAGACTCCCAGGCCGACTCCGAGGAGGAATCGGTGGGGTCGGCTCGGGCAGGCGGAGGCGTCGGCCGCCCCGACACCGAGGGAGTCGGCGTCGACGACCTCGGTCCCGAACGGGAGGCCGAGGGTGACCTCGACCGAGGATCGACTCGAGTTCGCATGGACTCGAGGATCGGCTCGGTCTCCGGGGTCGACTTAGATGTCGACGTCCCGGCGGTCGGGGCAGCGGCGCCAGCGAGGCTAGCGATCAGTGCCCGCTGCTGGTCCATGAAGGCAGATAGTCTGCTCTCCAAGGCCGTCAACCTGAGTCCGACCTCAGGTGACCCAGCAGCCCCCGACTCGGGCCCCGACGGCGTCGGGCCCGACGTCGGACCCCTCGTAGGCGAGTCCAGGAGGACTACAGGACTTACCCGAGCAGGCAACTCCGACTCCAGACGAGGTCGCTTCGGGAGGTGCTCCTTCTCCAAAGACCCGGGACGGCTATCGGGGCTATGCGACCTGGCCCTCGCGGAGCCAGGAGCGTCCACCGACGCCGCCCTCGCGGGTTTTACCTTCCGTCGATGGTCCCCGGAGGGAGAACCCCTGTCGGAGGAACTTCGGTGATGGTCAGAGCTGGAACCTCTGGATGCCGAGGCCTCCGACGAGGTCCGGGTACGGCCGGGGTCAGCGAAGATTCGTTCCCGCTGGTGCCGCCGACTCCTTAACGCTTTGGAGGACATTTTGCCGCAGGCCCCACAGATCAGTTCTTCGTGATCCGGGCCGAGGCAGCGGAGGCAATTATCATGTGTGTCAGTGAGTGACATATTTCTGTCACACTGAACACACCGCTTGAAACCACTGGCAGCCATCGGGGGAAAAAGGGCCCCTGCAAGGTCAAAGGACCGGGCTGCCAGCGAAAAACCGAAAAACAAAACTGACCAAAAATCAGAAAAACCGAAAAATAATAGAAGGACTCGCAACGGCGTCGCGAGTCCGGGCAGGAAAAAGACCGGCGCCGAAGAAAAAAAGAGAAATAAATCACTAAAATCAACTTTTTCAGCGGGGACACGACGGGTACGTCTGTAGGGCTCCACGGAAAAAAGAAGACTGGCTAAGATGGCACCCTTGGGCGGGAAGGAGACCGCGCATGCGCGCTGCAATTCCCAAAGGCTTTCTTTGAAAGCTGGGGAAAATTGCTCCGCGAGGGCTCCGTCGGCGCCGACGTCACCCATATGTGAGGACTGACTTCCTGCTTGGTCCTGGAGAACTGAAAATGTCCCTGAGGGACCGCGAAGCGCAGAAACCGTTGATGCTCCCTGTGAATCGGTATGTGAAGATAGGTTTCCGTCAGACTTAATGACGTGAGAAACTCTCCCTGTCTTACCGCCACTATGACCGATCTCAGCGTCTGCATACGAAAGTGCGACACCCTGAGACACCGATTGACCCCTTTGAGATCCAGAATCGGCCGAAAGGTGCCCTCTTTCTTTGGGACCACAAAGTATATGGAGTACCGACCGCAACTGCACTGGTCCTCCGGCACTGGCACTGGCACTGGCACCACCGCTCTGAGCGCCAGAAGCCTCTCTACCATCTCTTGTACCGCCAACCTCTTTAACCGGACCCTGCAGGGAGAGAGAACGAAGGCGTCGACCACTGGGCGCTGGAACTCTACAGCATAACCCTCTCGAACGACCTCCAACACCCACTGGTCTGTCGTAGCTCGGATCAAAGCAGGATAGAACGCCCCTAACCGACCCCCCACGGGAATCAATCCCGCCTGGATCCCCCTCACTTCATTGAGGCTTCTTGAAGGTTGAGGAAGCCCCGAAACCTCTTCCTGCTCCTTTGAACCCCCAAAAACCCTGGGACCTGTAAGCCAAACGTCCTCGCTGAAACGGACCAAACCTTGGAAAGCGAAAACGACGGAACTCCCTCTGCTGATTTTTTGTCAGCCCATGGGTACGGCCGGGCTTCTGCTTATCCTCCGGTAGCCTTCCACCCTTAGATTCGCCGAGATCCTTCACTAACTTATCCAAATCCTCTCCAAACAGGAGCTTGCCCCTGAAGGGGATCTTACTCAGCCTTGCCTTAGAGAAACCATCCGCAGCCCAGTTACGGAGCCACAAACATCTCCACGCCGCTACCACCGACCCTATACTCCTGGACAGGCCCCGAATCAGATCATATTGGATATCCGCCAGATAAGCTGCTCCCATTTCCAACTGGGCTGTCTCATAGGCTGCGTCTTCTAGCTGAACTTCACTAATCCTCTAGCACCATCGCAGACATGCCCTCACCACCCATGTCCCACAAATAAAAGCCTGCATGGAAAGGGCATTGACATCAAACACCTGCTTCAACAAGGAATCCAATCGCCTATCCTGGGCATCCTTAAGCGCGGCACTATCCTCAACTGGTATGGTCGTCTTCTTGGTGACAGCCGCCACTGTCGCATCCGCCTTAGGAGACTTAAAAAAGGTCCTTATCCTGGTCCGCCAAAGGATATAATCAAGCCATCACTCTCAACCCCTTCATCCCCGACTCAGGCATGTCCCATTCCTCTTCGATCATCTCCCAAAACACTATGTACTGAGAAAACCTTCTAGGACTTGCGAACTGCCTGCAATAACGGGTCCTCTAACTCCGAATCCTCCGCCAGACCCAAAATCGGCATGTTCAGCACCTTCAGTGTCTCCGTAATAAGCGCCCGCAACTCTTCCCGCCGGAACACTCTCACCACTCTTGCCTGATTCTCCTGCTCTGTGAGCTCCCCTTCCTCCAACTCCTCTTCTATCTCTAACTCCTCCAAATCTTCTGATTGCTATTCCTGCTCTACCATCTTCTCACTCACCAGTCTTGGCCTCTTCGAGGGGCCACTGCTCACTCCCGAATCTAGCTGAGAACCCAGGCGCTTGCCCCCCAGGTCTCCCTCTACTGTCCCTGCTGACCCATGCACCCCCCTCCAAGTGCTTGTTGCAGCAGGGTCACGAATTCCTGAGAAAAAAAATCACTGCCAATCCACCATGGATCAGAGCTGGGGAAGAGGGAACGTCTGGCGCTGAGGACGCCCCACCACCAGCTCCCGGAGTTCTGAAGAAGCCAGCAGATCAGGGAGGCCAAGAAGTTCTCCCTTCTGGCTCTCTTCTCCATCTCCCCCGTGGCTAGCTCCACTGAGGCTGCTTCCTGCATACATCCCTTGCATACCCCGGCCTCAGACAGTGACCCCTTCCTTACCCCACACATTAAACACAAAGGCTTGGAAGGCATACCTGCAAGCCAGCCCTGTTCTCACTCCAGAAGAACCAAAAATCTGTGCTAATTTTTTTTTTGTAAACAAACCAACCACACTAACAAAACTAACCAAACTAGAAACCCTAAGGACTCTCCCCCCTAGTTCCTGTCAACCCGCGCTAGAAAAGCACCCGATGACAGACGCGATGCTCCTGCACTGCTTCCCGTGCTTTACCTGAACCTACCTAAACTACCTCTCCTTACTTATCACTCCAGTGAGTCCCGACCTCCTAGGTAAATACTCCTCCCGCTGCTTTGGAGACTGAGCTTACTGGAGCGTGGAGGCAGATCCTAGCCTATTTATGGAGGAGTCACCAAAAGAGTGACGTGCTCAGTCTCCAAAGCTGCAGGAGGAGGTGCTTAACTCCAGAGGTCAGGACTAGACTGGAGGGACAATAAGGAAGTGGTAGTTGATGAAGTTTGTTTGGCAGTCTGGGTGGCTGATAGCAAAATCTTAAAACACCCATCAAAAAAAGGGGGGGGGGGGAATGGGGGTTCCAAACCCTCACTATTATGTGGCAGATCAGGGTAGGACTGGAATTGAATGGATGAATCAGGCAAGTACCAAAAGATGGGCCCAGCTTGAGAGAGATCTGCTGGATGTTCCGGATTTAGGAGGGCAATAGTGGCTGAAGGCATGGGTTACAAGTGCATGGGGGGGGGGGGATCCCTATGTGGATCACACTATCAAGTGCTAGGATACATACTTTTGGCTAGGGGAGGCCTCCTCCCCCCTCCCCTATAACTGATAATGGGGCCTTTGAGCAGGGAATTAGATTAAAACATTTTGGTGGAGGAGAGACTTGGAGATAGGGAAGGTGGATCAGTTGTTTGAGGCTGGGCGTTTGTTGTCCTTTCGGGAATTTAATCCACTTCTAAATCATGCCTACTGTTAGTTAATGCACTGGGTGGGGAGGAAAGAGATTAAGAATCAGATCGCAAGGACACTGTCCAGATTGGAAAATATCTGTGATGATCAGACCTCTACTCAGCTCTTTGTGTCAGCAAAACTTGGCCTTTAAAGTGGAGAAGCATAGAGCATACTGGACCCAGGAATTACAATTGCAATATTCTGGGAACAGTGAGCCGATTGTGGAAGAGCTCTTTGGCAGTCAACACCCAGGAAAATAATTATAAAATCTTGCATGGGTGGTATACAACTCCAGCACAGCTTGCTAGAGCCTATCTTGGCACTGCAGGAGTATGCTGGCAAAGATGTAGCATGAGTGGGACTCTAGCACATGTGTGGTGGAGTAGCCCGAGGATTCAAGGCTACTGGCATGGTATAGAATACAGAGTGAAAAATTTGGTGGGTAGGGATGTACCCTGGGACACAAGGTTTTTTCTGTTTAACAGGTCCATACCTGCTGCTCCTCATTACCTTTCCTCTCTTATCTCTCCCTACACCCCTCCTCGTGAGCTGCACTCTTCTGGCAGATTACTGCTATCTGTGCCCTCCTCTTCTACTGCTAACTCCAGACTGATACTTTCACCTTGCTGTTCCTTATGCCTGGAACAAAACTACTTGAGTCTGTGTTCCAGGCTGAAAACTTACCTATTCAAGGCTGCTTTTGGATCCTGATCCACTTAGTATCCAATGTGTTTCCTTACCATTCCTCTAGATGTATCCTTGTCCTCAGCTGTTGTGCTGTCTTGACTAGATTGTAAGCTCTGATAAGCAGGGACCATCTTTTACATGTGTTTGTACAGCACTGCATACACCTTGTAGCACTATACAAATGATCAGTAGTAGTAGGGTGAAGGCTCCGGTTAGCATTAGTAAAGCACTGTATGAAGTCAGCTAAATTGAATTAGGCTTCAGCATGGAAGCAAGTGGTTCCCCCAGCACTGAGCGAATGGTTGGTGCATATGTGGGATATTTATAGTATGGAAAGGGCAATTATTAGAAAGCTTGATAAGATGCAATTTGAACACATCTAGGAACCATCTGAGAGACTATGGATTGCATGAGAGAATATGACTGTATTGGAAATGCAGAGTGCAAGGTGTCACATGGGGGTTGGGTAGGTATGGGGGGGATTCAGGGGTGGGGTGGGTTTATAAGGGAGTACGATTCTGGCTTATTGACATAACTAATTATAAAAGATGAGGCTGGTATTTAGGATTGGGATATCATATTGTACAACACTGATTGATCTGGTGGTAATCGATTGATGTGTCATGTGTGTTCAATTTGTTCATAAAGCCTTGGGGAAAAAAAAGTTGATTGAGCAGATAAGTGGTATGTAATGTAGTCAAAACTAAATTCAACTACCAAATACTCCTAAAACTGATCAAACATATTGGCAATTCAGCTACTGTAGCTATTCAAAAAGTATGAAAAAGAACCCTGAAAACTGCATTAGACACTTTGAAAATCAGAATGTTGGATGAAAAACAGAAGTAGCATCTATAGCAGTACTAAATCTTTATTGTAAAAAAGATTTTTTTTTCCATGATTGAGGAACATTTAAATAAAATACTGCAAAACAAAGTAGTCTGCTATCAAAATGTCATAGCTATGATTTGTCACAATGGTCAATCCACGCTTTCTACTGGAATTGCAGCCTCTCTCATGACTGTTTAAGGTAGAAAATTTAGAAAAGACATGGATCAAAGAAAGGAATTGACATACTTGAACTTGTATTGCCTTGATTCCTGCTAGACCAATCCAGAAGAGTGGGGTTATGCTCCCCAGCCAGCAGTTGGAGGCAGACCAGAGCAACTTTCAGTTGTCATCACATATATACACTGGTGCAGTACTGAGAAACCGTATGACTTTTTTCAGTTGTGCTTTGTTTAATACTTTTCTGATTTTCAGAACAAACTGAACAAAATGTTTGGCTCTTACCATAATTAACTCTACATCAGACACTTATACAGACAATGTAATCAAGAGGCAGCAGGGGCCCTAAACATGTAGGAGAATCTTCCAAGGCAGGTCCTGGGCTGATTTGCAGGATTAAAAGAAAAATTCAGATATGTAAATTTCTCCTATGATCCTGCTAGACAAAGACAGACAAGTGGGACACACCCAGTCAGGATCAAGGGTGGAAGGAAGACAAATTATGCTCTAGACAAAACTGCTCTTCCAAAGGCACCATCACTCCAGCTCCCACATGCAACATGTAGTGCTTCACAAAGGTGCTTAAAGAAAGCACAGTTACTTACCAGTAACAGGTGATCTCTGGGAACAGCAGGAATTAGTCTTCACATATGGGTACGTCGGTACCGACAGAGCCTGCACGGGAATGCTGCCCAGCTTTCAATTAGAAAGCTTTTGGCAGCATACCTCACGCCTGCGCAGTGACTTCCCGCCTTCTCCACAGCCTCTCTTCAGTTGAGTTTCAGAGTTGAGACAAAGGCGAGGAGAGAAAAGGGAAAAAATAAAAAAGATGCAACTCCTAGGGGAGGTGGGAGGGTTGTGAAGACTAATTCCTGCTGTTCCCAGAGCTGGAGATGCCAGGGGGAGATCCCATAAAAATGCAAGTGCCCGGGTCAGGGGCGCATTTTGTCTCCAGGAATCCCCGGCATCCAATGTGGGATGGAGGGTAGGAGTTGACAATAAAGGAGCTGTAAGGAAAGAAACAGCATAGCCAAGGACTAGATGTTCTACAGACTACAGGAGTCCTTGGTAGATATGATGCGTAGCATTAAAACACATTTAATGTACACTTAAAATATGCAGCTTACCTACTGTATGGTAGGAAGTAGAAAGCATGATGGAGTCTACTGGATAAGTAGTGGCAGAATCGTCAAGGTGACCTCTCAGTAGTGAGGATGAAGGTCCAGACTTGGAGGTAGTAGATGATCCAGGTGTCAACTGGGTAGGAGTAGACGTCTGGTCTTCAATGGAAAGCTTTATGGGAAAAGCTGAAAAGTCCTTTAGGCATCATGAACATTGAGGACTAAAGGAAGAAGACTGACGGAGTTGAAGAACTAGCCCAGTCCTGGCAGGAAAGGGGGGATGGAAAACCCCTATTCCTACGGAAAACAGTTGTGTACTCGAAGATAAAGATGTACACTGTTTTTCCTAGCTGGCGAGAGATAGGAAAAATATTGAAGCTGGATGCTTCAAGGACATAAAGAAAAAATAGAAGATGTTAGCACCAAAGTGGTTGTTGGTGCTGAACAGGTCCTGTATCATAATTTGGTATGGGACGTGGGGCAACAATCTGTCTAAAAACCTCTAAGAGGTAAATCATGTAGTATAGACAGTAAGGGTGATAGTGAATAAGATTGACCAACCCTTAAGAAGCCCCCCATCAAACACATACATATAGGGAGATATATATATATATATGTGGCTGGAATAGATATGTATATATTCATAGATATATATAGATAGATAAATATACATATGTCCAGATTTGTATATTAAGATATGGGTGGTGAAATTTATCAAATATATATATATATAGATAGATAGATAGATATATAGATATATATAGATATATATATATAGATGATACACCTAGATATATGGAAATTTGTGGGGCATGGTTTAGCACCACCAGAGAAATGATATAAGTATGTAGACATATATGGAGATGCTACATACAAGACAACAGATTGAGATACATGTCTACCACCCAGCCCCATAATTGTACATGGGGAATGTAAATGAAAAAGAATCTGCGTTCTGCGAGAGGGTGAGCCCACTTGGGATATGCATAGAGAATCTATTTTCGTGGGTTGAGGGATGCAGGAAAGCAACCCAGTGAGATAACCGTGATGTTCGCGTGAGAACAGATGAAGATATGAATCTGTAGGGAACAAGGCAGGGAGTTCTACAGAACACTGATGGTAGATGCCTTGGATTTTCACACAGAAGAACTGCTATCTCGTGTGAACACCCCAGGTTAGAGGGGGTGTGGAGAACCCTCACAGGCATAGGAAGGGTTGAGAAGTTTCTCTCTAATAATAGAGGAACTTCAGAGACAAGGACAATGCTCTATAGCAAAGCCCTCATAGTAGAAAGCTTCTCTGAAGACTGCAGAGAGCATTGTGCAGGAGAGCTATGAGAGAAACTGACTGAAAATCAGTTATGTTGCCATATCCTAGAAAAGGAGATGGTTAGAATAATGTGAGAAAGCCTAACGAGTAGGAGGATCCAAGATAGTTTGGAATCACTACTGAGGCTAGACAAAAAATTTTTAACAAGGGACTGGAACTTGGAAAAGTCCCAGTAGTGTGTAGTACCTGAACAAAATAATTTTTTTTTTGACAGGTTAGTACACTGAAAAAGAAAAGCACAGTGAATAATCTTTTAATATGTAAGTTACAATTCCAGGCACCTATGGTTGCTGGGGATGTTGAGACTGGCCAGAACTGGAGGACTTCAGACTAGGCTGAGGCGTCCCTTGTTTAGGTACAGCCGAATGATGGGCAGGAGAGGAATGAAACTTCCTTTTCTTAGGAAAAGAAGGTTTGGTAGGACATTTCCTACTATTTGAAGAAGGAGGTGGCTTAGAATGGTTTCTAGTGGAAGAAGAGTCAGGGGAGCATTGAGCAACCTGACGTAAAGCCTCCTTATTAAAAAGACCTTCTCCTGTACAAGGAGAATGAGCTAGTATAGTTTGTGCCCATTTGCTCAAGTCTGAAGCTTCAAGCCAGGCTCTGCGACGTGCTGCAATGGCAATAGCAGAGGATCTGCTAATGGACTCTGTCACCCCCTATGTCCCAGCGAAGCCGAGGCGTAGGCAGTAGGCTAGGTTAATAGGGGTGCATGAATCTTTCACTAAGGAATAATTGTAGTTGTGAGTCCAAAGTGGTTAAAGTTCAAATAAGGGTTTTATTTCCCCTCCCGGGGTTTTAGGATTTTCAAATAGTACAGCAACTCAAAGAAAACTCAGGATACAAACTGACAAAGTAAAGTATAGCAACTTGCTTCCAAACACATTCCCTTTTCACTGCAGCTAATCGCTTCCTCTTAGCTTCAAACAGTATTATGAAATCAATTGCTCAGAACTTTATAATAAAGAGATTGGCTCTTCTTCCAACATTAGAGAACAATCCATCTGTTCATACTGTGGAGACAAAGTATTATCCTCTGTGCACATGGGTTCTATGTCATTGTCTTTTTCACAGCCCGATTGTATGCTTCTCAACCCTGTTTCTTCTCCAGAGTTTATTAAGCCCTCTTCATAAGAGCATGGCCAGAAATTATCATCAACGTTATAACAGGAGGGTAGAAAGACAGGCTTCCTAGTATGCTTTGTTCTCGGGCTATCTTTAAACCCTCTGTTTCCCTTAATGGCTGCTAGCTCAAACTGCTGGTTTTCATGGCAAACAGACTTCCCTTTAGTTAATCGGTGTCTGGACTTTTCATGCATACAATCCTCTATATCCCTCATGCACACATCTTCCACAATAGGATTTCTTTCAAAGTAAGGCAACTGTGTCTTAACACCTTGTTTCTCATTTACATAAGGCTTCCTGCTTATGTCACGTTCCACACTCTCAAAGAGCTGGGGAAATTCTCCCTGCGTCAGAGGTTTGGTTAACTTCTTACTGACCTCTGGTTTTGCAGCTTTCCTCACTCCACTCCTGGGGTTACTGTGAGCTTCTCCTGGGGGAATCCTCAATGGTTCACAGCGTGTGCCTGCAAATTCAGTGCCGTCGGAATCAATCAGCTCTCTCTCACTCTGGCTTCTGTCTCTGCCAGCATGTCTAGTGTAACCCCTCCTCCAACTCTCTCTAGAGCTTCCTGGGTCACACTCAGGGCAGCTTCCTCTCCAACCCCCTTGGCAATTACCTCTGTAAGCTGCCTTAGGCTTTGGAAACCAGCCTGGATTCTGACGTGAAGTAAAACCTGCTTTCCTTCTGCAAGGTAAGTTGAAATTGAATTCTTCTGAGTCCCAACCCGAGCCTAGTCTGGGACTGGAATTATAACCTGAATCACCACAAGAACAAGAACAGGTACCCAAGCTTGAACTGCAACTGCAACTCCACCCCCTTGCTCCTCTGCCTGAGCAGGTCTTATAGTGCCTTGAAGGCATGGCTTCCCTCACGTGCAAATCATTCTCTTTTCTCTGTGAGAATTGCTTGTCAGGGAGGCAAGGCTGCAAACCTCGTGTTTGCCTAGGTTGCTCAGAGCAACAGGGAAGCTTCTGATTAGACTGCCTGACAGAATCTGACCTGTTTCTCTCAGAATTCTGCACTTCTATAGCATAGGACAGATCTGCTGTGTCACAACTCAAAAGAATCTATAGAAGCACGAGACAGAAACCAGGATATATTCCGGCTGTGATTGATGAGCAAGGTATAATCATTAGCCTTGGGCTCTGGTAAAAAAGGGGTCAAAAGAGACAATTTCTCTGTGACTTCCTGGAGTGTTAGACTCATGTGAAAAATATATGAGAGAACTCTGGAAGCCAGCATAGAGTTTTGGAAGGCTTGACGGCCAAAAGCATCAAGTGTTCTTGAAGAACGACCTGGTGGAAAAGAAGAATGCTTTTTCTTGCTCTTAACCTTCCTCAGTGCTGATTCCACTACCAGGGAACGATGAGAAAGTTGAGGTTTTTGGAACCCTGGAGAGGGTGGTACACGGTACCTAACCTCAACATCATTAGAAACTTGAGGAAGTCGTAAGGGTGATTTCCATACCCTAAGAAGGAGATCCTGCAGAGCAGGATGTAAAGGAAACTGTATTTGTTGCTTTTGTGCCGGTGAGCCATGTGTAGGATCACAACCAGGGATAGAAATATTAAGAAAGGTTGCCATATCCAGGAGAAAAGTCTGAAAAGACTGATCTCCTATGGGAAGTATTCCTGGTGAGGCTAAAGAAAGAGCCTGAGTATCAGAGGACGTACAAGGTACTGCAGCAATGCCAGGTATCGGTTCCAAACTAGGCAGCGGTGCAAGAACAGGCAACAACCTTGCTAGTGATAAAGGACTAGCAGGTGAAGTAGTCATCGGGAACTGTCGTCGTGGTACCGAGATCATGAGGGAGTTATGGCTCAGATCTTCGGAACTACCTATGGGTAAACGACCGGAGTTGGTTCCAGGATGCGTTGGGACGCAGTCCTCGAGACTCGATATCGACTCAAGACTCGGCATCGAAGAGAGCGAGACTAGCGATGCATGTCTCGACAGTTCCAACGCCAGTGGTAGTATCGGCGATGCCGATACCACTAAGGCAGCCTGGGTGACATCGATCGATATCGACGGTACCGAGGTCCATGTCGATGCCGATGCTAGGGTATCGGAACCGATCGACGTCTGTACCGTCCCGAAGCATGGCTGAGGGAAGTCAATGCGGTGCATATCGATCGGTCCCGAAGGTACCGAGGACGCCCGATGACGATCCCTGGTGAAGAGTGGAGTGCTCGACACCGGTGCCGATGCCGGAGGCTCGGTACCGCTCGAAGCGGATACCACCTCCGCGCATGGCTCAGGTATGTTCTGTGAGGGGTGAGCCCCAGGAACATCCTGAAACCCCTTTAACGTTTTGGAGCCCGAAGACTCCCGCAGGGGTAATGCCAATGGATTCTTGAGGGTAAGGCCGGAGCCGTCACCATGCTGGGCATGGGACATACCACTCAAGCATTGACTAGTCTTAACAGACTGTTTTTGGGTTACCTGATCCTGTGAAGTAGAGAAACCGGGTACCCTCAATGCCGAAGAAAAAAACAGTATCGAGGGAAACTCTAAATACTGAAGGTTGTCTCACAAAATTATCTCCTGACAAGTCAGGGGAAAAAAGGGTCAGGACCCACACAGTTGAGACACCAACTATTGGTGTCTAAAAAGAAACAGGTGTTTCCACAGCGGAGGCACTTTTTAGGAAAAGAAGGCTCCATAATGAAAAAGGCCTAGTAGGCCTAAGAGTTAAGGCAAAAAAAAACTGAAGAAAAGTTTTACAGATTTTAGCCTAAAAACCACCGGCGGTACCGGTGGTAGCGAGAGAAACAGCCGCACCCACAAGAAAACAAAAAATTAAAATAATTAAAGCAATTAAAGAGAAACGTTTCTGCGGTGACAGGAGGACGTCCTGCCAGCTCCACGGAAAAACGAAAACTGAAGAGAGGCTGTGGAGAAGGCGGGAAGTCACTGCGCAGGCGCGAGGGATGCTGCCAAAAGCTTTCTAATTGAAAGCTGGGCAGCATTCCCGTGCAGGCTCCGTCGGTACCGACGTACCCATATGTGAAGACTCATTCCTGCTTGTTCCTGGAGATAACCATGCAGTCATCTTACAGATGTCCCCCAGGGACACCAAAGCAGATTGCCTAGCAGGCAGCCTGTGCCTTCATGGAGTGAGCTCCAACCCTCTCCAGCATGCGCTTTCCACAGAGAATTTAGGCTGAACTAATAGTCTTCTTAATCCAGCAGGCAACAGAACTGTTTTCTTCAGGAGTCTGAGGAAGGCGCAGACTAAGAGTCTTCAAGTATCTCAATAATGCCTTCCTCACATCCACCAAATGTAGCCGGGGATCCATCCAAAAGGTCCTTGTTTGAGAAAGAGGGCAAGAAGCAAGCCCAATTAAAGATGCTGTCTTTCCTTTCATTCTAAGAGAAAGAAAGGCATGGTTTACAGAGGCAGATATAGTGCGCTAAAAAAAAAGCTCCCTGCAAGACAGAGAAAGCCTGCAGCTCTGACATCTGCCTAGCAGATGCAAGAGCCACCAGGATTACCACTTTTAGGATAAAATCCTTGAGAAGGGCTTTCCTAATGGGCTCAAAAGAGGGCACTTTCAGCAACACCACACACTAGGGAAAGACTCCACTGAATAAAGCACAGTTACTTACCTGTAACAGGTGATCTCTGGGAACAGCAGGAATAAGTCTTCACATATGGGTACCGACGGAGCCTGCGCGGGAACGCTCCCCAGCGTCCAGTAAGAAAGCTTTTGGGAGCATCCCACAGCGCCTGCGCGCTGCCTTCCCACCTTTCCCAACCGCCTCTCTCCAGTTCGAGTTTTAAAGCTGAGAGGAAAGAAAAGATAGAGAGATACAACTCCTAGGGGAGGTTGGTGGGTTGTGAAGACTTATTCCTGCTGTTCCCAGAGATCACCTGTTACAGGTAAATAACTGTGCTATCTCCAGGAACAAGCAGGAATGAGTCTTCACATATGGGGACTCCCTAGCTTCAGATGCCAGGGGAAGACCCCAGGTTGTGTGTCCTTGAAAAGGACTCTACCTCCCCCCATGGATCTCTGGCATCCAACCAGGGTAGGTGGGTAGGAGTTGATTAGGAATGGAACAGGTGTTTGAGAACAGCCTGACCAAACGAGGCATCTCGGCGGGAGTCCTTGTCCAAACAGTAATGGGCTGTGAAGGTTTGAACAGAGGCCCAGGTGGCCGCTCGACAGATTTGGTCGATGGACACAGAGTTTAGATGAGCCATTGAGGCTGCCATGGCTCTCACATTGTGAGCTGTGACATGGCCCTCCAGAGAAATGTTCCTACTCTGGTAGGCAAAAGAAATACACTGAGCAATCCAGTTGGACAGTGTTCTCTTAGAGACTGGAAGTCCTAAATGAGAAGGATCAAAAGCAACAAAGAGTTGAGAAGACTTCCTATGTTGCTGTGTTCTTTGTGGTGTATTTAGATTTCCGTAAAGCCTTTGACACTGTTCCTCAAAGGCGACTTATAAACAAACTGAGCACCCTAGGGATGGACCCTAAAGTTACTGCTTGGGTTAGAAATTGGTTGGGTGGGAGGCGACAAAGAGTACAAGTAAATGGAGCTCACTCTGAGGAGAAGGATGTTACCAGTGGTGTGCCCCAGGGATCTGTCCTTGGTCCGATTCTTTTTAACATCTTTGTTAGTGATATAGCGGAAGGGCTGTCGGGTAAGGTTTGCCTCTTTGCGGATGATACCAAAATCTGCAATAGAGTAGACACCCAGGAAGGGGTAGATAACATGAGGAGGGATCTAGCTAAGCTTGAAGAATGGTCTAGAATTTGGCAGCTGGGATTTAATGTTAAAAAATGTAAGGTCATGCATTTGGGCTGCAGCAATCCAAGGGAGCAATACAGTTTAGGAGGTGAAGTACTTTTGTCCACTAAAGAAGAGCGGGACCTAGGCGTGGTTGTGTCTGATGATCTTAAAGTAGCTAAACAGGTGGAAAAGGCGACAGCAAAAGCTAGAAGGATGCTTGGGTGCATACGGAGAGGAATGGCTAGCAGAAAAAAGGAGGTGATAATGCCTCTGTATAAGTCTTTGGTGCGACCTCATTTGGAGTATGGTGTGCAATTCTGGAGACCGCACCTTCAAAAGGATGTGAACAGGATGGAGTCGGTGCAGAGGGTTGCTACCAAAATGATTAATGGGCTTCATTATAAAGCATATGAGGACAGACTTAAGGATCTTAATATGTACACCTTAGAGGAAAGGCGGGATAGAGGTGATATGATTGAGATGTTTAAATACCTCCGTGGCATAAATGTTCAGGGAGAGAGCCTCTTTCAATTGAAAGCAAGTTCTGCTACGAGGGGACATGGGATGAGGGTGAAGGGAGATAGATTCAGGAGTGATATGCGGAAATATTTCTTTACGGAAAGAGTAGTGGATCCATGGAATAGTCTCCCAGTGGAGGTGGTAGAGATGAGGACAGTAACTGAATTCAAGAAAGCATGGGACCAACACAGAGGATCTCTAAAGGCAAAAGGTGGACTGTTGTAGTTGTTATGGAAGGACAGACTAGATAGGCCATGTGGTCTTTTTCTGTCGTCATGTTTCTATGTTTCTTACAATCCAAGGTATGAAGATTCCTCTCTGCACTTGATGCATAAGGTCCTGGAAAAAAGACAGGTAAATATACCTCTTGGTTCAGATGAAAAGGCGAAACCACTTTAGGCATAAAGTGTGGATTGGTCCTGAGGACTTCCTTATCATGATGGAACCTTGTATAAGGTGGATTAGCCACCAAAGCTTGCAACTCACTGATGCGGCATGCTGAGGTGACTGCAATGAGAAAAACAACTTTCCAAGAAAGAAATTTCAAGGAGGTGGTGGCTAAAGGTTCAAAGGGTGGCTTCATAAGCTGGCCAAGAACCAGGTTTAAGTCCCATGCCACTGGAGGTGGTCTAATGGGAGGTTTAGTTAAAAGAAGGCCTCTCATGAATCTTGCTATAAGAGGATGAGAGGAAATAGGTTGCCCATTGAGAGGCTTGAGGGACGCTGCAATAACACTCAAATGAACTCTTACTGAATTTGTTTTCAGACTTGCATGGGATAGATGCAGGAGATACTCTAGTAGAGAATTCAGAGGTATTGCAAGAGGGTTTAGACCCTTCCCTGAACACCAAATGGTAAATCTTTTCCATTTGAAAGCATAGGAACGTCTAGAAGGCGGCTTTCTAGAGGCATGAACAACATCTCTGACTTTCTGAGAGAGATGAAAATCTTGAAGGTCTAGGCCCTCAGCAACCAAGCCCTGAAATGGAGCGACTGGGGGTTTGGGTGCCACAACGTTCCCTCTTCCTGGGACAGAAGGTCTGGTGCAGAGCTCAAGTCCAGTGAAGGAGCTTGAGAGAGATGCAGAAGTAGAGGGTACCACACTTGGCGTGGCCAATGTGGTGCTATGAGGATCATGGTCCCTCGATCTCTCTGAAGCTTGAATAGTGTTTTGGGAATTAGGGGAATTGATGGAAAGGCATAAAGGAAGTCTTGACCCCAGTGAAGGAGGAAGGCATCCTTGGCCTGAACTCCCTGACACGGAATTCTGGAACAGAACCAGGGAAGTTTGGCATTCCACGGACTTGCAAAGAGGTCTATGTCCAGGGTTCCCCAAATTCGAAAAATCCTGGCTACCTGGTCCATGTGGAGGGACCACTCGTGTGGAAGCAGAACTCGACTGAGTCTGTCTGCCCAAGGGTTTTGAACGCCTGGAAGATATACTGCCAGAAGATGGATGTGATGCTCTCTGGCGAAGGCCCACAGTCGCAAAGCTTCGTTGCAAAGCGACAGAGAGCCAGTCCCGCCCTGCTCGTTTACATAGAACATGGCTACTTTTGTTGTCCATATGGATGAGGACTGTCCTGTAGCTGAGCAGGGAATGGAACACTCTGAGAGCTAAGAATATTGCTCTGAGTTCCAAGAGATTGATATGCAGAGAAGTCTCCTGTGGAGACCAGATGCCCTGGGTGGAGAGATCCTGCAGATGAGCTCCCCAACCCATTGGAGAAGCATCTGTTGTCAGAGTTGCTTGGGGTAGCGACTGCTGAAAAGGGGACCCCAGCAACAGATTTGGAGGGGACTTCCACCACTGGAGAGACCAAAATAGGCGACTGGAGTTTGCTATTTTGTCTGAGGGGCAACCTGATGCCTGAGTCCATTGGGTGGACAAAGTCCATTGATCTGCCCTCATGTGAAGGCGAGCATATGGAACCACATGCACGGTGGATGCCATGTGGCCTAATAGTTGTAACATTTCTTGAGCAGTTAAATGGGACTTTAACTGTATCTGGGAGGCTAACTGCACCAAGCGTAGGCAACGGGCCTGAGGGAGATAGGCCCTTGCAGTTGTGGTATCCAGCAAGGCCCCTATAAACTCCAGAGACTGAGTACGGGTGAGATGGGATTTTGAGATATTTATTACCAGTCCCAAATACTGAAGGATACGCATTGTGCAGGTTAGACAAATCTGGGCCTCTGACTGGGATGGAGCTCGAATGAGCCAGTCGTCCAGATATGGGAAAATGATTATTCCTAGAGTGCGTAGAAATGCAGCTACTACTGCCATGCATTTCGTGAACACCCTTGGTGCAGAGGCCAGACCGAAAGGAAGCACCCTGTATTGGTAGTGCTTTCCTTGAAAAAGGAACCGAAGGAACCTTCTGTGTGTTGGATGGATGAGGACATGGGTGTACGCATCCTTGAGATCTAGAGAACAAAGCCAGTCCTGACTCTGAAGGTATGGCAGCAGAGTACCGAGAGAAATCATCTTGAATTTCTCTTTGAATAGAAACTTGTTCAATTCTCTGAGATCTAATATGGGTCTGTAGCCCCCTGTTTTCTTTGGAATAAGAAAATAAGGGGAGTAGAACCCTGAGCCCTGTTGAAGAGGTACTTCTTCTATTGCCCCTTGGGCAAGAAGGGTAGCAATCTCCTGACCCAGAAGGTTGAGGAGAGATGTTGGAGAATTGAACTGAACTGTTTCACCATGTTGTGGAGAGGAAGGTTTAAGAAATGAAGCTTGTACCCCTCCCTTATAATGGAGAGGGTCCATTGCTCTGCTGTGATTTGCTTCCATCTGGGAGCAAAGTAAGCCAACCTTCCTGGAATGGTGAGGGGCTCTGGTTCTTCCAGAGCTAGAAAGGCTAAGTTCTCTAGTTGCAAGTCAAAGGCCCTGAGGAGGCTGAGGCTGCTGGGCCGTGGGAGGCCTGGCAGCCTTTGACTTGGCCTGTTTAGGTGGTTGCTGACGCTTTGCAGCAAAACGACCTGCAGAAGATGCCTGCTGACCATAAGCAGGATAATATCTTCCCTTTTTAGAAAAAGGTGTCTTTTTGAACAATCTTTTCTTAACAGGAGCAGAGGTAGACTTTGAAAGTCGATCCAAAGCAGAATTCTCAGCATCCATTTGAGTGGCCTTTGCTTGCCAATCTCTGCCAAAAAGGTTTTCACCTGTACAAGGAAGATTTCCCAGTTCATCTTGGACCCAGAGTTCCAAATCAGAGGCATGTAACCAAGCAATTCTGCGTGCACCTATGGCAATAGCCGAGGCTCTGCTTACACACTCAAAAGAGTCAAAGGCTGCACGGTTGGAAAATTTGGAAACATCTTGGGCATGTTTAAGCCAAGTGAGAAATTCCTGCCTTTTATCTTCTGAAATAAAAGGGGCTAAAGTCTGCAGATGATCTGTGACTTTTTAGAAACATCCACATATAGAAACTATAGGAGTTGATTCTGGCAGCAAGCATATTAGCTTGGAAAACCCTTCGGCCAAAAGCATCAAGGGTCCTGCATTCACGTCCTGGAGGATTAGATGAGTGTCTCTTTGCACTCTTTATTTTCCTCATGGCAGACTCTACCACAATAGAGTGGTGAGGAAGCTGAGACTTATGAAAGCCAGGACAAGGAGGGACACGGTACATGGTGTCTAACCTACGAGAATGAGGAGAGGTGGTAAGAGGAGTATCCCACATGCTCAACATGAGATCATAAAGAATCTCATGAATAGGTAAGGTAGCTGCTTCTTTAGGAGCCTTAGGATATTGCAAAATATCTAATTGCTTGGCTCTAGGCTCTGACTCAGGGGCCATTGTAATGGAGAGGCCCCTAGCCACTTCCCTAATGAAGTCTTGAAAAGACAAGTCTTCTGGAGGACACATTCTTTGTTTTGGAGAAGCATGCTCCTGAGGAAGAAGTACCGGTGCCTCGACAGAAGCCTCAGACTCATCAGAGTCTTCGGAGGAATCGAAGTATCGCCTGTCTGGATGCTCCTGTAAAGCCGATACGTGTACCGAGTGGGATCGACATCGGGAGTAAGCGGTACCGATTCGGTACCGATGGGCATCATAGGACAGGGTACCGTTGCAGTCGACACCGAAGCCGATGTCGATGCAATTGGTACCGGCACCGGGAACGATGCCGGTGCCGGGGTTGGTACCGGCAACGGAGATTGTTGCGGTACCGGAGGCATCGAAGCCTGCATAAACACAGTTAGGGCGCGCTGCATGGACAGAATCTTCTGATCCATCGACGCCACCAGAGTCTGGATGTCGGTACCAGTGGAGGCCACCAGTACCCCAGAACACGGCAACAGGTGATCGGTCGAGGCCGAGCCATCGATGTCAACCTGTGACCCCATAGACAATGCTTTGGAAGCTGGAACTTCCCGCCGGGGTAATTTTGCCGGTGCGGAATCCTCGAGGACAAGGCCGGAGGCATCTCGATGCTTAGAGGGAGATTTGCCCTTCGAGGACCGGCTAGATTTATGTTTGGTTACCTGAGATCCATGGGAGGAAGCAGCAGCCCTGGAAGACGTCGATGCCACCGAGGCTGCATCAGAGGGAAACAGCGTACTGAGCTTGGATGCTCGGTTCTGCCGACCTCTTTTAGACATCATGGTACAGGACACACAATCCGTGATGGAATGGTCAGGACCCAAACATTTTAGACACCAATCATGGGTGTCGGTGACAGAAATAGTACCGCCACATTTCGTGCACTTTTTGAACCCGAAAGCGGGCTTCTCCATGAGGAGAAAAATGTTCAGGCCTAAGGCCCAAAGTGAAAATGCACAGTTGAAGAACTAAAACTTTTCTTTTCTTTCTTTAAAAAAAAACAAACAAAAAAGACCGGCGGTACCGGTCTGACGTCGAAGGCGGCAGATGCGACACAGAAAAATAAAGAAAAAAAGAACTTCTTCTGTGGTGACAGGAACACGACCTGCTGACTCCGCGGAAAAGAAGAACTGGAGAGAGGCGGTTGGGAAAGGCAGGAAGGCAGCGCGCAGGCGCTGTGGGATGCTCCCAAAAGCTTTCTTACTGGATGCTGGGGAGCGTTCCCACGCAGGCTCAGTCGGTACCGATGATTTATTTTATTTATTTAGCTGCATTTATATCCCGCTTTTCACCGGGTCAAAGCAATTGGGGGATACATTTAACACGAGGGGATATGACACACATACACTAATACTTACAGGGAACATGGGCAATGGAGGGTTAAGTGGCTTGCCCAAGACCACAAGGAGCACCTGTGGGACTAGAAACCCCAGTCCTTCCGGCCCAAGGTTGCTGTCCTCTAGTGGGATTTGAACCACCTACCTTCCGGCCTGTGGTACCTTGCCCCAACCACTAGGCTACGCCCGACGATACCCATATGTGAAGACTCATTCCTGCTTGTTCCTGGAGATCAGCTGGATGCAGTGGTGGATGACCTGCTTCACTCTTGAAGCAGGATATGTAAGGCTAAACCACCAAGGACATCCCTTGAACATATCTATGGTAGCATGTCAGGGCCACCAGCTGACCCTCAAGAGTGTTCAGGGCTAACCCTGATCCAAACTAAGGAGGACAAAAATATGACAGTTTGTCTTCCTAGCATCTAAGGTCTGAGAGGAACACCACTTCTCAAAGATCCTACAGATTCTCACATAGGCCAAAGAGGTAGAGGCCCTCCAGGCCTTGAGAAAGGTGCCTACTACTGCTCCAAAGTAGCCCTTCTTGAGCCACCTATGTTTCTCAAGGGCCAGGCTGTAAGAAGGGGATGAGATCCTCAGTCACCAGGGGCCCTTAAGATAGGCAAGAGGGGACCTTGGCAACACGCTCAAGAGATCTGTGTACCATGGCCCGAATGGCCAGCACCGCTATGATCACCAAGCCCAGGTGAGACCAAATTCAATGCAGAAACTGGCTCAACAGGAGTCATTGGGAGGGGAGACATCCATACAGGAGCCCCTCATAGAGCCACACCTGAAGCAGGGCATCCAGGCCCACCACCCAAAGATACTTCCTGAGGCCTTGGAAAGAATACAGAAAGGTAAACTGCTTGGTTTAAATGAAAGAACGAAACCACCTTTGACATAAAGTGTGTATGAGTCCTAAGGATTACCTTATCATGATGGAACCTTGTATAAGGAGGATCAGCCACCAACGCTTGCAATTCACTGATGCGACATGCTGATATAATTGCAATGAGAAAGATAACTTTCCAGGAAAGGAATTTCAAAGAGGTAGTGGCTAATGGTTCAAAGGGCGGTTTCATGAGCTGCCCAAGTACCAGATTTAAGTCCCATGCCACTGGTGGTGGGGCTTAATGGACGGCTTTGTTAAAAGAAGGCCTCTCATAAATCTCGCTATGAGAGGATGAGAGGAAATAGGTTGTCCATTTAGAGGCTTGAAAAAAGCTGCAATAGCACTCAAATGGACTCTCACTGAATTGGTCTTAAGCCCTGCATTTGATAAATGGAGGTACTCCAGTAATGATTCCAGAGGTATCGCAAGAGGGTTAAGACCCTTCTGCGAGCACCATATGGTAAACCTTTTCCACTTAAATACATAAGAGTCTCTTGTGGAAGGTTTCCTGGAAGTATGAAGGATATCCTTTACCTGCTGGGAAAGGTTAAGACTGTGAAGTTCTAGGCTTTCAGCAACCAGGCCCTGAGATGCAGAGACTAGGGATTGGGATGCCACAGCATCCCATTCTCTTGAGAAAGAAGATCTGGAGCAGATCCTAACTCCAGAGGCGGAGATTGAGAGAGATGTAGAAGCAGAGGGTACCACATTTGCCGTGGCCAACGTGGAGCTATGAGGATCATATGACCTCTGTCTCTCTGAAGCTTGAACAGGGTTTTGGGAATTAGGGGAATGGGTGGAAAAGCATAAAGGAAGTCCTGACCCCAATGGAGGCAAGCATCCCTGGCCTGACAACCTTGAGACGGAATTCTGGAACAGAACCGGGGAAGTTTGGCATTCAGCGGACTTGCAAAGAGGACTATGTCCGGGGTTCCCCAAGTTTGAAAACTTTGGGCCACCTGGTCTGCATGAAGAGACCATTCGTGTGGAAGCAGAACTCGACTGAGTGTCTGCTCACGAGTTTTGAATGCCTGGAAGATGCACCGCAAGGAGATGAATCTGATGCTCTATGGCGAGGGCCCATAGTCGCAAAGCTTCATTGCACAGCGACAGAGAGCCTGTTCCGCCCTGCTTGTTCACATAGAACATGGCTACCTGATTGTTCGTTTGAACTAGGACTATCTTTTAGCTGAGCTGGGTGTGAAACACTCGAAGAGCAATGAAGATTGCTCTGAGCTCCAGGAGGTTGATATGGAGACCAGCATCCTGTGGAGTCCAGGTACCCTGGGTAGAGAGGCCTTGCAGGTGGGCTCCCCAACCCACCTGTGAAGCATCTGGTTGTTAGAGTGGCTTGGGGTGGGGGTTGCTGAGAAGTAGACCCCACCAGAAGGTTTTTGGGTGAATGCCACCATTGGAGGGACAAAAAAAGGTGATCTGAGTTTGCTATTTTGTCTGACAGGCAACCTGACGCCTGAGTCCACTGAGCGGATAAGGTCCACTGGGCTGCCCTCATATGGAGGCGAGCATAAGGAACCACATGCACGGTGGATGCCATGTGGTCTAGCAACTAACATTTCCCGAGCAGTGAGGTGAGGTTTTAGCACTGCTTGGGAAGCTAACTGCACAATGTGAAGGCAGCGGGGCTGTGGAAGGAAGGCCCTTATCTGTCTGGTATCCAGAAGAGCTCCTATAAACTCTAGGGATTGAGTGGGAGCAAGGTTGGACTTTGGGAAGTTTATGACAAGTCCCAAATACTGAAGGATGCGCATTGTGCGAGACAAAGCGACCCTGGCCTCTGGCTCTGAAGGGGCTCGAATGAGCCAGTCATCTAAGTAAGGGAAGACGAATATTCCCAGGGTGCGGAGAAATGCTGCTACCACAGCCATGCATTTTGTGAACACCCTTGGTGCAGAAGCCAGGCCAAAAGGAAGAACCCTGTATTGGTAGTGCTTCCCTTGAAACAGGAATCGATGGAACTTTCAGTGAATTGGATGGATGAGAACATGAGTGTGCGCATCCTTAAGATTTAGAGAACAAAGCCAATCCTGACGCCGAAGGTATGGCATTAGAGTTCCTAGAGAAATCATTTTGAACTTCTCTCTGAACAGGAATTTGTTCAATTCTCTGAGATCTAGAATGGGTCTGTGTCCTCCTGTTTTCTTTGGAATAAGGAAATAGGGGGAGTAAAACCCTGTACCCCGTTGGGGAATGGGCACCTCTTCTATTGCTCCTTGAGCAAGGAGTATTGTGACTTCTTGACCTAATCGGTCGTTGGTCTGAGAATTGAATGGTCTTGATATTGTAGGAGGGGGCATGCTGAGAAAATGAAGCTTGTACCCCTCTCGTACAATAGAGAGAGTCCAATTTTCTGCTGTTATCTGACACCATCTGGGGGCAAAAAGACATAACCTTCCTGGGATGGTGGAGGGTTCTGGGCCGTTCAGGGCCAGGAAGGCAAAGTTCTCTAGATAGGAGTCAAAGCCCTTGTGGAGGCTGAGTCTGCTGAGCCGGTTGAAGCTTAGCTGCTTTTGTCTTTCTTTGCCTAGGTTGTTGCTGCTGTCCCTTTTGGGCAGACTGACTTAAACGATGTCCCTGCTGGTATAGGAGGGTTAAAACTTTTTCTTCTTGCGGAAGAATGGTTTCTTAGAGGATCTTTTCCTCGCAGGATCAGCTGTAGATTTGGACAATCTATCCAAAGTGATATTGTCAGTATCTATCTCATTAGCTTTTTCCTGCCAGTTCTTGCCAAAGAGATTCTCTCCTGTGCAAGGTATATTCCCCAGTTTGTCCTGTACCCAGATTTCTAAGTCTGATACCTGGAGCCAGGCAATTCTACGTGCACCTATGGCAATAGCAGAGGTTCTGCTTATGCATTCAAAGCAGTCAAAGGCTGCACGATCCACAAACTTGGAAACATCCTGAGCATGTTTAACAAGAGTAAGATAATCTTGCCTTTTATCATTATCAGGAAGCAGAGGGCTCATAAGCGCTAAGTCTCCTGTGACTTCCTTAAGGAACATTCCCATATACAAGATATAGAAACTGATCCTAGCAGAAAGCCTGGAAGCCTGGAAGGATCAACGTTCAAAGGCATCAAGAGTCCTACACACAGGTCCTGGAGGATTAGATGCATGCCTTTTTGCACTCTTCATCCGTCTCATGGCTGATTCCACCACCACTGAATGGTGCTGTAAATTGAGTCTTCTGAAACCCAGGACAAGGAGGAACTCGATACATGGTGTCGAGTCTTCGAGAGTGAGGAGATGTGGTTAGAGGTATTTCCCACACCCTTAACATAAGATCATGCAAGATCTCATGAATAGGTAAGGTAGCTGCCTCCTTGGGAGCTTTAGGGTATTGTAGGATTTCTAATTCCTTTGCCCTAGGCTCTTTTTCAGGAGCCACTATGATGGAAAGACCTCAGGACACATCTCGGATAAAATCCTGAAAGGACATATCCTCTAGTGGAGACATCCTACGCTGAGGAGAAGAGGAATCCTCGGGAAGAAGTACTCTGGTATCGGCAGAGCCTTCAGAGTTTTCAGACTCATCCGAGGATTTGAAGTATCTCCGATCCGGGTGATCGTGCAAGGCACGGTACCGATCGAAGTCAGCATCAGAGTGGTCCAGTACCGACTTATCGATGCTGGACAGAGACGCATGACTCGGTCCCGGTAGAATACCTGCCGATGTAGATGGAGTCGGTGCCGGTACCAGTTGAATTGTCTGAAGTGGTTTCAGGGGCGAGGCCGTGAGAAGAGCTGCCAGACTGCGTTCAATAGCCAATAGTTCAGAGCATGGCACCAGTAGTTCTGCCGAGGTTGAAGCCTCGAGAACATCCTGGAGCTCCGTTAGTGCTTTGGAAGCCGAAACCTCCCGCCGGGGGCTGCATCGGAGGGAAAGAGGGTGCTGAGCTTAGTAGCTCGTTTTTGCCAGCCCCTTTTTGACATCATTTCACAGGCAACACACTCTGAAATAGAGTGGTCAGGACCTAAACATTTGAGGCACCACTCATGGGTGTCGGTGACGGAGATGGTACCGCCATACTTAGAACACTTTTTAAAACCCAAAGTGGGATTTTCCATTTTGAGGGAAAAAGTTTGGCCTAGTGCCCAAAATGGCGCGTGGCACCCGAGAAGAAATTACTGGAGAAAAATTCCAGAAACAAAGGGTTGTTTTTTTTTTGAAAAAAAAAGAAAAGAACCACCGGCGGTACCGGTATAGCGTCGAGGGAAGGCAGATGCGACCACAAAAAAGAAGTATAAGAAGGGAATTTTCTGCAGTGACAGGATGTGCGATTTGTCGGCTCTGCAGAAAACGAAGAACTGGAGAGGGACATTTGGGAAAGGCGGGAAGGCAGCACGCAGGCGCTGTGGGATGCTCCCAAAAGCTTTCCTATTGGACGCTGGGGAGCGTTCCCACGCAGGCTCCGTCGGTACCGACGATACCCATATGTGAAAACTACATTCCTGCTTGTTCCTGGAGATAACATGTTTAACCAAGCCTAGATACTCCAGGTCCTGGAAAGGAATGAAGCTGCTCATGGAATAGGTGATCACCAACAAAAGTAAAACAGAAAAGGGGAGGGAACTAGCCCTACAACATGGTCAAGCAAAAAAGACACAGCAGAGGTGAATAGGATGCCACAGAAGATTTTTTTTATTAGTCCGACACAACCATGTTTCAGAAGAAATTGCATGCGTCAGGGGCAATAAAATACACTAGAGAAATTTCACTGCATCAATATATAGCCAACAAAAAGAAAACTTATCAAAATATTATAAAAAGACAGTAGAAGATACTAAGATGAGCAGAAACCCATAATACAGAAAGCAACAAGATGTACATATATTAAAACAAACCAAACAATATAAATATCAATGAAACAAAACCACTTTTACAGCCCAAGTTCTACAAACCAAAATGTTACCATACAACCAGTGAAGTGCTCCCACCAGGCAAGAGGGAAGAGACACTGAATATATGAATACTCACATTTCCACAATGAGTATCAAAAAATGAGCTGAAAGCTTAAACAAAAAAAAACCAAAGCAGCAGTTATGTAGTGTGTGCCCTCAACCTATGGCATTCTGCTATCCAACTCTTACATACATAATAAAACACTCTTCTAATTGTAAATCAAGCAATGCAGTGTATGCCGTGGTGAGAGTTCTAGTGGGGGGCCCCCCAAGCAAGTGTTTTGCTGAGGGCTCCCCTATTTCACCCCCCCCCCTCTAGTCAATCTTTCCCCTTCACTCCAGTGGCACCACGCAGCAAACTTACTTTTAACATGTTTGCCGTGCTGTCTGTTCCAGGCCCAGTTGAGAGACTTCAATCTGGGAAAACGTCTGGAACAGAGGCAGCACAGCAAAGATAAAAGTAACTGTTGCACTGCCATCTGGGCCCTTTTGGGCAGAATTTACACCTCTAAGTGTATGTTGTGCAACGTTCATGTAAGCTATTGTAAGTTGGTAAAACTAAGGGGTATGTTTACTAAAAACTGATGCACGTTAAGTGTTGCCACTGGTCATTCATTTCTATGGGTCATTGGAGCCCTTAACCTGCATTAACCTTTATTAAACATGCCTCTAAGAGAAAATTTAAGTGAAAGCTCATAGATGAGCCGTTGTCCCATCTTGTTTTCTCTGCATTATGTGTTCCTGCTCATCATGTTATGTTTATTTTTTATAATATTTTGATATGTTAATGTTATAATTTTTGTTTTCTTGGATATATAAAATTGATGTAATAAAATTTCTCTAGTATATTTTAATGCCCCTGACACAGGCAATTTCTGCCAAAACATGGCCATGTTGGACTAATAAAAATATCTTCTGTGAAATTCTATTCACCCGTTGAGCTTTTTTTGCATGGTTCAGTGGTTCTCAACCCAGTCCTCTAGGACCCCCAGTCAGGTTTTCAGAGTATCCACAAAGAATAGGCACGAGATAGATCTACATACAATGGAAGCAGTGCATGCAGGTCTCTCTCATGCATATTCATTGTGGATACCCTGAAAGCCCAACTGGACTAGGGTTCCCAGAGGATTGAGTTGAGAACCCAGGCATAACTGATCACCGACCCCAGCTGTTCCAGTCAGCTAATCATCAGGGCCATATCTGCTCTGGACTCCAAGGAATCGGACAATCAGCCAGTAATCCAGGTACAGGTGAACCAGATACCCTGTCTGCACAGGAACACTGCACCTTGCATGTTTTCTAAGGCCATGGTGGTGGTGGCAGCAGCAAAGGTCCAAGGAGGCAGGGAACTTCCTTTACCAGCCCAAAGCAATGATTGTCCTGATTGTCTCCATTAGTGAGGCACTCTGAGCTTAGTATTGACTGCCTTCAGGTCCAGAATGAGTCAGACGGAACTTCCCTTTCTTGAGTACTATGAAGTAAAAACTGAACACACCTGACCCTGCTCTGCAGAAGCATGAGTAGCCTGCAACTGTAGGAGGCACGGCAACTATCCTTGATCAAGACCCACTTGAGAAAGGAGGGGCAGGGAGACTCCACAAAAGGTATCCAAGAGGCTCTGCAAACTTCATTGCATATCCCTGCATGATATAGGTACATTCCAAGTAAAACAGCTGGAGCCACCCCCAACCAGCTGTACCTCAGAAGGGGCCCACTGGATGTCACTGCAGGGACTTACTAGCTTTAGAGGGAACCATTTATGAGTCTTGAGAACACTGGGAACTCTGAATAGGTTAACACTTCTTGGGGTTTAGACCCATAAGAGAAATAGGCTCTGTTCAAATTCTTAGCAGCCCAAGGCCATCCCCATGTTCCACATAGGCACTCCTGGGACCAGTTGGGGGTGAGCTTCTCCAAGGTTTTGACAAACTTCTCCAGATTCTTCCAAAAGAACAATCCAGTCACTACTACCACTGCCATGGACTTGGAGGAAATTATGATAAAGTCATACAATGAATCTGCCACATACGAAGGTCCAGATTCCAATCTCACCACCTCTGGAGTGTTTGCAACTGCTGGATCCAACGTAAGAGCACGAGCCACTAATCCTGAACATAAACACTGCTTAAAATGCCCAAAGCCAAAACAGTAAAGGCATTTTTGAAGAGGGCTTCCCATGCTATCATGAGACATCTTCAGTGTGCCGTCGCCTTCCACCAGAATAGTCATGCATGGTCACTGCCATGACCAGGACATCCATCTGAGAGAGCCCAAATAGCTGTTCCCTTTTACCACAGGGCAGAGAACATAGCCAAGCCAGGTCCTTAGTACTATGGATGTCCAGTTACCATGCTTCTTACTGAGAGAGCATGAGCTTCTAAACAGACTCTGGGGGTGGTGGAAGCCAGAAAGCCACTGCAAGCCCTCCAAATAGGTTCTATTTACAAACTTTCCACAGGGGCAGGCTCTGAAATGCATAAAGCTGCCATAGTGTCCTGAACAACAATGGACATATCCTCACAGTCCATCAGGGGAATCTCCTTCCTCTTAACTCACATGCTGAATAAAGAGAATCCTTTTTATCCCAACTAAATCCCATAGGGGACATAGCAGGGCTCCCAGAGGAACAGACAGGTGAAAAGGAAGTGCTTAACCCCCTTGCCACTAGAGGGTTTTCAAGTCCCCCATCAGGACCTCAGACCCCTATTAGAGAGGCTGTCTCGCAGCTAACAGACTAAAAATAGCCTTCAAGCTATTTCAGGATCTGCTGCTGGTTGAGAACTGGCCTTGGGGCCCCAGAAAGCCCAAGGAGACATACCAGCTTCAGCTTAAAGCCTCCTTATGCTCTCTATCTGTAGAGACCATGCAGCCATCCAAAACTACCTTTGTTTCCTCTGGCAGGGAAACCATGGAAGATGCGGCAGAGGCAGCAAAATTAGCACCGGGTCTCAACATTGCTAGAAAAATAGACCCCCCCATGGTCTAGGCCAGGGAACATAGGCTTATCTGCACTGCTGCACTAGTCCATGTACCTTGCCACCTGCTGGAGGCAGACAAATATTGAGTGCTGTATAGCACAGTTACTTACCTGTAACAGGTGATCTCTGGGAACAGCAGGAATAAGTCTTCACATATGGGTACGTCGGTACCGACGGAGCCTGCGCGGGAACGCTCCCCAGCTTCCCAAAAAGGAAAGCTTTTGGGAGCATCCCACAGCGCCTGCACGCTGCCTTCCCGCCTTTCCTAACCATCTCTCCTTAGTTCGAGTTTAAAGCTGAGACAATAGAGAGAGAGAGGAAAGGAAAGATAGAAAAAGAGATACAACTCCTAGGGGAGGTGGGAGGGTTGTGAAGACTTATTCCTGCTGTTCCCAGAGATCACCTGTTACAGGTAAGTAACTGTGCTATCTCCAGGAACAAGCAGGAATGAGTCTTCACATATGGGGACTCCCTAGCTAAGATGCCTGGGAGATCCCCAAGGATATGAGACCCTGGGAAGGGGTCTACTTCCTCCTATGGATCTCAGGCATCCATCCAGGGAAGGAGGGTAGGAGTTGTTTAAGAATGGAACAGGTGTTTGAGGACAGCCTGACCAAACAAGGCATCCTGGCGGGAGTCCTTGTCCAAGCAGTAATGGGCTGTGAAGGTATGAACCGAGGCCCAGGTGGCTGCTCGACAGATCTGGTCGATGGACACAGAATTTAGATGAGCCATAGAGGTGGCCATGGCCCTCACATTATGAGCTGTGACATGGCTCTCCAGAGAAAGGTTCTTACTCTGGTAGGCGAAAGAAATACACTGAGCAATCCAATTGGACAGTGTTCTCTTAGAGACTGGAAGTCCCAAATGAGAAGGATCAAAAGCAACAAAAAGCTGGGAAGACTTTCTATGTTGCTGTGTCCTTTGTAAGTAAAACGCAAGAGCTCTTTTACAATCCAGAGTATGAAGATTCTTCTCTGCACTGGATGCATGAGGAGCTGGAAAAAAGACAGGTAAATATACCTCTTGATGAAGATGAAAAGGTGAGACCACTTTAGGCATAAAGTGTGGATTTGTCCTAAGGACTACCTTATCATGATGGAACCTTGTATAAGGTGGATTAACCACTAATGCCTGCAGTTCACTGATGCGGCGAGCTGAAGTGACTGCAATGAGGAAAATAACCTTCCAGGAAAGAAACTTCAAGGAGGTAGTGGCTAAGGGTTCAAAAGGTGGCTTCATAAGCTGACCAAGAACCAAATTTAAGTCCCATGCCACCGGAGGAGGCCTAATGGGAGGTTTAGTTAAAGTTAGGCCTCTCATGAATCTTGCAATGAGAGGATGAGAGGAAATAGGTTGCCCATTGATGGGCTTAAGGGATGCTGCAATAGCACTCAAATGGACTCTTACTGAATTCGTTTTAAGGCCTGCATTGGAAAGATGCAGGAGATAGTCTAACAGAGAATTTAAAGGTAGTGCTAGAGGGTCAAGACCCTTTTCAGCACACCAAATGGAAAACCTCTTCCATTTAAAAGCATAAGAACGCCTGGTGGAAGGTTTTCTGGAAGCATGGAGGATATCCTTCACTTGGTTGAGAAAGATTCCAGTCTTAAAGGTCTAGGCCTTCAGTAACCAAGCTCTGAGGTGTAGGGACTTGGGGTTTGGGTGCCACAAAGTCCCTTCCTCCTGGGACAGAAGGTCTGGAGCAGCTCCCAAGTCCAGGGAGGGGGCTTGGGAGAGATGTAGAAGTAGAGGGTACCACACTTGGCGTGGCCAGTGTGGAGCTATGAGGATCATAGATCCTTGATCCCTCTGGAGTTTGAACAGAGTCTTGGGAATCAAGGGAATGGGTGGAAAGGCATACAGGAAGCCCTGACCCCAATGAAGGAGGAAGGCATCCTTGGCCTGAACTCCCTGACACGGAATTCTGGAACAGAACCGGGAAAGTTTGGCATTCCACGGACTTGCAAAGAAGTCTATGTCCGGGGTTCCCCATTCTTGGAAGATTCTGAGTACCTGATCCATGTGCAGGGACCATTTGTGTGGAAGCAGAACTCGACTGAGTGTCTGCCCAAGAGTTTTGGACTCCTGGGAGGTATACTGCCAGGAGATGGATTTGATGCTCTCTGGTGAAGGCCCATAATCTTAAAGCTTCGTTGCAAAGCGACAGAGAGCCAGTTCCTCCTTGTTTATGTAAAACATGGCTACTTGATTGTCCGTATGAATGAGGACTGTCTTGTAGCTGAGGAGGGTATGAAAGACCTTGAGAGCTAGAAAAACTGCTCGAAGCTCCAAGTGGTTGATATGAAGAGAGGTCTCCTGTGGGGACCAAGTGCCTTGAGTGGAGAGGTCCTGTAGATGGGCTCCCCAACCTGTTTGGGAGGCATCTGTTATGAGGGTTGCTTGGGGCAACAACTGTTGGAAGGGGGACCCCAGCAACAAATTTTGAGTGGACATCCACCACTGGAGAGACCAAAAGACGTTTGGTGGTTGCTATTTGGTCTGAGAGAGCTCCTGAAGCTTGAGTCCACTGGGTGGACAAAGTCCATTGAGCTGCTCTCATGTGTAGGCGAGCATAGGGTACCACATGTACTGTGGAGGCCATGTGGCCCAGCAGTTGTAGCATCTCGCGGGCAGTTAAGTGGCTCTTTGACTGAATCTGGGAGGCTAACTGCACTAGACGTTGGCAACGGGCCTGAGGAAGGTAGGCCCTTGCAGTAGTGGTATCCAACCAGGCCCCTATGAATTCTAGGGACTGAGTAGGGGTGAGCTGAGACTTTGGGAGGTTTACCACAAGTCCCAGGTACTGCAGAATGCGCCTTGTGCGGTCCAGGGAAATCTGGGCCTCTGACTGAGATGGAGCTCGGATGAGCCAGTCATCCAGGTATGGGAAAGAGTAGTTACTCACCTGTAACAGGTGTTCTCCAGGAGCAGCAGGAATCAGTCCTCACATATGGGTGACGTCGGCGCCGACGGAGCCCTCGCGGAGCAATTTCCCCAGCTTTCAAAGAAAGCCTTTGGGAATTGCAACGCGCATGCGCGGTCCCCTTCCCGCCCAAGGGTGCCATCTTGCTCAGTCAGATGACATAGCTAAAAGACAGCAAAACAATTAGCAAAAACGAAATGATAGGACTGCAACTCCAAGGGGAGGAGGGAGGGTTGTGAGGACTGATTCCTGCTGCTCCTGGAGAACACCTGTTACAGGTGAGTAACTACTCTTTCTCCAGGACCAAGCAGGAAGTCAGTCCTCACATATGGGACTCCCAAGCTTAAGGCTACCGGAGACCTCAAGCACAAAATGAGCTCCCTCTAGCTTAGCAGAACAGAAGGAAGGAATCTTCTCCGAAAACGCCCCCGACGGGTAGCCCAACACTAGGGCCGGAGGGTAGGAGTTGCCTAAACCTCAAAGAGATTATGGAGGACTGCCTGACCGAAAGCACTGTCCCTGCGGGACTCCCTCTCCAGGCAGTAATGTGCCGCAAAAGTCTGGCTTGAAGACCAAGTAGCGGCCCGGCAGATGTCTGCCAACGGAACAGAGCGGAGGTGTGCCACTGACGCAGCCTTCGCCCTAACACGATGAGCCGTGACTCGACCCTCCAACGAGAGGCCGGCTGCCCCATAAGCCCAGGCGATACAGTCAGCTACCCAGATGGACAAGGTACGCTTGGAGACAGGGAGCCCCAAGTTATTGGGGTCAAAAGAAACGAAGAGCTGAACAGCCCTCCTATGCTCCCGCGTACGGTCAAGGTAGAAGGATAAGGCCCTTCTACAGTCCAGGGTATGCAGGACCATTTCAGCCCGGCTGGAGTGCGTCCTGGGAAAGAAGGTCGGAAGAACCACCTCCTGGTTGAGATGAAAAGGAGAAACCAGTTTTGGAAGAAACTTAGGGTGAGTCCGTAAGACCACCCTATTCCTGTAGAACCTAGTGTAAGGAGGATCAGACACTAGGGCCTGCAGTTCACTAACACGCCTAGCAGAGGTAAGGGCTACCAAGAACAAGGTTTTCCAAGAAAGAAAACGAAGAGGGCAGGTAGCCATAGGTTCAAAGGGCGGACAGGTAATCCGCTGCAAGACCACATTCAGATCCCATTCAGGGGCTGGTGGACGCAAAGGAGGCTTAAGCAGAAGGGGCCTCGAAGAAAACGAGCCACCAAAGGGTGGTTGGACAGAGGCCTGCCATCTACCGGTGCGTGATGTGCAGAGAGAGCACTGAGGTGGACTCTGACAGAGTTGGACTTAAGGCCCAGATTGGAGAGGTAAAGCAAATATTGCAAGACCACCGCCACCAAGCAGGAGAAGGGATTCTCAGACTGCTAAGCACACCACACGGAGAAGCGACGCCACTTAAGAGCGTAGGACTTCCGGGTGGAGGGCCGCCTGGAGGCCAAGACGACCTCTTCCACCTCCCGAGGCAGTAGGAGGGGAGCAAGGACTACCCTTTCAGCAGCCAGGCCATCAGATGAAGGGACCGGAGGTTGGGGTGTAGGAGAGACCCGTGGTCTTGTGTCAGAAGATCGGGTTGAAATCCCAGAGGAAGAGGAGTGTCCACCGCCAGCTGCATCAGAAGCGGGAACCAAGGTTGCCTCGGCCACCGGGGAGCCACTAGGATCATCGAGGCTTTGTCTCTGAGAACCTTGAAGAGCGTTCGAGACACCAGCGGCATGGGAGGAAAGGCATACAAGAGGCCTGTGGACCATGGAATCAGAAAAGCATCCGGCGCTACTCTGAGAGGATGCGGTTGTCGAGAGCAGAATCTGGGTAGTTGCCGGTTCAGAGGACTGGCAAACAGATCCAAGGTGGGGAGTCCCCACTTGAGAAAGATCTGCTGAACCACTAATGGATCCAATCTCCACTCGTGTGGTTGGAGGATCCTGCTTAGTTTGTCTGCCAGGTAATTTTCTTGACCTGGGAGATAGACCGCTTTGAGGAGTATGCCGTGGCAGACTGCCCAAGAGCACAGCCGGCGTGCCTCCTGACAGAGAAGGAAGGAGCCTGTGCCTCCCTGTTTGTTCATGTAGAACATTGCTACTTGATTGTCCGTCTGGACCAGTACAGACTGGTGAGAAGTGAGGTGGGAGAAGGCTCTCAGAGCTAGGCGGATGGCTCTGAGCTCCAGGAAGTTTATCTGCTGCGCAGACTCCCAAGGAGTCCAGAGGCCTTGAGTACATGTCCCTTGGCAATGTGCTCCCCATCCCAGGAGAGAAGCATCGGTTGTTAGTACCTGAGAAGGAGGAGGAGATTGAAAACCCACTCCCAGTACTAGGTTTGGCAGATGAAGCCACCACCGCAGAGAAGAGACCAGCAGGTCCGAGACTTGTACTGAGTCCGTCAGGCTCCCCGTGGCCTGATGCCATTGAGTGCGAAGGCACCACTGGGCAGGTCGCATGTTCAGGCGGGCATTGGGGGTCACATGGACCGTGGAAGCCATATGGCCGAGCAGTCTCAGAAATTGCCTGGCAGAGACCAGGGAATTGCTTCGAAAGTGGCTGGCGAGATTCATGAGCCTGTGGGCCCTGTCCAGAGGCAGGAAGGCCCGCGCCTGAAGTGTGCTTAACCTTGTGCCGATGAATTCGAGATCTTGAGAGGGGAGCAAAGTGGACTTTGCGAAGTTTATGACAAAGCCCAAGTGCTGGAGCAGAGACACAGTGCGATGAGTGGCTTGAGTGGCCTCTTGGGAAGACTGGGCCCGGATGAGCCAGTCGTCCAGGTATGGAAACACAAAAAGGCCTTGAAGTCTGAGATAGGCCGCCACCACTGCCAGGCATTTGGTGAAAACCCGTGGGGTGGAGGATAGGCCAAAGGGCAGGACCCTGTACTGGTAATGATTTCCTCCCACAACAAATCTGAGATATTGTCTGTGGTCTGGATGAATAAGGATGTGAGTATAGGCATCCTTTAGATCTAAGGAGCATAGCCAGTCTCCCCGCTGGAGGTAGGGCAGCAGGATTCCAAGAGAAAGCATCTTGAACTTTTCCCTTGCCAGGAACTTGTTGAGGTTTCGCAAGTCCAGGATGGGTCTGAGGCCTCCTGTTCTTTTTGGTATCAGAAAGTACCTGGAATAAAAGCCGTGACCTCTCAGGTGGTGGGGCACCGGTTCCACAGCCTGTTCCTGAAGAAGACTTGCCAACTCCTGAAGGAGTAAGTCCCTGTGCAGAGGGAGTCTTGGAGGCTTCCCTGGAAAGTAGGAGGGAGGTACCTGGTGAAAGTGTAGAAGATAGCCCTTCTGAACTATATGAAGTACCCAGGTATCTGATGTGATGGCTGACCACCTGTGGGCAAAGTGGACCAGCCGGCCTCCTGTGCTTAGGGAAACCAGCTGAGGGGAAGAGGCTATGCTGATGGAGTCAAAAACCCCCACCCTGCTGAGCAGGGGCCGGTGTAGTGGGCTTGGGGGCTTGCTGCCTACGGGACCCATTACCCCGTCCCTTGGCCTGCTGACCCTTTTTGGGGAGCTGCTGAGGCCTGATACTGAGGGTAGTATTTATAGGCAGCCGCCTTCCTCGGGTAAAAGGGCTTTTTCCCCGAGCCCTTCTTCTTCTGAGAAGGGGCAGAGGTTTTTCTGGACAGCCTAGTTCTGGTCAGAGTCTCGGTCTCGATTTGTGCAGCCTTTTCAGCCATGGGTTTGCCAAAGAGGTTTTCACCTCTGCAGGGGACATCGACCAACTTGTCCTGGACCCATGGCTCGAGGTCGGATGACTGAAGCCAAGCCTGTCGGCGGGCACCGATGCCGGCTCCGGCTACTCGAGCTGATGCTTCAAAGCCATCGTAGGCTGCCCGAGAGATAAACTTCGAGCACTCTCGAATCCCAGTGGACAAGGCTTGGAACCTCTGCAAAGGTTCCTCGGAGAGACCAGCCGAGAACCCAGCAATTTCCTTTGCCAGATCTCGGAGATACATGCCCATATAGAGCTGGTAGGTCTGGACTCGACAAGCAAGCTTAGAGCCCTGGAAACACTTTCTACCGAGGGCATCCAGGCTCCGGGCCTCCCTGCCGGGAGGCACCGAGGAGTGCATTTTTTGACTCTTGAGTCTATGCATGGCCGATTCCACCACCATGGAATGGTGCGGTAGTTGTGCCTTTTGGAAGCCGGGGCTCTTGCGGACTCGATAAATGGAATCGACCCGCTTGCTTAACACCGGCGCCGACGCCGGGTTCTCACACATGCGGAAGAGAAGTCGTTCCAGCATAGGAGGAACCGGTACAGTAAAGGCCTCCTTCGGGGAGAATCATACTGGAGGGCATCAAGCTCCTCGGCTCGAGGCTCCTCCTTGGGATCCGCGGGGAATGCCAAGGCCTTGGCCATATCCCGCACGAAATCCGAGAACCGGGTGTCCTCCGGGGGGGACCGTCTCCGAGGTTCGGACTCGGGCGAGTCCGAGGGGACACACCGAGTCCGAAAACTACCAGGGGACTCTTCGTCCTCCGATTCCCAGTCGGACTCCGCGGAGGAGGATTCAAGTGGCTCCGGTCAGGCGGGCACCGATGCCCTCTGCTCCGACGCCGAAGGAGTTGGCGTCGACGACCTCGGTCCCGAACGGGAGGCCGAGGGAGACCGTGACCGAGGATCAACTCGAGCTCGGATGGACTCGAGGATCGGCTCGGTCTCCGGGGTCGACTTGGAGGTCGACGTCCCGGTGGCCGGGGCAGACGCATTGGCAAGGCCAGTGATCAATGCCCGCTGCTGGTCCATGAAGGCAGCTAAACTGCTCTCCAAGGCCGTCAACCTGAGTCCAAGCTCAGGAGACCCAGCAGCCCCTGACTCGGGCCCCGACGGCATCGGGCCCGACATCAGCTCCTTCGGAGGCGAGTCCACGAGGACCACAGTACTCACGTGTCCAGGCGACTCCATCTCAAGACAAGGATGTTTCGAAGTCCTCTCCGACTCCGAGGACCCGGGACGGCTGTCGGGGCTATGCGACCTGGCCCTTGAGGAACCAGGAGCGTCCGCCGACGCCGCCCTCGCAGGTTTTTTCTTCCTATGATGTTCCCGGGTAGGAGACCCCCGCTCAGAGGAACTCCGACGATGCTCAGGACCGGAGTCCCGGGACGTCCGGGCCCGGCCGGACGTGGAGTCAGAGAAGATTCGTTCTCGCTGATGCCTGCCGACTCAACGCTTTTGAGGACATTTTGCCACACGGATCACAGATCATCGGGTCATGATCGGGTCAGAGGCAGCGGAGGCAGCAGTCGTGTGTGTCGGTAAGAGACATGAGTTTCTTACAGCGATCACACTTTTTAAACCCGCTGGCAGCCATCGAGGGAAAAAGGGCCCCTGCGAGGTCAAAAGACAAGGCTGCCAGTGAAAAGGAAAAAAACGGCGCGAACGCTTGTCACGAAGGACAAAAAACCGAAAAATAAAGAAACGGACCCGATACCGGCGTAGCGGGTCCGGGCGGGAAAAGGAATCCGGCGTCGAACCGAAAAAGAATAAATAATAAAAAAGAAAATCTTTTTCAGCGGTGAATACAAACAGCGTCTGTAGGGCTCCGCGGAAAAAAGAAGACTGAGCAAGATGGCACCCTTGGGCGGGAAGGGGACCGCGCATGCGCACTGCAATTCCCAAAGGCTCTCTTTGAAAGCTGGGGAAATTGCTCCGCGAGGGCTCCGTCGGCGCCGACGTCACCCATATGTGAGGACTGACTTCCTGCTTGGTCCTGGAGAAGACAAATATTCCCAGAGTGCGTAGAAATGCAGCAACTATTGCCATGCATTTGGTGAACACTCTTGGAGCAGAGGCCAGACCGAAAGGAAGGACTCTGTATTGGTAATGTTTTCCCTGGAAAAGAAACCGTAGGAATCTTCTGTGAGAGGGATGGATGAGGACATGTGTGTACGCATCCTTGAGATCTAGAGAACAAAGCCAATCCTGACTTTGAAGGTATGGAAGGAGAGTGCCCAGAGAAAGCATCTTGAACTTCTCCTTGCATAGAAATTTGTTCAATTCTCTGAGATCTAAGATGGGTCTGTATCCCCCTGTCTTCTTTGGAATGAGAAAATAGGGGGAGTAGAACCCTGACCCTTGATGAAGAGGAACTTCTTCTATTGCCCCTTGGGCAAGAAGGGTAGCTACCTCCTGACCTAGAAGGTCGAGAAGAGATGTGGGAGAATTGAAGTGTCTCACCATGGTGTGGGGAGGAAGGTCTGAGAAATGAAGTTTGTAGCCCTCTCTTATGATGGAGAGGGTCCACTGCTCTGATGTGATTTGCTCCCATCTGGGAGCAAAATGAGCTAACCTTCCTGGAATGGTAAGAGGTTCTGGCTGTTGTAGAGCCAGAAAGGCTAAGTTCTCTAGCATCAAGTCAAAAACCCTGAGGGGGTTGGGACTGCTGAGTTGCAGCAGCCCCTGTAGGCTTAGGCCTGGCCTGCTTAGGTTGCTGACGCTTAGTGGCAAAACGACCTGTAGAAGATTGTTGGCCAGTAGTAGAAGGAAATCTGCCTTTTTTGAAAAAAGACTTTTTGAAAGTCTTTTTCTTGGCAGGAATGGAGGTTGACTTTGAAAGTCTATCCAGAGCAGAGTTTTCTGCATCCATTTGAGTGGCTTTTATTTGCCACTCTTTGCCAAATAGATTTTCACCTGTACAGGGCAGATTCCCTAAGACATCTTGAACCCAGGGTTCTAAATCAGAAGCCTGGAGCCAAGCAATTCTGCGAGCAGCTATGGCAATGCCTGAGGCTCTGCTGGCACCTTCAAAGGAGTCAAAAGCTGCCCTGTTGGAAAACTTTGAAATGTCTTGAGTATGCTTAAGCCAAATGAGGAATTCGTCCCTTTTATCTTCTGGAAGAAAAGGGAGGAAGTTATGCAGTTTTTGTGCAACTTCTTTTAGAAACATACCCATGTAAAGGCTATATGAGTTGATTCTGGCAATAAGCATACTGGCTTGGAAGATTTTCCTACCAAAAGCATCCAAGGTCCTGCATTCTCTTCCTGGAGGAGCAGAAGAGTGTCTCTTTGTACTCTTTATCCTCTTCATAGCTGACTGCACCACAATGGAATGGTGAGGAAGCTGAGTTTTCTGAAATCCAGGACAAGGAGGGACACAATACATAGTGTCCAATCTGCGAGAATGAGGAGAGAGAGAGAGGAGTCTCCCATAAATCAATCATGTGTTCATAAAGAATCTCATGAATTGGTAAGGTGACTGCCTCTCTAGGAGCCTTAGAGTATCCTAAAATATCTAATTTTTTTGCTCTAGGCTCTGATTCAGAGGTTACTGAAATAGAAAGTCCTTTAGCTACTTCTCTTATGAAGTCTTGAAAGGACAAGTCCTCTGGAGGAGACATTCTTCTTTTTGGAGAAGGCGGCTCTTCAGGAAGGGCTATGGATACTTCAGGAGACTCATCTGATAAATCGGAATCACCAGAGGAATCGAAGTATCGCCTGTCAGGGTGCTCTTCTAACACTCGATACGCGTATCGAGCGGTATCGACATCGGGCGTCCTCGGTACCGGATCGGTACCGAGAAGTAGCCCTGGACAAGGAACCGATGCAGCCGGTATCCTGGTCGATGTCGATGCAGTCGGTACCGGTATCGGCGCTGGTGCCGGTACCGGAGCTGATACCGACAACTGAGTTTGTTGTGGTACCATCGGCATCGCAGCTTGAATGAAGGCCGCAATAGCCTGCTGCATGGACAGAACATTCTGATCCATCGACGCCATGAATGCCTGGAAATCGGTACCGGGAGATTGTGCCTGTACCCCAGAACATTCTAACAGGTGATCGGTCGAGGCCGTGCCATCGATGTCAACCTGAAACCCCATAGGAGGAGCTTTGGAAGCCAGAGCTTCCCGCCGGGGTTGTTTATTAGAGGGAGATCTACCCTTCGAGGACCTGCAAGGTTTATGTTTGGTTACCTGAGATCCATCAGGAGAAGAAGACCTGGAAGATGTCGATGCTACTGACCCTGCATCAGTGGGAAACAGCACATGGAGCTTAGCTGCTCGGTTCTGTAAACCCCGTTTAGACATTAGAGAGCAGGACGGACAATCCGGAATGGAGTGTTCAGGACCCAAACATTTAAGGCACCATTCATGGGTATCTGTAACAGAAATGGTACCGCTACACTTAGTGCATTTCTTGAACCCGGAGGCTGGTTTTTCCATGAGGAAAATTTTCTTGTAGGCCCTGAGGCCCAAGAGGAAAAATACACTAAGTGAAGAAAATATAGATTTTTTTTTTGAAGAAAGAGAAAAAAAGACCGGCGGTACCGGTCTGGAGTCGGGGAAGGCAGACACGCGACCAAAGAAATAAAATAAAATAAAGAACTTCTTCAGCGGTGACAGGGCTCGACCTGCTGGCTCCGCGGCAAAGAAGAACTGAGGAGAGATGGTTAGGAAAGGCGGGAAGGCAGCGTGCAGGCGCTGTGGGATGCTCCCAAAAGCTTTCCTTTTTGGGAAGCTGGGGAGCGTTCCCGCGCAGGCTCCGTCGGTACCGACGTACCCATATGTGAAGACTCATTCCTGCTTGTTCCTGGAGATCTAATATCTTGAGGCTTCGTCAGAGTGAACTACAGACATGTATTATACAAAAGAAATTCACTCGAAAAAATTGTCATATAACCATAATCTCTTTAAAAACCTCTTGCCACTGGTCTCAGATAAACGGGTAAATTATGACACTTGTTTATGGGTAATTTTGATCGCCCCCTCTGGTGTCCGTTTACATCAATGACCTTTTTTGCAAGTGGGTTTCTCATACATATTGCTTTTATCTTATTATTTTTTTAAGTACGTTTCTCTTCAGCTTCATTTAAAACAATAGCAAATGCCACTCTACTTATCTTAAGCGTTGCAGAATGGCAGCGGTTGATATTCCTTGTTGATACAGAGGAAAACCCCCAACGCCTCAGTCTGTTAAGCGCTTCAAAGCGTTTCTCCAATTGGGTTTCTCAAGGGGAACTTGAACTTGTTTTGTATCAAAAACCATGCGGTATCCACTTTTTCAATGTACAGGAGCTATTTGGTATGATACTCATTTTTTAAACATATTAAAAAATTTAACGTCTTGGGCGACGCAAACAGAAATTCTTCTAGTCACATTAGATGTTCAATCTTTGTATACAAGTATCCCACAACAGTCAGCCTATTCGATTATACAAGAAGTCCTTCAAGACAGAGGAGACCTGACAGTAGAACAAATTACATTTTTGTATAAAATCGCAGCCCTTACTTTGTTTGAAACCTTTTTTTTTTTGACAAACAAATTTACCATCAAATTGCAGGGGTGGCTATGGGTGCTACCTGTGCCCCCTCTGTAGCAAATGTTTACATGCATATCTTTGAAAAACAACATCTATCACAGTCTCCGTTTAAAGCTCATATTGAATCATGGCATCGCTATATCGACGACATCTTTATGTTATGGCAAGGGTCTACCTTTGATTTAAGTAATTTCGTCGAATGGCTGAATGCTTGTGATAATAATTTAAAGTTCACCTGTGAAAGCAATACAATGCGAATTACCTATTTAGATGTGCTAATTATCAGGCAACCGGACGGCTGGAAAACTACGGTGTTTCGAAAGGCCACTCATAAGAATACCTTTTTACATTATTCTAGCGCTCATCCACAGCGCTTAAAGGATGGCCTCCCTATATCACAGTTTCTGAGATATCGTAGAAATTGTTCTACAATACAGGAATATAAGAGTTCATCTAAATATCTAAAAACTAGTTTTCTGGATAGAGGATATCCTAAAAAGGTCATCCACCAAGCTTATCGCAGAGCCCTTTATAACAATAGAGACTTGTTGCTGTCATCTGAAGAAAGATCTGGAAGACAACTAGAAGAACATAATGTGAACCTAATAACGGCTTTTTCACCTCTGAGTACAAAAATTCAGAAAATTATTAAAAAACATAAACCTCAAAAGACCGGGCTGCCAGTGAAAAAACCGAAAACGAAACTGACTAAATCAGAAAAACCGAAAAAGAAGAAGAGGACTCGTGACCGGCGTCGCGAGTCCGGGAGGGAAGAAAACCGGCGTCGAACCGAAGGAAAAAAGAGAATATTACGAATAAAATCAACTTTTTCGCGGGGACAAGACGGGTACGTCTGTAGGGCTCCGCGGAAAAAAGAAGACTGGCTAAGATGGCACCCTTGGGCGGGAAGGCGACCGCGCATGCGCGCTGCAATTCCCAAAGGCTTTCTTTGAAAGCTGGGGAAAATTGCTCCGCGAGGGCTCCGTCGGCGCCGACGTCACCCATATGTGAGGACTGACTTCCTGCTTGGTCCTGGAGAATTATTAAAAAACATAAACCGGTTCTCACAGTGGTGCCAGAATTGCAGGAAACATCAATACGCTGTGTTTGGAAACAAAACAAAAATCTTAAAGAATATTTGTCACCCACAGTATTACGACCTTTAGATTGGGGTTCTACTGATAAAATCCAGGGAAATCATATCAAGTGTGGTCATTGCAACATTTGTGAAGTTACATTGGAACTTTCCAACTTTGTGCATAAAGGGAAGCGATATTTTTTAAAGCAAGAGACAAATTGTGAGTCCAAGTCAGTGGTATATGCTGTTCAATGTCCTTGTTTTTTATTGTATATTGTGAAAACAATTCGGACTTTAAAAATACGCATGCAGGAACACCGCAGCAGATTACACAAACAACTGACAGCGCCGATCGTTCAGCATTGTTTAGATTTTGCACATGAGTTTGAAATGTTACGTTGCTGGTGCATAGAGTCAGTCACGCATGGGTTACAAGGAAAATCACAAGAGCAAAGGCTTCTATATCGAGAACAATGGTGGATTCATCAACTTCAGACGGTGCAACCTGAGGGATTGAATATCTGTGTAGATTGGCAAGCATGTATATAGGCTGCTCCAATCAGAGGAGGTTTTCATAAGGTATTTAACTCTTAAAGCAGAGCGCATGCGTTGGCGTTCACTATCCTACAAGATCACTGATGAAATGAGTTGGTGACCGGTAAGAGTAAAATTCCGGAGAAACGTTATAAGGTAATCTATATGAGAAGTGAAGTATATTTCTGAAAATGGCATCATACATTTCTAATTTTTAACCATGTCCTTGCTGTTTTTACTATCATACCAAATAGCTCCTGTACATTGAAAAAGTGGATACCGCATGGTTTTTGATACAAAACAAGTTCAAGTTCCCCTTGAGAAACCCAAATGGAGAAACGCTTTGAAGCGCTTAACAGACTGAGGCGTTGGGGTTTTTCCTCTGTTTGTATCAACAAGGAATATCAACCGCTGCCATTCTGCAACGCTTAAGATAAGTAGAGTGGCATTTGCTATTGTTTTAAATGAAGCTGAAGAGAAACGTACTTAAAAAAATAATAAGATAAAAGCAATATGTATGAGAAACCCACTTGCAAAAAAGGTCATTGATGTAAACGGACACCAGAGTGGGCGATCAAAATTACCCATAAACAAGTGTCATAATTTACCCGTTTATCTGAGACCAGTGGCAAGAGGTTTTTAAAGAGATTATGGTTATATGACAATTTTTTCGAGTGAATTTCTTTTGTATAATACATGTTCCTGGAGATCAGCATATATACCAGTAATGACATCACTAAACATTTCTCTAGTCTTCCTCTACCTGCTGAATGGGGAGCATAACGCAACTGTCTGGACTGATCTAGCAGGACAGGAATGTTTCTATTAAAAAACGATGGTGATTTCTCAGACTACTTAAACTCCAATTTTGGTCATATATGGAAAGACATGGAAAAGAGAGTCCAAGACAGTCCTGAACTTTCTTTAAGAAAATGACATACTCACCGCTTTTAAATTTAAGCAGCAGCTTCTGAACTGCATCTCAGGAGTTTCACAAAAATCATGTCCAATGTGACATATCTGGGACTTTAACTTCATATTCAAACTGAGGTCACAAGGGTCATATATCACTAACTGGACAAAGGCCTCCTTCCTCTATAGAGGTCAAGTTGATAAGTACTACTTACATAATCTAAAAGTTAGTGAAAGTGCACACAGTCTAAGTCACCCTACTATATCACAATCCTATATAATTTAATTTGCTATTAGGGACATAACTGATCTCATTCCACAAATTAAAAACACACAATACATAACAAGCGTATGACAGGGGTTATAAAGAAACAAGACATACTATTAAACTACTTTCAAGTAGATTACATTTTTTCCATATGTTGCCTGTTGATGTCAGATCTAAAATAAATTGTTATTAAATGCAGCTTTGATATGGGAGGAAAGTTTAAGTACACATTACCAGAGCAAGTCTTTGTGCCGGTTCTGCATGCTCATTTGTACAATGGATTGCTATGACAGTTCTGGCTCCTTTCAGTGGGCTGTTATACTTGCTTTGGTTGGGCACTGCTTATAAGTGTTTCATTTTTGCTGAATAAAAATATTTGATCTAAGAACAAAGACTTGCTCTGTCAGGATAAATTTATACTTAAATTAGATGGCAAGGAATTTAAGCAGCAAAAAAAAATCAAGACAACTTGATTTTTATGAAATTTATTCACTAGAATATCAGTAATGAAGCAAGTATTTCAGATTAGGGACTGAAGCATATTCTTAAGATGACTCAGAAGCATTAATACCACCTGTTATAATGCCACTTCTAAGTGGCCTGATTTCTGACAGCTGTTAACATTTGTACAATGAAGAAAATCAAGCAACTCTGAATGTAAACTGGGAAGATCAGCTACGTACTAGCTCCAACTTCAGAAATGTTTTTGTTTATCTTTGTTAATTTAGTGCCATTTTTTAGGATGTGGGTCAAGATTGTCATCTTAAATAGTATGTTGCTAGTTATCATATAAATATACAGAAAAATACAAGACATTGTTTTTTGCACAATATTTAATTTACACACTACTGCAACTATAGGCAACTTTTAAAGACAAGTTAAGGGCTACAGAATTACTTTTTGAGCAAGTAAATAGTTTGGTCCATAATCATCTTATGTAGTGGTTACTATCTCCTTTCCGTTCACGTAACATAATATGACACAATACAGGCACAATCATTCACCTGTGAACTGGATAAAAAGCACAGTCAGACTAACATCTGCACATCCAGAGGTTCAACCCACCACACATAACCAATAAGGCTATATATAATACAGCTAGACAGCATAAATAATCAACACTGCTGTTCTAAAGTGAGCACCATATATACATATGTATAGATATGTACACACACCCACACTCACAGTTGAACACAAAAAAACATCGTTAGTGAAACACCATTCCAAGGCTGTACATAACAAAAACATATTTACAATACTTGGAAAAACAGTTGCAACAAAAAAATGTTATTGCCAATGCCCTTTAGAATTTCTGTAGCTGTACTCTCATATAGAGAGAGTATGCTCATGTCTCTCTGGCCCTTTTCAAGATCCCTGCTTAAGAATTTTAAGCAAACATGTTCTATAGCTTCACCCATGCCTTTCATGAAGCTTCCAATTAAAATATAAAAAAAGCACCCCACCAAATTATACATCTCTTTACATATATATATATCTCAAGTACAAATTTGCTTTGCGTGGTGTCTAGAATTTATAAATGCCTAGACATGTGAGACCAGAAAGGTTTACAGTACAGTAGTTCACTTAGTAAAATATTGTATAACTGTAAGCTGGAATACATAGCCTTATTTATTATGGAATTTTGCCTTTGGCAAACAAAGGGAACAAACCTTTACCAAGAAAGGCCTTAGTTTAGGAAAGCTAGTGTGCACTATATAATTAATGTCTACATATAGTGCTGCGTGTGGTTCTTACATGGGTCCAAGTCATTAAGTTCCACCCCCCCTCACAGAGACTATGGGAGAAAGGACCTGAATCACCAATGCCTATATTAGCACTGTTCAAAAGCAGAACAGCAAAGAGCTCTGCAACATTAAGTCAGCTACTGGCATAAAAGTGTCCTTTCTAGAACCAGTAATTGGGTACACATTTTATTCTTCACATTAGAATGGCATAAGAACAGGTCAATTTATTTGAATTTTGAAGTATTTTTTGTTGGGATGGAAGGTGATATGAACACTGATTAAAGTGGAGGGACTGAAGCTGTGGGGCAAGGAAGAAATGTACTGGTTTATTTCATAAATGCTACAAGGGTAACAAACAAGGCTAGGTTATAAGACTTGTTAAAATTACAGTGGATTTTCTGGAAAATAGTGTGAGAAAAGGAACACCATTTTTAAACCAAAAGTGGGGACCACGGAATCATATTTATGAACAGAAGCGCAACAATTATAATTAAGCCAAATCCATTGATACTGCCTCTTATTTAATCCTTTACAGTTCTCAACTGTAGTCACTCAGATTTCAAGTGACCAATCACACCAATCTTATCAATCAAGGGGTCCAACTTAAAACCTCTCTTCAGAACATGTATTCATAGGATATACTAAGCTTTACATGCCAGCAAAATCCAAGGCAGCCAATGTGGCCAATTTTTGCTTTGCTAGTATGTACAAACCAATATAGGTGTGGGGGGTGGGGGGGAGAGATTTTCACAGAACAGAACAGAACCAATTCAGTTGCTAAAAACATTTGGGGTAAAGAAGAAAATGGAGGGATTAAGGACCGAGGCCCAATCCAAAGAGCATCTTGAGCCATGCAAAGTGCTTTACATGTTTGGTAAATGCCACAGTACTAGATATGAGTTTGAAAGGGAACTATTGAACAGGGCCCTAACATCTGAGCGCCTGGGTCAAAGTTATACTAACAAATATTAACATTTATTAAGAAATTTCTTCAATAATTCTATGAGAAATAATTTTATACAATGTTTTACTGGATTGTAAAAATCCCCAAAATAAGATTTTATAATTTATTTTAGCATATTAAAATGAGATTGTCTAAATCAATGGTAATATTGGGAGGAAAAGGAAGAGAAAAAAACCCACCTTGCAATTTTTTTTTTAATATTTTTAGATATTTTTTGAATCATAAGTTTCTCTGTATTTTAGTTTAAGACAAACAGGTGTGGTAGTAATCACTATTAAGATCACTAATTTTCAGTGCATTTTGCTTTGTACAAGCCTTGGAACATCTGAAAGCTCTCTGAAGAGATTTCAACGTCTGCTCATTATTGCTTTGGTTCCATCTCAGACACATGAAGGTAGGCCATAGGGTAAATTCAGTTACCACACAAAAATCAGAATAAAAAGGAACATGCACAAATTTTAAAAAAGCAGCATTTTTCTTCTGCCTAGCTTAAGTGCTGAACATGAAACTTCTAAGTGCTGCAGAACACAACTTACATTACTCCTGGTTTTTCCACATTAAAATAATAAATGTAGAATTTACACAATAAAAATATTCTAGTTGTTGGAAAAGAAAATTGTATTGTCTAGCAGCATATACCAAAGACCATGCACTGTCATAACTCCTAGCAAACAAAATTAAAAAGCAATAAATAACTTCTCCTAAAGCCCACATTAAAAGCTTAAGACAACAAAAAGGGGCAGAATGAACTAAGATGTTCACAGCTCTGAAGAGGAAGAATGATGTTACACTGAGCTAAACTAAGTCAAGCCAGTGTCAAATAACATGACAGCAGCCAGCCTGCCCAGGGGCACACAGCAGTCCATCCTTGGGATTCCGCTGGATATTCACAGATATTGTTTTTTCACACAGAGGTAGTTGTAACACATTATTTTTGAAGTTCTTGCTCTTTATGAATTCCAATTCTTTTGACATATCTGACATTTGATCAGAAAACAATGTTATGCTGCCTAGAGAAGGCAGCTTGGTTGCATTCCCATTAGAGCTTATGCACATTTTCCAAGTGGACTTCTCTTGCACTTTCACACTGGAGAATGACAAACTGTTTTGAGGATCAATAATGTAACTAGTGCCATTGTGAAACTGTGAACTTAAGCAGAGGCTCATAAGCTTTAGGCTTTCAACCAGCTCCTCTGCACTTCTAGGAGACTGCTGCACTGAATTCCCAGATCCAGCACAGCTCCGAGTAGACCCAGAGGTATTATTGGTACTGCCACTAGAACTATTAGAAGGACTACCTCCACCTTTATCACCACCGGGGCTTGTTTTATCTATACCTCCATTGCCATTGCTTGGTTTACCCTGTCCACCTCCATCTCCTTGGTTACCAGGTGGTCCTTCACTACTGTCTCGCCTATGCCAGGAATACGTAAAGCCACTATCCTTGTCCAGTCGCCGTCTGCTTTCGGAGTCATCATCACTGGTTTCAGAGCTACTGCAGCTAGATCCTCTTCCTTGACTTTTTCTTCTGTGGTAACGCTTGTGTACTGTTCCAGGAGAAGCAATGTTCATTTTTAACCTACTGAGCTTTGGAGGTAAATTTTCATCCATATCAAACTCATCATCCGATTCTCCCTCTTCGAAGATTTGGTTGAGCACCGGTGCGCTCTTTCTAGAAGTGAGGCGGTTTGTGACAGAAGACTTGCGACGCAGAACAACTTGTGTTGAAAGCGATACAGGCTTTTTCTCCTCTTCATCATCTTCTTCATCTTCTTCTACCCTGAAAAGACACTTACGGCCACTGGTTGTTGGCTTTAAGCTCGCAGAGGGAGTCCCTGAACCTGCTGCTCCGGCTAACTCATGGGAGTCATCCTTTTTTGCAGATTCACTCAGTGTCTTATTCCTATGGCCATTGAGGACACTTTCTGCTGTGCGAGCTGGAGACTGAGGGACTGGTGTATGAGCTATTGGAGAAGCTGTCAGATCATCCTCAAGGTCCTGAGGCACATCAATTTTCGTTGGCCATGACTGCCTAGAAGTAGAAGAAAAATAAAGAGTCTGTAAAACTGTCATACTTATTTTGTAATCTACTTACAACAAAAATACCTTTTTAAGAATTTTAAGTGACAATAGTAGCATTAATTGGCAAATCAAATCATTTGTAAGTACCTTGAAAAAAAAAAAAAGGAAAAACCTGAAATAACGAGGAAAAGAAAGATACAGCGTCTAAATGTGGAAGTACAATGCTATAAAACAATGTAACATCACACCTGTCAAGAATGGCCAGAGTACAATGTCTACTGCTTCAATTTTCATGTTAAAGTGAAAGAGTGCTCCTGCTAACATGTCCATTCTGCTCCGTTTTCAATACTTTTACAAAACAATCAACTTGATTGCTCCATTAGCCAAAACAAATGCCTAGTTTAAAACAAAACATGACAAAGGCACATTCAACGCCATAAAGGATGGGAAGAGACTACATTCAATGGTTTTTCATATACTCTTGTAGCACAGGTGAAGAAATTAAATATCAAAATACACTGGTTTCAAATCCAAGCAAAACCAGGTGGTGGTCTGGTTTTCCAGGAAGAAAAAAAACCTGTAAATGAATCCAATTCTTGAGCCAAATGTATGCAAATCTTTCATGAATACTGATTGTGGGGAATCTGACACCAAACCTTTGAGGGATCCCAATATTCAGATTTGGAAACTGCACAACTGAAAAAAGTAGAATTGACTACTGTATCTTTTGCTTTTAAGATAAGGCAAACTGCAATTCTGAACAGGGCTCTTTAAAGAAAGGATTTCCATGTGCAGCAGGTATAAGCAAACCTGTAATAAATGTGGGCTCTTAAAGCTCTGTCATTCTATTATTTTAAAAAACATAAGTTTAGTCTTAAGTATTTATGTTCTTCCTGCTTTTTTTTTTCAATCGAGGCAAGCATAATACCAAGAAAACAAATTTGACCAACACACAAAAACATAGTAATCAAAAAATCTAAAATTCTACTTCGCTGAAATTGTCATATGCCTTTTAAAAGGCCAAAAAGATTACAAAACATTAAACACGCACTAGCATTTGCAGATGAATAGTGCCAGCATGTCATTCACAAATCATGTACTCTTTTTCTACTCCTTTCTGAAGTCCCGCCCTACCTTGTCCTGCCTATATATAGCTCTCATGCTAGGCAAGCAATAGTTTGTCTCAGAAATATACTAACACCTGCAGCAATTCCCTATAGCTTTAAAAACCCCCACAAACAACAAAAACAAATCTTGAGAACAAATGTTCAGCAAAGCACAGTTACTTACCTGTAACAGGTGATCTCTGGGAACAGCAGGAATAAGTCTTCACATATGGGTATCGTCGGTACCGACGGAGTCTGCGCGGGAACGCTCCCCAGCGTCCAGTAAGAAAGCTTTTGGGAGCATCCCACCGCGCCTGCCCGCTGCCTTCCCGCCTTTCCCAACCGCCTCTCTCCAGTTCGAGTTTTAAAGCTGAGACAAAGAGAGAGAGAGGAAAGGAAAGATAGAGAGATACAACTCCTAGGGGAGGTGAGTGGGTTGTGAAGACTTATTCCTGCTGTTCCCAGAGATCACCTGTTACAGGTAAGTAACTGTGCTATCTCCAGGAACAAGCAGGAATGAGTCTTCACATATGGGGACTCCCCAGCTGGAGATGCCAGAGAGATCCCCAAGGTTGTGAGTCCCTGAGAAGGGCTCTACCTGCCCCCATGGATCTCGGGCATCCAACCAGGGATGGGGGGGTAGAGGTTGATTAGGTATGGAACAGGTGTTTGAGAACAGCCTGACCAAACAAGGCATCCCGGTGGGAGTCCTTGTCCAAGCAGTAATGGGCTGTAAAGGTATGAACCGAGGCCCAGGTGGCCGCTCGACAGATTTGGTCGATGGACACAGAGTTCAGATGAGCCATACAGGCTGTCATGGCCCTCACATTGTGATCTGTGACATGGCCCTCCAGAGAAAGGTTCTTACTCTGGTAGGCGAAAGAAATACACTGAGCAATCCAATTGGACAGAGTTCTCTTAGAGACTGGAAGTCCCAAATGAGAGGGATCAAAAGCAACAAGAGAGTTGAGAGGAATTTCTATGTTGCTGTGTCCTTTGTAAGTAAAAAGCGAGCGCTCTCTTACAATCCAGGGTATGGAGATTCCTCTCTGCACTTGATGCATGAGGTCCTGGAAAAAAGACAGGTAAATACACCTACTAGTTCAGATGAAAAGGTGAGACCACTTTAGGCATAAAGTGTGGATTAGTCCTGAGGACTACCTTATCATGATGGAACCTTGTATAAGGAGGATTAGCTACCAAGGCCTGCAGCTCACTGATGCGGCGAGATGAGGTGACTGCAATGAGAAAAGTAACCTTCCAGGAAAGAAATTTCAAGGAGGTAGTGGCTAAGGGTTCAAAGGGTGGCTTCATAAGCTGGCCAAGAACCAAATTAAAGTCCCATGCCACTGGAGGTGGTCTAATGGGAGGTTTAGTTAAAAGAAGGCCTCTCATGAATCTTGCAATAAGAGGATGAGAGGAAATAGGCTGTCCATTGAGAGGCTTGAGGGATGCTGCAATAGCACTCAAATCGACTCTTACTGAATTCGTTTTAAGGCCTTCATGGGATAAATGCAGCAAATACTCTAGTAAAGAATTCAGAGGTATTGCAAGGGGGTTAAGACCCTTCTGTGCACACCAAATGGTAAACCTTTTCCATTTAAAAGCATAGGAACGTCTAGTGGAAGGCTTTCTGGAAGCATGAAGGATATCCTTCACTTGCTGAGAAAGATGCAAATCTTGAAGGTCTAGGCCTTTAGCAACCAGGCTCTGAGATGAAGAGACTAGGGATTTGGGTGCCACAACGTTCCCTCCTCCTGGGACAGGAGGTCTGGAGCAGATCCCAAGCCCAGGGAGGGAGCTTGAGAGAGATGCAGAAGTAGAGGGTACCACACCTGGCGTGGCCAATGTGGTGCTATGAGGATCATAGACCCCTTGTCTCTCTGAAGTTTGAACACTGTCTTGGGAATTAGGGGAATGGGAGGAAAGGCATAGAGGAAGTCTTGCCCCCAATGGAGGAAGAAGGCATCCCTGGCCTGAACTCCCTGACACGGAATCCTGGAACAGAACCAGGGAAGTTTGGCATTCCACGGACTTGCAAACAGGTCTATGTCCGGGGTTCCACAAATTCGGAAGATCCTGGCTATCTGGTCCCCATGGAGGGACCATTCGTGTGGAAGCAGAACTCGACTGAGTCTGTCTGCCCAAGAGTTTTGAACCCCTGGAAGATACACTGCCACGAGATGAATTTGATGCTCTCTGGCGAAGGCCCACAATCTCAAAGCTTCGTGGCAAAGCGACAGAGAGCCAGTCCCGCCCTGCTTGTTCACGTAGAACATGGCTACTTGGTTGTCCGTGTGGATGAGGACTGTCTTGTAGCTGAGCAGGGTGTGGAATTGCTCTGAGCTCCAAGAGGTTGATATGTAGAGATGTCTCTTGTGGAGACCAGATGCCCTGGGTGGAGAGATCTTGAAGATGAGCTCCCCAGAGTCAGGAAGATTGCTCTGAGCTCTAAGAAGTTGATATGTAGGGAGGTCTCCTGGGGGGACCAAATGCCCTGGGTGGAGAGGTCTTGAAGATGAGCTCCCCAACCCTTTGGAGAGGCATTTGTTGTAAGGATTGCTTGGGGTAACAACTGTTGGAAGGAGAACCCCAGCAACAGATTTTGAGTGGACTTCCACCACTGGAGAGACCAAAAGAGGCGACTGGAGGTTGCTATTTTGTCTGACAGACTTCCAGATGCCTGGGTCCACTGGGTGGACAAAGTCCATTGAGCTGCCCTCATGTGAAGGCGAGCATAAGGGACCACATGCACCGTGGATGCCATGTGGCCTAGCAGTTGTAACATCTCTCGAGCAGTTAGGTGGGTTTTTAACTGAATCTGAGAGGCTAACTGCACTAAGCGTAGGCAACGGGCCTGGGGAAGATAGGCCCTTGCAGTTGTGGTATCCAGCAAGGCCCCTATGAACTCTAGAGACTGAGTAGGGGTGAGTTGGGACTTTGGAATGTTTATAACCAGTCCCAGATACTGCAGGACACGCATTGTGCAGGCTAGGGAAGTCTGGGCCTCTGACTGGGATGGAGCTCGGATGAGCCAGTCGTCCAGATATGGGAATACGAATATTCCCAGAGTGCGTAGAAATGCAGCTATTACTGCCATGCATTTTGTGAACACTCTTGGAGCAGAGGCCAGACCAAAGGGAAGCACCCTGTATTGATAGTGCTTTCCCTGATAAAGGAACCGAAGGAACCTTCTGTGTGCTGGATGGATGAGTATATGGGTATACGCATCCTTGAGATCTAGAGAACAAAGCCAATCCTGACTCTGAAGGAATGGAAGGAGAGTACCCAGAGAAATCATCTTGAATTTCTCCTTGCATAGGAATTTGTTCAATTCTCTGAGATCTAATATGGGTCTGTAACCCCCTGTTTTCTTTGGAATTAGAAAGTAGGGGGAGTAGAACCCTGAACCCTGTTGAAGAGGTACTTCTTCTATTGCCCCTTGGGCAAGAAGGGTGGAAATCTCTTGACCCAGAAGGTCGAGGAGAGATGTTGGAGAATTGAACTGTCTCACCATGGTGTGAGGAGGAAGGTTTAAGAAATGAAGTTTGTACCTTTCCCTTATGATGGAAAGGGTCCACTGCTCTGCTGTGATTTGCTCCCATCTGGGAGCAAAGTGAGCTAACCTTCCTGGAATGGTAAGAGGCTCTGGTTCTTTTAGAGCCAGAAAGGCTAGGTTCTCTAGGTGCAAGTCAAAGGCCCTGAGGAGGCTGAGGCTGTTGGGCTACAGTAGGCCTTGCAGCCTTAGACTTGGCCTGTTTAGGTTGTTGACGCTTTGCAGCAAAATGACCTGCAAAAGATGTCTGCTGACCATAAGCAGGATATCATCTTCCCTTCTTGGGAAAATATGTCTTTTTGAACAACCTCTTCTGGACAGGATTAGAGGTAGACTTTGAAAGCCTATCCAAAGCAGAATTTTCTGTATCCATCTGAGTGGCCTTTGCTTGCCAATCTTTGCCATACAGTTTTCACCTGTACAAGGAAGATTTCCTAATCCATCTTGGACCTAGGGTTCCAAATCAGAAGCTTGTAACCAAGCAATTCTGCGTGCACCTATGGCAATGGCCGAGGCTCTGCTGGCCCCCTCAAAAGAGTCAAAGGCTGCACGGTTAGAAAATTTGGAAACATCCTGGGCATGCTTAAGCCAGGTAAGAAAGTCTTCCCTTTTATCTTCTGGAAGAAAAGGGAGGAAAGTTTGCAGATGATCTGTAACTTCCTTCAGAAACATCCCCATATAGAGACTATAGGAGTTGATTCTGGCAACAAGCATACTGGCTTGAAATATTTTCCTGCCAAAAGCATCTAAGGTTCTACATTCTCTTCCTGGAGGAGCAGATGAGTGCCTCTTTGCACTAACTTTTTCATAGCAGACTCCACCACAATAGAATGGTGAGGAAGCGGAGTTTTATGAAATCCAGGTCAAGGAGGGACACGATACATGGTATCCAACCTATGAGAATGAGAAGAGATGGTGAGAGGAGTCTCCCATATGCCTATCATGTGGTCATAAAGGATCTCATGAACTGGCAAAGTGGCTGCTTCTTTAGGAGCCTTAGGATATTGCAAAATATCCAATTTTTTGGCTCTAGGCTCTGTCTCAGGGGCTACTGAGATAGAAAGCCCCTTGGCCACTTCCCTTATGAAGTCTTGAAAAGACAAGTCTTCTGGAGGGGACATTCTTCTTTTTGGAGAAGAAGGCTCCTGAGGAAGAAGTACCGATGCTTCGACAGAGGCCTCCGATGCATCAGAGTCTTCGGAGGAATCGAAGTATCGCCTGTCTGGATGCTCTTGTAAAGCCCGATACGCATACCGGGTGGTATCAACATCGGGAGTCATCGGTACCGGATCGGTACCGATAGGCATCATCGGACAGGGTACCACTGCAGTCGACACCAAAGCCGATGTCGATGCAACCGGTACCGGTACCGGCACCGATGTCGGAGCCGGTACCAACAACGAAGCTTGTTGCGGTACCAGCGGCGTCGCAGCTTGTATGAATGCCGTAATGGCACGCTGCATGGTCAGAACATTCTGATCCATCGACGCCATGAATGTCTGGAGGTCGGTACCGGCGGATTCCACCGGTACCCCAGAACATTGTAACAGGTGATCGGTCGAGGCCGTGCCATCAATGTCAACCTGTGACCCCATAGGAGGAGCTTTGGAAGCCGGAGCTTCCCGCCGGGGTACTTTTGCCTGTGCAGGATCCTCGAGGGCAAGCCCGGAGGCATCTCGATGCTTAGAGGGAGATCTACCCTTCGAGGACAGGCTGGACTTATGTTTGGTTACCTGAGATCCATAGGAGGAAGCAGAAGCCCTGGAAGACGTCGATGCCACCGAAGCTGCATCAGAGGGAAACAGTGTACTGAGCTTGGCTGCTCGGTTCTGTAAATCTCTTTTAGACATCATGGTGCAGGACGGATAATCCGTGATGGAATGGTCAGGACCCAAACACTTAAGACACCAGTCATGGGTGTCTGTAACAGAGATGGTACCACTGCACTTAGTGCATTTTTTAAACCCGGAGGCGGGCTTTTCCATGAGGAATTTTCTGTTAGGCCTAAGGCCCAACGAAGACAAAATACACTGAAGTGGAACGGAAAGTATTCTTTTTTTTTTTTTGAGAAAAAGAAAGAAAAGACCGGCGGTACCGGTCCGACGTCGAAGAAGGCAGACGCGCGACCAAAGAAATAAAATAAAGAACTTCTTCAGCGGTGACAGGAACACGACCTGCTGGCTCCGCGGAAAAGAAGAACTGAAGAGAGGCGGTTAGGAAAGGCGGGAAGGCAGCGCGTAGGCGCTGTGGGATGCTCCCAAAAGCTTTCCTTTTTGGGAAGCTGGGGAGCGGTACCGACGTACCCATATGTGAAGACTCATTCCTGCTTGTTCCTGGAGATCACTGATAATCTCTCCTCCATGCACTTCAGAAGGCGGTTCTCCATTGCTGCCATCTTTAAAGGCACATGGGGCTCAGTAGAATCAGCTGATGTTCTCAGAATCTGTCAGGAAGTATCGGCAGGTTAGTCTCAGCTCCTGATAGGCTGTCACTGCCCCAAGGCAAATTGAGGCTGAGCAATCTTCACATCGGGACAGCTTAGAGGGTCACTTCTACAAACTCTTGCTGCTCTCAGAATTGTGCCTCAATGAGCTTCGGTGTTGATAACATCTGAGCCTTCACTAGATATTAAACCTCCTTGATGCAAATGAGAGGTCGTCAAATCCTTCCTTTCCTTCTGGAAAGTAGAGGATGAATGATGTTCTGAGGATCTACAGATGACCGTCTCTATGTGACTTCAGGACTCTGATGCCAATGCATTGCCAGTGTCCGGTGCAGCCTTAGAAGAAATGGAGACAAATGCTGCCAATGCTGATGGATCGAACTTAGCATAAAACATTTTTTCACTGCTTCTCATGACCCCGAAGGCCTCTTCTTGTCATCTATAAACACAATTTACAAAATGGCAGCTTATAGTCAGGTCACAAGCACTGTAGGCACCAATTATGAAAATCCATAATGGACATGGTCCTAGAGCACCTGGAACACTTTTTAAACCCACTGGCGAGTTTCATGGACATCATGGACAGAAAAATAGTTGAAGTGAAATCAAACAGCTCAATTCTGAAAAATAATTTGCAGCTGGACTTCCAAGTGCCTAAGAGGGTTGAGGAGACAGTAAAAGTAAAAATCTTTAACAGGCAAACCCCCCCCCCCCCCAACTAAAGGCTACTAAAAGAGTGGAATAAGAACTGCGGCAGTAAGGGGGGGGGGGAAATCACATGAGAGATTGTGAAAAGGACACTTGTGGCCTGTTTCTTGTGTCTTTTACAGTTAAATTAGTCCTTACCTGCTGTCTTTCCTCGAGACCCTCCAGTCCAGCACTTGTGGGTTATCTCCCTCCACCAGCAGCTGGGGACTGAGCATGTCAGAATTCTGATATCACAACAGGAGTGCTCCCTCTTCAGTTCCAGGAGCCAATATTCTATTGACAAAGCAGACTACAAGAGTACAAATCAACAACCACCTTGATTGTCACATGACTTTGCTACGAACAAAGATAGAACTATGTATAAAGAAAGGTAGAGGATGAATCATGTTGACAGAGTGATACTCGCCAAACTGCTAATCCTCAGTCAGGAAGTCCTTCCCTCAGCAAAGATGGTCTTCTTGATCCATTCTTCCCTTAACAGAGCTGGACACGCCCCTCCGTCCAGGACCTCAGACTAAAAAACAGTACTGCGACTAGGGAGGGTCCTGGACTGGACTGGAAAGACTCAAGGAAAGACAGTTAGCAGATAAGGACTAATTTAACCTTCCTTATTATCCCTCCAATCCAGTCCAATACATGTGGGATGTACCAGAACAGGGACCCACAAGTCTGGCTTGAAGCATCTGCGGCACCTGAATGTTCAGTTAATAATGGCAAGTGAAGATCTGCAGCGTCGTCCATGTTGCTGCCGTGCAATGTCCACCGATAGAACCAGATTATGCTCTGCCCAGGAAGTGGCGGAGCACAAAAAGGGGTGACCTACACAGAGAGGTGAGTACACCCCTAAACAAAAGCATGGGGAGGGATGACCTGCACGGCATGGCCAAGTGCACCTACTCTTGCCGCTTTGCTGCGCAGACTTGATGGACCAAACTGGTCTTTATCTGCCATCATATACTACAACTGGAATATCCTTAGTCTTTAGCAAGTAGGCTGTGGCAATAACTTCTTTCACCCAGCAGGACACCCTGCGCAAGTCCAACAGATGCAGCCTATCATCTTCAGACACTCCCAAAGGTGGGGAAAAAATGGAAGCAAAATGGACTGATTCAAGTGGAATTAAGAAACTACCTTAGGTAGAAAGGAAGAGACCAGTCTCAAGACAACCTTAAATTTCATAATAAGTTAGAGTCTAGCAGCAGCAAAGAGCTATAATTTAAAGCAAATCAGAATATAGCTTAGCACAAAAGGCAAAACAGGGTCAGTACTCTTTGAGGAACAAATAAAGTCTTCTAGAGACCTTTACAAAGAGGCCTTCTACCTAGGGGGCAAGAGACCTGTGAAACTTTTTCAATAGGTGTTAACACCAGGTGGCAGGTCAAAAGGCTATTTTGAAAGACTCCTATCCAAGCAAGGATTGTTAATCACCCAGGAAGTTGGTCACAGCTTACCTCAGCAGCACAGGCATAAATAGCTCAACCAGAGCTCTGTGATCCTCAGTCTTGAAAGACTAGAAAAGGGGACTGTTACTTCTGGAGAGAGATCTGCAATTGTGAGTATATGCTTCTTGGAATTTTCTGAAAAGAATTCTTTGTATTAAAGCTAATTAATCTGTGAACCCACTATTGTTTGTTAAATCAGTCAGGGCCTAGTAGCAGCAGTATAAGTTTAAATTTAAAACACAGAAGAGAACTTTTTGGTTACATTTCATACCCAGCAGAGAGCTTGTAGTTTAAATTTCATAATAAGTTAGAGCCTAGCAGCAGCAAAGAGCTATAATTTAAATCAAATCAAAATATAGCTTACCTCAGCAGCACAAGACACTGTGTGGCAGCCATCTTTTAATAAGCAGTAATAATAATGGCTGATTTCAATTACCCCGCTATCGACTGGGTCAGTGTCACGGCAGGACATGCTAGGGAGATAGAGTTCCTAGATGAAATAAATGACTGCTTCTTGAAGCAGCTGGTTCATGAACCGACCAGAGGGGAAGCCATATTAGACCTAGTCCTTAGTGGAACACCAGATTTAGTGCAAGAGATAAGGGTGTTGGGGCCACTTGGCAATAGTGATCATAGCATGTTCGCCTTTGATTTAATTAGTGGGGGAGGGATAGTAAGGAAATCCACAGTACTACCTTTTAACTTTCGAAAGGGAGACTATGATAAAATGATGAAAATAGTTAAGAAAAAACTAAAAGGAGCAGTTGCAAAGGTTAAAGACTTACATCAAGCTTGGGTGTTGCTGAAAACTACTATCTTGGAAGCCCAGAACAGCTGTATTCCACGCTTTAAGAAAAGTGGAAGGAAGTCCAAAAAACTGCCAGCATGGTTTAAAGGTGAGGTCAGAGAGGCTGTTGCCAAAAAAGCATCTTTCAGGAAATGGAAAAAAGAGAGCCAAATGACGAAACCTGGAAACAAGCACTGGCAAGTCAAATGCAAGGCATTGATAAGGCAGGCAAAGGGAGAATTTGAGAAGAAGCTTGCTGCGGAAGCAAAAACACGAAATAAAGACTTTTTCAAGTACATTCGTAGCAAAAAACCTGAGAGAGAGTCAGTTGGTCCATTAGATGAGAGAGGGGTTTAAGGGGCACTAAGAGGCGACAAGGCGATAGCAGAGAGACTGAATGAATTCTTTGCTTCGGTCTTTACTGAGGAAGATGTAGGGATGTTACCCATGACTGAAGTGGTATTTAAAGGTGCGGAAGAATTGAAGGAAATATCGATACATTCGGAAGATGTATTACAACTATTAGATAAACTGAAGAGTAGCAAATCACCTGGGCCGGATGGTATACAACCAAGGGTTCCCAGCAGAGGAGATACAACCTAGTATTCCCTTGTTTGACATAAAAAACAAGCATCGCCACTTGGCTGTCTGCCTGGACCAGAACAACCTGGTTCTCCAAGTGGTGTCAGAATGCCCACAGGGCGTTCACAACTGCTTGGAGCTCGAGAAAGTTGATTTGATGGAGATTCCCCATTAACCAGATGCTCTGGATCCGGAAACCATTGCAGTGGGCCCCCCCAGCCCAGTTTGGAAGAGTCCGTGGTAAGGATCTTCTGAGGCATTGGGGCCTGAAAAGGCATCCTTGCCATGAGGTGCAGCAGTTGCTGCCACCAGATGAGGGATTGAGAGGTGTGCTCACATGGATCCTGTCCTCCAGGCACCCCATCAGAGTCCACAGAGTGCAGAGAGTCCACTGGGCATGATGCATGCAAAGGCAAGCATTGGGTGTGATATGCACTGTCAAGGCCAGGTGCCCCTGGAGGTGCAACAGGAGGCAGGCTAAGGCCAGGGCCGCTAGACGCTGAGCCCTATCGAGAGGAAGGCAGGCCTTGCCCTGGATAGTGTCCAGAAGGGCCCCTATGAACTCCAGATACTGCGTCAGCTGCAGATGAGAAATGGGGTAGTTGATGAAGAAGCCCAAGTGCTCGAGAATGAAAATGGTGCAACGTGCCGCCTGATGAACCGAGTCAGCGGAGCCTCCTTTGATGAGCTAGCTGTCCAGACAGGGGAAGACAAACACCCCCTGCAGCCGGAGGTAGGTGGCGACCACCGCCAGGCATTTTGTGAACACTCTTAGGGCAGAAGCCATTCCAAAGGTTAAGACCCTTCAGATAATGGTAGCCTCCAATGGCAAAGCAGAGGTACTACCGGTGGCAAGGATGGATCAGGATGTGGATATAAGCATCTTTTAGATCTAAGGAGCATAGCCAAGCTCCCTGCTGGAAACAGGGCAGCAATGTCCAAAGGGAGAGCATTTTGAACTACTTCACCAGGAACAGATTGAGATTCTGCAGATCCAGGATGGGCTGAAAGCCACCAGTCTTTTTGGGAACCAGGAAATAGTGAGAGTAGAACCCCTCGCCCCTTAGAGTTAGCGGACAGGTTCAAAAGCTTTGGCTGTGAGGATGGCCTTTGAGCTCCTGCTGCAGAAGGCCTCAGTGAAGAAGAATCATGGGAAGTTCTCCAATAAAGAACAGAGGGGGCGTCTGCTCAAAATGGAGGCAATCTTCCCTCACCACCTGGAGGGCCCAGGCATCAATAGTTATGGCGGTCCACCAGATGCCCCAGTATGCTGCGGCCCTTGTCCTGCAGGGTAAGAAGCCATACTCAATAAGTCAAACCCCCCTTCCCCCCCCCCCACAGGCTGCAGTTGCGGCGCAGGCTGGGGTTTGGGGGGGGCCTTAGGTTTATGAGGGGCATGCCCCTGTGAGTCTTCCTCTTCTTCGGTAGAAGGGCTTTCTCCCCAAAGCCTTCTGTTGAGAAGAGTCTGCATTTTTCCGGGAGAGCCTGATTCTGGTCATATAATCTGACTCCACCTCTGCAGCCTTGTCCATCATAAGCTTGGGACATCAACCAATCTGTCTTGAACTCATTGCTCTAGGTCTGAGGACTATAGCCACGCCAGGCGGCAGTCACCAATGCCCACCACAGCTGATCTAGCCATGGACTCTGGAGCACTCCTTGACCATCAATACCAGGGTCTGGAATCGCTGAAGAGGTTCCTTGGACAAGCCAGCTGAGAACCCAGCAAGCTCCTTTGCCAGGTCCCTCAGGTACATGCCCAAATACAGTTGGTAAGCCATGAGCACTGAACCCTGGTAACACACTTTACCAAAGCCATCCAAGATGTGGGCTTCCCTGCCAGGGGGCATAGAGGAGTGCGTCTTCTGGCTCTTGATCCTGCATATGGCCAACTTCACCACCATGGAACTGTGTGGTAGCTGTGTCTTGAAATCCAGGGCTCTTGCGGACTCGATACATGGAATCGAGCTGCTTGCTCACAATGGGAACCATAACAAGCGACTCCCATATCCTGAACAAGCATTCCAAAATTGAGGGGGGGGGGGGGGAAACGGGCACCATGAGCACCTCCTTGGGAAGGGCTTCATATTGCAGGATCTCAAGGTCCTTCACCCAAGGCTCCTCATTGGATTTCATAGTGAAGGTCGGGACCTTTGCCATGTGCCAGATGAAGTCAAAGAAGGAGAGGTCCTTGGGTGGGGGACCTCCGATGCTCCTGTGAGGAGACTGGTCCAAGGGGACATCCCGGTGTTGCTAGGTGTCCAGAGACTCAGTCTTCCATTCCACGTCCGAATCAGAAGAGACCTCAAAAGGGCTCACGCGCATGGGGGGGAAGGAGAGTCAGGGTCCCGGGACCCTGGCACTTTGAACCGGGGGTGCTCGCGGGAGAGACCCGAGGCCTCGAAAAAGTAATTAGACCTTACCTGCTAATTAATGTTCCTGAAGGAACGACAGTCCAGTCCCTTTACTTCTGGGTTGCGTAACCCTTCCAGCAGCTTGGAGGCCGAGTCCATCCTTTTTGAGGATGGTGTGGTATAAATACCACTGGCACCACCCACAGATCCCAGTTATCTAATGAAAAAGCAGACTTAACGAAAATTCAATTAATAGCCTATGCAAAAACAACAACACAAACCACACAACTAACTCTCCCAATGTTTTTTTTTTTTTTTTAAAGAGTCAAGGAGGAAAAAAGGGGGGAGGAGGAGGTTTACCTGAGTCTGACCGAGTCATCCTTCACGCCGGCCCGCCGGACCTGCGCCAAGGGGCCCCTCCACTTTGTCCTGGCCCTGAATTCGGTCCGCTGATCCTCACCTGTCCACTAGGACATTACGCCAATCGAAGAACCGGGTGGGATCAGGGACTGGACTGTCGTTCCTTCAGGAACATTAATTAGCAGGTAAGGTCTAATTACTTTTTCCTTATCGTCACTCCAGTCCAGTCCCTTTACTTCTGGGATGTAACAGAGCAGTTCAAACATGGGTGGGATCCGTTATGCCGGACCGAAGTACCGCGTGCCCAAACCGAGAGTCAGCTGAACTCTGAACGTCCAGTCTGTAGTGTCTGGTAAAGGTATGCAGCGAGGACCACGTATCCGCCCTACAAATGTCCAGCGGTGGAACTAAGCTATATTCTGCCCAAGAGGTAGCCTGCGCCCGCGTTGAATGAGCGCGCAGTCCCCATGGAACCTGCTTCCCCTGGAGGATATAGGCGGAAGCAATAGCTTCCCTGATCCACCTGGAGATGGAAGCCTTGGCCGCTGCCTCCCCCTTGTGCGGACCTCCAAACTGAATGAACAGACGGTCGGACTTTCGAAAAGGTGCAGTGCGGGAGAGGTAACGCTTCAAGGCTCTCTGAACGTCCAGGAGGTGCAGCTTCCTGTCCCCCCCCCTCTTGCCCGTCCGCTGAAAATGACGGGATCGTAACTGTCTGGTTCACATGAAAGGGGGAGATGACCTTGGGCAAGAAAGAAGGTACCGTCCGTAAGACCACTTTATCCTTGAAGAATGAAAGAAAGGGGGGCTGGGAGAACAGCGCTTGAAGTTCGGAGACACGTCTGGCCGAACAAATAGCGACCAGAAAAACTGTCTTCAGTGTCAAATCCTTTAGAGAGACTTCCTTTGCCGGCTCAAAAGGTGCCTTGGTCAAGGCATTTAGTACCAGGTTGAGATCCCAAGGGGGAATGACCGATCTCTGCTGAGGACGTAAACGCCTAACCGCTCTCAGGAACCTGGACACGCCCGCGTGGGCCCCTAATGACTTTCCGTGGACCTTACCTCTATAGCAAGAGATGGCTGCCAACTGGACTCGTAAGGAACTGCGCGCTAGGCCCTTGTCAAAACCCGCTTGCAAGAACTCCAGAACCTCCGGAATGGAGGCCGAAAGAGGTTTCCTCCGGTGCTCCGCACACCATGCTTCGAAGATGCGCCAAACTCTTACATAGGAGAGACAGGTCGAGCGCTTTCTAGCACTCAACAGAGTTGAGATTACTGATCCCGAATAACCCCGCTTCAGGAGCCATGCCCTTTCAATAGCCAGGCCGTAAGTGAGAATCGATCCACGTGAGGCATCCGAACCGGACCCTGCCTCAGTAGATCCCTTCTGCAGGGAAGCTGCCAAGGCCGGTCGGCAAGCAACCGCACCAGATCCGCATACCAGGGACGGCGAGGCCAATCCGGAGCTATGAGGATTACCAAACCTCGGTGGGCTTCCACCCATTGTAGAACCCTTCCGATGAGAGCCCATGGAGGGAACACATACAGGAGCCCCTCCGAAGGCCACCTCTGGGCCAGAGCATCCAAGCCTTCAGACATCCTTTCCCTCCGACTGAAAAATCAACCTGCCTTGGCTGAAGCATACCGTGCCATGAGATCCATGACTGGTGGACCCCAACGGGCTACTATCTGGTTGAAGACCTCCTGCTCCAGCTCCCACTCCCCATGGTCGATCTTGAATCTGCTGAGGTAATCGGCCGTAACGTTGTCCGTTCCAGCCACGTGCTGGGCTGAAAGAGCCTCCAATTGGACTTCGGCCCACCGGAACAGGCTGTCCGCTTCCTTCTCCAAGGAGGAACTGCTTGTACCTCCCTGACGGTTGATGTAAGCCACCGCGGCAACACTGTCGGAGAGGACGCAAATCGCTCTTTGACGAACTAGGGGTTCGAGTGCCCTGAGCGCTAAGGCTACTGCTCGTAATTCCAGTCTGTTGATGGACCAGAGAGACTCCATCGAAGTCCAAAGGCCCTGAACGAACTGGTCCTTGCAATGAGCTCCCCAGCCTGTTAGACTGGCATCCGTCGTCAGCAGTAACCACTGCGGGGGTTCGAGAGGCTTCCCGCAATCCAGGTTCCTTGAGTATGTATTTATTTATTTATTTATTTTATTTATTTACATTCTCTTATATACCGCGCTATTCTGCATCAGTGCGGTTTACATTGAACAAACTGAAATTACATTGAACAGGGCATTATAACTTGGAGATAACTATTTTACAGGGAACATGGGCTATGGAGGGTTAAGTGGCTTGCCCAAGACCACAAGGAGCACCTGTGGGACTAGAAACCCCAGTCCTTCCGGCCCAAGGTTGCTGTCCTCTAGTGGGATTTGAACCCCCGACCTTCCGGCCTGAAGTACCTTGCCCCAACCACTAGGTCACTCCTCCACTCCGCCACCACTGGAGGGCCTTCTTGGTTCGAGGGGCACAGGGCAGTCGCATAGACAAAGGATGATGTTGATGAGACCACCGACATAACAGGGCCCGCTGTAGCGGCCGCATGTGAGCCCTGGCCCACGGAACTACCTCTATTGCTGCAGCCATGGTTCCCAGCAATTGAAGGTAATGCCAAGCCATAGGGTTTCGCCTGTTCAGAAATTGCAAAACCAAGATCCTTAGTTCCATTGACCTCTTCTTGGACAGAAACAAACACTTTCCCTCTTCTGGTGTCGAACCTCGCTCCGAGATACTCGATCTCTTGAGAGGGTATCAACCTGCTCTTTGACCGATTGATGACCCACCCTAACTCCTCCAGGACTTCTACCACTCTGGCAGTAGCCGAGCGACTCTCCTCTTCTGACTTTGCCCGGATCAGCCAATCGTCCAGGTAGGGATGTACCAGGATTCCCTCTTTTCGCAGGGCCGCAGCCACCACCACCATTATCTTGGTGAAAGTCCGAGGAGCCGTAGCTAGCCCGAAGGGCAGAGCTTGGAATTGAAAATGACCTCTTGGCACCGCGAATCTCAGGAACTGTTGATGGGACCTTCGAACCAGGATATGCAAATAGGCTTCCGTCAAATCCAGGGAAGTCAGGAACTCTCCGCTCCTTACGGCCACGATGACCGACTTCAGGGTTTCCATCCGGAAATGAGGCACCTTGAGACAGCGATTGACTTGCTTTAGATCTAGGATCGGACAAAAGGAACCTTCCTTCTTTGGTACCACAAAATAAATAGAGTATCGACCGGAACCGCATTGGTCTAGCGCAGGGGTCACCAACCTGCGGCCCACGAGGTCCCTTCGTGCGGCCCGCGAGGCTCTACCCCGGTTAACATTACGTGCGGCCCGCCAAGGATTCCTGCCATTGTATCCACGCACTCGCAGCTCACTGACGACCACCTGCAAGCGTCCCTTCTCCTGTCAGTGTCATCTGTGAAGCCGGACTTTAAGCGTTTGTCTGCTAGCATGAATCATCAGCCATCTCATTAAATTCAATAAAGGTGATCAGCCATTGTTTTCATAATTTTGCGTTTGTTGTTTTTTTTTGCGGGGGCGGGGAGAAGAGGGGTGCAGCCCGCGAGGCTCCCGGTAGTCGGCTGTGCGGCCCACGGCCCTCTGGAGGTTGGTGACCCCAGGTCTAGCGGAACAGGGATCACTGCTCCGAGCGCTAAGAGTCTTGAAAGTATGGTTTCTGTCGCCGCCCTTTTTACCGGAGATCCGCAGGGAGACTGAGGCTGGAAGTATTTGCTTTGCAAATTCGAGAGCATAACCCTCTTGGATCACTTCTAGAACCCATTGATCGGATGTGACCCGGGACCAGGCGGGAAGAAACTGCCTTAAACGGCCCCCCACCAGCAGGCCGCCCACCTGGGCCCCTGTTTTCTCATTGTGGTTTTCTAGGTCCCGCGGAGGAGGAGGAGGCCCCAAAACCTATCCCCGCCCCCCGAAACCCTCTAATGTTTTGACCCCTAGACGGGAAACGGCCCCTAGGAAAGGGGTTCGACCTGGCTGGACGAAACTTCCAGGGATCTCTGGGCTGACTCCGCACAGGAGCTAGCGAGCGACCTTGTTTCGGTCTGTCCTCCGGAAGCCTGCCCCCTTTAGATTCGCCAAGGTCTTTCACCAACTTATCCAAGTCTTCCCCAAACAATAGCTTCCCCCTAAAGGGAAGACGGCTCAGGCGCGCCTTTGAAGAGGCATCGGTTGCCCAATTACGTAGCCACAAATAACGCCTAGCTGCAACTACTGAGGCCATGTTCTTAGCTAGGCTCCTGATGAGGTCGTACTGGCTATCTGCAAGGTAGGCAGCCCCGGACTCCATCCTAGCTATAATAGCTTGCGCGTCCCCTGAGGTACCCTCCGATAGCTGAAGTTGCTGGGACCACCTCAGACAGGCCCGAGCCACCCAAGACCCTGACACCGCAGCCTGCAAAGCCAGAGCGCTAACATCAAAGGCTTGCTTCAGCAGAGTATCCAATTTTCTATCTTGGGTATCCCTCAGGGCCGCACTGCCCTCGACGGGGATAGTTGTCTTCTTTGTTACTGCTGAGACCGCCGCATCCACCCTGGGTGACTTCAGCAGTTCCGGCAACGGGTACAGGCGAGCCATAGAGCGGACTCCCCTCAAACTTGACTCTGGTTGATCCCATTCCTCCTGGATCATCTGTCGTACCACCCTGTGGACAGGAAACACCTTCTGAGACCTCCTAACGGCTTGGATTAAAGGATCCTCTAAAGCTTCCTCATCTGCAGGCGTGTACGAGGCCACATTGAGTACCTTCAGGGAATCATTAATCAACGCTGAGAGCTCCTCTCGACGAAAAACTCTAACAATGCGGGATTGATCCTCCTCCGGGATCTCTCCCTCTTCGAGCTCCTCCTCATCTTCACCTATTTCTTTGTCCAAGACCTCCTCTTCCAGAGTGTCATGGGAAAGGGACGCGAGAGGCTCCTCGCTCATTAGCCTTGCGCGCTTGGGCGGAACCCCGGAGTCCTGGGTCCTTGCCTTCATCGGTCTGGCCAACCGCCATCCTTTGCCGTGCTTGACTCATTTGTTCCTAGACGCTGCTTGCGCATACAATAGGCCTTGTGCAGCAGAAGGACAAAATCAGGAGAAAAGTGATCCCAGCCACCTTCCTCCCCAACAGATGTGGAGGGGAGGGACAGAGGAGGGCCGGGTAAATCTGAGGCTGAAGGTGGAGGAGAATGGGACTCCCCGCCCCCCTCCAGAGGGTCTCCTGACCTTTGAGGAGCTTGAGCCATGGACAAGTGGATTTCCTGTTCCACGGAAGCGGCCTCTGCAGCACAACCTCTGCAGACCCCTGCTTCCGAGGCCGTACCCCTACGAGTGCCACAGGATGGGCACCGTGGCTTGCCCAGTCATGTCCCCTTTTTAAGCCATTTAGAATTACAGCTTTAATAAGACTAATCAATTTAACTGGATACAATTAAAGTAATTTAATTTAAGGAATGTAGACAATTCTGAATTCAATGCGCCCACCTCTCCCCCAGCCCGTTAAAATCACCACCCAGCAGTAAAAGGGAAAACTAAGGGAAGAACTTAAAATAAAGAAATTAAAATAAAATAGAACAAAAAACCAGCTCGTTTGTTCTCCCCAGTACTTGCTGTTTTGTTGCTTTTCTCTCCTCAGTGCGTTGTCCAGGCGCGAGGAAGCCAGCCGGCCTCCGCTGGCTTCCACGTGGTAGGCCTCAGCCACGCGGATTTTAAACCGGCGGTCGGCTGCCACGCCACCGAATTTGTGCGCCCGGCGCCCGACACTGCCAAGTTCTGTGCACCGCGGCTGTCTCCAACACCCCGCTGCTCCGGGAGCTGCCGCGCGAAGCAGGGAATGCCCTGGGGGAAGTTGTGGCGCCGCCTCAAGCGCTCAGCCACCCGGAGGGCTTCGGCGCGAGGCAGGGCAGACCAACGGGAAGGGCCTCTGGGTGCCGGCCAGCTGTGCAAACCGAGAGGAGACTTCTCCGGTCCTCTTGCTGCTATCAGCAAACCTCCTCCTCTGATTTGGGAGCTCAATCACCGAGACGGAGAGAGCGAGGGAGGAGGGGGGCGGGGGGAGAGGATAAGAAGAAATTTAAAGGCGCAGAGTTAAATAAAGAAATTCAAAGTAAATCAAAAGAAAGCAAAGAAAGCAAATGAACTTTAAATTAAATTAAGTAACTAAAAGGGATAAAAAAGAATGAAGACTCCAGTAAGCTCTTGGCTTACTGGAAACCTTCCAGCTGCTTGGAGGCTGAGAATACTGGGATCTGTGGGTGGTGCCAGTGGTATTTATACCACACCATCCTCAAAAAGGATGAACTCAGCCTCCAAGCTGCTGGAAGGGTTACGCAACCCAGAAGTAAAGGGACTGGACTGGAGTGACGATAAGGAACAGCATCAGAAACTTTGCCGGGGAATTGGCCCAAAGCTGCTCCAGCACCGGCTGGCTCTCCTCAAGTGGTACCTTCATTGGGCCCCACTGCTGGGCTAGGATGGCAACAAGGCTGTGTTCGAAAGCTGCCATCCTCACCTCAAGGCCAGAAGGATCCACAGCCAATGCCGAGTGTAGTGGTCCTGATGCTGGTCCTGTCAAGGTGGTTTCCTAGATGATGGCCTTGGAGGGCTGATGCAGATCCCCTGATGCTACTGGAGTTTCTTCCTCCCAGGGCATCTTTGAAGGCCGCTCCTGGCCCATCACCCTCATCATGCTGAGGACTCCAATGCCCTTGACCATGACCAAGAGTCTTACCTTCAAGTTCTGGCATCGTACTTTGACACCATCATGGGTGGGGTCCAATCCTTCCAGGGACAGCCCTCTGCGGACGATTCCTGGTCAGATGCCCTGCAATCTTGGGGTTCTGAGTGGGCACAGCAGCCCCGAGGGCGTTGATTCTTCACTCAAAGTAGGGGGCCGAAGAGGGGGCCTTGTGGCCAGAGTCTCCCACTGCCTTTCACAATTCCTATGAGCCTTGCTCGTCATCTGAAGACAGAACAAACAGGCAGAGGCATCGTGACTGGCTCAGAGGCACCACAGGCAGCAGTAATGTGGATCTGTGCAGGACATGGTGTGTCTGCAATAGTCACACCGCTTAAATCCACTAACCAAGGACATAGCAGGGAAAATGGTATCAGTGAGATCAAACTCCAAGGTCCTCGTTAGGGAGGGCACAAGAAAAATACCGCAAACTGAAGACCAAACATGATGCCAAAGCAGCAGTAGTTCCGGCAACCAAGAATGTGATAGTACGCGACCAGAGGAAAGAAAGAAAGAAAAAAACAAGACAAAAAATGCAAACATTTTCCGGGGTGCAGACAAAACATCCAATGGGCTCTGTGGAAAAAAGATGACTGAGGTAAGATTTTTATTTGTATTATTTTTTATTTAAAGTCTCTTATATACCGCGCTATTTATCATCAGCGCGGTTTACATAGAACAGAACAATCTCAGTACATTTGAAATACGTATGAGTTACAGATAACAGGGCAGAAAACTTGGTCAACAAGGGTAACTATCTACAATACAATAATGATTGACTGTTTGTATAAAACAACTAACAGAGCAGAGAATATAGTGTACAGCTGTAATTAAATCCAAAATTTCTTAATTCTAGGGTGTAGTGTTTATGCTTCTGGCTATTAGACTGTCTTTTGATATATTAGATAGCACCTTTGGGCAGGAAGGTGACCATGCATACATGGTCTAACTCCCAAAGGCTTTCTGTGTAAGCTAGAGTGTTCACTGCATGGGCTCTGTCGGTGCTGTCACCCACATGTGAGGACAGACTTCCTGCTTGTTCCCAGAGAAATTTCTGTACACCTTTTGGGAAGTGCCATTCTAACATTAATTTTCAGGCTGGCATATGAAGCTGCTGTGTCAGTAACAAATACTATAAATGTGTGCTAATTGTAAAATGTATTATATTCCTGCAATGACAGTTTGAAGTCCAATTTATGGACATCGGTAGCATCAACACTTACACCAGTTTAAGGAACAATAACCACAAGCAGTAGGAATCTCTGCCTTCACTTTAGTCCCAAAAACTCATGGAACAAGCATCTCATTAGTTAATGTGGTCCACTGGTTCCCCTCATGGTCAGTAACTGCAGAGATTACTAGCATCAGGGTCTGGGGAAAGGAGGCAGATCATGCTTCATGGAATTATTCAACGCCTCTATATACGAGTGTATGTGTGAGCAAGAATAGAGAAAGGGGAGAGGTCATTTGAAAAGAGCAAATCTGTAACTGCTGTATTTCAGTGCATCAATGGTTTTACAATGCAAAAGCTGAATTGCTTCTCCCATAGAAGTATACTAGGCCATATTTTGTGGGGTCTATTTCTCTAAAACTTCCAATTTGAAAAAAAAATGAGAAGGGACCACATTTGAATGAAAGACAACCTGGAAAGATCTGTTTAAAAAAAATTCAGAGAGTTATTTTCCCTTGACGTGTTCTTAACTCATATGTATTCTTACCAAACCAATGGAAAGAAACTAAGGGGTATGTTTACTAAACTGGGCTAACGGTTAACCCGGGCTAACTGCAACTAGGTCCCATTGAATAATATGGGACCTAGTGGCAGATAGCCCGGGTTAACCGTTAGCCCGGTTTAGTAAACATACCTCTAAAGACCACTTACAATTAGTTAACCTAGTCATGGAGATAAAAAGTAGATCATTGAAGAAATGATTTAATTTAGCTTCCTGTTGTCCCACTAGTAGCTGGTTTACAAACCACTGAAAGGGATGTAACATTAACAAGTGTCCAGCCCTACCTCCCAACAGTTTACATATTTCGGCCCTTATGTCAATGTGTCCATTAAAGCAGATGCTGGTACAGATATTTGGACTTTAGACATATTGCCACTTGTATCTCCCTCTGCCGTTTCTTCCAAGGCAAATAGGTGTGGAGTCTCATATGAATGACCAACACTTAAACAGGGAACATTATGTTTTGAAAGGAAACACACTTTCAGGCAAAAATCACAATAAGATCTAAATTTGTTTTAAAAATAGTTGCATCCTGTCCTGCTTTTTACTCTTGATTTTCCAAATGGGGCTTCAAGTCATGACTCACAGGACTCATTTCATCACCATTAACAAATATACTAGGAAAGAAATGCCAAGAAAAGCCACCCTTTTAGACTCAAAAACCAAAAAAAACCCCAAACGGTAATCAAAATTCTTTTAGACTCGGCACAAGGGGGATGACCATCAGAAGCAAATTACCGTATTTTCCGGCATATAAGACGACTTTCTAAGCCCTAAAAATATGCTCAAAAGTCGGGGGTCGTCTTATACGCCGGTACATGTTCTGCGACGTGGCTCTGTCTCGCTTTGGCAGGGCCGGATTTACCTATAGCCAGCTACGCCGTGGCAAGCTGGCAAGGGCCCACAAAAAGCTGCCGCCGCGGCAGCATGGACTGTCCCGCGGGGCCCCCTCTGCTGAATCCCTCCCTCCGCGACGACTGAGCCCCTCCGTGCCGGCTTTGAGAGGCGCAAAGGGAGAGTGTCTCCCTCGCGTCTGTTATGCCCGCAGGGACTAGAAGGGAATGGATGCTGGGTGAGGCTGGAACTAGAAGGGAGCTGATGTTGGGGGAGGATTAGAATGGGATGCGGCTGGAAGAGTAAAATGGAGAAGGGAAAAATATTTTGTGTGGGAGGGATAAAAAATCTACAATTGGCCGGGTATTGGGAGAGTAAGTGGGGATTGAGGATGGAGGGGTAAAATTTGAGTGGATGAAATAGGAATGAGGAAAGAGCAAAAGGAGAAAGATTAGTATGTTAAAGCAGATGTAGAGAGAATGGAAAAAAACTAGAAGAGAGAAGAAAGGACAAATGGACAGCAGACGATGGAGAGTTAGCAGAAGACACGGAGAAACCAGAAGAAAGTGGCTGGAGCAATTGCAGCTGAAAAAAAAATGCACAAAAGGTAGAAAAATCTCTTTATTTTGAATTTATTAATTGGAATATGTCAGCTCTGGTAAATGTGCATTATTAACATCTGCGCTTTGTTTAGTACAAGAGCAAATTAATGTATAGTTTTATTTCTACAGTGTTGTACATTCCAAGTTTGGCTTTTGGGATTCCCAGTTTAATTATGACGTCAGGGCCAACAGCGCGCAGCTGATCCGGCGTGCTCGTTTTTATCTTTTCTGGGGGCCCACAATTTTTGTTGGCGTAGGGCCTCACTCAAGGTAAATCCGGCCCTGTGTGTACCGGTACTTCTTATCGATAGCAGCCGCCAGCCGCTTCACCAAGGATCATATGCTATCTCCTTTCACAAGAATTATAGTTCTGGAGAACTTCAGATCTATATTAAATACCACCTGCTTGTCACAGTTTGAATCAAATCTGATTTTTTTTTTTTTTTGGTGTGCGCTGGAAGAGGGGTAGTCTTATACGGCGAGTATAGGCCAAACCCCTTATTTTAACAGGAAAAGTAGGGGGTCGTCTTATACGCCCAGTCGTCTTATACGCCGGAAAATACGGTACTATTTCCCTTTACCAGAGTCTTCCATCAAAGACTGTATAACGTGCAATCAGTGCATACTGTTGAATTTAATCTCAAACTGCAGTATGCTCATTTTCAGATGACACTGCCAAAAATAATATCTGTCTTGTTAAAATTAAATGCTACACTCCAAGTGGAAAACATTGTACTATACCTGAAATGGGCTTTGATGTTACTAGGGCTAGCAGATCTGGTCTGAATGTCTTTCTCCTGTTTTTCTCTCAGGATCCTCTCAGCTAGTAGGAAATATGTAGCAGTGATATGATTGTACTTATTGGTTTCCAGGGCACTAAGGAAAACAAGAAGGAAATGAAAAATATCTTCAAAGTAGAACATGTCTCACACTAAATGCTAGTCACAAAAAACAACAAATGGAAATTTTAAAAAAATGCCTCGTGGCCCAGCAGAAACAAGACAGTTATCCATCCAATTGGGGCTATTTTTGGCACTTTCCCAAACACACAGAAAATGACTGCATCTATTGCAGATGAACCCCAGTATTAACTTTTTTTGTAATTTAGTTTAGACATGCCATAGGTTAGGCCTCATACATTCTTACTGAATCTAGGAGACAGCTCAAAAACATTGGAGCCAATGGCTGAGAGAGCCCTCTCCACATTGTCTCAAGTAAAGTTAGAGCAGGAGGAGGGGGGAATCCGTCCAAAATCAGCAGAGGCTCTTTCAGAAACGAATTAACTAAAGGTACTTTCCCCATTCTGTGTATATGGGCAAAGAGTTTAGTAAAATCAGCTCCTTAAGGAGGCTCTCTGCACATTACTGGCAAAAACCAGCAATCTCCCTTCCCCAAGCATACTGTCCACTGTAACTGTAACCACTTGATAGGTGATGCAAAGAATCAATTGACTCTCTGCTTCAAATAGCACCATATCCCGAGTCCCCAGTCTCTGCTCTCATACCACCCCCCCCCCCAAGTCTTCACCTGGTCTCTCTTCCTTACCCCTCTTCCAGCCTTCATCCAATCCCTCAAGCCCCTTCCAGCCTCCACCTGGTTTCTCTCATACACTCCCTTCCAGCCTTTATTCAGTCTCTCTCATACCACCACCACCCTTCACCTGGTCTCTTGTTTATTTTATTTAAAAATGTATACCCCACCTAACATTCCTAAGTAGTATTACAACAAAACATACATAATCAAATGATATACATAAAACAAGCCGCTAGATAGACATTAGTTCAAACAATTCCATAAACCTCCCTAAAAAGCAAAGTCTTCAAATTTCTCCTGAAAGAATTATTAGCACCATCATTATGAAGCAGAACAAGCAGGGCATTCCAAAGCTTCGATCTAATAACACAACATAATCCAGAGCATTGCCACGATACGCACAAGCAGAAATTGATCCCCAGATTACAGATCCATCTTGGGATATATCGTTCCAAAGCAGCTAACAATTCATTATGTTTTAGGACAGAGAACCCAAAAACAAGACACATACATTTAAACTTTAAATGAGAGGAAAAGGACTCAAGCATGGTTTAAAGGCGAGGGGTCAGAGAGGCTGTTGCCAAAAAAAGCATCCTTCAGGAAATGGAAAAAGCAGTCTAATGACAAAAGCATTGGCAAGTTAGATGCAAGGCACTGATAAGGCAGGCAAAGAATTTGAAAAGAAGTTTGCAGTAGAAGAAAAAATGCATAATAAAAACTTTTTCAAGTACAATCGCAGCAAAAAAACCCTGCAAGTGTGTCCACTGGATCATTGGATGGTAGAGGTGTAAGGGAGGACAAGGCCACAGCAGAGAAGCTGAATGAAGTTTTTGCTTCGGTCTTTACTGAAGATGTACCTGAAATGGTATATGAAGGTGATTGTAGCAGAAGAATTGAAAGAAATATCGATAAACCGGGAGGATGTATTACAAGGGTTTGATAAACTGAGGAGCAGCAAATCACCTGGACCGGATGGTATACATCCAAGAGTATTGAAAGAACTGAAATACGAGATTGCAGACCTATTAGTAATCTGTGAACTATCATTAAAATCATCTGTAGTACCTGAGGATTGCAGAGTGGCCAATGTAACTCCAATTTTTAAAAAGGGTTCCAGGGGTGATCTGGGAAACTACAAACCAGTGAGATAGACATCAGTACCGGGCAAAATAGTAGAAACCACTAAAAAAAAATAAAATTACTGAACATGTAAGCCATGGTTTAATGAGAAAAAAGCCAAGTATTGTCTTACTAATCTTGTATTTTTTTTAAAGGTGTGAAGAAACAGGTAGACAAAGGGGAACCGGTTGATACAGTGTATCTGGATTTTCAGAAAGTCTATGACAAGGTCCCTCATGAGAGACTTGATAAAATTATAAAGTCAGGGGATTGGAGGCAGTGTACTACTGTGGATCAGGAACTAGTTAAAAGAAAGCAGAGAGTAAGGCGGCTAAATGCCCAATTTCCTCAATGGAGAAAGGTGAATAGTGGAGTACTCCAGGAATCTATGCTGAGCCCGCTGCCTTTTAACATTCATAAATGATCTGGAAACGTGAATAACGAGTGAGGTGATCAAATCTGCAAAGGACACAAAATTATTCAAAGTTGTTAAAACACATGAGGAACTTGAAAAATTAGAAAACTGGATGTCCTAATGACAGATGAAATTTAAAGTGGACAAGGGCAAAGTTATGCACCTAGGAAAGAAACTATGGTTACATGATGCAAGGTACCTTCTTAGAAACCACCAGCCAGGAAAAAGAAGATTTAGGCATCGCCATGGATATGTTGAAACCCTCTGCCTAGTGTGCAGCAGCAGCCAAGAAAGCAAATAGAATAGGAATCATAATGAAAGGAATGGAGAATAAAACAAAGGATATCATAATGTCTTGGTATCGTTCCATGGTGTGACCGCACCTTGAATATTGCGTGGAATTCTGGTCGCCATATTTTAAAAAGGATATAACTAAATTAGAAAATTTACAAAGAAGAGCAAAAAAATGGTAGAGGATGGGAGGATACCCTTATGAGGAGAGGCTTAAAAGGTTAGTGCTCTTGAACTTGGAAGAGAGACGGTTGAGGGAGGATATGATAGAGGTCTATAAATTAATGAATGGAGTGGAACATGTAAAGCACAGTTACTTACCTGTAACAGGTGATCTCTGGGAACAGCAGGAATAAGTCTTCACATATGGGTATCGTCGGTACCGACTGAGCCTGCGTGGAAACGCTCCCCAGCGTCCAATCAGAAAGCTTTTGGGAGCATCCCACAGCGCCTGCGTGCTGCCTTCCCGCCTTTCCCAACTGTCTCTCCTCAGTTGAGTTTTAAAGCTGAGACAAAGAGAGAGAGAAAGGAAAGATAGATAGAGAGATACAACTCCTAGGGGAGGTGGGTGGGTTGTGAAGACTTATTCCTGTTCCCAGAGATCACCTGTTACAGGTAAGTAACTGTGCTATCTCCAGGAACAAGCAGGAATGAGTCTTCACATATGGGGACTCCCTAGCTTTAGATGCCAGGGAGAGACCCCAGAAGTTGTGTGTCCCTGTGAAGGGCTCCACTTCCCCCCATGGATCTCTGGCATCCTATCAGGGATGGTGGGTAGGAGTTGATTAAGTATGGAACAAGTGTTTGAGAACAGCCTGACCAAACAAGGCATCCCGGCGGGAGTCCTTGTCCAAGCAGTAATGGGCTGTGAAGGTATGAACCGAGGCCCAAGTGGCTGCTCGACAGATGTCATCAATAGACACAGAGTTCAGATGAGCCATAGAGGCTGCCATGGCTCTCACATTGTGAGCTGTGACATGGCCCTCCAGAGAAAGGTTCTTACTCTGATAGGCGAAAGAAATACACTGGGCAATCCAGTTAGATAGTGTTCTCTTGGAGACTGGTAGTCCCAAATGAGAAGGATCAAAAGCAACAAAGAGCTGAGAGGACTTTCTATGTTGCTGTGACCTCTAAGTAGAAAGCCAGAGCTCTTTTACAGTCCAGGGTATGAAGATTCCTCTCTGCACTTGATGCATGAGATCCTGGAAAAAAAGACAGGTAGGTAGACCTCCTGGTTGAGGTGAAAAGGCGAGACCACCTTAGGCATAAAGTGTGGATGAGTCCTAAGGACTACCTTGTCATGATGGAACTTTGTATAAGGTGGATTAGCTACGAGTGCTTGCAATTCACTAATATGACGTGCTGATGTGATTGCAATGAGAAAGATAACCTTCCAAGAAAGGTATTTCAAGGAGGTGGTAGCCAAAGGTTCAAAAGGCGGCTTCATAAGCTGACCAAGAACCAGGTTCAAGTCCCATGCCACCGGAGGTGGTCTAATGGGAGGCTTTGTTAAAAGGAGGCCTCTCATGAACCTTGCTACAAGAGGATGAAAGGAAATAGGTTGTCCATTTAGAGGTTTAAGGGAAGCTGCAATAGCACTCAAATGGACCCTTACTGAATTTGTCTTAAGGCCTGCATTAGACAGATGGAGGAGATACTCCAGCAAAGATTCCAGAGGTATGGCAAGGGGGTTAAGACCCTTCTCAGAGCACCAGATAGTAAACCTCTTCCACTTGAAAGCATAAGAACGTCTAGTGGAAGGTTTTGTGAAAGCATAAAGAACATCTTTCACCTGTTGAGAAAGATGAAGATCTTGGAGATCTAGGCCTTCAGCAACCAAGCCCTGAGATGCAGAGACTGGGGATTGGGATGCCATAACTTTCCGTCCTCTTGAGATAGGAGCTCTGGAGCAGACCCTAACTCCAGGGAGGGAGCTTGAGAGAGATGTAGAAGTAGATGGTACCACACTTGTCATGGCCAATGTGGAGCTATGAGAATCATGTGGCCTCTGTCTCTCTGAAGCTTGAACAGGGTTTTGGGAATTAGGGGAATGGGTGGAAAGGCATAGAGGACATCTTGACCCCAGTGAAGGAGGAAAGCATCCCTTGCCTGAGCTCCCTGAGCCGGAGTTCTGGAACAGAACCGGGAAAGTATGGCATTCCACGGACTTGCAAAGAGGTCTATGTCCAGGGTTCCCCAAATCTGAAAAATCCTGGCCACCTGGTCCACATGTAGGGACCACTCGTGTGGAAGCAGAACTCAACTGAGCCTGTCTGCCCAGGAGTTTTGAACGCCTGGAAGATAAACTGCCAGAAGATGAATCTGATGCTCTCTGGCGAGGGCCCACAGTCGCAAAGCTTCGTTGCAAAGCGACAGATAGCCAGTTCCACCCTGCTTGTTCACATAGAACATGGCTACCGGATTGTCCGTGTGGATAAGGACTGTCTTGTAGCTGAGCAAGGTGTGGAACAACTGCAGAGCAAGGAAGATTACTCTGAGTTCCAAGAGATTGATATGTAGAAAACTCTCCTGTGGGGACCAGCTGCCCTGGGTGGAGAGGTCTTGCAGATGAGCTCCCCACCCCATTGGAGAAGCATCTGTTGTGAGAGTTGCTTGGGGTAGAGACTGCTGAAAGGGGGACCGCAGCAACAGGTTTTGAGGGGACTTCCACCACTGGAGGAACAAAATAAGGCGACTTGTGTTTGCTATTTTGTCTGACAGGCAGTCTAATGCCTGGGTCCATTGGGTGGATAAGTCCATTGAGCTGCCCTCATGTGAAGGCAAGCATATGGCACCACATGTACGGTGGATGCCATGTGGCCTAGTAACTAACATCTCTCAAGCAGTTAAGTGTGGCTTCAACTCTGCTTGAGAAGCTAACTGCACCAAGCGAAGGCAACGGGCCTGGGGGAGATAGGCCCTTGCCCTTGTGGTATCCAGCAACGCCCCTATAAACTCCAGGGACTGAGTAGGGGTCAAATTGGATTTTGGGATGTTTATTATCAGCCCTAAATACTGAAGGATACGCATTGTGCAGGTTAGAGAACTCTTGGCCTGACTGAGTGGGAGCTCGAATGAGCCAGTCGTCCAAATAAGGGAAGACGAATATTCCCAGAGTGCGCAGAAATGCAGCTACCACTGCCAAGCATTTCGTGAACACCCTTGGTGCAGAGGCCAGACCAAAAGGGAGCACTCTGTATTGATAGTGCTTCTCTTGAAAACGGAACTGAAGGAACCTTCTGCGAGTTGGATGGATGAGAACATGGGTGTACGCATCCTTGAGATCTAGAGAACAAAGCCAATCCTGACTCTGAAGGTATGGCAGCAGAGTTCCCAGAGAAATCATTTTGAATTTTTCCTTGACTAGGAATCTGTTCAATTCTCTGAGATCTAAGATAGGTCTGTAGCCCCCTGTTTTCTTTGGAATAAGAAAATAGTGGGAGTAGAAATATAGTGGGAGTAGAAAACTGTGCCCTGTTGATGAAGAGGCACTTCCTCTATTGCCCCCTGGGCGAGAAGGGTGGCAATCTCCTGCCCCAACAGGTTGAGGAGGGAGGTTGGAGAATTGAACTGGTGCACTCTTGTGTGAGGGGGCAAGCTTGAAAAATGAAGTTTGTACCCCTCTTTTATGATGGAGAGTGTCCAATGCTCTGCTGTAATTTGTCCCCACCTGGGAGCAAAATGACATAACCTTCCTGGAATGGTGGAAGGCTCTGGTCCTTCCAGAGCCAGGAAGGCTAAGTTCTCTAGCGGAAAGTCAAAGGCCCTGAGGGGGCTGAGGTTGCTGGGCTGGAGGAGGCCTAGTAGCCTTTGCTTTGTTCTGTTTGGATGATTGCTGACGTTTGGTAGGGAACTGAGCTGCAGAAGATGCCTGCTGACCATAAGCAGGATAAAATCTTCCCTTTTTAGAAAAAGGTGCTTTCTTGAACAACCTTTTCTTAACAGGAGCAGCTGTAGACTTGGATAGTCTATCCAAGGCAGAATTTTCAGCATCCATCTGAATGGCCTTTGCTTGCCAATCTTTACCAAACAGGTTTTCACCTGTACAAGGGATATTTCCCAATTCATCTTGTACCCATATCTCCAAATCAGATGCTTGAAGCCAAGCAATTCTACGTGCACCTATGGCAATAGCTGAGGCTCTGCTTACACATTCAAAGGAGTCGAAAGCTGCACGGTTGGAGAATTTGGAGATATCTTGGACATGTTTGAGCCAAGTGAGAAAGTCCTGTCTTTTATCTTCAGAAATGAAAGGACTTAAAGTCTGCAAATGATCAGTGACTTTTTAGGAACATTCCCATGTAAAGACTATAGGAATTAATTCTCACAGCAAGCATGGAAGCTTGGAAGACTACGTCCAAAAGCATCCAGGGTTCTACATTCACGTCCTGGAGGATTAGAGGCATGCCTTTTGGCACTTCTAATCTTTCTCATAGCAGACTCAACCACAATAGAGTGGTGAGGAAGCTGAGTTTTATGGAAACCAGGACAAGGAGGGACACGATACATGGTATCTAACCTGCGAGAATGAGAGTTGGTAAGAGGTGCTTCCCACATCCTCAACATGAGATCATACAAAATCTCATGAACAGGCAAGGTAGCTGCCTCCTTAGGAGTTTTAGGATATTGTAAAATATCTAACTCCTTGGCTCTGGGTTCTGTCTCAGGGGCCACCATGATGGATAGGCCCCAAGCCACTTCCCTGATGAAGTCTTGAAAAGACAAGTCCTCTGGAGGAGACATCCTTCGTTTAGGAGAGGACTCCTCCTGTGGAAGAAGCATCACTGCATCGACAGAGTCTTCAGAATCCTCAGAGTCTTCAGAGGAATCGAAGTATCGTCTGTGCGGATGCTCTTGCAAAGCCCGATACCCGTACCGACCGGGATCGGTATCGGGAATGACCGGTACCGGGGTATCGGTACCGGAGGGCTTCAGAGGACAGAGTACCGGCATAGCGGACACCGAAGCCGATGCCACTGGAACCGGGATCGGTACCAATGGCGGTGCTAGAGCCGGTACCGGTGAAGTAGTCTGTTGCGGTACCAGGGGCGTCTATGCCACAAGGAAAGCCGCCAGACTGCGTTCTATGGACAGAATCCTCTGATCCATTGACGCCGCCAATGCTTGGAAGTCGGTACCGGGGGAAGCCACTGGTACCCCAGAGCATGGCACCAGGAGATCTGTCGAGGCCACGCCATCGAGATCATCCTGGAACCCCGTTGATGATGCTTTAGAGACCGAAGCCTCCCGCCGGGGTAATTTTGCCAGTGCAGAATCCTCGAGGGCAACGCCAGAGGCATCTCGATGCTTAGAAGGAGATCTACCCTTCGAGGACCGGCTGGATTCATGTTTAGTTACCTGAGATCCATGTGAGGAAGAAGCAGCCCTGGAAGACGTCGATGCCACCGAAGCTGCATCAGAGGGAAAACAGGGTACTGAGCTTGGCAGCTTGGTTCTGCCGATCTCTTTTAGACATCATAGAATAGGACATACAATCTGTGATGGAATGGTCAGGACCTAAACATTTAGACACCGGTTGTGGGTGTCTGTGACGGAAATGGTACCGCCACATTTTGTGCACTTCTTAAACCCTGAGGCAGGCTTTTCCATGTTAAGGAAAAAAGTTTTGGGCCTAAGGCCCAAAACACAAGTGCACCTGAAGAAAAAAGTTTTTTTGTTTTTTTTTTAAAAAGAAGAAAAGAAAGACCGGTGGTACCGGTAGAGCATCGAAGAAGGCAGACGCGACACAAAAGAAATAAAGAAAAATAAAGAAATTCTTCTGCGGTGACAGGAACACGACCTGCTGGCTCCGCGGAAAAAGAAGAACTGAGGAGAGACAGTTGGGAAAGGCGGGAAGGCAGCACGCAGGCGCTGTGGGATGCTCCCAAAAGCTTTCTGATTGGACGCTGGGGAACGTTACCGCGCAGGCTCTGTCGGTACCGACGATACCCATATGTGAAGACTCATTCCTGCTTGTTCCTGGAGATCAGATTGTTTACACCATCAAAAAGTGGAAAGACTAGAGGGCATGCAATGAAGCTATAATGCAACCCATTTTAAACTAATAAGAGAAAGCGTAGTAACAGGTGATCTCCAGAAACAGCAGGAATCAGTCTTCACACTTGGGTAACGTCAATACCGATGGAGCCCATGCAGGAATGCTCCCCAGCATCCAATAGGAGAGCTTTTGGGAGCACTCCACTGCACAGCTGACGTTCCACCTTCCTCACAGCTCTCTTCAGTTGTGTTTGTAGCTGAGAGATAGAGGATAATATTTTACCCAACTCCTAGGGAGGAGGGTGGAATGTGAAGACTGATTCCTGCTGTTCCTGAAGATCACCTGCTACAAGTGAGCAACTACACTATCTCCAGGAACAAGCAGGAATGCAGTCTTCACAGATGGAACTCACAAGCTCCCAGGCACCAGAATGAGTATATCAATGAGGTAAAATAATGGAGCCAAGTAGGTATGGACACAAGATGGCCTCAGTGGATTCCAATGCAGTAACAAAGCAAGGAAGAGGAAATCATGTACCAGAAGTAGAATTGATAGAGTTTAAGTCTCAGATAGATGCTGGAGCACAGCCTGGCCAAAGACAGCATCCCAATGGGAGTTCCTGTCCAGGCATCAGTGAGCAGCAAAGATGTGAACAGAAGACCAAGTGTCTGCTCAGCAGATCTCCTGTATAGAGACAGGACAGATGGGTCGGAACCACTTTATCATGGTGAAATCGAGTGCTAGGAGGATCTGCCAATAAAGCCTATAGCTCATTGATGCGACGAGCTGAGGTGAGGGCAATGAGGATGACGACCTTCCATGATAGAAATTTTAGAGGTGTGGTAGTCAGAGACTCAAACAGGGCTTTAATAGGTTGGTCTAGGACTACACTGAGATCCCAAGCCACTGGCGGTGGTTTGATCCGAGGCTTGGACAGCAGAAGACCCTACAAGAATTGCTGCACCAGGGTGTGCAAGGAAATAGAAAGTTTATCTTGAAGCCTGTGAGAGAGTTCATCTAAGCACTATGGCAGCCTGATAGTCTTAAGCCCTGTGGAGGACAAGTGGAGAAGATATCGTAGAAGCTCCTCCACTGGGCAATCAGATGGGTTCACATGCTTCGTGATGCAAAGAGTCACCATTTGAAGGCATGCAGGAGGCAAGCAGGATGTCCTTGACTAGTTGTGGAAGATTGAGGTCAAAGGTCATGCTTTCAAGAGCCACGCCGTGATACAGAGGGCTCGTGGATTGGGATGGAGAAATCCCTGATCCTGGGAAAGGAGGTTGGGGGCATGACCCAAATGGAGTGGTGGAGTCTGCACAAGATGAAGTAGCAGAGGAAATCACAGCTGATGAGGCCAGTAAGGGGCCATCAAGATCAGAGAGCCCCTGTCAGCTTGGAGTTTGAACAGAGTCTTAGGAATCAGAGGGGTTGGTGGGAATACGTGAAGCAAGCCCTGTCTCCAATAGGGAGAGAAGCATCGGTTGCCTGACTGAGAGGGATGGGGACTGGGACTATGGAGCAAAAAAAGCGGTAGACGTGTATTCTCCTGAGTGGCAAAGATCTATTTTGGGGTACCCCATATCTGGAAGATCCAAGAGACAGTCTGCTGATTGCATGTCCACTCGTGTGGATGGAGAATGTGGCTGAGTCTGTCCACCAGGACAATGAGATGACCCAGGAGGTACACTGCTCGAAGGTGGATGCAGTGTGCAATTGCAAAGGATCAGATAGAAAGGGCTTCTTGACACAGGGGATAGGAGCAGATTCCTTCCTGCTTGTTCACACAGAACATGGCTACCTGGTTGTCCGTCTGGACTAAGACGTATTTGCCTGATAGTTGGGGTTGAAAACCCGAAGGGCATTCGTGAGAGCACAAAGCTCTAGGAGATTGATCTGCATCTGGGATTTGTGATCTGTCCACTGCACTTAAGAACATAACATAAGATATGCCATACTGGGTCAGACCAAGGTCCATCAAGCCCAATATCCTGTTACCAACCATGGCCAATCTAGGTCATAAGTACCTAGCAATTTCCCCAAAAGACAGGTTTCACAATGCTTATATTGGGTCAAGCAGTGGATTTCCCGGATCCCCCTTGTTTATGGGCATTTCCTCCAGGAACTTGTCCAAACCTTTTTTAAACCCAGCTACACTAACAGCTTTTACTACATCTTCTGCTAATGAACATCCTTGCGTGGTGATGATGTTCAGATGCGCTCCCCAACAGGGTTTGGAAGCATCCATGGTTAGGGTGCACTAGATTGGAGGCATCTGAAAAGGTGGCCCTCCTAGAAGATTTGGGGGAGGGGGAAACACCACCACTGAAGGGAGTTGACTAGGGAAGATGTTACATGGATCTTGTCTGAGAGCCGGCCTGTCGCCTGAGACCATTGGGCTTGTCTCATGTGGAGATGGGCATATGCGACGACGTGCACCATGGAAGCCAAGTGTCCCAGAAGGTGTAGCATGTCTCGAGCAGTCCCGACTCTTTGGCCTTGTAACGTGAGGATCAGCTCAATGGGGCACGTAGAACAATCCTTGGGAAGGAATGCTCAGCCCTGACATGTGTCTAGAAGTGCTCTGATGAATTCCAGCTGTTGTGCTGGTACCAGATGTAACTTTGGAAAGTTTAGAATGGATCCTAGCCTCTGGAGCACTGTGATAGGTTTACCTCTTCTGGGGGATCTCTCCTTATCAGTCATCTAAGTAGGGGAAGATAGAGATCCCCAGCATGTGCAACTATGCAGCGACAACACATACACTTTATGAAGACTCTGGGAATAGAGGCTAGCCCGAAGAGTAGCACTCGATACTGGTGGTGGACTTGCTGAAACCTGAAGTGCAGATATATTCTGTGGTGAAGGTGGATCAGCAAATGAGTGTAAGCATCCTTGAGATCTAGAGAACATAGGGCAGAAGGGTACCAAGGGAAATCGTCTTGAACTCTTCTCAAATAAGAAACTTGAGATCTCTCAGATGTAGGATGGGCCTGTACCCTCCCGTTTTCTTTGGGATAAGAAAGTAAGGAGAGTAAAAGCCTATTCCTTCTTGGGTGGGAGGGGCTCTTGATAGCCCCCTTAGTTAACAGGGTGGCCACCTCTTGAGAATAGGAGACTTGCCTGCAAAGGATTTGCAGGGTAAGCCCTTGGAGAGATGGTTGGGGTAAACCCTGGAAGTGAATTAGATAACCACTTCTATGTTGAGAGTCCAGTTTTCTGATGTAATGAAATGACACCTGTTAGCATAGGCACAAAGGTGGCCTGATATATGCAGGGGCTAGGAACCCTGCAAGGGTTGAATAGCTATGCTTTCTAGAAGGAGTCAAAAACCAGGTGCTTGCTGTTGTGTAACAGCTGGTTGGGGTTTAGGAGTCTTGGCCTTCTTAGACTGAGGAGGACCCTGAGGCCTCTGCTGTTGTTGCTGAGGCTGATATCCTTCTTACCAACCATCTACTGGTTAATATCTCTTCTATCTAACACAGAACAACTTCTTAGAAGTTGTTTTCTTCCTAGAGGGGTCTGAAGTCTTCCTGGAGAGACGCTTGAGGGTAAGATCTGCCTAAAATTCCCCTGCTTTCTCTCTCCAACCTTTACCAAAAAAGTTAGCATTTTTACCAGAGCAAGGAATGTTAGCTATCTTGAACCCAATGCTCCAGATCTTATCTTGAAACCAGGCCATCCTACCAGCACCTATTCAGGCTGCAGCTGCTCTGCTGCAGACTCAAAGGTATCAAAGGCAGCCCTAGTAAGGAATTTTGAGGTATTTTGTGCTTGCTTGACTATTGTCAAGAATGAGTCACATTTGTTATCTGTGAGGATAGGAGCAAAGTTTCCCAGATCCATGGAGACATCTTTAAGATACATGCCCATGTAAAGGGTATAGGATGTAATTCTAGAAGCAAGCATACAAGCTTGGAAGCAACAGCAGCATCCAAAAGCATTGAGAGCCCTGGCATCCTTGCCAGGAGGTACTGACAAGTCTTAGAACTCTTAATACGTCTCACTGCCGATTCCACCACCATGGACTATGTGGAAGTTTGTGTTTTTCAAACCCTGGGCATGGAGGAACTCGATACACAGTATCTAGACATGTATTTATAGGTACCGTTAGCGGGGCCTCCCACATATGTAGCATTAGATCCTGTAGGATTCAATGCACCGGTAATGTTGCTGCCTCCTTGGGCGTCGAGGGGTATTGGGGAATTTCCAATTCTTCAGCGCTCTGTTTTGGATGAAGCAGTGATTTGAAGGCCCGCTGCCATATCGCAGATGAAGTGCTGAAAGGACATGTCCTCTGGTGAGGACTGACGCCATGTATGAGAAGTAGTATCAGAGGCAATATCCCTGGTGACCCCCGATGTATCTTCAGAATCAGAACATGATTCCGACACCGAAAGGAAATCAAAGTATCGAAGGTCTCAAGCCAATATCGATGTCAGCACTCAGAGCGTACTACACTGGAACCAGGAACTGGATGGGTACTGAGCATGTCTACTAGTTCCAGAGGAGGAATAGGAGGAGGAGGCCCCACTGATACAGTCTCAAGCAGTGGAAAAGGTGGGAGTGGTCCCGATGTGACCAGTTCCAGAGCTGGCATTAGACCCATAAATACAGACACTGAAGCAGATGGTAGTGCTCGAGTCACTGGTACTGTCTATACCAGCGGTACCGCAGCAGCTAGGTGCTTCTCCAAGGTCCTTTCGATAGCCAAGTAGTGCTGATGGATGGATGGATGCCACTGATGCTTGGGATGATTGCAATACAGGGCTGAAAACCACCATCCCAGAGTATGGTACCAGTAGCTCTCTGGAGGTCAATGCCTTAGGAGCGTCCTGAGGAACCTGTGGCTTTGGAGGGTTGGTCCTCCTACCGGGGCTGCTTGGCAGGTCTATCGGCATCCGATGCACCTTTCGATGCATCTCTTGGACAATAAGACTTACCTAGATATGCGTATCTGACTTCGATGCCGAGGATGAATTTGACTTATGTTTGGACTTTTGAGACCTTGGACCCAACAGAGGCAGCCAAGCCCCTCGACGATGCCGAGGCTACTGAAATCAAATCCGGGGTGAACAGAATCATACTGCCTAGCCCTGTTCTTTAGGCCTCCTTTGGTCATTTGCTTGCACAAAGGACAGTTGTCTGGATTATGGTCCAGGCCCAAACATTTGAGACACCAATCATGGGAATCAGTGACTGACAGTGCCGGAGCACTTGGAACATTTTTTGAAGCCACTGATGTGTATGGCCATGACAAAAAAAAAAGGTAGGCCTAAGGCCTAAAACAGCAGTGGAACCGCCTGAAGAAAAAAAGATAATAAAATTAAAGAAAAAATAAAGAAATAGAACCAGTATCTGGGAAGGGTACCAGCATCGACGGAAGGCAGAGCACAGAAATAAAACAAAAAAAATAGAAAGTTTTTTTTTTTTTTTTTTTTTTAAGGCGAAAGGCTTCCTGCTAGTTTCATGAAAAACTAAGAACTTAAGAGCTGCGAGGAAGGCTAGAAGGCAGCTGCGCAGGTGAAGAGGAGTGCTCCAAAAAGCTCTCCTACTGGACACTGGAGAGCGTTCCCACATAGGTATTGTCTGTACTATTAGAGCCTATCTGTGAAGACTGCATTCCAGCTTATTTCTGGAGATTTTTTTTTTTTTTACACACAACGCATAATCAAACTCTGGAATTTGTTACTGAAGGATATAGTAAAAGCTGTTAGTGTAGTTTTATTTTATTTATTTAAATATATTTTTATACTGTCTTTCTAAAATTCAAAGTAGTTTACAATTAACCAAAGGTAACAGGGCCGTGAAGCACTCTGTTGTACAGTGAAATGAACAATAAACCAACAATATAACAGAGGATAACCAACAGTAACAGAGGTTAAACTTAGAACTATTTACAATGTAGGTGTGGGGTGCAAGTAGTTAAAAGGTTCAACACTGACATACTGAGTACATTACCAATGAGCATATGGTGGTGTTCTAGCTGAGTATGATTAGGGTGGCTGTGACTCTTGGGCTAAGTTGATGTATTCCTCTTGGAAGAGATACGTTTTTAGTTTCTTCTGAAATTCAGTCAAGTCTGAGCATCCTCTTAAGGTCAAAGGTAAGGAATTCCACAGTGAGGGGGCAAATAGTGTGAATGCTGTTACAGGTTGACTGCTCACTCCTAATCTTCTGGGATGGAATCATGAGTAGGTCGATGGTGCTGTTTCTTTGTAGCCTTTCAGTTTGGGGGATGGAGATCAGAGTTTGAAGGCAAGTGTCGGATTCTTTGTGTAAGATTTTGAATATCATGGTGAGGGCTTTGCAGGGCCGTACCAAGCTATAATTGTACCCTGTGCTACTTGCACATCTGGCGGCCCCCTCCCCCCCAATACCTCCATGTTTCTGATATCCAGCTGGCTGCCTGCCCTTGCCCTGCTGTCGCCACTTTTTGTTTTCTCAGAGGCAGCAGTGGCAGACATGACTTCAAATGGGGGGGGAACGGAACCCCACAAAACCACCCACGCAGGTCATTCAACTCCACGCTTGTAAGCAGGTCCGATCCCTCCCTTCTGATGTAGATCGCATCAGAGGAGGGATGGACCAGACCAGCCATTCAAACGCAGGTCTTTGCAACTCCGCATTTGAATGGCTGGCCTGGTCCCTCCCTCCTTCCCTCTGATGCGACCTACATCAGAGAAGGGAGGGAGGGGCCAGACCTGCCTACAAGCGTGGAGTCAGAAAGACCCGCTTCTTTTGTTTTATTTCAAGTCAGGTCTGCTCTGCTGTTGTCGATGCCGCTGCCACGAAAGCAAAAAGTGATGGTGGCAGGGCCATAGCAGGCAGCATGGGGGGGAGGGAAGCAGAGGCAGACAGCCTGAAATGTGCTTGAAATGTGCCCCTATATCCTTTGCGCCCTGTGCAGCTGCACCATTCGCACAGGGCTAGGTACAGCGCTGGGACTTTGTATTTCATTCTCACAGTGATAGGAAGCCAATGTAGTTGCATTAATATGGGAGTGATGTGTGCTTGAAATGGGCTTCAGAGATTGGGTTCAAAAAGGATTGGACAAGTTCGTGGAGGAAAGGTTCATAAACCACTATTAAAGAGCACCTGGGAAATCCACTGCTTACCCCAGGGCAAGCATTGTAGAACCTGTGTGCCTCTTTGGGATCCTGCCAAGTACTTGTGGCCTGGTTTCGCCATTGTTGGAAACAGGATACTGGGCTTGATGGACCTTGACCTGACCCAGTATGACATTTCTTATGTTCAAATCTCCCTCTATCCATTATTACCCTTCAGTTGCAATTTGTTCAAATGTGACTGCATTTATCAAATAACCAGGTTACCCTAAATAAAGCACATTACAATAATCCAATTGCTGCAATGCCAATGTTTGTACCACCATACGAAAATAATCATACTCCAAATACCTTTTATGTCTCCTTATCTGGCATAAGCTATAAAGTAAGCCTTGCTATACCTTTGTCACCTGGCTATGAAGAGAATTTGCAGTCCAAAATTACTTCCAAATGTGTCACTATCTTTTACTATGATATCATGCCCATCCAAAAAACACATACAATTGGGGACGTATTAAACACTGCCTGTCTTTCTAAAATTAATATCCAATACATTCTCCGTCAACCACTGCAATATCTGAGAAACTAGACACCAGTTTGAGAGGAGATAACCCTGTTTCCACATCAAACCGCTCAAAAATCAAAATATCAGCATAAAGCTGAAATTCCAAGTCCAAATCCCAAAGTAGTGCACATAATGGTACCTAAATGGAAATTACACTTGCCTGGTAATTGTTGTTCCTTGAGGAACTCCAGTTCAGTCCTCTACCACTGGGTAGTGCACCTCCTCCTGCAGCATGGAGACTGGGCATGTCAGATTCGTAACATCACTGGATATATCCTGCTGGTCTCCCCATCAGCCCCAGTGAACTACTGACAAAGCAGACTCAAAGGAGCAACAAATAAGTAGCTAAAGTATTAATTACAACTCTAAACTTAACCTTTTAACTTTTAAACTAAAGCCCCCTAAAATAAGGGGGAAAGCAACAACCTCCTCCTTGCCCCTGTCCTCTTCCCCCAGATCAGAGTAAGAAAGACAGAAAGAAGGAAAGAAGACCAAAAGAGGTCAGAGAAAGGGAACCACAGCGATTTCCGTCATTACAAAAATATTACACTCTTAGTCACTGGAACCCTCACCCCCCCCCCCCCAAACCAAAGCCCCACGTCTGAATTGATCATCCCCGGGTGGGATTGGACTGAACTGGAGTTCAAGGAACAACAATTACCAGGAAAGTGTAAAGCGTAGTTACTCACCTGTAAAGCACAGTTACTCACCTGTAACAGGTGATCTCCGGGAACAGCAGGAATTTAGTCTTCACATATGGGTATCGTCGGTACCGACGGAGCCTGTGCGGGAATGCTCCCCAGCGTCCAATTAGAAAGCTTTTGGGAGCATCCCACAGCGCCTGCTTGCTGACTTCCCGCCTTTCCCAACTGCCTCCTCCAGTTGAGTTTTAAAGCTGAGACATTAGATGCCAGGGAGAAACCCCAGAAGTTGTGTGTCCCTGTGAAGGGCTTCACTTCCCCCCATGGATCTCTGGCATCCAACCAGGGATGGCGGGTAGGAGTTAATTAGGTATGGAACAGGTGTTGTAGAACAGCCTGACCAAACAAGGCATCCCGGCGGGAGTCCTTGTCCAAGCAGTAATGGGCTGTGAAGGTATGAACCGAGGCCCAAGTGGCTGCTCGACAGATGTCATCGATCGACACAGTGTAGGTGAGCCATTGAAGCTGCCATGGCTCTCACATTGTGAGCTGTGACATGGCCCTCCAGAGGAAGGTTCTTACACTGATAGGCAAAAGCAATACACTGTGCAATCTAGTTGGACAGTGTTCTCTTGGAGACTGGAAGTCCCAAATGAGAAGGATCAAAAGCAACAAAAAGTTGAGAGGACTTTCTATGTTGCTGTGTTCTTTGCAAGTAAAAGGCTACAGCTCTTTTACAGTCCAAAGTATGAAGATTCCTTTCTGCATTTGATGCATGAGGTCTTGGGAAGAACACAGGCAGGTACACTGCTTGATTAAGATGAAAAGGTGAGACCATCTTTGGCATAAAGTGTGGATGAATCCTAAAGACTACCTTGTCATGATGAAACCTTGTATAAGGTGGATCAGCTACTAATGTTTGCAACTCACTGATGCGGCGTGCTGATGTGACTGCAATGAGAAAGATAACTTTCCAAGAAAGGAATTTCAATGAGGTAGTAGCTAAGGGTTCGAAAGGTGGCTTCATGAGCTGACCAAGAACCAGGTTTAAGTCCCATGCCACTGGTGGTGGCCTAATGGGAGGCTTAGTCAAAGAAGGCCTCTCATAAATCTTGCCATAAGAGGATGGGAGGAGATAGGTTGTCCATTTAGAGGCTTGAGAGAAGCTGCAATAGCACTCAAATGGACTCTCACTGAGTTATTTTATTTATTTATTTATTTATTTGCAAATCTCTTATATACCGCCACTTCCCAAGATCAGTGGCGGTTTACATTAAACAACAAATACATAAAACATTGCTATGGTAAGCAGTTACATCGAACAGTATTTAAACTATATACAGGTATATTGAACAGTGTTCAAAACTATATACAGGTAGTTAATATCAAGTACTAAGAACAGAAATCAGTACTATATATAGATAGATTTGATTAATATTTGAAACTATTTACATATATATATTGAGGTTTTATCAATGGGTTTCTATTGGAAGTAGTTTTGCAAGTATTAGGGCGAGCATATTATGGAGATCTAGGATAGCATTGCAATAATTATAGGGAACGTTCATAGATCTAAGGAGGATGAGAGGTCTTAGCCAGTTCTTTATCTGTGTTGGAATAATATTGCGTGAACAAGTAGGTTTTTAGATCTTTTCTGAATTGTTTCAGGTCTTTTATTTCCCTTAGTTGATCCGGGAGATTATTCCATAGAGAAGGTGCTACATATGAGAAGGCACCTGTACTTGTTATGTGTTTAGTTTTTCTTATTGAGTCAGGGACTGCAATAGTATGCAGGTTCTTTCTACGTCTTACTCTATTTTAAGTCCTGCACTGGATAAATGAAGGAGATACTCCAGTAATGATTCCAGAGGTATCACAAGGGGGTTAAGCCCTTTTTCGACCACCATATGGTAAACCTTTTCCACTTGAAAGCATAAGAGCGTCTTGTGGAAGGCTTCCTGGAAGCATGAAGGACATCCTTTACTTGCTGAGAAAGGTTAAGATCTTGAAGATCTAGGCCTTCAGCAACCAAGCTCTAAGGTGCAGAGATTGGGGACTGGGATGCCATAACATTCCGTCCTCCTAAGACAGGAGATTTGGAGCAGATCCTAACTCCAGGGAGGGAGCTTGAGAGAGATGTAGAAGCAGAGGGTACCACACTTGCCGTGGCCAATGTGGAGCTATGAGGATCATACGCCCTCTGTCTCTCTGAAGCATGAAAAGGGTTTTGGGAATTAGGGTAATGGGTGGAAAGGCATAAAGGAAGTCTTGACCCCAGTGAAGGAGGAAAGCATCCCTGGCCTGAGAGCCCTGAGCCGGAATTCTGGAACAGAACCGGGGAAGCTTGGCATTCAACGGACTTGCAAAGAGGTCTATGTCCGGGGTTCCCCAATTTTGAAAGATCTTGGCCACCTGGTCTGCATGTAGAGACCATTCGTGTGGAAGAAGAACTCGACTGAGTCTGTCTGCCCAAGAGTTTTGAATGCCTGGGAGGTACACTGCCAGGAGATGAATCTTATGCTCTCTGGCGAGGGCCCATAGTCGCAAAGCTTCGTTGCAAAGTGACAGAGAGCCTGTTCCCCCCTGCTTGTTCACATAGAACATCGCTACCTGATTGTCCGTATGAATGAGGACTGTCTTGTAGCTGAGCAGGGTATGAAACACTCGAAGAGCAAGGAAGATTGCTCTGAGCTCTAAGAGATTGATATGCAGATGAGTCTCCTGTGGAGTCCAGATGCCTTGGGTGGAGAGGTCTTGTAAATGAGCTCCCCAACCCACTGGTGAAGCATCTGTTGTGAGAGTTGCCTGGGATAGAGGTTGTTGAAAAGGGGACCCCAGCAACAGGTTTTGAGTAGACTGCCACCATTGGAGGGACAAAATAAGGCGACTTGTGTTTGCTATTTTGTCTGACAGGCACCCTGATGCCTGGTTCCACTGGGTGGATAAAGTCCACTGGGCTGCCCTCATATGGAGGCGAACATAGGGGACCACATGCACTGTAGATGCCATGTGGCCTAATAGTTGAAGCGTTTCTCGGGCAGTGAGAAAGGGTTTCAGCACTGCTTGATAAGCTAACTGCACCATGCGAAGGCAACGGGCCTGGGGAAGATAGGCTCTTGCCTTTTTGGTATCCAGCACAGCTCCTATGAATTCTAGAGACTGAGTGGGAGTTAGGCTGGATTTTGGGATGTTTATAACTAGACCCAAATACTGAAGGATACGCATTGTGCAAGATAGAGAAGCTCTGGCCTCTGGCTCTGATGGGGCTCGAATGAGCCAGTTGTCTAAGTAAGGGAAGACGAATATGACTAGAGTGCAGAGAAATGTTGCTACCATAGCCATGCATTTCGTGAACACTCTTGGAGCTGAGGCCAGGCCAAACGGAAGCACCCTGTATTGGTAGTGCTTCCCTTGAAAAAGGAACCAAAGGAATTTTCTGTGAGTTGGATGGATGAGAACATGGGTGTACGCATCCTTGAGATCTAGACAACAAAGCCAGTCCTGACTCTGAAAGCATGGCAGCAGAGTTCCTAGAGAAATCATTTTGAACTTCTCTTTGAACAGGAATTTGTTCAATTCTCTGAGGTCCAAAATGTGTCTGTATCCCCCTGTTTTCTTTGGGATAAGGAAATAGGGGGAGTAAAACCCCGTACTCTGTTGATGAATGGGTACTTCTTCTATTGCCCCTTGGGCAAGAAGCATGGTGACCGCTTGATCTAACAGGTTGATGAGAGAGGTCTGAGAATTGAACTGTTTTACTACTGTGGGAGGGGGCATGCTCAAGAAATGAAGCTTGTACCCCTCTTGTATGATGGAGAGTGTCCAATGCTCTGCTGTTATCTGCCCCCATCTTGAGGCAAAGTGACATAACCTTCCTGGAATGGTGGAAGGCTCTGGTCCAATTAGAGACAGGAAGGCTAAGTTCTCTAGACGCAAGTCAAAGGCCTTGTGGAGGCTGAGACTGCTGAGGCGGTTGAGGCTTAGCAGTCTTTGCTTTCCTTTGCTTAGATGGCTGCTGACCTTTCCTGACAGGTTGACCTGCAGAGCGTCCCTGCTGAGAATAAGCAGGATAAAACCTCTTCTTTTTGGAAAAGAATGGTTTCTTGAAAGATTTCTTTCTTGCAGGATCCACTGTACCCTTGGATAGTCTGTCCAAGGTGGAGTTGTCAGCATCCAACTCATTGGCTTTTTCATGCCAATCTTTGCCAAAGAGGTTCTCACCAGTACAAGGAATATTGCCCAATTTGTCTTGTACCCAGAGCTCCAAATCAGATGCCTGGAGCCAGGCAATTCTACGTGCACCTATGGAAATGGCAGAAGTTCTGCTTATGCACTCAAAACAGTCAAAAGCTGCACGATTGACAAATTTGGAAACATTCTGGGCATGTTTGATCAAAGTGAGAAAATCCTGTCTCTTATCCTCAGGAAGAAGAGGACCCAAAACCTCTAAATCTCCTGTGACTTCTTTCAGGAACATTCCCATATATAAAATATAGGAACTGATCCTGGCAGAAAGCATGGAAGCTTGGAAGGTACAATGTCCAAAAGCATCCAGAGTTCTGCACTCACGTCCCGGAGGATTAGAGGCATGCCTCTTTGCACTCCTGATCCTTCTCATAGCAGACTCCACTACAATGGAGTGGTGAGGGAGCTGAGTTTTCTGGAAACCAGGACAAGGAGAGACTCGATACATAGTGTCAAGTCTACGAGAATGAGGAGAGGTGGTAAGAGGGGTCTCCCACATTCTGAGCATGAGATCATGCAAGATCTCATGGATGGGCAAAGTAGCTGCCTCCTTAGGAAATTTGGGATATTGTAAAATTTCAAGCTCCTTTGCTCTGGACTCTGTTTCAGGAGCCACAGTAATGGAGAGACCCCGAGCCACCTCCCTGATGAAATCCTGCAAGGAGATATCCTCTGGAGGAGACATCCTGCGTTTAGGGGAGGAGGGCTCCTCTGGAAGGAGTACTCCAGTATCAACAGAACTATCGGAATCCTCAGATTCCTCTGAGGACTCGAAGTATCTTCTGTCCGGATGCTCTTGTAGAGCCCGATACCCGTACCAACCGAAGTCGGTACCAGGGGGAATCGGTACCTGTGTATTGGTACCGGAGGGCATCAGGTGACTGGGTGCCGGTAATGCGGACACCGATGTTGATGCTATCAGTACCGGCTCCGGGGTCGGTGCCGGTACCGGCTGAATTGTCTGACGCGGTTCTGAGGGTGTCGATGCCGCAAGGAGAGCCGCCAGACTGCGTACAATAGCCAGAAACCTCCGGTCTATCGACGGTGCCAATGCCTGGATGTCGGTACCGGAGAAGACAGCCGGTACCCCACAGCATGGCACCAGTAGTTCTGCCGAGGTCGAGGCCTCGAGAACTTCCTGGAGCCCCGATAATGCTTTGGAAGCCGAAGCCTCCCGCCGGGGCAATTTTGCGGGTGCAGAATCCTCAAGGGCAACGCCAGAGGCATCTCGATGCTTAGGAGATCTACCCTTTGAGGACCGGCTGGACTTATGTTTAGTTACCTGAGATCCATGGGAAGAGGAAGCCCTGGAAGACGTCAATGCCACCGAAGCTGCATCAGAGGGAAACAGGGTACTGAGCTTAGCAGCTCGGTTCTGCAGACCTCTTTTAGACATCATGGCACAGGACATACAATCCGTGATGGAGTGGTCAGGACCTAAACATTTCAGACACCATTCATGGGTGTTGTTGACGGAGATGGTACCGGACACTTGGTGCACTTTTTGAAACTTGAAGCAGGTTACTCCATGATAGGAAAAATCTTTCGGCCTAAGGCCCAAAATGGCACATGCACCTGGGAAAAATGGGAAAAGAAACTATATCTTTTTTTTTTTAAACAGAAATAAAGAAAGAAAAAACCGGCGGTATCGGTAGAGCGTCGAAGAAGGCAGACGCGACCACAAAAAAGGAAGTAATAAGGAAGAATTTTCTGCGGTGACAGGAACGATGACCTGCTGGCTCTGCGGAAAATGAAGAACTGGAGAGAGGCAGTTGGGAAAGGCGGGAAGGCAGCACGCAGGCACTGTGGGATGCTCCCAAAAGCTTTCTAATTGGACGCTGGGGAGCGTTCCTGCGCAGGCTCTGTCGGTACCGATGATACCCATATGTGAAGTCTACATTCCTGCTTGTTCCTGGAGATCAGGTGATCTCCGGGAAGAGCAGGAATTTAGTCTTCATATATGGATATCGTCAGTACCAACGGAGCCTGCATGGGAACGCTCCCCAGTGTCCAATAGGAAAGCTTTTGAGAGCATCCCACAGAGCATGCGTGCTGCCTTCCCGCCTCTGTACCTCTCACTTCAGTTGAGTTTATAGCTGAGACCAAAGGAGAGAAAGAGAAAGACAACTCCTAGGGGAGGTGGGTGGGTTGTGAAGACTAAATTCCTGCTATTCCCAGAGATCACCTGTTATGGGTGATTAACTACGCTATCTCCAGGAACAAGCAGGAATGTAGTCTTCACATATAGGGACTCCCCAGCTGAAAGATGCCAAGGGGTGACCCCAGCTAGCTGCGAACCCAGGTGAGATGGGTAATGCTTCCTCCCATGGACCTTAGGCATCCAAACTGTGGATGGTGGGTAGGAGTTGTATAAAGTATGCAAGAGATACTGTAGAACAGCCTGGCCAAACGAGACATCTCGACGGGAGTCCTTGTCTAAGCAATAGTGGGCTGTGAAGGTATGTACCAAAGTCCAAGTGGCTGCTTTGCAGATGTCATCAACAGAGACAAAACAAAGGTTAGCCGTTGAGGCTGCCATTGCTCTCACATTGTAAGCCATGACATGGCCTTCGAGAGAAAGAGTAGTTACTCACCTCTAACAGGTGTTCTCCAGGAGCAGCAGGAATCCGTCCTCACATATGGGTGTCATCGACGCCGATGAAGCCCCAGCGGAGCATTTCCCCAGCTTTCCATGAAAGCCTTTGGGAATGCAGGCACGCATGCGCGGTTCCCTTCCCGCCTAAAGGTGCCATCTTACCTCAGTCAAATGACATAGCTAAAACAGCACACAAAAATGAAAAAATGAACTATGTACAACTGCAACTCCCAGGGGAGGAGGGAGGGTTGTGAGGACTGATTCCTGCTGCTCCTGGAGAACACCTGTTACAGGTGAGTAACTACTCTTTCTCCAGGACCAAGCAGGAAGTCAGTCCTCACATATGGGTGACTCTCTAGTTCTGTGCTACCAGGAACCCAGGCTGAATAAGAGAACTCCCTCTAGTCCCAGCATTAAAGAAAGGCTTTTCACTGACACAACCTCCACCGGTAGCCCAACAGAGGGCAGGAGTTGCCTAAACCTCAAAGAGATTCCGGAGTACTGCCTGGCCAAAAGCACTGTCCCTACGGGACTCCCTCTCCAGACAGTAATGGGCTGCAAAAGTCTGGCTTGAAGACCAAGTTGCAGCCCTGCAGATGTCTACCAACGATACAGAGCGGAGATGAGCTACTGAGGCAGCCATTGCCCTGACACGGTGGGCCGTGACCCGACCCTGCAAAGGAAGGTCAGCCGCCTTGTAAGCCCAGGTGATACAGTCAGCCACCCAGATGGACAAGTTACGCTTGGACACAGCTAACCCTAAATTATTAGGGTCAAAAGATATGAAGAGCTGAGTAGCCCTTCTGTGCCCTTGCGTACGGTCAAGGTAGAAGGATTAAGGCCCTCCTACAGTCCAGGGTATGCAGAACTGCTTTGGCCTGGCTTGCATGAGGCCTAGGGAAAAATGTTGGAAGAACCACCTCCTGGTTGAGGTGGAAAGAGGAGACAACCTTTGGGAGGAACTTTGGATGAGTCCTGAGGACTACCCTGTTCCTATAAATTCTGGTGTAAGGCCTATCACAGACCAGGGCCTGAAGCTCACTCACTCGCCTAGCCGAGGTAAGGGCTATCAGGAAGAATGTCTTCCAGGACAGAAAGCGTAGTGGACAAGTAGCCATCGGCTCAAAAGGTGGGTGAGTCAATTGTTGCAAGACCATATTCAACTCCCACTCAGGGGCAGGACGACGGATTGGAGGCTTGAGCAAGAGCAAGCCTCTGAGAAACCGGGACACCAAAGGGTGAACCGACAGAGAGTGTCCTTCCACCAGAGAATGGTGAGCTGCTAGGGTTGAGAGGTGGACCCGAACAGAATTGGACTTAAGACCTTGATTGGATAAGTGAAGTACTGAAGCACTATAGGTACAGAACAGGAGAAATGATCCTCTGTACATAACTGACACCACACTGAAAACCTTTTCCATTTAAGAGCATAGGTTTTCCTAGTGGATTCTATCCTAGAGGCTAGGAGAACTTCCTCTACCTCCTGAGGTAGGCCCAAGGGAGCCAAAACTACCCTTGCAGCCTCCAGGCCACCAAATTTAGAGCTTTGAGATTGGGGTGCAGAAGGGTACCCTGATCCTGAGAGAGGAGGTCAGGTTGCAACCCCAGAAGCAGAGGGGGATCCACTGCCAATTGAAGCAGAAGTGGAAACCAGGGCTGTCTGGGCCACCTGGGAGCCACCAGCAGGACTGAGGCCTTGTCCTGAAGAATCTTGAACAGAGTTCGGGCCACCAAAGGCGTGGGAGGAAACGCATACAGGAGACCCTGAGACCAGGGAATCAGAAAAGCATCTGCTGCTACTCGCAGAGGATGCGGTTGCCTGGAGCAGAATTTTGGCAGCTGTTTGTTCAGAGGACTGGCAAACAGGTCTATGGATGGAAGTCCCCATTTCATAAAAATCTTTTGAACTACCAAGGGATGGAAATTTTGTTTATTAACACATGCAACAGAAAAACAAACAAAAAGTAAAGACAATTACCCCAACAAAGTCCCACAACCCCCAAAAACCCCCACCCCCCCGACATAGCACAAAACAGGTATCACATAACCCCCCGTGCCCCACCTCCCGAACCCACCACCAACCCCATCAATCAACACACGTGCCCTTCTCCCACCAACAACCCCCAAAAAGTCCTTGTCAATGTCCGTGTCCCCTCCCCCCCCTCAGTCCAATGTCCATGCCCGACCCAACCTCCCCCTGCAAGAACACCCCAGCATAGTCCACACATTGCATCTTGCAATCCCTGAACCCCTGCCCCGCACAACACCCCCACCAGTCCAAATGTCCAAATGTCCAGTCTGTCTGACTCTCAGACTCCCTCTCCCCACCCATCCATAAACAAAGCCCCCTATCCCCCTCCCTCCCCCTTCAGACCCATCCCATCCAAACAAACACCTCAAAAACAAACCTCCCCACCCCCTCCCCCCAAACCAAATGAAAACATAAGGGCCCCCTTAGCCCATCCCCCACACACTCCCACCAAAACAAATCATAACTACTCATACAAATCAAATAGCGAAATACAAAAGAATACATAACCCTTGTACTGCCCTGCACTCCAGACAACGGAGCGGGATGCCCAGAACACAAAAAGAACAAACAAACACGAAAAACAAAAATATTGGGACGGCCACCCTCTAAGGAGAAAGGGAAAACGGACAACCGGTCAAACCCCTTATGGAGCACCAGCTCACCCCCCCCTCCCCTTCCGGGAGGAAAACACCCCAAAATCATAATGAGAAGTAAACCCCAGGGAAGGGAAAACTAACCCCTCCTATCACACCCCTCCCCCCAGGGAACAAAACAAACCTCACAGTCCTACAGGGATGAGAACCCCAGGGAACCCCTCCCCCTCACGGGGGGCGAAGGGTGAGGTGACGCCACAGACGCTCCCAACGATGAGCCTCCACCACCCGTCTTTCGCGTTGCGCCATGCTGGACACTTCCCCCAGAATGTCCCGCACCACCTCGTCGAGGGGCAGGACCAACCCCCGGGTCGAGACATGACAGCGCGCTTGCCACAGGTGGTAGCGTACCACGGCCGTGACGAGGTAGAGGGTCCCGGAGTCCTGCCTTAGAGGAAAGGACCAGGCCCCGTACACCCACTCCGCATACGTGAGGAGGGAAAGGTCGCGCAGGTGAAGAGCAGCGGACACCAACCGGCAGGCCTCCACGTTAAAGGGGCACTGCCGGAGGAAATGGTCCATGGTCTCCGCCTGCCCCTCACACCCGGCCCTCGGACAGACCCGCTCGGCCTGTGACCTGTACTTGAGGTTGTCCCTCACGTACAAACGCCCGTGGAAAGACAACCAGGCCACATCCCGAACCTTCTTCGGTAGCCGAGGGGAGTTCAACAGCCGAAGGCCCCGCTGCATCACATCCGCCAGACAGTCCCGCAGGGCCCACCGTGGTTGATAGTGAGAGGTGAGAACCATCCGGTATAAGCCTTTCCGCCCCAAGGACTGGGCGAGCGGGTCGGTCACCCCCCACCGCCGAATGAGCCCCACCATCACAAATACGTACGATGGGGCCTGTTCCCCTCTCCGGCGCACACGTGGGCCCGAGGACGCCCCCTCCCACTGTTCCCAAAAGCGGGAGAACCATTCCCGATAGGAGGCCACCCACCAGACCCCACCCCCTTCCCTCATTCTACCCAAGTGGAACGCCATAGACAAGACTGACAGGAAAACAAGGGGGTGCAACATACCCAAACCGCCCTCTGCCCGATCCAGGCAAACGATGTTGCGCTGGACGGGGTTCAGGCGGTTACCCCACAGGAAACAGAAAAAGACGGCACAGACAGACGCCTGACGGGACAACGGAAGGACGAAGACCGTGGCTACGTGCAGAAAGAGAGGAAGCAGAAACGTCCCGAGGAGTTTGATCTTCTCCTCGTACGTACACCTCCACCCCCTCCACCGCAGCACCCTACACCGTGCAGTCTCAAGACAACGGTCCCAATTGGCCTCCGCACAGTCCTCCGACCCGAAGACGAGGCCCAAAACGCGGACCTCCCCCACGGGAGGAGGAAAGGGGGGGCAGGAAGGCGGGGAGGCCTCCGAGGGGCCCAACCACAGCGTCTGGCACTTGCTGTGGTTGACAACAGAGTGGGCTACCTCCGAGTACTCCTCCACGGCCTCCCGCAGGGCCTCCACCCCCTCAGTGCCGTCCACATAAACTGAGATGTCATCAGCGTAGGCAACAACGGACACCGGGGGCGCACCCGGCGCCTCCAGGCCCCGCAACCCACCTGAGGACAATCTCCGGAGGAAGGGGTCGAGGGAGAAGACATACAGCAAGGGGCTCAAAGGGCACCCCTGCCGCACCCCCGAGGCGACACCAAACGGCCGTCCGAGCCACCCGTTAATAAACGGGAAGCTCACCCCCCCTCGGTACAGCGCCTGCACGACGAAGAGGAAACCTGCGGGGAGGCCGAAGTGCTGGAGCACCACCCACAGGTACCGGTGACTGACTCGATCGAAGGCTTTGGACTGGTCCAAGGAGACCAACCAATGGTCCCGGTGGAGCGACTGGCCTCTCTCCACCACCTCCCGGACTGTGGCGACAGCGTCCAGAACCCCTCTCCCCCGAACGGAACAATACTGGGAAGGGGACAGCAAATCGCCCGACACCTCCACCAGTCGGTTGGCCAAACACTTGGCCAGGATCTTCCGGTCCGCGTTCAGAAGAGAGAGCGGCCGCCAGAAGTCCAAGGAGCTATCGTCCTTCCCCTTGGAGAGCAGCAGCAGGACAGACTCGCGAAATGACCGCGGGAGATACCCCGTGTCCATGATCTCCTGAAATAGGGAGGTCAGGAAGGGGGCCAGCTGGGCGATGAACGTGTGATAGAACTCCACCGGGAGCCCATCGCGCCCAGGCACCTTCCCCAACGGCATGGCACGAATCGCCCTCTCCACCTCACCTCCACCTGCTGAATCGGTGCAGCGAGTGCATCAACCTGTGCCTGGACCACAGCCGAATACACCGGGGGAAGGCCCAAGTACTCTCGGATATGGGTGAGGTCCACGGGGCGATCCCCAAACAGGTCCGAGAAGTATTCCCCCACCATCCGCAAAAGGTCCTCCTGGGAGGTATGAATGGTACCGTCCTCGCCCCGCAGGGCCATGACCTCCCGACGCTGAACCCTCTCCCTGCAAGTCCGGAAAGGGTCTGGAGTGGCGCCCCCACCGGCCGCCCCCTCGAAGCATAGGGAGGCATGGCGATCGTAAAGCAGGCCACGGAGCTGGACGCGCACCTCTTCAACCTCCTCCCGCGCTGCCCCTCGGGATACCAAACGATCCAGCGACCTCCGGAGGACAGTGTAGGTGAGGTAGCGGGATCGAGCCATGGAGGTACCCCTGGAACGGAAGAGTTGTCGGGCACGCGTCTTCACCTCATCCCACCCCGCGCCACGGGAAGGAAAAACACCCAACAGGGTCTCCTGGTCTGCGAGAAAGGCCAAGAACTCCTGGACCACCTCTGATGTTGCCAACAACTGCACATTCAGTCGCCACAGGCCAGGACCCCTGCTAAGCTCCTCATGGTTAGCCAGGAAGGACACGGAGAGGACGCGGTGGTCCAAAAAGTCAACCGCCTGCAACTGCGGAGGGGAACACTCCACCCGGGCACTCACATATATCCGATCGATATGACTCCTGCAGGTCCCATGGTAGTAGGTGAAACCCGGCGACCGTGGAAAGGCCCGGTGGAAAACATCCACCAGGTCAGCCGTCCGGGTCATCTCGGCCAAAAAGAGGCCCTCGTAACTAGGTGGGCAACGCTCCCCCCTCGGTCCTGCAAAAAGGTGGTGGTGTTGAAATCCCCGGCGAGGACCACCAAACGGGAGGTGTGTAAGTAGGGGCGGATGACCCCAAACAGGGTCTTCCGCGCCAACTTAGACTGGGGGCCGTAGACCACCACGAAACGAAACCGATGAGGCCCGCAGTAGCCGTCTAAGAGCAAACACCGGCCCTGCTCCAGTTCCCACACGTACTGCACCTGAAATCGGTTAGACGTGAACAAAACCGCCACTCCTGCGTAGGGCTGTGCCGCAAGTGACCAGTACGAAGGGCCCCACCTCCACTCTCGCTTCGCCCGATGAAGGCTAGCGAGCGAGGTGAGCTTGGTCTCCTGCAAGAAGATGACATCCAGCCCACTCGTAGAAAGAAAATCATAGGCCATAGCCCGCGCCTGGTCTGAGAAAATGCTGGCCACGTTGATGGTGGCGCACGAGAATGCAGGAGTGCACACCATGCCTATTTCGAGTGCAGTGACCCTTTCCTCCTCTTCTCACCAACCCCGGGATCCCCAGAATCCCGCTTGCAGGACAAGCCCGCGAGCTCGAACAACTCCTCCTGGTCCACGTCGACCACCTCGAGGATCTCCTCCTCCTCCCGCTCGACCCTGTCACCCCAGGAGGTGCTGGCGCCCCCGGGACCACCAGGCAAAGCTGTCGCGAGGGCAGGCCCAGCCCCCACCGGAGGAGGAGGTACAAACGGGTCAGGGGTCGGAGGAATGACCTCCTCCGTGGGGTCCACCACCTGTGCAGCCCCCCCCTCCCCGGACAAAGACTGAGACAATACGACAGTGCCCAACCCCCGCGGGGGAGGCCAGGGCGGCCGGGTCAGCAGGGGGCTCCTGCGAAGGCCCCGAACCCAACTGCGGGGGTACAAACCCATCCTCCCTCACCCGTCGGGCGCCAGTATCCCCCTTGATTGGAGGACCCTGACTGCGGCGCGCCTTCGGCATCTTTGAAGGTCGCCGCTGAGGAAGAGGAGCCGCCCCCGCCGCTAACCGCTCCGAGCGCCGCACAGGAAGCCCTGCCTCCACAGGCAAGCCCTCATCCGCCTCAGCCGCATCAGCAGCCAAAAAGACGAAACGGTTGATGTCCAACACGGGCTCTGCATCCAGCAACGGGGATGTCTCCCGTTTCTTCCTTTTGGACTTGCCACCCTTGGAAGGGACCGTAGTCCATTCCTCAGGTGGCACCACCCGCAACCTACTATCCTGTCGTGAGACATGAACCTCCACCACATCAACCCTCTCCTCCTTCCTACCCGAATCCCCTCCCCCTGGTGGCTCCCTCGGCTCGATGGACTCCTCCACCCTAGGGCCCTCGGACTCCTCCTGAGGGAGAGGGGCTTCCACGACCTCCTCCCGCACAGGAACCCGAGGTGGAGTGACGACATCCCCCCCCGGTCCATTGTGTGATGCGGAGGGGCAGCGAGCGAAGGGGTGGCCCAACTCCCCGCAAAGGTTACACCGAATAAGCAAACACCCGGCCGAGGCGTGACCCCGTCCACCACAACGGGTGCAGACCTGCTCGGGACAGTTCATGCTCAAATGGTGGAATGAGCCACAGCGGTGACACTCACGGGGTTGCCCGGGGTAATAGCACAAGATGCGATCCCGACCGAGGAAACCGGCCGAGGGCACATGCTGCACCACGTTTCCCACCTCACGCAAACGAATCCTACCCTTCCACGACCCGTCCCACACCCCTAGGGGCCCAGCGCCCTTAACCAGGGGTGCGAGGAGCACCGCATGGCGCGACAACCAAAACTGGATGTCCTGCCCTGGGAGCGACTCATTCCGGGATAGGATGGTCACAGGTACCGTCCCTTGGCGAGAGATAGGCACAACACGAAAATCGGCCCACCCTCCCTGCCCCCTCTGCTGCTGGTATCGGTCCCAAAAAATCTCCAGCCCCCGTCTCAACATGAAACTAACATCATATTCAATGGTGTTGTTCATGTGGATGAAGGCATAGAGATCTCCCGGGAGAAACCCCAGCCCAAGGACCATCCTCAAGACCTGTTCCCTGGCTGGAGGGGACCCCTCCCCAGCCCACCAGATCTGCGCCACGTTGCGTCGTCGAACCTCACCCCCTACCCCTCGGAAACCTCCCCCACCTCCTCCCCCTCCTACGGGATCATTCCCCTGGGAACCCCCCCTCCCCCCAGCCCCACCCGATGTCCCAGGAGTGGTGCCCGACCCCCTTAGAGCCTCCGCAAAGGTACGGGGGGGGGGGAGCCGACCGCCCAGCTCCCAACCCCTGTCCTCCTTGATCTTCCCCTGCTGCCACCTGCGGGGGATCCCGCTGCTGGTCTGCGGGATCCACAACCTCCGCACATGGGGTGACGTGAGGACTGGGCAAAGTCAGCTCCGCCAACACTGAATCAGGGATGCTCTCCCTTCCGGATCCCTGGGTGCCACCGAGAACCCCCGGATCACCCCCTGCCGCCACCTCCAGCTGCCGGAAGGCAGCAAAGGCCCCGGGAGGGCCCGTCGGGGTTTCCAAAGCTAATTGCAGGGCATCACGAACCTGGTTCTCGGTGACACCCAGGGGACCGGAAAGCCCCCCCAAACCTCCGTCCCGCGTTCCCGACCCAGCGCAAGGCTCCTGGGTCTCGGCCACCACTACCGGGGACGAACCCCGCTCCCCTCCCTTCCCGGGATCCAGGGGGACCATCTCCACCCCTGACCCCACTGAGGACAAACCCTTCCCCCGAGCAGGGCCAGCCACTACCTCCTTCCCCATTATATGACCAGTCAGCCGCTCCCCCCTTCCCTCCGCCAAACCCTCTCCTGACCCACCTTCCGCCACCCCCTGTACAGCTACCGACAACAAGGCAGGACCTACCCGAGACAGCAGGGCAGATCCCCCACCCAGAACATCCCCCAAACTGTCATCCCCCTGCCCCTTGTCCCTCCCAGGTCCTACCTTATCGTCGGAGCCAGACGTGGCACAGGGGTCCTGAACCATGCGGCCGGCAGCCAAGGCTCCAGCATGAAGGGCAGGCGCCCCCCTGCGAGCCAGGCCCCCTTTAGCCACACTAGCTGAAAAAGCAGGCGCCTGCTCATCCCGCTCCGCTGACGTAGAAAACTGGAAATCCTTCTTTCCCTTCTTCCCTTGACTCCCCCCAGGGGCTGCAGCAAAGGAAAAGCAGCCCCCACCCTGCTCCTTCCCCTTCCCAGTACCCTTCCGGCTCCAAACCGCCACTGCAGGGTACACAGAGCGGCCGTCATCCAGCCGTTTGGAAGCCGGAAGGGCAGCCGCCCAAGAGGGGCCCTGACCCCCACCCTTTCCCCCACCAAAGTCTGGTACCGAAGCCCAATCTGCTGCTGCAGACCAGGAAGACCGATCCACACCGGAAACAGCTGCTGCCGACCTCCGGAGATGAGAAGGCGAACCCAGAGAAGTAACAGCTGTTCCCCGAATGACAGGCTGCTGTATCGCTGACCGGCAAGGCAGGACAGACTCTTCCTGAGAGCTCCGGTGATACTGTGTCTTCAGGGCAGCAGCAGACTCGTCGCCATCCTCACACTTCCGGGCTACCCCGGAAGTGACAGAGGTGTGCGGAGGGCGGCCATCCCGCAGCTGTGCACTGCCCCGGGTAATCCCGACGACGTCCTCCTCCTGCAGGGGAAGCCCTTCAGCGTCAAGAACGCTGGCACGGGAACTCCGGCGGCCATTTTGAAAACGTCGATCAGCCACCCCGGACCCAGGAATCATCGGAGGAGGCACAGGGACAATCCCAGGATCTTGCTGCATACTACTCCGTCCCTCCTTCATCCCTTCTCCCCGATCCACCGGAGGAACACTAAACACGGAGTCCCGCGAAGCTCGTCTGGTCATCGCCCCTCCCCCAAACTTCCCGGGGGCATCGATCAGCAGGGAGCAACCTGGGGGAGCACTCGAAACCTTCACCATATCCACAGAGGCTACATCCGGTGATCCAGACACCATATTCGCCAGCAGGTAAGGAGTTCCGGGGTCAGGAATATGGACCACAGATTCCAAATCTGATACTCCTGTATCTTCCGTATCTGGCATAGGCAAGGGCAAGGGGGGACAGCAAAACCATCGGGAACCCACCGGCCGCCCCCCCCCCCCGGGGGCCCCCCCCCCCGGACTGCGGCTTCACCAATCTTCCACCTATCATAATTGGCATAAATCTCCGTGAGGGACCCACAACCCTGTTGTTTGAGGTAAACGATGTCCCGGTACTTGCCCTTCAAGGCCCGCTTCAACCCCTTTTTATAGGTGGAATAGGCCACCCATTCCTCCCCAGGAATGAGGGCCTGCAGGCTCTCCAGGTGGGAGAGCTGGGCTTGCATCTGGGCCGCCTCCTCCTGGAGACCCCGAAGTCGCCGTACTGCCGCCACGATTGCATCTGGGGCCCGAACTGGCTGCTGGAAGGAAGGCAAGCCCGACCCACCGTCCTCATCCTCACTGGAGGAGGTAGAGGCCTCCTCCAGGACCCGAGGCGGATGGGGGAACCCACCTCCTCCAGCACTATACTTTTCAGCTCTCCAGGGTCTCCCAGGGCCTCTCCCTTCTGCCACCCAGCCTCCACACCCTGCCTGGGGAGGAGACAGGAGCCTCCTCCCTGGGGTAGCGGGCCCAAACCTCCATACCTGTGAGTCCCTCCTCCCTGACCAGGCACAGTCCTACCTGGGGGGTCCCCCACCCGGGGCACCGGTTGTTCCATACTGCTGGTTCCCCCATCCAGGTTCAGTGAAGGAGGCCCACCAGGCTTGGCAGGCCTCTGGGCCTGGGCCTCTCCTGCTGGAGGTGGCCCAGGGCCCGACATCCAACCACAGGTAGGAAACAGGACCTCCTCCCTAGCAGGAGCTCTTCAGAACAGGTCTCCTCACCACAACAGCCAAACAGGAAGTGGGAGGAGCTGCCACTCGTGGGGCTGCAGAATCCTACTCAACCTGTCTGCCAGGTAGTTCTCCTGGCCGGGTAGATATACTGCTTTGAGGAGCATGTTGTGTCTGAAAGCAAAAAAGCAAAGGTCCTGTGCCTCCTGACAGAGGAGCCTGGACCCAGTTCCGCCCTGCTTGTTCACATAGAACATGGCTACCTGGTTGTCTGTTTGAACTAGGACAGACTGATGAGCCAGGGTTTGAGAAAAAGCCTTGAGGGCTAACCGAATAGCTCTGAGTTCCAGGAGATTGATTTGCTGTGCAGATTCCCAGGGAGACCACAGGCCCTGGGTGCACTTGCCTAGACAATGAGCTCCCCAGCCTTGCAGGGAGACATCCGTAGTCAAGACCACTGTGAACGCAGGACTCTGAAAAGGTACTCCTTTCAACAGATTGGGTGGGTGTAGCCACCATCTGAGGGAGTGCAGCAAGTGTCTGGACACCTTTACCCTGTCTTTGAGGTTGCCTGTGGCCTGTGACCACTGAGTCCGCAGGCACCACTGTGCAGCCCTCATATGGAGCCTGGCATTGGGGGTCACATGTACTGTCGAAGCCATGTGGCCAAGAAGCCTCAGGCAGAGTCTGGCAGAGACCAGCGACCTGAGGAGAAACTGGCTTGCTAAGTTTATCAGTCTCTGGGCCCGGTCTTTTGGCAAGAACGCCTTTGCCAGCAGCGAGTCCAACCTTGCTCCTATGAACTCCAAGTTCTGGGAGGGAAGCAAAGTGGACTTTGCAAAGTTTATTAAAAACCCCAGGCTTTGAAGAAGAGCAATAGTTCTGAGGGTGGCTTGGCTGGCCTCCTGGCATGTCTGACCCCTGATGAGCCAGTCGTACAGATAGGGGAAGACAAAGATTCCCTGATTTCTCAGGTAGGCCGCCACCACTGCCAGGTATTTGGTAAAGACTCTGGGAGCGGAGGTGAGGCCAAAAGGCAGTACTCTGTACTGATAATGGTTTCCTCCCACAATGAACCTGAGGTACTTTCTGTGGTCTGGATGAATGAGGATGTGGGTATACGCATCCTTTAGATATAAGGAGCATAGCCAATCTCCCTGCTGGAGGTAGGGCAGAAGTGTTCCAAGAGTAAGCATCTTGAACTTTTCCTTCTCTAGGAACTTGAGGTTTCTGAGATCCAGAATAGGTCGAAGACCATCGGTTCTTTTGGGTACCAGGAAATACCTGCAGTAGAACCCTTGACCTTGCAAGTGGGGAGGCACAGGCTCCACCGCCCTGTCTACCAACAGACCTTGGAGCTCCTGAAGGAGAAGATCTGTGTGGACTATGCTTAACACCCAACTGTCTCCAGTGATGAGTGGCCACTGGTGGGCAAACAGAGCGAGGCGACCTCCTGTGCAGGGTTGGGAGAGCAGGGACGGAGAGGCTATGCTGAAGGAGTCAAAAAACCCCACCCTGCTGAGTGGGAGCAGGGGCCGGAGGCTTGGGGGTCCTCTGAGGGGCAGCTTGGGCAGCCTGATATTGTGGGTACTGTTTGTAGGCAGTGCCCTTCTTCGGGTAAAAGGGCTTTTTACCCGAGCCCTTCTTTTTGTGAGAAGGGGCAGAGGTCTTTCTAGACAGCCTTGTCCTTGTAAGGTGCTCGGTCTTGAGCTGTGCGGCCTTCTCGGCCATGGGCTTGCCAAAAAGGTTCTCACCTCGGCAAGGGACATCGACCAACTTGTCCTGAACCCATGGCTCGAGGTCCGATGACTGCAGCCATGCCTGGCGTCGAGCCGCGATGCCGGCTACCGCAACTCGAGCCGAAGCCTCGAAGCCATCGTAGGTGGCGCGGGACATAAACCTGGAGCAGTCCCGAATCCCCGAAGACAAGGACTTGAATCTCTGCAAGTCCTCCCCGGAGAGACCAGCAGAGAACCCGGCCAACTCCTTGGCCAGGTCTCGCAAGTACATTATCATGTACAGCTGGTAAGACTGGACACTGCATATGGAGCCTGGCATTGGGGGTCACATGCACTGTCGAAGCCATGTGCCCTAGAAGCCTCAGGCAGAGTCTGGCGGATACCAGGGACCTGCAGAGAAACTGATTTGTCAAGGCCATCAACCTTTGGGCTCTGTCTTCTGGCAAGAATGCCTTTGCCAGGAGAGAGTCCAACCTTGCCCCTATGAACTCCAAGTTCTGGGAGGGGAGCAAAGTGGACTTTGCGAAGTTTATGACAAACCCCAGGTGTTGTAGACGAGCAATAGTCCTGAGGGTGGCTTGATGGGCCTCCTGACATGTCTGACCCCTGATGAGCCAGTCTAGATAGGGGAAGACAAAGATTCCCTGATTTCTCAGGTAGGCCGCCACCACCGCTAAGCACTTTGTAAAGACTCTGGGGGCGGAGGTGAGGCCGAAAGGCAGCACTCTGTACTGATAATGGTTTCCTCCCACAATGAACCTGAGGTACTTTCTGTGGTCTGGATGAATGAGGATGTGAGTGCACGCATCCTTTAGATCCAAGGAGCATAGCCAATCTCCCTGCTGGAGGTAGGGCAGAAGGGTTCCAAGAGTAAGCATCTTGAACTTTTCCTTCACTAGGAACTTGTTGAGGTTCCTGAGGTCCAGACTGGGTCGAAGGCCACCGGTTCTTTTGGGCACCACAAAATACCTGGAGTAGAATCTGTGACCTTGCAAGTGGGACGGCACAGGCTCCACCGCCCTGTCCACCAACAGACCTTGAAGCTCTTGAAGGAGAAGGTCTGTGTGCAGGGGAGGCCTGGGAGGCTCCCCTGGAAAGTATGGAGGAGGCCGTTGGTGAAAATGGAGGGCATAGCCCTTGTGGACTATCTCCAGCACCCAACTGTCCTCGGTGATAAGGGACCACTGGTGGGCAAAGAGGGCGAGACGACCTCCAGTGCAGGGTTGGGAGAGCAGTGGAGGAGAGACTACGCTCAAGGAGTCAAAAACCCCCACCCTGCTAAGTGGTAGCAGAGGCCTGAGGCTTGGGGGCTCTCTGCCTACGGGGCCCATTACCCTGGCCCTTGGCTTGCTGACCCTGGGGGGCAGCTTGGGCAGCCTGATATTGCGGGTACTGTTTGTAGGCAGTGCCCTTCCTCGGGTAAAAGGGCTTTTTACCCGAGCCCTTCTTTTTATGAGAAGGGGCAGAGGTCTTCCTCGACAGCCTTGTCCGTGTGAGGTGCTCGGTCTCGAGCTGAGCGGCCTTCTCGGTCATGGGCTTGCCAAAAAGGTTTTCACCTCGGCAAGGGACATCGACCAACTTGTCCTGAACCCATTGCTCGAGGTCCGATGACTGCAGCCATGCCTGGCGTCGAGCCGCGATGCCGGCTGCCGCAACTTGGGCCGAAGCCTCGAAGCCATCGTAGGCGGCACGGGACATGAACTTCGAGCAGTCCCGAATCCCCAAGGACAAGGACTTAAATCTCTGCAAGGGTTCCCCAGAGAGACCAGCAGAGAACCCGGCCAACTCCTTGGCCAGATCCCTTAAGTACATGCCCATGTACAGCTGGTAGGACTGGACACGGCAAGCAAGCATCGAGCCCTGGAAGCACTTTCTACCGACGCCATCGAGGTTTCGGGCCTCCCTGCCAGGAGGCACCGGAGTGCATCTTCTGGCTCTTCAGACGATGCATGGCCGATTCCACAACCATGGAATAGTGCGGTAGCTGTGCCTTCTGAAAACTAGGGCTCTTCCGGAGTCGACAGATCAAATCGACTCGCTTGCTAAGAACCGGCGCCGAGGCCAGTGCCTCCCACATAAAGAAGTGGAGCCGTTCCAGCATCGGAGGAACTGGGACAGTAAAGGCCTCCTTCGGAGGAGAGTCATACTGTAGCGCCTCGAGCTCTTCAGCTCGAGGCTCTTCCTCGGGGTCCGCCGGAATAGCCAAGGCAGTGGCCATATCCCAGATGAACTCCGAGAACTGGGTGTCCTCCGGGGGGGACCTACTCCGGGGCTCAGGCTGCGGTGTGTCTGAAGGGACGCACCGAGTCTTGAAGGTATCAGGAGACTCCTCGTCCTCCGTCTCCCAAGCCGACTCGTCCGAGGAAGAGTCGGGGTCCGACCCCGCGGGGCCCTGGAGCACCCGCGCCGACGCCAGAAGCACCGGCGTCGACGCCCTCGGTCCCGAACGGGAGGTCGAGGGAGACCGCGACCGAGGTCGACTCCGAGCCACGATGGACTCTAGTATCGGCTCAGTCTCCGGGGTCGACTTCGACGTCGATGTCCCGGTGGTCGGGGCAGATGCGCCAGACAGGCTGGCCATCAGTGCACGCTGCTGCTCCATGAAGGCAGACAATCTGGTCTCCAAGGCTGTCATCCTGAGACCCAGCTCAGGAGATGCAGCAGCCACCGACTCGGGCCCGACGTCGGCTCCCTGGTAGGAGAGTCCACGAGGACTACGGGGCTTACGTGTCCAGCAGACTCCGGCTCCACACGAGGAACTTTGGCAGGCTTCTCCGGTTCCACGGGCCCGGGGTGACGGTCGGGCGTCTTAGACCTGGCCCTCGAGGAGCCAGGGACCTACTCTGACGACATCCTTGCGAGCCGCTTCTTCCTCTTGGGTTCCCGGTCGGGGGACCCCCTATCCGAGGAGCTTCGACGGTGCTCGGGATCGGAATCCCGAGATGTCGAGGCCTCAGATGAGGTCCGGGCCCGGCCGGAGGCTGAGTCCGAGAAAAGCCTTTCCTTTTGCTGCTGGCAACTTCGTAGTGCCTTGGAAGACATCTTTCCACAGGCCCCGCACGACTTAGGATCGTGGTCAGGGCCGAGGCACCGAAGGCAGCAGTCGTGTGTGTCGGTGAGATATTAGTTTCTTACACCGATCACACTTCTTAAAACCACTGGAAGCCATCGGGGAAAAAAAAGAGTCCCCGTGAGGTCAAAGGACCGGCCTTCCAGGGAAAAATGGAAATAAGGGCGCGAACGCCAGCCACAAAGGGCAAAAACCGAAAAAGAAGAATCGGGCTCGATACCGGTGTACTGAACCCGGCGGGAGTGAGGTAAGATGGCACCTTTAGGCGGGAAGGGAACCGCGCATGCATGCCTGCATTCCCAAAGGCTTTCATAGAAAGCTGGGGAAATGCTCCGCTGGTGCTTCATCGGCGCCGATGACACCCATATGTGAGGACTGACTTCCTGCTTGGTCCTGGAGAATGTGCAAATACGCCTCCGTTAAATCTATGGAGGTCAGAACTTCGCCCGGCTTCACCGACCGGATAACGGACCGCAAAGTTTCCATTCGGAAATGAGGCACTCGCAAACAGCGATTTACGTGTTTGAGATCCAAAACAGGCCGAAAAGAATCTTCCTTTTTGGGGACGACAAAATTAATAGAGTATTGACCTAAGCCGTACTGGTCTACAGGCACCGGCACTACCGCCTGAAGCCGCAGCAGACGTAGCAGCGTCTGGTGGACCGCCTCTTTCTTTGCCTGCAGACCGCACGGAGAAAGGACAAAAGCGTCCGGCAAAGGCTGCGCGAACTCTAGCGCATAGTCGGACCTGATAATCTCCAGGACCCACTGGTTCATAGTCGCCCAGGCGGAGAGGAAACGCTGCAAGCGACCCCCGACAGGAACCTCCACGTGGACCGGCCTCACTTCATTGCGGCTTCTTAGCTGAGCTCTGTTGGGTACTAAAGTAGCCCCTGTTGAAACCCCTGGCGCCACAAAAGGACTGCCGTCTGGCCACAAAACGACCCCGCTGATACGGCGAGAAGCGAGATCCTCGAAACCGGCGAAAGTCCCTACCGTGACCTCTTTGTAAGGAACTTATTTTCGCCGCTCTCGGCCAGTCCTCGGGAAGACGACCCCCTTTCGAGTCTCCCAGATCCTTAACTATCTTCTCTAACGCTTCCCCAAACAATAACTTGCCCTTGTAGGGAAGCTTACTGAGACGTGCCTTAGAAGACGCATCAGCCGCCCAATTTCGTAGCCAGAGAAAACGCCTAGCCGCAATCAGCAATGCCATAGACTTTGTGGCAATACGCACCAAATCATAAAAAGCGTCCGCTAAATAGGCCGCCGCGGACTCCAGCTTAGCGCCATCCACCGGAGCAATCTCCACCTTCTCCGGGGACTGCTCCCCCTGCAGCCAGCGGATAGACGCGCGCGACACATAGGCCCCACAGACAGACGCCTGCTGGGCCAGGGCGCTGGCATCAAAGGCTTGCTTCAAAAGCGCTTCCAACCGACGATCCTGCAGGTCCTTAAGCGCTGTCCCCCCTTCAACAGGGATGGTGGTCTTCTTAGTGACTGCTGACACTAACGCATCCACTTTAGGCATACGGAGCAAGTCCTTCTCATCCTGAAGAACGGGATAGAGCCGAGTTATCGCACGCCCCCCTCTCAATGAGGCCTCTGGGCATTCCCATTCGGACTCAATCATTTGCTTAATAACCCTATGAATAGGGAAACATTTTTGCTCTGATCTAAACCCCTGTAATAAGGGATCTTCAAGAGGCTCCTGCTGCACCGCTGGCAGCACCATATTTAAAGCCGCAAGGGACTGAGTAATCAAGGCCCCCAGCTCCTCCTTAAGAAAGGCTCGAAAGACATTGGGATCCTCGCCCAGTCCCAATTCTCCTTCTTCCAACTCCCCCGGCCAGGTATCCCCAGCTGCCTCGGAGAGGATCTCTCCTTCCTCAGGCACTGGAGAAAAAAACACTACGTGCCCCTGCCTCTAAGCCTGTGTCCAGCACTGTCTCCCTCGAAGAAGTGCCCTCCCCCGGGTCTGCCAGCCCAGGATCCAAGGGTTGACCCCCAAACAGACTGACTGAGGCTGCACCGAGAGACAATTGAGATTTTTTTTTAACAGATAAGCATTATGCAGCGACACAATAAAATCCGGGGAGAAAAAGGAGCCCCAAGACTCTGGTAATGCAGGCCCGGGCATCTGCTGGTGCTCCTCTGACGAAGGAGCCTTGTGGGACTTAGACCGCTTCTTTTGCAACTTGCCTGGCAGCGCGGGAGACACAGTCGGCTCCTTCAAAATGGCCGCCATTCCCGCCTTTTCTAAGGAGCTGGGAGACAGCGCCAACAACTCTCCTGATTTCTTTCCCTCCATAAATTTACAATAGGAGAAGCTAGACCAACGAAAACCAAGCGCACTGCCGCGGGAAAAGAGAAACGGAGCTGCGGGAACAAGACACGCGGGCTGCCTCCCCTCAAAACACTGACCGCCGATGAACAAGGACAATGCCACCGTACACACGCAGCAGCGAAAGAACTGCGCTACCCGTGACCCCTGCTTACCTGCTGACCCCGACAGCAGCCAACGGCCCTGCCCGCGCTTCACCGCTGCTAGCGGGAAGCTGGCGAGGCTGTGAAACGGGAGGGAAGGAGAAGGACACTGGGGCTCCCAGGCCTGATTCCTTAGCCCCTGACAGCAAGTCTCCTGTGAGGCAGACTCTGCCTCTAGAAGCCGAAGAAACAAGCGGCTGGAGAACCTGAGCGGTACAGCACTAGCTTCGCTCCTGAATCGCTGCCTTTATTTTATTTCACTTTATTTTCTTTTAGTAATATTATCGGTTAGAACTGCCCTGCTAGGACAGACAAACCAGGGGCGCCAGAGGTAAAGTCTCCCTTACTTTACCCATTAATAGGATAGCCTTTGCCCTTTTCTAAAACAAGAATTGTTCCTATTTCTTTCCTTTAAAAAGTAGATCCACTAAGGCTTCACAAATCGTCTCTCTGGGGAGCTGGGATCAGACGTTCTGTTCAGCTGCTGAGGACTGAAAGACTGATTCTCTAACACCAGGGGGGCTGGGTAACCTGTCAGGAAAACTGTCAGTATTTCAGTCCTCAGCTGCTGGAGCGGATTGATCACCCAAAGGTCATGGACTGGCCCGGAGAGATGAATAGGAATATAGGATACAGATGAGGCATCACTTAACCTTAGTACATTATCCTATATATCCAACTCCACAGCAGAGACATTCCTTTCGCCATGGAGCATGCTTATAAAAAGCTACTTGCTAAATGCATAATGGTCAGTTAAATCTTGTCACGGTCAGAGATTATCTTTTAAGCATGCACATCTGGGGGAAAAAAAAAAGGAGCACTTCCGTATCTATACGACTAAGAGTCCAGTTGAATCTATTTTCTTTGCAGTACCCAAAGACAAGAGAAAAGATTGGGAGAATAAAATTTAACAAGGTTGTTCACGCAACGCTATTCTGTTACACTGGCTTGAAATTATCAGACCAGTGATTTTGCATTTTATGGAAGCTAAAAAGGACCTACAGGTCAGAGTGATTCAGAGCTCTAATGCTGAAAGATTATGTAGATTTTACTTTGTAACCAAAGTTAGATTCATCTTTTAATCATGTTCTACTACATAAAACTAGTTGAATTATACCCTTATCAGCCTTGCAACAACAAAATTGCAGCACCAATATTAACAAATCGAGCAAAATGTATAGCATGAAAACAGTCAAAAATAATGACCTGCCTGTATTAGACCAGCAGATAAAACTTACTCTACTATGGTATCTCGATCTGCTATGTCACCGAGGACCATCCGCTGTATTATACTGTTATGTTCTTCCTCTGAGAGGTTTTTGTAGGAAACAAGAGGGATATTGTATTTTGTTGCAGGTGATGGGTCCACTCCTTGGAGCCATGGATGATTTTCAATCTCTTCCAATGACGCTCTTCGTTTTGGGTCTCTCTGCAACATCCGAGTAATCAGACTGGGAAGAGAAACAAAACGTAACAATTTCAAAAGAGCCTTTACAAAAACAGTGCTGAATAAAAACAGACAAGTATAAATTGAAATTATTTTAAAACAAGCAGATCTACAATATGACTGGCAACAGAAAGCCAACTACAAACAGGACACTTTCACAGTTTTAAATATGCATGTACTATGTTGTTGTTGTTATTGTTTTTAAGTGCCATCGAGTCGGAGTCAACTCATAGCAACCCTCTGGATAGCTATCATAAATTGTGTTCGGTCTTCAGTCAGGCGGCTCATTGTTGACAGACTGGTACCTGTAGCTGCTGTTATTGTATCGATCCATCTCACTGCTGGCCTTCCTCTTTTGCGTTGACCTTCTATCTTGCCAAGCATGGTGTCTTTCTCTAATGATCTCTCTCTTCGCATGATGTGTCCAAAGTATGAAAGTCAAAGTCTTGTCATCTGAGTTTCTAAAGAAAGCTTAGGTTTGATCTCCTCTAGTACCGACTGGTTTGTTCTTCGGGCAGTCCATGGTATACACAGTATTCGCTGCCAGCACCATAATTCAAAGGCATCAATTTTCTTCCCGTCTATCTTTTTCACTGTCCAGCTTTCAAATCCATATGATGTTATTGAAAATACCATGGCTTGAACAAGTCAAATCTTTGTATGGAGAGAGACATCTCTGCTCTTGAGAATCTTATCTAGGTCTTTCATAGCCATTCTGCCAAGAGCAATGCGTTGTCCGATTCCTTGACTGCTTGTTGCTTCTTTATAGATAGTTGATCCAAGTAAGTTAAAGTTGTTCACGATTTCAATTTCTTCTCCTTCAACGATAAACCTGTTGATTATGCCAGTTGTCATGATCTTTGTCTTCCTTACATTAAGGAGCAAGCCCATTTTGAGACTATGTTCTTTGATTATGAGAAGCAAATGTTTTAGATCATCTTCACTTTCAGCCAGTAATGTGGTATCAGCATAGCGAAGGTTGTTGAGTCTTCCACCAATCTTCACACCTCTGTTGTCTTCATACAATCCTGCTTCTCTGAAAATTTGTTCTGCATATAAATTAAACAGGTAGGGGGAAAGTATGCAGCCTTGTCTTACACCTTTGCTTATTTTAAACCATTCTGTTTCTCCTTGTTCTGTTCGAACTGTTGCTTCTTGATGTACTATACCTTGATGTACTATACCTCCACATATTGCCACGAAAATAAGGGAACTCCTCTATTTTATTGGGGGGAGGGGAGGGGAGTTTTGGCTCGGTAGTTTACTTCTGCTCTGGTATTCTTATAGTTCAACTGGAAAAGAACATTAGGCGATGGTGCCATAAATTCTAGCTACTATTAATTTATACAGTACTACTAGATATATGCTACGGGCATGCCACCCTTAGTGAGCCTGATCTCATTGGATCTCTGAAGCTAAACAGAGTTAGACCTGATTAGTACTTACATGGGTGGCCACCTTGGGATACCAGGTGCTGTAGGCTTACCACATTGAAGAAATGCCTGGCAATCTACTTCCAGTTGTACTTTGCCAAGAAAACCCAGTGGATAGCTATAGGCCGATGCAGAAATCTGCGCTAGTGCCCAGTACATAAAGCTCTAGCACAGGGTTTCATAGCGAGAGTTTAATGCTGAGATGCAATATGCAAATTAACTAGTATGCAAAGAGTCAGCAAACTGGGACAGCAAGACAAACATATGCGCACAGAAGTCAGCGCAAGTTTGACATGCTACATGCTGTCCCGGACAAACAGTCACCCGAAGTGAAGTTTGACATCTCATCTAGAGTAGTTACTCACCTGTAACAGGTGTTCTCCAGGAATCAGTCCTCACTTATGGGTGACATCGACGGAGCCCCCATGCGGAGCATTTCCCCAGCTTTCCAAGAAAGCCTTTGGGAATACACCCACGTATGCGCGGTCCCCTTCCCGCCCAAAGGTGCCATCTTGCTCAGTCAGATGACATAGCTAAAAGACAGCACAAAAACAAAATGAACTATATACAACTGCAACTCCAAGGGGAGGAGGGAGGGTTGTGAGGACTGATTCATGCTGCTCCTGGAGAACACCCGTTACAGGTGAGTAACTACTCTTTCTCCAGGACCAAGCAGGAAGTCAGTCCTCACTTATGGGACTCCCTAGCTCTGGGCTACCAGGAACCCAGGATGAAAAATAGAGCTCCCTCTGTGAAGTCCCAGCATCAGGGAAAGAATTTTACTGAGAACAGATCCCCCTGGTAGCCCAACAAGAGGGCTGGAGGGCAGGAGTTGCCTAAACCTCAAAGAGATTCCGGGGTACTGCCTGACCAAAAGCACTGTCCCTATGGGACTCCCTCTCCAGGCAGTAATGGGCTGCAAAAGTCTGGCTTGAGGACCAAGTTGCAGCCCTACAGATGTCTGCCAACGGTACAGAGCGGAGATGAGCTACCGATGCAGCCATTGCCTGGACACGGTGGGCTGTGACTTGACCCTGCAGGGGAAGGTCTGCTGCCCTGTAAGCCCAGGTGATACAGTCTGCCACCCATATGGACAAGGTACGCTTGGAGACAGGCGACCCCAAGTTGTTTGGGTCAAAGGAGATGAAGAGCTGAGTAGCCCTCCTATGACCCTTAGTACGATCAATGTAGAAAGACAAGGCACTTCTACAGTCCAGGGTATGCAAGACTTCCTCAGCCCGGCTGGCATGGGGCCTAGGGAAAAATGTTGGAAGAACCACCTCCTGATTGAGGTGGAAAGAGGAGACTACCTTCGGGAGGAACTTAGGATGAGTCCTAAGGACTACCCTGTTCCTATAGAAACGAGTGTATGGCCTGTCACAGACCAGGGCTTGAAGTTCACTCACTCGTCTGGCTGAGGTCAGTGCCACTAGGAAGAGAGCCTTCCAAGAAAGGAAGCGGAGAGGACATGTAGCCATCGGTTCAAAGGGAGGGCGAGTAAGCTGCTGCAAGACCACATTCAACTCCCACTCCGGGGCTGGTGGACGGAGACGAGGCTTTAACAAGAGCAAGCCTCTGAGGAACCGGGACACCAAGGGGTGAACCGATAAAGAGTGCCCTTCCACCAGTGAGTGGTGGGCTGCTAGAGCAGAAAGGTGTACACGAATAGAATTGGACTTAAGACCCTGATTAGACAAGTGCAGCAGGTACTGAAACACCACTGGCACAGGACTGGAGAAAGGGTTCTCCTGGCGTTGGTCACACCACAAGGAGAACCGTCTCCACTTCAGGGCATAGGTCTTTCTGGTGGATTGCTTCTTAGAGGCCAAGACCACCTTTTCAACTTCCTGAGGCAGGCCCCAGGGAGCCAGCACTACCCTTGCAGCCTCCAGGCCATCAAATTGAGAGCTTTGAGATTGGGGTGCAGAAGAGAACCCTGATCTTGAGAAAGAAGATCTGGTTGCAACCCCAGAGGGAGTGGGGTGTCCACCGCCAGCTGTAACAGAAGCGGGAACCAGGGCTGCCTCGGCCATCTGGGGGCTACCAATATGACTGAAGCCTTGTCCCTTAGAATCTTGAACAAGGTTCTGGCCACCAGGGGCGTGGGAGGAAACGCATACAGAAGGCCCTTGGACCATGAGATCAGGAAGGCATCCGCTGCGAATCTCGTGGGATGCGGTTGCCTGGAGCAGAACTGAGGCAGCTGCCTGTTCGGGGGACTGGCAAAGAGGTCTATGGATGGAAGTCCCCATCTCAGGAAGATGTTCTGAACCACTAAAGGATGCAGTTGCCATTCGTGAGGTTGCAGAACCCTACTCAATCTGTCCGCCAGGCAATTTTCCTGGCCAGGAAGATAGACTGCCCTGAGCAACATATTGTGTCGAAGTGCAAAAGAGCATAGGGCTTGTGCCTCCTGACACAGGGGCCTGGACCCCATGCCCCCTTGCTTGTTCACACAGAACATTGCTACCTAGTTGTCTGTCTGCACCAAGACAGACTGGTGGGCCAGGGTGTGAGAGAAGGCTCTGAGGGCTAAGCGAATCGCCCGGAGCTCCAACAAGTAGATTTGTTGCGAGGCTTCCCAAGGAGACCACAGGCCCTGTGTGCACTTGTCCAGACAATGTGCACCCCAGCCCTGCAAGGAGGCATCGGTTGTGAGCACCACAGTAGAAACAGGTACCTGAAAAGGCATTCCCTGTAGAAGGTTGGGGGGGGGTGTAGCCACCACTGCAGAGAGTTGAGGAATGGTTCGGACACCCTTATTCTGTCTCGGAGGCTTCCTGTGGCCTGTCTCCACTGAGTCCTGAGGCACCAATGTGCACACCTCATATGCAGGCGGGTATTGGGGGTCACATGCACTGTCGTTGCCATGTGGCCCAGGAGCCTTAGACAGAGTCTGGCGGAAACCAGGGAGTGGTTTAGAAACTGGCTGGCCAAGTCCATCAGCCTTTCCGCTCTGTCTTCTGGGCAAGTAAGCCTTTGCTTGCAGGGAGTCCAAACGTGCTCCGATGAACTCTAGGTTCTGGGAGGAGAGCAAATTGGACTTTGCGAAGTTTATGACAAAGCTTACTTGCTGAAGGAGAGACAGTACAGAGGGTGGCTTGCCTGGCCTCCTGGAGAGTCTGACCTCTGATGAGCCAGTCGTCCAGGTAGGGGAAGACAAAAATACCCTGGTTTCTCAAGTAGGCCGCCACCACCGCCAGGCACTTTGTGAAGACCCGTGGGGCGGAGGTTAGGCCAAAGGGCAGTACCCTGTACTGAAAATGGTTTTCTCCCACCACGAACCTTAGGTATTTTTTGTGGTCTGGATGAATGAGGATGTGAGTGTACGCATCCTTCAGATCTAAGGAGCATAGCCAATCTCCCTGCTGGAGGTAGGGCAGCATTGTTCCAAGAGTAATTATCTTGAACTTTTCCTTTTCCAAGAACTTGTTGAGATTTCTCAAGTCCAGAATGGGCCTAAGACCTCCAGTTCTCTTTGGCACAATTAAGTACCTGGAGTAGAAGCCCTGACCCTGCAGGTGGGGAGGCACAGGCTCTACCGCCCTGTCTAGAAGGAGACACTGCAGTTTGTGAAGGAGTTCTCGATGCAGAGTAGGCCTTGGAGGCTCCCCTGGAAAGTAGGAGGGGGGTACCTGATGGAAATGGAGCAGGTAGCCCTTCCAGACTATGCTCAGTACCCAAGCATCGCTTGTGATGAGCGGCCACTGGTGGGCAAACAGGACCAACCGACCTCCAATGCTGAGATGGGCCAGCAGAGGCGGAGAGGCTATGCAGTGGGAGTCAAAAAAAACCCTCCCTGCTGAGTAGGAGCAGGAGCTGGAAGCTTGGGGGCTTTCTGCCTACAGGGCCCATGTCCCTGCCCCTTGGCCTGCTGACCCTGTTGGGGAGGCCTGATATTGAGGGAAAGGTTTGTAGGCAGATGACTGCCTCGGGTAAAAGGCCTTTTACCCGAGCCCTTCTTCTTATGAAAAGGGGCAGAAGTTCTTCTGGACAACCTTGTCCTTGTCAGAGTCTAGGTCTCGAGCTCAGCAGTCTTTTCGGCCATGGTCTTGCCGAAGAGGTTTTCACCCCAGCATGGGACATCGACCAACTTGTCCTGCACCCATGGCTCGAGGTCCGATGACTGTAGCCATGCCTGGCGTCGAGCACCGATGCCAGCCGCTGCTACTCGGGCCGAAGCCATCGTAGGCCGCCCGGAAGATGAATTTGGAGCACTCCCAGACCCCCGAGAACAAAGGTCTTGAACCTCTGCAAAGGTTCCTCGGAGAGGCCAGCCGAGAACCTGGCTAATTCCTTAGCCAGGTCCCGTAAGTACATGCCCATGTACAGCTGGTAGGACTGGACACGGCAAGCAAGCATCGAGCCCTGGAAGCACTTTCTGCTGATGGCATCTAGGTTCTGGGCCTCCCTACCAGGGGGCACCGCAGAGTGCATCTTCTGGCTCTTCAGACGATGCATGGCCGATTCTACAACCATAGAATGGTGCAGCAGCTGCGTCTTCTGGAAGCCAGGGCTCTTTCGGACTTGATACATGGAATCGACCCGCTTTCTCAAAACCAGCGCCGAGGCCAGTGCCTCCCACATTCGGAAGAGGAGCCGTTCCAGCATCGGAGGAACTGGCACAGTAAAGGCCTCCCTGGGGGGAGAGTCGTACTGTAGGGCATCGAGCTCCTTGGCTCGAGGCTCCTCCTCGGGATTCGCAGGAACGGCCAAAGCCTTGGCCATGTCCCTCACGAACTCCGAGAACCGGGTGTCCTCCGGTGGGGACCTACTCCGGGGGTCGGACTGCGGTGAGTCCGAAGGGACACACCGAGTCCGAAAGGTATCAGGGGACTCCTCGCCATCCATCTCCCATGCAGACTCATCCAAGGAAGAGTCGAGGGGCTCTGACCGTGCGGGCTCTGGTAGCACCCGCCCTGACGCCAGGGGCATCGGCATCGACGCCCTTGGTCCCGAACGGGAGGTCGAGGGAGACCGTGACCAAGTCCGGACTCGGGCCTTCATGACTTCGAGAACCGGCTCTGTCTCCGGGGTCAACTTTGATGTCGACGTCCCGGTGGTCGGGGCAGATGCATCAGTCAAGCTGGCCATCAGCACCCGCTGATGATCCATGAAGGCAGACAGTCTGCACTCCAAGGCTGTCAGCCTGAGTCCAAGCTCAGGAGACTCGGCAGCCACTGACTCGGGCCCTGGCAGCGCTGGGCCCGACATCGGCTCCCTGGGAGGAGAGTCCGAGGACAACAGTACTTACGTGCTCGACAGACTCCGGCTCTATACGAGGCATCTTAGACGGCTTCTCCAGCTCCAAAGGCCTGGGGCAGCGGTCAGGGGTCCAGGACCTGGCCCTCGAAGAACCAGGGGTATCCTACGATGCCACCCTCACAAGCTTCTTCTTCCTCTTATGCTCCCGACCGGGGGACCCCTTTTCAGAGGAACCTCGACGAAGCTCGGGGTCAGACTCCCAAGACGTCGAGGCCTCTGACGAGGTCTGAGCTCAGCCGGAGGCCGAGTCAGAAAAAATTCTCTCCTTCTGATGCTGCCGGCTTCTGAGTGCCTTGGTGGACATCTTTCCACATGGGACACAGACCTTGGAATCATGGTCTGGCCCGAGGCAACGCAGGCAGCAGTTGTGTGTGTCGGTAAGAGACACGAGTTTCTTACAACGATCACACTTTTTAAAACCACTGGAGGCCATCGGGGAAAAAAGGGCCCCCGCAAGGTCAAAAAAACGGCCTTCCAGGGAAAAAGAAAGAGCGCGAACGCGTGCCACGAAGGGCAAAAAAACAAAAAATAGGGATCGGGTCAATACCGGTGTACCGAACCCAGGCGGGAAGGGGAACTGGCGTCGAACCGGACAAGAGAGCGAAAATCGCAGAAAAAAATCAAACTTTTCCGAGTGACACGGACTCACGTCCGTTGGGCTCCACGGAAAAAGAAAGACTGAGCAAGATGGCACCTTTGGGCGGGAAGGGGACCGCGCATGCGTGGATGTATTCCCAAAGGCTTTCTTGGAAAGCTGGGGAAATGCTCCGCATGGGGGCTCCACTGACGTCGATGTCACCCATAAGTGAGGACTGACTTCCTTCTTGGTCCTGGAGAACAGATGATACAGGCATCAGGGAAAGCCCCCACTGCCATCAGCACACTGTCAGAAAGGCCAGACACTGACCCCCCACCCCCCAACAGAAAACAAAAAGACCTGGTAACCCAATGGCCCCAATCCCCCTCCCACCCATCCACAAAACACAGACCTGGTGGCCCAGCACTCCCCCTCCCCAAGAAATATAGGCATGGTGGCCTAGTGGCCCCAAGCCCTTCTCCCTCCCCCCCCCAATGCCTTAAATTTTTGGGCAGGAGTGTTGGCCACACGCTCCTGTCCCCACGCTACCCTTCTATAAAATGGCAGTGCCTGCCCCTTCGTGGTCCATCCTGGGATGCACTGGGCAGGGTCATACTGCTATTTAAGGCAAAAAATGCCTTATATGGCAGGGCCCCACCCACCCAATGTTGCATCCTGGATCATCATGTCTGTGTTTCGGGGGGGGGGGGGGGGGATGAATTCAGGGCCGCTGGGACATAGAGGTCTTTTTGTTTGTTTGGGCAGGGAGGGTCAGTGGACCCCTGAAAGTGCACCTTACCTGAATGCCTGGATCATCTGAGGTGAAGCTGGCATAAAGATTCAGCATTAAAAATAGTGTTAAAAATTGAGCCATTTCTTCTGCAAAAGCATGAGCTAAATTTAAAAAACAGAGACAATTAAGTATGCAGCAGTATGCATGTTCAGTGCACTATGTTTAGTGTGGTGGTTTTTCTGCCAATTTTCTGGCACTAGCTTGCTTTCTACATTGGAGAGTAAGCCTAATGTGGGAAAAGCACCAGAAAAATGCCACACTAAAGTTTTCTGCATTGGCCTGTTAGATTGTAAGCTCTCTGGGGACAGGGAAATACCTCTAGTACTTGACTGCAAGTCGCCTTAAACTACTACTGGAAAGGTGTGAGATAAATACAAAATAAAATAAATAAAAATTAGGTCTTTTAGAGTTTTAAGCCAAAACTAAACAGGTAATTAATTAATTTATTTATTTTAGTTTCTTATATACCGCACTATTTAGTATCAGCGCGGTTTACATGGAACAGTGAAACATAATGAACAAACGTTAGTTTTACAGAGAACAAGGAAATACAACTTGGATAACTTAGAGAAACGTGCACATCAACTATTTACATATGTAGCAGTAAGCTTTGCATAGTGGGTTATGAACCTACAGAAAGATATTAAGTATAGGGACTAATATGTGGAGGTTTCTGGAAGGAAGATGTGGCTATGGTGGAGTATGGTTGATCTGGTAATGTTGTATAAATAAGTAATGTTTTAGTGCTTTCCTGAATTGTGTGAGATCGGTGATGGCTCGGATTGCTGGTGGTAATATGTTCCAACACTTGGGAGCATTAATATTACCCTTCTCCATCCCACCTCCCACCCAAATCACATTCCTTAATTTATAGTCTGTATTCCCAATTTAAGAAATCACTTGATAACAAATTTCATTCATCAACAAGAGATCAACAATTAATAGATTATTAGCAGTCAGTGAGAAGAACACACAATATTAGTAGATAATAGTCTAAAAAGAACTTCAGGATTTTTTGGCATAAGTATCTCCCTTAGTAACTCTAAACAATGCATCAACACAAAGATGCAGATAGTAATCCAGCAGCCTCATGGCGTTATCCAGTCCTTTGCAATGAGAACCACATGTATGATTTCTCAGTCTGTGAGGGGGGGTCATGCGTGCACCCTCAGTACAAAGAGCTCTTGGCTCCGAGAACAGTGATCTCTTGAGACTGGAATAGCAGACTTATACTGCTTGAGTATTTCTGATTCATGGAGCACTTTATAGCAGAAGAGTATCGCTATATTCTATAAGCTTGAATGTTTATGCCCCCAATGGCAGTCTGGCTGAATTATCTACCTTCGGGGAGGATTTATGAATCATTGGAGGCAATTTTACAAATTTGCCTTTGATGCCAGAGCTTAATTTGTCCAGCCAAGGGAAAAAGAGGGGCAGATAGACAAGTTCCAGCCCATATATTGGAGGGCTTGAAGGTTTTTCCAGAATCACTGGCTACTCCTGACTTTTCTATGCCATTTCAAAGTTGTTCTACTCATCCACAAAGCTTACTACTCAGGGCTCCCTTCTATTTGGCATCTTTGCTGATTCCACACTATCTCATGTCTCAGGCTACAAATTGATTGGTCCTTCCTCCAGTCACATGAGAACAGCTCGAATCCACACACCACTCCACTTTTTTTTTCTCCTCGCGCTGCACCTCTGGAATGTATTAACAGAACTATATAAAAACAGAATCCTGTTATTCTAAATTTTAAAAAAGCCCTTAAAACATACAACTCTGAGTCGCTGTTCCTGGACTTCAGGGATAGTATGGGAAAGGGACAGACAGGCACATCCACTATCTTGCTATTTGTAGATCTACTCGTTTTAATTCTCCTTTCTCTTCTTCTCCTTTCTTATCCCTATTTTGAAATGGAGTTCCTTTTTTCTCGCTTGTTATTTTATTGTAAACCATTTTGGTGCCCTCCCGCAGAAAGTGGTAAATCAAGTCCTGAATAAACAAACATATTATGATGTATGAAGGAGACTCTCTCTTTCCATCAAGGCAAGAATATAGGGCGGCATATTCAAAGGCATTTGGAAAATCCCGGATAAGTCCCTAACATGCCCAGATGCTATGCGGTTAGCATCAGAGTGTGTTGGGGGCATTCCAAGGCGAAGCATAGGCAGAAGAAAGGTCTAAATGAGTAGCAATGATTTTCAATGCTACCTGCTTAGCCCTCCGCGCCTTAAAGATAAAGCAAGGCGAGGAAAAACCTCTTAAGGCGCAGGGGGCGGACACATCCAGCCAAACCCGGATTTTCACTTTCATCGCCACGGAAGTGAATATCTGGGTTAAGTGGGGAAGGGGGGGGGGGGAGAGAGGGGTCGGCAGGCAGGCAGGCTGGCTGGCTATGCATCGACACAGCACATAGCCTACCCAGATGAAAAACCGGGCCCATATATTTTATTCCATCCCTCATCCTACGTATACTCAAACTGACTGACTTTCTTTGCAGTGGGAATGTTAGGGAAGGTATAAAACCATGTGTTTCGTCTATCAATGGTTTGGGTGATGTGGAGCAAGCTCAACTGAAGCCTGGGAGGAGGTTCCGGAGGCTTAATAAATCCATTTTCAATGATAAATAGTTGGGCAATTGAGAATCTATTCAGGAATGTTGTTAAGTACCGTCAAGTTGGTGTCGGATTACTTAGACTTAATAGCAAAAGATAATTGTCCAAAAATTTGGTTGGATGCTTTTAAAGTGGCGATACAAGGTACTATATGTCACTGTGCCAAAAAAGGGAAAAGCTTTTCATCTGCCCCATGCTATTACCCATTTGGAGGAGAAGCAACAGGTGGAAATGCTGGCTCCACATGGTCAGCTGCAGGATTTTGGGCCAAAAAGATATACATTATGATCTGACCTTGACAAAATTATATTTTGAGGAGGGAGAGTATGTTGCTGGTGTCTCAGGTCAAGCATTTATAGTTGTGAAATCATATTGTGAGTCTAAGGGGATGCTCAAGGGAATTTATAATAGATGAGGATAGCCAATGTAACGCCAACTTTTAAAAAGGGTTCCAGGGGTGATCTGGGAAACTACAGACCAGTGAGACTGAAATCAGTACCGGGAAAAATGGAAGAAACCATTAAGAAAAAAATTTCTGAACATGTAGATAATCATGGTTTAATGGGAGACAGTCAACATGGTTTTGGCCAGGGAAGGTCTCGTCTTACTAATCTGTTTTTTTGAAGGTATAAACAAAAAGGTAAACAAAGGTGAGTCATTCGATGTAGTGTATCTGGATTTTCAGAAAGCCTTTGACAAGGTCCTTCATGAGAGACTCTTGGCGAAATTAAAAAGTCATGTGATAGGAGGCAGTGTACTATTGTGGATCAAAAACTGATTAAAAGAGAAAGCAGACGATAGGACTAAATGGCCAATTTTCCCCAATGGAGAAAGGAGAATAGTGGATTACTCCAGGGATCTGTACTTGGTCCGCTGCTTTTTAACATCCATAAACGACCTGGAAATGGGAATAATGAGAGGTAATCAAATTTGCAGATGACACAAAATTATTCAAAGTTGTTAAAACCCAAGAGGATTGTGAAAACGTGCAAGAGGACCATAATAAATTGGAAGACTGGATGTTCAAATGGCAGATGAAATTTACCTCTCCCAGAGCAGTTCTCAACAAGTCACCCGCCACCCACCCCCCTTCCCTTCTGACTTGAGACACCTTCTTGTCCTTCTCAAATTTCTGTCCTCTTATGTCCTGTCAACACTCTGGCGTTCCTTTCATTTTTCTTTTTAAATTATATAGATATTGTAAACCACTCTGAGGCATTGTCCACTAGGGCAGTATATCAAGTGTTTAATAAAGATAATGTGGACAAGTGCAAAGTTATGCAGCTAAGAAATAACAACCCAAACTATTACACGATGCAAGGTTCCACATTAGGAACCACTACCCAGAAAAGAGAAAAGAGGCGTCATCGTGGATAACACGTTGAAACCCTCCACCCAGTGTGCAGTGGCGGCCAAGCAAACAGAATGCTAGGAATCATAAGGAAAGGAATGGAGAATAAAACAAAGGATATTATAATGCCTCTATCGTTCCATGGTGCAAACGCACCTTGAATATTGTGTGCAATTCTAGTTGCCGTATCTTAAAAAAAATATAGCAGAATTAGAAAAGGTACAGAGAAGAGCCACCAAAATGGTAAAGGGGATGTTCAGGATACCCCTATGAGGAGAGGCTTAAAAGATTAGGGCTCTTCAACTTGGAAAAAAAGACAGATGATGGGAGATATGATAGAGGTCTATAAAGTAATGAATGGAGTGGAACGGGTAAACATAGATTGGCTGTTTATGCCTTCAAAAAGTGGAGTGGCCTAGTGGTTGGGGCAAGGTACTTCAGGCCGGAGGGTCAGGGGTTCAAATCCCAATAGAGGACAGCAACCTTGGGCCGGAAGGACTGGGGTTTCTAGTCCCACAGGTGCTCCTTGTGGTCTTGGGCAAGCCACTTAACCCTCCATAGCCCATGTTCCCTGTAAAATAGTTAACTCCAAGTTATAATGCCCTGTTCAATGTAATTTCAGTTTGTTCAATGTAAACCGCCTTGATATCATGAAAGGCGGTATATAAGAAGTGTTAAATAACTAAATAAAAAGTAGAAAGGCTAGGGAACATGCAATGTAGCCCATTTAAGCCTAATAGAAGAAAATACTTTTTCACTCAACAAGTAATCAAACTCTGGAATTCATTACCAGAGGATGTAGTAAAAGCTGTTAGTGTAGATGTGTTTAAAAAGGGTTTGGACAAGTTCCTAGAGGAAAAAAATCATAATTCATTATAAAGAGGACCAAGGAACTCCATTGCTTACCCAGGTAAGTAAGAGTCCTCAGGTACTAAATACCCCTGTAGAAATGAAAAAAACAGAACTACCTATGTACATAAATACTTTGTTACCTTTTGTTATACTAATGTATATAGTTCTCTGTTCGATGTAATTGAATATGTACTGTTCTGTCCAATTCAAAGTTTTGATCACTGTAAACCACATTTGATCTCATGGAAAATGCAGTATAGCACAGTTACTTACCTGTAACAGGTGATCTCTGGGAACAGCAGGAATTAGTCCTCACATATGGGGTACGTCGGTACTGACGGAGCCTGCGCAGGAACGCTCCCCAGCTTCCCAAGAAGGAAAGCTTTTGGGAGCATCCCACAGCGCCTGCGCGCTGCCTTCCCGCCTTTCCTAACCAACTCTCCTCAGTTCAAGTTTAAAGCTGAGACAATAGAGAGAGAGAGGAAAGGAAAGATAGAGAGAGATACAACTCCTAGGGGAGGTGGGAGGGTTGTGAGGACTAATTCCTGCTGTTCCCAGAGATCACCTGTTACAGGTAAGTAACTGTGCTATCTCCAGGAACAAGCAGGAATGAGTCCTCACATATGGGGACTCCCTAGCTAAGATGCCTGGGAGATCCCCAAGGGTATGAGACCCTGAAGGGTTCCTCGTCTTCCTATGGATCTCAGGCATCCATTCAGGGAAGGAGGGCAGGAGTTGTTCAAGAATGGAACAGGTGTCTGAGGACAGCCTGACCAAACAAGGCATCCCGGCGGGAGTCCTTGTCCAAACAGTAATGGGCTGTGAAGGTATGAACCGAGGCCCAGGTGGCTGCTCGACAGATCTGGTCGATGGACACAGAATGAAGATGAGCCATAGAGGTGGCCATGGCCCTCACATTGTGAGCTGTAACATGGCCCTCCAGAGAAAGGTTCTTACTCTGGTAAGCAAAAGAAATACACTGAGCAATCCAATTGGACAGTGTTCTTTTAGAGACTGGAAGTCCTAAATGAGAAGGATCAAAAGCAACAAAAAGCTGGGAAGACTTTCTATGTTGCTGTGTCCTGTGTAAGTAAAAAGCAAGAGCTCTTTTACAATCTAGAGTATGAAGGTTCCTCTCTGCACTGGATGCATGAGGAGCTGGAAAAAAGACAGGTAAATATACCTCTTGATTAAGATGAAAAGGTGAGACCACTTTAGGCATAAAGTGAGGATTTGTCCCAAGGACTACCTTATCATGATGGAACCTTGTATAAGGTGGATTAACCACTAAGGCCTGCAGTTCACTGATGCGGCGAGCAGAAGTGATTGCAATAAGGAAAATAACCTTCCAGGAAAGAAATTTCAAGGAGGTAGTGGCTAAGGGTTCAAAAGGTGGCTTCATAAGCTGACCAAGAACCAAGTTTAAGTCCCATGCCACCGGAGGAGGTCGAATGGGAGGTTTAGTTAAAGTTAGGCCTCTCATGAATCTTGCAATAAGAGGATGAGAGGAAATAGGTTGTCCATTGAGAGGCTTAAGGGATGCTGCAATAGCACTCAAATGGACCCTTACTGAATTTGTTTTAAGGCCTGCATTGGAGAGATGCAGGAGATATTCCAATAGAGAATTCACAGGAAGTGCCAGAGGGTCAAGACCCTTTTGAGCACACCAAATGGAAAATCTTTTCCACTTAAAAGCATAGGAACGCCTAGTGGAAGGTTTTCTGGAAGAATGGAGGATATCCTTCACTTACTGAGAAAGATTGAAGTCTTGAAGGTCTAGGCCTTCAGTAACCAAGCTCTGAGGTGAAGGGACTTGGGGTTTGGATGCCACAAAGTCCCTTCCTTCTGAGACAGAAGGTCTGGCGCAGCTCCCAAGTCCAGGGAGGGGGCTTGGGAGAGATGCAGAAGTAGAGGGTACCACACTTGGCGTGGCCAGTGTGGAGCTATGAGGATGATAGATCCTTGATCCCTCTGGAGTTTGAACAGAGTCTTGGGAATCAAATAATGGGTGGAAAGGCATACAGGAAGCCCTGACCCCAATGAAGGAGGAAGGCATCCTTGGCCTGAACTCCCTGACACGGAATTCTGGAACACAACCGGGGAAGTTTGGCATTCCACGGACTTGCAAAGAGGTCTATGTCCGGGGTTCCCCATTCTTGGAAGATTCTGAGTACCTGATCCATGTGCAGGGACCATTCGTGTGGAAGCAGAACTCGACTGAGTCTGTCTGCCCAAGAGTTTTGGACTCCTGGGAGGTATACTGCCAGGAGATGGATTTGATGCTCTCTGGCGAAGGCCCATAATCTTAGAGCTTCGTTGCAAAGCGACAGAGCCAGTTCCTCCTTGCTTGTTTATGCAAAACATGGCTACTTGATTGTCCGTATGAATGAGGACTGTCTTGTAGCTGAGGAGGGTATGAAAGACTTTGAGAGCTAGGAACACTGCTCGAAGTTCCAAGTGGTTGATATGAAGAGAGGTCTCCTGTGGGGACCAAGTGCCTTGGGTGGAGAGGTCTTGTAGATGAGCTCCCCAACCTGTTTAGGAGGCATCTGTTGTGAGGGTTGCTTGGGGTAACAAAGGTTGGAAGGGGGACCCCAGCAACAGATTTTGAGTGGACATCCACCATTGGAGAGACCAAAAGAGATGTTTGGAGGTTGCTATTTGGTCTGAGAGAGCTCCTGAAGCTTGAGTCCACTGGGTGGACAAAGTCCATTGAGCTGCTCTCTCATGTGTAGGCGAGCATAGGGTACCACATGTACTGTGGAAGCCATATGGCCTAGCAGCTGTAGCATCTCCCTGGCAGTTAAGTGGCTCTTTGACTGAATCTGGGAGGCTAACTGCACTAGACGTCGACAACGGGCCTGAGGAAGGTAGGCCCTTGCAGAAGTGGTGTCCAACCAGGCCCCTATGAATTCCAGGGACTGAGTAGGGGTGAGCTGGGACTTTGTGAGGTTTACCACAAGTCCCAGGTATTGCAGAATGCGCCTGGTGCGGTTCAGGGAGATCTGAGCCTCTGACTGGGTTGGAGCTCGGATGAGCCAGTCGTCCAGGTATGGGAAGACAAATATTCCCAGAGTGCATAGAAATGCAGCAACTATTGCCATGCATTTGGTGAACACTCTTGGAGCAGAGGCTAGACCGAAAGGAAGCACTCTGTATTGGTAATGTTTTCCCTGGAACAGAAAACGTAGGAATTTTCTGTGAGATGGATGGATGAGGACATGAGTGTACGCATCCTTGAGATCTAGAGAACAAAGCCAATCCTGACTCTGCAGGTATGGAAGGAGAGTGCCTAGAGAAAGCATCTTGAACTTCTCCTTGCATAGGAATTTGTTCAATTCTCTGAGATCTAGAATGGGTCTGTATCCCCGTTTTCTTTGGAATGAGAAAATAGGGGGAATAAAACCCTGACCCCTGTTGAAGAAGAGGAACTTCTTCTATGGCCCCCTGGGCCAGAAGGGTAGTCACCTCCTGATCCAGAAGGTTGAGGAGAGATGTGGGAGAATTGAAGTGTCTCACCATGGTGTAGGGAGGAAGGTCTGAGAAATGAAGTTTGTAGCCCTCTCTTATGATGGAGAGGGTCCACTGCTCTGATATGATTTGCTCCCATTTGGGAGCAAAATGAGCTAACCTTCCTGGAATGGTGAGAGGTTCTGGCTGTTGTAGAGCCAGAAAGGTTAAGTTCTCTAGTATCAAGTCAAAAACCCTGAGGGGGTTGGGACTGCTGGGTTGTAGCAGTCCCTGCAGGTTTAGGCCTGGCCTGTTTAGGTTGCTGACGCTTAGTAGCAAAGCGACCTGTAGAAGATTGTTGGCCAGAAGTGGAAGGAAATCTGCTCCTTTTGTAAAAAGGCTTTTTGAAAGGTTTTTTCTTGGCTGGAATGGAGGTTGACTTGGAAAGTCTATCCAGAGCAGAATTCTCTGCATCCATTTGAGTGGCTTTTATTTGCCACTCTTTGCCAAAGAGATTTTCACCCGTACAGGGCAGATTTCCTAAGCCATCCTGAACCCAGGGCTCTAGATCAGAAGCCTGGAGCCAAGCAATTCTGCGAGCAGCTATGGCAATGCCTGAGGCTCTGCGGGCACCTTCAAAGGAGTCAAAGGCTGCCCTGTTGGAAAACTTTGAAATGTCTTGAGTATGCTTAAGCCAAAGGAGGAACTCATCCCTTTTATCCTTTGGAAGAAAAGGGAGAAAGTTGTGCAGCTTTTGTGCAACTTCCTTTAGAAACATACCCATATAAAGGCTATATGAGTTGATTCTGGCAATAAGCATGCTGGCTTGGAAGATTTTCCTACCAAAAGCATCCAAGGTCCTGCATTCTCTTCCTGGAGGAGCAGAAGAGTGTCTTTTGGTACTCTTTATCCTTTTCATAGCTGACTGCACCACAATGGAGTGGTGAGGAAGCTGAGTTTTCTGAAATCCAGGACAAGGAGGGACACGGTACATAGTCCAATCTGCGAGAATGAGGAGAAAGGGTGAGTCTCCCATACGTCAATCATATGTTCATGAAGAATTTCATGAATTGGCAAGGTGACTGCCTCTCTGGGAGCCTTAGAGTATCCTAAAATATCTAATTTTTTTGCTCTAGGCTCTGTTTCAGCGGTTACTGAAATAGAGAGTCCTTTAGCCACTTCTATTATGAAGTCTTGAAAGGACAAATCCTCTGGAAGAGACATTCTCCTTTTTGGAGAAGTAGGCTCCTCAGGAAGGGTAATGGATACTTCAGGAGACTCATCTAATGAATCAGAATCAGAGGAATCGAAGTATCGTCTGTCCGCTTCCAACCGACACCGACACTGACACCGACATCAGGCATCCCCGGTACCAGATCGGTACCGAGAAATAGCCCTGGACAAGGAACCGGAGTCGGTATCCTGGCCGATGTCGATGCAGTCGGTACCGGTATCGGCGCTGGTACCGGTACCGACAACGGAACTCGTTGCGGTACCGTCGGCGTCACAGCTTTAATAAAAGCCATTATAGCCTGCTGCATGGATTGAACAGTGTGATCCATGGACGCCACGACTGCCTGGATGTCGGTACCGGGAGAAAGTGCCCAGAGCAGTCTAACAGGTGATCGGTCGAGGCCGTGCCATCGATGTCAACCTGTAACCCCATAGGAGGAGCTTTGGAAGTCGGAGCTTCCCGCCGGGGTTGTTTGGCTGGGGCAGGATCCTCGAGGGCAAGCCCGGAGGCATCTCGATGCTTAGAGGGAGATTTGCCCTTCAAGAACCTGCTAGGTTTATGTTTGGTTACCTGAGACCCATCAGGAGAGGAAGACCTGGAAGATGTCGATGCCACCGCCGGTGCATCCGTGGGAAACAGCACATGGAGCTTGGCTGCTCGGTTCTGTAACCCTCGTTTAGACATTAGAGAGCAGGACTGGCAATCCGGAATGGAGTGTTCAGGACCCAAACATTTAAGACACCATTCATGGGTATCTGTAACAGAAATTGTACCGCTACACTTAGTGCATTTTTTGAATCCGGAGGCTGATTTTTCCATGAGGGAAAATTTTCTTGTGGGCCTGGAGGCCTAAGAAGAAAAATACACCAAGTGAGGAAAAAAAAAAATATATATATATTTTTTTTTTAGAAAGAAAAGAAAAGACCGGCGGTACCGGTCCGGCGTCGGGGAAGGCAGACACGCGACCAAAGAAATAAATTAAAATAAAGAACTTCTTCAGCGGTGACAGGAACACGACCTGCTGGCTCCGCGGAAAAGAAAAACTGAGGAGAGTTGGTTAGGAAAGGAGGGAAGGCAGCGCGCAGGCGCTGTGGGATGCTCCCAAAAGCTTTCCTTCTTGGGAAGCTGGGGAGCGTTCCCCAGCTTTCCTTCTTGGGAAGCTGGGGAGCGTTCCCGCGCAGGCTCCGTCGGTACCGACGTACCCCATATGTGAGGCTCATTCCTGCTTGTTCCTGGAGTTAGAAATTTATTATAAATAATTAAAAATAAAATAAATGGAAACAAGAGGCAACATCTGGCAAGTGGTGTGCACTAATGCACGTTCTATCAGAAATAAGATTCTGGATCTTTAGGCTTTAATGGAAGAGGCCAACTTCAAATTTAGTGGCGGTTACAAAGACATGATCAATGAAGAACCACAACTGGATATAATTATACTAGGCAATAATCTATTTAGGAAGATGGGATAGGAAGAAAGGGAGGGGGAGAAATGGTACTATAATGTACAAAATTATTAAAGCAACAGAACTACAGGGATTACAAAGGAAGGAGGCAGTAGTGAATTAAACTGAAAAGAGGGAATGGAGCATGCATTGCATAGATGCCGATATACAGACCTCCTTCATAGGCAAATGAAGTGGACAGAGGTTTAGTTTAAGTCATTCATGGTATTGTTATAGAAGTGCTATTGATAGGTGACTTCAATATGCCAGATATTGAATGGGAAATTCCTGCTGCAGTGTTATCTAGATGACAATTCAGGATCTCCTACAAAGGAGAATTATTCTGGCAACTGGTAAACAGAACCCATCTGGGAGGGGAACCACACGACCTGGTGCTTATAAATGGGGAGAGTATTTCTGATGCTATTAGTGGGTGATCATCCCACATCCAGTGATTACCAGATGGCGAGGTTCAGTATTAGGACAAGGGCTGAGATAGTTCACTCAAAAATGAGGATCCTAGACTTCAGGAAAACTAACTTTGTCAAGATGGGACAATACCTCAAAGGATCATTAGCCAGATAGAACAGCTAGGCGTTGTAGTAAAGCAGTGGGCAAAACTGAAAAGGGATAATTTAAGAGCAAACAAACCTGTTAGTAAAGTAAATAAATGTAAAAGGGGGGAAAAAAGGAGACTTTCAGCTACTACTTTCAAGAACTATAGTGAAGGTGAGGAAAGAAGGTGGCCTTCATAAAATACAAGAGATCACAGAATAAAAAAAAAGACAAGCATCAGTATTTGGAGAAGCTAAGAAGAACTAGGAAAGTAATCAGGAAAGCAGATGCAATGGAAGAAAAAATAACCAATTCAAGACAAAACATTTTTCAGATGTGTTAGTGACAGGAGGAAGTGCAAAAGTGGTACTGGCAAACTGAAGGGTGATGGGGAGGAATATGTAGAAACTGATGACAAAGCAGAATTGCTTAACAAATATGTTTGTTCTTTGTTCGCAGATGAAAACCCAAGAATAGAACCTCAGAAAACACATAAATAGGAACAGATATGAGATGGATCTTGAACGACTTTCAGAAGACTGTTTGTGAGGAGCTAGCTAAACTAGAAGTAGACAAAGTGATGGGTCTGGATGGGATACATTCCAGAGTATTGAAGGAATTTAGGAAAGTTCTGGCAGCTCCAATGTGACCTTTTCAATGATTCTTTAGAGTTTGGAGTGATTCCAAAGAGCTTGAGAAGGATGCATGTGGCCCCTCTACACAAAAGCAGAAGTAAGAATGAGGCTGGGAACTACAAGCCAGTTAAATCTGACTTCTGTAGTAGACAAGTACGGTAAGAGCCAAAAACTTATACAAAGTTTTAGTTGATTAATACTCTTAAGTTTTGAGTTTTTCAGTCTCCCTGCTTGGGAAGTGACATACTAATTTCTTTCAGTGTTGCACCAGTGTATATACTGGTGATGACATCACTGAAAATTGCTCTGGTCTGCCTCCACCAGCTCCTTGGGGATTCTTTGGAGCCAAAGTAGTCTACAGGTTGGAGGATGGACTCAAGTTTTGTCTGAGTTTGGGAGAGGCAGGCAGTGTCAATGTTAGCAGGATTTCCTAAGACTGAGGAACAGAACTGTTTTACAGTATCAGTTTCCAGCATAGCAAGCTCCAATTTGAAAATGACCTGCACAAGTTAGTAAATAGCCTCAGTCAGGAAATGGGACCACTATATTCAAGCTTGACATCTGGCAGTCTCTGATGACCTCCCTAAGTTCACTTTTTTGCTCAAAGAAAGCACAGTTACTTACCTGTAACAGGTGATCTCTGGGAACAGCAGGAATTAGTCTTCACATATGGGTACGTCGGTACCGACGGAGTCTGCGCGGGAACGCTCCCCAGTGTCCAATCAGAACGCTTTTGGGAGCATTCCAACACGCCTGCGTGCTGCCTTCCCGCCTTTCCCAACTGCCTCTCCTCAGTTAAGTTTTAAAGCTGAGACAGAGAGAGCAAGAGAAAGGGAAAGATAGAGATAGAGAGATACAACTCCTAGGGGAGGTGGGTGGGTTGTGAAGACTAATTCCTGCTGTTCCCAGAGATCACCTGTTACAGGTAAGTAACTGTGCTATCTCTAGGAACAAGCAGGAATAAGTTTTCACATATGGGGACTCCCCAAGCTAAGATGCCCGGAGGGAGTCCTAGCATGTCGCGAATCTAGAATGAGCCATGCTACTCCTCAGAACCTCAGGCATCCTGGGGATGGAGGGTAGGAGTTGAATTACAGAAAGGTGCTGTGGGATATATATATATATATATGTAGACATATAGACACATGTCTCCACATATGTAGATGGAGACATGCCTATATAACTAGATCCCCATAGGAATATGGGGAGAGAGAAAGATTAATCTAATAGCAAGAAGGGTGATACCTGCTTGAATAGATGCATATAGAATCTTCTTTCCCTGGTTATGATTGACAGAGTCAGAGGAATGGTCTCCCTGAGAAGGAGGAGTCTAGATTCCTTTAAGAATTCGAGCTCTTGAATAACCAGGATGGCCTACGTGAAAAGTGCAGAGGATAACTTCAGTCTGCAGGCAGCAAGTCCAGATCTCTCTAGAACTCCAGTATGGTAAATGGAATAAGATACCATATTGACCCACCTATGAGGGCAAGATGGGTATCATGCGTCCTGCAGTTGAACATGAGCTTCCCATGAAGTATTGGGAAGGAAGCATATAAGGACGAACTGCAACGAAAAGAAAACTATTCCTGGTGAGAAGTCCAAAGAAGATGTGGACCAAGCCAGGGAATTGGCCATTCTTTAGGCTTTCACGTGATGTAAGGCCTGTGTCCTTTGTTTTGAAAAGAGACTTAACAGGAGATGGTAAGGGTAGGGAACACCTGCCAGTCATGAGAGCATGACTGGGTGAACCCCTCCTAACCATCTGGGATTATCTGCTAGACAAGATACTAATGCTCTCTAGCAAGGGCCCATAGTGCAAAGCTACTCTGTAGAGTTGCAGAGAGCATGTTGCAGGTTGGTTAGAAGAAAAAACTGGCTGCTTAAAGCCAGTAGGTAACTTAAACTATTCTGCCAAAAACAAGGGAATTGGAGATGGCGAAGAATAGAAGTCAAACCAACAAGCCTGTGATGATAGGGTTTCCAAAAAAGGTTGATAACCTGTTTTGGGCTTACTACCCAGGCCAGAAGGATTGCTAGTAGAGGACAAACCCTGGTTGTGTGGTGAACAGAACCAGTGGTTTAACCACTAGGAACTGCTGCATTTGCAGTAATTACCAGGGCAGCGGAAACAAAAACCCTTTCCCCCCCCCCCCCCCCGATTGGAAAAAGAAACAGACATAATTAGGAGTGGTAAGACTTCCTTATTGTCTGATAAGCTGCCCTAAAGTAAGATTGTGAAAGGGGGAGACAACTCTGAAAAGGAAACCCCTTACTGGAATAGGTAGAGAACCATAGGGGCTTACCAGTGTAATAGAACCACTCTTACAAACCGAATGTTGTAGTAAGAGGGTAGGTAAGAGAGTTGAAGGAGACTCACGATGCAGTAAGTCTCTGAAAGGTAAGATGATACATGCTAGTACAGGGAAAACTGTCTTATTGATAGTTGTTACACCTCTTTTTCCTAGTAGGAGGAAGAGGAGAAACCTGTTAACTATGGGCATGATCATCATAAAAACTCAGAGAAAAAAGAAAGGATGTCTTGTGAAAAGAGATCCATGAGAATTTAGGATGAAATTAGTGTAGATGCTTCAAGTGAAAAGAAGCAGACTACAAACTCTAACCCCCAAACAGGAGATGTATCAAACCCTGCGGCTGCTGGGTTTGCTGAACCTGTTGAGGTTGAGGTTTCTTTAGCCTGGTCTGATGTTTCCCCTGTCTGGGAACATCTGTATGATGGGTAGAAGATGGATAAAACTTTTTCCCCTTAGGGGAACAAAGCTTGTTAGGAGATTTCCTACAAACTGGGAAAGAGGAAGGCGTAGACAAGCCCCTGAAAACAGCAATGTCAGTGGTTAACTGAGCAGCTTGGAGTAAAGACTCCTTGTTAAAGAGATTTTCTCCAGTGCAAGGAGTATTTCCCAGTCTTTCTTGTACCCATTTGTCCAAGTCTGAAACTTGGAGCCAGGCTTTACGTCGTGCCCCTATAGCTATAGCAGAGGTTCTGCTAACAGACTCAAAGGAGTCTAGGGAAGCACGAGTAAGGAACCTAGAGATATTTTGAGCATGACTAACCAATAAGGAATAGTCTGCTCTTTTGGGCTCTTGAAGAAAAGGGGTCAAAAGTAGTAAATTCTTTGTGACTTCTTCAAGAGATAATCCCATATAGAAAATATATGAGAGAATTCTTGCTGAAAGCATGGATGCCTGGAAGATTTGGCATCCAAAGGCATCTAAAGTCTTAGACTCACGACCTGGTGGACAAGAAGAGTGCTTTTTAGTATTCTTAACACGCCTCATTGCCGATTCTACAACAATGGAATGATGAGGAAGTTGAGTCTTTTGAAAACCTGGAGAAGGGGGCACCTTGTATAGAAGATCAGTTGCCCTAGAAGGTGGGGATACCGTTAAAGGAGTTTCCCACATTCGAAAGAGCAGATCCTGCAAGGTCTGATGCAAAGGAAGCATGATGTCCTCCTTTGGACTCCAGGGAATATACAGAGATTCTGTATTCCCTGGTGCAGGATCTTGACCAGGTATAGAAATGGCAAGTGACTTTGCCATATCAAGCAGGAATGCTTGAAAAGAAAAATCCCCAGAGGGAAGTCCTCTACAAAGAGGAGTACAGGCTAGATCTTTTGAAGAACTAGCATTGGCACCCAGGGATCTATCCAAATTCATTGGAATAGAAGACCCTAAGGGGTGGAGCATTGGACTGTCCTTACAGGATGGTCGCCGGTACCACAGGAGGTCGGGACCACAAGCCGTCGGTAGCGCATCATCCATGCTAGGGATCGATTCCAAACTCGGTATCGAGGGAAGCGAGCCTGTTGAAATAAGCATGGAAGGTACCAACAGCGATGCTAATGTCGATACCGGTACCAATTCCGGTACCGTATCCGATACATGAAGACCAGTCGGTGACAGCTCTAACGGTACCGAAGAAACTGAGAGTGCCCGACATTGATCATCGGAACCGTGCCTTCAGTACCGTCCGGTGTCGGTACCTAGGCGAGTCGGTACCCAGTCATCCAGACTGGAGATCGACTCCAGACTCGGCATCGAAAGAAGCGAGTCTATCGATGCACATCTGGAGGGTACCGACATCGGTACCAGTACCGGTACCGGCATTGATACCGATACTGGAAGATCGGTCTGCAGCATCTCTAACAGGCCCGAAGGAACCGAGGGTGCCAGACTGCGATCTTTGGTGAGGAATGTTTCATCCAACACTATTGCCGATGCCAGGGTATCGGTACCGCTCGAAGCGGATGCCACCACCGAGCATGGCTCAGGTATGTTCGGATAGGGGTGAACCTCAGGAACAACCTGAAACCCCATTAAGGATTTGGAGGCCGAAGACTCCCACCAGGGTTTTAAAGCCAATGTGTCCTCGAGGGCAAGGCCAGAGGCATCTCTATGCTGTGCATGAGATCAACCACTTGAGGACTGGCTAGTCTTAACAGACTGTTTTTGGGTTACCTGATCCTGCGAAGAAGAAAGGGTGGTCGGTACCCTGAAGTTGAATGGGGACCGCGTATCGAGGTGAACTCGATGCTGAAGACTTCTTCCGACTATACTGTTGCAGGAGGGACACTCCAGCGGATAGTGGTCAGGGCCCAAGCAGGGTAGACACCAATTATGAGTGTCTAAAATCAATTTTGTACCGCCACAGTTTGAACATTTCTTAGGGTTAGTGGCTGGCGCTTCCATGAAGGAAAGTGAGTAGGCCTAGCAGGCCGAAAAAACCATCAGGCACTAACAAGGAAAAAATTATTCCTTAAAAAGGAAAAATTACAAGAAAAAAGAAAAGAAACACCGGCGGTACCGGTGGTGTCGGGGAAGGCAGACGCGACCACAAGAAAACCAAAAAATAAAAAGAATTTTCTGCGGTGACAGGAGAACGTCCTGCCGGCTCTGCGGAAAAACGAAAACTGAGGAGAGGCAGTTGGGAAAGGCGGGAAGGCAGCACGCAGGCGTGTTGGGATGCTCCCAAAAGCATTCTGATTGGACGCTGGGGAGCGTTCCCGCGCAGACTCCATCGGTACCTACGTACCCATATGTGAAGACTTATTCCTGCTTGTTCCTAGAGATAAAGGCATACTTGGCAGATTCAAGGACCGCTGGTATCCACAAAGGTGCCTTATGATGGACTGGAGTTCCCTTGCTCAACTGACTTAGTTAGCTGTCCCATTCTCTCAGGGAATGGTTATTGGAATATTGGGCCCTGAATGTGGTGCACTGGGACCAGGTTCTGGAGTTCTCTTCTTTGCGGGTTACTTATGCTCTCCCTTCTGTGTTCCTTTCAAGCAGATGGCTATGCTGAGCACCTAGGAGAGACTGCTGTGTTTGGAGTCCATGTTCCCATTTCCAAAGAGGAATAGGCCAAGGCCCAGTTCCATTTGCTATATGGCAAGACGATGGAATTAAAGTATAGTCTCAGAGGGATTTGTCGACTGTAAGGTAATTGTTTGGTCCCGTGCATTTTCAACTGTGGGACGCACTACCTGCTGAACTGTATCTTGAGAAAAAGATTTGATGATTTTGTTGTTGGATGCGATTTCTTTTTTTAAATGAAGGCATATTAGTGGACATTACACTTTAACTGATGTCAATAAAGATAAAGATGCTCATCTTTCATTAGTTGCATTTCACTCAAGCAATGTGCCAAATGGAAAGTCCATCTGTCCATGCATACACATACATCTGTTTGTACATGTGCAAAGAACTGTGCACGGCTTCATTCCCCAGGTCCTATTAGCAAAGAGGAGGAAGAGCAGCAGCAGCAGAGAAGTAAGAGAGCTGGGAAGAATCCCCAGGTCACGCCGAAAATTAGCTGAGGTTTGGAGAATGGGCAGGGTAAGGGGATGGGATGGAATGGAATGGAAAGGGCAGGATTAGAAAGAAGATCCGAGGAATAAAGCTAGAGGGGAGGAAGAGGGGAGGGGCTGAAGCACAGGAGAACAGAAAGGCAAAGTGAAGAAGTAGAACATAAGGAAGGAAAAGAGAGAGGAAATGGAAAAGTGCAAGGTGGGACAGGAAGTTAAGGAGAAAGAATGCAAGAGGGGAGAGGGGAAAGAAGTAAAAGGGAGAAGCAGAGAAAGGAGACCATGCAATGTTTGGTGGCAAGGGAAAGGAGAATGATGAAATAGTATAAGGGGGTGAGAGGAAGAGAGAAGTATGTACAGGACAGAGAAGCTACCGAGAGCAACACCCCTCCCCCTCCACCACATATCCACACACACACACTACCCTTTGGCATCACACACTCATCACCAAGATAAACAGCTGAACTCTGCTTGTGGAGATATAATCATCATACCACTGGTTCACACATACCCCCTCATATACAGTAGTCACTACCCACATACTATGCTCATCTACCCAGACACCCACTCGCATGTCCCCTGCTACCCTGAAACACACTTAAAATAACCATGTTAACAGTCTCCCCACACAGACATTACTGCACCTGCGAATGGAGGAAAGAAGAAATGCACCATTGTGTCTCACTCTAAGGGTGAACTTTTCAAGCTATTTTTTTATGTTTCTATTATGTATGTGCTATTATAAGCAGTTTAGTCATTTCAATAGGTGGTTTGGAAATATAATAAATGAAATGAAAACTAGCTATTCTACCAAGAATGAACAAAATCTGCACCATCCCACTCTGCAAAAGTCAGGGACACTTACCCTAAATAACTCATGGCTTAACTACTGCAGAAGGAGCTTGCACCAAGCACCGAGTCAAGGGACAACAAGACTTATACATCAAGACTCTGGTTTCTTCTGCTTAGAAATACCAAAAACCCTATACTTGTTCTCTCACATAGAAAGTGTACATAGAGTACACTGTGTAGACCAGTGAAAAAACCCTACTTAATATTTTTTTGACAACAGGATGTGAAAAACATACCAAGGAGTGATTAATTTTTAAAGGCATGGTATAATATATCTCCTTATGATGATTTCCAAGTCTCGTTCAATTTGTTGTTTAAATTTTATGCATCCAATTGCTCCACAAACGGTATACCAAATGTTGGATGAGTTTCTGGATGTCAGCTGACAACAGGAATACCATAATGCAATATCAACCAACTCCAAATTATATCAGCCCACCAGCACACCTGGAGTCACACTGTTTTCAATGCACATGAATAAAGTGCACAGAAACTACTTATTGAGCAGTGGATGTGCTGGGGCTTCAGCGAGAGACTCATTGCTCTACTTACTCTTTACAGTCTTTGGATACATGTACTGGCACTGTGTATTTACAGTCCATGATCATGGTCAGAGTTTCACTGTCATTTGCTTCTTGGAATGGAGGTGTTCCACATACCAACATGAAAAGAATGACACCTAGGCTCCATATGTCTGCAAAACAAAACACAAAAAATCATTTTAAGTGCATCAAGGAGGCTGAAAGCAGTCTTACAATAAGCAGCTTTGAAGATATCATTACAGTTTATATATTACTAATAATATGGAAAAGCAGATTTAGGCTATTAAATTCAGGATAGCTTTTTCACAAGCTTTCACAAACTACTGAGAACTAAAGATATACATTGTGGGGTGTTTGATAGATCAATAAGGATCTGCATAATATGAAAAATAAGAATTCTCACTTATCTACAGAGCTTCAACCTTAGCCCAAGACTTGTTTTTAATTGACACTAGCCCCCAAGTTTGACGACAATGTCAGAAAAGAAGAATAGGCTTTGGGAAAATTGCAGAGACACACTCAAGCTCTGGGGAAAGGAGGGAGAAAAAGGAATGTTGCTATGTGTATAGCGACTCCTGCTAGCAAAAACACAGTGCTGAAGGATTTTGGTTTGGAGGAGACACTACTTCCAGCCCTTGACCAATGCTCCTTCAGCACAGTCAGTCATTCTCCAGCTCACACAGAACTGTTTTGTTGCTTAAAAGCAAGTCCCCCTTTTCTGGCTTTCCAAATAACCGTTCTCTCTCTAATATAATAGAGAAAGCAAAGTTACTCACTAGTAGCCAGTGTTCTGTGGACAGCAGAATAGCTCCTCATGCATGGGTGATGTCACCAACACAGCCTTGACGCAGGAGTTTTCCCACACCTTCTAGAAGCTTTTGGAGAGCTTCACCATGCATGTGTGCTCCTTTCCACCTGCCACTGCAGCGGCTTTTCCCCTCAGTCCTATATATTGCTATTGTCAGTATCACCTTATTCACATTATTGCTACTGTTTAACTTGCTACTGTTTAGCTATTTGCTTAGCTACTGTTTAGCTATTTAACACTGTACCAGTACCTGATCTAATTTCAAGTAGTGCATACAGTCTAATGTCATGTAGGGCACACTGATATTGTCAGTATCATGTAGGGCACACTGATATTGTCAGTATCACCTTATTCCTATTATTGCTATTGTCTAGCTTTACTGTTTTCCTGCCAATGCTACTGTGTTTATTACTGTATTCTTACCATTACCATTGTTAGTAGATCTTTACCTCTGCTATAACCCGCAACTAGGAGATGACACTTACCCTCTCTTCCTGTGTCACAGTAGAAACAACCGCCTGAGTAAAACATTCCTTAGCCAGCGGCCACTCCAACTCACTCTCCTTACACAAACCTCTGCCTCCCCTGTACTGGCTCAGAAAGTCTCAAAATGGAGCGCATAATCTTCACCCTAATGAGTCTTTACCTTCTACTTACAATCTTGCCATCCAGCTCACTGGCACTACTCACAACACAAAATCACATCCCAACAGTCTCGACTGGTGGAAGAAAACGGCCCGATGACTCCCACAACCACTATCATGGAACTAGCTATCTACACCGCCACCACCTAGTACATATCCCACTACAAAATTCTTCGAAAGCCAAGCAAAGTAAAAGCCCATACACTAGCAGCCTGAAGTGCGCACTCATTAACTCTCGCTCACTTCGCAAAAAATGGCCAGCAATCACTGAAACAATAACGTACCATAAATTAGATATTATTATGATCACCGAGACCTGGCTCTCACCGGAAGATAACACCATACTCAATCAACTACTACTACCTAACTTTGTGGCTTTCACCAGCCACAGGCAGAACAATAGGGGAGGAGGAGGAGTTGCCGTCTTCACCAGATCCGACCTTCAGTTCAAAATGGTAGAATCCAACAGCATCAAAACCCTTGAAACAATGACCATCTCCAACACCACCTGCTCTATAAACCTGATTTACAGAGCGCCTTCTGCAGATCCAGACAACCTCTCCAATATCATAAACATAGCATCCAACACCCAGGGCCCAAATAAACCAAATTGGATCCTAGGTGACTTCAACCTGCCATCCCTACAGGACAATCAAGCAGCTACTTTCATAGAAGCCCTAGATATCTTGGGATATACCCAATTGGTACAAGAACACCACACACAAAAGGCAACATTCTCGACCTCATATTCACCCCACAAACAGTGCTTCAACAAGCACAAAATATCACATTATCATTAGCAGCAGTACCATGGTCGGATCATAAGCTCATCACTTTCCAGATTCCGACCCCCATCAAGCCACAAAGACCCAATGTGGACAAGTATGAACTCGAACTCAACTACCAGAAGTTTTCACCCGTTTAACAAAGAACGTATCCTAGCCGAAACGAACACACTCCTTGATAAGAATTCACAAAACCTAGAGGACCTAATCACCACATGGAACAGCAAACTCGGCGCAATCGCAATCCGTCCCCCAATGACTAAAGCCCCAAACAAAAGATCATCTGCACCATGGTTCACAGCTGACTTAAGGGCATCACTAACCCTCCTACGGAGATTGGAAAAGCGCTGGAGGAAGTCACGTACCAGCAGTGACCAAGCAGCATACACCCAGCACTTACACACACATCGCAGGGCCGTCACAGACAGGATGAAACACCACCACACACACAGACACCCTGAAACGGTCATTAAACAAGCCGCACGACCTCTTCAACCTGGTCAAATCTCTTGCCAAAGAACCCACCCCGGAACCATACACCCGCAGGACTATGCCGTCTTTATGCAATCTAAACTGTGCAAGACCGACAAAGTGGTGATACCGGACACCCCCAACGAACAAGAGTGCTCAGCATCTCTAACTACCTTCATCACACCATCAAAGAAAACTATTGAAGACACCATCGCAACCCTAAATACCTCCACTGCATACTCGGACCCCTGTCCAGCATTCTGGATAAAAGATCTGCGATGTGACCTCGCCCCGATCTTAGCTAAAATGATAGGCCTATCTTTTAGCACTGGGTCTTTCCCCTCCACGCTCAAACAGACCTCCGTTAGACCGCTGCTGAAGAATGCCAAATTAGACCCTCAAAAGGTGGAGTCATACAGACCCATTTCCAGCATCCCGATGCTCACTAAAATCATTGAAAAGATAGTCTACAAACAGTTACAAGATCATATTGATACCAACGCCCCTCTAGATTCATCTCAACACGGATTCAGAGAGTCACACGGAGTCGAAACACTATTGACAACTCTTTTAGACACCATAATGTCAGGCATTGACAACTTACGTCAAGGTTTTGCACTCGTCTTTTTAGATATAGCGGCAGCCTTCGACTCGGTCTGCCACGAAATTCTCCTAGGTCGGCTAAGAGAGAAAGGCATTAGTGGAATAGCTCTCGAGTGGTGCAGATCCTACCTGTCTGGCAGATGGTAATACGTCCGAACAAACGGGTCCACATCCGAGCCATTCCTACAAAGCCAAGGAGTTCCTCAAGGATCTTCCCTATCATCACTTATGTTTAACATCTATATCCAACCTATCTGTAACATCATTAGATCGTTCAATGTGAGTTGCATGATATACGCAGATGTCTTACTGTACCTGCCAATATCCCTGGACTGCCCAGACCTTACCCCCTTGACTAAGTGTTTCAACGCAATATCCGAATGGCTCCTCTCTCAAAATCTGCGCATCCAACACAAGAAAACGGAGGTCCTGTTCATCTCCAGAAATCCAGAGTTTACACCACCCAGCTACTTGAAAGTGGACAACGCCGAATTGCAAGTAAAATCAGCTATACGTTATCTCGGAGTCACATTGGATCAGAACCTCAACATGAAGCAACACATAGCCAACACCGTAAGAGCGATCTACTTCAAGATTAGATCCCTTAGACACCTACGCCCTTTACTCGAACCAGGAGACTTCCGCACCATTTATCAAGCCCTCATCATTCCTCATTTTGACTATTCAAACACCATCCTACAAGGACTCCCTCAGGCCACCTTACATCCCCCCTGCAACTTGCCATGAACAGTGCCGCGCGGATTCTCCTCGGAACGCCAAGAAGAGAGCATATCACACCCCTCCTGAAACAGCTTCACTGGCTCCCCATTCAAGCCAGGATCAGTTTCAAAACCCTAGTGATGACATTCAAGGCCATCAAGGGGCTCTCCTCCTCTTCACTATGTGACCTCATCCAACCACCCACACCCAACAGGCTAAGAAGAACCGCAGTAGCCAACATGCTAGTGATACCGAGAGACACGACAAAATGCTCTAAAGCAACATCGAACAGAGCCTTTAGACTATGCGCCCCAAGTCTCTGGAACTCCCTACCACCACACATCAGAGCAATCCCCAACTTGAGCCAGTTCAGGAAGGCCTTGAAACACTTCCTCTTTATCAAATACCTCACTGACTGCCCCGAACCCCAGCCACCAAGTATGATCAATACCCAATAACTCCATCTGACATGCATATAGTTACCCTATTCAATGCTCCGCATATGTATATAGTTTATCCTGTTTTCCAAGTTACTTGTTCCTGTTCAATGTAATGACCTGACTTTTGTTTGTCGGATACCATTTGTTTTATGTAAACCGCGCTGATCGCAAATAGTGCGGTATATAAGAAATGCAAATAAATAAATAAATATACAGCTGAGAAGAATTCAACTCAAAGGAGAGACAGAAGGGTTGAGAGGACTCATCCTGCTGTCCATGGAGAGCGCCAGTTAGAGGTGAGGAACTCTGCTTTTCCCATAGACAAGCAGGATTAAAGTACTCACGTATGGGAATCCCTAGTTACAGGTTGCCTTTAACAAAGGAGAGGGCAAATATAACTAAGTGCCAAAACGGAGGCATAACTATGTATATTTTTGGTGGCAACAGTCCTTTTGTTCCAATTTCTTTTTTATGGCAAGAAATGGGCTGGGGGCACTGGATGTGTTGTCTGATCCAAGATGGTGGCGGAGTAGAATGCTTAGGTGGTTGGGTCTGAGCCGGCTCCTGCACTCGCCGCTAATGGGGAAAAAGAGGAAACAGAATGCCCAGAAACTCTCCGGTACCTCGTCTCTGGCGGACCGGCTGGTGCAGTCTTCAATTGCCGGCTTTTGTACCCCCTCGGCATATATGGCTTCGGGGGATTCGCAGAATGCATATGCGAATCTGAGCATTGAAGGGGTTTCTCTTAGCCCTGTTCAAGTGCCCCCAGTACAGCCTGGACGCCGCTTCGGGGCGGGGCAGCAGAGCATTGTGTCTCCGGGTCGAGAGGTCAATGCGGATGTGGAGGGTGCTCCTGCGAAGCCTCATCTGGTGGTTGTTTCTGCAGTCGGTGATCGAGTGGGATCTCCTCCCTCCGGTGGTGGCACTGGGGGGGAGCAGGTTGCAAGCAGCTTCCTTGGCGTCCCGGCGATCCAACTTTCTGGGAGGGTGGTGAAACCTGCGCTTGTAACATTAGATAGCTTGTGGGAAAGCTATCTCCACCCTTCAGCAGTCCCTTCTGCCTTTTGTGGGGGCAGTTTCTCAAGAATTGTCAGAGATTAAAGTGCAGTGCTCTTCAATGTCTTCAGAGGTTGTGGCTCAGGCCGCTAGAGTTTCGCAACTTGAATTAAAGGTGGAGGAGCTGCAGTCCTTAGAGGCTGTTAATACAAAAGACCGGTCAATACAGGCGAGGAGAATAGAATTTTTGGATAACCAATTGCGGAAGAATAACTTGAGATTCCTGAATTTCCCCCGGTCACCACTGATGGCTCCCTTGGACTTAGTCCGTAAGTACTTTATTGATGTTCTTCAGATGCCTGCTGAATCTCTGCCTCTGGTTGTAAGGGCTCAATATGTGACTGTCTCATCGTTGGAGGTTGGTGAGCAGCAAGGTTCTGGTGCAGAGCCTGTCCCCCCTCTAATGGACCTTTTGGGGTTTTTGGAGAGCTCTTTAGAGGTGGTGACCAGCAGAGCTACATTGTTGGTTCATTTTGCCTTTGAATCGGACAGGAACACTGTACTTCAACTATATTTTTGTAAAATGTCAGTATCTCAGTTTATGCGCTCAAAAATTCTTATTTTTCCTGACTTGGCTAGAGACACCCAAAGGTGGCGGAGGGCGTTCCTGGCATTACGCCAGGGAACGATAGCCTTGGAGGCGCAATTTAAGTTAAGGTATCCTTGTAAATGTGTGGTTAACTTTCAATCTAAGCAATTTATGTTTTTTGAGTCACAACTATTTTTTTTTTTTTACAAAGTAGGGAACTTGGAGGGGGTGGGGGTTAGTCCCATATCGGCTGCCATATAATGTGAACTATGCTCCTATGATTTTCTTTATTTCTGTATGAAGGTGTTTGATACCTTGTATTAATACTGTTATTTCTTTTTTCTTGGATCATATTGTGGTGTATCCTATTTTTTGTGGTCTATTCCAGCATCATTATATTTACTTATGTACACTTACTTGTCTACTCTTTGGGATGACAAGATAGTGTATTATTTGTATTCTGATTCTTATTCAGAGTGTTTCTGGAGTTTAATGTTAAAATTTAATGAAGTATAAATTTAAAAAAAAAAAAAGAAAAGAAATGGGCTGCTGGGGGGGGGGGGGGAGAGTTTGATTCTAATCCCCAAAAATGATACTTCAGTACAAATTAGCTGAATCTGTCATCGTGTCTGGAGTCTGTTTCCAGACAACAGCAGGAAGTGAACATGTGAAAAGTCCACATTGCAGCTTTGCGTATTTTTCCATGGAGACTGAGCGCAAGTAGGTAGACTGACATTGTGAACTGTGACATATGCCCAGGAAGGCCTGAGCCTTGAGGGACAAGTGAAAGAGATACAAGTCTGCTTGCCAAATTGACAAAGTTCATTTGGAGATAGAAGCTCCTAGCTTGTTGGGGTCAAATAAAGCAAAAAACAGGGTGGACTTTCAATGGGCTTTTGTCTGCTACAAGTAGGCGGCCAAGGCTCTTTTACAGTGCAACATGTGTACTGCTACTACTACTCTTCGTTTGTATAGCGCTACAAGGCATACACAGTGCTGTAGAGACATGTAAAAGACGGTTCCAGTTCATCAGAGCTTACAAATGCTAGACTGTAAGAATAAGGTTTTGCGAAAAGGTCGGAATGACGACTGATTAAGGTGAAAATCCAACACCACCTTCGGAAGGAACTTAGATGGGTACAAAGCAAAACCCTGCTGTGAAAGGGTTTTGTGAATGCTGGATGAACTATGAGGGCCCGAAGCTCACTTATGCTGAAGTCAACGCCACTAAGAATAAGATCTTCCAGGTCAAAAATGTCAGAGGACAAGTATTGAGCAAAGGACGTTTTTATCAGCTGTGTGATAATCGCATTAAAGGTCCCAAGAAATGCAGGTGGCTCGAGTGCGGGTTTCAGAAGTAGTACGCCTCACTTAAAGCAAACAACTAAGGGCTGTACAGAGATGGGTTTATCTTATCTTTTATCAAATGATGGCAAGCTCCAATTGTGCTGAAGTGAACCCTTACAGAGTTGGAATTGAGTCCAGATTCCGAAAGATGTAGAAGGTATTCCAGCAGACAGGCAAAAGAATCTATGGAAGTTCCCCACACCATACAGCAATCTTCCATTTGAAAGCATAGGACAGTCTCAGAGGCCATCCTAGATACCAAATGGACATCAGTGACACAAACAATTCTGCAAAGGTAGATTGAGAGCAGTCATTAGCCTCTCAACATCCAAGTAGTGAAGGCATGGACTTTATGTTGGGGTGCAACATCATTCTGTTCTCTTGCGACATCAGGGTTGATGCCTGGTCCAGACGTACTGGCCCTCGAATGAACTACTAGGGTTCAACAACAATTCCAGCAGGCCTTGAAATCCTGGGTGCCAGGTCACTACTGTGCCTCCAAATTGTATATTGGCACCCAGAATTTGGAGGCCCTGAAAGTGTTTTTTTTTAATATCCTGGGCCTGGTGCTGCCTTTACTCCACTGTGATTGGCTCTCTACAGAGGTTGAGCCAAGTAGTGGTGGACGTTTTGGCTGATTGCACAGTTTCAAGTCTCATGAGATTTGCAGTACCTCAGCCCAAGCCAGGTGCTTAGATCTGCGCTTTGATTTCTTTGACTGAGCAGACTCTAAGATGGCCGGCTGACTCGTCATGGTTGTACTTCTTCTGTTCTGCATCGCCTGCCTCTGTAGTGTCTACCATACTCCTGCATGAGTGAATCTTCGCCATGGCCTTCCCCCTGTGGCAGGCAGGCAGGCAGCCAGGCAGCCCCTGCAAACAGTCTGCCGAAAGCCCACGCGGCTCCCTGAACAAACTACACACCGGGGAGCCGGGCCGCACATGCACAGGCTGCCAGGACTGCTGAGCCAGATGTGTGGAGAGCACTCAGCACTAAGGTTGACCTCCCAATGTCGAAGAGTTGAACCATTCCCTCCCGCCTCTCTTCCCCTGGAATAACCTGATGCAGTGGAGAATCAGAAAGCAAAAGGAACCAAAGGAAAGAATGATAAGCTGCAAGTCTGACCAAGGCTGACTCCCCCCCCCCTTGTTATTGTATACACGGAGGCTCGCAGTCAAGAAGGCAGTCCTATAACAAGCTGAGCTAGAGATAGGCTGTCCAGCTGGGAGGAAAGGGCCATGGCTCACCAGGCAACTTGCACCCCAGACTATCTCATCCAGCTAGGGACCTTGGGTGCAGAGACACTGTCCTCTATAAGCCCCTTGCTGCACAATACAGGCAATGAGGAATCCGGTCCTTTATCGTAACACAATTTGCCAGACCTAATCAGGTTAAATGCAGCGTTGACCAGCTGTGCTCAAGACTTCACCTATGGGAAGATAACCTCTGTAGTGTAACCATTTCAGTATTCTTTTTTTTTGCTTGCTCTCTAGACCTAAACCTTCCAGTGTAGACCACCATTAGAAGGGTGCTCCAGTGGGTTCCTAGCTAACACTCCGAGAACCAAGTTGATATCCCCTGGCGGAACCGTGATTCTACGATGACCCCTTCGCCGGGTTAACCCTTTAAGCAACATACAACATCAAGAAGCAAACCTAAATCCACTCTCTGGATTTTTTTTTTTTTTATTGCAAGCCAGCTACCACGCGAACGCTCAACGAACTGACCGCCAGATCCTTATCCAACCTGTCCTACGGAAGACATCACCCCAAAGGGAGGGATGCTGTAGCCACGTATGCTTGCCGCCGCGAGCACCCGTCTTCAAAAAATACTCCCTATGCGCACCTATGAAGAAACATAGGCTCTTTCTTTGCCCGAACTAAAGTTGTGATGACCGCTCCAGCCGTTTTTATTTTTCAAACTTGCCCTTGTAATGGCACCACCGTAAGTGAAAACAGAAAAAACGATCCACTGGAGGCATTGGAAGCGGCCGCTGTAGCAACAGATTCTCCAACGTCGCTAACCTCCAGGGATGTCTGACAAGTAATGTTATGAGATCGGCGTACCACGGGCGTTTTGAACAGTCCGGGAACACCCACATCGCTTTTTCGTGATGCGCTTCGATACGCTGCACCACCCATCCTATGGGCGTCCACGGAGGAAAGAGAGTATACCTGACAAAAACTCGGATTGTATCCGAGCGTCGCTTCCTTCCAACCGCCTCTCTCGGCGTCTGCTGAAGAACATCTTTTTTTTTTTTCTTTTATTCCTGTCTCTGACTTTCCATCTGTGATACGAATGTGACATGCTTTGCCATGAATGGAATGGATACAGCAGACATGTAGCTATTGGGAGTTATTATAGGGCATAACAGCTTGCAGAATGGCCATAGTAGTCCTGTAAGATATTAGGGGTTATTATAGGGCATAAACAGCTTGCTTGAAGTGGTCTGAACTAGTATAGTGAGTCAGAAGCACTTCTCTGTACATAAATTGTGTATGAAATCTATATCCAATCATAATCATGAGAATTTTGCTTTCACATGAAGCTCACGCTGTAGTATCCAATGAAAACACATCTCTGATAGAAAACAATTACTGAAACTTGTATATCAAATGTGGAACTTTCCAAGGAGAGGGGAACCGTACTGCACCAGAGACAAAGCAATTCTGTTTTGGCAGCTTTCCCGGATTCCTTCATCGTGGAAAGTTCCTTCGATCGCTGAAGTGACACTACAATATCCGGTATATATATTGATGCATTTCATTTCATGCTAGAACTTATTAGTCATTTTATGCTAGAACTTATTATGTTAGAACTTATTAGAACTTACTTATATGCATTGTATGACTTATAATCTTTTATTTACTATGCAATAAACAGTAGCTTAGTATTACTATTTAATTGTGCCTGGTTTGGATGTCAGTGAGGACTCAGAGTGATTTGTTATAGTAATACACCATCAGACCCTCCTCAGGAGAAAGTTACAACGTATCAACCGCCTTTTAGATCACCTGACCAGGCCCACAGCACTCTGAAATTTGCCCAGCAACAAACCATTGCCTATCTGACTTTCCCCCATGCCTACCTCAAGGCATTGTGCACTGAATAAGTGTTGAGCTGTATAACCCCAGGAATGTTTAAGGATTAAGTGGGCTTTACACCCCTTGCTACCATCCTATACTAGACACTGCGGTCTGGCCGGCATGGTGGGAAAAGGCTGGGTGCACTCCCCAGGCCTTCCTCAATCTGCACCCCGGTATGTAACAAGGTCCCCAGCACAGTGAACCACCACAGACTCAGCCACAGAGCACTAGCGTACTTGAACTAAAATAAAATCTAATTAACTGTAAGTGGCCCCTTAGGAACCACCTCCACTGTTAGGAAAGTCCAGAACAGTAGGCCAAACCCCAGCTTCTAAGCGCCAGGTACGGCCAAAGACATATAAACTAGAAAAGCGTAGTTACTCACCTGTAACAGGTGTTCTCCAGGAGCAGCAGGAATCAGTCCTCACATATGGGTGACGTCAGCGCCAACAGAGCCCTTGTGCGGAGCATTTCCCCAGCTTTCAAAGAAAGCCTTTGGGAATACAGTGCGCATGCGCGGTCCCCTTCCCACCCAAGGGTGCCATCTTGCTCAGTCTGATGACAGCGCTAAAAGACAGCAAAAATCAAAATGAAGTATTTGACTGCAACTCCAGGGGAGGAGGGAGGGTCGTGAGGACTGATTCCTGCTGCTCCTGGAGAACACCTGTTACAGGTGAGTAACTATGCTTTCTCCAGGACCAAGCAGGAAGTCAGTCCTCACATATGGGACTCCCCAGCTCTAGGCTACCGTGAACCCAGAACTGAAAAAATGGCTCCCTCTCAAGAGCCTCAGTATCCGTGATAAGAATTTTCTCTGAGAACGTACCCTGTACAGTAGCCCAACACAAGGACTGGAGGGTAGGAGTTGCCTAAACCTCAAAGAGATTACGGAGTACCGCCTGGCCAAAAACACTGTCCCGCCAGGACTCTCTCTCCAGGCAGTAATGGGCTGCAAAAGTCTGGCTTGAAGACCAAGTTGCGGCCCGGCAGATGTCTGCCAACAGAACAGAGCGGAGATGAGCTACTGACACGGCCTTCGCCCTGACACGGTGGGCCGTGACCCGACCCTGCAAGGGGAGGTCGGCTGCCCTGTACACCCAGGCGATGCAATCTGCCACCCAAGTGGACAACGTACGCTTGGAGACAGGTAACCCCAACATAGTAGGGTCAAAGGAGACGAAGAGCTGAGTAGCCCTTTGATGCTCCCGCATACGTTCTATGTAAAAGGACAACGCCCTCTTACAGTCCAGGGTATGGCAAGACTGTCTCACAGCCCGGCTGGAATGCGGCCTGGGAAAGAAGGTCGGAAGGACCACCTCCTGATTGAGGTGGAAAGAGGAGACCACTTTGGGAAGGAACTTGGGATGGGTCCATAGGACCACCCTGTTCCTATAGAACCGTGTGTACGGTCTATCAGAAAGCAGAGCATGTAGCTCACTCACACGTCTGGCCAATGTAAGAGCCACCAGGAAGAGCGCTTTCCAAGAGAGGAAGCGCAAATGGCAAGTAGCCATTGGCTCAAATGGTGGACGAGTAAGTTGTTGCAAGAGCATGTTCAAATTCCATTCAGTCGCCGGTGGACGAACCGGAGGCTTGAGTAGAAGCAGACCTCTGAGAAATCTGGACACCAAGGGGTGAACCGACACTGTCCCTCCACCGGTGAGTGGTGCACTGACAAAGTACAGAGGTGGACCCGAACAGAGTTAGACTTAAGGCCTAGGTCAGAAAGGTGAAGTAGATACTGCAGTACTACTAGCACAAGGCAAGAGAAAGGATCTTCATTGCGCTGAGCACACCATACCATAAACCTACGCCACTTGAGGGCATAGGACTTCCTGGTGGACTGCCTTCTAGAGGCCAAGACCACCTCCTCCACCTCCTTAGGTAGAGGTAAGGGAGCTAGAACTATCCTTTCAGCAGCCAGGCCATCAGATTGAGGAACCTGAGATTGGGGGTGCAGAAGGGAACCCTGCTCTTGAGACAGGAGATCGTGTTGCAACCCCAGAGGGAATAAAGCTTCCACCGCCAACTGCAGAAGTGGAAACCACGGCTGCCTCGGCCATCTGGGGGCTACCAGAATCACTGAGGCCTTGTCCCGGAGGATCCTGAACAGAGTTCAGGCCACCAGGGGTGTGGGAGGAAATGCATACAGGAGGCCCGTAGGACCAAGAGATTAGAAAAGCATCTGCTGCCATCCTCAGGGGATGCGGCTGTCTGGAGCAAAACCTGGGCAGCTGATGGTTTAATGGATTTGCAAAGAGATCGATGGATGGAAGTCCCCATCGGAGGAAGATCTGCTGGACCACCAATGGATTCAACTGCCATTCGTGGGGCTGGAGAATCCTGCTTAGCTTGTCTGCTAGGAAGTTCTCCTGACCAGGCAGATAAACTGCTTTGAGAAGCATGCCTTGTTTGACTGCAAAGGAGCAAAGGTCCCGTGCCTCCTGACATAGGAGCCTGGACCCTGTGCTTCCTTGTTTGTTCACGTAGAACATTGCTACCCGATTGTCCATTTGAACTAGGGCAGACTGTTGAGAGAGAGCATGGCAGAAGGTTTGCAGAGCTAAGCGAATTGCTCACAGCTCTAAAAGGTTGATCTGCTGTGTGGCCTCCCGAGGGGACCACAGGCCTTGAGTACACATGCCCTGGCAATGTGCACCCCAGCCCTTTAAGGATGCATCTGTCGTCAGCACCCTGATGTGTGCTGGAGCCTGAAAAGGTACACCTCTGAGAAGGTTTGGTAGATGTAGCCACCACTGCAAGGACTTCAGAAGTCGTCTGGACACCTTTACTCTATCTCGAAGGTCGCCGGTGGCTTGTGTCCACTGATCTGAGGCACCATTGAGCAGCCACATGTGCAGACGGGCATTCGGGGTCACATGCACGGTGGATGCCATGTGGCCCAGAAGCCGTAGGTAGTGCCTGGCGGAAACCTGAGAATTGCTTTGGAACTGGTTTGTCAACTCCAACAATCTGTGGGCCCTGTCCTAGGGCAAGTAAGCTCTTGCCTGAAGGGTGTCTAGTCTCGCCCCTATAAACTCTAGGTTCTGAGAGGGGAGCAAAGTGGACTTTGTGTAGTTTATGACAAAGCCCAGATGCTGAAGAAGAGAGACAGTGCGGCCTGTCGGGCCTCCTGGAATGACTGGCCCCTGATTAGCCAGTCGCCCAGGTAGGGAAAGACGAAAATCCCCTGATTTCTGAGAAAAGCCGCCACCATTGCCAGGCATTTGGTGAAAACCCTGGGGGCAGAGATCAGGCCAAAGGGAAGTACCCTGTACTGAAAATGGTTTCCTCCCACCACAAATCTGAGATATTGTCTGTGGTCTGGATGGATGAGGATGTGAGTATAAGCATCCTTTAGGTCTAAGGAGCATAGCCAGTCTCCCTGCTGGAGGTAGGGCAGCAGTATCCCAAGGGTAAGCATCTTGAACTTTTCCCTCTCCAGAAACTTGTCCAGATTTCGCAAGTCTAGGATAGGTCTAAGGCCTCCTATTCTCTTTGGTACTAGGAAGTACCTGGAGTAGAAGCCTTGCCCTTTCAGGTGGTGTGGCACCGGTTCCACCGCCTGTTCCTTTACAAGGCTTGCCAACTCCTGAAGGAGGAGGTTCCTGTGTAGAGGGAGTCTTGGAGGCTCCCCTGGATAGTAGGAAGGGGGTAGTTGGTGGAAATGGAGCATATAGCCCTTCTGGACTATGCTCAGTACCCAGGTGTCCCCTGTGATGGCTGGCCACCTGTAGGCATACATGGTCAGCCAACCCCCTGTGCTGAGTGGGGCCACCGGCGGAGGAGAGGCTATGCTGTGGAAGTCAAAACCCCGCTCCCTGCTGTGCAGGAGCCAGAGCTGGTGGCTTGGGGGTTTTCTACCTACGGGGCCCATGCCCCTGCCCCTTGGCCTGCTGGCCCTGTTGGGGAGCTGGAGAGGCCTGATACTGAGGGTAGGTTTAGTAGGCAGCACCCTTCCTCGGGAAAAAGGGATTCTTTCCCAAGCCCTTCTTTTTATGAGAAGGGGAAGAAGTCTTCCTGGACAGTCTTGTCCTGGTGAGAGTCTGTCTTGATTTCTGCAGCCTTCTCAGTCATGGGTTTGCCGAATAGGTTGTCACCTCGGCAGGGGACATCGATCAACTTGTCCTGTACCCATGACTCCAGGTCCAACGACTGTAGCCAGGCCTGATGGCGTGCACCGATGCAGGCCGCGGCTACCCGGGCCGAAGCCTCAAAGCCATCATAGGCTGCTCGAGATATAAGCTTCGAGCACTCCCGGATCCCCGAAGACAAGGCTTTGAACCTCTGCAAGGGTTCCTTGGAGAGGCACGGCAAGAGAGCATAGAGCCCTGGAAGCACTTTCTACCGAAGGCATCCAGGTTCCGGGCCTCCCGGCCAGGAGGCATCGAGGAGTGCATCTTCTGACTTTTCAGCCTGTGTATGGCTGATTCCACAACCATGGAGCTGTGAGGTAGCTGTGCCTTTTGGAACCCAGGGCTCCTATGGACTCGATAAATGGAATAGACCCGCTTGCTCAGAACCGGCACTAAGGCCGGTGCTTCCCACATACGGAAGAGCAGCCGTTCCAGCATCGGAGGAACAGGAACAGTAAAGGCTTCTTTTGGAGGAAAATCATACTGGAGGGCATCGAGCTCTTCAGCTCGAGGCTCCTCCTCGGCATCCGCTGGGAATGCCAAAGCCTTGGCCATGTCCCTGACAAAATCCGAGAACCGGGTATCCTCGGGGGGGGGGGGGGGAGGGGGGGCCTTCTCCGAGGCTCGGACTCCAGGAAGTCCAACGGGACACACCAGGTCCGGCAGGTGTCAGGAGACTCCTCGTCCTCCGTCTCCCACGCCAACTCCTCAGAGGAGTCGTCGAGCGGCCCTGGCCGTGTGGGCCTCGATGCCACCCACCCAATGCCGATAAAGATAAGCACAGTTCTTTTTAAATATAGTCTGAATGAGCAACACCTATGGTCATTGATGCAAAACGGAGCATTAGGTTGGTGAAACATTACAACCGTAGCTCCATTGAGGTCTGAGACCAGTTGCACATTGAAACTGTCTTCGACATATCATTTATAAAGTATTTATTGCAAGATTGGATTTGTTACTGATTGAATAACGCTGGGGGAACACAATTTGTAATTGGAATTCTCTAGTTAACAATGGAGCAATATTAGTTTATGCTCAACAGTTTTCTTGCTCTGAAGAAGACCATTTAGTCTATAGCCTAAGCAGACCTATGCCTTTTTTTTTTTTTTTAAATGGCCTGCCATGGACGGCTTCCCGAGTTCTTCAACTCCAACATGATCAGCTATGCCAGCAGAACAAAGTCATGCTAACCCAATGATAGCCTGAGATCTGCCGCAGTTACCTAACTTGATCTTGGCCCCTCCTGTAACTCTAGCGCCACAACTTGCAACATACAACTCTTCCAAGATATCTGATCTTATGATTGCTGTCAAGAGAAATGCAGAAGCTGAGTAACTCTAGCACTATGTCTGCCAGGACTTTCTGCAGGCTCTTAAAGTTGGAAGAATTGAGCCTCCCCTGGTAGGTATGCCTCACGGCCTTGCAGCTGGGATAGTCACTGGCTTTCTAAAGCTCCTGTCCAAATTAGCGTAACCTGCAGTATGAAAGAATGCACCCAAGGCATCCCTCCACTAACTACATCCCTTTAGATACAGGGAGATGCCTCACAAGGCATTTGAACTGGGAAAGCAGCGAACACCACACTCAAGTAACCTTTTCTAAAAAGGGTGTCAGCGTGCAGGAAAAAAGGTAAGCCCAGAGACACTATAGCATGCACGGCTTCTGAGCCTGGAAGTGACACGAGTGTGCCTATTTCAGGGGTAGCCAAAACACCTCTGTGATGCATCCAGAAGTAGTAATCAGACTCTGATCTACCCTGAAACTCTTTATTTGGTGATGCAGTGTGAGGTGCAAACCATTGGTCAGGTCAAAGCCCCAATGACCAATCCCAATCTGCTGCCTATGACCTAACGCATAAAATTTCATACCTTCACCTATCAGTGACCCATACATGCCTACATCACCCCTGCTCTGATACAGATGTAAAAATGCATGCTACTTTCCCCTGGGACCCTTATATAAAGGCCTACAGGTACAGAGACCCCCTACGATGTATTTACTTGATACCCTGTTGTAAAGATTACCCTGAAAATGTGACAACGGAAAAACGCATTTGAACCCTAGACTCCTGGCATACTTTATCAAAATATGCCGCATGTAGTTAAACTAAGAAAAAATAAAAGATTAACGAACGTGGCTCAGGGCCATGCCATGTGCATTCCTCCCAATGCGATCCTCCGCACTCAGCCGCCATGCGGTGCTAACAGAGTGTATACAATGGCCGCGAAGCCTGCTGGCTGGTTTTTGGCGCCAAAACTTGCAGAAGACTCACCGGCTGCCCGCTCTCTTGCTCCTCTTCGCTGCACCTCCGAAAGGGCCAGAAAGCGTGCCTTACTGTTTGGGATATATCAAAAGGATACCGTAACACCCTCCGTTATTTTTATCTATGTTTTTTGTCGGACATAGTTCGTGAAGGGAAGGAAAAACAAGCCTCCCCCAAAACACAATACATGTCCCTTTTATTCAGTTAGTGACTCTAAAAAAACAGATTGCACACTTTTGGGTGGATTTCTACAATCTGTAAACTATATATAACACTTATCTGGTCGTATGCGCGACGTGCACGTTTCGGGGAAGAACCCCTGTTTCAAGCGCTGCCAACACCGTGCTAATAGAACCAAGGCCTTTATTCAACTAGCCAATTGAATAAAGGCCTTGGTTCTATTAGCACGGTGTTGGCAGCGCTTGAAACAGGGGTTCTTCCCGAAACGTGCACGTCGCGCATACGACCAGATAAGTGTTATATATAGTTTACAGATTGTAGAAATCCACCCAAAAGTGTGCAATCTGTAAACTATATATAACACTTATCTGGTCGTATGCGCGACGTGCACGTTTCGGGGAAGAACCCCTGTTTCAAGCGCTGCCAACACCGTGCTAATAGAACCAAGGCCTTTATTCAATTGGCTAGTTGAATAAAGGCCTTGGTTCTATTAGCACGGTGTTGGCAGCGCTTGAAACAGGGGTTCTTCCCCGAAACGTGCACGTCGCGCATACGACCAGATAAGTGTTATATATAGTTTACAGATTGTAGAAATCCACCCAAAAGTGTGCAATCTGTTTTTTTAGAGTCACTAACTGAATAAAAGGGACATGTATTGTGTTTTGGGGGAGGCTTGTTTTTCCTTCCCTTCACGAACTATGTCCGACAAAAAACATAGATAAAAATAACGGCATTTGCATTTCTGATCCTTTCAATACTGGCCTCTATGTTTTACCTGTATATTACATCTTGCACAAAAATATTTAAAATTCTGCACTAAGGTGTCAAGACATAATTCATGACGACTCATGGAAATTAAACTATAATACAAAAAAATATTTCTCAAATGCAGACCTTTTAGATTTAGGACAGAATTCCCCTAAGGAGTCCTATAATATGCCCCATAAAGTAAAATCCCAAAAAAGCAAAGACCTCAAGTTATCAATCTGTGGAGCCCAACAAAAGCTTGGAACTGCCGGCACTGCTGAATTCTTGCAGCTGCTAATACTGGCAGTAACACAATGGAATCTATTATTACTAAAAATGGCAGACAGCTATCCAGTCAGCTCTCTCTGAAATAGTCAACTGTCCCCAGAGCAGTCAGCCAGCCAGCCTGTCACCCCTTCCTGAAGCAAACAGCGCCTCATCAAAGAGCCAGCCAACCTGCCCTGTCCCCCAGGCCATAATTCAGCCTCTTAAGCACAGAAGTCATCTGCCCCCTCAAGCAGTTGCTCTTTTTCCCCCTGCTTCCAACCAAAGCAACCAGTCACTAGGATCAAAGAAAGCAGAACCAGCAGAGCTCCTCGCCAGTTTTTCCAAGTTGCTTTACTTGCAGTTTACCTGCAGCACTGCTGCTCAGAAAGCGTAGTTACTCACCTGTAACAGGTGTTCTCCAGGAGCAGCAGGAATCAGTCCTCACATATGGGTGACGTCGGACTTCTCAACGCTTTGGAGGACATGATCCGGGCCCAGGCAGCGGAGGCAATTGTCGTGTGTGTCAGTTAGTGACATATTTCGGTCACACTGACCACACCGCTTGAAACCACTGGCAGCCATCGGGGGAAAAAGGGCCCCGGCAAGGTCAAAGGACCGGGCTGCCAGGGAAAAACCGAAAAAGAAGAAGAGGACTCGTGACCAGCGTTGCGAGTCCGGGCGGGAAAAAGACCGGCGTCGAACCGAAGGAAAAAAGAGTAAATTATGAGTAAATATCAACTTTTTCGCGGGGACACGACGGGTACGTCTGTAGGGCTCCGCGGAAAAAAGACGACTGGCTAAGATGGCACCCTTGGGCGGGAAGGCGACCGCGCATGCGCGCTGCAATTCCCAAAGGCTTTCTTTGAAAGCTGGGGAAAATTGCTCCGCGAGGGCTCCGTCGGCGCCGACGTCACCCATATGTGAGGACTGACTTCCTGCTTGGTCCTGGAGAACTGCTCATACATTTGTGCTCCGTGTGCCTGTACTCAGTCTCATGCTGTTCTCAAGAATACGAACAAGCACTGCAAGGCTCAATCACTTCTGCGCCCTCCCCCCCCTCCCCAACCAGACTAATGCATTAAACATTTTGACTATTTTCTTCAGAGCTTCTGTTTAAGGGAACAAACTATCTTCCCTTAAGAATTTTCAAGCAGCCTTAAAATACTGGCATTTGTGGTGCATGAGCATTAGTTATATTGGAAGCCTGAAGCACTAGTATATCTACTAACTATAACTTTTAGTCTGTTTTACTTCTATTTTTCTGTCAATTATTGAAGTTCTTTTCTATTTTCTAATATTTTTGATTAGTTGATTGTGAACTGCTTTGAATTTGTGAAAGGCGGTATACCAAGGAATAATAAACCATAAAGATGCTGAGAGCTGCACGGTGTCCAAATATATCAGTTGTTTCGGTGCCTTGCAGGAAGGCTGCAGGTAAAGCAACATGGAACAATTAAACAGGTGAGGAGTCTTGGCTTTCACTTTCTTCAAGCTGGTCAAATTCCGTGGGCCAATGAAAAACTTGCAGGGAGGGGGAAATTCTACACAAATTCGGCATTGTGCCATTGCGTAGAATTCCCCCAGGTGTAGTATATGCATAACACCCACAAAAGTTGCCTACTACATGTGGAGAACTTACCTGATAATTCTCTTTCCTTGAATCCTGCTAAGCCAATCCAGACGAGTAGTTTATGATCCCCAGCCAGTAGGTAGAGGCAGACTAGAGCACTTTTCAGTTATGTCATCACTAGTATATCCATCCATACAGCAATAAGAAAAGCCCATGACACTTCCTAAGCAGAAAGCAAGCCTTACAAATTCAGAAATTAACCACCAATAACTCAGAACAAAATATTTGTCTCTTACCATAACTTATTTTGCATCACACACTAATAATAACAATGCAATCAAGAGGCAGCAAGATTCCCAAACCTGTAGTAGTCGTCTTCCAGGGCAGGTCCTGGACTGGTCTATTCAAAGAAAGGAAATCAGTAGGTATGCAAAATTTCCTAACCATCCTGCTAGACCAGTCTAGACAAATGGGACATACCCAAGCAGTCAAGACCCAGGGTGAGAGGAAGATGCTGCTCTGGACAGAAATGCACTACATGCGCCAGCCCCCACATGCAACCTATAGTGCTTCACAAAAGGCACTCAGAGATGACCAAGTAGGCACCTTACAAATAGCCTCCTCCATGGATACCAAGATGGACTCAACCCAGGAGATGACCAGTGCCCTAGTGAAGTGAGCACGGACTCCCTCTGGCACACAGTTTCAACAAAGAAGGTAGGCTGAATTAATAGTCTTCTTAATCCAGCTGACAATCAAGGACTTGGCCACTACCTGTCCCTTCCTTAAGCTGCTGAGAACAAAGATGGTCTGACCAACTAAAAGAATTAGTACTCCAGACATCTCAGTAACGCCCTCCTCACAGCCACCAGATGATCCTCTAAGAAGGGCATGACTGCCTAAATTAAACTGAAAGACAGACAATAACTTGCAGGACAAGACCTGTCGCTCTGATGCCTGTTTGGAAGACTATGGCCACCAGGAAAACCAACTTTAGGTCAAATCCTTGAGAGAGGTCTTCAAAGGGGATCAAAAACAGGGGGGGGGGGGGGAGGATGATAACCTTTCAGTGTCTCCAAAAGCAGAGAAAGGCTCCACTGAGGAACAACTGGATGCACTGGCAAACAAAACCATTCCATGCCCTTGAGGAAGTGACAAACAACTAGGGCCATCACCTAGACCTCAAGAGTTCAGGGCAAACCCCTGGTCCAACCCAGTCTGTAAGACCAACAATGGCAACTATGTACATCTTCTTGATATCCAGAGCCTGAACACCACCAGTTCTTGAAAACTCTCTAGACTCTCATAAGCTAAGAAATGGATGCACTCTGGCCTCAAGATGGGTGTCCATTACCGCTCCAGAGAAGTCTGTTTTAGACACACTACACCTCTCAAGACTCAGGCTATAAGTGAGAAGGCAATTTGTGTCCTTGGGGTTTGTTTGTGGCCTCATCTCCAAATGCACAGCCTGCAGCTGCCCAACAAACCCAAAGGACATGGTTGTGACTGGTGTAGCAGGTAAGCTATAAAAGTCTCACTCAAAAGGAAATGACAAAAGAACCTATGCGGTGTGGCTAACAGGGAGACCGAGCTCCTCTGGTCATATGAGAAGTGGCACAAAGGCAGTTATAGCAAAAAGAAGGGAAGAAGCAGGCAAGCCTAGGTCAGGGTGGAGAAGCGAAGAAGCACGTGACTCTCCATCCATTATTTTTTGACAGGCTTCTCCAACAATTACATAATAAGATGGTTTACTTTTCAATGCAGAGCATGAACTTAGCTCTGAAGCCAATGTCCAAGGCAAGACAATACTTCCTTTGGCTCTGCAATGCCAGAGCAACTGAGCAGCAGTGTTTTCTTTCTGGCAAAAGAACAAGTTCCGACATTGCTTCTGATGGATGAAGCCAGACTACAATTAAGCTTAAATATACCCCCATCCCACCCCTTCTCTATTGCAGAAACATGACAATTCCAGTAAAAAAAGAAGTTGAGCTGTTAACATATGGGAAAAGCAGTAGGAGTCTTTCAAGATGACTGCCACCATAGCTCACTGCGATAGCAACACAAGATTTTTTGTTTTGTTTCTTAAAAAAAAAAAAAAAAGCTTTAAAAAAGGTGAAAAAAAGCAGAGGAGACATCAGCTTTTGCCATATTTGCAAAGGATACCCCTCTTTCCATACCCAAAAATCAATACTGAAAAAGCTTGAACTAGTTCACTCATGTGCCGCAGTCAAATTATCACTTGCCACATTCTCAGAGTAGAGTCCAAACAATGTTTTTTTTTAAAAGACTGAACACACAAAAAAAACATCAAGCCCATATCCTGTTTCCAACAGCGACCAATCTAAGTCACAAATACCTAAAAAAATAAATTACTACCAAATCTCATCATGTAAGTGAATATATAGCCAAATTACTGAGTAAAGAAATGAAGAGCAGGTCCCTGCAAGGTACAAGCCCTTGCCCATTGGGTTGAATCTCCTGGCAAAGGCTAGTTTAAATGTGAATACAATGAAACCAATGTCAGCAAACTACAAAGTAGTTGGGAAGATATTCACACTGCTGTGATCCTAATCAGGTTTTGAAGAAATTACAGAAGCACAAGCGGGTGAAGGAAAGCACACACTGCCAGAAGAAACTAAACCTAGAAAACATGTTGGCAGCACATACATGGCCCTATCCAGTCTGCTCATCCACACCAACTGCTCAACTCTACAATCTCTTCCTTTGCCTCAGATCTTCAAAGTGCCCATTCCATGCTTTCTTGAATTCAGATGCTATCCTAGTCTCCACCACCTCCACTAGGAAGCTGTTACATACAGCCATCATCCTTTCTGTAAAAAAAGAATATTTCTCTCGTCTTCCCCTTTTAGCTCATCTCATTACCCCTTATGCCAGAATTATGTTGAGAACCACCAACCTGTGCATTAATACAATGCTAGAGACCTGTCAATATTTCCACCTCTTCCTTATTCCACTTATGCAGGGTATGCACATTTAGATCTAAAGTCTGCTCCTATATGCATGATCACAGATGCAGAAAAAAAAACCCTAGAGGTAAAGGAAAAATAAACCTATCCAAAAGAGAAAAATAAATCCCCCTCATAAAAGGGAATCTTTTACAAATGTCAGCCCATATGTAAACCTACAAAAATAGAGTAAGAAAAATATAAGCAAGAGAGAAAAAAAGCAGCTATATTCAATAAATTTAGTAGCTATGAGTGTATGAAATTGAGCCAAATGATTGATAAGGGGGTCAACAGGTGAAGTGTGATAGTCTGTGGATATATTTGCCCCATTCTGACGGTTCTTTCACCTCTATTTTTTGTAGGTTTACATGTGTGCGCTGACATTTGAAGTAGATATTCCTCTTTATGAGGGGGGTTTATCTATATGCATGATGGCAGATTGTTGATCATTTCAATAACCATTCTATGGGAAGATTCCATCTGGTTTGTATCTAGGTGCAATTCTCCAGAAATGTACAAAGGACTCCTAAAGAAATGTCATACTTGTACACAGACTTGATCACTGTTATTCCTGCTGGTCATGCCTCTCCCTAAAGAGGCTCAGCTACAAAGCTTTTACATAACTTTTCTGCACACAGAACGGTTTGCAATGTGCTTCAGTAATGACTATATCCCAGGTTATTACTCTACAGAGGCAGATACTGACAGACCGAATTTTAAGCACATTCAATTTGCTATAACCAAATTCAGTGGCTATAGAAAACTTGGAGATAAGCCAAGCCTTCCAAACAGTCCAAAATTACTGCAGTCAACAGAATTGAAATCTAACCAAGCTTTTGCCTTAATTTCTAAACAAGGAAACAGTAATAGCAAAACAGATTTACTATGCCATCTGGCAGGAAACATTCTGGAGCTTACAGATATTTGGTGGGGGTGGGGGGAGACGACAAGCACTGAAGTTCTGAAGTTTGAAAGACCTATCCACCATGGAAAAAAATAGATCCAGGAAAGTATTTAACTGAACTCCAAGATGTTCCAAGTCTTGGGAGGTAATCAGGCTGCTCTTAGCATATAGTTGGCCACAAACCCCAGTCTTTCCAGCCAATGGATCACCAGGGCCAGGTTTTGCCTGATATCTCCAAGAGAGTTTAACCAAATCGGCCAACTGTCCCAAGTACCGGTGAATCTGGATACCCCTTACTGAGCAGGAACGCCACGTCACCACCACCAAGATATCTAAGAACGTGCCAAGGCTAGTCAGGCCAAAGGGCAAGGCAAGAAACTGAAAATGGCAGGTCCAAGGAAAAAGAACAAGGGAACTCACAAAGTTTCAACATATACCAGTACAGAGCAAGTAATCTGAAACAAATTTATTGGAAACCACAGGAGGTTGTTTGTAGGCCCACAGACATACTATACGCTGAACCTGGCATAGCTGTGTTTCGGTAAAGCATAGTTACTCACCTGTAACAGGTGATCTCCGGGAAGAGCAGGAACTTAGTCTTCACATATGGGTATTGTCGGTACCGACGGAGCCTGCGTGGGAACGCTCCCCAGCGTCCAATTAGAAAGCTTTTGGGAGCATCCCACAGCTCCTGCGTGCTGCCTTCCCGCCTTTCCCAACTGCCTCTCTCCAGTTGAGTTTTAAAAAAAGCTGAGACAAAGAGAGAGAGAGGGAAAGAGAAAGAGATAGAGATACAACTCCTAGGGGAGGTGGGTGGGTTGTGAAGACTAAATTCCTACTGTTCCCGGAGATCACCTTTGGCATAAAGTGAAGAAAAAGAGGAAGGCCTTCATGAAATACAAGAGATCAGAGAGAGGAAGACAGGCATCTGTATTTCGAAAAACTTAGAGAAGCTAGCAAAGTAGTCAAGAAGGCAAAGATTCAGAAGGAGGAGGAAATAGCCAATGCAATAAAATGGGGGGATAAGACATTTTTCAGATATATTAGTGAGAAGAGGAAGGGCAAAAGTGGTATTGTCAGACTCAAGGGTGCAGGGGAGGAATATGTAGAAGCTGATAAGGATAAAGTGGAATTGCTTAACAAATATTTTTGTTTTGTGTTCAAAGATGAAGAACCAGGAACAGGACCTCAGAAAACACCCACAAATAGGAACAGAAGCGAGGGACATCTTGAACAATTTTCAGAAGACTGTTCATGAGAAACTAGCTCAACTTAAAGTAGACAAAGCGATGGGACCAGATGGGATACACCCTAGAATACTGAGGGAACTTGGGGACGTTCTAGCAACTCCACTGACTGACCTTTTCAATGCCTCGTTGGGGTCGGGAGTGGTGCCAAAGAACTGGAGAGAGGCTCATGTGGTGCCTTTACACAAAAGGCGGAAGTAAAGATGTGGTTGAAAACTACAGGCAAGTTGGTTTAACTTCGGTGGTGAGTAAATTATTGGAAACGCTGCTGAAAGAGAAAATAGTGAGGTTTCTGGAGTCCAGCAGATTACAGGATCCGAGGCAGCATGGATTCACCAGAGGCAGGTCTTGTCAGACAAATCTGATTGATTTCTTTGACTGGGTGACCAGGGAGTTGGACCGAGGGAGAGCTCTAGATGTGGTGTATTTAGATTTCAGTAAAGCCTTTGACACTGTTCCTCACAGGCGACTTATAAACAAACTGAGCACCCTAGGGATGGACCCTAAAGTTACTGCTTGGGTTAGAAATTGGTTGGGTGGGAGGCGACAAAGAGTACAAGTAAATGGAGCTCACTCTGAGGAGAAGGATGTTATCAGTGGTGTGCCCCAGGGATCTGTCCTTGGTCCGATTCTTTTTAAAATCTTTGTTAGTGGTATAGCGGAAGGGCTGTCGGGTAAGGTTTGCTTCTTTGCGGATGATATCAAAATCTGCAAGATTAGACACCCAGGAAGGTGTAGATAACATGAGGAGGGATCTAGCTAAGCTTGAAGAATGGTCTAGAATTTGGCAGCTGGGATTTAATGTTAAAAAATGTAAGGTCATGCATTTGGGCTGCAGCAATCCAAGGGAGCAATATAGTATGGGGGGGGGGGGGGGGAAGTACTTTTGTCCACTAAAGAAGAGCGGGACCTAGACGTGGTTGTGTCTGATGATCTTAAAGTAGCTAAACAGGTTGAAAAGGCGATGGCAAAAGCTAGAAGGATGCTTGGGTGCATACGGAGAGGAATGGCTAGTGGAAAAAAGGAGGTGATAATGCCTCTCTAAGTCTTTGGTGTGACCTCATTTGGAGTATAGTGTGCAATTCTTGAGACCGCACCTTCAAAAGGATGTGAACAGGATGGAGTCGGTGCAGAGGGTGGCTACTAAAATGATTAGTGGTCTTCATTATAAAGCATATGAGGACAGACTGAAGGATCTTAATATGTACACCTTAGAGGAAAGGCGGGATAGAGGTGATATGATTGAGATGTTTAAATACCTCCGTGGCATAAATGTTCAGGGAGAGAGCCTCTTTCAATTGAAAGCAAGTTCTGCTACGAGGGGACATGGGATGAGGGTGAAGGGGGATAGATTCAGGAGTGATATGCGGAAATATTTCTTTACGGAAAGAGTAGTGGATCCATGGAATAGTCTCCCAGTGGAGGTGGTAGAGATGAGGACAGTAACTGAATTTAAAAAAGTATGGGACAAACACAGAGGATCTCTAAAAGTAAAAAGGGGACTGTTGTAGTTGTTGATATGGAAGAACAGACTAGATAGGCCATGTGGTCTTTTTCTGTCATCATATTTCTATGTTTCTATGTTTTTATCTCCAGGAACAAGCAGGAATGTAGTCTTCACATATGGAGACTCCCTAGCTTTAGATGCCAGGTAGAGACCCCAGAAGTTGTGCGTCCCTGTGAAAGGGCCCCACTTCCCCCCCCCCCCCCAATGGATCTCCGGCATCCTACCAGGGATGGTGGGTAGGAGTTGCTTAGGTATGGAACAGGTGTTGGAGAACAGCCTGACCAAACAAGGCATCCTGGCGGGAGTCCTTGTCCAAGCAGTAATGGGCTGTGAAGGTATGAACCGAGGCCCAAGTGGCTGCTCGACAGATGTCGTCGATAGACACAGAGTGCAGATGAGCCATTGAAGCTGCCATGGCTCTCACATTGTGAGCTGTGACATGGCCCTCCAGAGGAAGATTCTTACTCTGATAGGCAAACAAAATACACTGTGCAATCCAGTTGGACAGTGTTCTCTTGGAGACTGGACGTCCCAAATGAGAAGAATCAAAAGCAACAAAGAGTTGAGAGGACTTTCTATGTTGCTGTGTTCTTTGAACTGTAAAAGAGCTTTAGCTTTTTACTTACAAAGTATGAAGATTCCTTTCTGCATTTGATGCATGAGGCCTTGGAAAAAACACAGGCAGGTAGACCGCTTGGTTCAAATGAAAAGGCGAGACCACCTTTGGCATAAAGTGTGGATGGGTCCTAAGGAATACTTTGTCATGATGGAACCTTGTATAAGGAGGATCTGCCACTAGTGCCTGCAACTCACTGATACGACTTGTTGATGTGATTGCAATGAGAAAGATAACTTTCCAAGAAAGGAATTTCAACGAGGTAGTAGCTAAGGGGTCGAAAGGTGGCTTCATGAGCTGGCCAAGAACCAGGTTTAAGTCCCATGCCACTGGTGGTGGCTTAATGGGAGGCTTAGTTAGAAGAAGGCCTCTCATAAATCTTGCTATAAGAGGATGGGAGGAAATAGGTTGTCCATTTAAAGGCTTGAAAGAAGGCTGCAAAATGCACTCAAATGGACTCTTACCGAGTTAGTTTTAAGTCCTGCATTGGATAAATGAAGGAGATACTCCAGTAATGATTCAAGAGGTATTGCAAGGGGGCTAAGACCCTTCTGCGAGCACCATATGGTAAACCTTTTCCACTTGAAAGCATAAGAGCGTCTTGTGGAAGGTTTTTAGAAGCATAAAGGATATCCTTTACTTGCTGAGAAAGGTTAAGATCTTGAAGATCTAGGCCTTCAGCAACCAAGCCCTGAGATGCAGAGACTGGGGATTGGGATGCCATAGCATTCCGTCCTCCTGGGACAGAAGATCTGGAGCAGACCCTAACTCCAGAGAGAGAGCTTGAGAGAGATGTAGAAACAGAGGGTACCACATTTGCCTTGGCCAATGTGGAGCTATGAAAATCATACGGCCTCTGTCTGTCTCTCTGAAGCTTGAACGGGGTTTTGGGAATCAGGGGAATGGGTGGAAAGGCATAAAGGAAGTCTTGACCCCAATGAAGGAGGAAAGCATCCCTGGCCTGAGAGCCCTGAGCCGGAATTCTGGAACAGAACCGGGGAAGTTTGGCATTCAACGGACTTGCAAAGAGGTCTATGTCCAGGTTTCCTCAAATTTGAAAAATCTTGGCCACCTGGTCTGCATGTAGAGACCATTTGTGTGGAAGCAGAACTCAACTGAGTCTGTCTGCCCACCTGGAAGATTCATCTCCTGGCAGTGTATCTGATGCTCTCTGGCGAGGGCCCATAGTCGCAAAGCTTTGTTGCAAAGTGACAGAGAGTCTGTTCCTCCCTGCTTGTTCACGTAGAACATGGTTACTTCATTGTCCGTCTGAATGAGTACAGTCTTGTAGCTGAGCAGGGTGTGGAACACTCGCAGAGCAAGGAAGATTGCTCTGAGCTCTAAGAGATTGATGTGTAGATGAGTCTCCTGTGGAGTCCAAGTGCCTTGGGTGGAGAGGTCTTGCAGATGAGCTCCCCAACCCATTGGTGAAGCATCTGTTGTGAGAGTTGCCTGGGGTCAAGGTTGTTGAAATGGGGACCCCACCAACAGATTTTGAGTGGACTGCCACCATTGGAGGGACAAAATAAGGCAATTTGTGTTTGCTATTTTGTCTGACAGGCACCCTGATGCCTGGGTCCACCGAGTGGATAAAGTCCACTGGGCTGCTCTCATATGGAGTCGAGCATAAGGAACCACATGCACGGTAGATGCCATGTGGCCTAGTAGTTGTAACATTTCTCGAGCACTGAGATGAGGCTTTAGCACTGCTTGAGAAGCTAACTGCACCATGCCAAGGCAACGGGCCTGGGGGAGATAGGCCCTTGCTTTCCTGGCATCCAGCAAAGCTCCTATGAACTCTACAGACTGAGTGGGAGTTAGGCTGGATTTTGGGATGTTTATGACCAGACCCAAATACTGAAGGATACACATTGTGCAAGATAGAGAAATCCTGGCCTCTGACTCTGATAGGGCTCGAATGAGCCAGTCGGCTAAAAAGGGGAAGACGAATATTCCTAGAGTGCGAAGAAATGCTGCTACCACAGCCATGCATTTCGTAAACACCCTTGGTGCTGAGGCCAGGCCAAATGGAAGCACCCTGTATTGGTAGTGCTTTCCTTGAAAAAGGAACCGAAGGAACTTTCTGTGAGGTGGTTGGAAGAGAACATGAGTGTACGCATCCTTGAGATCTAGAGAACAAAGCCAATCCTGGCTCTGAAGGTATGGCAGCAGGGATCCCAGAGAAATCATCTTGAATTTCTCTTTGAACAGGAATTTGTTCAATTCTCTGAGATCTAAAATAGGTCTGTGTCCCCCTGTTTTCTTTGGGATAAGGAAATAGGGGGAGTAAAACCATGTACTCTGTTGAGGAATGGGTACCTCTTCTATTGCCCCTTGGGCAAGAAACATAGTGACCTCTTGATCTAACAGGTTGATGAGAGAGGTCTGAGAATTGAACTGTCTTACCATCATGGGAGGGGGCATGCAGAGAAAGTGAAGCTTGTACCCCTCTTTTATAATGGAGAGAGTCCAATGTTCTGCTGTTATCTGCCCCCATCTGAGGGCAAAGTGACACAACCTTCCTGGAATGGTGGAAGGTCCTGGACCGTTGAAAGCCAGGAAGGCTAAGTTCTCTAGATGGAAGTCAAAGGCCTTGCGGAGGCTGAGACTGCTGAGACTTAGCAAGTCTTTGCTTTCCTTTGTTTAGGTGGTTGCTGACTCTTCCGGGCAGGTTGACCTGCAGAACGTCCCTGCTGAGAATAAGAGAGATAAAACCTCTTCTTTTTGGAGAAGAATGGTTTCTTGAAAGATTTCTTCCTTGCAGGATCAGCTGTGGCTCTGGATAATCTATCCAAAGTGGAGTTGTCAGCATCCAACTCATTGGCTTTTTCTTGCCAATTTTTGCCAAATAGATTCTCACCTGTACAAGGGATATTGCCCAGTTTGTCCTGCACCCAGAGCTCCAAATCGGATGCCTGGAGCCAGGCAATTCTACGTGCACCTATGGCAATGGCAGAGGTTCTGCTTATGCACTCAAAACAGTCAAAAGCTGCACGATTGACAAACTTAGAAACATCCTGGGCATGTTTAACCAGTGTGAGAAATCTTGCCTCTTATCATCAGGAAGAAGAGGGCTCAGAATCTCTAAATCTCCTGTGACTTCCTTAAGGAACATTCCCATATATAAAATATAGGAACTGATCCTGGCAGAAAGCATGGAAGCCTGGAAAGTACGACGTCCAAAGGCATCCAAAGTTCGACACTCACGTCCTGGAGGATTAGAGGCATGCCTCTTTGCACTCCTGATCCTTCTCATAGCTGATTCCACTACAATAGAGTGGTGAGGAAGCTGAGTCTTCTGGAAACCAGGACACGGAGGTACTCGATACATGGTATCCAGTCTACGAGAGTGAGGAGAGGTAGTAAGAGGTGTTTCCCACATTCTCAACATGAGATCATGTAAGATCTCATGGATAGGCAAAGTAGCTGCCTCCTTAGGAGCTTTGGGATATTGTAGAATCTCCAACTCCTTTGCCTTGGGCTCTGTTTCAGGAGCCACAGTAATGGAAAGACCTTGAGCCACCTCTCTGATAAAATCCTGAAAAGAGATATCCTCTGGAGGAGACATCCTACGTTTAGGAGAGGAAGGCTCCTCCGGGAAAAGTACTCCGGTACCGACAGAGCTGTCAGAATCCTCAGACTCCTCCGAGGATTCAAAGTACCTTCTGTCCGGATGCTCTTGTAGAGCACGATACCCATACCGACCCAAGTCGGTACCGGGGGGAATCGGTACCGGTGTATCGGTACCGGAAGGCATAGTATGACTGGGTGCCGGCAATGCAGACACCGAAGTCGATGCCGATGCTGTCGGAACCGGTACCGACACCAGTGTCGGGGTCGGTGCCGGTACCGGTTGAACTGTCTGACGTGGTTCTGAGGGTGCCGATGCCGCAAGGAGAGCCGCCAGACTGCTTTCAATAGCCAGGAACCTCTGGTCTATCGACGCTGCCGATGCCTGGGTATCGGTACCGGAGAAAACAGCCGGTACCCCAGAGCATGGCACCAGTAGTTCTGCCGAGGTTAAGGCCTCGAGAACATCCTGGAGCCCCGATAATGCTTTGGAAGCCGGAGGTTAAGGCCTCGAGAACATCCTGGAGCCCCGATAATGCTTTGGAAGCTGAAGGCTCCCGCCAGGGCAATTTTGCCGGTACATAACCCTCAAGGGCAACGCCAGAGGCATCTCGATGTTTGGAAGGAGATCTACCCTTTGAGGACCGGCCAGACTTATGTTTAGTTACCTGAGATCCATGGGAGGAAGACAAAGCCCTTGAAGACGTCGATGCCACAGAGGCTGCATCGGAGGGAAAAAGAGTGCTGAGCTTAGCAGCTCAGTTTTGTCAACCCCTCTTGGACAATATGGCACAGGCCATACACTCCGAAATGGAGTGGTCAGGACCTAAACATTTAAGACACCACTCATGGGTGTCGGTGACAGAGATGGTACTGCCACACTTGGTGCACTTCTTAAAACCCGAAGCGGGTTTTTCCATAATAAGGACATTTTTGGGGCCTAAGGCCCAAAATGGCGTGTGCACCTGAGGAAAAAAGGTATGGAAAAAATATTGTTTTGTTTTGTTTTTTTAAAGAAAGAAAGAAAGAACCGGCGGTACCGGTATAGCGTCGAGGAAGGCAGACGCGACCACAAAAAAGAAGTAGAATATGAAAAATTTTCTGCGGTGACAGGAACGACAACCCGCTGGCTCCACGGAAAACGAAGAACTGGAGAGAGGCAGTTGGGAAAGGTGGGAAGGCAGCACGCAGGCGCTGTGGGATGCTCCCAAAAGCTTTCTAATTGGACGCTGGGGAGCGTTCCCGCGCAGGCTCCGTCAGTACCGACGATACCCATATGTGAAGACTACATTCCTGCTTGTTCCTGGAGATAGCCTTCATCAAAGGTTGAAAATGAAAAGTTTTGAAAAATGTGGAATGGCTGCTATACACCAGCAGCTCAGTCATGCATGGCCGAAGGGTGTGATCACTCTTCAGTACTCAAAATCATGCCACAGTGAATCAATCTGTAGTCCTCTCTCATCGATGCCAATGAACACAACAGCCGTGTCAGGTTCAGCATATAGTATTCTTGTGGGTTTACTGAAAATGGCAGTCCAGAACACAGTTGTGGAGAACATAAGAAATGCCATACTGGGTCAGACCAAGGTCCATCAAGCCCAGTATTCTGGTTTCCAACGGTGGCTAATCTAGGTCATAAGTATCTAGCAGTTTCCCCAAAGGACAAAGGTTCCACAATGCTTGTATTGAGTCAAGCAGTGATATCCCAGGTCCCTTTTAATAATGGTTTATGGACCTTTCCTCCAGGAACATGTCCAAACCTTTTTTAAACCCAGCTACACTAAATGTAACTTACACTTACCTGGTAATTGTAGTTCCTGGAGGGATCCAGTTTAGTCCTCTACTTCTGGGTAGTGTACGTCCTCCTGCAGCTTGGAGACTGGGCATGTCCAAAAACGTGACATCACTGTATGTAGTCTGGATGCTCTCCCATCAACCCCCAGTGAACTACTAAAAAAGCACACTCAAGGGAGCAAGAAATAAACATCCAATAGAACTAACTTCTCTGAAGAAACTGAACCTAACCATTCATAAACGTGTAATTATAACCACAAACAAAAGACTTCTCCCTTTTTTCTTTTTCTGCAAACAGGCCTCTTTCCTTGTGCCTGTCCATCTGCTCTCTTAGCAAAGCCATAGGCTAGAAAAGAGAGAGAAGAATGCATACCTACCGTAAGTTCGTCTAAGGAGACTACCTGAACCCCCATCATCCCGGGCGGGAATGAGGACTAAACTGGATCCCTCCAGGAAAGCATAGTTACTCACCTGTAACAGATGATCTCCGGGAACAGCAGGAATTTAGTCTTCACATATGGGTATCGTCGGTACCGATGGAGCCGGCACGGGAAAGCTCCCCAGCGTCCAATTAGAAAGCTTTTGGGAGCATTCCACAGCGCCTGCGTGCTGCCTTCCCGCCTTTCCCAACTGCCTCTCTCCAGTTGAGTTTAAAGCTGAGACAAAGAGAGAGAGAGAGGGAAAGAGAAAGAGATAGAGAGATACAACTCCTAGGGGAGGTGGGTGGGTTGTGAAGACTAAATTCCTGCTGTTCCCGGAGATCACCTGTTACAGGTGAGTAACTATGCTATCTCCAGGAACAAGCAGGAATGTAGTCTTCACATATGGGGACTCCCTAGCTTTAGATGCCAGGGAGAGACCCCAGAAGTTGTGTGTCCCCGTGAAAGGGCTCCACTTCCCCCCATGGATCTCTGGCATCCAACCAGGGATGGCGCGTAGGAGTTAATTGCTCAGGCTGTTCTCCAACATCTGTTCCATACCTAAACAAGGCATCCCGGCGGGAGTCCTTGTCCAAGCAGTAGTGGGCTGTGAAGGTATGTATCGAAGCCCAAGTGGCTGCCCGACAGATGTCGTCGATAGATACAGAGTGACGATGAGCCATTGAGGCTGCCATGGCTCTCACATTGTGAGCTGTGACATGGCCTTCAAGAGGAAGGTTCTTACTCTCATAGGCAAAGGATATGCACTGAGCAATCCAGTTAGATAGAGAAGATTTTCTATGTTGCTGTGTCCTTTGCAAGTAAAAGGCCAAAGCTCTTTTACAGTCCAAGGTATGAAGGTTCCTTTCTGCACTGGAGGCATGAGGCCTTGGAAAGAATACAGGAAGGTAAACTGCTTGGTTTAAATGGAAAGGCGAAACCACCTTTGGCATAAAGTGTGGATGAGTCCTAAGAACTACCTTATCATGGTGGAACCTTGTATAAGGAGGATCAGCCACTAACGCTTGCAATTCACTGATGCGATGTGCTGATGTGACTGCAAAGAGGAAGATTATTTTCCAAGAAAGGAATTTCAAAGATGTAGTGGCTAATAGTTCAAAGGTTTCATGAGCTGCCCGAGCACCAGATTTAAGTCCCATGCCACTGGTGGTGGCTTAATGGGAGGCTTTCTTAAAAGAAGGCCTCTCATAAATCTCGCTATGAGAGGATGAGAGGAAATAGGTTGTCCACTTAGAGGCTTGTAAGAAGCAGCAATAGCACTAAGATGGACTGTTACTGAATTTGTCGAGACCCACATTTGACAAATGAAGGAGATACTCCAGTATCGATTCCAGAGATATCGCAAGAGGGTTAAGACCCTTCTGCGAGCACCATATGGTAAACCTTTTCCACTTAAAGGCATACAAGCGTGTTGTGGAGAGTTTCCTAGAAGCATGAAGGATATCCTTTACCTGTTGGGAAAGTTTAAGATCCTGAAGTTCTAGGCTTTCAGCAACCAAGCCCTGAGATGCAAAAACTGGGGATTTGGATGCCAGAGCATCCCGTCCTCTTGGGAGAGAAGATCTGGAGTGGATGTCAACTCCAGAGGCAGAGCTTGAGAGAGATGTAGGAGCAGAGGGTACCACGTTTGCCGTGGCCAACGTGGAGCTATGAGGATCATATGACCTCAGTCTTTCTGAAGCTTGAATAGGGTTTTGGGGATGATGGGAATGGGTGGGTCCTGAACCCGGTGGAGGAGGAAGGCATTCCTTGCCTGACAACATCGAGCTGGAATTCTGGAACAGAACCGGGGAAGTTTGGCATTCAGCGGACTTGCAAAGAGGTCTATGTCCGGGGTTCCCCAAATCTGAAATATTTGGGCAACCTGGTCTGCATGGAGAGACCATTCGTGTGGAAGCCGAACTCGACTGAGTTCATCTGCCCA